>OY720163.1:11475872-13875872 GCA_963082805.1 Hemicrepidius hirtus | reverse complement strand
TCAAACAAATAGAGAATTGGTTTGCGAATATTCGTCGCAATCTACCCGATGTCATACCCGATGCAGAAGAAACATGGTGGACCGTTAAAATTGTTACTTTAATCGCTTTAATTGGACTATACCATTTTATTATATACCTTATATTTTTTTATCGAAAATAAATGTTGTTATGAGTTCTGTTATTACTTTTTGATAATAAACCCCACTGTGTCCACCGTCGACGAAGTGTCCAAAATTCACAGTCGATGTTGTGTCCACCGTAGACGAAGTGTCCAAACTTCCTAGTCGACGTTGTGTCCAAAAAGACCGGTCGACGAAATGTCCAGGTCCGGGGGAAACGGACTTAACAATCAAACAAATAGAGAATTGGTTTGCGAATATTCGTCGCGCTGAGCGCGTTCGGCGCAATCTACCCGATGTCATACCCGATGCAGAAGAAACATGGTGGACCGTTAAAATTGTTACTTTAATCGCTTTAATTGGACTATACCATTTTATTATATACCTTATATTTTTTTATCGAAAATAAATGTTGTTATGAGTTCTGTTATTACTTTTTGATAATAAACCCCACTGTGTCCACCGTCGACGAAGTGTCCAAAATTCACAGTCGATGTTGTGTCCACCGTAGACGAAGTGTCCAAACTTCCTAGTCGACGTTGTGTCCAAAAAGACCGGTCGACGAAGTGTCCAGTCGACGAAATGTCCAGGTCCGGGGGAAACGGACTTAACAATCAAACAAATAGAGAATTGGTTTGCGAATATTCGTCGCGCTGAGCGCGTTCGGCGCAATCTACCCGATGTCATACCCGATGCAGAAGAAACATGGTGGACCGTTAAAATTGTTACTTTAATCGCTTTAATTGGACTATACCATTTTATTATATACCTTATATTTTTTTATCGAAAATAAATGTTGTTATGAGTTCTGTTATTACTTTTTGATAATAAACCCCACTGTGTCCACCGTCGACGAAGTGTCCAAAATTCACAGTCGATGTTGTGTCCACCGTAGACGAAGTGTCCAAACTTCCTAGTCGACGTTGTGTCCAAAAAGACCGGTCGACGAAATGTCCAGGTCCGGGGGAAACGGACTTAACAATCAAACAAATAGAGAATTGGTTTGCGAATATTCGTCGCGCTGAGCGCGTTCGGCGCAATCTACCCGATGTCATACCCGATGCAGAAGAAACATGGTGGACCGTTAAAATTGTTACTTTAATCGCTTTAATTGGACTATACCATTTTATTATATACCTTATATTTTTTTATCGAAAATAAATGTTGTTATGAGTTCTGTTATTACTTTTTGATAATAAACCCCACTGTGTCCACCGTCGACGAAGTGTCCAAAATTCACAGTCGATGTTGTGTCCACCGTAGACGAAGTGTCCAAACTTCCTAGTCGACGTTGTGTCCAAAAAGACCGGTCGACGAAGTGTCCAGTCGACGAAATGTCCAGGTCCGGGGGAAACGGACTTAACAATCAAACAAATAGAGAATTGGTTTGCGAATATTCGTCGCGCTGAGCGCGTTCGGCGCAATCTACCCGATGTCATACCCGATGCAGAAGAAACATGGTGGACCGTTAAAATTGTTACTTTAATCGCTTTAATTGGACTATACCATTTTATTATATACCTTATATTTTTTTATCGAAAATAAATGTTGTTATGAGTTCTGTTATTACTTTTTGATAATAAACCCCACTGTGTCCACCGTCGACGAAGTGTCCAAAATTCACAGTCGATGTTGTGTCCACCGTAGACGAAGTGTCCAAACTTCCTAGTCGACGTTGTGTCCAAAAAGACCGGTCGACGAAATGTCCAGGTCCGGGGGAAACGGACTTAACAATCAAACAAATAGAGAATTGGTTTGCGAATATTCGTCGCGCTGAGCGCGTTCGGCGCAATCTACCCGATGTCATACCCGATGCAGAAGAAACATGGTGGACCGTTAAAATTGTTACTTTAATCGCTTTAATTGGACTATACCATTTTATTATATACCTTATATTTTTTTATCGAAAATAAATGTTGTTATGAGTTCTGTTATTACTTTTTGATAATAAACCCCACTGTGTCCACCGTCGACGAAGTGTCCAAAATTCACAGTCGATGTTGTGTCCACCGTAGACGAAGTGTCCAAACTTCCTAGTCGACGTTGTGTCCAAAAAGACCGGTCGACGAAGTGTCCAGTCGACGAAATGTCCAGGTCCGGGGGAAACGGACTTAACAATCAAACAAATAGAGAATTGGTTTGCGAATATTCGTCGCGCTGAGCGCGTTCGGCGCAATCTACCCGATGTCATACCCGATGCAGAAGAAACATGGTGGACCGTTAAAATTGTTACTTTAATCGCTTTAATTGGACTATACCATTTTATTATATACCTTATATTTTTTTATCGAAAATAAATGTTGTTATGAGTTCTGTTATTACTTTTTGATAATAAACCCCACTGTGTCCACCGTCGACGAAGTGTCCAAAATTCACAGTCGATGTTGTGTCCACCGTAGACGAAGTGTCCAAACTTCCTAGTCGACGTTGTGTCCAAAAAGACCGGTCGACGAAGTGTCCAGTCGACGAAATGTCCAGGTCCGGGGGAAACGGACTTAACAATCAAACAAATAGAGAATTGGTTTGCGAATATTCGTCGCAATCTACCCGATGTCATACCCGATGCAGAAGAAACATGGTGGACCGTTAAAATTGTTACTTTAATCGCTTTAATTGGACTATACCATTTTATTATATACCTTATATTTTTTTATCGAAAATAAATGTTGTTATGAGTTCTGTTATTACTTTTTGATAATAAACCCCACTGTGTCCACCGTCGACGAAGTGTCCAAAATTCACAGTCGATGTTGTGTCCACCGTAGACGAAGTGTCCAAACTTCCTAGTCGACGTTGTGTCCAAAAAGACCGGTCGACGAAGTGTCCAGTCGACGAAATGTCCAGGTCCGGGGGAAACGGACTTAACAATCAAACAAATAGAGAATTGGTTTGCGAATATTCGTCGCAATCTACCCGATGTCATACCCGATGCAGAAGAAACATGGTGGACCGTTAAAATTGTTACTTTAATCGCTTTAATTGGACTATACCATTTTATTATATACCTTATATTTTTTTATCGAAAATAAATGTTGTTATGAGTTCTGTTATTACTTTTTGATAATAAACCCCACTGTGTCCACCGTCGACGAAGTGTCCAAAATTCACAGTCGATGTTGTGTCCACCGTAGACGAAGTGTCCAAACTTCCTAGTCGACGTTGTGTCCAAAAAGACCGGTCGACGAAGTGTCCAGTCGACGAAATGTCCAGGTCCGGGGGAAACGGACTTAACAATCAAACAAATAGAGAATTGGTTTGCGAATATTCGTCGCGCTGAGCGCGTTCGGCGCAATCTACCCGATGTCATACCCGATGCAGAAGAAACATGGTGGACCGTTAAAATTGTTACTTTAATCGCTTTAATTGGACTATACCATTTTATTATATACCTTATATTTTTTTATCGAAAATAAATGTTGTTATGAGTTCTGTTATTACTTTTTGATAATAAACCCCACTGTGTCCACCGTCGACGAAGTGTCCAAAATTCACAGTCGATGTTGTGTCCACCGTAGACGAAGTGTCCAAACTTCCTAGTCGACGTTGTGTCCAAAAAGACCGGTCGACGAAGTGTCCAGTCGACGAAATGTCCAGGTCCGGGGGAAACGGACTTAACAATCAAACAAATAGAGAATTGGTTTGCGAATATTCGTCGCGCTGAGCGCGTTCGGCGCAATCTACCCGATGTCATACCCGATGCAGAAGAAACATGGTGGACCGTTAAAATTGTTACTTTAATCGCTTTAATTGGACTATACCATTTTATTATATACCTTATATTTTTTTATCGAAAATAAATGTTGTTATGAGTTCTGTTATTACTTTTTGATAATAAACCCCACTGTGTCCACCGTCGACGAAGTGTCCAAAATTCACAGTCGATGTTGTGTCCACCGTAGACGAAGTGTCCAAACTTCCTAGTCGACGTTGTGTCCAAAAAGACCGGTCGACGAAGTGTCCAGTCGACGAAATGTCCAGGTCCGGGGGAAACGGACTTAACAATCAAACAAATAGAGAATTGGTTTGCGAATATTCGTCGCAATCTACCCGATGTCATACCCGATGCAGAAGAAACATGGTGGACCGTTAAAATTGTTACTTTAATCGCTTTAATTGGACTATACCATTTTATTATATACCTTATATTTTTTTATCGAAAATAAATGTTGTTATGAGTTCTGTTATTACTTTTTGATAATAAACCCCACTGTGTCCACCGTCGACGAAGTGTCCAAAATTCACAGTCGATGTTGTGTCCACCGTAGACGAAGTGTCCAAACTTCCTAGTCGACGTTGTGTCCAAAAAGACCGGTCGACGAAGTGTCCAGTCGACGAAATGTCCAGGTCCGGGGGAAACGGACTTAACAATCAAACAAATAGAGAATTGGTTTGCGAATATTCGTCGCGCTGAGCGCGTTCGGCGCAATCTACCCGATGTCATACCCGATGCAGAAGAAACATGGTGGACCGTTAAAATTGTTACTTTAATCGCTTTAATTGGACTATACCATTTTATTATATACCTTATATTTTTTTATCGAAAATAAATGTTGTTATGAGTTCTGTTATTACTTTTTGAAAATAAACCCCACTTTCGATAATTTCTATGTATAAAAGAAGTTGTTCAATGTAGAATGAAATGCAGTCAGTTAGTTAAAGGCCAGTTAGTTAGTTTACTGGATGGATCAACTCAACCTGTTTGTGCTTGGTGATGATGCAGGAATTGATTTAAATTTTATTTTACATGCAGCAGAAAATCTGGCTCATCCTATAGAAGCAGACAATCATGAAGAAAGAAGAGCAGTTGTTAGAAATCAGGGCTATTTTGAAGATGTAGTGCCACAATATTTCGATGACCAATTTAAGGAACATTTTCGAATGTCTCGAGCTACTTTCCAGGTTTGTTTTTTCAGAAAAAGCATTTGAACATTTGAATTGAAATTATCTTCGTAAATATATATAATACTATATAGCTTCTATAAATTCCTAAACATCTTTTTCAGGATTTAGTCACTGTTGTTGGACGAGCAATGGATGGAGAACGAGGCATTATTCCTTTACCCAAAAAAATAATGTACACGGTGTGGATATTAAGTAAACCTGAAAGTTTTTTGGCAGCAGGCGATAGATTTGGGATAGCTCCAAGTTCTGGGCATTACGTCTATAAGGAGATCATAGCTGTGCTGTCAGGTTTAGTTCCGCAGTATATAAGATGGCCAAATATGGGTACTATTGGAACTATTGCTAATGTAAGTTTTTACAAATAAAAACCAGTAGGTTCTAAGTATTAGCTACAGATGCTACGATGTTTTAGGTTTTCCAAGGAATTCCAGGCGTTGTTGGTGATGGAGGTAATGGTGAATTATTAAATGTAGAAGGTGCAGGTCCAGGTATAGCGAAACGTAACAATATTGTTTTGATGTTAAATAATTAAATAATAATATACGGTCTGAAGAAACTCAAGGCTCTTCCCGAAGCGCATTTGGATAGCATGGACCCTTACCAAAGAGGCGCCAGTCATATAAGTAAGTATTTCGCCTTGAAAACTTTATCCGATATTTTGTCGAAAAATTACAATCAAATTTATCACAACCTTGTTGACCTCCTGTAATGGATAATAATAAGGCCGTTCAAGTCACAGTTCAATGTTGAGCCTTCGATTCGTTGTTACAGGTTATTTTCCCTTTTTCCCTTTTCTTTATTTTTAGACTTTGGTTTTGTTCTCCTTTAGTCGTTGGTTGGTTTCCGTTCTGTATGAAGTTAGGCTTTCGTGAGTTGTTTGATTTTCATGCTTATTTGGCTGCATACATTCTGTTCTTATTTTGCTCATCCTTGGATATTTTCAAAGTTTTTACCCCATCTTCAGACTTCCTGTCATGTGCATTTGGGATCCTTTTTATCTTATTCATTTTCCTCTTCCTGTTGGGTAGCCATTAGTTTCCTGGTTGTCATACCAGGAGGTTGTCGAAAAATTATTTCTTTTTGGAAAAGCTAATCGGCTGTTATCTTCGTCATCCCTCAATTGGTGAATTATTATTTCGATTTTGTGTATCGGCTTGGTGTTAATATATTCACCCGCTAAAGTGATTTTAGGATTTTGAAGGTTTGAATAACCAGCTTCTTTAAGCCGCCCATCATCTTGAGGTACGTTTCTACCCTTCAGTTTAGTTTCTGCGGGGGGTAAACCACGTGGGAAGTTTAGTGTACACTTGCAGTGGGTAGTCTGGGTAGTCCCTGGGAAGTCTGGGTAGTCTTTGGGAAGTCCGGGTAGTCATTGGGAAGTCTGGGTAGTCTTTGGGAAGTCCGGGTAGTCATTGGGAAGTCTGGGTAGTCTTTGGGAAGTCCGGGTAGTCATTGGGAAGTCTGGGTAGTCTTTGGGAAGTCTGGGTAGTCTTTAGGAAGTCTGGGTACCTAATCCGGGGAAATTCAAAGTATTGTTTGAAAATATTTAAAAGAAAAACACTATATAAACACAGTTTTCAGGAAAATCGTCGCAAAATCTCTTTTACTGTATTTAACAAGGCGTAAATTTCAACTAACAATAGTTTTAACTCCAAATATTGCTTTTACGAATCCAATCGAATCCTTGGTGTTTGTAACCCGAGTATCTTTTTGGTTGAATAAATATTTACATTACGTTGAAGCTGTAGGTGTTAATTGTATTATTCTAATAAATTTCGTCTCTATGTGAGAGTAGCTAGAAACTTGAATTTATTACTCTTCCGTTTTCTACGGCAAATGGGTTTATTATTTTTTTGTTATGGTTAGGGTCAATTCTTCTGAACTAATGAACCGATTTTGATGAAATTTGAAATGAAGGGGTATATCGAAAATTCTTCGACAAAATAATGTTTTCAAAAAAATCCGAAACCGGAAGCGGAAGTTAGACATGTTTTTTTGGTAGCATTTTTTTCAAAAGTGGAATTTTGAAAATCTGAGTAGGGAATATGAAAGAAGACCATAATTGAAGGGAAACATTTTTTTTCCGGACTCTCTAACTTCAAAATGGCGGCCGCTATGAATTTTTCAAACTTTCGACTTTAACGCCTCATAACTCAAAAACCAGCTATCTGATCAGGTTTCGCAACAACTTGGTTGAAAACCCTTTGGTGGTACTACACCATGAAAAAATTATTTACTAAATCCAAAAACGGTCGCAACGGCGCTCTTCCAAAAATTTTGAAATTTTTGAAAAATTATTACAAAAAAACTGGTCTAAGGAATTTGTTTAAATTTTCTATACTTATGCAGCTTGGTATTAGCTACATTTTTGTTTTTTGATGAACGCCAGAATTCCACTGTGGCGCCCTCTACGAGATTTTGAAAATCGGAAATTGATGCTCCTATAGCGCCTTTATTAGTCAAAATATGAAAGAAGTTTAAATACAAAAGTTGTTCAGTATATAGATTTGCATTTTTCTAAATTTATATCACGTATACAGGGTGTTTGGTTTTCACAGTACAATAAGCAACTTTGTTATTTTAAATGAAACACCCTATATATTATTATATAATTGAATGCAAAATTGAATTGTCTATCACATAGTATAAGATGTTCATATGGCTAAAATGTACGGTTAATGAGAAATTCGTGAATTTTGAATATTTAGGTTGGACTCTGAATCTGGTTGGACTCGGAAACTGATCGTCGGCGTCGGTCGGTAGCGATCGTCTGGCTTCGCCAGTTGTAATTTTTAACGGGTGCCTACTACAGAGTACAGATAGATGCGTATCTTGGTGTCTTTCTTTTGTTCATATCGAACCTGTATCGAACCCGTATAGTCTCATTTTTCTCGCGAGGCATTCAAATGATTTTCAATGCTGCCTCGCGAACTACTGTTGAATAGCAAAAACAAAATGTTTATTTTTAGTATGGGAAAGTCCAGGGGAGGTTTGCACCTCCACTTTTTAATATTACCTATTATTTCATAAATTAATATCAATGACATAAAATAATTTCACAGATGACTTAAATTCCAGCAACCGCTATCCAAAGATTATTTGATCATCATCATATTATAATATTATACATAAAATACGTGTTAACAGATATATCAATAAATACTTACTTTACAAAAAAAAAATATTTATATATCCCAGAGTAAATTATTATCATATACATTCTTAGGCAGTGCTGGTTAAATAGTTTCGGTAGTCCCGAAGAAGTCTGGGTAGTCCCTGGGAAGTCTGGGTAGTCTTTGGGAAGTCTGGGTAGTCTTTGGGAAGTCCGGGTAGTCTTTGGGAAGTCTGGGTAGTCTTTGGGAAGTCCGGGTAGTCATTGGGAAGTCTGGGTAGTCTTTGGGAAGTCCGGGTAGTCCCTGGGTAGTCTCTGGGAAGTCTGGATAGTCTCTCACATTGGGTAGTTTAGTGTACACAATTTTTTACCGTGGTTTACCCCTTGAGTTTCTGTAAATTTAGACGTTTCATTGTTTTACAGGCTTCTACTTATACATTCTACTTATACGTTTTACATTTTACGTTTATAGTCTTATCGACTTACCATTTACTTTTGGGTTGCACTGCAACTTCAACGTTACGTAGATATACTAGCTTCCGGTTGGTATCTACAGACTGTTCTTTCTTGTTGTCCTGAAGAAAATTGGATCATCACCTCTTCGATTCATTCTGCAACTCTCGACATCTCATAAGGAAATCTCTAGGACCGAATAGTTTTACCATCTGCGAGTCCTCATCGATCCTTAATAGAGGTCCCGAACTACAGAAAGAATAAGGTCGGAACCAACCAATTTATTATTCCTATAATTTACAGTTTACTCAGTTCCGTTATATCTAAGTGTTACTTATACGGGTAGTACTATATTTACCTGATCATTTTTCTTTCCTTTTGTACACTTTAGGTGTAGCAATTTTGTGTGTAAGCACCTTTTGTGCTTGATTGAACATAAGTAGCAAATCTATTGTTCTATTACGGTCTTTGACCCTACCTAAAGAAGTTTAAGGTTAAGATCAATTTTGGTTTAATTAAATAATCTATTTTGATTTTGTATTGTCAAAAACAAATTGGAAGTATACTTACCTATTAATTTGGTATTTATTATATTTATTTTGATTGTAAGGTGGCAGATACAGTTTTGCATTTCTTTTGCCATTTTGCGTTCATTATTATTTGTTTTTATGGACCTCGCTTTAACCCTCTTTGCGGAATTTTTCAGGTTATAATTATTTCTATAATTTTATGCGACTTGTGAGTTTTATTGCGGACCAATAGTTGCAAAGCCACTCCCTGTTTTTAAACCAAACCCTTTTATAGTTGAGGAACATGTCGCACACAGCGGCGGGTGCTGTAGTACGTAGCGCGCCAAATTTAAATATATTTTTTTTATATAATTCCAAATTAAGGCGGGTCTTCAGTAGAAGATATTTCATCATTCTAAAAACCAAATACTAAACATATTATTGAAATTTGGTTTTTAGAATGATCAAATATCTCCTACTGAAGACCCACCTTAAAATGATTCTTTCGTGAAACAATTAAAGTATGTTCTCCATAATAAGGAATATAACTATCATCTAAGGATATAACATTGGTTATTAAGTAATAGTAAAACTACCAATAAGGAAATGACATTATATTAAATATGTCTTAATTGAATTATTACAAAAAAATACATAAATACAGTTTATTGACATTCTCAAGCGTTACTTTGTTAAAATCCATGATTATATAAATAATAAATATTAAATAAAATATCGATTTTAACGGGAAATAATAAAATTTATTCGCTTTATACGTATTTCGGCATCAATGTGCCAAAACCACAACAATAATGTAAACCAGACCCCAGTGAAAATGAACAGGGCCTAAGTTTTCTTTTGGTAGATATAAATAGAAAATAAAAATATTAAATTATAACAATGTGTTTCTGTATCTTCAAAAGTCAATATTCTTCTTAATATTATTAAATTTGGAACAACCAAAATCATGGTCCAATATCTATTATTTGGGTTCCGCAGCCCTGTTCATTTTCAATGGAGTTGAGTTGTACAAGGTATAGAATTGGTTTATGTCGGTACTATAGAGATTTCAATGCAAAAATCTTTATACAGAGTGTATTAAAAATGACGGGTAAAATTTACATGACATTATTTTACGTTGAAAAACAACAACAACACAAAAACCTCATTCCAATTTGGTCTAGACAATGAATTTTTAAATTATAAGTAATTAAAAGCTGCAATTTGAACCTACGCGGACACATGCATTTATAACCTTGATCATCCTTGATACAGCAATCAGTTTTATTTTGGTATTACATTCTAATAATCGCCCCCAACTTACAATACATCATTGCAACATTGTCAGAAGTTATATAACTACAACAAACATATTGAATTCTTAAAAATTAAATCATAGGTAGGTACCTAACTATAAATCAATCATTGAAAAATTATAATTTATATTTAATTACATAATTGTAACTGCTGAAGTACACCTTGATACTATTTCAATCTATTTCTCACCCATAGTCGAAAAACCAAAGTTTGACTGTTAATAACTCCTTAACCAAATAGTTGACACTAAATTGGTACCTACTAAAGTTTTTCAACATAAAATAGTGTGATATAAATATTTTGTCATTTTTAATACACCCATTATTAATTAATCATTGTTTACATTGTAATTGAAATTATTCTATACATTACTGTAATCCTTTCAGGCGTCGAATTGTGTCGTGCCTAGTTTTATATTTTTTGAAACGTTCAAATGCTTGCTTCTTAATTGGGTCATTAATGTTTCTCAAGTCTTGGCCCTTTAATATTTTGTTTACATTTTTTACCCAGGTGTGTACATACAAGACTATAATTTTTTTAAAAAATATTGATGTTAAATTATGATCTGCACAATTAAAATTGACTTCAACATATTTCAATAATTTTGAATATAATTTTATGGATAAATTACCATCCACATCACACACCTCTGGTAAGTATTCATGTAAAACATCGAAACATTTGCCGAACAACTCTACGAACCGTGTGTGTGGTCTTAATAGTAGGCTTTTCGATGTGTAACACCTGTGCTCAATAAGTTCATGTAGTGTCTCCGAACCTGGTGATATCAAATCATTTCGGCAGATCTTGCATTCTCCTATTATTTTTAATATTGTTTTTGCCAGATACCCCGCAATGTACGCATGATTCTTTAAAACTATATCACTCTTGGCAGTAAATGAAAATGAATGAGATGTAGTGGGCTCATTTTCCTTGTCCTCATTTGTAACCAATAGGCCTTCGGTTGGTTGCTGCATAATAAATACCTTTAAAGGGTTGAGTACATCTTCACTTTCGTCATCTTCACAATTTGCTCCTGGGGAATGTGAAGCTGTTAGATTGTTTACCAATAAACTCTTAAAGGAAGAAGTAAATGCAGAGCATGTTGGGTTAATATTGCGAATTCCATGACTTCGTATTGATCCAAAAAATTCTCTACTGGATCTTGGTTTAAATTCCTGGTACACAAAAACTTGAATCCAGCTCCACTTAACTTTTTCCATATATATATGAATCCACGAAGTGTAGATATCCAGTTCTTTGCTGAAGGGGGTACATACTCCCTCCTACCACTACAGAATTTGAAGGTTTGTAGTACTTTTATTGCTTGGTACCAGAAGTCTACGTGGAAAGATGACGTCTTCACAGCACATCAAAATTGTTTGCCGTTATTAGGAAATAAAGTCGATCCATTCACGCTATCAAACAGTTTATCCATAAAGATAATAAAATCTGCTGTATTAGTGGCAGATTGTGGAAGGCAGCCATTACCTATAATAATAAAAAAATATTACCATAAGCATTATTATATATTATGAGTAATTAAACTTACCATACTTCACCAACCCTCTCATTGTAGATGAGACCCTATGAGATAGTACCTGTGCAGCATTCTTCACTTTCATTTTTTTAATTTTATCTTTGTATACGTGAGCATCCGTAAGCTTATACAGCATTTTTGTTTCGTGGTCCCCAGTGTCTAATTCATATAAAGCTACAATATCATTCCAAGAGGCAACTTGTGGCCCATTCTTCCATTGGAATTTAACTTGTGCGTCGATAAAATTATTTCGAATTCCTTTCAATAAATGAGGCACATCAAACAATGGAATCACCTCTTCCTCTTCTACAAGAAAGCCAAATATTTTATTTTCAGTACCCCTTAACCTTCTTGCTGAATCTTCCTGTAACTTTTTAATTGCTGAGGTGTTAACTGCACTTTGATCGCATACAGTGGCAACAACCTTCAGTCCAATTTTTTGTAATTGGCAAATAATTGATTTTATTTCTACCGCCAGAGTAGTAGCATTCATTCCACTTTCTGTGAAATAGAAACTGATTGGCTGCTTCCATTTCCGTTTTATGCCCCTTGCCATAAAAACCATAGCATGATCAGCAAACTTTTTTTTCCTACCAATACCACAGTTTTCCAAACCATCAATACAATCTTTTTTTGCATTATATGATAATGATGCTTCTAAAGACATTTCATCAAACATCAGACAACAGTATCGATCCAGTTCCTTCATCTTGCTTATGCTGATTCTTAAGCTGTTTAGAATTTCCATATTTAGGGCACAATCAAAAGGTATTTTGTTTAATAATGTAGTGAGAGTTTTCCTTGATGGTAAAGCGAACGTTTTTTGTAAAAATTTATAGGCTCTTGGGCTTAGTTTTAATAAAGATAGAGCAAATACCTTATCGTCCAAACTAAAACGACGTCCTCTGCTACTTTTAATTTGTTGCGATACTTGCAACTTAATAAAATTAAAGGTAGTTTTATTAACTTTAGCTGACAAAAAATCTGCCGATTCACTAACTGCAATAGCTTCCCGGATGCGTTTCTTATTAGAGGCATTTTCAACGAATAGCTGTCTTGCTACACGCACCATGCCCTGAGCAACTCTATAAAATTTGCGTGCCTTTGGTGTTAATGATGATACCCTTGTCACATTGCCTGCCTTTAATAAAGTTAGTCTTCCTTTAAGATCTGGAAAGTATGAAGGGAAATAATAAAATAGCGCTATTTGTTTATATTCAGTTAAATATTAACCTCTATACGTGATTTAGGAGTTCTTGGAGGTTCCGTTGGTTCAGGACGTTCAGGTTGAATTCCTTCTTCGGTAGATTCAGATTGAATTACTAATTCTTCAGTAGATTCAAATTCAATTACTTTTCCAGTATTGGTTCTATGTACAACTACATCTTCAGATGCCAAAATTATAAATGGAGCATGGGGTTCTTCGTTCGCTAAACCTGTATGCGAAATATTTGTGAAATACCTACTCATTGAATCATATTCAGATATTTATAAGAAGTAAGTTACTACATACTTGGCAGATATAAAGTTGGAACTGCATCCACTTTCAAATTTGTTCTGTTGTGGTGGGTGACAAATTTCATATCGTCAGAAAAATGTCTGTCACATACCCTGTAACATCCTCGTTTTTCAATTGAGATATCTTCTCTGCTAACTGCCTTGACCCACAATTCGAAAAACTATATTACAGACAGACACAAAGTTTAGACGTGAAACTTCATGGAACTTAATGATAGATGTCAAAATCAAATTTAAAATTTTTGCTTTATTTTTTATACAAGAAACAGTTTTTATAGGTAAATTTTTTATGAAATAGTCTGCCGAATATGGTGATATTAGTAATAATCATTATTTAGGCTATATTACCTGAGGATTTTTCGGTAAAACGTGCATTTTTGCATCTCTATGTGTTTTGTCACAATTTTTCACTAAACACTTGTAAACCATGATGAAAACTTATAAGCACTGGAAAATCTTGAAAACACTAGAGAATAACTTTAAAACACAGATAAAACACTCTGAAATTGTTGTAAACGTAGAAAATCGAACAGTAATTGACAGTAATCAAACGAATCAAACAATAAAAAAGCGCTAACAATTATTATTTTGAAATGGTAACCATTAGCAACCAAGTGACGTCACAACTCGCATACAAATTTGGTCGGTGCTGCCGCGGGCGACGCGTACCCGAACTGCTTGGTTTGCAACTACGCTTATTCTGATACCTTCCTATGAAGTGCACATAGCAGAATAGTTGGATTATCTCGCCAGAAAGACAAGCGGATAGCCCTCACAGTTCTGCTACAAACAGCTGAACGTATTTTACGTTCTGCGCATGTCTGGGGACTTGGAAAATTATTTCAGCTTCCTGAGATTATTGGGACAGACGTGCACACGATTGGTTGCCTATTCCCAGGGCGTAAAAGTCTGTTTCTGAGAAATCTAATATTAATTATTAAACACCGGCATTACGTTCGGCGCATGTCCCTAGAATCTCAGGAAGCTGAAATAATTTTCCAAGTCCCCAGACATGCGCCGAACGTATGCCGGTGTAAAATAATTAATATTAGATTTCTCAGAAACAAACTTTTACGCCTTGGGAATAGGCAACTAATCGTGCGCACCTCTGTCACAATAATCTCAGGAAGCTGAAATAATTTTCCAAGTCCCCAGACATGCGCAGAACGTAAAATACGTTCAGCTGTTTGTAGCAGAACTGTGAGGGCTATCCGCTTGTGCCAGAAAGTACTTTCCTGGTACTTTCAACGAATAACCAACGCGGCTCCCGTGATTTTGTTTTATTTCAATTTTATCCAGGTTATCATTACCGCAAGTTTGTGTTTGAGCACGTTCATAACTTTATAAATAATTCGTTTATTTGTTGAGAATCGCTCAACTGTAGCTACGTATTCTCCGCTTCAGAATAGCGTTGTATTGTACATTTCAGATTTATTTGAATTTATTTAAATGTTTAATTAAATTTTTACATTTGTATTAGTATTACCTTTGTTTTGGGTTGTTAATGTACATTGCTACATCGACGGCTCCATGACAGAACGACGTAAGCGCCGTTTGGTTAATTTTACAGGAGAGGCAAAAAACTATTAGATGCTTTGAACTTACGTCTATGTAGGTTTATTTAAATGTTGTAGTTTGGCAGTAAATTGTTTTTCTAGATCTTTCCTGTTAACGTTTTCTTTACAAGCTTGTGAGTTTTTAGCAGAGAAACCAAAAATAGCAGAATTTGGCGGTTACGTCGTTTATATAACTTATTGTGGCGCTTACGTCAAATTCATTCTGGTCCTTACGTCTAATTGTTGTTTGTTGCTTCGCAAAGTTTGGCGCTTAGGCGGCGTTTACGTCTTTACCAATTTTAGCTAGTTTTACTAAACATTGGAGCTTACCTCTTTTAGAGGCTAAACTGTCGCTTATGCGTAAAATCGATCAGGACGGAAAATGCCGAATGTCGCGACATCTTAAACGATGGTGCTTGGGTCAACCTTTCCAATGATGCTAAAAACTCATTTTTGCATTTTTTGTCGCTTACGTCGTTCTGTCATGGAGGATGGAGCCGTCGACATATATATATACAAGTTTGGTAATTGCATTAATTATATAATAATTCGAGTCATACTTGAATGAGTATTTGTTTTTTTATACAGTTATCTCCTTATCCCTGCAGGTGGTTGGTTTACCCTGGCTTTATCGAGTCCGTTTAGCCAAGTATTTTTCGGGACCGTTTATTGGACTCTGGCGCCCATTTTCTTTTATACCCACCCCCTCTCGCAGAAGCATAGTCGCGGTAACTTCTGCTGTTACCCTAGACAATCACTTTCAGGGACAGGCGTTATTAACTTATTTATTTACTTATTATTTTTTTTGTTCCTTACTCCTTTTAGGGTAACATCGTCTTTCATGTTTGACCTTAAACTTTTTTAAACCTTCAAAATGATGAATAACCGCAGAACCTTATAAGAGTAATGAATAAATGTTGGCATCAACTTAAAACCCACGTTATGTTTATACTGTCCCCACTTTAAACTCCATTGTTATAAATTTATTGTTGACAAGATTAACAAATAGTGACCCAACCGTCGTCATGAAAAAAAAAACTTTAATCGCTAATCACGAATATTTTTATTGCAGTTTGGGATTCCATGATGGAAGGTCATGCAATGATGAAAACCACCCCTAAGATGCGCGCAACTACAACCCCACAACCAAACTCCTACGATGACAACCTTTCCGTAGGTGCTGATGATCTAGGAAGTGCAGCTTCAGCTAAAATTGACAACGTATATCGTGTGGCACCACCAAAAGGTTTCGTCTACATTACCCCTTCTCCCAGGAACAACTACCAATTAAACATTCAAAGCGGCACCCCGGAATATAAACAACCTCAAGGGGGAAGATTTCAAAATCAACTTCCATTCGAAAACATCCTTAGCTCAACCTATGCACCCGCTAACAGACATGTCGTTCCTTTCGGACAAGAGATGCCTTTAACGGGACCCATGGTCGTGAAGGTGTACCCTGATGGAACTCCCGTACAAGATGGTCCAGCAAACATCCCACAAGACGAAGACTTGAGGCAATATAAATTATCCCAGATCAGACTTCCTCCAGTTTAAAGCGATCTTTTTTTCTTTGGTGTGATTGTTGACATTGTTATGATGTGTGCCATTCTGTGTGATGATGATGATGCGATTATGCGTCCTTGCGACTCAATATTGTTGTGATATATTGTATACAAATATTTATTATTGTGTAATTTGGTTATTTAAGTGTGTATGCTATTATTTATGCTTTGTGTTTAAGGATTTAATTTATAATTGTTAGTTTTTAAGGAACAAAATCATTGTGTTATGATTTTTCGTATTCCACTTTTGTTGGAAACAATCCTACAGTGCTAAGTTATTAAATTTGTGATTTTGTATATCAAATTTATAATAAAACATAATTTATTACAATTTATTCAAGTTTATGTTGTAGGTATTTTAAATTTTATAGGAAACCGGAATTGAAATTTTACCTTGAACCGACAACGAATATTTATTGCTTTGCGATTACACAAAGATGTTATAAAAATACATAGAAATTTGCGTTAAATTAAAACTGAAGGCATTAAAAAATTAGTTAATGCATTTTTTCAAACTATCACCTACTTGACTTTAATAGTACAGTTCCTTCGGTAAATACATAAGTACGACCACAAAATATAGGCAACCCAACTTACACGGTTGGTACTAAACCTTTATCCAATAATTCCCTAACTGATTGTATGTACAGTGAGCGACAAATGTTTTCACCAGTTTGATACCACTGAACACGTTTTTCTGAGAAATATAAGAGGTACCATAACGTCGTTCTTATTGTTTTATATAGGTATGTTGGTAATACTGTTAACAAGATGAAATGAAATATAAAAATGTGTTATATTTCTCAGTAAAGAGGGTTACAGTGGTACAAGACTGGTGAAAACATTTGTCACTGACTGTACGTAAATTAGGGCACACTTATTATAAAACAAATAAACAACTTCACTGACAGCTATAAAATTGACACTTTAGTGACTTGGTTTTATCTATGACTTGGTTTAGAAAAAAGGCCAACTTGGTCTCACGGTCATACATTTTTTTTTTTGAGATAAGTGTAATAAGTTCAGCAAATTTTTGCTATTCATGGTATACGGTGGATTAAATTACTTTATCTTTAAAATATCTTTATGCATCTTGTTAGGCTGCTTCCTGGTTCCCTGGTTATCCCCTAGTGCATTTGCCATCGACTAAATTCACGATTCTCTTTGTTCCATGTATAATTAAAACGACTACAGTTCATAAAGTGAAGGTACTCTGCGTAACGTTCGATAATGTACCAATATCCTTGAAACTGATACTATATTATTTTTATAATTTTAAAATATTAAACTAAAATATTCATTTACCTCTGTTTGGTTGAAATTCTCGATAGCAAAGTCGATAGTATCTACCTGTGCAGTTGGACAATCCCCTATAAAAGTTGGAAAACCCGAAAAAACGGGAGCTATTACAATCCCCAAAATTAGCAAAATTGAGTTCATTTTGCACGGTTTACTTGCTCTGTTTGTAATGATTTTTTGCACGAACTGATGGTACTTATAGTAATATTTTCAGACTTAAGTAGTCACTTAAGTGATTTGCGAATCTAAGCTAAATGTTTGGATATAAATAGCACTTCTGGAAAATAGATACTACCTACTCCAGAAATAATTATAAGTAATAACGATATTCAAAATTTATTTCTCCAAAACTTCTTATAAAATCCAGTAACAAAGAAAAAGTGTGACAAAATCAAAATTCAAGTATCTACTCAGAGATAACTTAACCCCTTTATGTCAGGTGGTGGTCAGGTGTTTTGTGTATCTACTCAAGTGTTCATCTGCTATCTGCCACTTGAAGCATTTCTTAAGAAAACTGTGTCTCTGAGAATGTTCATAATATGAATTTTAATAATTAACCCTACAGTACGTATACCCTTATTTCAGTTATTTCCATTCTTATACCTACCCTTTATTGTAACCTCATCGCCCATCTTGTACATTTTCTTATGAAATCAGTCCTCAAATTCATCCACGCGGCCATTATTGTACCTTTTTTACACTCTTGTGTAGAGGTACACTAAAGTTTACCCCTTGAGGCCTCTCTTGTACTCATCCTGGGTTTATTGTATTTTGTTCCCAGTTCATTTCAATTTTTGTACGTGATTTTATATCCACCTTGAGTTCACTTCCTTTTTTCTATTCTACTCAGTGGCGTAGCCACACGGGGGCGAAGGGGACGGTCGCCCCCCCCCCGCCCCTGTCGACCGGCGCCCCTAGCGCCTCTTGGAAAAAAAAATAAGAACATAAAACCAATAGTATTCCAATATGATGCAACAAAAATGCGTCCCTAAAGGATCTCGCCCCCCCCCCCGCCCTTCATCTCTGGCTTCTCCACTGACTACTGCATTATTTTTTGTGATAGTCCCTGATGGGTTGCTTCACCCTCTTAAGCCCAGTGTTTAGGACCCTCCAAAGATTCCCAATGCTGGATATGGGCCCAGAATGATACCTTTGGTTAGCGTAAAGACAATTCGCACATAGAACAGGGACAGCTACTAGCGTCGGGAATGAACTTGAAGGTAAATATAAGAGGATTGCAGAGGAACAACGAAAGCAAGGAAACTAAGGAGAAGGATCCATTGCTTGTTGCGCAATGTTTGCCAAAGTATGGGTTAGGTAACTCAAGAATGAGGACCCACAAGAGGGTGCATTACCTGGAATTAATATCTCAGAAGATATTTCAATAGACATACTGAGTACTTTGTGCATACTCCCTTTTTTACATTTTTAATAAGTATCGACACGTGTTCTAACTAAAACAAAACTTTATCACTCAAGTGTCTATTGTCACAATTTTCCAGAAGCGTTATGAACCTCTTACTATTAAAGATTTAGATTAGATTCCGTAATTCTAAAAGTGACCATATTTTTAATCGATATAAATATTCCCAGTTTGCAAAAGCTATCATCACAAATAGTAGACACACTGAAGGAAAATGAACCCCATTATTTTTTTAATCCTGTGCATCACAATTGCTCCTGTTTTTTCGGGATTTCCAACTTTTGAAGGCCGTTGCCCAACCGCGGAGGTAGATTTTGTACCGAACTTCAACCAAAAGCAGGTAAATAAATCAATGCCATTATTTATTATTTACAAATTATAAAAAATTGTTTTATTAGTTTGCAGGATTTTGGTACATAATCGAACGTTACGAACAGTTCAACATTATGTCCTGTAGTCGTTTTAAATATACATGGAATAACGAAACCCGTGAATTTCAAGAAAAACTTTTACAAAGAGGAAGAACTCCTGAAGATCCTGAATATATAACAAGTACTTTAACTCGAAGTGTTATAAATGAAAAAGAACAATTTTCAAACAATGGAAAATTCGTTCATCGCGCCAGTGTTGTTCACTTTCAGGACTATCAGTTCGTAGACACGGATTATGAAAATTATGCTGTTCTATGGACTTGTCTTCAAAGAATCGGTAGCCATGAACGTAAGTACCTGTTTTTAATTTAAAGAACTTGAATAATAATTAGGAATTTCTCCTTTTAGAGAATTTGATTGTGATGGCCAGGGATAAATTTTTCGATATCAATTCCTCCGAAACTCTCAATGCCACGCTATCCAAAGCACAATTCGACAGAAGTTTACTGAAGAAAATCGACCAGACAAACGAATTATGTCAAAACATGGTCTTGTAAGAAATAGATATCAAATTATGTAAAATAATACGTTTGTAGATTTTTTTTCTTAAATACATTGAAAACTATTTTAAAACTTTTTGATTGTCTCTAAATATCGTAAAGTTACGATAATTCAGTCCCGATAGATTAGTAATTTATATTAAATTGTAATTATTTTGTATAATACACTTTTTTTATATAACATAATTTCTTAATCATAAAGATGTCTTATTTTTACTCAATAAAAGTAGTAACATTAAATTTGTTTAATTAACATCCAATATAAATCCACATTATGTCCATAGAGTGTCCGTATGGACGTCCATATAACGTCCATGGACATCCATAGAACGTTTCTTGTATATCCAAAGGACGTCCAATGTACGTCCATGTACATCCATAAACGTCCATGTATGAACGTATTATGGACTCCATACTTGTGCCATATGGACGTCCATAGAACGTCCCATGTATCCGATATAGACGTCCAATGGACGTCCGAACATCCATAAACGTATGTACAATGGACGTCCATTGGATGTACGTGTGTTACTTGGGGGGTAAACTGTAAAAAAGGTTCAATAATGGCCGCGTGGATGAATTTGAGGACTGACTTCATAAGGAAACGTACAAGATGGGCGATGAGGTCACAATAAAGGGTAGCTATAAGAATGGAAATAAGGGTATAGGTACATACTGTAGGGTTAATTATTAAAATTCATATTATGAACATTCTCAGAGACACAGTTTTCATAAGAAATGCTTCAAGTGACAGATATCAGATGAACACTTGAGTAGATACACAAAACACCTGACATAAAGGGGTTAAGTTATCTCTGAGTAGGTACTTGAATTTTGATTTTGGCACGCTTTTTTTTTGTTACTGGATTTTATAAGTTTTGGAGGAATAACCTTTGAATATCATTATTATAATTATTTCTTGAGTATCTATTTTCCAGAAGTGCTATATCCAAACATTTAGATTAGATTCGCAAATCACTTAAGTGAGTAGGTACCTACTTAAGTCTAAAAAGTACCATCAGTTCGTGCAAAAAATCATTACAAACAGAGCAACTAAACCGTGCAAAATGAACTCAATTTTTCTAATTTTGGGGATTGTAATAGCTCCCGTTTTTTTGGATTTTCCAACTTTTATAGGGGATTGTCCAACTGCACAGATAGATACTATCGACTTTGCTATCGACAATTTCAACCAAACAGAGGTGGCGACGCGAATACGAGCTGCACCTACAGCGCATGTCCGGGGACTTTACAAAATTATTCTACTATGAAAGTTTCAAACATTTTCATATTTTAAATTGATTTTTAATTAATCTGCAAGTTGAATATGACCAATAAAAAAAAATACTAGAGTAAAGCTATCCTCCAACTGCAGTTCATTGTGCACCATTGATAATATCCCTCGATCTTGATCACGCTTTTGCAACCACTTACGGGTCCACACACTTCTTTCTTTTTTTTACTTTTTTTTGTTTAAATAGGCAGCTAAACCTAGTCCTATTAATGACAGAGTCATGATTTCATCATCCATTTTAACTATAAATTAATTTCGATTCGCCTACAAATGAACTATGCTGCTATAACCTGACGTTTGACAGCTTCTTGCAACACAGATATGTTACATAGTGTGACCACGGTGCTCCATGAAGTACATCAAACATTTTTCCATGACGTAACACAAAGTGTTTGACAAACAAATTTGATGCGATAAACTGATCGTGTGACACTAGCTTTAGATTTCTCAGAAACAGACTTTTACGCCTTGGGAGTAGGCAACCAATCGTACGCACCTCTGTCCCTATAATCCATAGATAAGTTATTTATACCGAGTGGGCAGCGCCGGATTATAGCATAGACAAATAAGACAAATGTCTAGGGCCCGCTTTTTGTGGGGCCCGAGGATCGGGAAAGCCAACACCAGAATACAAGAAACATTTTTAGTGTTGAAAACACTTATACGGAGGCAAGTTATAGGTTCTCGCGTCACGAAATATCGTCACGCGGGATCTAAGCAGGGTGCGAGCATGCGGAGTTGGTTGCGTTGTCGGACTACACGCGTTGTTCTGTAAGCGGTTGCGCAGAAGCGTTAATTCTGTCCTTACAAAATATCCGAAAATATTTTTGTTGTGAATACCTTCACTGGAAAAGAAAACAAAACCAAAAAATACAAAATGTTCAGAACGTAATAATAATCTATTTTTACCAAATGTTTCTTCTGCTGATATTCTGTAATATTATATTATAATATACTTACACACTTATATATTTGTTTCTGATTTATTCTCATAAAATTATATATTTTGATTGCGCAATTAAACACTTGGGTAATCGAGCTGCAGAACAGCTTATACGCATCTTCGCAAAATTGTGCCAAGCTGAGGGTTTTGCCCCCAAAATAAGGGACTTTTAAAATTTTACCATTGAATTCCCTATGTAGCGTAATTCAATTCGACACCCTGTATAGGTATTCACTTAGTTTATTAGTTTAGCCAAGTAAGCAACATTTATACCGAGTGGTTGGTCATATCGGTCATATCCCTGTACATAAGCCGTTTACATTGCTTATCACGTTTATGCGAATTCCTGCTCCCCATTTTTATGGAACAAATTGGTAATGGTACCAAATTAAAGAGTTCCGCGTCGTTCAATTTTAAGAATTCTTTGTATAATAAATAATATAAAAATAAATATATAAAATTTAAATACCTACATATGAAAGTACATTCGAAAAATATGAGTATGTTTTGTTTTGACAAGTGTAGCACCTCCTATTTTTTAAATAGCTACATTTTTAAATTTTAAATTGTTATGTTGAAGAAATAGTACACAAAGAATTTTTAACGCGGAATATTATTCTCTTTAGTTTACTACCATTACCAATTTTTTCCATAACAGTTAGGGGCAGGAATTCGGATAAACGTGATTATGCAATGTATACTTCTTATTCAGATACCAACCACTCGGTATACTAGTCTGTTATAATAGTCTGTTTGGTATTTGTATTGTTAACGTTATAATAAACCATTATAAACCAAAACAATGTTCATTATACAGAATGTATAAAAATGGTGGTGAAAGCTTTAGGTAAAGTTATTCCTTAGACAAAACTAAGACAAAAAGCTGATATCAAAAAAACTGGCAAACGCTTCCTGAACTTACAGTCGTCAAAGTTCAAAATTGGTAACAGTAAAGAATGCTGCTCTTTCAAAATAGTTACTTGATGAGTATATTCAGTGATAATAGCTAAAATTTTTTACCATTGATCGTTTAACTTAACTTCAATTTAATTGTCGATTGTAATAGTTGTTTTTACGATTGTGAAATATTTAAACATCAACAAATTATATCAACTATAAATGTAAATATCCAGCAACAGTCAATGAGGTGCTTATTACCAAGTTAGAATATATAAAACATAAATGGCAAGAATGGGAGAAGAAGAAAAAATAAATAGTGTCCTAATAAATTTAGAATAAATGCTGTCTAAATTTAACCAAAGTACAGCCTTAATATTAAAAATGTAACTAAAATAAATTCAAGCTACCGCAGTAATATTTTGTTTTCCCAAAAGAACAAGTTTTCAGGCTGAAGAAATAATATGTTCGTTAAACGTGTATTTTTCTAATGATCGCTGTAAGATTTTCACATCTGAATATCCCGTTTTCCATCATGTTGTCTCACTAGCATTACAGAAAACAACACAAGACCACCAAAATATATATTTTTTAATAATTCATGGTTTCCCTTAGCCAATCGCCAATCGTATACCACGAATTATAAGCCGTATTTGTTTTATCGAAATTAATTAAAGTTTTGCTCAAAACTATTGTTTAAAACACGAACTTGCATCTCTCCGTCGTAGCCTAAATGTGTAGCTGCCGTTCAACTTGAAAAATTTTATTATTGATTACTTAGATACAAAATCAAAATTAGTTTCCTTTTTAGTGCGATATCCTGCATTACCTGAAACCTGCACCACAATTTTTACACACTCTGTATATTCGATTACCGTATTAAATATACATCGTGTTTGTTTTCAACACCCTACGATGGTTGCAAGAATTGCGAGATCTGTGCATTTTTTGTTTCATTTTTAAAACGTTTTTGGGTATTTTCAACTAGGTTGAAGTTCACTTGTAAAATTCCTCATTTTTCTAATTTCCTCAAAAAATAATTACACAAACTTAATTTATGCAACAACGGGCCCGGAAAAATAATTGTCTAGGGCCCCAGAAAAGCTTAATCCGGCGCTGCGAGTGGGTACTTTCAAAGCCGAACATAGGGGAATTGCATTGTAACTGATCTTTATTTAGATTCCTGCTCGCCATTTAAACTCAGAAGGATAGTAATGACTTTATAATAAAAACCCTCTGCTCTACTGAATACTCGTTATTATTCATATTATTTGATATTAATAACAGAAACATCGACTGATTTCAAATAATTTAATTGACAGATAAAAAAAAGTTGACAATCATAGCAACCTATATTATTTCAAAATAGCATTATTTTATAATTTATTTTACAGAAAAAGATAACTAAGTACTAACATTTATCGGTACCATCAGATGCGCTGTATTTTTATCGTTCTATTCATACCATTACCATCCTTGTGGGTTTAAATGGCGAGCAGGAATCTATATAAAGGTTAGCTACAGTGCAATTCCCCTATGTTCGGTTTTGAAAGTTCCCAGACTGTAAGTATAGGCTATAATCTCAGGAAGCTGAAATAATTTTGACAAAATCCACAGCATTACATTCGACGCATGTCTGGGGACTATAATTATTTCAGCTTCCTGAGATTATAGGGACAGAGGTGCGCACGATTGGTTGCCTATTCCCAAGGCGTAAATGGAAAAATTTTGTTGTTGTCCCCGGACATACGCAGTAGGTGCAGCTCGTATTCGCGTCGCCTAAGTAAGACGTCACCCCCTGACAAGACGTAATGATTAAATTAAGAGTTTTCAAAAGAGACAAATTTCAGTTTCTTCAGAATATTTCAGAAGTGCTTACAGATCGATACATTTTTGTAAAGAGGCATTCATATGCGCAACTTTTCTCTAATTTAACAAACTTTGTATCTCTGAAGGTATAAAGGTGGACGACGAGATCCCCATGTACAGTCAGTGACAAATGTACCGCGTGTACCACTATAATCCGCTTTGCTGAGAAGTATAACACGTTTCTATATTTAATTTAATCTTGTTAACAGCGTTACCAACATACCTATGTAAACCAATAAAAACGGCGTTATGTTACCTCTTATATTTCTCAGAAAAGCGGGTTCAATGGTATAACACTGGTGAAAACATTTGTCACTGATTGTACATCATCTTTTCTCGAACACCATGTATTATTGCAATACTTGTATTTTTTTTTTCTTGTAGTAAGGATTCTGGTTGCACCGAAGGAATCAAAGTAGTTATTAAACATTTTTTACAATCATATTGCAAAGCATGAAAATTCCGCATCTTTTAAGAAAGTGCGGTAAGTTTTAACACAAAAATAAGACATCCAAAATCGGCTGAGCAAAAAATTAGTGGAGAAAAAGTGGTTCGAAATTTGAAGTTTGATGTCGTATAATCTGTCGGACCAACGACATAATTTTAATCATATTGGCAGGGAATGGCACATAGGGGACACTATTAGAAGATAAAAAAGGCTAAAAATTTGCAACGTTTTTGTATTTAAAACATCTCTTATATTTTTTTCATTTTTACTTTCCCATACCACCACTGGTATAGGGGAAGTATTTATATGAAAATTTTCGAAATCGAGATTTTCGCGGAAATACGTGTTTTGGGCCCCCAGGAACCCAAAAAAGTGGTCTAGAAAAAATGTCTATCTGTGGGTGGGTGTGTGTGTGCCAGTAGGCCTATATTTGTGACTACGTGTGTGTGCATAATCTTAAATTGTGACTCCTTCCTCATTTGTGGCGCCATACACGCGTATACCACAATTTTTTCCCGCAAATTCGTGTACTTTGGCGAAAATACCAAAATAGGCCAAGGAGGCACCAAACTGCACAGGACAGGAAATGCATTTCGAAAAGAAAAACTTTGAAATAGGTCCCAAAACCAAGGTAATAATAATAATAATAATAATAATAATAGTAATAATAATAATATTTATTTGTGTAGTCAAAAGAACTCTTTTATACATCCGTCATTATACCAATAAAATAATATGGGCGATAGCTTCGATTACATTTAGATATACATTTTACATACATAATATTTACAATAAAATTTACAATAACATTAAAATAAATCTTCGTCAGGTAAATGAATAGGCAACCGAAAATACCTGTCGCAAATAAAGTAACATAAACTAATTTACAGATCGAAACGAACGAAAGATTTCCTAACTACGGAAAAATAATAAAAACTCAAGAATTTGATAAATTAGGCTTAAGATTAAAAATGAAATGTAACACACCCTGTTCACATTCTACATCTAAACAGTTGTGACACTAATTCTGTAAACAATTACATTGCTATGAATACCAAACAAACTGGTATAAATAAATTTTAAAAAATTTAATATATAATCATATATAATAGCCAGGATATTTTTGATCAAATTTTTGATGAAATGAGAGGAGATCTAGGTCTGACGTTGAAATCTATATTTTATTTAATATTTATTATTTAATCATGGATTTTAACAAAGTTACGCTTGAAAATGTCAATACATCTGTCATATTTAGCTAATGACATTTTTTAAATTGTTTTATGTATTGTTTCAGATGAAAATGAATCAGGATCGGAGGAACAGGACCCTGTCCTTGTCCTCCGACTACGAGACGAGGAAACAGGTTTCCCATACATTCTGCGAGGATATTAAAGAGGTGGCTTGTTGAACATTGTGACCACCCATATCCAGCCCATATCCTACTAAGGCCGAAAAAGAAAGGTTATCCGAGGAAACGAACCTAACAGTTGTGCAAATTCAAAATTGGTTCAATAACGCCAGGCGTCGTAGGAATTTACCTGCAGAAGAAACATGCACACGTTGGACCGTCAAAATTTATGAAAATGAATCAGGATCGGAGGAACAGGGCCCTGTCCTTGTCCTCCGACCACGAGTAAAGCTTCCCGAACGTTCTGTGAGAGTGTTAAAGAGATGGCTTCGTGAACACCATGGCGACGCATACCCCAGTAAGGCCGAAAGAGATAGGTTGGTGCAGGAAACGCACCTAACAGATCGCCAAGTGCAAAATTGGTTTTCAAATAGACGTCGCGGTCGTCGCAATTTACAAGGCGATACAGAAGTAACATGCACAAGTTGGACCAGGACCGTCAAAATTGTCATTTTTGTTATAATTGTTCTTATTTTATTAATAATAATTTCATATTATTTCATTTAAATTTTTTAAAATAAATTGATATTTTAATTTATAGAAATAGTGTTTACTTTTGTTGTAATTATAGTTCTAATAATGTTAGCCATACTAGATACTATACTTTATTTTTTCTAACCACGGCCTGGATGTAAACAAAACCACGTGACAATTTCTAAAACGTCATCTCAATGCAATTTTGTGATTGGTAGTTGTAGCGTGAGGATTTCACCCCTTTACTGTAGGAGTAGTTACGTTCGATTCGTGCGTTAATTGCAGTTGCATTTGTCGTCATCTGTGTATGCTGGTGCTTTAGTATTTAGATTTATTTAAAATGGAATCGTCGCCCAGTGAAACTATTCTTTGCACCTATGGTTTAAACTTCCCCACGCGCTAGTTTACGTAAAATACCTACCACTGTAAACGTAGGCTAGAAATGATCACGTGGTTTTGTTTACATCCAGGCCGTAGTTAAAAAAAATAAGGTATAGTTCGATGTAAAGTAATAATTCTCAATGACATTTTTTAAATTTTTTATGGATTGTTTCAGATGAAAATGAACCAGGATGGGAGCAACACACGGCCCTTGTCCTCCGACCAAGGGCAAACAGATTTCCCATACATTCGGTGAGAATATTAAACAGGTGGCTCGCTGACCATTATGACCAGCCTTATCCTACGAAGGCGGAAAGAGAACGATTATCCGAGCAAACCAACCTAACAGTTTTACAAATACGAAACTGGTTCAATAACGCCAGGCGTCGGGGGAATTTGCCTGAAGAAACATGCACACGGCCCATTAAAATTTATGAAAATTGAATTACCTGTTAAAAATAGTATATCTGTCATATTTAATGACATTTTTTAAATTTTTTATGGATTGTTTCAGACGCTGTCCTTGGCGTCCGCCAAAACAGGCCCAGGCTTCCCGAAGAGGCTGTAGCAATATTAAGAAGATGGCTACAGGAGCACGCCGAAAATGCATACCCCACCAGGGCAGCGAAAGCCAATTTGGTGCAGCAAACTAACCTACGGCCTAAACAAACTGCTAATTGGTTTGCAAATGAACGACGTCGGGGGCAGCGTGGTCCTCCAAATTTGGCTGAACCAGAAGAAAGAACAGGTTGGAGGACCACAGGGATCAAAATTATCGTTGTGATATTTGTTTTGCATTGGTTTTTATATGGAATGTTATCATTTTTTTCGTAACGAAAGTAAGAATTCTTAAACGGTCACAGTTCGCGTGTGAATGAACTGTAAAAATCTACAGGTAAAAAGTTTTGAAACATACAACCACACAAAATTTCAATCTATTAATCGAAATGTGATTAAAATTGTATGTGTTGTGTAATACAACAGCGTAAGAACAATGTAGGTAATTAACAAAACCTGGAGAAGATTGCATAAAAAAAGCAAAACATTTGCTTTTTGATATATGACTAGTTACACGCTGTTTGCAACAATTGAAAACATTTAATATTATTATTATTATTGCAACGTATTTTATCTATCTATATATACCTATATCGAACGGAATGAGAAGAAATGGAGGTCTGACATAAATTTGATTTACTTAAATTGAATTACCTATTAAAAATAGTATATCTGTCATATTTAATGACATTTTTTAAATTTTTTATGGATTGTTTCAGATAGCGATCAATCAGACGAGGAGGTCCAAGTCCGACCACGAGTCCGACGAAACCTGCTCCCAGCCCTCCCAGCACGTTCAGTGCAAACTCTTAGGACATGGCTGCTAGAAAACTATGTAGAAAACCCCGACGTCGCATACCCCACTAAAGATGAAAAACTCAGGCTGGTAGGGGAAACGAACTTATCATTCAAACAAATCGAGAATTGGTTTTCGAATACCCGTCGCCGCGTTGAGCGCGCTCGGCGCAATCTACCCGATGTCATACCCGATGCAGAAGAAACATGGTGGACCGTTAAAATTGTTACTTTAATCGCTTTAATTGGACTATACCATTTGGTTATATACCTTATATTTTTTTCTCGAAAATAAATGAGTTCTGTTATTACTTTAGTCTTAAATTTGATAATAAACCCCACTTTCGATAATTTCTATGTATAAAAGAAGTTGTTCAATGTAGAATGAAATGCAGTCAGTTAGTTAAAGGCCAGTTAGTTAGTTTACTGAACGAAATGGATCAACTCAACCTGTTTGTGCTTGGTGATGATGCAGGAATTGATTTAAATTTTATTTTACATGCAGCAGAAAATCTGGCTCATCCTATAGAAGCAGACAATCATGAAGAAAGAAGAGCAGTTGTTAGAAATCAGGGTTATTTTGAAGATGTAGTGCCACAATATTTCGATGACCAATTTAAGGAACATTTTCGAATGTCTCGAGCTACTTTCCAGGTTTGTTTTTTCAGAAAAAGCATTTGAACATTTGAATTGAAATTATCTTCGTAAATATATATAATATATGGCTTCTATAAATTCCTAAACATCTTTTTCAGGATTTAGTCAATGTTGTTGGACGAGCAATGGATGGAGAACGAGGCATTATTCCTTTACCCAAAAACATAATGTACACGGTGTGGATATTAAGTAAACCTGAAAGTTTTTTGGCAGCAGGCGATAGATTTGGGATAGCTCCAAGTTCTGGGCATTACGTCTATAAGGAGATCATAGCTGTGCTGTCAGATTTAGTTCCGCAGTATATAAGATGGCCAAATATGGGTACTATTGGAACTACTAGCTGGGTACCCGCAGCATATGCCGCGTTTACAGTAGGGTCGTATAAAACGAATATACAGGGTGTTCCCGGTCTTGTGATTTTATTTTTAAGGGGTGATTAACCACCTTAAAAGAAGGTGATTAAACCTAAAACACCTTAACAAAAGTTGCATTATAAGAGAGATATATGATTTTTGAATAATTTTATAACTTTTTCTGTTTTCACATATCCAAGAAATGTCTTTTAAATAGGTTGATGCCAGTAACGTTTCCCATCTGTCAAGATATTTCATCGTTGGTTTTCCTTAAATTGTTGTGATAATTTTGCTAAAGAAAGTCAAAACGAATGGCTCATCGTACTAAATAATAAATACGTTGACATGTTGTTAATTTATGGGGAAGCACACCAAAATTCTGCTGCTGCAAGCTGATTGTACTCTGAGCGATTTCCTAACAGACTAACGCCCATTCCACATAAATTTACTACCCTACTCTTTCTGCGTAACTCGCGTCCTTTTTCGAAGAGACTCCTGTTTACAAAGGTCTAAATGCCATTCGAAATCACCTTCAGGAAATAAAAGAGGGTATGTCAATGGATCACAACTCTTATCCATATACGAAACTCGTCGCAGACCACCACCTCTCGCAAAAACTGTAAAATTCCGAGTCAACGGTACCTCACCATCTTCACCTACGAATACAGCAGCAATTTCGTTAGCAGTGGGTGTATTATATCGCCTTCGATCCATTGATTTCGATATATCAAAAAACATCCTGACCGATGTAGTTGGTTTATTTTCCAAAGCTAGTCTTTCTTCTTCCTCCACTACTTCTTTCATCATCCGTAATGAAGCAACATATGGATTTATATTCACCAAAAGAGTACCTAACTGACTCATTACAGATGCAATGCAACCTAAATTTGCGGAACTCCTTAACCTTTCCGTTGTTGCCATTTCAGAGTCCAATATATAAATTTGCCCGTATGCAGGATTATTACCGACATCAGGGTACAAAGGGCCTACTGCATGATATATTTGTCCGTGTATTTTAAAACAGTACGGACCATTTCCACGAGGAGTAACTACGTTGGCGCCCATTGATGCCACAGCCGGCCATAGCCAAACTGCTGTTATAATTCCTAATGTACTTCCGAAAATTATTAGAGCAAGGATCAGTTCCATTCAGAAGATGCTCTAATTCTGTGGGATACACCTTAAGTTCTGGGAGCCTTACATTACCAAAATTGCAGCAGTCGTTGAATTCGTCCTTGTGACGACCCCTAACCTCTGGTGTAAAATGTAAGGCTGCACAATGCTTGCACTTCACATTCATTAAACCAAGTGTATCTTCTGTCGGATCCTGCAAAAGCTAGCGGTTGTCTCTGATTCTGAAGCGGTTTTCGTAATTGCCCTATAACAAAAGAAACGAATATTCATATACAATATAACAAGTGCAAGGCAGATTACCGAAAAAATTTTCGCGCTGTCACACAAGTGTTTGTTGCAACGAAAACTGCCCGATCGCGAAGCGAGAGGGCAATTGTCAAGGGGCAACAAACACGCGTGTGACAGCAAAGGAAAAATTTTAAGTAATATGCTTTGCTCGAGGTATATTTGTTCAGACTATCGCATGAACCATATAAATTTAATATACTAATTGTACCCTTCATTATAATTTATAATTTATTTGTTGTATAATAATCATTAATTGAATTGTGTTTCATCTAGTCCCCTTCGAGGGTGATTACCGAATATCAGCACTAGTGCAATATTCGCTGTGTCAAAATTTTCAAGTAATTGTGATTTGATTGGCTGTTATGGGACAAATGCGTAGCTTTCATTGGTCGACGTCTGTCACGTGACAGGTGAATGCGATAGTCCAGTAAATTAGTTTTTTGCGCTACTGTGCTCTATTTCATTGTTTACCGCGGCTGTTTCCAAGACAGTAAGTTATGTTTACTAGTTGCTAAGGATAAAGTCGTCGGTAAAATACTTTGGGGTTCTAGAACGGTAAGTAAATTTACTCAAAACGAATGTGCCATGTAATTTGATAAATTAATGTCAGTCACAAATGTCAGTTTAGTTAAATAAAATGAATGCAATTTCGAATGTTAGTTAAAACAAATCCTGGAGCTTTTAATTTCTCATTTCTTGTAACAAAGTACGCCAGCAAAGATTTTTCATCAATATTTGTACTTTTCTTGGTACACCAATTTTTAAAATGATTGTAGGTACCTTCGTAGAGTCTCTCTAGACTTATCAGGAATGAGAACCGAACACCCCACATTCCAAGCTTCTTCTATTTCGTTTTCGGAATCAATTTCATTAATTTTTAGCACGGAACTCCAAATAATTTTCACAAAAAACTGCAATGGCGGTAACTGTTTACAGATTGCTATAGAAACGCAATATATCAATCGACAATACGGCAACGTGATGCGGAGACTGACAATTATCGCATTTGAATCTGTATTAATTATTAATTTATTAAAAATTCTTTTTACCGAGTTCAGTAGCGCAAAAAACGTCATAAGCATCACGAACGTTAAGGACTACCGATCTCAGACAATAATTGGAGTCGTCGCTGCGCTCCTCCTCCAAACTATTGTCTTCGATCGGTAAAATGTCCTTACCGTTCTTAATACTTAATATACTATTGGTTCACTTTTGATCAACATAACTACTTGAAAAGTAGGCGGTTGTGAACGGTTCAGTTCTTCAGAATCATTAGAATCGTTAGTCAGAACCTATATCGCTGAACTTATTCAGAAGTATTAGAGTTAAAAGCGTTTTCTATAAACCAATCTCTCGAGTTGCGTAAGGGTGAATTTTACAATTTACACATTAGTTTCGACAAACCTCGGTCATTGGTCCGCTGTTAATAATTATAGTTAAAGAATTTCCCGTAGAGTTGGATGTGGTTGGAATAGGCTGCAAATTCTCACAAACCTGAGTATTAACTTCGTTGTTCGGTGAAGTTCTCGTGGAGGTCGAAGTAGATGGAATAGATTCCAAATCTGCACTTATATTTTCATCACTATGGGATGTAAAAATAGTAGGTACTGCATTGGTTTTCAGTCTTTTTCTTCCATCGGCATTTTGTATAATTTGCGAGACTTCGAAGTGACACTGCAGCAAATGGAGTTCTCAAAATAACGAACCTAATCTTACTAAATTGTACCTACTTACCTCACATAGACGTGAATAAGCTGTAGGTGTCCAATTTTCTCTTTTGCACAATTTAACCCACTGTTCTCTTTGTTGCAAATGTTTGGGAAACGTAAATAAAGCAATACCCTGACCTCGCTTCTTACTACAATTATGTGCTGCGCAGTTTGCCATTATCACGAACCACACCGATACACCAGTGCGATACACTCGATTCACTATAGAAAAAGCACAAACCAGTGGACGAACTCAATAGTGTCGTGCAAAGAAGAACCGAAACCGGCAAAATAGAAATTATTGGTATTAAAAGTTGAACTCAAATGATGTCACGTCGGTTTTGACATGAACATCTGCACCATCTGCATCCCAAATTTCAGCATATTAAGGACTACTATGATCACTATTCAAATTCTATACTAAATTTTGCGAAGTTTTCAGTACAGACAAACGAATTATGTCAAAGCATGGTCTTGTAAGAAATAGATATCAAATTATGTAAAATAATACGTTTGTAGATTTTTTTTCTTAAATACATTGAAAACTATTTTAAAACTTTTTGATTGTCTCTAAATATCGTAAAGTTACGATAATTCAGTCCCGATAGATTAGTAATTTATATTAAATTGTAATTATTTTGTATAATACACTTTTTTTATATAACATAATTTCTTAATCATAAAGATGTCTTATTTTTACTCAATAAAAGTAGTAACATTAAATTTGTTTAATTAACATCCAATATAAATCCACATTATGTCCATAGAGTGTCCGTATGGACGTCCATATAACGTCCATGGACATCCAATGTATATCCATAGAACGTCCATAGTACGTCCATGTACATCCATAGAACGTTTCTTGTACATCCAAAGGACGTCTAATGTACGTCCATGTACATCCATAAACGTCCATGTATGGACGTATTATGGACTCCATACTTGTGCCATATGGACGTCCATAGAACGTCCCATGTATCCGATATAGACGTCCAATGGACGTCCGAACATCCATAAACGTATGTACAATGGACGTCCATTGGATGTACGTGTGTTACTTGGGGGGTAAACTGTAAAAAAGGTTCAATAATGGCCGCGTGGATGAATTTGAGGACTGACTTCATAAGGAAACGTACAAGATGGGCGATGAGGTCACAATAAAGGGTAGCTATAAGAATGGAAATAAGGGTATAGGTACATACTGTAGGGTTAATTATTAAAATTCATATTATGAACATTCTCAGAGACACAGTTTTCATAAGAAATGCTTCAAGTGACAGATATCAGATGAACACTTGAGTAGATACACCAAACACCTGACATAAAGGGGTTAAGTTATCTCTGAGTAGATACTTGAATTTTGATTTGGTCACACTTTTTCTCTGTTACCGGATTTTATAAGTTTTGGAGGAATAACCTTTGAATATCATTATTATAATTATTTCTGGAGTATCTATTTTCCAGAAGTGCTATATCCAAACATTTAGATTAGATTCGCAAATCACTTAAGTGAGTACCTACCTACTTAAGTCTGAAAAGTACCATCAATTCGTGCAAAAAATCATTACAAACAGAGCAACTAAACCGTGCAAAATGAACTCAATTTTTCTAATTTTGGGGATTGTAATAGCTCCCGTTTTTTTGGATTTTCCAACTTTTATAGGGGATTGTCCAACTGCACAGGTAGATACTATCGACTTTGCTATCGACAATTTCAACCAAACAGAGGTGGCGACGCGAATACGAGCTGCACCTACAGCGCATGTCCGGGGACTTTACAAAATTATTCTACTATGAAAGTTTCAAACATTTTCATATTTTAAATTGATTTTTAATTAATCTGCAAGTTGAATATGACCAATAAAAAAAATACTAGAGTAAAGCTATCCTCCAACTGCAGTTCATTGTGCACCATTGATAATATCCCTCGATCTTGATCACGCTTTTGCAACCACTTACGGGTCCACACACTGCTTTCTTTTTTCTCCTTTTTTTTGTTTAAATAGGCAGCTAAACCTAGTCCTATTAATGACAGAGTCATGATTTCATCATCCATTTGAACTATAAATTAATTTCGATTCGCCTACAAATGAACTATGCTACTATAACCTGACGTTTGACAGCTTCTTGCAACACAGATATGTTACATAGTGTGACCACGGTGCTCCATGAAGTACATCAAACATTTTTCCATGACGTAACACAAAGTGTTTGACAAACAAATTTGATGCGATAAACTGATCGTGTGACACTAGCTTTAGATTTCTCAGAAACAGACTTTTACGCCTTGGGAGTAGGCAACCAATCGTACGCACCTCTGTCCCTATAATCCATAGATAAGTTACTTATACAGGCTATAATCTCAGGAAGCTGTAATAATTTTGACAAAATCCACAGCATTACATTCGACGCATGTCTGGGGACTATAATTATTTCAGCTTCCTGAGATTATAAGGACAGAGGTGCGCACGATTGGTTGCCTATTCCCAAGGCGTATAAGTCTGTTTCTGAGAATACTAATTATAATAATTATTAACTACAAACAAAATCAATCGCTCGGATTTAGAGAATAATTTTGTTTTCCAAGTTCCCAGACATGCGCGAACGTAATGCCATGGATTTTGTGTCAGAATTATATCCACGTTAGCCGTGGAGCTGCAACGGCCTTGAAACCTTCATAATGGAAAAATTTTGTTGTTGTCCCCGGACATACGCAGTAGGTGCAGCTCGTATTCGCGTCGCCTAAGTAAGACGTCACCCCCTGACAAGACGTAATGATTAAATTAAGAGTTTTCAAAAGAGACAAATTTCAGTTTCTTCAGAATATTTCAGAAGTGCTTACAGATCGATACATTTTTGTAAAGAGGCATTCATATGCGCAACTTTTCTCTAATTTAACAAACTTTGTATCTCTGAAGGTATAAAGGTGGACGACGAGATCCCCATGTACAGTCAGTGACAAATGTACCGCGTGTACCACTATAATCCGCTTTGCTGAGAAGTATAACGCGTTTCTATATTTAATTTAATCTTGTTAACAGCGTTACCAACATACCTATGTAAACCAATAAAAACGGCGTTATGTTACCTCTTATATTTCTCAGAAAAGCGGGTTCAATGGTATAACACTGGTGAAAACATTTGTCACTGATTGTACATCATCTTTTCTCGAACACCATGTATTATTGCAATACTTGTATTTTTTTTTCTTGTAGTAAGGATTCTGGTTGCACCGAAGGAATCAAAGTAGTTATTAAACATTTTTTACAATCATATTGCAAAGCATGAAAATTCCGCATCTTTTAAGAAAGTGCGGTAAGTTTTAACACAAAAATAAGACATCCAAAATCGGCTGAGCAAAAAATTAGTGGAGAAAAAGTGGTTCGAAATTTGAAGTTTGATGTCGTATAATCTGTCGGATCAACGACATAATTTTAATCATATTGGCAGGGAATGGCACATAGGGGACACTATTAGAAGATAAAAAAGGCTAAAAATTTGCAACGTTTTTGTATTTAAAACATCTCTTATATTTTTTTCATTTTTACTTTCCCATACCACCACTGGTATAGGGGAAGTATTGATATCATGAAAATTTTCGAAATCCAGATTTTCGCGGAAATACCTGTTTTGGGCCCCCAGGAACCCAAACAAATGGTGGCCCGGGGCTATAAGTTTCAACGGGGCCCTTAGAAATCAAACGCTATTTTGTTTAAATTATTTTCTATAGGCATAACATCACATACTTAAAATACATACAAGATAACAAAACAAATAGTAATTTATTGTACAGCTCGACCAAGCTTACAAAGTTGAAAGGGGGCGTGTCCGGAGTCCGGCGCTGTTATAGTTTTTCAAAGTACAGTCAAAATAAAAACATTTAGGCTGAAAATTTAAATAATTGTAAATATTTTTCATTCGAAGAATTCCATGACCTTCTGAATGATATTTCTGTCTTCAGAATGAATTATCTTCCTCGATTTAGCATTTATACTTAACAGATCTTAAACGTCGAAATAATCTGTCAAACCCTGAAATTATTAAAATTTCAAACGTCAGTTGAATTTTTTCAGCGAATGTACTTTTAAGTATAATTGTTTGCTATTGGTTGATGTATTGTCGCGCCTTGTCTTTCAAAATTTAGTTTACATATTTTCCGGGGCATTTGTAAGCTTGGTGGAGCTTTATAAGTGTCTTAGGAAGTATTTTTATCCACGCAAGAATGTTTAATTTTCGTACGTTTTGTCCACAACCAGACCAGAGAGTGAAGTTTTTGAATTAATATTTTGAAAAAATTTAATTTTGACATTTAGAACTGACTTTTGTCGTACGTGTTGCTATAGATTTACCATTGTTTTAATTATAAGACCTATGTGTTTTATTAATATTATAAGACGTCTCTTAATAGTAGATTATAATATACTACTTGATACTACTTGAATAAAAAAAATCTTTCTTGTATATACAGATTGTTTGCATTTCCTACCCGAAACTAGATACGATGGCGGGGCCCCAATTTGGCCGGGGCCCGGGGCTCCAGCACCCTTAATCCAGGCCTGCCACCTTTAATTTTTTTAAATAGTAATAAGAGGTAATGCAATACATCATTAGCAAGCTTAATTTTTTCTCTTTCTAGTCATCTTAAATTTATATAGGGTTACATAAGAAAATAATGCAGAAAAAATAGAAAACGCAGTTTGTCGTATGCTCAGGGGGCTATTTATTGTAGGCGTTAAATCTAGGTAGCTTTGCATTAACCGAGTGTCAAAATTAAACAAAAAACAATCGGTAATTGTTTAGCAGATGGCAGTATAGGTACATTGTCATAGTTTTCTTACACATTTGTTGTATTACAACTTGCAGCAATAATCTAAATTTTTTGAAACATATGAATCGTTTAACAGAAACCAGAAATTATTTTCCTATGCAACCCCGTTCAATTTAACATGACTAGAAAGAGTAAAAATTAAGCTTTTTCTAATGATGTATTGTATTATCTCTACTACTATTTAAAAAAAATCAAGATGGCGGCCGGGTTCAGAAAGTATGAGCCAAAAAATTTTTTCTATCCTAAAATATGCGAAGTAATTTCAAATTAGCATCTCAAAGCGTTTGCCCGGTACGACTTTGGTTCCATATTTAATAGCTACCCTGTATAAATTACGACTAAAATTACTAGAATATATATTAAATTAAATAGATGAAGCATAAACTTCATGAAAAAACGGCTGTTGATATTTAATAATTGAAGTTGTGGTAATAAAGCAGCCAATTATTAAGTTGCATATAATGTTGAGTGATATTATTTAAAAAGGAAAAGGTTAAGTAAATTAAAAAAAAAAGAAATATAATAATACAAAAATTTGAGGAATCGTTATATTGTAAACGGTAAAATATAAAGATATGTTAACGGTTCGCTAATTGTAATTAGCTTCATCAGAACAAAAATAGGTAGGTATTATAATTATCAGTTATTTCTATGGGTTAAAAATGATTGGTTAACAATAAATAACATTATAATGTTAAGTCTAAAATTGAGATAAAAATTGATAACGTTTGGATTGGAGGTGATAATGGATAAAAAAATTGTAGTACACAAATTTAATCAATATTATATAGAAAGTATCAATGAAATCATAGCTACAATAGGACAGGTGCAAAGTGTTTCTTTTTTTGTTAATAGATGCAATAGTATAGTTTTAATGAGTTTAAAATGATAACAAGAGAAGAATTATATGAATTGGTCTTCTCCTCTTAAGAATAAGAATAGTCTTGATGAAATTAACATTTCATTTATAAAAGATAATTTTGAAGTAATGGTAAAAAAAATGATTAACGTAATTAATTTATCGCTTGAAAAAGGAATAGTACCAAAAGCCTTGAAAACATCAACAATTGTTCCTATTCGTAAGGTTGCTAACACGGTGAAAGCGGGGGAATTTAGACCTATAAATATGTTATCAGCTACGGAAAAAGTGCTAGAAAGAGCTGTACACCGACAACTCACAGAATATATATCCAAGGTAATGCTATATTAACAGATTGCCAGTCAGGTTTCAGAGAAGGTTTTAGCTGTGAAATGGCATTTCAATATATATTAAATGATTGGAAAAATGCAATAGATCAAAACTTAGTGGTACTAGTTGTATTTTTGGACCTCAAAAGGGCATTTGAAACAGTAAACAGAGCTAGGTTGTTAGACAAGTTGAAAATGTATGGTATGGGTGGAAGGGTAATCTCATGGATTGAAAATTATCTTACCGATCGACAACAAAAAGTTAAATTTATATTGAATCTAATAATATGCTGTTAGAGAGAGGTGTACCTCAAGGAAGTGTGCTAGGTCCACTATTATTTATTTTATATATTAATGATCTGTGTACTGTGCTTAAGTCATGCAAAGTTCATATGTTTGCAGATGATACAATTATTCATATAAGCGGTAGTAATTCCAAAACCATGCTGGAAACACTAAATAAGGAGCTTGATGAGGTAAAAGATTGGTTGAGCGTAAATGAACTTAAACTTAATGTAAGAAGTAAGAAATCAAAAATACTACAATTTTGATACTTTAAACATTTTCGTATCTTAAAAACAAAAACCAGTACAGCGTGTTAATGTTTAAGACGCAGATGGCTGTAACTTGGTTTGTCGGGATGAGAATTTAAAAGGCTTTTCACCACCTACCGATTTACTCATTTACTTAAAAAAAAATTCTATCCAACACCTTCCTTTTTTTTTATATATTTATAATGTGTACTTGTAGCCTCTAGATTTGTAGGGCTGTTAGTACCCCCCTCCAACTCCACCCCCTTCTTTATAATGTATGTTTTTTGTACTTTGTCGGTCCTCGAAATGTTTTTACAACTCGTTTGTGTTTTAGCATGACTTTCAACTGTCCCTGGATGTCTTTGGATGCAATGTATTCCATTACGATATGTCATGTGTTTGTCGGGATGAGAATTTAAAAGGCTTTTCACCACCTACCGATTTACTCATTTACTTACAAAAAAATTCTATCCAACACCTTCCTTTTATTTTATATATTTATAATGTACCTATAGGTACTTGTAGCCTCTAGATTTATAGGGCTATTAGTACCCCCCTCCAACTCCGACCCCCTTCTTTATAATGTATGGTTTTTGTACTTTGTCGGTCCTCGAAATGTTTTTACAACTCGTTTGTGTTTTATCATGACTTGCAACTGTCCCTGGATGTCTTTGGATGCAATGTATTCCATTACGATATGTCATGTGTTTGTCGGGATGAGAATTTAAAAGGCTTTTCACCACCTACCGATTTACTCATTTACTTACAAAAAAATTCTATCCAACACCTTCCTTTTATTTTATATATTTATAATGTACCTATAGGTACTTGTAGCCTCTAGATTTATAGGGCTGTTAGTACCCCCCTCCAACTCCGCCCCCCTTCTTTATAATGTATGTTTTTTGTACTTTGTCGGTCCTCGAAATGTTTTTACAACTCGTTTGTGTTTTATCATAACTTGCAACTGTCCCTGGATGTCTTTGGATGCAATGTATTCCATTACGATGTGTCATGTGTTTGTCGGGATGAGAATTTAAAAGGCTTTTCACCACGACCACCTACCGATTTAGCAAAGGATGTTTTGAGAAACAATAAATAAATATAAACAGAGTAATTCATGACGTCATGGACGCCATTAAAAAATTGATGACGTAGATGCACCTTTAGCGTGCCCCGACTATATCAATACTTCCCCTATACCAGTGGTGGTATGGGAAAGTAACAAGAAACATACAAATCGAAAGCCGGGTCAGACAGGGATGTGTCCTGTCACCCATAATATTTTTGGTTGTAATAGACTGGGTTATGAGAAAAACGGAAGATAAGAAGACAGGAATTAGTTGGAGGTTCGGCGAAACATTGGAAGACATAGATAATGCCTGTCTAGTGTCTGTTAACAGAAAGCACAATACAAATGAGAAAAAAGCTAGACAAATTAAAAGAAGAAGCACTAAAAGTAGGACTAAATATAAATAAAAATAAGACCAAAATTATGAAAATAGGGAAAGGCAAGAAGAGAACAGGGACAGAGAATAACCAACAAATTTTTTCCACTATGAAAGTTTCAAGGCCGTTGCAGCCCCACGGCTAACGTGGATATAATTCTGACACAAAATCCACGGCATTATGTTCGGCGCATGTCTGGGAACTTGGAAAATAAGCTCTCAGCTTCCTGAGATTATAGGGACAGAGGTGCGTATGATTGGTTGCCTATTCCCAAGGCGTAAAAGTCTGTTTCTGAGAAATCTAATTATAATAATTATTAAGTACAAACAAAATCAATCGCTCTGAAACTTTCATAATGGACTAATTTTGTCCCCGGACATGCGCAGTAGGTGCAGCTCGTATTCGCGCCGCCGAATTAATGACGTCACCCTTTGACAAGACGTAATGCCGTGGATTTAGTGTCAAAATTATATCCACGTTAGCCGTGGAGCTAGCAACGGCCTAACAATAATTAATCAGTAAGCAGTGACAAGAATGCTTAGCAGTGTATAATGGGTTGCCTATATTCCAATGATAAAGTGGGCAGTCCATTTAACTTGCAATATAATATTGCAATATACAGTGAAGTCCATTTATTATGCAATATAGGCATGTTGCAAGTTAATTGGTGTACGCACTTTACCATTGGAATATAGGCAACCCATTATACACTCCTAACCTCTCTTGCCCCTGCCTACTGATGAATTTAAATTTTCAATTGTCAGGAATGTATTATTATTATTGTTTTGTTACCTATTAATTTTTTTTAAACTAAGAACATGTTTTATTTTGAGGTTAAACTTTCATGTGTTGCTGATTTCGGTTAGATCATAGATGGTTAGATTAAAAAAAACTAGCTAACTGTATAGTGGGTTGCCTATATTCCAATGGTAAAGTGCGTACACCAATTAACTTGCAACATGCCTATATTGCATAATAAATGGACTTCACTGTATTGCATAATAAATGGACTTCGCTAAATAACAGGAAACAGTGTTGATTGCAGGTGTTTTGTGTACGTTATGTATGTACTAGTACCTAGTACCCACAGCTAGTACCTTTTCTACTATTCAGATTTAGGCATTTATTCGTATTTTGAATAATAAAAGGTTGAGCTTATCTCAGTATTGTGGAATACGCACACTGTATTAAAATAAATGGCACAAAAAAGCAATAAAATTCACATAAGGGAAGCAGCGCATGAAACTACATTTGCGCCAAAATGTCCCGGCGCTGAAACGGTCACGCCAAAACGTCCTAAACCGGTTATTTATGCAACAAGTGGAAAAAACATGGAGTAAAACAAAACTCTACAACTAAATATTTTAATTATTCATTAACATTTTAAACATCAGAATCAGGTAATAATAAATTAAACATTAAACATTATTAGAAATTATAATAAAATCAGTAACTTAATTTTAACTACTATCACAATTTTAATTATGGAACTTGAAAAATATAACTAATCATCATAGTCAAAACTGCTTTTACTATTAACTTCGGAAGTAATCGATTCGTCATCCATCACCTCCTCTTCTTCCTCATTTTTCATGGGTTTAACAACTTCATTAGAAGATTTTTGATGAAACACAAAAGAAATAAATCTGGACATGTCCCAAATTTGCTTGATCACCTAAAATTCAAAATTACAAACGTCAATTAATGATTATTTCCTAAAATGTTTTTTTAATACCATATCGGCCAAGCCTTTTTTATCCCAACAATGGTACCAGTTTGCTAAATCGGAAGTACAGTCCGCATCGTCCGGAGGATTTTTTATTTGAATTTTATTTAAGCAACGTTTACACTTAAGCCGGGTATGAGTATCCGATTCAGTCTCCTCAAGGCGGAATAGCTCCCTTAATTCAGAGGCACTAAAATGTCGCGCCGTTTCTTCATTCATATCTACAACGGTTGAACTTAGAGCCTTTTTATGAGCTTGTCTTTGAAATATTTTTTCTTCTATCGTACCGGTCTGAAAATTTTAATGTAAAATAAAATTGCGACAAAGTTTTTGACATATCCTTACCGCAAGAAATCTGTAAATATAACACGGTTTCTTTTGACCATCACGCCAAACTCTCGCCATTGCTTGATCATCATTTGCAGGATTCCAATCGGGATCGAACATTACCAAACGATTTGCTCCAATTAAATTTAAACCACAACCTCCTGCTTTGGAACTAAGCATAAAAATAAACTCTCGAGATTCAGGGTTATTAAAACTTTCTACAACTTTTGCCCGTTTCTTAATTGTCATGGTTCCGTCAAGTCGTACATAGAGGTAACAACGTTTTTTACATAATTTCTCGAACAAATCAAGTGTTTGAGTATAATTCGAAACTAATACAATCTTCTCGTCAGAGTTGGCTTTAATATTAGCTAAAAGACAATCCAGTAACATAAGTTTACCGGAATATTCCGGATGGACATCATTATCGTTTAATTTTGAAGGAAACAGCTTCATGGCATTCTCAAAACCTTCAGCACCTTCTTTAATTTTATCTAATACTAAATCAGGATGATTACAAAGTTTCTTTAATGTTGTGATACTTGCTAGGGTACTCATGAACGGCTTCGAATTAGAATCAGACGTAACCGTTTTACGGATAGCCTCCGACTGAATATAATTTAAATAAAGTTGCTTCTGAAGCGGTGTAAGTTGGCAACAAATAATCATTTCGAATTTCACTGGCAGGTACTTGGTTAACAATGCGCTTGTACGGCGAATCAAACATTTATTTACGATAGTTGTCAGTTGCTGTAAACATTCCTGTGCATGTTGCCGTTCTATATCGGTTGCATAAGAATCTTGACCTAAACAGAAAATTTTATGAGATATTTTCAATGTTACAACTTTTACATACCCTTCATGATGTAATTTTCAAATTTCCGTTTAAATTCTTGGGCACTACCAAGAAGTCCCTCGTTAACAAAATGAATCAAACTAAAATATTCGGTAAGATCATTTTGAATAGGTGTTCCACTCAATAAAACTCTTCTTTTAGCTTTGAGACCCATCAGAGCTCGATATGTTTGATTTTCGCAATTCTTTAGTCTATGACCTTCATCGCAAAGAACTACCCCGATCTCACTAGAGTGTAATATTTCTGCGTGCATACGAAACGTCTCGTACGATATTATCAGCAGTGGAATTGCAGTTCGACCTTGGCCTTGCATGAATTGTGTTAATTTTTTCTTTGCATCTGAGCCACCATCCATTATAATGGAGCTAAGACGACCACCAAGCCACTACAAATTTCAAGATAAACACAACTACACTAAATTTTTTGTTTATTATTTCACCTTCTGGATTTCGTTGCTCCAATTTCGTACCAACGAACTGGGACAGACAATAATTCCTTTATCTATTGAAGGTCTGCAAGTAGGCCCTTGCCTTAAAAGTGTCCATAACAATGTAATACACTGTAATGTTTTGCCCAAACCCATTTCGTCAGCCATAATACAACCAAAGGAATCAGGAATTTGTATTCCGGTGACACAATCGTACATGAATTTTACCCCCTATACATATAAATGTAAGTAGTAACAGAAATATCTACAGCATAATACAATACCTCTCTTTGATGTGGGCGTAATATATTACTCAGAATTGGATCAACTACTACATGAACCAAAACAGTCCTAAAAATAAAAACTATAATCTGATATTGGCTTAAAAAATAAACTTACGTATCTGTTTTTAATTTATCATGTTCGGAAACCTCTGGTGGGGCATACAACACCAAAGCATTTGGCATATTAGGATCATATAGAGCTCTTGGAACTTGACTGCGTCTAATACCCAAGTTTTTAGTGGAGTTAGAGCCTACATAATTCGGTATTGGACACTTAAACGGTCTCGACAGTGTTTTAATAATATCTTCCTAACGTAATAAGAGAGAAATAAAATTATTTCAGGAATGCTAATTCTCGTTCAAACAAACTTACATGATCAGATGCAAAATTTAGAATTTTGTTTTCGTTTAGGGAAGCTAAAGGCTTGCGGTATTTTGAAATATTATTGTCTGTTACTTCTCTCCCTCGTTTTCTGGATTCTGGTGCTGTGAAGGTGGTCGATTGAGATGAAGTGCCATTACGTTGACTGGGAGCTAAGCTTCTCCGCTTAAAAATTAATTAAGAGCTGTACATTTTTGGCTACAAAGTGGGCATTTATTAATCTTACCATTTTTATACTTGAATCAACAAGATTCAACTGGTGATTGATAGTTAAATTTTAGGTTACAATTTCTGGCGGTTTGTTTTGGTATTTTTGAAAGCTGTGAGCTTTCACGGCCAACTGACTTCACTGACCAGTCTTTAATACGTTTCTCTTGTGGTTTAACAAGGTTTTTCAGGTTCAACTATCACTTGCAGGTGTAAAATAAATAATCTGTCACGCGTGGCGCCCCCTATTGTACATGTATTGTACTTTCATAAAATTGAACTAAGCGTTTTTTATAATTTATTAAATATTAAAGTGAAAATGAGAGATTTTATATTATTACTGTAAGTTTATTTCACAGAAATTTGTGTAATTCACTTTTAAATTGATAATATATTATGCTATTTGTGTCGGCATACATATTTAAAAACCTAACCTAAAAATGATATTTGTTGATAACGAAAACCCTTTACGTGGTATTAAAAAAATAAGACAGTTTTAATTGATAATATATCATTCTAGGATGACGTTGCTTTATTCGATCAAACTGGTGTTTGCGTTTTTAATTTTTATCATAACGCTGTCATTAATTGGTCTTCCCGCTATACTTCTCTTACTACGATGGAAATTTGCAGCAGAAAAGCAGCGAAACAAATTCAATAAATTAAGAGTAGCTTTTTTTCATCCCTATTGCAATGCAGGAGGTGGGGGAGAAAAGGTCTTATGGGTAGCCTTAGAGGCGCTACAAACAAAGTATGAAAATCGTTGGAAGTATGTAAGGATGTGATTATAAAAGGAATAATTCCAGGTATCCCACGGCTGAGTTTTATGTATACACAGGTGATGTTGAAGTTACACCTATAGAAATCATAGACAAAGTGAAAAAGATACTTAACGTACCAATAAAGCGTAATGTTAAATTCATTTATTTAAGCCGGCGAAAATGGGTAGAAGCTCCGATGTATTCTTATTTCACGTTACTTTGCCAAAGTTTAGGATCCATTTATTTAGGATATGAAGCGCTAAATCAATTAAACCCAGGTATATCGAAATACTTTCAGTTACACGAGTTATTAATTGAATTGTTTTAGATATTTTTATTGACACTACTGGATACGCCTTTACGTTACCGCTTTTTAAATATATTGGTGGTTGTAAAACAAGTTGTTACGTACATTACCCGACCATAACTTCTGATATGCTAAAACGTGTTTCAAACCGACTACCCATGTACAATAATCGCAGAATGATTGCTCAAAGTCCATTTCTCACAGCAGGAAAATTATTTTATTATAGAATCTTTGCAGCGGTGAGTTGTTTTACATGTTCAGATCGTTTTGAAAACTTAATTCTTTCAGCTTTATGCATGGGCTGGCCAATGCTCAGATTCTTGTTTAGTCAATTCAACGTTTACATTAGAACATCTGAACAATTTATGGACCCAACCTTTACATCTTGTATACCCACCGTGTGAAGTGGATCACCTTAAAAAAATACCACGCGGCAATAAGCAACTTGAAAAGATTCGTATTCTTTCTTTAGCGCAGTTCCGACCTGAAAAAGATCATCCGTTGCAACTTCAAGCTTTTTATGAACTACGTGAAATTATTCCTGAAGAATTATTTGCAAATATAACCCTCGTTTTATGTGGAAGTTGTCGTAACACTGATGATAATAATCGAGTAAAAGATCTTGAAGATCTTACCAAGCATTTAAGTCTTGAAAATAATGTGGAGTTCCGTCTTAACGTGTCTTACGAGGAACTGTTAAAGGAATTTGAAAACGCATATATGGGCATTCATACTATGTTAGATGAACATTTTGGGATTGGTGTGGTTGAACTTATGGCTGCAGGTCTGATAACAATTGCGCATAAATCTGGCGGACCTTTACTTGATATAATTGAGACCTCCGAAGCTTCAAGATTGGGATTTTTAGCCGTTACTGCAGAAGAATATGCACATACTATTAAGTTTATATTGTACTTAAGTGATGAAGAAATTTCTGGAATTAGAGAACGGGCAAGAGCTTCTGTTGATAGGTTTTCTACTAAGAAATTTCAAGAAGAATTTTTAAGAGCAGTTGAACCGTTATTTAAGTAATTAAGTATTTTGTAATTAGAAGTAAGTAAATGTAGATAGAAGACGAGATTTGGGTTTTGTTTCACAGTTTATTGCCTATAAAACACGTGTCTAGTTGCGAGGTAGGTAAAATTCTTATTATTATACAGGGGGTCCGTTTTTCGAAACTAAGCATGGGGATCTCGGTTACCTTAAGAGATACGAAGTCGGTTAAATGGAGGTAAAGTTGCGTATTTTAATGCTGATCAATAATCTGAAAATAAATTTGACCTACGATGTTTAGTTTAGAAAATATCGAAAAAAAATCAAAATTCCCGATTTTTGTTTTTCGGTGATAAAATGAAAACAAGTGAAATTACAAATTTTTAATTAAGACATTGTTAAGAAACCAGCAAGGTCCTAATTATTCCTTTAGTCTTCACCGGAATTGCATTCAAAAATGCAAAAATTTAATATGATATTCATAAGAAAAACAAAAGTTGACTCAATTGTTGGCTATTTTAAACGATATAAGAAAAACAACCGCATATTTAGATTCCCCGTAAAAAAGTGTCTTTAATTAAAAATTCGTACTTTCACTTGATTTCATTTTATCAGCGAAAACCAAAAATCTGGAATTTTTTTTTTTTTAGATATTTTCTAAACTAAAGGTCGCAGGTTAAATTGCTTTCCAGATTGTTGATCAGCATTAAAATACGCAACTGCCTCCATTTAACGGACTCCGTATCTCTTAAATTAATAGAGATCCCCTCGAAAAACGGATACCCTGTATATGGGCGCCTCTTTGTGCCTTCTCCCGTTACCGCTTAAGTTAATTAAATAAAATAAAGAAAATAGCACGAGAAGCAGAAAAAAATCGATAAAGAAAACAGTGTCCACCATTAAGAAATGATAATTTTTATTTGAAATACTTTTCCCATTAGGAACTAAAATTTCTGAAAGTCAGTCTTAATAATAAAATTACATTGAAAGAACTTAAGTACTCATAAATTAAAATATTTACAACTACAGAGTAAAATCTATTTGGAGCTCTTAAATGACACTAATGTAAGTATGAAAATCCACATGCAAATCACAGTTATTACGATGGACTAAAAAATAAAATTTTTTTGCAAACAAAATTAAAAATGCGAATAATCACGAACAGAAACAAAATACAATCAATATTAAAAGATTCGTTAAAACGGTGTTATTTAACAACCCAAATAGTTTTTAAAAAAAGAAATAATAAAATAACTTATTGCAAATGTGATGTATTATTGAGCAAACACGTAACAGAGACTTTGAAATACCTTTTAATTTTATCGAGGCATAAAACAACTTCGTTCACTTACAATATCATCAAAGACAGCACAATTTAGGCTGTCCAATAAATTATATCACAAAAATAGTGAAAAAGTTACAAAATGCACAGGAATATTCAAAAGTATGATCGATAAACGACACACTGTGTTCTACAAAAAATCTCGCGTGGTACAAAACAAAATTCTTCGACATTTAAATCAATCATACTTTTCCCTTACAGGTTGCCTTCCGTAAAACTCCCCAACTTTGTAATTTATTCGAAGAGAAACAGATTTAGAGATTATTACAGGACATTAGCTTTCTTTAAATCGGACCCTGTATTTTTTTACATCTTGTTGCAAAATTTTCGTATGTTTACATAACCTTACAAATAACAAACGTCAAACAATAAAAATTTTCACATTACTAATTATGGAAGCATACAAGCATGATTTGAGAAGAAATAAAATTTTTCTTTTTAACAATAAATAAGAAAATATAGAGTATAAATAAGAAAATAGGGTCCTATTTAAAAAAAAAACCCTTAAAAAATTGAAACTAAATTTTTTGTATGTTTGTTAAAATCGTAAGTCGTTAAATAAAGATGGTGAGTTATACCCAAGACACCCTGTATATTACTGTACACCCAAAGGAAACAATTGGGACTATTAAATTACTAAATAAGTTTAGATATTTCGTCATGACAGTATGCTAGACACAGCTTCATCTAAATCTAAATTTGAATTTTGTTGTAAGTTAAGTATAGAATCTATAGCGGACTGAACATGTTCGTCAATACTATTGTTGCCGCTCTCACTCTCACTACTCTGTGATCCATGGGACTGTATATTCCTATTATTTACACCATTGTTATTATTTACACTATTATGTACACTACCGGAGTTCATGCTGTGTTGCAAAGCGGCTCCGCCCCCTCCCCCGAGCTGGGTAATCTGTTGCGTCTGCGCATTATACATCATATGCATCTGCGTGACATCCTGGGAGTGCGAGAATTGAAGATTATGCGTGTACTGCTGCTGATGCGTAATATTTGTACTATGGTAGGCACCTTGTGCACTGGGATGAAGACTCCGCGATCCGTGTTGGATTACATGCTGCTGCTGCACGTTCGGATGTAAACCATGCCTTGCATTCTGCATGTTGTTGTGAATATTTGTACTAGAAAATGCTTGAGATTGTTGACTTTGCAAGCCAAACGGAACCTGCTGCTGCACACCCCGTTGTTGCAAATCTGTCATTCGCATACCTTGCGGTTTAGATCCACCACAGACCCCACCAGGCACATTAAAATTATTTTGTTGTAAATTTCCACTACCCGCAAAATTATTTTGCACACTTACAGAGTCACTGTGTCTCTTATTGTGCTTGTCCACGCGAAACTTCTTTAAAGTCTCCAGCCGTGAATCACTACTGGCAGATCTTTTTGGAGGCTGGTAGCTAGAGTTTACAATTGTCTGAGTTGATTGTAATTGGTTTGCAATTTTCTGCGATTGCAGTAAATTTCCTTGACTTGTTGTCGCGTTTGGATGTTTCGCGTCTTCTACACCCGATTGTAAACAACCAAGCTCACGTTGAATGCAAGCCCACTCATCGTATTCTTCTTGAGGCTGATCTGATCCAACTGTTGACCCGTGTGATGAAAAAGAAGGCAATAGGTCTGGGGGTGGTCCTTCCTCTAATTCTTGTCGCAATCTTATTAAAGATTGTTGCTCTTCTGCCAGGAACATACGATCTAACATCATGAGTTCCGATGTTTGAACTTGTCTCTGTATAAAACATACACAATTTTAAAAAAAGTTTTGTAACAATCAAAGAGTTTTCTGGTTAGGGCTGAAGTTATGTTTATGCAACGGCATAAGCTATCCCTAATTAGAAAGCTTTTTGTTCTTTATTACGAATTAAGAGAGCGACTTAAGGAGTGGGGCCATCACGCTGTTACATGAAATTTACTACCTAAGTTGCAATAATGCTTTGTACAAAATCTTAATTGAAATCCAAATTTTCGTTTTTGTTCGAGTTCTGCATTTTTAAAATTCACAAAGATTTTGTGGCTGCTGCCCTCTATGGACAAAAAACGCAGCGGCCGCCCTCTTAAATAAGAAACAGTTTCTTAAACTACTAAGCTACACACTAGAATTTATAAATTATTCTTTCTAAAAGAATATTACCATGCTTTCCTTAAGAAGAAGGTATCTGTATTTATCCACCATCCTGGAAAATTTATCGATAAAGTGTCGAGCGGTCAATTCAAAAATCTCGTCGGCTTTGTTCAAATCCTTCTGTGACAGTACGGGTTGATTATAACAATGATAGCGAATTAATCTCTTGCAAGCGTCCGCTTTATCGCGAAACGGAGTATGAACATCTGGTTTCATTGCCCCATTCTGATCCGTATTCAGTTGCTGTTCCAATCTAAACAAATAATAACACCAAATTTATTACGTTTACTATTCTCTATTCTCGAAATACTTACAATTGTGCTTTTGTAAAACTAGGTATATATTTATTTTGCTGCACGTGTGATGACACCGGTGGTTGTGGCGGTAACTGTGGAGCTTTAATAGGAGGTACTGCGATAGATGTAACCGGATGTACTGCACTGGTATGAGTGATGTGTTCGGATGTTGCAGGAATTGCAACCGTGATCTTTGGTACCTGCTGAGTTGGTATAGGTGTAACAGTCTAAAAAATAATTTATAAATACATTTATCAAAAAAAAAAAAAAATTAAATACGCTTACTGGATGACTATTTGGTGGTTCAATTTTCGGTAAAATGGGTGTTTGCATAACCTGCGACGGTTCAGTTTTTACCGGTGAACTACCAATTCCCAACGAGGACGGGTTAATAATAGTCAGCTGATTGTTTTGGTAAATAACCTTATCAGGTGGTAATAATTTTCCAGAAGCTAAAATCTTTTGTTGTTCAGCAAAAAGCAATTTTAAGGCTGTATGCATTTCTGTATCACCAGGTGTTAATCGGGCCGATAACGTTTGTATCTGTAACTGAATACTTTTCAAATGTTGTTGTTGTTGCGGCGTAAGTTGAATGGTGTGTATTCTCTGCGGCGGTTGCGACTGAGTATGGTTTGTAGTGTTACTACTTGAAGTAGAAACATTCACGGGATTCGATTCCTCCAAAAGTTGTCCTAACAGATGATCAACATCCGGATGGGTACCGTTTCCATCAGTTTGAACACTATGTGTTTGTGATGTTTGCGTGCTTTGCATTTTTGCTTGAACTGGCGGCTTAGGGGTTTGAGTTTGACTCGAAACTGTAGATTGTATCGTTGGCTGCACAGCTACAGATGGCTGCACGACTGCCGATGGTTGAATAGGGACTTTCTGTTGAGGTTGTATCTGCACGTGGTTTTGGGATGGAACGATTTTCGGAGGTGCCTGCAGCGCCGTCACTAAACTAGATTTAGTAGTCTCCTTTACTACATGATGGTTTAACATTTTCTCAGTCGTGTGATTCACATTTTTAGTACCTAAATTATCGTGCATTATATTCTTAACGGCCGACGTGTTAGTTTGAATTTTATTAACTTTTCTAACTGGTTTTATTTTTGGCGATAATTTCACTTTGTTTTCATTATTCTGTTGATTAGTAGGCTCCGGAATTTTATTTGCAGCATTAGGCCGTTGCATAAATATAGTTTGACCGTTAACAGTGAGCTGCCCGTTTCGTTTTAACTGTTCCAACTGATCTGGTGTTAGATTCACAACGTAAGATGTTTGTGGAGGATGATTTTGTTGATTTTCGTTCATATTCTGCTGCGATGGCTGATGGTGAATGGTTTGCATTGGTTGAACTGGTTGTGGATGAACCGTTTGAACAGGTGGAGTTTTCTGGAACGGCTGCACTTTCAAGATTGGCTGAGACTGAACCGTTTGATGTTGCGACTGAATTGTTGGAGTAACATGAGATGAATGAACCGGTTGAGATTGTACAGACTGTAGAGTTTGCAACGGTTGTGACTGTAAGAGGGATTGTATCTGCCCCTGAATTTGGGACTGTATACTCTGATGGACCTGCAAAAAATTCTTTTTACTGTCTTAACAGAAGGACTTGAATAAAATTTGTGGAGTTTTTACTCTCCCACCACCAATGGTATATGGGAAGTAAAAATTTTCGAATTTGCGATTTTCGTGGAAATACGTGTTTTGAATCTCCAGGAACCCAAAAAAGTGATTTAGAAAAAACGTCTATGGGTGGTGTGTGTGTGTATGTAACGCCTCTAACACAAAAAATGTTTTTTTGGTAGCATTTTTTTCAGAAGCAGAATTTTGAAAATCTGAGCAGCGGATATGAAAAAAGACCATAATTCAAGCGAAACAGTGTTTTGCCGGATTCTCTTAACTTCTAATGGCGGCCGCTATGAATTTTTAAAAATTTTCACTTTAACGCACCACAATTCAAAAACCAATTATCTGATCAGGTTCAGCAACAACTTGTTTGAAAGCCTTTTGGCAGTACTATACCATGACAAAAAATTTATTTAGTAACTCTAAAAACGGTCGCAACAGGGTTGTTCCAAAAATTTGTAATTTTTGAAAAATTATTACAAAAAAGTGGAGGTGCAAACCTCCCCTGGACTTTCCCATACTCAAAATAAACATTTCGTTTTTGGTCTTCAACAGTAGTTCGCGAGGCAAAATTGGAAATCATTTGAATGCGTAGCTAGAAAAACGAAACTATGCGGGTTCGAAATGTACAGAAGAAGACACGTCTGTATCTGTTGTAATCACAGCTGGCGAAGCCGGACGATCGCTACCGACCGACGCGCATGATTCGTTTCAGTCAGAGTGAATATTCAAAATTCACGAATTTCACATCAACCGTACATTTTACATATATGAATACCTTATACTATGTGATAGACAATTAAATTTTGCGTTCAATTATATAATAATATACAGGGTGTTTCATTTAAAATAACAAAGTTGCGTATTGTACTGTGGAAAGAAAACGCCCTGTATACGTGATATACATTTAGAAAAATCCAGAATTATATACTGAACAACTTTTGTATTTAAACTTCTTTCATATTTTAACTAATAAAGGCGCTATAGGAGCATCAATTTCCGATTTTCAACATCTCGTAGAGGGCGCCACAATGGAATTCTGGCGTTCATCAAAAAACAAAAATGTAGCTAATACCAAGCTGCAGAAGTACAGAAAATTTAAACAAATTCCTTAGACCAGTTTTTTTGTAATAATTTTTCAAAAATTTCAAAATTTTTGGAAAAGCGCCGTTGCGACCGTTTTTGGATTTAGTAAATAATTTTTTTTCTTAGTGTAGTACAGCCAAAGGGCTTTCAAACAAGTTGTTGCGGAACCTGATCGGATAACTGGTTTTTGAATTACGGGGCGTTAAAGTCGAAATTTTGAAAAATTCATAGCGACCGCCATTTTGAAGTTAGAGAGTCCGGTAAAAAACTGTTTCCCTTGAATTATGCCCTTCTTTCATATCCCCTACTCAGATTTTCAAAATTCCGCTTCTGAAAAAAATGATACCAAAAAAACATGTCTAACTTCCGCTTCCGGTTTCGGATTTTTTTGAAAAGCTTATTTTGTCGATGAATTTTCGATATACCCCTTCATTTAAAATTTCATCAAAATCGGTTGACTAGTTTTTGCGTTACAGGCGTTACATACATACATACATACATACATACATACATACATACATACATACATACATACATACATACATACATACCCACGCACCCACAGACAGACATTTTTTCTAGACCACTTTTTTGGGTTCCTGGAGGTCCAAAAGACGTATTTCCGCGAAAATCTCGATTTCGACAATTTTCATGATATCAATACCAGTAGTGGTATGGGAAAGTAAAAACTGGCCACACGATTTTGTTTAAATGTTTTACACTTATGCAGCTTGGTGTTAGGTACATTTTCGTTTTTTGATTAATGCTAGAATTTCACTGTGGCACCCTCTACGAGGTTTGGAAAATCGGAAATTGATGCTCCTATAGCTCCTTTATTAGTTAAAATATGAAAAAAGTTTACATATAACAGTTGTTCAATATATAGATTTGCATTCTTCTAAATTTATATTACATATACAGGGTGTTTGCTTTTCACAGTACAATAAGCAACTTTGTTATCTTAAATGAAACACCCTGTATATTATTATATAATTGAATGCAAAATTTAATTGTCTATCACATAGTACAAGCTGTTCATATAGCTACAATGTACGGTTGATGAGAATTTCGTGAATTTTAACCGCGTTGTGTAAGATTAAAGGCTGGACTCGGGCAAAAATGGATCGTGGCGTCAGTCGGTAGCGATCGCCCGGCTTCGCCAGCTCTAATTTCAAGCGGGATTTCTGCCAGAGTCCCCGTTTATTATTATTTATTACTACAGATGCGTGTCTTTCTTCTGTATAGGGTGACTCAAATTGGGTATCTCAGCAACTACTGTCCTAAGGAGAAAACTGAGGGCATATTCTCGAGTTCGTTTTTTGAGACAAATTTAATGGCGCAGACGAAATTTTTTTTAGTTTCACATTTGCAAGGAAAACGCGACTTTCCGAAATTTCTTTGTTCCTATTATGTTGAATAACTTTTTTATTGTATAAGCCATCGCAAAACTATAAAAACATTCTAAACACACTTTTTTGGGTAGAACTCAATGGCGTACTCAAATTTTTAACTAGGGTTCATATTTCGAAAATATTAAATATTGTTGTATTTTTTTAAATACAAACCATAGTTGGCTATGTCCTTATTAAAGCAGGTATTTTTTTCTTATTTTAAAAATATATACTTTAATGGGTATATTTTTAATAGTTTTTCAGCAAAATTAGAATGTATGTCTTTTACTTACATTTATTCAGGTAAAGTACGTTTTCTATACTAACTGTGGCAAAACGTCATGTAGAAAAGTTGTTCAGAATGTAAAATCATCACCCCATGCAAAATTTCAGAAATATCGGTTTACTTTTGTAAAATCGTGTCTGCATATTTTTTATTAGTGATGTAACCGGTACACTTTTTTGTAAAAGCCGGGTACCGGGTACCCGGTCTTTAAAATCGCCAGGTATCCGGGTACCCGGCCGTCGGGTACTGTAATTTTGTCAGATTTAAATGGGATTCCCCGGAAAGTATTTGGTAGTGCTAGAGAATACTCCCTTGAAATATCAGGGGTATCCCCTGGATTACTTTAAGTATTAACCTACTTTATTTTCTTATTTTCATTTTTTTTCATCGATAACTTTTATGGATACGTAATATGTAGTATTTCTAGAACAATACATAATTGAAAAAATCATTTTCATATTAGGTATATGTTTTATAATTTATATTTTATAGCAGATAAATTAAATTGTATACCCGGCCGGGTAATAAGCATTACCCGGCTATACCGGGTATGAGGCAAAATCGGCCGGGTAAGCAGGGTACCGGGTACTGGCCGGGTACCCGTTACATCACTATTTTTTATTATAATAAAAAAAAATATTTGCTGTCAATATTTCTGAAATCTTGCATGGGGTGATGATTTCACATTCTGAAAAACTTTCCTAAACGGAGTTTTGCCATAGTTGGTACAGAAAACCTACTTTATCTGAATATCCATGTAACTGAAACACATAAATTCCACTTTTGCTGAAAAACTATTAGAAATATACCCATTCAAGTATATATTTTTAAAATTAGAAAAAAACACTTGTTTTAATAGGGGCATGGCCAACTGTGGTTTCTATTTAAATAAACACAACTATATTTAATATCTCCGAAATTTGAACCCTAGTTAAAAAATCGAGTACGCTACTGAATTCTACTAAAAAAAGAATGTTTTTATAGTTTTCAGATAGCTAATAAAGCAAAAAGTTATTCAGCATAATAAGAATAAGGAAATTTCGGAAAATCGCGTTTTCCTTGAAAATGAAAAACGATAGAAAAATTTCGTTCGCGCCATTAAATTTAAAAACGAGCTCGAGAATGTACCCTCAGTTTTCTCCTGACAATAGTTGCTGAGATACCCTATGAGGACAACCAATTTGGGCCACCCTGTACATATCGAACCCATATATAATACATTCAGAAAACTCCCATGACATTTATGCCCGGTTTCTGGAAACAAATTTATGAAACCCATAACTTATGTATTCGATAAACAGTCAATAAGGCAGTCCATGACGTATCACGTGATCCTCGTGCAAAGCGCTAATTGGCCTATACGAAATTTGATCACGTGACCTAGTGTCATTAGAGTACCTTATTCGCTGTTTATGAAATACGTAAGTTATGGGTTTCATAAATTTGTTTCCAGAAACCGGGCATAAATGTGTTAAATGGAAAATTCAGTTGGTTAACAAAAAAAATCCCCATCAGCTATTAGTAATCAAGGCTCTATTTTCAAAAATTTCTAGTGTTTTTTATACTAGCCAACTAAATTTTCCATATGACACATTAAACGTCACGTTAGTTTTCTGAATTGATTATAGTCTCGTTTTTCTCGCTACGCATTTAAGTGATTTCCAGGTCTGCCTCGCGAACTACAGGTCACCAAACGTAGCTTGGCACTCGGCAAAAATCGGAACTAATCATAGGATCTAGTAATTTCCAAGTTTCGTATTGGTAACATTTAGACAACTATCATCTTGACATTAAATTGTTAACCTTATTTACGTTAATGAATGACAATAAATCTGTGGCGTACCAAAAATTTTAATTAAAAAAAAAAAAGGTTTTGCAAAATGTTGGATGACAACTACTGCTTTTTTGTTATTTTGAACTGCCAAACTACTGATTTTTTACTCCTGTCAATTTATTATTATTTTGTGTTTCAATGCCATTGAATCTTTGCCATTGAATTAATAAAAAATCCCTCTACCTGCCGCCACCATGGGCCGCCACTGATTAATTGTCATTTAAATATAACCAAACTTTGTATGTTTGACAATTACATCTTCACACATATTGCCAATTCAGTGAAATCAAATATGATCACAGCACAGCGCCTTTCATAGCCTACTTGGAGTGCCATGCTACGTTTAGTGAGCTGTACTGTTGAATGCCAAAATAGAAATGTTTATATTTTGTATGGAAAAGTCCAGGGGAGTTGGGCACCTCCACCTTCACTAATCATGTACACAGGGTGAACACAAAATGAAGTGAATAATATGAAGATTTTTGTTCTTAAAACGTACAAACATCTTTTTTGGAGCACCCTGTATGTTTCATGCAAAATATAAATCCTTTTCATTCTTACCTGTGATTGAATAGCTTGCACAGTAGGCGTTTGTAATGACTGGACAGGTTGAGACTGAATAGTATGTTGCTGTATATTATGGGACTGTATAGTATGAATCGGCTGGGGCTGAACAATTTGCATGGGTTGTGAATGTGTGTGCTGTTGCAAAGCCGACAAGGGTTGCGACTGCACTGTTTGATGCTGAATAGTTTGCTGAACCGTCTGCTGAACAGTCTGAGGTTGAACGGCCTGAATTTGTGGCTGTATCGTTTGCTGAATGGTTTGTAGAGAATGGGGTTGTACGGTTTGTTGCTGCACCGTTTGTATAGTTTGAGATTGCACCGTTTGCTGCTGTATCGTCTGAACTGATTGTTGCTGTATAGTTTGTACTGTTTGCGAGTGCACTTGTTGATCCATAGATGGCTGAAGAACCAACCCGTTTAAACCGAATATACTCTGCAATAATAGCTGCGACTGTAAATCTTGATTGAGAGTTGGATCATGTTGCAAAACTAATCGACCATCTTCGCCTAGTGCAAGCTTAAACCCACCATTTCTTTGCACAACCAAACCGTTGTTTATTGTTATATTTGGGGCAATAAACGAATTTAAAGGTATTCCTGCAGGAGCTGCCGTAGCTTGTGATGTTTGAAAACTGGTACTGTTGACTCCACTTTGAAAACTCTGGTTTAGAAGCTGTTAAAAATTAAAGCATAAGCAGAGGAATCACCTTTAATAAAAAAAATAACAAACCTGAACCAGTGGTGTAGCCGTTGAGACAGTCGGTTGGGCTACGGTAGATATTTGTATGTTCCCGATCCTTTTACTAGAATCGTGTATCACATTTGCTTGGGATCTTATAATATTTGCCTCTTGTATCACACTGTGTTGGGGATGGTGCATCTCTGAATGTAGCTGCATCGTGTTGGGTTCACTTTCACTTTGTGAAGTATCGCTCTCGAACTGAATATCGTCCTCGTCCCCAATTCCAGACAATTTCATTATATTTGCCAAATCTAACTTTTGTTTTTTCTTCTTGGGTTTCTTTTTATGAAAATTATCAGAGTTTATGTGGTGGGACAGAGACAAATTATGTTCGTTTTGCATAATGTGCGCTTGTTGTGCTGTGGTGTGCGTAATAACAGGACTCGCTACTTGTGTAACAACTTGCGTTTGTGGAGCCAACTGCATTCCGTTTGTTAAAACCCTCACCATAGGTTGAGCCGTTCTAGGAGATTGAATTTGCAGGAGTTGCTGTCCACTCGGTTGTAAAATCAAACCCTGCGGCGCTGCAGTCTGCATGTGTGTTGGAATTTTTGTCGTTTGCGGACGAAGAATTAATTGAACTCCTGGTGCTAACATCGGCATCTGATTCAATAGAAGCGGTTGCGCTGTTGGCATTATTGTTGCAGTTTGTTGACTTGGAATGACTATATGAGGACTGCAACACACAATTACATTTAAAATTTAATATATTTCCCTTACAATTATACAATTATAACAGAAACATCTACGGTATGAAATATATGTGCAGTTAAAATTTAAAAAGCCGCAATAGATAATGTGAGGTACAAACCTAACACTGGGTTTTGGTGGAGGTTGTGGACTAGCAGATGGTTTTGGTAAAATATTCAAGTGCGGCTTGAGTTTTATAACATTTTGTGGTTGACTCGTGTGTATGGGTCTTGCCAAAAGTTGATGGCTGCTGTGAATTATTTGCATTACAGGAAAACTCGGCTGTGGTGTGGGTGGCTTAAAGCTTTGTGGCGACGGCGATTTCAGACTAGCAGGTGAAGAGTACGGTGATGGAGGATATCCTGGGCTCGGGTTCGAATAGGCAGGCGACATGCTGGTGACCATTTGTGGTTTCTTCACCAAGTGTAGGTTGTTTGAACCAATAACCGTGCAGTTCGTGCTGAGGTTTTCGTACTCGTTGATGATTTGTACTTTTTCCGATTTTGTAGCTTGGTAAGCTGAACTTTTTGGCGACTTACACATCTTCGGTGCAGGTTTTTGGGGGGCCGAAGACATATTTGTAAGCGTATTATCAAGAATTTGCAAAGTTTAATATTTCACTGTCTTGGTTAAGTACATTTTTAACCGGATTTATACACATATAACATTAAAATAAATAAGAAAGAATTTTTACAACTGGAATGCACTTTATTTAATGCTATATCCTCATAATTTTATCACTGTTCTTTAAACATTGCAAATAATTAATTTTAATGCACCACCTAGGTTCGCTAGCATTTAGTTGCCATTATTATTATTATTTTTACAACTACCATCACTTTATCCAAACTCGAACAAAGCCATCTCACTGTTTAACATTTCCCAATTATCCGAACCTATCGGAAACATTATTCCTTGGGGGTCTTGTATTCCATTGCAGCAAATATCAACTTATCAGGATTGCGTTTCACTTTAGTATATGCGTTCTGGTTGTCTTCGGGGCTGAAATGAAATAGAAAAATGAGTTTAGGTGAACCGATGGGGTTGTGCAAGAAAAAAGCAAAGGTTAACAGTGCATATTCTTGAACGTTAACGTCAATGAACTTAGTTAAAATGTGAAATTATTAAAACTTTCCTTAAATTAGGGGCTTTTTCTGTGGAAGAGAACAAAACACAAAGTGTAACCTAACCTTTTCGTGGTGCTGCACAAGTTTCCCACTCAAAACGACACAATTCGTGGATTTCATGACTTAAAACGTAACCATATTTTGAGAATAAAGTTGGATAAAGCGTTTGCGTGGGTTATCCTTAACCGCATTAGCAATTTTTGTTTGTTTATAAACAATTTTGCAAATTTGCAACACAAATGGATATGATCAGCGCACGGCCATCTTTTTCGAAGCGATGCTCCTTTTTTCTCTTCCCCCTCCCTAACAGGAAAATGGCGCCAGTGTTAGCGCAGCTAAAATTTCATAAGCGAGAAAACCTCCTAAAAGCTTGCTGCATTCTTATTGTCATTAATTTGCTTGTAAATAAAATGAATAATGCGAGCCCCCGCTACAAAACCCATAAAAGTAGAATAATAAATAAACAGTACTCAAAGTCGAGGTTCGGTCCGGTGGTGGGGGCAGAACTGAAAGTCGTAATAAAAGTGGTGGGGATGTAAATGCTCTAAAAACCGAAAAAGGATGTAAAAATAGCTGCAATTGTCCAAAATAACTTGCATGCAACAAAAAAATGTGGGCGTCTTTTTTATGTTTCGATAAAAAAAATCGCCAACAGCTTCCACGTAAAAAATCGATAGCGAAGTTAGGTTATAAAAGAGTACTTGGCGAAAAACGTTCAAATCATAATTGTATGAACAACACGAGTCCCAAATTAATCCAATTTCAAAAAAACGGGTCGAAAATTGCCCATTTTGAGCCAGAAAGCAGCATAGAAGTACTACCCACATGATTTTCGAGATAAAATGAATAAAATTTCTACGTACCTTAACAATTTTCACTTCATGGGCTGATACGGGGTTCACAAAAGTGAAAGCAGGGAACTCTCGCTTTTCATTGGTCCTCGCCTAGCGTCATTTGATACACAAAAAAATAACATTTACTTTGAGGTTAAATTAGATAAGGACCGACTGTGATCCTTATGCAAGGGGCACTTTAGACCACCCTATTTTCACAGTAAATCTTTTAGAACGGGCTTTTTTAAACTAATCATTCTTCCGTTTGATGGTTTTGAAAGGGGCAGAGCCATGTTTTTGTCCCATTCTGTGGCCTGGATGCATTCCACGGCTACGCGTAAATAAATTCTCTGTAATTTTTGTGGTTTCCAGTTCTAGACCTGTACATTGGATATTCTCACTCTCCCTCTCATTAATTAGCAATTATGCAGCATTATAAATAAACGCCTTTTGTTTACTGCATAAATATAACCTTAAAAAAAACCCAAACTTGAATAAAAACACTTTTTTGCAAATTCTTGTTTATTAACAAAAATACTGATTTCTCAAGGGGTACCCTCCTTATACCCTTGTTGAAATGCCATAGGCACAGTTTGCTATTTGACGTATAAAAGTAGAATAAATTACATTACAGTTTTTGGCTAAATTATATAACGAATTATCTTAAAACAAGTACAGAGTAATCACGGGTTTACGAGCATTCCATTGTAGCAAGCGAATTGGAATTTTCATTAAGCATTGGTATGTCGATAGAGGTGTTTGTATTATTTTCCAGCATTTCACTGGTAGTACCATTAGTAGCAGTTACTTCGACGGTAACGGCACCATCCTGAGCAGTTGCCTCCTCCCAATTTATCTTGAATCGTGTAACTCTCGGTTCTGAGGCCAAAATGTTTCTAATAACCTAAACAATAGTTTATTAGTATAATTTCTTTCTTCACCACCAAACCTCTTTTACCTTATCGAATTGTGGAGGGCTTGGAGCATTTTCACGTAACTCTAGGTCACTGTACTCATTATTTATAAAATATCCAACACGAATAAATTCTTGGCCCCTGTATGAGCATGTTAATAAAACAACGGTGACACCGATGGCATCATTTTCCGGTATACGGGACACATCAGGAGGATCTGCCTAAACACAACAGAACGTTATTAACACCTACATAACTAGATATCCTTTACATACTTGAAAAACAAACATATGTTTTCCTTCGGGTACCGGGCCGACATACACAGAATCCAATATCTGATCGTATTCTTCGCTTTCAGCAGACCCTACATAAATCATTTTCCATTCCAAGTCTACAACAGTTAAGGTTTATAAGATATTTCCTAAGAAAGAGGATCGGCGTAACCTACCTTCCTTTAATTCTTCGATGCACTCAAAAGTGATTTCAAATTGAAAAGGATTTAAAAAAGGACTCGGATTGTCCATAACGGTAATGTTACACAGTTGAACCTTTGCCATTTCGATTTACTTAAGGAAAATTTAACAAAAATAGAATCAAAAACCCGACAATTTTGAGGTTAGAATTTAGAATACTTTAAGGGTGAAGTTCTTTAACTTTTAATGAAGAACAAAGGTTTCCGATTTAATTATCACACTTAGATAACGTTTAAATGGTTTGTTTAATCCCTTTAACCCCACACAAATTATTTTTCCAAATTTTACGCGGTAAAACTGACAAAAAAACAGACTAGGAATTTTCATTTGAGCGCGCAACTTTTAACCGAATGTCATTACGCAGGTATACCAAACAATAATAACCTTCACCAACGGTGAAAATATATAAAACCCTGTCATTTCCCTCAATTTTTTAAATGATCTTTTCATTCAAGTTTCTATTGCTAAGAACCTTCTTTATTCCCTTTTCCTGTAACCGTCGAGGTCTTCTAACTATTGTTGTACTATTCCGTCTCTCGGGTGGGACTAATTCTGAAACAACCTTTCGTTCCCGTCCGTCTGGGTTCCAGATGAACCCATGATGAACCGATGCGATGGAACCATAAAACAATATAAACCTTATATTATTTTATGGATGGAACAAACGGATACAAACTACAGTTTTATGGAACTTAAAAAAAGACGAATGTCCTTGGGTTGCAAGTCAAGGCGGTTTCACATGGCAAGCGTTTCCGCGCATCTGCGTTCTTGCGTTCGGATATCAACCAATAAGGAGACAGCGTATTGACCTTGAAACGCAGGATTTTCAATTCCTGTGTTCTTATTGGTGGAAATCCGAACGCAAGAACGCGGGTGCGCGGAAACGCTTGCTATGTGAAACCGCCTTCAGGAACAAACGAACGTGTCAGTTGTGTTGCCTACTAAGGTCGCTCAGACAAGCGGATAGCCCTCACAGTTCTGCTATAAACAGCTGAACGTATTTTACGTTCTGCGCATGTCTGGGGACTTAGAAAATTGAGATTATTGTGACAGAGTGCGCACGATTGGTTGCCTATTCCCAGGACGTAAAAGTCTGTTTCTGAGAAATCTAATATTAATTATTAAACACCGGCATTACGTTCGGCGCATGTCCCTATAATCTCAGGAAGCTGAAATAATTTTCCAAGTCCCCAGACATACGCCGAACGTATGCCGGTGTAAAATTATTAATATTAGATTTCTCAGAAACAAACTTTTACGCCTTGGGAATAGGCAACTAATCGTGCGCACCTCTGTCACAATAATCTCAGGAAGCTGAAATAATTTTCTAAGTCCCCAGACATGCGCAGAACGTAAAATACGTTCAGCTGTTTATAGCAGAACTGTGAGGGCTATCCGCTTGTGTCGCTCAGCACGTCTGGAACAAACGAACAAGTCAGTTGTGTTGCCTACCAAGGAAAACGTTCAGATCTACCCATGTAAGAAGCCTGATTTCTGGAGCAGTTACCATTATCACACAAGAGCAGGAGCAATGTTTGTTTTTCCTGCATTTTTTGAAGTATGGGGTATTTTTATTTAATTTCCACTCCTGAAATTTAATTACCCCTGTACTCAACTGTATGTTGAGTTGCATAATTGTTCCCCAGTATACCAATAACCCATACCACCCCCAATCTATGGAAAATTTCTTATAAATATTAATTAGTATAAAAATATTTCCTAATGTTAATATGGGTCTTGCATTTTGTCGAGGAGAGGGCAACTAAGGTTTCTATAACACGATGATAATACAATTTTAGTTTATTTCACAAATAAATTACAATAATCTCTGTTTAAATGTTTATTCTACATTTACCTACATTTATTCAGATCATTAAAAAAAATAGGATAATATTTGATATAAATCTATTAAGTAAACAGTGATGCAAAGGAGATTGCTTAAAATATATCCACTAAATGAACGAACAATTTATAAAAAATAATCTCATCATACATATAAAAATGACTGCTTAAACTAAAATCTAAAATTATAGAATTATGCACAGATAAGTTGCTATGAGAAAAAACTCGCTGTAGGTTTAGGTTGTCGTTTACAAACATAAAGTTAGACAATAGTTAAAATCTGGATTCAAGAACGGATCACAAAATTAATAAAAATTGAGCAACAGTAAAACATTTGATAGTTACATAAGAGTTTGGCGTATGTTTGTTTTACCTTTACTGAAAGTGATGATGCTGTCTTCTTCATGGTCGTTTCCAAGAAGGAGTTCTTGGCCATTTTTGTTGCGCCCTAAAATCCTGGAGCAAAATCAAGAAAATTAGTTTTTAAACAACACAGGCAGGCAACTTAAAAAACTCAACATGCAGCTAGGAGTACAATACTATTCCGTACAATAAATCAATTATGAAAGCTGATAAGAAATCCGATAGGGTTTCTAGGTAAATAAAGATAAGAATTATTTCTTTGATTTAAAGTGATTTCTTATCAGCTTTTTAATCGATTCACGGACGGTTTAAATTAAGTGGTCAGTCGAAGGTTAAACATCACAACATAAAAAATGAGTTAACCACACGTAGTTAGTATGTTTAATTATAATATAAAACAAATATATCACAAAATTGTATTGCTTGGGTAGGTGGATAAGGTACAAGTTAAACTATTCGGATAACTGCGTTAATATTTTTGTTACGGTCGCAATTTAATTCTGCTTGGGGCACGTCAAATCATGTAAATTCTTTTTCTGTGAAATTTTACATTATACACATGTGGGACGCAACGAAAATGCCCCAACTCTGTACAATACGTGTCCAAGATAAGCAGTACATGCATGGGGATCTCGTAAACGATAAGAGATAGAGAACATTTCTTCTCATTTAACAGAATCTCTATCTCTTACCGATTATGAGATCCCCATGCATGGGCTCCTTATCTTAGACACCCTGTGTTATAAACTGAAACTATAAAAAACCGTTTAAATGGAATAAATTTTGTGTTGAATTAGACTCGGATTTAATGAACATACTTTGACAATATGCATGGCACACAAACTCACATCTAAACGTTTGGTTTAATAAAATTGAGCTTCATATTTTTGCTGGTGCTTTGCACCACAGAAAGAATGCTGTAAGACAAAGATAATGTAACATAATTTATAAGTAAAGGTACAATATAAAAAATCTAATAATCTCATAAGGTACAAAACTACCTCCGGTTATAAAACTAGGTGTTTATTTTTACACATCACACATCTGTGTATACCTTGAAAGAGCCGTAGGGGTCCCGTTGATTTGTTCCAAGTCATCCAGGCCTCGATGAACAGAAATGGTATCCAATTCGCAGTTATTCCTTAAAGCTAAATACTCTGCGGTTTCTAATTTTTGTTTTGTTGGCTTTTTCCACGTTTTGAGTAACAAACTAGAACCCACGACCGAGACACTGCTTAAAGCCATTGCAGCCGAAGCCATCCAAGGTTGAAGAACCAAACCCAACGAACTAAAGACACCTGCTGCTAATGGAATTCCTAAAATTTTTAAAAACATTAAAGAAATGCTAATTATAAACAAAATTTAATTTACCCAAAAGATTATACATGCTAGCGAACAAGAAATTAAGTCTTATTCGTGTGACTGTTTTCCTGGATAATTCTAAACATGCCACAACGTCAAGGAGATCATTCCGCATAAGTACTACATGTGCTGCTTCGACGGCTACATCGGTGCCTGCTGCTATAGCCATGCCAACATCCGCTTGCGCTAGCGCTGGAGAATCATTAATTCCATCTCCCACCATACATACTTTAATACCTTTAGATTGTAACCTGAAAATTTAAAATGAAATAAACAAAGACTTGCGGAATGTAGAGAAAAACCTTTTTACCTTTGCACTCGTGCAACTTTATGTGAAGGAAGTACTTCTGCATACACTTTTGTAATGCCCACTTGTCTTGCTATACTAGCCGCTGTTTGTCTGTTATCACCAGTTAATAATATCACTTCCAACCCCATTTTCTTTAACGAATAAACTGCAAGATGAGCTTCCGGTTTGACCGTATCTGCTATGCTTAGCATAGCCACTACATGTCCTATAATTATACGTAGGTAATAAAATATTCCTGACGATATAAATAAACAACATAAAAGAGACATAATTATATAAATATTAAAAAATTTGGAAGTGAGAACAAGAGAAGAGAGAACACAATGGGAAAAGAAGGAGTAGGCGTTAGCGTTATCAACGAAAATGGAGAATTATTCGTAGAACTTTGTGCAGGAAACAACCTAATAATAAGAGGTAGCCTCTTCAAGCATAAAACCCTACACAAAGTAACCTGGAGTTCACCTGGAGGTAAAGTACAGAACCAAATAGACCACGTAGCAATAGAAGGAAAATGGAAAAGCATGCTGTGTGATGTAAGAGCAATGAGGGGGGCAGATGGGACTACAGACCATACCCTATACTCAGGGCTAAAATAAGAATAAAACTACGGGCAAATAGAGAGCAGAAGACAGAAAGTAGAAGACAGAAGAAAACAATAGAAGACATAAAATTTGCAGACGATGCCTGTCCGTTAAAGCTAGACAAATTAAAAGAATATGCAGCAAAAGTAGGACTAAATATAAATAAGAATAAGAGCAAAATTATAAAAATAAGAAAAAAAGGCGAGAAGAGAACAGGGACAGAAAATAACCAACCCAATAGAGAGCAGATAGAAGAGATAGAGAGATTTACATACTTGGGAAGCATTATAGACGAAGGAGGAACAAGCGAAGTGGATATAAAATCCAAAATACACAAAGAACAAAGAGCCTTTAACGGACTTAGGAAAATGTAGCAATTAAGTGAGAACCAAAATTAGATATTGTTACATGGTTCAGAATCGTGGACTATAAATGAAATGCACATAAAAAGATTACAGATATTCATAAACAAATGCCTCAGAAGAATCCTGGGAATATACTGGCCGGAAACAATTAAAAATGAAGAATTATGGAAAAAAACAGAACAAGAACGGATAAGAAAAACAATAAAAAAAAAGAAGAGGTACAAACCTCCCCGGACTTTCCCATACTAAAAGTAAACATTTCGTTTGTAGTATTCACAATATAGTTTGCGAGGCAAAGCTTGGAAATCATTTGAATGTGTAGCGAGAAAAACGAGACTATGGATGAACCACGGTTTAACATTGACAAACCATACGGATTCAATATGTACAGAAGAAAGACGCGCATCTATCTGTAGTAACCGGCTTGAAATTACAGCTGGCGAAGGCGAACGATCGCTACCGACCGACACGCACGATCCGTTTCTGTCAGAGTCCAGCCTAAATCTTCAAAATTTACACAACGTGGTTCAAATTAACAAAATCCTTATCAACCGTACATTTTAGCTATATGAACACCTTATACTATGTGATAGACAATTCAATTTTGCATTCAATTATATAATAATATACAGGGTGTTTCATTTAAAATAACAAAGTCGCTTATTGTACTGTGAAAAGCAAACACCCTGTATACGTGATATAAATTTAGGAGAATGCAGAGCTATATACTGAATAAGTTTTATATTTAAACTTCTTTCATATTTTGATTAATAAAGGCGCTATAGGAGCATCAATTTCCGTTTTTAAAAACCTCATAAAGGGCGCCACAGTGAAATTCTGGCCACGGCCAACTTCATTATTGACCGTTAAGCTGTCATTAATGAAGTTGGCCGTGATTCTGGCATTCTTTTAAAAAATTCATAGCGGCCATATAGCGGCCATCATTTTGAAGTGAGAGAGTCCAGTAAAAAACTGTTTCTTGAATTATGGTCTTCATTCATATCCGCTATTCAGATTTTCAAAATTCTGCTTCTGATAAAAATGTTTCCAAAAAACATGTCTCACTTCCGCTTCGGATATTTTTGAAAAGCTTATTTTGTCGATGAATTTTCGATATACCCCTTCATTTAAAATTTCATCAAAATGGGTTCACTAATTTTTGCGTTAGAGGCGTCACATACATACACATACACCCATGCATACACACCCACCCACCACAAGACCGAATGGAAGACATTATATAAAGTTTTGTGTAGGTACATAGTGAACCAGTGAAGGTACAAAGTGTTAAGAGTCTTCTGTACCCACGTGACTAGAAAAGGTGAAGAGAGCGCTAAAAGTTCTGAGTAAAAGGGTCGATTGTCGTGAAGCAAAATAATCGTAGAAAAAAACTACCTGGATGGATAATTTTGTTTATTTTATGGGGATACTACACTGTTAGGAAAAAAGTTCAAACGCCAGATATTTTACAACTGAAGGTAGGAAGGTAGGAAAAAATATTTTAGTGTCAACCAGATGTTTATACCTACATAGGTATTATTATATTTTATGGTTTTTTCTTATGCACTTTATATTCTCTGTTCAAATACTACACGCAAAACTCAGGTTGACATTGAGTTCAAAGGATTTATTAGATCAATTCTTGTGCAAAGTTTCCTGTGGGCTATGATTAATCATATGTATTTGTTACTTTCCCATACCAACACTGGTATAGGGTATAGGGGAAGTATTGATATCATGAAAATTTTCCAAATCCAGATTTTCGCGGAAATACGTTATTTGGGCCCCCAGGAACCCAAAAAAGTGGTCTAGAAAATATGTCTGTCTGTATGTATGTAACGCCTCTAACGCAAAAACTACTGGACCGATTTTGATGAAATTTTAAATGAAGGGGTATATCGAAAATTCATCGACAAAATAAGCTTTTCAAAAAAATCCGAAACCGGAAGCGGAAGTTAGACATGTTTTTTTGGTAGCATTTTTTTCAGAAGCAGAATTTTGAAAATCTGAGTAGGGAATATGAAAGAAGACCATAATTGAAAGGAAACAGTTTCTTGCCGGACACTCTAACTTCAAAATGGCGCCCGCTATGAATTTTTAAAAATTTCGACTTTAACGCCCCATAACTCAAAATCCAGTTATCTGATCAGGTTCCGCAACGACTTGTTTGAAAGCCCTTTGGGGGTACTTCAGAATAAAAAAAAATATTTAGTAAATCCAAAAACGGTCGCAACGGCGCTCTTCCAAAAATTTTGAAACTTTTTAAAAAATATTACAAAGAAACTGCTCTAACGATTTTGTTTAAATTTTCTATACTTATGCAGCTTGGTATTAGCTACACTTTTGTTTTTTGATGAACGCCAGAATTCCACTGTGGCGCCCTCTACGAGGTTTTCAAAATCGAAAATTGATGCTCCTATAGCGCCTTTATTAGTCAAAATATGAAAAAAGTTTAAATATAAAAGATATTTTAGTAGTATATAATTCTGCATTCTTCTAAATGTATATCACGTATAGATACAGGGCGTTTGCAGTACGATAAGCAACTTTGTTATTTTAAATGAAACACCGTATATATTATTATATAATTGAATGCAAAATGTAATTGTCTATCACATAGTGTAAGGTGTTCATATAGCTAAAATGTACGGTTGATGAGAAATTCGAATTTTGAATATTATGTTGAATTCTGACGGAAACGGATGGTCGCGCGTCGGTCGGTAGCGATCGTCCGGCTTCGCCAGCTGTAATTTCTAGCTGGTACCTGCAGATTGATAGGTGCATAGGATGGGTGTCTCGCTAGGCATTCAAATGCTTATCAGGGTCTGCCTCGCCCTCGCGAATTATACTGTTGAATACCAAAATCGAAACGTTTATTTTTTGTATGGGAATGTCCAGGGGAGGTTTGCCCCTCCACTTTTTTAAATCTCATTTAATCTTTCAATATTTAATTTTATTTTCTAATTTACAGATTTGTGTATTTTATAAGTTTTAAGTTGATCTAATTTTGGGAACCAGTATATTACAGTTTCCCTAGCCTATTCCAGGATTACAGCTGCAATCAAATTATTAAATATATAAAATCTGCCTTTGTGTTTTATTTTATCAAGTTCATTAATTTACTCTAGATCCCGAAATTGGCCTTACATTTGGTCACAACATCCAGCGCTAAAAGCCCCGGGGATAAAAACTAGACAAGATATTTAAAATGTTTGCAGTAGCTGTATAATCGGTATGCCCGCCGCTTCATACAATAAGGGTCTTACGCATATTCCTATAGCAGGTATAAACGGATTTAAATTTCATGTCATTTTATGTTTTTACAGTGTAGTGAAGATAATAAATCACCCGTTTACTGCTTCGTAAAGATTGCAGTTGTGACCGCTAGTTGGCGTTAGTTTACGAACTACATTCTATAATTTTGAAAAACCGCTGATCAGCAGCGCCAAAAAAACTGGTCCTATTTTTGATTTTTTTACTTCCAATTTTTTTATACGCGTTCATAAAGGTTCTCCGGACATTTCGACCGGAGTAATTTTTCAAGTTTGTCTTTGTAGACATAAATATATCAGTGCAAAGAACAGCGCTAATTTATTCAATAAACTACGTTAATTTTGGATCATCTGATATATTAAATCAAAAACTAATCCGGTCCAATCGTAGAGGGGCCTTCTTATTTTCAAAAAGTATTTTCGTTTTTTCAAAAAAACTATAGATAGGTCGTCTAGACTGGCGCTCAATAGCACGAAAACTACGCATCTGAATTGCCGGTACAGAAGACTCTTAACTGAACAAAACAGCAAAAGAAGCAGAAAAGTGTAACAGTTAGAGTGAACTCAGTAGAGAGTTGACAACGCTGCTACCAGCAGAAACGCCAAGAAATGCCGAAAAATCGTCGCTGGAAACGACGCCCTATGACAGGATTGATGATAACGAATAAAATATTCCTACCACTTCAATGTTTAAATACTCACCATCGATTGCACAGAGAACAGCCGATTTTCCTTGCTCTTCTTCAGCCACCATTTTTCTGTCAATATCGTCTTGTATAATAATCCCATTTCGATTCATCCATTCCCGGTTGCCGACAATAACATTATATTCTGTTTTTCTGTAATCATTTGTGGAACTTCCGACTCCGATTAATTCTTCCAACTTCAAACTTTGAGAATTGGTGACTTCAACCGTCACACCTTGTAATGTAAAAAACCCTGAACTTCCACCACCGATTAATGTTAGAAAATTGCTGAATTCAGTAGAATTTCTTGCATTGTTAACCATGGCGCTGATTGAACCGACGGTACACCGTAACCCGCACCCCGGCACTGCTTGAAAATTACTACTACTTCCGGAAATTTCCGTTCCAAGCGCATCACGAACATATTTTACAATTGCCGTGGCAATTGGATGTTCACTATTCATTTCCGCACAACCCAAAGTGGATAAAATTAAAGCCGGATTTAAAACATCGCCTTGCAACCATAATCTTGCTACTGCTGGGACACCTTTTGTGATGGTTCCGGTTTTATCGAACATAATCGCACGCACTTTATGTGCATTTTCGAGTGGCTCGGCCCCTTTTATTAAAATTCCGTGTAGTGCTCCAACACCAGTTCCCACCATCACCGCAGTTGGAGTGGCTAATCCAAGCGCACACGGACATGCAATTGCCAAAACACTCAAAGCACATCGAAAAACAAACTGTAAAATTATTTCTGTATTCGTAAAACCTTGTTTTTCAGCTTCAGAAATCGGGAGATTATCGATGTTTATCGCTCCAATTATAGACCAGACAACTAGAGTAAGTACTGAAAGGAATACAACTATCGGGACAAAGTAACCTGCGATTTTATCGGCTAATTGTTGAATGGGGGCTTTTGATGTTTGCGCTTCTTCTACTAGACGGACAATTTGCGATAGAGTTGTGGCTTCTCCGGTATGAGTTGCTTGAACAATTAATAAACCATGTTGGTTAATTGAACCACCGATGACGGCACTACCGATTTTTTTTGGCACAGGCATACTTTCACCTGTTATAAGACTTTCATCACACATTGATCGACCCTGAAAAATATTTTGTTTAACTTTTCGTTGGTCTTATGTACCGGGTGTCTGCTTAAGATGAGGACAGGCGATATCTAGCGATCCGTTCATCGTAGAGCTTTGGGGAAAAAAATTGTATGAGAAAAATTGCCAAGAGAAAGTGGCTGAAAATAATTTTAAGTCTGTAAAGTGACCAGAAAAGGGCGCAACTGCCAGGATCGACTAGAAAAACGGGCATTCAACCAAATTTTGACGGATAAGGTGGAAATTATATTTACTGAAATCTTCTGACAATGTTACACAATTTTGATCAAACGTTTATTACTCTAGCAACCCTAAAAGGGAACAAGGGAGGGGGGCATTTCTCCACAATAAAATGGCAATAACTTCGGTTTCCCTGAACCAAATCGAACAAACTTGAGCTCGCTGGATAGAGCTTTTTGAGATCATTCAGATTTGATACCTAATTGTTTTTTTTCTTCAGACAAAAATTAATGGGCGCTGTTTTGAAGTTTGACAAATTTCTTGATTTTTCTTTATATTTTTAAATGAGACGATATGATTACAAAATGCGGTTAAAATTTACAAAATTCTCATCAACCGTACATTTTAACTATATGACCACCTTATACTATATGATAGACAATTAAATTTTGCATTCAATTATATGATAATATACAGGATGTTTCATTTAAAATAACAAAGTTGCTTATTGTACCGTGAAAAGTAAACGTCCTGTACATGGGATATACATTTAGGAAAATGCAGAATTATATACTGAATAACTTTTATATTTAAACTTCTTTCATATTTTGACCAATAAAGGAGCATCAATTTCCGATTTTCAAAACCTCGTAGAGGGCGCCACAGTGAAATTTTGGCATTCATTAAAAACAAAAATGTACCTAATACCAACCTGCATAAGTATAGAAAATTTAAACAAAATCGTGTGGATAGTTTTTTTGTAAAAAAATTTCAAAAATTTCAAAATTTTTGAAGAGCGCCGATGCGACCATTTTTGGATTTCCGAAATAAATTTTATGGTATAGTACCGCCAAAGGGCTTTCAAACAAGTTGTTGCTCAAGCTGATCAGATAACTGGTTTTTGAGTTGTGGGACATTGAAGTCAACATTTTGAAAAATTCATAATGGCCCCCACTTTGAAGTTAGAGAGTACGGTAAAAAACTGTTTCTGTTGAGTTGAATTATGGTCTTCTTTCATATCCGCTACACAGATTTTCAATATTCTGCTTCTGAAAAAAATGCTACCAAAAAAACATGGCTAACTTCCGCTTCAATTATATCAAATCTGAATTCTGAATGATCTCGAAAAGCTTTTTCCAACGAGCTCAAGTTTGTTCTATTTAGTTCAGGGAAACCGCATTTTATTGTGGAGAAATGTCCCCCTTCCTCGTGCCCTTATTAAGGCCGCTAGGGTAATAAATGTCTGATCGAAATTGTGTAAAATTGTCAGAGGATTTCAGTAAATATAGTTTACGTCAAAATTTGGGTGAAATGCCCGTTTTTCTAGTCGACCCTAGTCGTTGCGCCCCCTTCTGGTCACTTTACAGACTTAAAATTATTTTCAGTCACTTTCTCTTGGCAACTTTTGTCATAAAATTTTTTTTCCTAAAGCTCTACGATAAAGGGATTACTAGATATCGCCTGTCCTCATCCTTAAGCAGACACCCAGTACAAAACCAAAATGCCATATACCTGAGAAACTCGTCCATCAACGGGAACTTTAGCCCCAGGAAGCACTTTCAAGAAATCACCTCGTTGTACCAAATCAACATTAACTTGTCTTTCCGCTTCAATTTCACCTTTACTTCCTAAATTAACCAAAATTGCTTCCGTAGCTTTCAAAGACAAGAGACGTGAAAGTGCTTCAGATGTCTGTCCCTTTGCTATATGCTCTAACCATCGCCCCAAACTGATAAAAAGAAGTAACATTGGGGGAGTATCGAAAAAAGTTTGAGGGGAGGTATTCTGCCTTAATATCATTGCCGCAACCACAACACAAACGCTATAAATATACGAAATAGATGTCGCCATTGCAATGAGAACGTCCATGTTAGTGGTCCGATGCTTTAGCGCTTTTGCAGCTTGGATGAAAAAATGTTTACCACCAAAAATCAGTACTGGAGTAGAAAGAGCCCACATGATTAAATTTTCAAGAGACAAGCCAGGAATGACACAGCACATGTCTTCGTGCGGTATGAATCCAGTTGACATGGCGACCATAAAATAAGTCATGGCAAGCATACAAGGACCTCCGAATATTAAGGACACCAAAAATGCATTCCACCATTTACGGATCTCCTCTTTTTGGTGAAGATAGTCATTGTTACGTTCACGTGAGAATAGTTCTGCGTTAAATCCCAAGCCGGTTATGGCCTCGATTATATTACGTGGTCCTGTTACTTCTGGATCGTACCTATAAAAAAAAGATTTTAAAGAATCTTAAGGTGGGTGCGTTTATTTTATAATTAACCTAAACTTTCCCTTTTGTGTTGTTAAAGCAACTTGTGCACTTAGTATTCCTGGTAATTTGGATATGCTGCTTTCTATTTTATGTACACAACTTGCGCATGTCATTCCGCTTATTTGTAAATCTACTTCCGATTCGCCGGCACCATTCTGTTGTAATACAGATGACGGGAAACCCAATTCTGTTATGGAAGTTGCTATTTCCAAGGGAGTTACGATGGTAGGGTTGTATGTTACTTCGGCTCGTGCTGCCAGCAGAGCGACTAATATATTGTGGCAACCTGAAATAGTATTTAAATTAAATTTGATTATTTTGTTATGCGAATGAGGTACCTTCAATTCTTAAACAGTGCTTTTCGATTGCGGCTACACAGGAACCGCATGTCATTCCTTTAATGTGTAATTGGCACTTTTCGAGAGTTCCTTCATTGGTTAACTGTGCGATGTGAGATTTATTAATTGTTCCATTGCTGGTACTGTGGGATTCTGGAAGCAAAGATTTATTATTTTATGTGATCAAGGAGGCGCTGCTTATATTCCTGTCAGTTGCTGTCATTTTTTAAAGACGTGGCACATAAAAATTCTTTAACTTACCTAGCATGGATTTATTAATCGGGCTAAAAATTTGTATATGCTCAAGTAAAATAGCGAAAAGTTTTGAAATGATTGCATTCTGTGAAAATGGTTGAACATGTAATAGTGTTTCGACGGCACAAAAATTTTTACAAATACTGTCAAAATTCCTCATGTCAAGCAAGTCATTATTAAAAAGTGGAGGTGCAAACCTCCCCTGGACTTTCCCATACTAAAAATAAACGTTTCGTTTTTGGTATTCAACAGTATAGTTCGCGAGGCAGACCCTGATAAGCATTTGAATGCCTAGCGAGAAAAAAAACGACACTATACGGATTTGATATGAACAGAAGAAAGACACCCACCTATCTGTAGGTACCGGCTAGAAATTACAGCTGGCGAAGCCGGACGATCGGTACCGACCGACGATCCGTTTCCTTCCGAGTCCAACATAATATTCAAAATTCACCAATTTCTCATCAACCGTACATTTTAGCTATAAGAACACCTTATACTATGTGATAGACAATTAAATTTTGCATTCAATTATATAATAATATATAGGGTGTTTCATTTAAAATAACAAAGTTGCTTATCGTACTGTGGAAAGCAAACGCCCTGTATACATGATATACATTTAGGAGAATGCAGAATTATATACTGAATAACTTTTATATTTAAACTTTTTTCATATTTTGTTTAATAAAGGCGCTATAGGAGCAAGAATTTCCGATTTTCAAAACCTCGTAGAGGGCGCCACAGTGAAATTTTGGGGTTCATCAAAAAACAAAATTGTAGCTAATACCAAGCTCCATAAGGTTTTTTCATGGTGTAGTACCGCCATAGGGCTTTCAAATAAGTTGTTGCGAAACCTGATCAGATAACTGGTTTTGAGTTATGGGGCGTTAAAGTCGAAATTTTGAAAAATTCATAGCGGCCGCCATTTTGCAGTTAGAGAGTCCGGCAAAAAACTGTTTCCCTTCAATTATGGCCTTCTTTCATATTCGCTACTCATATTTTCAAAATTCCGCTTCTGAAAAAAATGCTACCAAAAAAACATGTCTAACTTCCGCTTCCGGTTTCGGATTTTTTTGAAAAGCTTATTTTGTCGATGAATTTTTGATATACCCCTTCATTTAAAATTTCATCAAAATCGGTTCACTAGTTTTTGCGTTAGAGGCGTTACATACACATCCACCCTCCCACCCACAGCAAACATTTTTTCTAGACCACTTTTTTGGGTTCCTGGGGGTCCAAAACGCGTATTTCCGCGAAAACCTCAACTTCGAAAATTTTCATGATATCAATACTTCCCATATACCAGCGGTGGTATGGGAAAGTAAAAATATAACCTTTTTACCTTGTTTAACAGTCCTCCCATTAATCGATTTAACGTAAGCATCGAAACCCATATCTTTGATTTGTTCTATAATATCATTAGGAGTTATAAAATTCTGGATGAATTGAACCTGTCCTTCTTTCTCCGCTAAGTCCACTTTTATACTTTTTATGCCTTCTCGTCCAGAAAGCATTCCTACAAATTAAACATAAATAAAGCAGGGGATTAAAAATGAAACACTGTTAAACACACCTTCAATGCTCCGCACACAGGAATTGCAGGTCATACCATCTATGTGGACGGCACAAGTATTTATAAGTTGATTTTCTTGTAGAAGGGGCAAAGACGCCTCAAAACCCATATCATCAATACAGTCGCATACATCTTGGGGTGTTAAAATATTCGTATCGTAATGTACTAAGCCGCACTGCTCTGATAAGTTTACCTAAAAAATCTTTAATCTCATCTATACTTCATAGATAAACTTTTTGTAAAACCTTAATGCTTAAAATCCCACGTTTCTTGCCAACGGTTTCTTCAATGTTTCTAACACATGACTGACATGTCATACCAATAATGTGCACCTTTATTGTATTTTCAACCACTTCGCCTTCAAGTAGGGGTGTTGTTAGTGAACTGAAGTCTCCGGTAGGGTTTAATTGTGATACTTGGTCGTCTTTTGTTTCCACTAACGGTTCAAACCCCAAGTTTTGTGTAGCTTCCCTATAAATAAAATTTATAATGCAATTTGAAAAATATCTATTCTTGAATTTTATGAAAACACAATTCTTGTTAGTTAGTAATATGCGTTTAAAAAACTTCTGTAAATAAACTAGGTAGGTATATGTGTGTCTCACTTTAGACAGCACCAGCCCAGTATTTTTGTTATACATTATCGATTTAAATTTTTTTTTTGTGATTATACCCCTCACTAAATTGTACTTTTAACAATTTAAAAAGAACAGTAAAATTGAAGAAATCATATTAGGGATTTTTTTATCAAAAAATATTGTTAATAAAAGTTGATCAGAATCGTTCAAATAGGCTAGATCCAAAATTTCATCAAAGCCAAAAAGTTTTGAAAATCTCAAAAAATTTGTAAATCCAGAATCCAAACTTTTTGAGATTTTCAAAATTTCAGCATTGAAAATCACTTGAATGCGTAGCGAGAAACACCAGACTATACGGGTTCGATACGTACAGAAGAGAGACAGGCATCTAATTTACTAACGCAGCGGAAGTTCGCGATTTTCTCATCAACCGTACATTTTAGCTATATGACTACCTTATACTATGTGATAGACAATTTAATTTTGCATTCAATTATATAATAATATACAGGGTGTTTCATTTAAAATAACAAAGTTGCTTATTGTACTGTGAAAAGCAAACACCCTGTATATGTGATATAAATTTAGGAGAATGCAGAACTATATATTGAATAAGTTTTATATTTAAACTTCTTTCATATTTTGATTAATAAAGGAGCTATAGGAGCATCAATTTCCGATTTTCAATAGGTCTGTTCGTTTGCTTTACTCCAACCTGTTCCGAGCACGTTTGTATGACGTCACCAGTTCATGCCCAGTTCAACTTCGAGCGCTGTTTTTCAACTTACAAACGAACGCTTTTAGTGCAGGGTTATATGCTTTTACCGCCAAATTTAAAAAATATTGTTTTATGATTATTATTTCTAAAAAGTTTTTTCTGGTTTTACTGTTTGTTAAGTGTTTTTTTACATAAAATTAAGACTTGGAAAACATCATATTGTTTAAATGTCATAATAATTGTGAATTTACAATAATTGGAGGTTCCAGTTCTACAATACATAATTTACAAAGATCTTCTTCAATTTCGTCCTCACTAGAGCTAATACATACAATGAGCAATAAATCGTCGTCCAATAATTCATTTAATAAAATATTTTCAACGGAACTTGGGTCCATTTTAATGTTTGCTTTTGAGAAGACATCGAAGTAAACAAAACCAACCAGAATTTTTAGGTTATGTTACGTGATCGAAATACCCCCACCAACACTGTTCCTAATTTGCACTTCTTACTCCTGCTTCGCAGGTAGTGCAAGAAGTTCACGTTCGGTTCATGCTCGGAACAGCAAACGAACACGGTACAGTTTGTTCAGTTCATGCAAACGAACACGTTTATTTGCACTAACTTGCACTAACTCGTTCGGTGCAAGCAAACGAACAGACCTAATATCTCGTAGATGGCGCCACAGTGAAATTATAGCACGGCCAACTTCATTAATGACAGCTTACCATTAATGAAGTTGGCCGTGATTATAGCACGGCCAACTTCATTAATGACAGCTTAAGCGTAAGCTGTCATTAATGAAGTTGGCCGTGATTATAGCATTAAGCAAAAAACGAAAATGTACGTAACACCAAGCTGCATAAGTGTAGAAAATTTAAAAATTTTTGGAAGAGCGCCGCCGTTGCGACCGTTTTTGGATTTACTAAATAAATTCGAGTCCGACAAAAAACTGTTTCCCTTGAATTATGGTCTTCTTTCATATCCGCTACTCAGATTTTTAAAATTCTGCTTCTGAAAAAAAGCTGCCAAAAAAACATGTCTAACTTCCGCTTCCGGTTTCGCATTTTTTTGAAAAGCTTATTTTGTCGATGAATTTTCGATATATCCCTTCATTTCAAATTTCATCAAAATCGGTTCACTAGTTTTTGCGTCAAAGGCGTCACATACAACATACACAACCTACCCACCCACAGACAGACAGAAATGTTTTCTAAACCACTTTTTTGGGTTCCACGTATTTCCGCGAAATTCTCAATACTTCCCATATACCAGTGGTATGGGAAAGTAAAAAGGTACTACCTACCTACAAAATATTTTAAATGGAAAAATTAAACCAAAAACATATTTTAAATAAAATACAAGTTTGTTTACTTGAAAAAAAAAATAATATAAAGACACAAACAACAAAACAGTCTGTAAAACCATCACCAAATAATATCTTACCACAGGTTATCATCTGATAACAGGGGACGCCTATCACTGCTGCTCATTTTTCCACTAAGACTATCAATTTTCTGTTTTTAAGAAAAGTTTATGAAATTCGAACTGGTTTACACCTTTTGTATTAACGTTTAATATATTACCAAGAACCTAAATATTTAACTGTGTCATGCTAAGCTTGAATATCGGCTGCAATCACAAACTTAACCAAGATAAATCTACCATGTAGGTATATGATATCCTGATAAAACTATGCTGATAACAAGCAAGTTTATTTAATCGATAAACAAACAACTAGAATTTATTTATCAAAGATAAACAGAAATTTTTAACTCTCGAACACCTATTATAGGGGAGTTTAATAAAAATAAATTTGTGACACACCAAAATTGAACGAAAATAAAAATTAATTCATTTGAATATCACATAAAATGACTACTACTCAAATTTTTTGTCACTTACCAAATTAAATTTGGAACAAAAATGTTCAAAGGCGAGAAAATACAACAAACAAACACATCAACTATTCATCCATAACTGAACAAATATTCTGATTAAACGTGACAATAGAAAAACCACAAACCACATTGTTGTTGTCTTATTTTCTTCAAAAATTCAAATTTCTATCATGGTTACCAGTTTGGTTTCAGATAACTTAAGTACGTGTTAGTATTTTTGGTAATATCAATTTTTTAATGTTTAATAATTTAAAATGCACTAAACTGTTTCTAGCACCACCCGTAGCCACCAAACATAAAGTAATACTTTTAATAAAGGCTAAAGTGAAAGTTTGCCCTAGATTCTGACCTTAATTTTATAAAATTATGAAAGTAAAATAAGAATAAGTATAGTTTGAATTCGATACAGAAGCATAACTGAAGTGAAAGGTTTCTTTTAAAATGACCCTGAACTTGATTTTAGTAAACAATTACTGATCTTAAAATTGAGAACTTACATAAGATTAAATAACAGCTTAGGATAATTATTTTTCACTTTGTTCCACCACATATTTTCTTCGTAAAATCTTAATAAAGCATAACCAGACACCACTAGAATATGAAAAGCAAAATGACTCTCTAAACGTTTAGTATTGCAAATCCCTACCCCTTGCTTTTAAACACCTGCTACATTTTATGCATTCCATTAATCATACTAAGCCCCGATGAGTAGGAGATAAAGAATAAATGAAACATCCTATGCACTAAGCCACTGGGTGTAGTTAATAAAACAAACAAATGTATTGTGTCAACAACGGATAAGCCTCAGGAAACAGATTCCATAATAAGAAATTAAAACAATCTAATCATGTGCCAAGTGTTTCTTTAACAAACATTGATACTTACTTTACCAACTGATAATTGGCTTCGGGTATTGTGATGTCCAAGTAAGAAAAATCCTTGGGAACGCTGACAACGGTACCATCAATCTTTTGTATTTGTACCTTGAAATTTTCAAAATCCTCTTCCGTACTATTAACTCCATCTGTAATAATATTTAAAATACTATTTATGCAAATCATAATAAAACGGTGTCATTGTTCAAGAATGCAATGATTATATCTTTGAGTGTAAAAGTCCATTAAAATAATATCGTATTACCTTTTAGTACAAAGCGTACCACACTGCTATCCATTACAGCTTCTAATTCAAAGTTTAAAACTTTTGTAAGGCTTTTGCCTGATTATAAATCGTCTAATCACCATATGGTGCATTTAGGTTAACTTAAACAACTTCCTTTAAAATAACACTGAATGAAATTACTGTCTAATTAAGTCAGTCGTTCACATACGGTTTCTCTGATTATTCTTATCAGTTTGCCTGATAATATAAACTCCAAAGGGAGTCTTGAACTCGTGCATTTGAATCATGAACTACAAAAGAAAAAATTACACTATTATCTTTAATGACAAGGACAACTCGATGTAGTAAATGATTAATAATTTCCAATTAATTTCTTAGCATGTAAAGAGTAAAATATTGTAAGATTCTGTAATAAATTCGTCAAAATTATTAATAAAACATAAATTTTGACGGGATTTCCAATTTTGATTGAACTCAAGGTCACAACTGTCAAAGTTAGTGTTTTTAATTTTATCACTAACGTCGCCTGTCATGCATACGTCATAACCCAATTACTAACCTAAAAATTTTTAAAATCAGTGTTTTAGTTTTCTAAAGATATAGAAATGACGAAATTAATAGAGTGGCTCACAGTGTTTGGGTGTATTTTTTGTGTCTGGGCTGCCCTGGTTACAAATAAAATAGAAAGCAACTTTACAAAACAATATTTTATTGCGATTTTGTATTCGCCTATTATCTTCCTGTTCTTTTTTGGGGTGTGTATGCCTTACGCTTTAATATTCATGTCTTGATTGTAATTTTTAAAATTTTTAGGCATATGCAGCTACCGTTGTCTTATATCGAACATTTACATTTAACAACTGCGAAGAAGCTGCAGTAGAGTTACAAAAGGTAAGCCAGTATTTCTATCGTGTTTATAGTTTAATTGCACAAATTAACATTTTAGGAAATCAAGGAAGCTAGGGAAGATTTAAGTAGGTTGGGGTTTAAGTTTCCAGAAAAGAAAAACGCATAGTTTAAGAACACTCTCTTTATTATTAATCTTGTTAGTTAATTTTAAGGATAAACTGATCATAAAATAGAAAATGATACTTTTTTTGTTAGAGAAATGATTAAAAACCACTAATTTTAAATTAACACATAAAAATTGTCTTATGTACAAGGTTTATCAATATTCAAACTTTGCATTTTGTTATTTAAAGCAATACAGAACTTTCATAAACGAATAATTAATTGCTAACAATTACTGCCATCCACACGATTTATTAGTTAGTACTAATGCATAATGTATTATCAAACTACCATGTATAGAAAAGCGTTAAAATTACTTCGTTTACAAATTGATACTCGAGGACAATTTTTTTAACTTACAATTTATTCTTAACTGAAATTAATATTAATACGTACTTAACATTTGTATTGGTCCAAATAGAAACCAGCCATTCGCAGTTCTTAAAAAAACAATAAATTATAATTAGTTTAAACCGCAACTTTAAAATAGGCAACTGCACTCATAGCAAAACCAAATTATTTGGAACTAGACTAGAGTTAACCTCCTTTGGCCATCTACATTCTGGTAGATACTCCCAAGTCTACGTAAATTATAAACACAGCCTTCTATCACTGGTATAACTCGATACCTTTATATAACCAGCAATATTTAAAAGTGTAGTTTTGGGCGACAAACGCAAGCAAACTCGTGAATCAGTCTACACTGCGGATTAGACATCATAAATTGTTGTACGCCAGCAAATGTAACGTTTGTACTAGTAACATCGAGTAATTCCAACTCCATTTCTTTCAGCAAATCCAATGTCAGATCGCTGATGTGATAACCTCGCAATGACAGTTCTTTTATATTGGTAACAATACCCCGTACGCTTGCTTGTGGGAGTACTTCAACAAAGAAATTTGGCATCGCCGGTGGCATGTGAACGTTCCTAGGGGGCGGTTCAAACTGTAAATTTATATGCTCGTTGATTGTAGGTAATGGCATGTACTCGATTCTTCTTCCTCCTAGAAGATTTTCTTCGACATTAGGTTTCATTTTCCTTTCAAATATTATTACATCACGATCCACTACATAAACAGGAGATGTTAAAACATTGAGGTGATCAAATACTTTTGTATTTGTTAAGCGTTGATTTTTTGGTTTCGAATTTCCCATGTTAGTATCTGAATCTGAATCATTTTTCGGTTCGGTTTTGTTCTTTTTAGTACGTTTACGTTTCCTTGACTGCAAACCACTAGTACCAGGAAGATTCCAATTTTCATCTGCATGCGAGTTGTCTGTTTTATACATCTTCCTGCGTGCCGAGTCTTTCTTGCTATCTGCCTTTGCCTCCATGCCTGATAAATTCTTGAAAAAGAATGTTACCAATTTTTTTCTGTTTACAACATCGTCATCTTCTTCCAGACGTTTTAGTAAATCTTGGAAACAAATCGCGTGATAATTAAGTACTCGCTCCAGATTTTGATTTATATTTCTCGACATGCGTGAAAAAAGTATCCACAAATCGTGAATAAAATCTGCATCCTCTGCAAATCTATAAAACTCTTCTGTTTTTAAACATTCATCAAAAGCAGCTAAGATTTCATTCATAAATGATTCGTTATTTGTTTGCTGATCAATTTTTGTAACAAGTTCGCATATTTTTTTTACAAAATTTGCTACATCTTCGTTGCTTGGTTGTTTTGAATTAGTTATGTCGGAGGAAGATTGGCCGGGGGATCTAAACTGAATTAAACTTCCGTTTTCGCTACGAGATATAACAATAACGTTTCTGTCTTCGTCGCATGAATCTTCACATTCACAGTCTGTATTTTTTGATCCACATCTGTAAAGAATGTAAAATATTAATCTCTTAATTTACCTGGGATTAGAATAATTTAACTCACCTACGAGTAGCTCGGACTTTAAAATGTTTATCTGTGCGTTCGAGCATAGAAATTTCATAGTCGTTTCGTGGTTCTCGCACGTATAACCATTTTTGTAAACAAGTGCTTGTGTTTGATACTGTTTGACACCATGCAGGTAAAGTACACGAGTCGTGTATTAATTTATGACAAAGTTTAGCTTTGTCCGGTTGTAAGAAAAACACACCCCTCCTTCGATGAAATTTTGCACACCTTTTCTGCTTTACAGTTTCATGCACTACTTTACGTTGTAAACTCTTTATATCCCAATCATCGTTATCGTCATTATCTGATGAATCTGAACTACTCGAGATATAAGATTGCATGTTATTGTGTTCACTATGGACATCTTCATTATCACATCTTGTTGATTCTACCGGACCTAAAACATAAAATTCATTGCATTTTGTGGATATAAAATTTTGTTTAACATTACCATAAGTCCCTAATTTTTTATCAAAGAACCCGCAAGTACATTCGTCATACGGATACGTATATAGGAAACTTTTAGGTTTTGTCCTGTATCCTCCTGTTGCTTTCAAACGATTAAATATAAGCATAGTATCGTCGTTGATTGTTTGTGAATCAGAAGCTACTACATTCTTAGCATTAAAACGTTTACTGAACGAACGTTTTGACAAATCATTGTTAGCTTCGTCATCTGATAAATAACCGTCTTTGCGCATACATTCCCCACTTATAAGATCCAGCTTACGTTTAAGCCGTTCTATACGGTACGTCGACGGAAAACTTTGAAAGTATATTATTTGTAACGTTGGACTTCTATAAAAAGTTTTAAGGAACAAATCGCCAAGACCTTAAAATAAATTATTAACTTTCAGCCTAATAAATTTTAAAAGTGTTTTATATACCTGTAAAACGTAAATCTATTACTTTTAACTTTTTAAATCCAAATTTTCCTACTACGCTTACGCTACTGATGTCATCGTCTCCAAGCTTTTTACACATATAAAGCGAAAGAATTTCTAATTCTGGGTATCTACAGATCGACATCAGGCTGCCTGCTTCGAACCATTGACAATGATCCAAAAGTAATGTCTAAAAGTAATAATTTAGTAAAAAATATTTGGAATTAAAGTTACTTACCTTTAAATTTATCATAGTATCTTGAGCAAAACGAAAGAAATCTGCATGGTTGGGAATATACGAATGTCGAAGACTTAGTTCTTGCAGGGTACTTGGAAATTCACTCAATTTGCACTAAATATTTAGTAACTGATTATTTTTAAAACAACATTACGATATTGTGACTTACGTATTTTATTAGTTGATGTTCAAGCGCTAACACCGTTAAATTAATCAAATTTTTAGAAACAATTAAGGCGTCCACTGATATTACAACGTCCGATCTCTTACTTCCAGCTAATAATAGATGCTTAGTCTTTTTTGTAATATTCTGCCAGCAAAACAGTATTTTATTGACATCATTAGGTGGACGTCTTCCATCTACATGAATCCATAGAGATTCGTCTTGAACTAATTGTTTGAAACGACTACATGTCCTACAAAGATTTTCTTTAATTTTTGAAGTATCGTATTATTTTTATTAAACATACTCTCCTAGCTGATACAAGCTTGTAGCATCGAGAAACTTTAATATATGAAGTAACGTACAATCAGAAAGGTCTGCAATGTTAATTTGAGGCAACGTGTGTCTACGTTTTGAACTTTTAATCTGACTGGACGAGCTGCTTTTCCGTTTAATACCGTTTAAAATATCTAAAAAAGTATTATTATTTTACAATAGGAATTTTAGTTTTGATTATTGGAACTTACCTAAATCCATGTCTTAAAAACTGAATTATAATAAAACAAAGTCTATTTGAATGGGGTACTGTTAGAAATGTAGTAAAGGAGCATCGAGGTACTGTTGTAAGCTTACCGAACAATGACTTTTATATCTTAATATAAAAAGGTTGGCCTATTGTAAGCTTTTGCTTTGCGTTAAACACGTTTTTAAAATGGCTTTTAATTTATTTATTATCTTTTGATACTCTAAATATAACTTAAAAGTCACAGTAAATTATTTATAAACAAAGGTTAGGTTTTTTACATCGAAAAAATTAGAAACGTCGAATAACCGTACGTCGACTTACTGTTCATCGAATTTCTGTACATCGAATTATAGTGACTAAAAAATTAGAAAATTTTGGAAAAAAATGTAATTCAGGTATTACAGGAAAGACAGAAAAACACGTTTCTAAGAAGAAACAAGAAAAAAAATTATTAGAAGAACATATGGACTAGAGTTAGCGCTCACATGTTCGGGAATTTCTGTAGCTAATTAAGGTTTCTTAGAATATTTTATTTCTGGTTGAATGTTCTAAGATTTTAAAGCAAAAAAAACAAGAATGTTTTTTTAACTGAAGGGTACTTGGAAATTGAGCAATCAATCATTTCGGTTACATTACAGACTTTTTATTTCAAATTTTCAACAGAAAGACAGTTAGGAAAAGGGAGTCATTATTTCTTAAAACCTGTATTTTGATTAAAGTTTACAAATTTATTTTACCCACTTCATAATACATAGTATAAGTACATGATACGAAACTACAAATAGCTATAGGTAAGTAGATACCTTTACATATTTAAAATATATGTATAAGGATAACTATTCTAACTTAAAAAATAATTAGAAGCTACACTGTCATATACCTATCTAGTTTAAGTCGCATAAAAATAAAAATACTTGCGAACACAAGAGTGTTTAATAAATATAATAAATAAATAAAAATATGACTAGAAGTTTCTTTTTCATGCATTTAAATGGAATCTACAGTGTCGTAAGGTCCGCTGCCTTGTTATAGTTACTTCTCCGCCTGTAAAATTAATCCTATCATCTGCTGTAGGTATATTGAATAAAAATTTAACTTACCAACATTGGGTACAAAAACGTTGATATACTATCTTGGGCAACTGCATTTCGAGCCACACAAGTATAGACCCCCATGTCTTCCCAACGAACGCTTCGTATCCTTAATTCTCCACCGGACAAAATTGATAGTCTCCCATCACCACTACTGCTGATAACTCTCTCGGATGGGTCCAACCAAATAATATCGGGTGTTGGATTACCAACAGCTTTGCAGGGTAAAGCAATATCGCTACCTATAATAAAAAAAAAATTAAAAATCCAAAAATCAAAACGACTTAAATTTTCTTACCAATATTATCCAAGTACATGGTGTTAAAAAGTACAATTCTAGCTGGGCTACGAGCAGCTAAAATTTCTCCAGCAAACAATTGAGTAAAGTTCCTTTCAGGATTTCCGTTTCTCAAGAGGAATAGTTTTGTCTTTGCCGAAGCAATCTGGGAACCTGCTTCAGCTAAGCAAGTAAATGTTCCTTCGTGAATCGAAAGTGCAGAGTTGATGATGAGTCGGCTCTTGGTTTTCGCCATTCCTTGTGATGGATTATCGTTAATAGCGTTGGTTTCAAAACTTTCATTCTAAAAAAAAGAAAAAGTTTAAATTGGACTAGACTGTTTGTTGTAATAACTATTTTACCTCAGTAAGTGGTGTGTTTCCTTTGAGCCACTGCATGACTGGTGCAGGAGACCCCATGGCTTCACACTCAAGTTCTATACGTGAACCCACAGCCCTGCTAATAACAGCTGATGGTGACTGACTTATTCTGACCCAATCCCTTTGCTTTCCAGTTGGCGTGCCTAAATTTGACGAACTGCTTAAAATTTCGTTATCGAGGTCATCCGTAAGTCTTCTGCAAAGAGCTAAATGCACCAATACGGCTAAACCTACTAATACTGATAGTTTCATCTGAAAAAAAAATAGTAATACAATCCAAGGAAGACATAAGTAATGGGAATTGGTCAAAAAAGTACTTTAGGGGTAGATAAAAAAAATATATTATAAAAAAAATTATATTTGATCGGCTTGTACTTCCCCGAAATAATGCCCGACGATTTAATTTTTAGTACCTAGTACATCAAGGTGACCTAGGACATAAAAAATTAATGGAAGCTTGTCTTATATTAAAAACAAAATCGAGGGATAAGATATTTTTTTAATTTTTACTTTCCCAAACCACCACTGGTAGGTACCTACCTATATGGGAAGTATTGATACCATGAAAATGTTCAAAATTGAGATTTTGGCGAAAATACGTGTTTTGGACCACACCAGGAACCCAAAAGAGTGGTTTAGAAAAAATGTCTGTCTGTGGGTGCATGTGTAGCCCATGTGACGCCTCTAACGCAAAAACTAGAACCAATTTGATGAAATTTGAAATGAAGGGGTGTATCGAAAATTCATCGACAAAATAAGCTTTTCAAAAAAATCCGAAACCGGAAGCGGAAGTTAGACATGTTTTTTGGTAGCATTTTTTTCAGAAGCAGAATTTTGTAATCTGAGTTGCGGATATGAAAGAAGACCATAATTCACTGGAAACAGTTTTTTACTGGACTCTCTAACTTCAAAATGGGGGCCGCTATGAATTTTTCAAAATTTTGACTCACAACTCAAAAACCAGTTATCTGATCAGGTTCAGCAACAACTTGTTTGAAAGTTCTTTGGCGGTACTATACCATGAAGAACAATTTATTTAGTAAATCTAAAAGCGGTCGCAACGGCGGGGGTCTTCCAAAAATTTTGAAATTTTTGAAAAATTATTACAAAAAAACTGGCCACACGATTTTATTTAAATTTTGTACACTTATGCAGCTTGGTGTTAGGTACATTTTCGTTTTTTGATTAATGCTAGAATTTCACTGTGGCGCCCTCTACGAGGTTTTGAAAATCGGAAATTGATGCTCCTATAGCTCCTTTATTAATCAAAATATGAAAAAAGTTTAAATATAAAACTTATTCAGTATATAGCTCTGCATTCTCCTAAATTTATATCACGTATACAGGGCGTTTGCTTTCCACAGTACAATAAGCAACTTTGTTATTTTAAATGAAACACCCTGTATATTATTATATAATTGAATGCAAAATTGAATTGTCTATCACATAGTATAAGGTAGTCATGTAGCTAAAATGTACGGTTGATGAGAAAATCGCGAACTTCCGCTGCGTTAGTAAATTAGATGCCTGTCTCTCTTCTGTACGTATCGAACCCGTATAGTCTGGTGTTTCTCGCTACGCATTCAAGTGATTTCCAATGATGCCTCGCGAACTACAGTTAAATACCAAAAACGAAATGTTTATTTTTAGTACTTTGGGAACGTCCAGGAGAGGTGCCCATTTTTTATTTATTCTCAGTCATGGGGGTATCTAATAAAAATATCTAAATTTGCATTTAATAACTGACGTCAATGAAAACAATCAAGGGAAGCTAGAAGTACATAGGAGTTAATTATTCATTAATTGATAGCTGGCCATGTAGTGTTACTGGGAAGTCTTGTGACTCATTGTTCATTCACAAACGTTTGCTTTTCAATGAATTTTACTCTCGGTATTTATTTAGATCAAGATTTCTTTGTAAGTAGGCTGGAGTACGTGCACATATCTTACGTAATCAAAAAAATTAGTACCAGGAAAGTTTACAGGAAATAATTGCGACGAAATAACGTTCATCTTACGAAAGCGGTTACATTTAGATTGTCACAAAACTTATCTTAATTTTAAACGGTTCATTGTACTTCAAAATTTTGTTTTGAAAATAGTAAAACAAAAATATTTTAGATTAAAATCTAATAATAATAATAATAAAAAGAAAACTAAAAAATATAAATACATAACATTATTACCAGATAAATTTGTTTTTTACACGTGAAATAGGTAATAAAAAAGAATATAGGATGAGGCAAAAGTTTTCGTTATCTAAAAACACACTGAAATTTTACAATCTTATCGTTACTATGTTAATACTGCAGGTTCCCAACGACTTATCAATTTTAACACGTTTCGAACTTGAAAAGTTGACCTTCACATCCCCTTATCAGATCACAACTTTGCGATTAATCGAAAAGTGTAAATCAAAATTCCCAGTTAGGTTTCCTATACGATATCCGTTTTAAATAAAAAAATTCTGTTATACACCATGTATCAAAATAAATAGTCAAACCTCAAGAGTAAATCAAGTATCTACCTAAGATATCTACCTAATTCAGTTTAAACCGGACATAAAAAAATTATAGTACTCAACATGGCTATAAAATTAATTTTAATGCATAAAAAATAGAGGTACCATGTTCCTGGACCATCTTCTAATTTAAAATAATTTAAAAAAATAATTTTACATACCGAAACAATTGACATTATTCCTTTGATTTTGTTTGTGCAAAAAAAACGAAAACAATTGAATATCTTGCCTAAAACAAATGCCACTTCACCACGCTTTCAGTTGCCAAGGGTTCTGAAAATGTTTCGATCCAAAACTTGGATGATGAGAGATTATTTTTAAATATTTAAAAAAAAGTAAACTTGTTAAGATAGGAAGGAGATTATATTTAAGAGTGACGTATTTTATAAAGAAAAATTGCATTAGGGGGGTCTGTTATCTCCAAAGTCCAACAAAAGTAATCGTTACGAAATGAACAGCAGAAGTAAAAGAGGCGCCTGGTTTATCAGTACCTGATAAGAAATTCGGATGTTTGTGAATGAATTAGAATTAAATTTTATACAAGATGTTGCACAATAGTAATTGTAAAATTTTTACAAATTATTTAATATCTACTTATAGAACAAATTTTAAATTAAAAACGTTACATTAATTTTAAAAATAGTAATTCTACGAGTTAACATCAACACATTCACCCTATTGCATCATTTAAAATCATTATACACGTGGTAGATGATGAGTAATATAAACACTTACCATTTTGAAGTCTCTTTGGCACTGAATCGTCTAAGGTCTCCCCCTAAGTTTATATACTGTCACTTGTTCTGAATCCTGGCGCTTGTTTCCTCCTTCTTTGGCGGCAATGCCTGCTGCGACGCGACGAAGATAATAGTTTTATTAGGGTTGAATCGTTAAATTATAGTAACACGCGCACGTTATTAAATAAATTGCCGCTATTAATCAGGTAATTATAATCAAGTGAGGCATTGTTGAGCCCCGCGTTTTAGTTCATCTCGGGCCGGGCGCCAACGCATCTTCTTACGTCTACTTGCGTCTACGCAATTTTTTAATCCATCTTCCTTAATTTTCTTATCTATTTCTAGGTATTACAAGGCTAGATTAGGAATTGAAATAAATTTCTGCACTTGAATTTAATTCCGGTAGTTGCAAGAGAAAAGGTGTTAGATAAATTAGGGGAGGAATTAACTCTTTTCTAAATGAAGATTCTTTCCTATTAGCATTCAAAGTGTTATTTATCCAAATCTCCAATCACTTTAAAAGGATAATTGGAACGGAATCTCGTCCGACTTTTTGTAAACACCTTCCTAAGGCTTCATTCGATGAAACCAGCAGAAATAATTGTGGCAATTGATGAAATTACACCCACTTTGATATTATTAATAAGACAGTAGGGTGACAAATAGACCTATTGATCCCCCTTCCATACTTGATATCTATCCTGGCTTATTATTATGGATAAAATTCCACCCTCCTCAGGTTATTTTGAAATTTGAATACAATTTATTATTCCCTGGAGAATTATGGGTGTGACCTTGTTTATTTTGGAACTGCTATGATCGAATTACATTCAATGGATCTAATTAATCGTACATCCTTTTTATAGTTCTTCTTTCATCAATGATGAATGTTTACTTATTGATTTTTTTTGTTAGTACTTAACAAAGAATCAATTTATTCTATACGTTGCTAAAATTCCTCTGAAAACTGAAAAACTCTCTTCATCAGTTCGATTTCCATCTCTTTTTATTATTTTTCGAAAATCAAAAAATTATTTCAAATTTGAAATTGCCGCCAGCACGCCACCTTTTAACACAACGGCCTACTATAGCGTGAATCAGAACCAATTCAAAAACAATCTTCATTTAATTTTGACGTCTATTTGACATTACCTTATGAACCTTATGAACTGTCAACCTGTTTAGATTAAACTTTTAATACGTTCTCATCTTTAATTTAAACCGATTTATTTTTGTACCATTTATCCTGTTACATAATTGGACAGTAGGAAATTTTAAGTAAGTTTTGAAAACAACAACAATCTTATATTTAAGCCCTATTTAATTCATGTGAATTCCTTATAGGTTAGCTAGAAAGGACAATAAAAAAAATGTATGATAGTCCAATATCCTTAAAGGAAATTTGTTTGGACACAATTTGCGATAATCTTTTAGATGTCTTTGAATTGTATTATGAAACTGAAGATCGACAAGCAATCGATACATCCAATTCAGACGAGGAAGCCTGTCCCGAACATTACACAGTTCTCCATAAAAAGTTTAGATTTAAAGATTCAGATTTGTTCCTATTTAATGAAATATCCGAAAGTTTATTATCGAAGCTCGGTGAGAAAAATTTATTATGTGATTCCACGTTAAATTTATTCGCAGAGAAAAATACGAGGCTTAGAAATGTGAAGATAAAAAATGCTAAGAAAATCACCTACGATGGTTTAAAGGTCCTACGTGACCATAAAATTGTTTGTTTAGAGTGCGTGTATCTCAAAAATGTATGTGTAAATAAGATATTAGGTATGTTTTGACTATATTTCGTAATATAATTGTACTTACATGTTCCTTATTTTAGATTGCTTGGGTGAATGGTCAAAAAATAACATCACAAGCTTAAATATTTCCAAATGTTCCTTTATAGATTCTTCAAGGCACTGTTTAATGGTTGCGTTAACGCAGTTGAAAAATTTACGTAGTTTAAATTCTTCTTACACGGAATTTAATCAACAAACTTTGCAAATAGTCTGCGAAGACTTGAAATTTCTAGAAAAATTAGATGTTTCAGGAACGTCTGTGATCGATTTTAGCCCTTTATTAACGTTCTCTGAACAATTAACGAGTCTCACAGTGTCGGCAAGTTTAATATTCTTTTCTGTGTGTATAGTATTAAATTATTTATTTTAGGATTTTAAATTGACAAAAGCGATGGCTTCTGTAATAATTCAATTAAACTGCTTAAGGCACCTAGATGTAAGCATAGCAAATGAAAAATTGGATACTTCGGATAGTAGCGGAATTTCAGAAATTGTAGAAAGTTACAGTTCGTTAAGGAATTTAGTTTCGCTTGAAGTATCAGGTTGGCGTGATATTTTACCCAAAGAATCACTACAAATCTATGTCTCAACGCATCCGAAGCTTAGGTATTTAGGACTGGTTTTAAACTTGGTTGTATTCGAACCGGAATTTTGTGATCCATATCACGAAGAGTTTAATCACAACTTAATGATAGCCGGCGTGGGAAACGAGGCACAAATTAAAGTTACTTTGAAAAGGCATTACGAGCGTGCTGGTTACGTACAAAAGGCACTTTATCATCTGTTCCAACTCACGAGTGCTTTTCAGGAAGCTCGACCAGATATTTTTGAGTTAGTATTACCGGCAATGGCTGCTCATCCGACTAAATTTGGTGTACAAATGGCTGCCACTGCTTGTCTTTATAATTTGACTCGTGGGGAACTCTCAAAGCATATACATCCAAAATTATTAAGTAAAGGAGTTAATTTAACTCTCAATGCAATGGATCAATTTCCTGAAGAGTATCAGCTCCAGAAAAATTCCTTGTTGACACTCTGTAGTGACCGGATCCTACAGGTATAGTTTTTATGGGATATTCTACCCTGGAAAATATTTTAAACAAATTTTTTTGTAGGAAGTCACTTTTGAAAGATTTCGTTGTGCAAAATTAGTTCTAGACTCGTTGTGTGCGTTTGACGAAGGCAACATGAATCGTATGGCTGTGGCAATATGTAGTATTCTAGCAGCTAAGGTCTCTACGGCTGAGACGTCTGAGCTGGGATCTCGACCAGTATACATGCGTAAACTATTAGCGATGGTTCAAAGTCGTGTTGAAAGTAAAGTATCGGATATAACAATGAAATTCACACTAAGCGCTTTGTGGAATTTGACGGATGAAAGTTCCGCTACCTGCACGGTTTTTCTAGAACAGGGAGGTGCAACTTTATTTCTTAACGTTTTAAAAACATTTCGGGGTGACAATGCAATAGAAACAAAGGTGCTCGGACTTCTTAATAATATAGCCGAAGTGGAGAAGTTACGGAATAGTTTGATGTTAAATTCGTTAATCGAAGAATTACACAATTTACTCAAGTCTGATCTTATAGATGTTAGTTACTTTGCAGCTGGAATTGTGGCACATCTAGCATCAGATGGGTCTGAATATTGGACTGTCAATAGATTTAGTCGGGAAGATATGCTCGTTGGATTAGGTAACGCCGTTACACAATGGAAAGTACCTGAAAGTGAAATGGTAGCTTATAGAAGCTTTAAGCCTTTTTTTCCATTGCTGAGGAGAGAAATGGATTATCAGGTCCAATTATGGGCTGTATGGGCAATTCATCATGTTTGTACGAAAAATCGTAAGTTGCTTTTAATATCGAGGGTGAGTTGTTTATTTATTTTTGGAAAATTGATTTCTTTTTTTTAATTGTGACGTGACCACTTAAAAAGGAAAAGTAAAAGATTGACTCTCAGGATTTCAAGCCAGACCTTTTCAACTCGGTATTGGTCCCTAAAAGAAAGAAAATCAATTTTTCTGATAATAAATAATCCAAAGCGGGTACAACCACTGATGACGTACTAATTGCAAACTTAATTTATAATTTTTAGCTGTGCGTTACTGCCTTATGCTACGAGAAGAAAAGGGTGTTGAATTCTTAAATGATTTATTAGAAGATACGAATGCTCACCCAGACATCAGGACTATATCAGGGCAGATTTTACAATCCATAAAGCCCCATTTTTAAGCATGTTTATAATTTTAATGGTTTCCATTTTTATTGTGATATTATTTCCCGGTAAGCGACTACCTTTATGGTGAGGTCACGGATTTTAAATCGAAAATAGGTGAAATACTCTTCAGGCAAACAAAAAAGTTTCGCTCAGAGTTAGACGTGTTCTGGTAATGTTAGTTATTGTGTTCAAAATGATTAGTCAGTCAATGGTGCTTTGTGCCTTTATTTTCATTACCACCCGTATTTCGGCATTTTCGAAATCGATGTTTAACAAATTGAAAGCTTTTTCTAGAGAAAAAAAATTTAATACTCAATATTAAGCTTTTATGTTGTAACACTTTTTACAAATTTATAAATTAATAGAAAATAAAACAACAGATGTATCATAAAAGCTTAATATTTCATCCTTGTTTTCTCAATGAAATAGTTTTTCTGTAGTTTATAGTTAAATTATTTTTTAATTGCGATCAATTAATAAATGTTTGATTAACTTTTTAACCAGTAGAAGGTGAAGCTTTTAATTCTTCTTACTTTGGATTATACAGGGTGTCTAGTATAAAGAGTGCATGCATAGGGATCTCTTAAACGGTAAGAGATAGATTTGGTTAAATCGGGAGAAATGTTCAGTGTATTGAGGACCACTACGATCGCCATTCAATTTCTATAAATTTTGCGCAGTTTTCAGTACAGGTTGAAAAATCTTATATTTTCAGTTTTCTATTTCCCTGTGTTATAAGCAATAACATAAAACATTATTAAGGCACTTTTTAATGCAGATTTCAAATATTTAATTAAATTTTATTTTAAGTAACCCACTTTTCAAATTATTGACATCACGTTGCTTTTCCAAATATACTTCAAAGGGGGCCATGTCACCCTTGCAAAGAGCTCTTTTTTCCTTCCCATAGTAGCCCATAAAAAATACTTTTTGCATGGTAGCATGCTTGAAACAGCAAAGTTAATGTCATTATATCATGAGAAGTTGGTGGCTTACAAAAAATTTAATTAATGATTTGAAATCTACATTAAAAAGTACCTTAACAATAGTTACCTTTAAATTTCTTCAAATTACAATTGAATGAACAACTCACCACAAACGGTGCTTTTATCGTCAACCAATAGAATTGCTCGATTTTTGAAAACGTCGCATTCTATTGGTTGGCACTAAAACACCATGGGTTTGTGCTGAGTTGCTGAGTCAATTGAACGTTACTATTAGCTGCGTTCAATTGACTCGGCAATTTAGCACAAAGGCATATCGGTTTTTAGCGTCAACCAATAGAATTGCTCAATTTTTGAAAACCTCGCATTCTATTGGTTGGTACTAAAACACGATACGTGTTTGTACTCAATTGCTGAGTCAGTTGAATGCAGCTAATGTCAAAACTATTTTGCGCTATTGCCTATACAGGGCGAGTAAAAATTATGGAATAAATTCATTCTCTCCCAAAATAATGTTTTTTCTGGAAAACGTTTGCACAGGTATAGCGATTTAAATTATGGCGCATATTTTAAGGTGTTTCAATTTTTTTTTGCGACTGTCATTTTTTTGTGGTAACGTCAGAGTAATTTTTTTTAAATGGCACTCTATACTTTTTTCACGGATTTCGACAGAGGACGTTTGCATCCGAATAAGTAAGTATTGTGACCTTAAAGTTGACGGTTTCTGCGATGTTCATTTTTTAAATTTCAAAAACAATGTACAGGGTAGCCCAAATTGGTTGTCCGTATAGGGTAGCTCAGTAGCTATTATTGTAAGGAGAAAACTGAGGACACATTCTCGAGCTCGTTCTTTGAGACAAATTTAATGGCGCGAACGAAATTTTTCTATCGTTTCTCATTTTCAAGGAAAACGCGATTTTTCGAAATTTCCTTAGTATTCTTATTATGCTGAATATTTTTTTTGCTTTATTAGCTCTCTGAAAACTATAAAAACATTCTAGAGGCACTTTTTTTAGTAGAATTCAGGAGCGTACTCGATTTTTTAACTAGGATTCAAATTTCGGAGATATCAAATATAGTTGTCTTTATTTAAATAGAAACTACAGTTCACTATGCCCCTATTCAAACAAGTGTTTCTTCCTTATTTTAAAAACTATTAAAAATATACCCGTTAAAGTATATAATTTCAAAATGAGAAAAAAATTCCTGTTTTAATAAGGACATAGCCAACTATGGTTTCTATTTAAAAAAATACAACTATATTTAATATTTCCGAAATTTGGACACTAGTTAAAAATTTGAGTACGCCATTGAGTTCTAGTGATCGTAGAATCCTCAATACACTGAACATTTCTTCTCTTTTAACTGAATCTCTATCTCTCACCGTTTACGAGATCCCCATGCATGCGCTCCTTATCTTGGAGACACACTGTATAAATATTTTTAATCTCAAAATAATTTCAAATTTTTTAATAATCGTTAAAAGTACTGTGTAATGTAGGTAATTCCTGAGTTTTAGAAAATTTTAAGCTGTCGTGCCAAAAATTGTACACATTAAACTAGATTGTACGCAGTACAATGTTAAAAATACTAGTCATAAAAATAAAATAATTGTTAGTAATAATCAAAGTTTTATTATTTAACTGTAATTTTAAAACAAACTTAATCGATATTGTTTTTTCAGTTTGATTCTTTTAATATTCTTGAATTTTCCGTAAGACATAAAATTTTATACCCGATCCTTGAAGAATACTTACATTAATTTAATTCTTTCCAGACTTAAATGTTTTTTTTTATAAATACGGATTCTAATTGGGTTTATATTCTTTTTATTAAGAAAAGGGGCAAATACATTCTTCTTTGTCTGTACCCCCTTTTTATGGATATGATTTAATGTTAAATACAAACGACAAGACGCAAAGAAAGTGTAGGCCAATAAAACCCATGATCATCAGGATTGGGAAGTAGCTGCATAAATTTTAGTTTGTAAAGTGTACCCACCCTTAGTATAACATTTTTCGAAATGAAACTAGTCGTCTCGGTTATAAAACATTTTCTTCAAAATATCTGACATGATTTAGGACAATTTTTTTAGGATCAATACTTTGTATTAGATAGAAGGGTGGAAGTAAATCCGGTTCAGATAGTGTGTGTAGGCGGTTTTGGTTTCATCTTTTTTTTTTATAACAAACAAGTTATGTTTTTCTTCCGACAAGCACCTTTTATGTAAGTAAAAGTGAAAAAAGAAATTGAAAACAATTGTTGGGGCAAGTCGATTGTTGACTAGTGACATTTAGGGTTGGCGGTTGGTGAGCTGTCATTTTGACAGATCACGTAACAAAGAGCGTGACAGATAATTTCTTTTTGGTGGTTTTTGCGTGACGTTGCACGTGGGGCACGCGCAGTAGTCGTATGGTTTCGTGCGTCCGATCCCCTCCTCAGTCTTTTCGGGTGCTCCATGTTCCCTGTTTCACAGTGCGGAGTGGAGAACTGTACAAAACGCAATGTACCTCCGCCATTGTTACGGAGTGGAACTACGCAAAGTTCTATCGAAATATATTCGGTTTTATCGCTACAAACCGACTTTAAATGCAGAATAACGTAACAGAATTAACGCAGAAATTACTACGATCTCTGGATAGCAATTACAATGTAAGAAATAGTTGTTTTACTGAGATTTTCGTGATTTATGTGTGTATTGCATTCTATGCCTCAAAGCAGGTGGACTGTACTGAACTCTTGCTACTCATATTTCGCCCTGGTCTGTTAATAAAGGTTAAGAGCACGTTTTGCATTAGAAAATATGATCGTTTCGCACTTTTTCCACAACACCTTTTCACCAGAACTGAATATTTACCCGCAAGAAATTTCGCAACGAAACTAGTGTGATGTATTGACATATTTCTGACAAATTCGTGGTAAGAAAATTGCTAAATTTCGGTCACCGACCCTTCCAAATTCACCGAAAAAGACACTTTGAGCAGCACCCCGAACGTTCGTCCTATATTTTTAGGGCTCAGTACAGTTCCAGGAGGCCACCCAAAACTTGTTCTTTTCCTTTAAGTTAACCTAAGTAACTTGTTTAGGTCATTGATATGCCAGCTGTCATCGAAATCATATCCTTACTGGAAAAAGTTTCAATCACCAAAGAATTACTCGAGGTAAGCATGTTAGATTTGACCACTCTGCTTAAGACTTATTATGTAATGACCATCTTTCATACCTTCCACAGACCACCAGACTGGGCAAATATGTCAATCAGTTGCGTCGCAACACCACAAACGAGTCTCTCGCTAAACGGGCCAAAGACCTGGTCAAGAAATGGCGCGACATGGTGTTACCCGACTCCAACGGTCAGCTTAAACCGACAAACGACTCACATCCACCGGAAGACCTGCAAAGTAAAAAGAGGCTCGCAAAGGAGGCCCTCGAGGGGAGCAACATCAAAAGGAGCCGTATAAACGGACAGATGAGCGAATTAGATTTCTCGGATAATTCCAATTCCAGTTTCAAGGATGCGATTACCTCAAAGTCTGCCGCTAAGTCAGTGATAATCATAAACTCGGACTCGAACTCTAGCATGCCGGACACAAAACAAGAACCGCTGCTAGAGCAACAACAACCAAAGAAACGAGGTCGTAAAAAAGGCTCCAAAAATCATAAGAATTTGATAGAAGAAGCCGAAACTTCGTTTTCAAACAAATTGAATGTTTCTCGTGGTAATGCAAAGGTAAAAACCACGCAGGAGTTACTCGCCGATTTGCATATTCGTAGTAATAATGCTGCCGTACCTGGTCTGAACCGGCCCATCGAAGATTTAAACGAACGGGCTGCTAAACTTACAGAGCGGGTCTCGATCATAGATCAGAAATTAAATGCAAATTCTAATAGGTATAGGAATTCACAGAAAAAGTTTAGTTTAAAGAATAGCACAGGTGAAGTTATCGAATCGGGTGTGGTTTCCAATTTGAAAACCGAATCTGGTCACATGACTGTTAGAAGTTTAGAATCCTTAAACCTTAAAAATTCGCATTCAACCAATGCGGATGATGAAATCATAGTAGTGGACGACATAGAAGCGGAAGAGAGGGAGAAGGTCGAACCGAAAATCGAATCAAAACTAGAAGAGCAGCCGCCGCCTGTTGTTCCCAAGTCATTGACAATTGAAGAGGCCTTAGCATTGCTGCCACCAATCGATCGTTCCGTGTTAGACGAGAAGGACTCAGAACCTCAGTGCAGCTGCCAGTTAATAGAAAACAAAACGGATTTTTCTGTCGAGGACGACGAAGAGGTTAATTTGCAGCACAGCTTCGAGTTTGTAGAAGATGAGGGTTGTTTGGCCAAGAGTTATTTGACCGAAAAGTACCATTTAGATAACGGAATATTGGATGAAAGGGTCGAACGATTACACGCCGGATGCATACCAAATGTAAACGGAAACTTCGGGGTGGGAAGCTGCAAAAAGGAACCGGAAACCACGGAAGATGGTCTTTATGTAAATGTAGTGCCTAATGTAAATACTGAAAATCTACCGAAGTTTAGTAGTATAGACTACACGCAACCTGCAAGTGAAAATTTTAAAAAGTATAGTATATCGGAAGAGACGGCCGAAGATAGGTGTGTACAAGGTGTTGCCAAAAATGAAGCTGTCAGTAACTGTGAGCTCAACAGTACAATTCAAAACGGTGGTAGTGATAGTAATAATCAAGATAGTGATACACAGACTTTCCGAGAATGGCATGAGGTGCTAGAAACACCTGCATATGATGGCGAAATTTTAAAAATTTTGCCTTACGTTATCATAGATTAAATAAACTAGTCTGTTAATATATAAAATATTTTTTTTTGGAACATCCTGTATTTCAAACTTGATAAACACTTGTTTTGCTTTATTCTTTTTTGTTTCCTTGAACATTTGGTTCAAAAGAAAAACGGGATTCATGTTGAATTTTGAGTCTTTGCACAAAGCTGCCATTAAATAAATTGCCAATTGAAAAGAAGAAACCTGAGAAAATACCTGGTGCTCCAGAAATAATAATTGTATCATTATTGTAAAAAGATTTTTTTAATTGTAGTACCTTCCACGCTTTTCTAATTATTATGTATATATTTTATCACGATTAGGCAGTGTTTTTGAGGTGTCCTCACTGATATAGTTACTATTTTGTAAAATCATTATATTTGATTGTTACGATTGTTAATTTATTAGTTTGTTAGATAACCCGCAATGTTTGATAATTTCGATTTTTTTATTGTGATCGTTTGGCGTTTCTCAAAATATGACGCGAACCAAAAATTTAAAAAAACCTTCTCTCCTCCGACTATAATTGTTGATGTAATAAAGCCTTAAATGTTTATAGGGAATCTCACGATCACTCTAGCTGTTTTTTATGTTGTCATTATTGTACAGTATGTCCGTTACTTATCAAAAAACTTCTTTTTTTTTTCTTGTATTACAGTACGAAGTCGTTAATCTTAAGTGATTCTGTTCTTCACGATAAAACTGAAAATCATTGCAGTATTGCATTGGTTTTGGTAATGTTTATGATATTATTGCCTTCATAATATGAAAATACACATATTTTCTATAATGTTGCGTTTAAATTTTCCTATTCTCCACTTTATAAAAAAATTAAGACATTAATAATTTTTTTACAGCCTTAAACATTAATAAAACACAATTTCTTTCGTTCAAAACGATTCTTTAATTAAAAATAAAATAAAACGCATTTGTTACATACAAAAGTACACAAATTGCTTGTTACATTAATAAAAATTATTATTGGTATACTTTTATTTCCTATTTACAACTTGTACATAATATATTAATTAAAGCCACAAAATTAAACTTCTTGAAGCAATGCAAAACTTGCTTCTTCTTCAGATAAAATTGCATCTATATTGTAAAAAGCGGCATGTAATGTAATTACAAAGAACGAGGCCCCAAGTACCCAAAACATGGCAGAGCCTGCTCCTGCCAAATAAAATACAGGCATCGAACATAAACTAACCAAGCCGTATTGTTGGGCCAATGTTAGTTCGTGTCCGAAAACCACCATTTTTTTTTCTGTGTGACGTTTCGACAGCCTATATCCTGCATAGAAACTTCCTGCAATTGCGAATAACAATAACGGTGACGTTATCCTAAAAAAAACTTGTTTATAAAAGTAGAAAATAAGAGCAGAATTTTAACTCACAAGCAATAAGCGATTAGTCCTAAGAAAACAAACAAGTAGTTGCTTTGAAAGTATTCAATATTTTTCATTATTCGTCGACTAAGTCTAGGAACTGATGGGGGAACTTTAAAATTGGACGTTTGTATAAACTGAAGCCATGGTCGTACTTTTTGACGTTTCTCTTGCATCCATTCTTTGGCATCGGGTAATTGGGTTGGGAATTGAAGAAACCTAAGGTTAATAAATATAATTAAGGTTGAAAGATGTAAATAATCGGAAAGTTACTTAGCAAATTGGTTCTTTGGATCAGAGTCGGTAGGCATTTCCATTTCGCCAGACACCTCGATGTTTACATCTGCCATGACTTGACCTTAATTTTTATACTGTAATAAATCGAGAACTAGAGCAGCTCCAGGTAAATACAATTAATAACATTTGGTGACGTATTGTAATATGTTTTGACAACACTGCTACCAAGACAGCTGTCACCTTGCCTTGACATCTACAAATTTTAAACTGTAGATAGCCGTTTGAAAGCAGACTGTGGCTCGATGTACGTCTGTGTTAGTTACCATAGCTATTTTTTAGGTTTATTTAAGAAAGGCCAATTTCTGCCCAGCTGATAATATATTATTTATATTTAAGAGATTTACAACTTGGAAATCTAAATGAATGTAACTCTCCCCCCTCAGATATTCAAAATTCTGCTTCTGAAAAAAATGCTACAATAAAACACGTATAACTTCCGCTTCGGTTTCGGATTTTTTGAAAAAGCTTTTTTGTCGATGAATTTTCGATATACCGCTTCATTTAAAATTTCATCAAAATCGGTTCAGTAGTTTTTGCGTTAGAGGCGTCGCATATGCATATACACACAATCGCCCCTTAAAGTTTGTTTACGTACTTAATTAACACCCTGTATATAATGGGTAAACTAAACACGTGTAACCACGTATTCGCGTCGGCCTAAACGTCACCCCATGGCTATTGGTAGTCTTTGCTATTGGCTAGTAGCTGTACCATGGCAATGACGTAAACCGTGGATTTTGTGTCAGTTATATCCACGTGGATGTAGCAACAGCATAAACATAACCATTTTCATTTGGTTTGTTTGTTTTCGTTTACGTTTGGTTTATTACACATCGAAAAAATATGAGCGACGAAGGTAAAACTAATAATAAAAATATCTAATGTACAATAATTATTATTATTCAAAGAAAAATAGAGGTCTTAAAACATGTCGAATATCAAAATTCATTTAAAAAATGAGGAAATTAACATTCATTAGTTTTCAGTATAAATTGTTGGGATAAATGTTAATTTCTTAATTTAAGTCTGAGTATAAATCGGGCTTTAGAGTTACAAGACAGTACTGTCCTATGGTGGAAAATTGTTGGTGTTTTGATTATTCCCGTTCTATTTATTCCTTCAAATACTAATGATAATTAGCACGCGTGTATATTCTTAAAATATTGTACGTCATGTCTGTATAACACTCTGTATAAATTTAAAATGCTTCCTTGCGATTTAATTTTATGTAATGTGCTCCTGTCCTGTTGACAGTAATCTAGACACAGCCGGTTATTGTGAGTTGAAGGTTTTCCGTTAATTTTTAAAGCGAACTAGTGTCAGAATAATTGTGAAAATAAGAAAATCATGTTTAAGGTTATATTTCCACGTTATTTTGACAAAACTCTACCCATTTCCTTCTATTATATTCGAGATATAAACACAACAGCTGGATTTAAATCGTGCCATATTATTTTAATTCTATTATATTTATATTTGCATCTCTCTCTATTCATCGGCTTTGACCAATGAAAGCCTCCGAATTCCAAAATTAAACAATGGAATTTGATTGGTTAAATTCGTATTATGATGCGTCATCCGCCATTAAACGGTTGTTTTAGAAAGTGTTCCAAATAGGGTTTGTGTTTAAAAAATTGTGTTTTTTTCTATGAAAAATTGCGTATTCGCATAGTTGGTGTCGCGAAAAGTATTCAAGTAACTGCTGTGTATGTTTTCTGCACGATGGATTGTGCGAGAAACCTCGATTTCGAGTTGCAACAAGCTGATAATGACCAAATGGATTCCTCTTCAGGATGCGAGCTATCCTTTGAATTGTCAAACGATAACTTACTTCATGTGAGTCCTATTCATCATTACAGACAAGTTAACTTGGATCACGGGGTCTTCGATAACACTCAAACTCCGATACCCAAGATTGTGACAACGGCCTGCAGTCCTCCGTATAAGCGAGTCCGTGCTTTGAGACTCTTCGATAGCCCTCTTACTCCTAAAACTATCCTTGAAAAGTCTTCGGCTTGTGCTACACCGGCACCCAGAGCTCGTTTGTTTACTACACTTGACAGACCACGGGGCATCGCAAGTGCTTACAGTAGAAATGACAAGCCCACAGCAAACGTTAATCCTTTCACCCCAAACGGAATGCTGTTAAACAAGAAACGGACTAGATCTGTTCGGTCTTTGTTGGGATCGCCTGAGATAGTGGCTCCTAATTTCGATCTGGATTCGGATGCTAGTGATGTAGAAGTAGAACAACCAACCAAGAGGGTAGCTTTGCAGGAAAGCAACATATCCCGTTACCACCAAGAATTTTTAGAACTAGAGCTCATAGGAGTAGGACAATTTGGTTCGGTTTACAAATGCATAAATAGACTAGACGGTTGCGTATATGCCGTCAAAAAGTCGACAAGACCTGTTGCCGGTAGTACTTTGGAGAAACGAGCCTTAAATGAAGTTTACGCTCATGCAGTACTAGGAAGACACCAGCACGTTGTTCGTTATTATTCTGCATGGGCCGAAGACAACCACATGATTATACAAAATGAATACTGCAACGGGGGATCGTTAGCCGATAAAATCTCACAAGAGTGCCTAAGCGTAAGCGAGTTGCGCCAACTTATTTTACATGTAGCCGAAGGTTTACGGTACATTCATTCCGAAGGACTGGTTCATCTTGACATAAAATCTGGAAATATTTTTATTTCACGTGAAAAGAAAGCTCAGTATACCAATTATGATTCCGCAGATGACGGCTTTGAAGATTTAGAAGAGCCTTCTATTTGCGAGGAAGAACAAATTATGTACAAAATCGGTGATCTGGGACACGTTACCAGTTTAGTTAATCCACAAGTAAGTATATTTTTATGTGACGTTTTAGAAGTAGATGTGACCACAATACTGATTTGGTTTTTAATTAAAGGTTGAAGAAGGTGACTGTCGATACCTTCCAAGAGAAATTTTAAACGAAGATTACAGTCATCTATCAAAAGTTGACGTTTTTGCCTTAGGTCTGACAGTTTTAGAAGCAGCTGGTGCCGGCCCCTTGCCAAAAAACGGACCACAATGGCACAAAATACGTGACGGACACATTCCGCCTCTTGCACAGTCTTTAAACCGGGATCTGTTAGAACTAATAAAGTTGATGATTAGTCCCGACCCAGCAATGAGACCGTCTCCTCTTCAGATTCTACAACACCGAGCTGTATGTCCTGTTGGGAAAAAATCTAGAGCGCAATTACATCGTGAACTGAATGCAGAAAAGCTTAAAAACGAAATATTATCCAAGCAACTTATCGACGCTGCCAAGTGTATCAAGTCTATCGCACCTGAGAGTAAAAACATCAAATCCGTCACGAGACTCACTTCCAGGATTATAGGAAAAAAAGTAAACAGAAGTTGTAGTACTACCACTTTCTAAATAGATCGCTAATTTGAATTACTTTCGATTGTTTTGTCTTTGTAGAAGTGGGTTACACGTATATTATTTGTTTTTCTGTTTCGTTTAAAATTGAAAATCATTTTTAGGGACCATTTTTGGTCATTTGCTTTGTTTTGGTTGCATTTAATAATTAACTGCGTGGTGTAAAATTTATTGAAGAGAAATCTAATCAATGTTTAAAACCAATAAAAATTAAAAAGAAATTGAAAAAAAAATTATTAATTTTAATCTTTTAGATATTACCAGAAATTTTGGAACAAAATTACATTTTATGATAAATACGAAAAGAAATTAAAAGCAAACAACGTAACTACTTCCAAAGGTTCCCGTTTAAGAAGCTGTGTTTTAAAGGCTGTTAAAAGTATTTGCGGTGGGTAGTGACATTTATAACGAGATGTGTTTTTTCTTTTATTTTTAATCTTATCCGTTAGATAAATACTATTTACTACGTTTTTTTATTAAGTATTATCTGTGTCAATACAGCCTATTTGTTCCTAAAAAGATGTGACTTTTAATATAAGTTTGTAATGGGCAAACGTATTTTTTATAACGCTCTTATTGCATGTCGTGTCTTAACTCTTTATTTTCCCCTCGTATATAATTAATTTATGCCTTATTTTTGATGTCGCAAGTCACAACCACTGTTATGAGCATGTGATATTATATCATTGTTACTAATGTAACTGTTTTTGCATGTCTGTTTTCCATTTTTTCCTCGTGAAAAGAATGTTGGTAAGCAGATTTTTTTGACTGCACTATTTTTAAGTGTTAACATTCCTTAAATGGCCTAGTTTTTAGGGTTTATATGTAAAAGTATTTAATGAACTTGCTAAGAATGTTGCTCCAGGTTTTTGGTATTATATGTTTAAGCTGTTTAATAACTATTTTATATTTACTTTGTATATGTATCAGATTTACCAAATAAATATATACAATAAATTTATAACCATGTCTATGTACTTATGCTTATTATTTTATAAGGTAAGGGCCGATTTTACAATACTGGTATAAACCTGGAAAAAGCTATTCCTCATACAATTACAATGGCAGTTATCGGAGGAATAGTTTGTTCAAGGTTTATACCAGGGGCTGTATTCTCGAAATCACTCGACATTTTCTCGCACACGACAGAAAAAAATGAATCAATCAAACTATTTTTTGTGGCATGACATAATATGATCAATTGTGAGGAAAATATCCTTTGGATTGCTTCAATTTTTTTTTTCGGACACGACAAAATGTCTAGTGGTTTCGAGCACGACCTTCTTGATTTTCGAGTCTGACAGAACGTCTGACTCGAAAATCAAGAAGGTCGTGGTTTCGAGAATACAAGTCCAGTTTTGTAAAATCGGCCCTTAATCTAACAAAAAGTCGACTGTCATGGATACCATTGTTACAAGACTTGTTTCCGTGACAATTGACCGTGGGTTAGCTGAACAGTGAATTGAAAGATTGTTAACTAATGACACAATTTATAGCTTAAAGAACAGTAGTCTCTCTCTTTGTTGGCACCTTTGATGTTGAAGGGGTCAAGTTAATACTGTGCAGTTGCCCATGAATTGAGGCTAGCCAGCTTTAGCAACAAAATGGTGGCGTGTGATTGGACAGTGAAACTTCAAAACACAAAGACATCCAGGGACAGTTGCAAGTCATGATAAAACACAAACGAGTTGTAAAAACATTTCGAGGACCGACAAAGTACAAAAAACATACATTATAAAGAAGGGGGGTGGAGTTGGAGGGGGGTACTAACAGCCCTATAAATCTAGAGGCTACAAGTATACATTATAAATATATAAAATAAAAGGAAGGTGTTGATAGAATTTTTTTTAAGTAAATGAGTAAATCGGTAGGTGGTGAAAAGCCTTTTAAATTCTCATCCCGACAAACACATGACATATCGTAATGGAATACATTGCATCCAAAGACATCCAGGGACAGTTGCAAGTCATGATAAAACACAAACGAGTTGTAAAAACATTTCGAGGACCGACAAAGTACAAAAAACATACATTATAAAGAAGGGGGGTGGAGTTGGAGGGGGGTACTAACAGCCCTATAAATCTACAGGCTACAAGTATGCATTATAAATATATAAAATAAAAGGAAGGTGTTCGATAGAATTTTTTTTAAGTAGATGAGTAAATCGGAGTTTGCTTTAATGTGTTTCTCAAACTGTCAGAGTGAGGTTTGGGGAATATATACACAATAAAAAAAAACAACAAGGATCATGTGCTTAAGTAAAAACTTATAGGACGAAAAAAACACTAATTAGTAAACGTTTGTATTTTTTGGAGGAATAATATAATAATAGCGTGCCCCGACTATACGCTGGAGTTGAAGATCGAGGAAAAAACTTTATACAGGGTGGCACGAAATTGGTTGTCCGTATAAGGGTATCTCCGTAACTATTGTCGTAAGGAGACAACTTAGGGCACATTTTCGAGTTCATATTTTGAGACAAATTTAATGACGCAGACGAACTTTTGCTATAATTTCACATTTTCAAGGAAAACGCGATTTTCCAAAAGTTCGTTGTTCCCATTATGTTGAATAACTTTTTTATTTTATAAGCCATCGCAAAACTATAAAAACATTCTATAATAGAGGCACTTTTTTGGGTAGAACTCAATGGTGTACTCAAATTTTTAACTAGGGTTCAAATTTCGGAAATATTAGTAAATATAGTTGTATTTTTTTAAATAGAAACCATAGTTGGCTATGTCCCTATTAAAACACGCGTTTCTTTCTGATTTTAAATAGTTATTTTTATATTAAGTGCGCAAAGCAAAGGTTTTTTAAGCTTGAGAATGTTAGGTTTTTTGTCGAGACCGTTAGGTCGAGACAAAAAATACATTCGAAAGCTCAAAAAATCGGCTTTGCGTACGTAATATAAACAACTTTTTTTCTAAAATTGCACAGCTTTACCTAAACAGCAAGTTTATTATTAAAATATTGAATTCATAAAAAAACGGCAGCATTATTTTTTAAAGTTACCGTTGCACGGGTTTCCGTAGTTACTAATGTAAATAAAAACGCAAAAACAATTCTGTCGTTTGAATAAGTGTCGCTTTCCAAGTGTTTTCTATAAATTCTCTGAAAATGGACGCTGATTCTGAATAAGTAGTTGACTTGTAATTGCCCGTTAGAATTGTTTCAATAAAATTTTCTTCTTAGTTTATTCTGAATTTTAGAAATGTCAGAAATTTTTTTTTACCGTTAAAAAAAATTTTTTTTTCAACGTTAAAAAAAAAATTTTTTTCACCGTTAAAAAAACGCGTGCTTTGCGCACTGAAATTAATGCGTAAACAACCCTTTTTTGAGAAATTGTAGAAAAAATATATACTTTAATGGGTATATTTTTAATAGTTTTTCAGCAAAATTAGAATGTATATGTCTTTTACTTACATTTATTCAGGTAAAGTACGTTTTCTGTACTAACTGTGGCAAAACTTCATTTATAAAAGTTGTTCAGATTGTAAAATCATGACCCCATGCACAATTTCAGAAATATCGGTTTACTTTTGTGAAATCATGTCTGCATATTATTTTTTATTAAAAATGTTTAAAAAAAATAAGCTGCCAATATTTCTGAAATTTTGCATGGGATGATGATTTCACATTCTGAAAAACTTTTCTAAATGGAGTTTTGCCAAAGTTAGAACAGAAAACCTACTTTACCTGAATATCCATGTAACTGAAACACATAAATTCCACTTTTGCAGAAAAACTATTAGAAATATACCCATTAAAGTATATATTTTTAAAATCAGAAAGAAACGCGTGTTTTAATAGGGACATAGCCAACTAGTACGCCAGTGAATTCTACTAAAAAAAGTGCCCGTAGAATGTTTTTAGTTTTCAGATAGCTAATAAAGCAAAAAAAAGGTATTCAGCATAATAAGAATAAGGAAATTTCGGAAAATAGCGTTATCCTTGAAAATGGAAAACGACAGCAAAATTAAATTTGTCTCAAAAAACGAGCTCGAGAATGTGCGCTCAGTTTTCTCCTTAGGACAATAGTTACCGAGATACCCTATATAGACAACCAATTTGGGCCACCCTACATATAACTGACAAAGTGAGACTACTGTAAGCTATAGGGTGTCCAAGATAAAGAGCACATACATGGGTTTCTCGTAAACGTTAAGAGATAAGAGATTCGGTTAAATGAGAAGAAATGTTCAGCGTATTGACGAACACTACGATCACCATTAAAATTCTATAAATATTGCGCAGTTTTCAGTACAAGCTGAAAAATCTTAAATTTTCAGTTTTCTATTTCCCTGTAATTTGATTATTATAGGTAGTAGCACAAAATGATTTTGACATTATTAAAGCACTGTTTAATGCAGATTTCAAATCTTTAATTAAATTATTTCTAAGTCAACTTTTCAACATATCGACATTGATTTTGCTTTTTCAAATATGCATCAAAGGAGGCCATGCTACCATTCCAAGAGATTTGAAATCTGCATTTAAAAGTACCTTAATAATGTCCAAACCATTTTGCGATATTGCCTATAATAATCAAACTACACAAGGAAATGGAAATCTGAAAATTTAAGACTTTTCAGCCTGTATAATAAACTACAAAATAACATAACCGAATAACTCTATATCTTATCGTTTAAGAGATCCCCATGCATGCTCTCCTTATCTTGGACACTCTGTACTGTGCTAATAAGAAACTGAAATTAATTTTTTCTACTAGCGTGCGGAAAAACGCATTTTCCGCACATTTTTTAGTGCGGAAAATCCACTTTTCCGCACCGTGCGGCAAAGGATTTTTCCGCACTAGTTTTTCTACTAGCGTGCGGAAAAACGCATTTTCCGCACGCTAGTAGAAAAACTATTGTTCCTAACACGTGCAGAAACCTATTTTTCCGCACTTAAATGCTTGACACCACTCCGCTACGCGTCGTGCTGTCAACGGCATTTGCGTGCGGAAAAATCGATTTTCTGCACTTGTTAGGAAAATAGCTATATTTTCCCCGTTCTGCGTTATAAATCTTAATCTTAAAATTATACACGCTAATTCTAGTTGTTACGCCTATCCGGTTCCTTAAACGGATATCCGATAAAATCGAATATGTCTTCCTCGGAATTAATTTCAAGCGGTTCTCCAGCTACTCCTGTAAAACATAAAGTTTCATAATAGTAATAGAAACATTTAAAAAGCATACCTGTACTTCCAACAGGTCTTAACGTATGCTCATTTAAAGTAAACCCAACTTCCAATGCATGTCCTCTCATGCTTTTATTAAAAAGATCGGAACCCGTAAAGTATAAAATACTACAATAATATTGGTCGTAAGGTGTCAGGAGAATATCCAATCGTCTTGTAGGTGATTCGTCGTTTAATTTACAAGCACCCTTAAAATCAAACATTTTACATTAGCAAAGAGCGTTGTTAAAGTAAAACGTTTTACCATAAATTTTGTTTCTCCCAAAGATATTGTTTCCGTTATAAGTTTACATTTTTCCAGTGCCTCAATTACGGTTTTCAGTAATTTTGTTTTCAAGTTTTTATCATTCTTGTTACTAGTGTACGAAGGATGTGTTATTAAAGTGTCTACATCTCCACTCTCACTTTTTCCTCGCCTAAAATTAGTTTTCGTGTACAGATAATTTAAAAGTAAGTAGTCCTACACACACCTATAACTTCCACATATTGTCACTTTATATTCAGGATCTAAATCAGCAATTTTGCTCTTCAAAATCTTCTCAATTTTTTCTATTTCATCTCTTGGAATTTTTTTTTCAAAATCCTCAAAGTATCTGATTAATTTTATAAGCAATTATGCTCAAAATGGTATAACATACCTCAAGCCGATTATTTGGTGGTGTGTTAATTTGTCTTTGTGTTTGTGTAATTCTTCTATCGTTGCTATTCCTAAATCGGTTAATTGTTTAGCTTTAACTGGGCCGATACCAGACACCCTCGTTAATAAATTAATTGCTGAACTTGAAGCATCATTGTGAATCTACAAGGTTAATCATTTAATTAGTGATTATCGGAAGTAAATGTTTACAAACGTTTTCAAGCTTTTGTAACTTTCCGGTTTGTAAAAATTCATCAATTTTCTTCGAAATTTTATCACCGACACCTGAAAGACTCCGGGCTTCTTTACCAGAATTGATCCTAATGGGATGCGCAGCTAAAGCACTAGCAGCTTTACGATATGCATTGTATTTATATATGTTGCGGCTTACATTTTTTTCATATTCGGCCAATTCTAAAACGTTTCAAATGTAGAACCCTTCAAACAAGAATGTTCGAAGGAAAATTTACCAGACAGAAAATCACAAAAATCATGGTTAGGGTTATTTTCGCTTGATGGGGCTTTGCGTTTACTCATAATATACCGTGATTTGAATACAAAATTTCCTCAAATTTAATAATTTTGGAATTAAAAAATTAATTATTTTTAGGTTATATTGAAGTATAAACGTCAAACTTTGTTTTGACTTTTCAGTTCTTAAAAAAAAATACAAAAGTTACTAAACACCCCAAGTCACTAAAAATGCCAACTTCGTATCAGTTTCCTTTCCCGCGAATTTTAAAAATTAACTAATCAATTTAAAAGGTTAAAATAAATACTGTACGTGTCTAATTAGATTTTTACAAGGTATGCAAAAATAATTTGTTAGTCTTCAGTGCTCCGCTGCCACGTACATATTATTCAGGTACTGTACTCGTGGAAATAATAATAAAATTTCTTTTTATATTTGACTTCTATGAATGTAAATAATTTTAACCTTAATGTTTTTGGTTTTTCTTTCTTTTAAGAACATAAAATTGGGATTTGAAACTGAAATGACTGAGGAAAAGGTGATATTGGTGACAGGGGGTTCTGGACTTGTCGGAAAAGCTATTCAAACTATTGTCAATTTGGAACACCCGATTGGAGAAAAATGGATTTTTTTGAGTAGCAAAGATGCAGACTTATGGTAAATATAAACCCCTAGTCTTCTTATTGACTCTAATGAAATAATTACAGCAATTATGCTGCAACGAAAAAACTCTTCGAAGCTAACAAACCAACCCACGTCATTCATTTAGCTGCCATGGTTGGGGGACTATTCCACAACATGTCCCATAACTTAGACTTCTTGGTAGGGATGTTTAATATTAAGTGGTTCATACAGAAACGAAATTTTTAATGTTTCAGCGGAATAATCTACATATGAACGATAACGTACTTCAAGTAAGCTTTGAATTAGGTGTGAAAAAGGTCGTGTCTTGTTTGTCCACTTGCATCTTTCCAGATAAAACCACATATCCCATTGATGAGACCATGGTGTGTTTTAAAACAACCCCTGAATCAATACTGATAAACTAATTTCAGGTTCATAACGGACCACCACATCCTTCTAATTACGGGTATAGTTACGCAAAACGCTTAATTGATGTAGCAAATCGTGCATATCACGAACAGCATGGATGTATGTTTACATCAGTGATTCCTTGTAATGTTTTCGGACCTCATGATAATTTTAATTTGGAATCAAGTCATGTTATTCCGGGACTTATAAGAAAATTGCACGATTCTATGGAAAAAGGTGAAAAAGAATTCACGGTTATGGGCTCAGGGACTCCAATGAGGCAGTTTATTTATTCCTTGGATTTAGCAAAACTTTTCTTATGGGTTTTAAGGGATTATAAGGAAGTTGATCCTATTATTTTATCGGGTAATTGGTTAAAAAATTAGTTTGTCTTAAGTTCTCTTACGTTTATGTTTTTAGTTGATGAAAAATCTGAAGTTACAATTAAAGAATTGGCTCAAGAATTAGCGACAGCATTTGATTTTAAAGGTGAAATTGTGTTCGATAGCACTAAAGCCGATGGTCAGCATAAGAAAACTGCCAGCAATGCAAAATTACGTCGGTACTTACCTGATTTTAAGTTTACTCCGTTTAATGTTGCTATAAAGGAGACCGTAGATTGGTATAAAACTAATTGTAAAGTAGCCAGGAATTAAATTATGTAGTATTAATGGGGAAACATTAAAAGTTTTACTTTGCGTTACATTTTTTCTTTTAACTTATTGCTTACATCGTCGTTCTCATGGAAGTTCCAAAGTTCAATGTTTTAAATACTCAAAGGAATATTAAAATTAATTACAATGCACATTTTTAAAAAATGACAAGGAAAAGTCTGAAGTACTAGCTTTGCAGGAAAAGAATTTAATTTTAAAAATGTTTTGCCTGATGTAAATATTTCTAATTTATTAATCTGATTTTGTAGGAAATTAAAACAATTACATTAGAAACGTACAATTATCTATTAAATCGTTTTTACAAAACAAATATGTTACAGCTTCCATGTGAGTGACAGATACCTCAAAACAGCAAACATGATTCTTAGCATTACGATTAACGTTACATATAACAATAAAACTTAAACCTAGTTACAAAAATGCTTGGAACATTAAACGGCATTTGAGCTTAAAAATTGGCACCTTTTCTTCCCTCTTTACTCATAGAAACTAAAACCTAATCACTTTTCGAATCTTTATTAAATTAAAACTTCTCGTTTATTTTTTCGTCACGAACACCAGATGCTCGAAAACTCAGTCTTTCGGTCGGTTAAGTACGTGCCACTTGGGCTTAATTTTAATACTGGTAATATATTTTACGAAGACTCAGTCTGGTAGTTCGATTGATATGATGGGTAACACGGGTTTAAGCAAGTCAGCTTTTTTGATGTTTCGTAATTCCGTTTTTTCAGCTTGCTGTTCCATTTCTATACCGTTCGATCGGCGTTCACTGTTGTAGGCGATGTTTCCGTATTCTTGTAGAAAGGGGCAAACTCCCAAGACGAACGAACAAAAGTCTTTGCGCATACCAAACCACCCTGCGGAATTATTTTTATTTAATATCTTAAAGATAATATCATACTAAGTTTGCGAATAAGCTATTCCCACTCCTTAGGCCGCCCTCTTAAGTAAAATACTTACATTTGTTACCGCCTTTCGAACTAAACGACATTAGGATAAGCGTAAGGAAAGAAATAAATAGCGGACTAGCAACGGCAGTATAACTGATTTTAATATCGCCGTCTAATTTATTCGCTAGCAATACCTACGGGAGATAAATCATTAGTACTGTCCCAAACACATCATCTTTATACATACTTGAAATACCAAAATAGGAATCACTAGAAACGTGTATCCCACTGCAGATTGAAAACTAGACTTTCTTTGTTGTGCGTTAACTTCTGGTGTACGCAGCAAAATAGCGGCAAAAATAATTGTATACAAAACGCCAACCTATAAATTGAATGTATTACCATTTCGTACGTAAATTTCCTTTGGAACTTACTAAAGATAGGCACATGACGATCCATAAAGGTACGAAAACAACCTCCCAAGACCATGTAATAAAAGTATCCAGTCTAAGGGCTAGGAATATAAATTGTAGTACGTTGACGGCACAAAATAGTTCCAGCTAAATCAAAAGATTGTTAACAAACGATAATTGAAGGCATAGAAAATACTTACTTCAAAGGATCTGTCGTGTTTTACCGCCCATATACATACGGCTATACTAACTATCGATATAAAAATTAGCGGGATAAACACTAAAATCCATATGTGTCTGTCAGATTCTAATTTATCACATACTAACAATTCAAACATTAATAATATCAAATGTAACGCTAGCGATATTAACATGGATTTATAATGTATGTACGCTTCGCCTTCTAGCCTAAAATCAAATCAGATCTGAGCTAAATTTAATTACGATAGAAAAGAATTACCTAAAGTGTGGGTACCTCCACCATACATAGCTACCAACGGTAGCTCCTGTAATTACTAAGATTTTCCACAGCCAAACTGGTGTAAAGATGCACCAAAAGGACCACGATAGGTGGTCGTCTAATTTTAATGCAAAAAGCACTACGAATACCAGCAAACAACTGTGCACGACGAATTTGCTGCAACAAACATAGGACACGGGTTGTATTTTTATTATTTCAAAGACTTTTATTAGCTAAAGTGAGCTCATGTCAAAAATTAGATCTTAGGTTATAAACTAAATTTTTCGAACTTCTACGGGCTTTTAATGACGGAACCTTTAATTATAAATTATAATTATTTACCTGGGATTAAAATCTTGAAATAATTGTTGCAAATTCATTTTATTTGTTTATTTTTATCATCGAAGATATTTGTAAACAAATTGGTTATAAATCTTATAAACAGTCTCAACAGTTACAAATGAAAATCACTAGAGAATTGTAGGAAACGTTTACGCAACAGCAAAATAAATATGCCTGTAAATACCTTATTTATGAACTTTATTCTAATCTATCCTCCTTTATAAGTTTATTCAAGAATTATTTCAACACTATCATCTTAATAAAATAATTGAAGGGGTCATGTAACATTTTTTCAAAAACGATATTTACTAGTTTAACAATCTTTTGTACCGATTTCTATCATTGGATAAGACTTTGGAAGTTCAATTTTTATTAGGGACCAATTTTTTAACAATGTAAAATATTGAATCTTACGGATGGAGGCGTCATGTACATTTGATGGTCTATAAAAATCACAAAATACTATATTACTAAAAATCTCAACTCATAGGAAGAAAAGAACATTCAAGTAATTTCGTTAACTGGTGAAAATATTGTCACTGACTGTACATGACACCTTCATCCACTCACCCCTGGTCCCCTGCGTAAAATTATTAAATGTGCTTTGATTAAATATGGATTTCTTTCAGGGGTATAAACGTTGCCTACAAGTGACAGAATACTTTGACGTTTAAACTGTCATTAGTAATTAGTCTATAACCTAAAATTGTTAAAAATGAGTTCCTTTTTAGTAATAAATATTTTAAGTTTATTATTATTACTCCTAAGTTTAAGTGCTTCCTTAGCAAACCCTAAAGTAAACGTAGAAAATGGAACTTATAATGAAAGGATTTCTATAACAGTGAACAACACAATTGAGTATGTTTTTGTGTTTAATAAAGAACAGGTAATTTTTACATACCTGTAATATACACGAATTAAAAGGGCTTACCTGCTTTCAGGCCTTGATTTCGTCTCGAATTGTGGTGGAAAGTGCAGATGCTACTAAAGATGCACCGCTTATGGTCGTTGTCAGACAACAAAAAGAAGTCTTGTCATGGCAGGTACCCTTGGCCGTTATAAGTGATTCTGGAAATGTGATGTTTAACAGGACTGCTCGGACACTTTGTCCTGAGAGTGCAATACATGATTTGTTGTATAATGATGACCCGGTGTGGACGGTGGAGGATCCTATAGTTTCTATTTCAACAGCGTCAACGGACAACATAAATGTTACTTTGACGGTATCTAATGAAGTCGTTGATCTTTTTATTAATTCCTCAGTCAAATACAATGTTACAATATCTCCAAGCGAACCATAGTAAATTGATATTTTAAACGTTTTCGCAAAAGAATTATTGTTTTTATTTTAGTTACTATTTTTATAAATTTCCAAACAATCTCACGAACATTCATGGAAACTTTGAAACGGTAATCTTGGAAGTTAATTCCGATGATGACATTTGCATGACCGTTAGCATCCAAAATGCTTCTGTAAGTTTCCGTACCTTTAAAAATTACATTTTAACGGATTTAGTTTGCAGTGTCCGATATTCGACTTGAATCATGACGTAACTTTTCAAGGCTACTGGGAAACCGTTAATAAAAAAGGGGGCATTACTATATCGGTCCGTATTTTATTTGATAATAAAATGCTTATTTTACAGAGTTTTTATTTTAGAAAAGGAAATTTCCTCATGGTTTCTTTATAGTATTTGTAGCAAAAGGTGATGATAGTGATTGTGAGGGTACAACAAAAATTCTAACAGCAGATCGGGAAAAACACATAACTTTTATCGTCAAACCCAGCATTTCCTATTACGATTATTTTATAGCTGTTGTGATTACTTTAAGTTGCATCGTACTAGCTTACATCATTCTTGTAGTCACATTTTTCTGGTGGTCTAGAAAAGATTACAAACCTCGTGCAATGGAATATGTGGACGAAGACGATACACAAACAATACAGGACGTGGTGACAACACCTAGTACGGCAATAGGTACTGAATAAACTTATTATACTAAAAGGACTTTTTAAAAAAATTCTAACCTTAGCTGCCGATATATTGGATAATAATTCTTCAATGGACGAGACTGAATACGATACAATAGCAGAAGCAGATTACGACAGGGAAATAATATTAGGAAAACCGGTTTTATATTTAAGCGATTTAGCTAGGAAGGATCCACGTGTTCTCAAAAAGAAATCTTATTTTTATTTATGGCATGTTCTGACCGTAGCACTATTTTATGGCTTGCCTGTCGTGCAATTAGTAATTACATATCAAAATGTAAGTTGACTGACTGAGTGGGATTAGAATTCTCAAACACTTTCTTTTATAGGTATTAAACGATACAGGAAATCAAGACCTGTGCTATTATAATTTCTTATGTGCCCATCCGTTAGGTTTCATCAGCGATTTTAATCATCTGTTTTCAAATATCGGATATGTTAGTTTCGGATTCTTATTCGTTTGTCTAGTTTACAGAAGAGAGAAGTTACATAAGGACGCTACATTTGAAAGGGTAACGATCAAATAAAATGCATACATTTTTCTATTAAATTTTATTACAGCACTTTGGTATTCCACAACATTATGGTTTATTTTATGCAATGGGTGTAGCACTTATTATGGAAGGTATATTATCGGGAAGTTATCACATTTGTCCCAACCATTCCAATTTTCAATTCGGTACGATTTGTTTAACTTTTATTTTTGAAAAATTAACTTTTCTATTTTAGATTCTAGTTTTATGTATGTTATGGCCGTGTTAAGTATGGTAAAGCTGTATCAAACGAGGCATCCCGACATAAATGCAACAGCCTATGCTACCTTTGGTGTTTTAGCAATCGCCATTCTTTTAGGAATGATCGGCGTTTTAGAAGCCAACTTGTATTTTTGGATCGGATTTACAATTTTACATTTAGTGGTTTGTTTAATACTGACGGCTCAAGTTTATTACTTTGGATATTGGAAATTAGGTAATTACTAGCTGGACCAAGCTTACAAAGTTGAAAGGGGGCGTGTCCGGCGCTGTTATTGTTTTTCAAAGTACAGTGAAAATAAAAACATTAGGGCGGCAAATTTAAATAATTGTAAATACTTTTCATTCGAAGAATTCGATGACCTTCCGAATGATATTTCTAGCTTCAGAATGAATTATCTTCCTCCATTTAGCATTCATACTTAACAGATTTTAAACTTCAAAACAATCTGACAAACACTGAAATTATTAAAATTCCAAACGTCAATTGAATTTTTCCAGTGAATGTACTTTTGAGTATGATTGTTTGCTATTGGTTGACGTATTGTCGCGCCTTGTTTTTCAAAATTTAGTTGACATATTTTCCGGGGCATTTGTAAGCTTGGTGGAGCTTAAAAAAATCTTTTATGGTGTGTTTGACTAAGTAGGCTGTATCCTACATTTTCTCATTTTACAGACGCACATGAACATTACAAACACACATTGTCTAAAGTAATTTTTTTATAGATCGTGGTGTATTCAAAAGAGTTTTTCAAGGTTTTGCACATGATTTTTGGGCTGGTTCATGGAGCATAGTGAAACCAGTTCACAGAGGTATTGTGTGTTCTTACTTCTCCTTCTTTGCCCTCTGGTGCCTTACATTGTTGTAATTAAATCCAATTTTTAGGTCGTATGGTTTTGCTTGTACTAGGAAATTTGTGGAATTGGGCACTGGCCGTGTTAGGAATTTACCATCATGAACGAGACTTTGCCACGTACCTCCTGGCAGTATTTATGTCTAACACGATGTTGTATTTTATTTTTTACATTGTTATGAAGGTTATATTTTTTATTAACCAACTTGTTTTGTGGAAATTTAATTTTTATATTGCAGTTGCTACACAAAGAGAGACTGAATTGGCAAGCAATAATGTATTTAACGCTTTCCGTAATGTGCGCTTGTTCTGCCATGTATTTCTTTTACCACAAGTCAATTTCGTGGGCCGTAAGTAATCGTCATTTTCCTTAAAAGGGAACATACCTGTTTTCATTCTTTTTATTTTGTAGTTAACGCCAGCCCAATCAAGAATGTTCAATCAAGAATGCAAACTTCTACAATTTTACGACTTTCATGACATTTGGCATTTCCTAAGTGCCATAGGAATGTTTTTTACGTTTATGGTGCTACTGACTTTGGACGATGACTTATCTCATACGTTAAGATCAAAGATTTCTGTGTTTTAAAATTGCTTTTGTGTTTTGCTTTTCCAAAACTTTAATTAGTCGAGCCTTTTGTGATACTAATGTGTATTTTAAAATATATAAGTTTTTTAGATTATTATATTGATTCTTGATTTCAGTATACTTTTTCAGTGTTTGTCTATAGGGAATAAATATTAACGATACGCTGTCTGGTGGCTAGAATAGTAACTAACCGTGTGGACGTTCGCTTGTGTAAACAGGATCGAGAACCTTAAGTGGGTAATAAAGCAAGGGAAATGTCAATGCGATGTCAAAATCTTATCCCGTTTCTGAAGTCACAAATTGTTGACCGCAGCACCACCATCGATAATATTTATTCCCACTGAATATCCAATTATTGACATTAAGATTTTCTCCGAATCGAGAAAAGCAACTTTCCCTTTGATAATCGTTGGTAAAGGAGGTAGTGCAAGACTCACAGAAGGCTTGCAAAGAGCAGAACGATCCTGGAAGTTATAAATACCCACTTGAAAATCCCGCGAAATTTCAAATATGTTAGGGATTTTCTGGTTTGCACCAATGCTTGACAGTTTAAAACAGGAAGTAATTTTAGCATTCTAACCTTAAATTCGGAAATTTAAGTTTGTTATTCCAGTATTTGCAATAAAACTACAGAAAATAGTGACTGTTTTTGTTAAGAAAATTCCTTAAGATTAGTTTAAAAATGGTATAACAAAATAGCTCTTTATTTTATCCGTCAATATTTATACTTCCGAGAATGTAAATAAAATGATACTTTTCTTCCCACTAATGCAATTCTTTTACAGGCCCACACCATTTTACTAGTGCAGCCCGCTGCAAACCCCGAAACGAGAACTTATTCCGATTATGAGTCCGTCAACGAATGCATGGAAGGGGTGTGCAAAATTTACGAAGAGCACCTCAAGAGGCGCAATCCAAACACTCCTACAATTACTTACGATATTTCTCAGTTGTTTGATTTCGTCGATCAGGTACCATTTTTGGGTTTGTTTCTTTTCCAATGGTAACATTTTTTCTTGCAGCTTGCAGATCTGAGTTGTCTAGTCTACCAAAAATCAACTAATACCTATGCACCGTATAATAAAGACTGGATTAAAGAGAAAATTTATATTCTGTTGCGACAAGCAGCTGGGCATCCAGAATAATTGATGTGTGTACCTTTACGTTTAAATATAATAACTGTTTGCTTTTTTTAAGTATAGATTTCCAATAACGACTTTCTTACGGAGCTAATCCTTAGATTACAAAATGTTAAGTTTTCATGAATGAATTTTAGTACAGAGTGTCTCGGTAAGAATGCATTGTTTATAAGTATTATATGATAGATGTAAGGCAAACGCAAGTTATTCATTTTAAACGTAAATCTGTTTATTTCTCTGACTAGGTTTAAGTTTTCTTATTATTAACGTTTTTCCTTTTCTCCTGAATTATTGAAGATGAATTAAATTAAAATTGGTTTTTGAATTGACGAATCAGATCTTACTTGTATCTAGGATTTTTAAATATAAACTTTATTTAAAGTGTTTTGAATACCTATGCGTAAGTACATGGAGTAGGTATACATCATTCTGCAGAAGGTAACCAAGTCAACTCAATGTTGAGATACCACGAAATTGATGCCCAATAAGAGAACTGGAAATCGCAAGGCATCCAATAGAATGCACCAATGTCTCAACATTGAGTTGGCTGAATGTGTCCCAATGTTATTGGAACATAAATGTAAGGGTAATTTATGATTACATTTTATATCCATTACAGTTGTGAGAAACATTAACGAGAATTTATAAGCCTTTGACTATACATTGCAGGAGTATTTTATAATGGTTTGGGGTAATACTTAATGTTTTACCTCCGAGGTTCACAATCCTGTGTCTCCTCCAATTTGGAAGGACGATGCGAAGTGCGCCAAGCGGGCCTTCAAAAAGTGAAGGATTACCATGAAGAAGATAAGTCCAGTTTTTTCCCACACTGCCCAACAAACCCCTAAGACAGAGATTAGACTGAGCGATCAGCGTCGGTCGTCCGCGAACGGTCACCGTCAACCAAATTTCCAACACAAGTATTCTTATGGGCAAAGTTACATTGATCGGTGGTTCACGAACGGCCTCGATTGCTATGCAACGAACAGATTGAAATTAGAATCAGTTCTAAATTTTGATCGGTCACGAACGTTCAAAAGTAACGTAACCCAACTTTTTAAAAGTACCCTTGCTTTTTCTACCAATAACAGTAAAGAACGGTCACCATTTCTTCCTTTTCACTTGAACTGGACATTTTTTAATGAATATAAAAGAAAAAAAATTATTTTCCTAGTCTTTAGTGCAATGACCATTGACCACAAACAATTTTTTACCGCCACCGGTAGAACGTTGCTAACCGATACTGAACGATCGAAGACGTTCGCGGACGACCGACGCCGATCGCTCAGTCTAATCTCTGTCTAAAACACAAACTGTTGCTAGCAAGATAACCATCACTTGATTTTGTTTCCAAATTTAACTAGATCAACAAATCCGATAGACATGCAACTACTCCCATTACTGTGCCGTGGCCACAAACAAAAGACGCAGGAGGTAATCGCCCGAAAACTGAGAAACAGCTTATACATTGTCGGCTTATAAAATATTACTGTATCGAGATATTTATGTTAAACTTTTGTCTGAAAGAGGAAATTTGGAAACTTGGGCTCCCGAGTGTGCTTTTGCATGTCTGAATAGAGATTTGCCTCCTGGTGGGCAAGGAGGTGGAGGTGCGAAAGGAAATTTGGGGCCCTGAGTGTACTGAATACAGAAATTTTGTCCCCTACTGTACTTATGGAGGTGCAAAAAAAAACCTGGGCCCCTGAGTGTACTTGTACATGTCTGAATGCAGAAATTTCGCCCCCTGGTGTACATATGGAGGTGCGAAGGAATTCAGCCCCCGACTGTACTTGTGCATGTTGTATGACAGGCTACATATTGCTCACAAGTATACCTGTGCATGTATCAAAGTGTAAATTTTGCTCCCGATTGTACTTGTGCATCTCTGAAAGGATAAATTTTGCCCCTGAGTGTACCTGTGCATGTCTCAAAATGTAAGTTTTGCTCCTTAGTGCCAAATGTTTTTAAAAAAATTCTTAAAGTTTCCAAACAAAAACCCTAAACTTTCCCAAAGAAGCTCCTGCCTACGGGAGAGGGAGGTGAGGCGACCGGGGGGATATGCGCACTACTATGTAAACCTAGCAACCATGTACACAGGAAGTGGGAGGCAACGCCGCTTTCGCGCTATGTTTGATATACAGGGTGTCCGGAAACAACGTTCCGTAACTTCGGGAGATGATTCTACATCCAAAAATATGAAGAAAAGTTCTCATGAACAGGGGTCCGGAAAAGCTTTCTAACGGAGCTACGGCTCTTTGAAGAGGGGCCTCAAAATGTGTTGTTTTATTAATTAGTTAATCAATACACCCTACCCGTTACGCACGCCCTTGGCTTTTTTTTCTATTTTTAACATTACCAAACTATTTCCCGTACCAAATATACCCTGGGTACCAAATTTTATCAATCTCGTTTCAGTATTGATTAACTAATTAATAAAACAACACATTTTGAGGCCCCTCTTCAAAGAGTCGCAAAGAGCCGTAGCTCCGTTAGAAAGCTTTTCCGGACCCCTGTTCATGAGAACTTTTCTTCATATTTTTGGATGTAGAATCATCTCCCGAAGTTACGGAACGTTGTTTCCGGACACCCTGTATATATACCTGCTCAGAACTAATAACCTAGCGACCATGTATACAGAAAATATCATGGACTTCCATTATGTTACCGTTTGTTTTCAATAGTGGCGGGAGACAGTGCCTTCTGATCGGGTTGCTCTCTCTGGACTGCAGCGCAGTCGTATCGTAATGCTGCTGAGTAGGTTGCGCACGCACATCCGTCTCAGCGCATCGGAACTTGGCCGACGTCCGTATGCCGGCTGTGCATTCATGGCCGGGGATCCGACTTGTATTCAATATCTAGTGACTTTAGTATTACCCACCTAAAAGCAGTACAATTAGTGTGTGAGTCTACCGTAGAGGCGCTGGTATAGTTGTGACGTCATTAAAACGCGAACGCGCAGGCGGAAACTTAAAATTTTGACGTTTGTCACCGTTTCACCTCACAGATTTGTGATTCCCATGTGTGATTCCCCTGTCATTTTTGTTGAATTTTATTAATTATTCTAACATGCATTTCACATTTATGTCTGTTTAGTGAGCTCTGATTATTTTCTGATGTGTTAATGTTTTGTTTTATGTAAACAAGTTTTTATAGTTGGTTTAGTTCTACTTTAGTACTAAATAATTAAATACATTAGTTCATCATTAGTTGACAGTCAGGTGTTTTGTGGTTCTCTCTAATAAAAGCAAAATAAAAGTGTTTTTCCTGTTGCAATACTTTAATATAATAATCTAATAATTTTCCACATGTTCTGAGTTTTTATTTATTGTGTCGTTAACTGTTTTTAAACTTGTAACTGCTCAAATTGTTCATCGGGCAAGAAATCGTAAGCAGTGTTTTTAGTTCCAAAATTGCCAGTAAAGGAGAATCTAAGAGCTCAATTTGCTCATTCATTAAAGGTTATGGCTGCCAAGGTTATTGTTTTTTGTGTGTTTATAAATTTCAAAAGCTTCCAAAATATGTAATTTTTGTTTGTTATCAGAAAAGTGTAAAAATTTAATTGTATTATTAGGTGTCGATGTGTTATTTTGTTCTAATTTGTTCTAATAAATGTTGACTAATTATTACAGTGCATTTTTTCTAGTTTTGCAAATATTACCTCAATTTCAACCTGCCCTGACCTACCATAACCTATTTAAAATTCCCGCCGCGCCGCGCCAGTACTGTAAGTCTACCGTAGGGGCGCTGTCGGAGATAGTTTTTTAAAGTTTAACGTTAACCTTGGCCATCTTCCTAGCACAGTGGCCTGTGTTCATGGCGTCGAAACCCATGCTGTTTACCGATTATTTTGCAAATATTTAACGGCTTTTAGCGGTCTCGGCCATCGTTCGTCCGTATTTTTTTGTGTACTTAAGTACCCGGGCTACCATTCTGTGTGACTATATCTATAGTACAGAGTGAATTTCCGTGGGTCCTAAAGTCATCCAGAGCCGCAATGTATTCCATTACGATATCGTTGCTTCTACAATATTAAAAAACAAGACAACGTAATTTGTTACCATAGTGAATTTGTTATCATTTCTCAGTCTAAATGTTTGCATATTTTGACAGTTGTTTTAACGAAATTATGGTAGTCTCGCTTCAGTAAATCCATTTCTAAACTTCTTGCAAACCTTTCGGGAACGCCAAGTGAACAGACATCTAAATGCTGCACAGACAGCGGTGCAAGGGTCCCTCCCTGCTATAGAATAACATGGGGCCCCATACATAGAACGTGCAGTTATCGAAAAACAACGTCGTCGACAACTATTAGAACCTGTAGCAAATTACTCCCTATTCAAAAATCTCATAATTGCCATTGTTGTCCTTTTTATAATCTTCGTGTCAACACTCTGATTAGAACGCAGCGGCTCTTCAAAATTTTAGTAATATTTTCATATTTTTCAAAACTACACATCAAAGTAAGTAGCTACTACCTAATGTAAACCCCGCTATATGAAAAGAATGGAGGAAAACGTATCGCCCTTCTCCGTAAACGTAGAAATTATTATGCTACACAAGACAAGTAAGGTTTAATTCCTAATTCACGCATTCATAATTACTTTGGAACTTGGAACTCAAACCAAATTGGACATTAGCGGAGTTAAACTTGCTGATACCATCAACGACGCATATTTCCGAAGAGAAAGAAAGAAGCGTGCCAAGAAAGAAGAAGGAGATATTTTTTCCACCAAAAAAGAGGTTTGAAGGAAAATTAATCTTTAAAATAAAATTTTATCTTTAAATGATGATTTAACTTAGGACACCTAAGATTATCCCATGATATACAAAATGTTAACAAGACTGATTTTATTTTATGTTTGTCCGATTTAGGATTAAAAAGAAAAATTGTGTCTTCATAATTATTTTTTTTTGTTACAGGCATACAAAGTAAGTGATCAAAGAAAAGTCGACCAGAAGCAATTGGACAAGGAAGTAATTGCTGCGATAAAGAAAAACCCTGACAAGAAAATCCTTTTTGCTTACCTTGCTTCTATGTTTGGTTTGCATTCATCGCAATATCCCCACAGAATGAATTTCTAGTTTATTTAATAAAGATTTTCCTCCGTTTATTGATTTTTTTTATTACTTAACCACCCTTTATGTATGTTTGATCAATAAACAGTGGATGTAATTATATTTATGTACGATCGATCAATAACAACTGTTTTTTAGACCTAATTTTCAGGCGTAAACCTAGTCTTTTTGGCCCTCGGGCCGTAATTATGTTTTTGGCCCGCTGATTGCACTTTTCTAATTAAGGAATAATTTTATTTTTGTTTGGAATACAAGTAGTAACACAGTTATTTGTTAATATGAACATTTATATCTATCTTACAGTTATTACAATTACTTATATTGTAAACTGTAAATGTTCTGTTTATTTTGTTCTTTGTATTATTGATTTTTACAATGAGTGCAGACCCTACATCCTCAATATCGTCTAGAGTTAATTGGGCTAATTCGTTTCTACGACATGCCCCAGCGATGCCCATGATTATTGCCACCTACAATATTGTAGAAACTCAATGAGTATAATTATATTTCGAATTAGTGATTTTCTTACCTTCATCATTAGAAATGTATCATCTGGGGCTTCCAAGAAAAATTTTGTGATCTGTTCCCTGTTGAGTATTTTTGATTTTTTGGGTTCGTACCCCTCGCTTTGCCTTTTCAGAAAGGCGAACAATCGCTTGAATTGACTGACATCAATGTTTTCCTTAGCTGCCAAATTTGCTTTGATCATTGAGTAACGCGACCAAAGCGAGGTTGGTTTGTAAATTTTACTTTGTTCATCAAAATATACCAGTAAAACGTTTTCAGTAATGGTTTTTACCTTATTAACTGCACACCACTTTAAAAAATCATTATATGTTTTCTCATATATAGCTTTGGATTTTGGCGGTAACAGATTCAAAGTAATGTTCTTTGCTGCTTCATCAAAATCTGGCACAATGCACGAGAAATCTTCTTCTTTAGACATACTTTTGCAAACAAATAGTGACAAATACTTAAATTACTTACTAATTTTTTTGCAAATAATTTGTTTTTGTTTATACTTGTTGCTGTGGTTACGCAGTTTTATTTGGTCAATGATAAATCGATTTCAAAGGAGCGCTTTTCATTTTTTGTTTAAATACAGTCATTGTCAATATAAACTATATTTTTACGGTTTTTAAAATTTCGATCTTACATAAAGTTTTGTATGCACCTCAGGCGTAACCGACGTCTTTGGCCCTCGGCGTGTTATAGCCCTCCGTGCTTCGCACGTCGGGCTATAATTTTCACGCCGCGGGCCAAAAACGCCTGGGTTACGCCCTTGATACATAAATAACTATTAAAGTTTGTTTTTTGTGACATTTTTTTATTAGGTTACATAAATTAAACGTTATCTTGACGGTAAGGTGACATTTTTTGTCTTTAACAGTGATAATTAAAAAATTCTGTTTAAATTAATTGGTTTATTATGGAACAACCAATTACAAAATCGGTTGTGTTAAAACCTGAGCAGCCTACAAAGATTTCTAAAGGCAAAGACGCTGGTGGTTCGGAAATAACTGTTAAGCAATTTTTGGATTTTTTGAAAACTGCTTATCAGGTACTTTGAATTAAATCTATAATAATTAAAGTAAAATCATTGCGTTTATTAGGTGAATGATAGCGTAGATGGTGCGGTTTTGGCTGATGGAATGTCCGATGCTGTTGATTGGATCAAACTTAAAGAAACAGAACTGGTTAAACCTCGGGAAATTGCCTGTCAGACTTCTGAACCGAAAATTAAAGCGTTGGATGAAAAAAAAGGTGATTGCTAGGCTTGTACATCATTTTTAATGCATTTCTCTTAGGCATAATTTAAGTTCTTAATTTTCTAGTACTAATTTCTCTTGTAACCTGGTTTTATATTTATTTTTTCTTTATATAAGGGAAGAATATTAATTGTCTCGTCACCTCCCAATCAGAAGAGGGAGGTTCACGTAAACAGTGGTGGTGGTCCTACTACTTATAGTAAACCGTAAAATTTATAAAGAACAGTCCTGTGGCATTTCAATTTTAAATATCCGAATCGTTGGTTTATGCTAAGTTCCAACTGATTCTCAGGTCCAAATGATTACAGTTAGCGATACTCTTTCACAGAGTTTCTGGTAGGAAAATTTATTACCCTTATGTTAATTTTAGGCCTTGCTAGCTCCACGGTTAACGTGGATATAATTCTGACACAAAATCCACGGAATTACGTTCGGCGCATGTCTGGGGACTTCTTGGGAAAATTATTTCAGCTTCCTGAGATTATAGGGACAGAGGTGCGCACGATTGGTTGCCTATTCCCAAGGCGTAAAAGTCTGTTTCTGAGAAATCTAATTATAATAATTGTTAACTACAAACAAAATCAATCGCTCTGACTTAGAGAAACTTTACTCTAATATTTTTTATTGGTCATATTCAACTTGCAAATTAATTAAAAATCAATTTAAAATATGAAAATGTTTGAAACTTTCATATTGGATATTTTTGTCCCCGGACATGCGCAGTAGGTGCAGGTCGTATTCGCGTTGCCGAATTAATGACGTCACCTCTTGATAATGACGTAATGCCGTGGATTTTGTGTCAAAATTATATCCACGTTAGCCGTGGAGCTAGCAACGGCCTTAATTTTACCTATCCAGCGCGGTTTTCCGTGAATTTCGATTTTAATCCAGAATTGCTGGTTTATGCTTTAAACGGTTCTCAGGCCCAAATCATTAAAGTTAGACGTACGCTCTCTGGGAGTTTCTTGTAGGAAAATTTAGTTTCTACAACTTCGGTCTTATATTATTTTTACCTATCCAGCGCGGTTTTTCGTGAATTTCAATTTTAATCCAGAATCTCTGGTTTATGCTAACTTTAAACGGTTCTCAGGCCCAAATTATTAAAGTTAGACATACGCTTTCTTGGAGTTTCTTGTAGGAAAATTTATTTTCTACAACTTCGGTCTTATATTATTTTTACCTATCCAGCGCGGTTTTTCGTGAATTTCAATTTTAATCCAGAATCTCTGGTTTATGCTAACTTTAAGCGGTTCTCAGGCCCAAATTATTAAAGCTAGACATACGCTTTCCCGGAGTTTCTTGTTGGAAAATTTATTTTCTACAACTTCGGTCTTATGTTATTTTTACCTATCTAGGGCGGTTTACTACCCCGAATTCAATTTTAATGCAGAATCGTTGGTTTATGCTAACTTTAAACGGTTCTCAGGCCCAAATCATTAAAGTTAGACGTACGCTTTCTGGGAGTTTCTTATTGGAAAATTTATTTTCTACAACTTCGGTCTTATGTTATTTTTACCTATCTAGGGCGGTTTTCCGTGAATTTCAATTTTAATCCAGAATCGCTGGTTTATGCTAACTAGAGATACTTGTTGAGTATCTTTGTAATAGAGTTAACAATTAAAATTAAGTATACCTACATCCCTATTTAAGGCAATTAAGGATTAATACATTTCTATCTAAAGGGGGTGGGGCAGAAAAAATCCTTTACATAATTTTTTTCGGGACGTTTTAACCTTAAGATTATTTTTCATGTTCTCTTCTAAAGACCCATCCAAGAAAAAATCAGACACTTCTGCAACTGGTTCCGACCCAGCAGAAAATGTAAAAAGAAAATTAAGCGAAGTCCTATCAGAAGGTTTATTAGATTCGGTTTTAACGTATCTCGTCCCATCAAATCCCACTTCCTTACAAACATCTCGAAGACCTTCCCAACAGAAAGTCACCGAAAAAATTGGTAGCAACTCTGGTAGCTCTGTAGCAAGCGAAAAGGGTTTAGGCAGAAGAAAATCTTCAGACACCTCTGCAACGAACGAGTAAATCTGTAATTTCAAGGAGCGAGTAAGTCTTAGAAAAGCATTAATGATTATTATTAATTTTTTCTTTTAAGCTCGGAGGTTGTGATTCATGTTTGTGATGAGGTTAAGAGCCAGAAAAGGGATTTTGTTTGTAACCAGAGGTTATTGATTGATAAAATGGGGTATTTTGCTGAAGTTACTTCAGGTAAGGGTTGAAAAAATTGGTCTTGGCCCCTCAACTTTAATTGAATGTGTTAATATTAGGGCAACGATTGGAAGACATGGACATCTCCGTGCATTGCGATATAGGAATTTTTGAATGGTTAATGCGTTGGGTTAAAAAAGACTTGCAACCAGAAGAAGGGGTTCCAGATTTGGACTCACAATGCGTTATCCCTGTACTCGTATCCGCTGCTTTTTTACAAATGGAACCTTTATTACAAGACTGTCTTCTTTATTGCCATCAATATATGAATGACATTTTACGAACTTCCACAAACTTGTCCTGTCTAAATGACACTGTTATGACTCGTCTAGCCGCCATGTACATAAATACAGAAGTGGAAGCAATAAAAGACAGGAAAGATAAAATCCAGTCGCGACTTTATTGTAAATTAATTCAATCCCTTTGCGAACCGGAAGCAGAAAGTATGAGGGGACATTGGAATTCTCTAGCCCGTGTCTTTCGTTGTGGACGATGTCAACAATTGGTTAGTCCTTCAGTTGGTCCTGAAATTCCTTGTGTTTCGTCCTGTATGCGTTTACTTTGCGATGGTTCAGTGATTTACATGCACGTTCGCGACCCAACTTGGAATATAAACGATTACGTTGAACGTTTACATAAAACTTTACGAACATGGAGGAAAGTTTATTGGAGATTATGGGGCGACGCTCATTTTTTATATTGCACAGTCTGTAAGCGTTTTTTTCCTGCCCATCAAATCTCTTGGTGTCGGTTTCATCCGGATCCTCCTCAATTCTTCACGGTGGATGCTCAAAGGGCTCCGCTTCCTGTTGGACGTTTTCCTTGTTGCGGAGAACGTGCTTATCGTTTCCAATTATTGGAAGGAGAAACGGTAAACTGGTAGGTAAAACAAGTAATTAGTATTTATTAATTTTTTTTACTTTAGGGTTGCCAGTTTAGGGAACACACACCTTGTACCGAAACTGTACGCGACGCAGCCGTCCTATCAATGTTAGACAATTTTAGATCATTAATAGAAGAAGAAGCACCAAAATTAATGTTTCCTGAAAGACTTACAAGACTTGTGGCTAAAGGTCAGTTTGTCACTAGCTTCTTAGTCAGTAGAAGAAAGATTAGTTGTCAGTTCTATCTTCTTTCTTGCTCAATGGGCGGTTTTCAAAACGGTTTCTGATGATAGAGGGCGCGAATAAAGTGCCATCTAGCGGCAGCCCTAATAAAATGTTGAAGCTCGCTCATTGAACAAACTAACGTAGCCCTCCACACATTCCAGCACCATCAAGTGGAGACGGAGATGGTTGTGAAGGAAAACTCGAAGGTGGCCATCATTTTTGGTGGGAAGGTCTTGAATTAATCCCTCCACGCCCTAAACTCGGTTTATTGGGAGTTTTTGGTAACACCAACGTTGTCCAAAATAGCGAAGAACTTCCCCCACCCCTCGATTTAGTAACAAATGATGACGAATACACGGATTGTAGCGATTCAAGTAGTTCCGCGGATACTTCCAGTAGTAGCCACAAAAGCGAGGAAAGTTATCACACTCCTCAACAAAAAATTAAAGGTTCTCCCCGGACAAGGGCCGCAAGGAAACGCGAAGGACGGCTTTGGCAACATAATCTCTCAGCTAGGAGCAACCAAGACTTACAACGTTCTTATGAAGAATCCGCCCTTAAACAAATAACATCGATGCTTGGAAGAAGATCTTTATTAGCGAATGAACCTTCAAGGATTTCGGCGAAGGCTTGGCCTAGACATATAACACCTTCAGGTGGGAACATACGGGTGTTTTTTAAAATACTAAAGTGTTTTGTTTTTAGGTGGGGTGTGGATAAGGCTTGAGAGTGAATGGAGGGAACGGAATAATCTTCCACAGCAACAAAGAATGCGTAGTCTTTATAATACAGCAAAGGCCAGACTTAGGACGGCTCGATATAATTAATTATTGGAAAAATTAGGAGATATGAAAAAAATTATAGTGCAGAATTTTGTTTTAAGATCTGATTGTAGTAAAATTGTAGTTAGCATGCTTTGCAAAAGCGGCTTGATTATGTTTAATAAATAAAAGTGGATATAAACACTAATAAGAAGTACAAACACGTTTTAAAAGTTGGCAGTTTGACTGTGAAACTGGGAACAATAGAAGATTTCTTTTAAGTTGAAGATAGACAAGAAGCTCTTCCCTTAGCGCTATGCTTTTTTTATCGGGAGTACCAACAGTTTGTTTATACAACATAACCTTACCAAACGAAAAGACGAAGAAATAATTTTGGTGAACTCTCCCCATAAAAAAGGATAGCGCTAGGGAAGAGCATACAATGAAGTCCATTTATTGTGCCACATACCTATATAGCCACATTTCAAGTTAAATGGACCGCCCACTTTATCATTGGTATACAGGGTGTTTCCTAAGTACGTGTAGAAAATGCAGGAGGTGATTCTTGGGCGAAAATTAAGGCTACTTTTTTGTATAAACTTGTATCCTAATATGCTTACCTGAAGGGTTACACCTCTTCAAAAATGGAGTAAAAATTTGGTTTTTAATTTTTATCTCAAATTTGGACAAAGATAGAAAAATACAAATACGTGGACGTGTTCTACTAACAGGAAAGGTCTTTATGGATATTTTCTTTATCCATCTGTATTGTTAGAAGGGGGTGAAACTTACAACCCCTGTTCATTTTTTTTAGAACTTGTTAATGGACCGGAATTTTTAATTTAAAAAATACGACTGAGAAAGCTTAAATCATTTAGAAAATGATTTGTCTCTTTAATTTTTACCGTGAGCCTAATAGTTTTCGAGTAAACAATTAAAATCAATTGTAATGTGCGCCTCAGATTTGTGAGAAGTTGTACTAAATTCCTAAAAGTAAAAAGTCTAGGTAGGCGGATTTCATTTTTTGTGTTTTGTTGTTTTTGATAATAATAATTTTTCTTCAAGCGTATCATAATATCCGTATTGTTGTACAGAACTGGCTATGTAGAAGGAAGTCATTTTGTTAATAGTCAAATAATGAAAATAATGTTACTAGTACAATAATGTGTTGACGTATCCATGGCAACGGCACTATTTTGCCCATAGCTCCGCCCCCAAGGTTGGTAGAGGGGAGAGCGTTGTCCTGTCGAAATGGCTTTTTAGGAAATATTTATTTACAGCAAAAGAATATTTTTACACTTGAAGAAAAAATAGTATATATTATTCGGAGTAGAACGTCTTATTTGTGTTTCGCTCACTTGCACAGCCTCGGCGCGTGCGCCTCGGCCGCAATATGACCTCAACACAAAAAGAACTCTTTCTACTCCTAATAATATAATATACTATTATTGTTAGTTTAGTTTGCATACATTTCCGTGACAAACAATAATAATTAAAATCAGTAAGTAAGCAGGGACAAGAGTGCTAACAGTGTATAATGGGTTGCCTATATTCCAATGATAAAGTGGGCGGTCCATTTAAATTGCAATATGCTTATATTGCATAATAAATGAACACTTCACTGTATAGTACGTAGTACCTAGGGAATAGCTTCTCCTTTTTGTTTCTCTAACTTTAAAAAGAAGTCGTCTTTTGAACTTGACTTACGACCTGTTTCCTATTAGCTATACGCTCAATTGACTCAGCACTCAACGCAGCAACAAGTTTTCAAAAATCGAGTCATTCAATATTGGTTCACACCAGCGCCGGTTTTACCACTAGGCATCATAGGCAATTGCCTAGGGGCGCCACGAAAAAGGGGCGCCCGCCCGTCGTTAAAAAAATGTAAAATTTTTTGTTTCCTATACTTCTACTTCTAAGGAGGGCCAGTTGTACATATAACTTTGGTTTAACTGCTAGTTCAACTAATCCATGGTTTAAGAACGGTTTAAGACAGCCGACAGCCTGTGCTTAAGTTGATCGCACGCTAGTTCATCACTTGAGTTCTCAGTAGTGACTCAAAGAACACTGACTACAACTGGCCCTAAACGGTCTACAGGGCCGGCGGAAGAGGTGGGTACGGTGGGTAGTATTACCCACCTGAAAAATCGATTGGTGGGTAATTACCCACCTGAAAATTTGAGGGAAAAATAAAAATGCTTATTTTTACCTATTCAAAATTAAAATAATAAACTCTAAAAGTGAACATTTCACGATTTTTTTTAAATTACATAATATGTCGATTGGTTATCACAAACTTTCATTACAAAAAGTTTTGACATTTTCAGATTTTTTAATTTGATCTCAAAATTTGCCAGATGCTCTTAAAATGCGTCGAATAAGCCACGCCCACTTTCGAAGAAAAATTTCGCCTGCGGCGCTATTTTACTCACTTTATCGTTTCTTGCTGTGCCCCCCCCCCAACTTTTTTCGCGAGCCGCTACTAATACTACCCACCTGGACTAAACACGTTTCGCCGCCACTATCAGTACAGGGTCGCACGGAAATATTGCCTAGGGGCGTACCGATTCTAAAACCGCCACTGGTTCACACTCAAAAGCGTTACGCGTTTGTGGTGAATTGCTGAGTCAATTGAACGCAGCTATTGACTTCCCAGTCGATTCTTGATTCGCGGCTCGTTTAAATTTTACGCCCTACCTCTAATTCGTTATCTTTTTCACATTTTATGTAACTTTAAACAGGAAATTCGAACCCGTAAAAAAACTGCAAAAAATATACAGATTAGTGCCTAAATTATGCCAGGTTTATTGATGAGGAGTCTGCGATTTGTTTTCAACTAACACCCTGTATATTTTAGATTTTAATTGTTGCGAGTAATTGCTTTACATTACTGAGTTCAGAATTTGGTTGATTCTTAAATTTTATTGGATTAAAGATGCAATTTGTGGTTTTCTAACTTTTTTTCTTCAAGGTTCTTGTTCTTTTTTTTTTGTTTAGATTGAATCATATTTTGATTAAATAATCCGAGAAACTTGAAGGTTATCAATTTTATTGCGCATTAAACTTAAATATTTTAATTTATTATATCATTTCAATTTAATTTATTGTACGAATTTGACACAAAAATGAAAATTGTTATACTAATTATTGTCATATTATACTTTGTTACCTCTGATGCTTACGGTAGGGTACCATCATGGGCAACAGAACAATGGTTAGATGTTCCTTTAGATCATTTCAATCTCCTTGATAAAAGAACTTGGAAAATGGTGAGTTAAAAAAAAAGCTCTAGTCAAATCAAATTAAACATTTTTAATTTAAGAGGTATTTCATAAACAATGAGTTTTTCCAAGACGACAGTCCTTTGTTTATTGAAATTGGTGGCGAATGGGTTGTAAACGGATACACGCTTACGCAAGGACAATTACATTTACTTGCCAAAGATTACGACGGACTTTTAATCGCCACGGAACATCGATATTATGGAAAAAGTTTACCCTTCGCAAAGTAAAATAAAGACTTTGAAATTTATCCCTTAATTAGATTGTTTTAACGTTCCAGTGATTTTTCAACTGAAAACCTTAGATATCTTCAAATAGAGCAGGCCTTGGAAGATTTGGTGTTTTTAATACAACATGTAAAAGCAACAACAGACGGGGCTGAAAATAGTAAAGTGATTGTTCATGGATGCTCATATGCGGGGATGTTAGCAACTTGGGGACGGTTAAGATTTCCAACTATTGTGGACATTGCTTATGCTTCAAGTGCTCCCTTAGGGGTTGGATTAAATTATCCAGGTTAGAGTCTCGAGGTAGATCCGCAATTGCCGCAACATGCAGCACACGGCAAGCTGGATCTAACCAATTACAGACTAGTGTACTAGTATTACCTTGTCTGTGATTGGTTTGGTTAAAGATGCGGTTTACCGCATATCCCGTGATGCGCCAATTTTGAATCTAAACTTACAACGGATCTTGAGTAGTTGTTCAACAATTTGTTTAGTGTTGCTTGGTTCCTAGGCAACCTTTTCGGCTCCTCGAATAGTTGTAGATCGGATCTCAATTGTTTTCCAACCATCGTTTGATGTTAAGAGTGTTTGTTTGGTTGCTAGGCAAGCTTTTCGGGTCCTCGAATAGGTTATAGCTCGGACCTCAATTGTTTTCCAACAATTGTTTGATGTTAAGAGTGTTTGTTTGGTTGCTAGGTAAACTTTTCGGTTCCTCGAATAGTTGTAGATCGGATCTCAATTGTTTGATGTTAAGACCCGACATTACAATCTCAGTTTAACTTCGGATTTCCCTACGATTTCCCTTTGTATTCTGAAGTTTAACTGGGACGCTGTGGTTTAAACTGAGATTGTAATACCGGACCTAAGATTGCTTGTTTGGTTGCTAGGCAAATTTTTCGGCTCCTAAATGATTATAGAACAGATTTCCTCAATTGTTTTCTCAACAATTTTTGGTTAACAAAAGTGTTTGATCCCTTAATGCTCGGAATTACAGTCTCAGTTAAAACCACAGCGTCCCAGTTAAACTTCAGAATACAAAGGAAATCCTTGGCAAATCCGAAGTTAAACTCCAGCCTGTGGTTTAAATTTAAACTGAGATTGTAGTACCGGTCCTGAAACCCTTCTCGAGTTGGATAATTTTGTTTTTATTTTATTTTAACAGAATATTACGAAGTTATTAACGATGTTTATGCTAATGTAAGTATAAGCTGTATTGAAACATTAAAACTAGGTTTCAATGAAACACAAAAATTGCTGCGATCATTAGATGGGCGTGAAAGAATTAAAAATGGTTTAAGGTAAGTTTCACTTTAAAACCCAATCAAGAAATTGATTGTTTTTTTTTATTTTAGGGATTGGAATTGTCGTAGCGTCGACAAAATGCATTCAGGGGAAATTATTCGAACCATGATGGACATTTTGAACGTTCAGGACGACCCCGTTCATTACGAAGAAGTAGGTTGTCTTGTTTTATCCATGGATAGTGACGAGTTATACGCTTTTGAACGCTTAGCCAAATTTGTTGTTTTCAAATCAAAGAACAAAGGTGGTTGCAGATTATCTGAAGAAACAGACGCGGAAAAACGCGAAGGTTACTTAAACTATTTCCCCCTTATTTTTTATTCCTAATTTTAAATTTTCAGGTCGAGCTTGGAGTTATCAAACTTGTACAGAAATGGGCTTCTTTCAAACACTTGACAGTAAAAATTCTCGTCACCCTTTTGCAATTGATTTTACCCTTGAAGAATCGGTTGGAAAATGCAGGGAAAATTTTGGGAAAGGGTAAGAAGTGACCATTTAAAGAAACCATGTAAAGAGAAGGGTTAATACAAATTCTTTTAAAGTGTGACAGGGAAAATTTTGGAAACCGGAATAGAAAGGGTTAATCGCCGATATGGGGGAAAATACCCTAAAATTACCAAACTCCTTACTGTCCATGGTACTAACGACCCATGGAAAGCACTTGGAAAATCTGAAGAAACTGATCCAGAAGCCCCTGTTATTATCCTTGCAGGTATTATCGATTAAATAGTGATTCGAAAAATACATTTCCAAATATTTTTGGATCTACCCCGTACTAACAGCAATTTTACCAACAACGTGGAGTAACCCACATAATTAATCCTGATGTTTTCCAGGATCTCACTGTGTTGATGATTCAGAAAGAGAAGATGATCCTCGAGAGGTAATCGAAGGTCGGGAAATCATTAGAAAAATTCTTTCTAAATGGATAGATGAAATTAGCAAAAACAATTGAAGAAATCTTTCTTTTTGTAAATAAATAAACAGTAAAACAAACAATAAACATTATTTTTTATTAAACACGTTTTAACAAATAAGGTTTTGTTTTTAGCCAGAAGATTGAAATGCGTTGTGTTCCTAAAAATTTTGTGCAACTGGATTAACTCAAAACGAGGACGTTAATTTACAAGAACTTTAAACCGCTGTAACTTTCTTGTTATTCAACTTTGATAAAAGGTTTATTGTAAAAAAACCTATATTTTGGTCTCCTCTAATTGTCTAATTGTCAGTTTCTTCCGTACGTTAGAAATCACTTTACGGTATTAATTCAAGTCCGGGAAATGGCACATTACAGCACAAGCCCGGGAAGTGAAATTGTTTATTTGTAACTAAGCAAAAAATATAAAATGGGTGATGTCATTTAAAATTAAATGCCACCAAACGATGTTGAATTTGACAAAAATCAAGTTTAGAAAGATCCAAAATACAAAATTTTATAATTACAAAGCGGACACCTGTGCCCAATCCTATTACCTTGGGGGTTGTGGTTCAAAACTTTCAGTTTTAAAATTCAAGGGGTAATAATACAAAATCTATAGAATATCATTGCACTCAAAGAATATTTTTTTAAGGAATTTATTTAGGAAATCAAAAAAAATTTTTGGAAAATTAGAAATAAAGATTTGTCCCCAAATCCTATTTTACTTGGAGGGTTGTGAATCAAAGTTTTAATTTTTAAAACTGAAAAAGCATTGAAAACAAAACCAAAAAAAAATTATATAAAGGACTTTTATTTAAAAAATAACTTTTAGGAAATTTATTAAAAGATCAAAACTGCAAAATTTTGAGTCTACAAAACAGGGATCTGTCTCCAGTTCTGTTGCATTGGGGTGTAAATTTAAAGGTTTAGTTTCAAAAATGTAAAAAGTCTTGAAAACCAAACTCAAAAATCTGTAGCTTTAGGTACACTCACAAAATTAAGTTTTCGGAAATTTATTAAGAAATCAAAAATACAAAATAAGTTATTTCAAATTTCCCTACCCTCAGTTTTATTCCCGTGGGGGTTGCGGTTCGTAGCTTTCATTCTTTTTAAGAAATATAAAGAAAATGTACTAGTACCATTACATTTTAAATTTCTAATTTATGAATCACAATATTACTTTTAAATTTTGTACTCATTTTTATTGCTTTTCAAAAAAATCCGAAACCGGAAGCGGAAGTTAAACTGGTTTTTTTGGTAGGTACCGTTTTTTTCAGAAGCAGAATTTTGAAAATATGATTAGCGGATATGAAAGAAGACCATAATTCAAGGGAAACAATTTCTTACCGGACTCTCTAAATTCAAAATGGCGGCAGCTATGATATTTTAAATTTTTAATTTAACGCTCCACAACTCAAAAACCAGTTATCGGATCAGGTTCAGCAACAACTTGTTTGAAAGCCCTTTGGCGGTAGTATACCATGAAGCAAAATTTATTTAGTAAATCAAAAACGGTCGCCCTTCCAAAAATTTTGAATCTTTGAAAAATTATTACAAAAACACTAGGCATACGATTTTGTTTAACTGATTACACTGATGCAACTTCGTGTTAGGTACATTTTCGTTTTTTGATTAATGCTAGAAGTTCACTGTGGCGCCCTCTAAGAGGTTTCGAAAATCGGAAATGGATACTCCTATAACTCTTTTATTAATCAAAATATGAAAGAAGTTTAAATATAAAACTTATTCAGTATATAGTTCTGCATTCCCCTAAATTTATATGACGTATACAGGGTGTTTGATTTTCACAGTACAATAAGCAACTTTGTTATTTTAAATGAAACACCCTGTATATTATTATATAATTGAATGCAAAATTGAATTGTCTATCACATAGTATAAGGTAGTCATGTAGCTAAAATGTACGGTTGATGAGAAAATCGCGAACTTCCGCTGCGTTAGTAAATTAGATGCCTGTCTCTCTTCTGTACGTATCGAACCCGTATAGTCTGGTGGTTCTCGCTACGCATTCAAGTGATTTCCAATCCTGCCTCGCGACCTAGTTGAATACCAAAAACGAAATGTTTATTTTTAGTATGGGAAAGTCCAGGAGAAGTGCGCAACTCCACTTTTTTTTCCATTGAAATTAAATTAATTTTCTGGGCTTGCGCTTTTTAATTATTTGAGAAAGTCTGGGGACCAGTTGGTTTTTTACCTACCTACCTATTTAAACCTACCCTTATTTTCTTACTGATACGACATTTTTAACGAATTATTTATTTTTTGTTAAGATGTTCCAAATTTCAAGCAACCGGAACCAGCCATAGTGGAAGTAAATCTAGCTTCGCAAGGAAGTCTTAAAGAAGTTTCAGTGTTTTCTACCAACAACGTGAAGCAACCCTCTCGCAGGGATTACATTATTCAAAATATAGTACCCAGTTTAAAGTATTGTGGCTTACAACACACCGATGATAGGGTTTACACCGACGCTTCAACAGCCCTTGATGAATTTCCTTGGTTAGTCGACATTGTCCATCAGGATAATGTTAGTATATGTCCTGGGGTATTGGTCACAAAAGGTTTCCTACTTACAGGATATGGATGTGCCCTTTTTAGGTTGGTGGATCTTTAATTTTTTTTTAATTTTATTCAAATTTTTTTTTATTTTAGCAACAAGGTACGTTTGGGTTTGTACCATACCCGTCAACCTATCACTTGTGTGGACACAAATTTTAACGAATGTTCTGACCCAGTAGTCGAAATTAAAGTTAACGAAGTGATGTACACGAACCTTAATGGCGAAGTAGCTTTACTTAAGTTATTAGAAAATGTTGTATACACAGGTACGTACCATCAGAATAATTCTACTTAACGCATAATTTTTTTTAAATATTTATAGACTTTGTGAGACCCATTTGTCTACCACTTGATGAATCCATAAGACCTAAAGAACATGGCACAATAGTTGCGTCTGGTTGGGGAAAAAACGTTGAAGGTCTGTTACACAATTCTTCTCTAAACATTTTATTTACCTAACAATTTCCAGATGAAAGAGGTAATTCAAAGAAAAGGCTCCTGTTTAACTTGAAAACTCCTCAAGAATGTGATAGATTAGACCCAGGAGTTTAAAAATAATAAAAATAATATCATTAATGATAATAGTGTGCAACAGGCAACCCTTAATCAGGGAGAAGAAAGGGGTTATTTTATTTACTTATAGTCTAGTAGATACATAACAAAATCGAGTATAGAATGGAATATACTGGGGTAAAAACATTCTCCTGTAAGAATTATTGATACTTTTAATAATTACGCTAGGAAATTTTATTTACATAGAGCTATTATGCAGAGTCAGAACTTGTCTCATTGTCAGATAATATGTCTTCAGGGGCAAATATACGACGAGTATTACTATTGCCCTTATTGGCACATGTTAATTGGGCCATACATTATTGCAGGAGCCAACACAGTTCATTCGTTTTCTCTTATAGGAAGACAGAGGTCCTGCACACCTTGAAATAAAAATTTATTAATTTAAAATTTAAATATACTATATTACTAGATAGGCACCACTGCAATAAGTAATTTAGTATGTATACTTTTTTTTACAACTGCAAGTATTCAGAACAGAAATATCCTCTGGTAATATTGTCTCAGTTGTCAATACAGCTACTAATTATTCATTTTCGCAATTTAATAAATTCTGCAAAGATGGTTTGGGTATCGTACTGTTCAGCCATATTTTTGTCTGATAGTGGACACGACAACAATGTTGTTATAAACTATCCAAAGTTGGAGGCAATTTGTTGATAGGCTTTAATATGCAGTTTGATAACAAATTTAACGACATCATTTCATTTAAAACTTCTTCATCTAATCCTGGTTAACTCCGACTCTAGCAAGTAGTGCCAAATTTAATAAAGAATGTTCGTATAGCTGATTATTGAAAAAATTGGTGAGTTGGTTTTTATTGAAAATTGAATGATTAAACAAATGCTATTGTTGAGGTAATGATGTATCTGGACTGTCAATCGCTCTATTTCTATAGTTTCCTCGAGTTCTCTTGTCTGTCGTGTGAAATTCTTTATTGAAAGATCTTTATAATGATCCATTACTAAATCTATTCTCTCAGCATTGTAGGCGTTTTTAAACAATTAATTTAAAAATATTTGCATAATCTCCAAACGATTTGACGTTGGCAGGTTTGGTTTGTCAATGCCCTGCACCAATGCCACCCCATCAAAAATGTGGCATGTTTTATATTTCCCAATGGCAAGTCTATACAACAAACGTTAAATGTTTCTGAAATATATCGTAATGCATAGATTTATTTGAAGGGGTGGATATTACTCCGTTAGGTGCAAGAGACATTGAGTAAGTTGACAGTTCGTGTTTAAAGATATCTTCATATTTAATATTTCTTCCCATTTCTTTAGCAGCTAATATTTTCTGCAAAAATTTTTGGCCTTTTTGAAAGGTTTTTTTTATTCTCAGCCGGAGCTACTTTAACTACCGATTGTTGAAATGTTTGAAAATTTTTATTTTTTAAAGGTTCATAAAAATCATCGGTATCAACAACGTCAAGAAATTTTCTTAGAGCCACCTTCTCCACTTTTTTGTGAGATCAGTAAAGAAGTTTTGACAATCTCAGAGACAATTTCATTAGTTGAAATAACAAGAAGTCGATCTTCGTCTTTAGAAAAAAACATTGAATCTTGAAAATTCACTTTGTACTAGTCTCTGCACAGAATCTTCATCAACTTTTATTCGTTTTGTACCACATTCCACGTTTTGATAGCTCCAAGTACTAAATAAAATTTCCTAGCGTAATTATTAAAAGTATCAATAATTCTTACAGGAGAATGTTTTTACCCCAGTATATTCCATTCTATACTCGATTTTGTTATGTATCTACTAGACTATAAGTAAATAAAATAACCCCTTTCTTCTCTCTGATTAAGGGTTGCCTGTTGCACACTATTATCATTAATGATATTATTTTTCTTATTTCTAACTTAATGCTTATTCAACAAAACTTCTACACTACCTGCTAATATTCCGTATTTACAATTATTATTATTGAAAATATCATATAAAAATCTAATTAGCATTAATAATAGTCAAATCAAGTCCTCGAACTGAAGATTTACTAATAAAGTCGCTTAAACTGCATGGAAATAGGCGACTGTCGACCTTATATGCGCGCTGAGACGTACAGTCGTTTTTCGACTGCCCGGCCACGGCAATCCGCACCTTCCTCGCGTCTTCACGGCCGGTAGCGACGGCACTACATGGTGTTACAATTTTCAATTTTTTCACGAAACTATCCATCGGATTGAGAATTTGAAAAAAGCAATGTAATCCTCGATCTTAGATCTAGAACGTTTGTAGAGGCAATTTTTTTGATTAACTTAAAGGTTCTTGGAGTTAAGACAAGTTATAGAATATCACAATTATGACTTTTCAGGGCGATCGTTTATTCATCAGGGCGCTCCATATGAAAGCATTGCGCACGGTATTTTTAAAATTCAAAAAAAAATATTTCGGATTAAAATATTGACATGATAATTTAACTGAACCATGACCAGGTGACGTAGATCTAAAAACGAGAATTTTTTTTTTTGCAAATTTTTGGAAAATCACCCCCAGCCACCCCCTGCACACGACGATTTTTTGACGACCAGGTGATTTTGCATTCTTAAGGGATGGGGAATGATTTCCAGTGGGTCTCACATTTTAGCAACAAAGTGTAAACGAAAATCTTTTCTAGAAGGCTTTTGTTGGCTGGCAAACTCTACTATGTACACCCACAATCGTCAATGGTTTGTTGAAGGGATTCCTATTGGACCATTTACAAGAAATAGAACCTATGGTTATTGTTCCGATAGTGTTAAACCTATTTATGGGAAGAAATTAACAACGGAAGTTCTTGAATGGGTTTTGGAAACTGTTGGGTCTTAAAAAATTGTTAAAATTATTTATTATTTTTATATTTTGTTAAAATAGATTCAAAGATAAGTTAATAAAACAACAAAAAAAAAGAATTTTCGTGTAAAATATTTTTCAGAAGTTTTTTGCACCTTTCCTAAAAATTTTCCTAATTAAGGGTGTATAAATTTTTTTGCGCTACTGTGCTCTATTTCATTGTTTACCGCGGCTGTTTCCAAGACAGTAAGTTATGTTTTCTAGTTGCTAAGGATAAAGTCGTCGGTAAAATACTTTGGGGTTCTACAGGGTGATCAAAAATGTTGAAGGTCACATGACCGCTAGTCTGTCCAATTACTATCAAAAATGCTTTCCGTTTTGTCAAACAGTCTGTTGTTTATCAATACTTACATCTGTACAGTGTCTTGCGCATTATTTTCCATCTGTCATTTCCATCTGTCATTTAAATTACAATGTCTACACCACTGAAATTACCAAGGTTATTTAAGTACCGACAGCAGCAGTAAGCGGACAACAAAAAATCAGTATGAAGTGGCACGTTCAATCATTTTTGATCACCCTGTAGAACGGTAAGTAAATTTTCCGACGACCACTATGAAATGTGAACAAATTCGCACCGTTTACTGTTACTGAAAATTGTATATTTCGCATGGCAACGAAACCGTGTGATATGAGCGTGTGCAATATATTTCACACGCTAGACGATAAAAAATAGTTGGCCACTTTGAAAATGGTTATTCGTTTTATTAAAAATTAAATATTGGAAACGTCAAATTGTAGCAAATGCAACGAAGTGCGGTACCTACTAGCGTGTTACTAGCCGAATATTTGTTAAGAAAATTGGTAAATTGTAATAAATAAAAGGGGTAAATACATTTAGTTCACATAATTTTACATTTTATTTAGTTTTGCTGTTGATATGGACGATATGGATGATAAAATGTTATAATTAATAATTTTTTTTATTTTGCTATTTTTAAAACAGAATTAAGTAGTGGTCGGAAAAGTTGTGGTCGTCGGAAAAGTACAGTGTACAACTCGTGCTGAATGGATATTTCATACTCGTTTGAAATATCCAATTTTTAGCACTAGTTATACAATATACTATTACTCAAAACGAATGTGCCATGTAATTTGATAAATTAATGTCAGTCACAAATGTCAGTTTGTAACAAAGTACGCCAGCAAAGATTTTTCATCAATATTTGTACTTTTCTTGGTACACCAATTTTTAAAATGATTGTAGGTACCTTCGTAGCGTCTCTCTAGACTTATCAGGAATGAGAACCGAACACCCCACATTCCAAGCTTCTTCTATTTCGTTTTCGGAATCATTTTCATTAATTTTTAGCACGGAACTCCAAATAATTTTCAAAAAAAACTGCAATGGCGGTAACTGTTTACAGATTGCTATAGAAACGCAATATATCAATCGACAATACGGCAACGTGATGCGGAGACTGACAATTATCGCATTTGAATCTGTATTAATTATTAATTTATTAAAAATTCTTTTTACCGGATTTAGTAGCGCAAAAAACGTCATAAGCATCACGAACGTTAAGGACTACCGATCTCAGACAATAATTGGAGTCGTCGCTGCGCTCCTCCTCCAAACTATTGTCTTCGATCGGTAAAATGTGCTTACCGTTCTTAATACTTAATATACTATTTCGCCCGATCGTGTTGTTATGTGTATTTACCAGCTTTGTTGATAGATATTGTAAGTTGGGTTTACAAAATTTCGATTGGTTGGTATGGAAACACCACTGCTGTTCGAGTTTATAACCTAGGGTACGTTCCGAAATCTACTGACAGCACTAACTTTACTGATTAGTCGTTCCAAAATCAGTTACAGCAATGCTGGCGCTGGTTACGCGTTGTCAAAAAATACTAATAATTCTAAAAACATCTTTGGAATTTTCTACTGACGCAGCTGATAGTGGAGAGGTAGTGTGGCGTCAGTAAACTGTCATTTTTTGAATTTTTGAATTTCGAGGTGTTCAAATTTGTGTGAAAAATGTCCGAGAACAGAATAACATATCAATTTATTGATGGGGACTCTGTTACAATTATATTTTATTTGAATTTCGTGCCGAATGAAAGACAGAGAGGGGGAAGAAAAGTGGGGGAGACGCGGTGGTGCATGGGAGAAGAAAAATTGGCGCGGTGAACGTGGAGAAGAGTGTAGTAGAGTTGAGGAGTAATTTTGAATTAAGATTGTAGACTATATTAAGTGTTTTTTAATAAAAGGACTTATTAATCCTGACAAGGTTATTATTAATATCCGGAGTTTTGGAGAGTTACGATACTTTAGTGAAAGTATTGTTAACATAAATCAGAAGTGGGATTTATACAGTGCGATCCACATTACACGGTGAAAATTGGGAGCATTTCATCAATCGGAGAAAAAAATTGGTGAAATTGTGATCAAAAAACGGTGAAAATTGGAGAAAAAAATCTTGATCAAAACGTGTTCAAGATGGCGTACAACGGAAACGGATACGAATATGACGCATTCGAACGATTCCATGCGAGTCAGGTGAACCGAGATCAGACGATCGAGGCCGAAGTGGGTGCAAATGTCGAAACCGGAAATGACATGCGCAACCAGGAACGGGGAAACCGGGGAAAGGGGAATGAAACCAGGCGTGGCGACGGCATGGCGGCTGTACCTGTGGCAACGTCACAAGTCAGCGAAATGATGCAATTAGTTCAAATCATGATGGAAGAAAACAAAAGGCGCGATGAAATGTTTTCTAACTTGGTCGTACAATTAACAACTGGAGCAAGGGAGACAAGTGCTAATATTCATCAAGCCAGTGCTAGTGTACCAATAAGCGAAGAAGCAGCTTCATATCATATTATGCCGGATTTGTCAAAAAATATACGAACATTCAATGGTGAATCAAAAAGCGAAGCGCGGGAATGGATAGCTAATATAAAAAGTATGCAAAAACTGCATAGATGGCCAGAACAGTTTACGTTAGAAACGGCAAGGTCACATTTAGTGGGAGGCGCAAAATACTGGTATCAAAGTTATCGGGACCAGTTGACAAATTTTGAATTGTTTACGCGGAGTTTCGAAAAAGTATTCGTGGGAGAGGTGGATTTTACCGAAATGTGGACAAGAATGTCGGTACGAGTACAACACAAAGGGGAGTCGTTAAGTTCTTATTTTCATGAGAAACTTAAAAGATGTTTAGACGTAGGACTGAGTTTCGCGGAGTGTAAGAGCCGAATTTTGGTGGGATTGTGGGATAGAAGTTTGTGCAACGCGGTGATGGCAAGAGCCCAATTGGATGCTGTGGAATTATTACACGATCTACAAGAATTTGAGAAAATTAATGAGGAGAGAATAAATAGAATAGGTGCGAATAAGAAAGATCGATCAAACACCGAAACAGGGAGTACAGGTACTGGTAGTGACAAAGTAGTTGACACAAGGGTGAATACTGTTCGAAGACCGGGCGGATCGGCAAGTAGGTCGAACGACACAGATAAGAGAACAATATGTTATAATTGCGGCGACCCGTCGCATATGAGTTGGCAATGCAAGGTGCCAAGGCAATTAATGTGTTATACTTGCAAAAAACCATCGCACATAAGTAGAGATTGTCCAGAACGAGGAAAAATAAAAGTTGAAAGAACGAATGAAATGTCGGTGAACAAGATGTGGGAGAAAGAAGGAGAAGACGTGATAGAAGCGAACAAAGTTTCAACAAAGTTCATTAGAGATGTCAAATTAAACGGCGAAGGACCGATAAAATGTTTCGTCGATTTTGGTGCTACGGTGAGCACAATAACGGAGGAAATGGTAAACAAATTAAAATTGAATCTGAAACCAGAGGAAGTAATTCTTTGTGGTTATGGAAACAATATGGTGAAAGCGATGGGTACAACAAGTGCGAATGTAAATCTAGACGAAGTTCACCTGGAAAATGTGAAACTTCACGTAGTGCCGACGGAAGTGCAAGGACATGCAGTTTTGTTAGGACAAAATTTTACAGAACATCCTAATATAGCTTACGCGCGAGTAGATGGAACTCTCCATATTGGTTTAAGAAATCAAGAACCGTTTAGTGATCTAAAACTTCCCGTGGTGGCTAAACAAATGGTTACAACAAGAAGTTATTTGTTGAAATCGCGGAGTATCAACTTGATTGAAGTTAAGTGCGACGAAGAACAGTTTACTGTGCCAGTAGTAAATGGAAGTGAGCAGGATATGACCATACACAAGGGCGTGTGTATGAATAAGATCCGAGAATATGAGGAGAACGGTGAAATCGAAGAAACAAAATTTATGGTGAACTGGGTTGAGATTCGCGACCCGATCACACGTGAACAGCTGTGCGTCGGTGAAGAAAGGTCCGAGCAGGAAACAGGCGACTTGCTAGCGTTAGTGAATGAATTTCGGGACTGTTTCGCGATGAATTTGAGTGAACTGGGTTGTACGAATTTAATGAAAATGGAAATAGTAGATAATGGAGTACCGGTAACAAGCAAACCTTATCGGACAACGGCGAAAGATCGCGATACAATTGCTAAAATTGTACGCGAATGGAAAGAAAATGGTATTGCGACGGATACAACCAGCCCGTATGCGTCACCCGTAATTTTGTTGACAAAGAAATCAGGAGAACCAAGAGTAGTAGTAGACTACAGGAAGCTAAATCAACAAACAGTGAAGGAACATTACCCTCTGATGAATATGGATGATCAGTTCGAGCAATTAGCGGGCAGTACAATGTTTTCTACGCTGGATTTAGCGCATGCCTTCTTCCAGTTACCATTAACCGAAAGTTCGAAGGAAAAAACGGCCTTCGTAACTCCAGATGATACAGGGCAGTTTGAAAGAATGTGCTTTGGATTGAGCAATTCTCCATCAAATTTTGCTCGTCTAATAACAAGAGCCTTGGGACCGTTGAGAAACAAGATTGCTATGGCGTTCTTGGACGACGTTTTAATACCGGCGAAAAATTGGGAGGACATGCTGACACGTTTACGTCAAGTGTTCGAAGCTTTGAGGAGTGCGCGATTGACTATGAAACTACGTAAGTGTTATTTTGGAGCAACAAGCGTGCAGTATTTAGGTTTTAAATTGACCAGTGAAGGAATTTTTCCGGGTGCAAACAAGGTCGAGGCGATTAGGAGTTTTCCAAGACCCAGTAACGTGCGCGAAATAAAACGATTCCTAGGACTGACAGGTTTTTTTCGTCGATTTGTGCGAAATTACGCAACAATAGTGCGACCTATCAGTGACTTAACTCGGAAAAGTGAGGATTTTCGATGGAGGGAACCGCAGGAATTTGCGTTTGCTGAATTAAAGAAAGTGTTGATGGCAGAACCAGTTTTACAGTTGTATAATGTAAACGCGCGTACTGAACTACACACAGATGCGAGTTCAATTGGGTTGGCGGGGTTGTTACTACAGGAAGGGAAGGACAGTAAAATGCATTTAGTGTATGCCATATCTAAGAAAACTACCGACGCAGAAGCGACGTACCATAGTAGTAAATTAGAATTGATGGCGATCGTTTGGAGTGTAGATAGGCTTAGACATTTGTTATTACCAATTCATTTTACGGTGGTAACAGATTGTCAAGCGCTAGTATATTTGAATATGCAAAAAACAACAAATGCGCAGATAGCTAGGTGGAGCTATTTATTGCAAGAGTTTAATTTGGAGATAAAATTTAGAAATGGTGAAAGGATGCAACATGTAGATGCGCTTAGCAGGGCTCCGAGTGCCGAAGCAGCTGATACAATGGAGCAAGTGCTGGACCAAAGGCTGGAAGTGTTTAGCATCATGACAGAAGAAGAACGGGTACTGCTCATTCAAAATAGTGATGAGAAATTACGTGATTTAATATCAGTGCTCCAAAAACCAAGAAGTGATAGGTCAAGACATGAATTGGAAGTGACACAAGGATATAAATTGGTTCAAGGACGGTTATTACGCGAAGTACCAGTAAATGGAATAAAAAAAGATTTGTATGTGATACCGAAATCGATGCGTAAAAGCACGGTTATCAAATATCACGATCAAGCAGGTCATTTCGGAGTAGACCGAACAGTGAGTTTAATATTGGACAACTATTATTTTGCGGGAGTGCGGCGTTATGTAAAACAGCACATTAGGTCGTGTGCTGAGTGTTTGTTAGTCAAGGTACCATCGGGGAAACAAGCAGGTGAATTACATCCGATTCCATTACCAAAAAGACCATTTTCGCGAGTTCATCTGGATCACTTGGGACCATTTTTGACAAGTTCCAAAGGAAATACCCACATTTTAGTGATCATTGACGGGTTTACTAGATTTGTGAGACTATACGCGGTGAAAAATACGAAAAGTGGAGTGACGGTACGATGTTTACAGGATTTCGTATCAGACTTCGGGTTACCGAAAATGTTAGTGACTGACAGGGGGACAAGTTTCACGGCCGGAAAATTTAAAGTGTATTGCGGAGAAAACGGAATTAATCACGTTTTAAATAGCAGTCGCCATCCAATGGGAAATGGCATTTGTGAACGCGCAAACAAAACAATCACACCGGTGATATTGACGAAAATGCAGACTGAAAAAGCTTGGGATGCAAAGTTAAAAGAAGTGCAACGCGACATAAACAATGTGAGAAACAAAACAACTGGTAAAACACCATTTGAGGCTGTGTACGGGTTTAAACCAAATTTTCATGATGGTGTATTACGTAACATAGCAAATCGTGAAGAGGAGTACGTTGAACCGACCCGACTACAAGAAGAAATACGAGACAGAGTGCCTACGGAACAAATTAAATATAAACAAAGGTATGACCGAACCCATTATAAACATGAAGGTTATGCAGTTGGAGATATCGTTTACATCAAAGGACCAGCCGTATCGACGGGAGAACCGACAAAGACGCAACGAAAATATAAAGGACCGTATGTTGTAACCGAAGAAATGGGAAACGATACGTATCGGATAAATACGGTAAATGGGGACAGAGCGAGAAACTACTCCACAACGGTACACACGTCCTTGATGAAAATTTACAGGAATCAACAAGAAATTGAAGACTCAGCGTCGGAAAGTAGCAACGACGATGAACCTAGGTCAGTTAGAACGTCATCAGAACATGCAGGGAGTGCATCTTCAACAACAGTACGGCAGGCAGTGGAAGGAGCGAGCGGAGATAGTGATAATGACGTGCAAATTCGTCATGAGCAAAATAGTGCGCGATTAGTTAAGCGTATTGTGAAACCACCGAAGTACTTGAAGGATTATAAACGATTTTAAACATTGGTGATTCGAAATAGTTTATTTTGTAATAATTTTATTCATAGGATAACATTACTTACAGATGTGTTTAAGGTAATGTTTAATTAAGGAAGTTATTTTTAGGAGCAATTATTTAATTTTATTCGATCAGGAGATCGAAAGGTCAGGACGACCGTATGTTACAATTATATTTTATTTGAATTTCGTGCCGAATGAAAGACAGAGAGGGGGAAGAAAAGTGGGGGAGACGCGGTGGTGCATGGGAGAAGAAAAATTGGCGCGGTGAACGTGGAGAAGAGTGTAGTAGAGTTGAGGAGTAATTTTGAATTAAGATTGTAGACTATATTAAGTGTTTTTTAATAAAAGGACTTATTAATCCTGACAAGGTTATTATTAATATCCGGAGTTTTGGAGAGTTACGATACTTTAGTGAAAGTATTGTTAACAACTCCAATAAAGAATATGCTATTGATTTAACTTTCAAAGAGCAGAAATAGGTTATTATCAATTCTACGTCATCTTCTGAATCTGAACTTGCACGAGTCAACTAAATTTTCAATCATATTTTCAACAATAGGCGGAACGATAGTAGCAAAAACCATTTTAAAAAATTAGGTTATTATTATATGCATGATTATTGCGGAGGGGATTAACTCATTTTGGGTTCTGCTTCTGAACATGTTCCGAAATACGTCAGTAATTTCTCCGATTGCAATTTCGGAACGGTGTCATTCAGTACTGCTATCCCCAAGTACTACCAGCAGTGTCAGTAGATTTCGGAACGTAGCCTAATAGGGCGGTAAGTAAAACAAAACATGCAAATTTGACACTTCTAGAGGTAGCGTTCTGATTTTATTTTAGATACCTAGCACGTTTGATATCAAGGATCGTGCAATTAAAATGACAAGTCAAAATTTCATAATTACATTTTAAAAACTACTTATTCAAAAATAATTCTGTAAATTCGATCGGGCAAAAAATATTATACGGCACACGGTCGGTAAGTGCTTACCTACAGATCTCAAAAATTGGAAAATCTCAACCCTACGGGTCTCGATTTTCCAACTTTTTTCGATCTGTTAGAGAGCACTTACCGACCTTGTACCGTTATATACTATCTATATATCACTGTAAAGAGATTAAAGTGCCTATTATTCAAAGCTGCAAAAACAAACACCAAACAAAAGTTTGCTATAAAAATAAGTCGACACTTTTCCGCATTTTCTTGTGTCTTTCTTAATTTTTTTTTCTAATTAATTTTTCAATATTACATCATTGAAAAAAAAGAAAAAAATTTAAAATATTATTTAGAGTCAGATAAATAAAAATTTGATACTAACAATAGTTCGAAAAAATTGAAAGAAACATTTGGTGTGAAAATAAGTCTAGACATTTTTCCATATTTCATTGCGTCTTTCTCAAAATCTGCTATAGTTAAGGGTAGGTACATAACAAAACACCCTGTATATTATTATATAATTGAACGCAAAATTTAATTGTCTATCACATAGGTAGGTAGTATATGGCTAAAATGTGGTATGGTATGGGAAAGTAAAAAACTTAAAAACATTCTTACGACAAATAGGGAAGTAAAAATCAAAAAAACTACACTGACACTGTCATACTCCGCGAAAATGAAGCAGTGTCTCCCAAAAAATCCGATATACCTATTGCGTTTAAAAAATTGTGCGCAAAAATATTCCGCAGTACGTAAAAGTAATATCAAGTGTACGCAATAATAATCCGCAAAGCACTTCCAAATACTACAAAAACTCATCTCAGGGAGAGTATTACTAGAATCAGTTAAAAATATAAATATACAACCCCTCCTGCTACTATTGAGGAATCCCAATTAACAACCGATACGTTGAGATTGAAAAAGAAGTTAGGTAATAGCACCGACGTGTTTCCTCTACAGTAACAACAATTCAGAAAGCTTGCACTAATGTCTCGCTAGCGGAAACACAGTGCCAAAAAAAAAATGGATCAGTAAACATACACATTATGGTATCTACAGAATTTAAAAGATTAATCTCATTTATTTGAATTTATTTTATTTTTTTTGACTTAGGTAACACTTATAACACAGTTACAGTTGAAATTTAGTATTGTGGCACCAAACAATTGATGAATCTTTTAATTCTGCGCTATTGTCTGTACCAGACTTCAAATTCAGTGTTAGTCTTATGGAGGCCGACTTTGCCAAACCTACTTTACTTCTCAGTTGGGTTGACCGTAAACAAGAGAACTTTCCCTTCAGTTGCTTTAACAAGAGCCCCAGGATAACCACAAGTGACAACGCCGTGCAAGATTTTCCCATAAGAATTACATTGCCCTATGCTGCCAACACTGAATTTGAAGTCTGGTACAGACAGTAGTTATCGATAATCGGAAACGCACGCTCTTCAATGTTAGTAAATAATTAGAGTGGGGGGAAACTAGTATAAAGTTTTACCAAAAACCCAAGAAGAAGAACATCTTCCGATTGCAAAAAGCATTGTATTGGGCATTTTTGCAGCTTATCGAATACTACACACGCACACCAAATATAAAGAAACAAAAGATGAACCATTTTAAAAATATCATTGCTTGCAAAAAAAGAATAGAAATTTTACGAGAAACGGGGATGTAACAAAATCACACCCACGTTAATTTACCCAAAACGTCAAAAATAATATTCGATCTGTAAAGATCGCCAAAGATAGAAAATTGCTTCTAAACTTTTTAAAATGGACCAGGAATAAAAAAAAAGTGGAGGTGCAAACCTCCCCTGAACTTTCCCATACAAAAATAAACATTCGTTTTTGGTATTCAACAGTATTGTTCGCCACAACCGATAAACTAAACTTGAAAATTAACACCAGTGCCGATTGTGTTCATCTGCGCATGTGTGATTATTTATATTCATAGGCTGCTAGGATTAGCCGGCGACAAGGAATTCCCGTCCCGCGCATGGTCACTTACAAATTTCACCCTACACTGTTTTAAAGTTCAATATTCACGAATTTCTCATTAACCGTACATTTTAGCCATATTAATACATTATACTATATGATGGACAATTAAATTCTGCATTCAATTATATAATAATATACAGGGTGTTTCATTTAAAATAACAAAGTTGCTTATTGTACTGTGGAAATCAAACGCCCTGTATAAGTGGCATACATTTAGAAAAATGCAGAATTATATACTGAATAACTTTTATATTTAGACTTCTTTCATATTTTGACTAATAAAGGCGCTATAGGAGCATCAATTTTCGATTTTCAAAACCTCGTAGAGGGCGCCACAGTGAAATTCTGGCGTTCATCGAAAAACAAAAATGTAGCCAATACCAAGCTGCATACGTGTAGAAAATTTAAACAAAATCGTTAGACCAGTTTTTTTGTAATAATTTTTCAAAAATTTCAAAATATTTGGAAGAGCGCCGTTGCGACCGTTTTTGGATTTAGTAAATGATTCTTTTTCTTGGTGTGGTACAGCCAAAGGGCTTTCAAACAAGTTGTTGCGGAACCTGATCAGATAACTGGTTTTTGAGTTATGGGGCGTTAAAGTCGAAATTTTGAAAAATTCATAGCGGCATTTGGAAGTTAGAGAGCCCGGCAAAAAACTGATTGGCTTGAATTATGGTCTTCTTTCATATTTCCTACTCAGATTTTCAAAATTCCGCTTCTGAAAAAAATGCTACCAAAAAAACATGTCTAACTTCCGCTACCGGTTTCGAATTTTTTTGAAAAGCTTATTTTGTCGATGAATTTTCGATATACCCCTTCATTTCAAATTTCATCCAAATCGGTCCAGTAGTTTTTGCGTTAGAGGCGTTACATACACACATACATACACACCCTCAGCAGACATTTTTTCTAGACCACTTTTTTGGGTTCCTGGGGGCCCAAAACACGTATTTCCGCGAAAATCTCGATTTCGAAAATTTTCATGATATCAATACTTCTACACGACGATATGTCATGTGTTTGTCGGGATGAGAATTTAAAAGGCTTTTCACCACCTACCGATTTACTCATTTACTTAAAAAAAAATTCTATCCAACACCTTCCTTTTATTTTATATATTTATAATGTATACTTGTAGCCTCTAGATTTATAGGGCTGTTAGTACCCCCCTCCAACTCCACCCCCCTTCTTTATAATGTATGTTTTTTGTACTTTGTCGGCCCTCGAAATGTTTTTACAACTCGTTTGTGTTTTATCATGACTTGCAACTGTCCCTGGATGTCTTTGGATGCAATGTATTCCATTACGATATGTCATGTGTTTGTCGGGATGAGAATTTAAAAGGCTTTTCACCACCTACCGATTTACTCATTTACTCTATCCAACACCTTCCTTTTATTTTATATATTTATAATGTATACTTGTAGCCTCTAGATTTATAGGGCTATGTACCCCCCTCCAACTCCACCCCCCCTTCTTTTTATGTATGTTTTTTGTACTTTGTCGGTCCTCGAAATGTTTTTACAACTCGTTTGTGTTTTATCATGACTTGCAACTGTCCCTGGATGTCTTTGGATGCAATGTATTCCATTACGATATGTCATGTGTTTGTCGGGATGAGAATTTAAAAGGCTTTTCACCACCTACCGATTTACTCATTTACTTAAAAAAAAATTCTATCCAACACCTTCCTTTTATTTTATATATTTATAATGTATACTTGTAGCCTCTAGATTTATAGGGCTATGTACCCCCCTCCAACGCCACCCCCCCTTCTTTTTATGTATGTTTTTTGTACTTTGTCGGTCCTCGAAATGTTTTTACAACTCGTTTGTGTTTTATCATGACTTGCAACTGTCCCTGGATGTCTTTGGATGCAATGTATTCCATTACGATATGTCATGTGTTTGTCGGGATGAGAATTTAAAAGGCTTTTCACCACCTACCGATTTACTCATTTACTTAAAAAAATTCTATCAACACCTTCCTTTTATTTTATATATTTATAATGTATACTTGTAGCCTCTAGATTTATAGGGCTATGTACCCCCCTCCAACTCCACCCCCCCTTCTTTTTATGTATGTTTTTTGTACTTTGTCGGTCCTCGAAATGTTTTTACAACTCGTTTGTGTTTTATCATGACTTGCAACTGTCCCTGGATGTCTTTGGATGCAATGTATTCCATTACGATATGTCATGTGTTTGTCGGGATGAGAATTTAAAAGGCTTTTCACCACCTACCGATTTACTCATTTACTTAAAAAAATTCTATCAACACCTTCCTTTTATTTTATATATTTATAATGTATACTTGTAGCCTCTAGATTTATAGGGCTGTTAGTACCCCCCTCCAACTCCGCCCCCCTTCTTTATAATGTATGTTTTTTGTACTTTGTCGGTCCTCGAAATGTTTTTACAACTCGTTTGTGTTTTATCATGACTTGCAACTGTCCCTGGATGTCTTTGGATGCAATGTATTCCATTACGATATGTCATGTGTTTGTCGGGATGAGAATTTAAAAGGCTTTTCACCACCTACCGATTTACTCATTTACTTAAAAAAATTCTATCAACACCTTCCTTTTATTTTATATATTTATAATGTATACTTGTAGCCTCTAGATTTATAGGGCTGTTAGTACCCCCCTCCAACTCCGCCCCCCTTCTTTATAATGTATGTTTTTTGTACTTTGTCGGTCCTCGAAATGTTTTTACAACTCGTTTGTGTTTTATCATGACTTGCAACTGTCCCTGGATGTCTTTGGATGCAATGTATTCCATTACGATAAGTCGTGTTTGTCGGGATGAGAATTTAAAAGGCTTTTCACCACCTACCGATTTACTCATTTACTTAAAAAAAATTCTATCCAACACCTTCCTTTTATTTTATATATTTATAATGTATACTTGTAGCCTCTAGATTTATAGGGCTATGTACCCCCCTCCAACTCCACCCCCCCTTCTTTTTATGTATGTTTTTTGTACTTTGTCGGTCCTCGAAATGTTTTTACAACTCGTTTGTGTTTTATCATGACTTGCAACTGTCCCTGGATGTCTTTGGATGCAATGTATTCCATTACGATATGTCATGTGTTTGTCGGGATGAGAATTTAAAAGGCTTTTCACCACCTACCGATTTACTCATTTACTTAAAAAAATTCTATCAACACCTTCCTTTTATTTTATATATTTATAATGTATACTTGTAGCCTCTAGATTTATAGGGCTGTTAGTACCCCCCTCCAACTCCGCCCCCCTTCTTTATAATGTATGTTTTTTGTACTTTGTCGGTCCTCGAAATGTTTTTACAACTCGTTTGTGTTTTATCATGACTTGCAACTGTCCCTGGATGTCTTTGGATGCAATGTATTCCATTACGATAAGTCGTGTTTGTCGGGATGAGAATTTAAAAGGCTTTTCACCACCTACCGATTTACTCATTTACTTAAAAAAAAATTCTATCCAACACCTTCCTTTTATTTTATATATTTATAATGTATACTTGTAGCCTCTAGATTTATAGGGCTATGTACCCCCCTCCAACTCCACCCCCCCTTCTTTTTATGTATGTTTTTTGTACTTTGTCGGTCCTCGAAATGTTTTTACAACTCGTTTGTGTTTTATCATGACTTGCAACTGTCCCTGGATGTCTTTGGATGCAATGTATTCCATTACGATATGTCATGTGTTTGTCGGGATGAGAATTTAAAAGGCTTTTCACCACCTACCGATTTACTCATTTACTTAAAAAAATTCTATCAACACCTTCCTTTTATTTTATATATTTATAATGTATACTTGTAGCCTCTAGATTTATAGGGCTGTTAGTACCCCCCTCCAACTCCGCCCCCCTTCTTTATAATGTATGTTTTTTGTACTTTGTCGGTCCTCGAAATGTTTTTACAACTCGTTTGTGTTTTATCATGACTTGCAACTGTCCCTGGATGTCTTTGGATGCAATGTATTCCATTACGATAAGTCGTGTTTGTCGGGATGAGAATTTAAAAGGCTTTTCACCACCTACCGATTTACTCATTTACTTAAAAAAAATTCTATCCAACACCTTCCTTTTATTTTATATATTTATAATGTATACTTGTAGCCTCTAGATTTATAGGGCTATGTACCCCCCTCCAACTCCACCCCCCCTTCTTTTTATGTATGTTTTTTGTACTTTGTCGGTCCTCGAAATGTTTTTACAACTCGTTTGTGTTTTATCATGACTTGCAACTGTCCCTGGATGTCTTTGGATGCAATGTATTCCATTACGATAAGTCGTGTTTGTCGGGATGAGAATTTAAAAGGCTTTTCACCACCTACCGATTTACTCATTTACTTAAAAAAAATTCTATCCAACACCTTCCTTTTATTTTATATATTTATAATGTATACTTGTAGCCTCTAGATTTATAGGGCTGTTAGTACCCCCCTCCAACTCCGACCCCCTTCTTTATAATGTATGTTTTTTGTACTTTGTCGGTCCTCGAAATGTTTTTACAACTCGTTTGTGTTTTATCATGACTTGCAACTGTCCCTGGATGTCTTTGGATGCAATGTATTCCATTACGATATGTCATGTGTTTGTCGGGATGAGAATTTAAAAGGCTTTTCACCACCTACCGATTTACTCATTTACTTAAAAAAATTCTATCAACACCTTCCTTTTATTTTATATATTTATAATGTATACTTGTAGCCTCTAGATTTATAGGGCTGTTAGTACCCCCCTCCAACTCCGCCCCCCTTCTTTATAATGTATGTTTTTTGTACTTTGTCGGTCCTCGAAATGTTTTTACAACTCGTTTGTGTTTTATCATGACTTGCAACTGTCCCTGGATGTCTTTGGATGCAATGTATTCCATTACGATATGTCATGTGTTTGTCGGGATGAGAATTTAAAAGGCTTTTCACCACCTACCGATTTACTCATTTACTTAAAAAAAAATTCTATCCAACACCTTCCTTTTATTTTATATATTTATAATGTATACTTGTAGCCTCTAGATTTATAGGGCTATGTACCCCCCTCCAACTCCACCCCCCCTTCTTTTTATGTATGTTTTTTGTACTTTGTCGGTCCTCGAAATGTTTTTACAACTCGTTTGTGTTTTATCATGACTTGCAACTGTCCCTGGATGTCTTTGGATGCAATGTATTCCATTACGATATGTCATGTGTTTGTCGGGATGAGAATTTAAAAGGCTTTTCACCACCTACCGAATTACTCATTTACTTAAAAAAAAATTCTATCCAACACCTTCCTTTTATTTTATATATTTATAATGTATACTTGTAGCCTCTAGATTTATAGGACTATGTACCCCCCTCCAACTCCACCCCCCCTTCTTTTTATGTATGTTTTTTGTACTTTGTCGGTCCTCGAAATGTTTTTACAACTCGTTTGTGTTTTATCATGACTTGCAACTGTCCCTGGATGTCTTTGGATGCAATGTATTCCATTACGATATGTCATGTGTTTGTCGGGATGAGAATTTAAAAGGCTTTTCACCACCTACCGATTTACTCATTTACTTAAAAAAATTCTATCAACACCTTCCTTTTATTTTATATATTTATAATGTATACTTGTAGCCTCTAGATTTATAGGGCTGTTAGTACCCCCTCCAACTCCACCCCCCTTCTTTATAATGTATGTTTTTTGTACTTTGTCGGTCCTCGAAATGTTTTTACAACTCGTTTGTGTTTTATCATGACTTGCAACTGTCCCTGGATGTCTTTGGATGCAATGTATTCCATTACGATATGTCATGTGTTTGTCGGGATGAGAATTTAAAAGGCTTTTCACCACCTACCGATTTACTCATTTACTTAAAAAAAAATTCTATCCAACACCTTCCTTTTATTTTATATATTTATAATGTATACTTGTAGCCTCTAGATTTATAGGGCTATGTACCCCCCTCCAACTCCACCCCCCCTTCTTTTTATGTATGTTTTTTGTACTTTGTCGGTCCTCGAAATGTTTTTACAACTCGTTTGTGTTTTATCATGACTTGCAACTGTCCCTGGATGTCTTTGGATGCAATGTATTCCATTACGATATGTCATGTGTTTGTCGGGATGAGAATTTAAAAGGCTTTTCACCACCTACCGATTTACTCATTTACTTAAAAAAATTCTATCAACACCTTCCTTTTATTTTATATATTTATAATGTATACTTGTAGCCTCTAGATTTATAGGGCTGTTAGTACCCCCCTCCAACTCCGCCCCCCTTCTTTATAATGTATGTTTTTTGTACTTTGTCGGTCCTCGAAATGTTTTTACAACTCGTTTGTGTTTTATCATGACTTGCAACTGTCCCTGGATGTCTTTGGATGCAATGTATTCCATTACGATAAGTCGTGTTTGTCGGGATGAGAATTTAAAAGGCTTTTCACCACCTACCGATTTACTCATTTACTTAAAAAAAATTCTATCCAACACCTTCCTTTTATTTTATATATTTATAATGTATACTTGTAGCCTCAAGATTTATAGGGCTATGTACCCCCCTCCAACTCCACCCCCCCTTCTTTTTATGTATGTTTTTTGTACTTTGTCGGTCCTCGAAATGTTTTTACAACTCGTTTGTGTTTTATCATGACTTGCAACTGTCCCTGGATGTCTTTGGATGCAATGTATTCCATTACGATATGTCATGTGTTTGTCGGGATGAGAATTTAAAAGGCTTTTCACCACCTACCGATTTACTCATTTACTTAAAAAAATTCTATCAACACCTTCCTTTTATTTTATATATTTATAATGTATACTTGTAGCCTCTAGATTTATAGGGCTGTTAGTACCCCCCTCCAACTCCGCCCCCCTTCTTTATAATGTATGTTTTTTGTACTTTGTCGGTCCTCGAAATGTTTTTACAACTCGTTTGTGTTTTATCATGACTTGCAACTGTCCCTGGATGTCTTTGGATGCAATGTATTCCATTACGATAAGTCGTGTTTGTCGGGATGAGAATTTAAAAGGCTTTTCACCACCTACCGATTTACTCATTTACTTAAAAAAAAATTCTATCCAACACCTTCCTTTTATTTTATATATTTATAATGTATACTTGTAGCCTCTAGATTTATAGGGCTATGTACCCCCCTCCAACTCCACCCCCCCTTCTTTTTATGTATGTTTTTTGTACTTTGTCGGTCCTCGAAATGTTTTTACAACTCGTTTGTGTTTTATCATGACTTGCAACTGTCCCTGGATGTCTTTGGATGCAATGTATTCCATTACGATATGTCATGTGTTTGTCGGGATGAGAATTTAAAAGGCTTTTCACCACCTACCGATTTACTCATTTACTTAAAAAAATTCTATCAACACCTTCCTTTTATTTTATATATTTATAATGTATACTTGTAGCCTCTAGATTTATAGGGCTGTTAGTACCCCCCTCCAACTCCGCCTCCCTTCTTTATAATGTATGTTTTTTGTACTTTGTCGGTCCTCGAAATGTTTTTACAACTCGTTTGTGTTTTATCATGACTTGCAACTGTCCCTGGATGTCTTTGGATGCAATGTATTCCATTACGATATGTCATGTGTTTGTCGGGATGAGAATTTAAAAGGCTTTTCACCACCTACCGATTTACTCATTTACTTAAAAAAATTCTATCAACACCTTCCTTTTATTTTATATATTTATAATGTATACTTGTAGCCTCTAGATTTATAGGGCTGTTAGTACCCCCTCCAACTCCACCCCCCTTCTTTATAATGTATGTTTTTTGTACTTTGTCGGTCTTCGAAATGTTTTTACAACTCGTTTGTGTTTTATCATGACTTGCAACTGTCCCTGGATGTCTTTGGATGCAATGTATTCCATTACGATATGTCATGTGTTTGTCGGGATGAGAATTTAAAAGGCTTTTCACCACCTACCGATTTACTCATTTACTTAAAAAAAAATTCTATCCAACACCTTCCTTTTATTTTATATATTTATAATGTATACTTGTAGCCTCTAGATTTATAGGGCTATGTACCCCCCTCCAACTCCACCCCCCCTTCTTTTTATGTATGTTTTTTGTACTTTGTCGGTCCTCGAAATGTTTTTACAACTCGTTTGTGTTTTATCATGACTTGCAACTGTCCCTGGATGTCTTTGGATGCAATGTATTCCATTACGATATGTCATGTGTTTGTCGGGATGAGAATTTAAAAGGCTTTTCACCACCTACCGATTTACTCATTTACTTAAAAAAATTCTATCAACACCTTCCTTTTATTTTATATATTTATAATGTATACTTGTAGCCTCTAGATTTATAGGGCTGTTAGTACCCCCCTCCAACTCCACCCCCTTCTTTATAATGTATGTTTTTTGTACTTTGTCGGTCCTCGAAATGTTTTTACAACTCGTTTGTGTTTTATCATGACTTGCAACTGTCCCTGGATGTCTTTGGATGCAATGTATTCCATTACGATAAGTCGTGTTTGTCGGGATGAGAATTTAAAAGGCTTTTCACCACCTACCGATTTACTCATTTACTTAAAAAAAATTCTATCCAACACCTTCCTTTTATTTTATATATTTATAATGTATACTTGTAGCCTCTAGATTTATAGGGCTATGTACCCCCCTCCAACTCCACCCCCCCTTCTTTTTATGTATGTTTTTTGTACTTTGTCGGTCCTCGAAATGTTTTTACAACTCGTTTGTGTTTTATCATGACTTGCAACTGTCCCTGGATGTCTTTGGATGCAATGTATTCCATTACGATAAGTCGTGTTTGTCGGGATGAGAATTTAAAAGGCTTTTCACCACCTACCGATTTACTCATTTACTTAAAAAAAAATTCTATCCAACACCTTCCTTTTATTTTATATATTTATAATGTATACTTGTAGCCTCTAGATTTATAGGGCTATGTACCCCCCTCCAACTCCACCCCCCCTTCTTTTTATGTATGTTTTTTGTACTTTGTCGGTCCTCGAAATGTTTTTACAACTCGTTTGTGTTTTATCATGACTTGCAACTGTCCCTGGATGTCTTTGGATGCAATGTATTCCATTACGATATGTCATGTGTTTGTCGGGATGAGAATTTAAAAGGCTTTTCACCACCTACCGATTTACTCATTTACTTAAAAAAATTCTATCAACACCTTCCTTTTATTTTATATATTTATAATGTATACTTGTAGCCTCTAGATTTATAGGGCTGTTAGTACCCCCCTCCAACTCCGCCCCCCTTCTTTATAATGTATGTTTTTTGTACTTTGTCGGTCCTCGAAATGTTTTTACAACTCGTTTGTGTTTTATCATGACTTGCAACTGTCCCTGGATGTCTTTGGATGCAATGTATTCCATTACGATATGTCATGTGTTTGTCGGGATGAGAATTTAAAAGGCTTTTCACCACCTACCGATTTACTCATTTACTTAAAAAAAAATTCTATCCAACACCTTCCTTTTATTTTATATATTTATAATGTATACTTGTAGCCTCTAGATTTATAGGGCTATGTACCCCCCTCCAACTCCACCCCCCCTTCTTTTTATGTATGTTTTTTGTACTTTGTCGGTCCTCGAAATGTTTTTACAACTCGTTTGTGTTTTATCATGACTTGCAACTGTCCCTGGATGTCTTTGGATGCAATGTATTCCATTACGATATGTCATGTGTTTGTCGGGATGAGAATTTAAAAGGCTTTTCACCACCTACCGATTTACTCATTTACTTAAAAAAATTCTATCAACACCTTCCTTTTATTTTATATATTTATAATGTATACTTGTAGCCTCTAGATTTATAGGGCTGTTAGTACCCCCCTCCAACTCCGCCCCCCTTCTTTATAATGTATGTTTTTTGTACTTTGTCGGTCCTCGAAATGTTTTTACAACTCGTTTGTGTTTTATCATGACTTGCAACTGTCCCTGGATGTCTTTGGATGCAATGTATTCCATTACGATATGTCATGTGTTTGTCGGGATGAGAATTTAAAAGGCTTTTCACCACCTACCGATTTACTCATTTACTTAAAAAAAAATTCTATCCAACACCTTCCTTTTATTTTATATATTTATAATGTATACTTGTAGCCTCTAGATTTATAGGGCTATGTACCCCCCTCCAACTCCACCCCCCCTTCTTTTTATGTATGTTTTTTGTACTTTGTCGGTCCTCGAAATGTTTTTACAACTCGTTTGTGTTTTATCATGACTTGCAACTGTCCCTGGATGTCTTTGGATGCAATGTATTCCATTACGATATGTCATGTGTTTGTCGGGATGAGAATTTAAAAGGCTTTTCACCACCTACCGATTTACTCATTTACTTAAAAAAATTCTATCAACACCTTCCTTTTATTTTATATATTTATAATGTATACTTGTAGCCTCTAGATTTATAGGGCTGTTAGTACCCCCCTCCAACTCCGCCCCCCTTCTTTATAATGTATGTTTTTTGTACTTTGTCGGTCCTCGAAATGTTTTTACAACTCGTTTGTGTTTTATCATGACTTGCAACTGTCCCTGGATGTCTTTGGATGCAATGTATTCCATTACGATAAGTCGTGTTTGTCGGGATGAGAATTTAAAAGGCTTTTCACCACCTACCGATTTACTCATTTACTTAAAAAAAATTCTATCCAACACCTTCCTTTTATTTTATATATTTATAATGTATACTTGTAGCCTCTAGATTTATAGGGCTATGTACCCCCCTCCAACTCCACCCCCCCTTCTTTTTATGTATGTTTTTTGTACTTTGTCGGTCCTCGAAATGTTTTTACAACTCGTTTGTGTTTTATCATGACTTGCAACTGTCCCTGGATGTCTTTGGATGCAATGTATTCCATTACGATAAGTCGTGTTTGTCGGGATGAGAATTTAAAAGGCTTTTCACCACCTACCGATTTACTCATTTACTTAAAAAAAAATTCTATCCAACACCTTCCTTTTATTTTATATATTTATAATGTATACTTGTAGCCTCTAGATTTATAGGGCTATGTACCCCCCTCCAACTCCACCCCCCCTTCTTTTTATGTATGTTTTTTGTACTTTGTCGGTCCTCGAAATGTTTTTACAACTCGTTTGTGTTTTATCATGACTTGCAACTGTCCCTGGATGTCTTTGGATGCAATGTATTCCATTACGATATGTCATGTGTTTGTCGGGATGAGAATTTAAAAGGCTTTTCACCACCTACCGATTTACTCATTTACTTAAAAAAATTCTATCAACACCTTCCTTTTATTTTATATATTTATAATGTATACTTGTAGCCTCTAGATTTATAGGGCTGTTAGTACCCCCCTCCAACTCCGCCCCCCTTCTTTATAATGTATGTTTTTTGTACTTTGTCGGTCCTCGAAATGTTTTTACAACTCGTTTGTGTTTTATCATGACTTGCAACTGTCCCTGGATGTCTTTGGATGCAATGTATTCCATTACGATATGTCATGTGTTTGTCGGGATGAGAATTTAAAAGGCTTTTCACCACCTACCGATTTACTCATTTACTTAAAAAAAAATTCTATCCAACACCTTCCTTTTATTTTATATATTTATAATGTATACTTGTAGCCTCTAGATTTATAGGGCTATGTACCCCCCTCCAACTCCACCCCCCCTTCTTTTTATGTATGTTTTTTGTACTTTGTCGGTCCTCGAAATGTTTTTACAACTCGTTTGTGTTTTATCATGACTTGCAACTGTCCCTGGATGTCTTTGGATGCAATGTATTCCATTACGATATGTCATGTGTTTGTCGGGATGAGAATTTAAAAGGCTTTTCACCACCTACCGATTTACTCATTTACTTAAAAAAATTCTATCAACACCTTCCTTTTATTTTATATATTTATAATGTATACTTGTAGCCTCTAGATTTATAGGGCTGTTAGTACCCCCCTCCAACTCCGCCCCCCTTCTTTATAATGTATGTTTTTTGTACTTTGTCGGTCCTCGAAATGTTTTTACAACTCGTTTGTGTTTTATCATGACTTGCAACTGTCCCTGGATGTCTTTGGATGCAATGTATTCCATTACGATATGTCATGTGTTTGTCGGGATGAGAATTTAAAAGGCTTTTCACCACCTACCGATTTACTCATTTACTTAAAAAAAAATTCTATCCAACACCTTCCTTTTATTTTATATATTTATAATGTATACTTGTAGCCTCTAGATTTATAGGGCTATGTACCCCCCTCCAACTCCACCCCCCCTTCTTTTTATGTATGTTTTTTGTACTTTGTCGGTCCTCGAAATGTTTTTACAACTCGTTTGTGTTTTATCATGACTTGCAACTGTCCCTGGATGTCTTTGGATGCAATGTATTCCATTACGATATGTCATGTGTTTGTCGGGATGAGAATTTAAAAGGCTTTTCACCACCTACCGATTTACTCATTTACTTAAAAAAATTCTATCAACACCTTCCTTTTATTTTATATATTTATAATGTATACTTGTAGCCTCTAGATTTATAGGGCTGTTAGTACCCCCCTCCAACTCCGCCCCCCTTCTTTATAATGTATGTTTTTTGTACTTTGTCGGTCCTCGAAATGTTTTTACAACTCGTTTGTGTTTTATCATGACTTGCAACTGTCCCTGGATGTCTTTGGATGCAATGTATTCCATTACGATAAGTCGTGTTTGTCGGGATGAGAATTTAAAAGGCTTTTCACCACCTACCGATTTACTCATTTACTTAAAAAAAATTCTATCCAACACCTTCCTTTTATTTTATATATTTATAATGTATACTTGTAGCCTCTAGATTTATAGGGCTATGTACCCCCCTCCAACTCCACCCCCCCTTCTTTTTATGTATGTTTTTTGTACTTTGTCGGTCCTCGAAATGTTTTTACAACTCGTTTGTGTTTTATCATGACTTGCAACTGTCCCTGGATGTCTTTGGATGCAATGTATTCCATTACGATATGTCATGTGTTTGTCGGGATGAGAATTTAAAAGGCTTTTCACCACCTACCGATTTACTCATTTACTTAAAAAAAAATTCTATCCAACACCTTCCTTTTATTTTATATATTTATAATGTATACTTGTAGCCTCTAGATTTATAGGGCTGTTAGTACCCCCTCCAACTCCACCCCCCTTCTTTATAATGTATGTTTTTTGTACTTTGTCGGTCCTCGAAATGTTTTTACAACTCGTTTGTGTTTTATCATGACTTGCAACTGTCCCTGGATGTCTTTGGATGCAATGTATTCCATTACGATATGTCATGTGTTTGTCGGGATGAGAATTTAAAAGGCTTTTCACCACCTACCGATTTACTCATTTACTTAAAAAAAAATTCTATCCAACACCTTCCTTTTATTTTATATATTTATAATGTATACTTGTAGCCTCTAGATTTATAGGGCTATGTACCCCCCTCCAACTCCACCCCCCCTTCTTTTTATGTATGTTTTTTGTACTTTGTCGGTCCTCGAAATGTTTTTACAACTCGTTTGTGTTTTATCATGACTTGCAACTGTCCCTGGATGTCTTTGGATGCAATGTATTCCATTACGATATGTCATGTGTTTGTCGGGATGAGAATTTAAAAGGCTTTTCACCACCTACCGATTTACTCATTTACTTAAAAAAATTCTATCAACACCTTCCTTTTATTTTATATATTTATAATGTATACTTGTAGCCTCTAGATTTATAGGGCTGTTAGTACCCCCCTCCAACTCCGCCCCCCTTCTTTATAATGTATGTTTTTTGTACTTTGTCGGTCCTCGAAATGTTTTTACAACTCGTTTGTGTTTTATCATGACTTGCAACTGTCCCTGGATGTCTTTGGATGCAATGTATTCCATTACGATATGTCATGTGTTTGTCGGGATGAGAATTTAAAAGGCTTTTCACCACCTACCGATTTACTCATTTACTTAAAAAAAAATTCTATCCAACACCTTCCTTTTATTTTATATATTTATAATGTATACTTGTAGCCTCTAGATTTATAGGGCTATGTACCCCCCTCCAACTCCACCCCCCCTTCTTTTTATGTATGTTTTTTGTACTTTGTCGGTCCTCGAAATGTTTTTACAACTCGTTTGTGTTTTATCATGACTTGCAACTGTCCCTGGATGTCTTTGGATGCAATGTATTCCATTACGATATGTCATGTGTTTGTCGGGATGAGAATTTAAAAGGCTTTTCACCACCTACCGATTTACTCATTTACTTAAAAAAATTCTATCAACACCTTCCTTTTATTTTATATATTTATAATGTATACTTGTAGCCTCTAGATTTATAGGGCTGTTAGTACCCCCCTCCAACTCCGCCCCCCTTCTTTATAATGTATGTTTTTTGTACTTTGTCGGTCCTCGAAATGTTTTTACAACTCGTTTGTGTTTTATCATGACTTGCAACTGTCCCTGGATGTCTTTGGATGCAATGTATTCCATTACGATATGTCATGTGTTTGTCGGGATGAGAATTTAAAAGGCTTTTCACCACCTACCGATTTACTCATTTACTTAAAAAAAAATTCTATCCAACACCTTCCTTTTATTTTATATATTTATAATGTATACTTGTAGCCTCTAGATTTATAGGGCTATGTACCCCCCTCCAACTCCACCCCCCCTTCTTTTTATGTATGTTTTTTGTACTTTGTCGGTCCTCGAAATGTTTTTACAACTCGTTTGTGTTTTATCATGACTTGCAACTGTCCCTGGATGTCTTTGGATGCAATGTATTCCATTACGATATGTCATGTGTTTGTCGGGATGAGAATTTAAAAGGCTTTTCACCACCTACCGATTTACTCATTTACTTAAAAAAATTCTATCAACACCTTCCTTTTATTTTATATATTTATAATGTATACTTGTAGCCTCTAGATTTATAGGGCTGTTAGTACCCCCCTCCAACTCCGCCCCCCTTCTTTATAATGTATGTTTTTTGTACTTTGTCGGTCCTCGAAATGTTTTTACAACTCGTTTGTGTTTTATCATGACTTGCAACTGTCCCTGGATGTCTTTGGATGCAATGTATTCCATTACGATAAGTCGTGTTTGTCGGGATGAGAATTTAAAAGGCTTTTCACCACCTACCGATTTACTCATTTACTTAAAAAAAATTCTATCCAACACCTTCCTTTTATTTTATATATTTATAATGTATACTTGTAGCCTCTAGATTTATAGGGCTATGTACCCCCCTCCAACTCCACCCCCCCTTCTTTTTATGTATGTTTTTTGTACTTTGTCGGTCCTCGAAATGTTTTTACAACTCGTTTGTGTTTTATCATGACTTGCAACTGTCCCTGGATGTCTTTGGATGCAATGTATTCCATTACGATAAGTCGTGTTTGTCGGGATGAGAATTTAAAAGGCTTTTCACCACCTACCGATTTACTCATTTACTTAAAAAAAATTCTATCCAACACCTTCCTTTTATTTTATATATTTATAATGTATACTTGTAGCCTCTAGATTTATAGGGCTATGTACCCCCCTCCAACTCCACCCCCCCTTCTTTTTATGTATGTTTTTTGTACTTTGTCGGTCCTCGAAATGTTTTTACAACTCGTTTGTGTTTTATCATGACTTGCAACTGTCCCTGGATGTCTTTGGATGCAATGTATTCCATTACGATATGTCATGTGTTTGTCGGGATGAGAATTTAAAAGGCTTTTCACCACCTACCGATTTACTCATTTACTTAAAAAAATTCTATCAACACCTTCCTTTTATTTTATATATTTATAATGTATACTTGTAGCCTCTAGATTTATAGGGCTGTTAGTACCCCCCTCCAACTCCGCCCCCCTTCTTTATAATGTATGTTTTTTGTACTTTGTCGGTCCTCGAAATGTTTTTACAACTCGTTTGTGTTTTATCATGACTTGCAACTGTCCCTGGATGTCTTTGGATGCAATGTATTCCATTACGATAAGTCGTGTTTGTCGGGATGAGAATTTAAAAGGCTTTTCACCACCTACCGATTTACTCATTTACTTAAAAAAAATTCTATCCAACACCTTCCTTTTATTTTATATATTTATAATGTATACTTGTAGCCTCTAGATTTATAGGGCTATGTACCCCCCTCCAACTCCACCCCCCCTTCTTTTTATGTATGTTTTTTGTACTTTGTCGGTCCTCGAAATGTTTTTACAACTCGTTTGTGTTTTATCATGACTTGCAACTGTCCCTGGATGTCTTTGGATGCAATGTATTCCATTACGATATGTCATGTGTTTGTCGGGATGAGAATTTAAAAGGCTTTTCACCACCTACCGATTTACTCATTTACTTAAAAAAATTCTATCAACACCTTCCTTTTATTTTATATATTTATAATGTATACTTGTAGCCTCTAGATTTATAGGGCTGTTAGTACCCCCCTCCAACTCCGCCCCCCTTCTTTATAATGTATGTTTTTTGTACTTTGTCGGTCCTCGAAATGTTTTTACAACTCGTTTGTGTTTTATCATGACTTGCAACTGTCCCTGGATGTCTTTGGATGCAATGTATTCCATTACGATATGTCATGTGTTTGTCGGGATGAGAATTTAAAAGGCTTTTCACCACCTACCGATTTACTCATTTACTTAAAAAAAAATTCTATCCAACACCTTCCTTTTATTTTATATATTTATAATGTATACTTGTAGCCTCTAGATTTATAGGGCTATGTACCCCCCTCCAACTCCACCCCCCCTTCTTTTTATGTAAGTTTTTTGTACTTTGTCGGTCCTCGAAATGTTTTTACAACTCGTTTGTGTTTTATCATGACTTGCAACTGTCCCTGGATGTCTTTGGATGCAATGTATTCCATTACGATATGTCATGTGTTTGTCGGGATGAGAATTTAAAAGGCTTTTCACCACCTACCGATTTACTCATTTACTTAAAAAAATTCTATCAACACCTTCCTTTTATTTTATATATTTATAATGTATACTTGTAGCCTCTAGATTTATAGGGCTGTTAGTACCCCCCTCCAACTCCGCCCCCCTTCTTTATAATGTATGTTTTTTGTACTTTGTCGGTCCTCGAAATGTTTTTACAACTCGTTTGTGTTTTATCATGACTTGCAACTGTCCCTGGATGTCTTTGGATGCAATGTATTCCATTACGATATGTCATGTGTTTGTCGGGATGAGAATTTAAAAGGCTTTTCACCACCTACCGATTTACTCATTTACTTAAAAAAATTCTATCAACACCTTCCTTTTATTTTATATATTTATAATGTATACTTGTAGCCTCTAGATTTATAGGGCTGTTAGTACCCCCCTCCAACTCCGCCCCCCTTCTTTATAATGTATGTTTTTTGTACTTTGTCGGTCCTCGAAATGTTTTTACAACTCGTTTGTGTTTTATCATGACTTGCAACTGTCCCTGGATGTCTTTGGATGCAATGTATTCCATTACGATATGTCATGTGTTTGTCGGGATGAGAATTTAAAAGGCTTTTCACCACCTACCGATTTACTCATTTACTTAAAAAAAAATTCTATCCAACACCTTCCTTTTATTTTATATATTTATAATGTATACTTGTAGCCTCTAGATTTATAGGGCTATGTACCCCCCTCCAACTCCACCCCCCCTTCTTTTTATGTATGTTTTTTGTACTTTGTCGGTCCTCGAAATGTTTTTACAACTCGTTTGTGTTTTATCATGACTTGCAACTGTCCCTGGATGTCTTTGGATGCAATGTATTCCATTACGATATGTCATGTGTTTGTCGGGATGAGAATTTAAAAGGCTTTTCACCACCTACCGATTTACTCATTTACTTAAAAAAATTCTATCAACACCTTCCTTTTATTTTATATATTTATAATGTATACTTGTAGCCTCTAGATTTATAGGGCTGTTAGTACCCCCCTCCAACTCCGCCCCCCTTCTTTATAATGTATGTTTTTTGTACTTTGTCGGTCCTCGAAATGTTTTTACAACTCGTTTGTGTTTTATCATGACTTGCAACTGTCCCTGGATGTCTTTGGATGCAATGTATTCCATTACGATAAGTCGTGTTTGTCGGGATGAGAATTTAAAAGGCTTTTCACCACCTACCGATTTACTCATTTACTTAAAAAAAATTCTATCCAACACCTTCCTTTTATTTTATATATTTATAATGTATACTTGTAGCCTCTAGATTTATAGGGCTATGTACCCCCCTCCAACTCCACCCCCCCTTCTTTTTATGTATGTTTTTTGTACTTTGTCGGTCCTCGAAATGTTTTTACAACTCGTTTGTGTTTTATCATGACTTGCAACTGTCCCTGGATGTCTTTGGATGCAATGTATTCCATTACGATATGTCATGTGTTTGTCGGGATGAGAATTTAAAAGGCTTTTCACCACCTACCGATTTACTCATTTACTTAAAAAAATTCTATCAACACCTTCCTTTTATTTTATATATTTATAATGTATACTTGTAGCCTCTAGATTTATAGGGCTGTTAGTACCCCCTCCAACTCCACCCCCCTTCTTTATAATGTATGTTTTTTGTACTTTGTCGGTCCTCGAAATGTTTTTACAACTCGTTTGTGTTTTATCATGACTTGCAACTGTCCCTGGATGTCTTTGGATGCAATGTATTCCATTACGATATGTCATGTGTTTGTCGGGATGAGAATTTAAAAGGCTTTTCACCACCTACGGATTTAGCAAAGGAGGTTTTGAGAAACAATAAATAAATATAAAAAGAGTAATTCATGACGTCATGGTCGCCATTAAAAAATTGATGACGTAGATGCACCTTTAGCGTGCCCTGACTATATTAGATAAAAGTTTTGTATACACAGAGGCAAAAGTATTTAATAAAAAAATTTGTACATTCCACGACAAAGGATTGGAAATATTTCTTTGTACTCTTCAGATACGCTCTAAGATGGTCAGTTTCATTTAATTTAATTAAAACACTTTCTACATTTACATGAACCAATTTGAGCAAATAATAATTTTATTTCTAACCGACTTTCAAGATTGCGAGCTGCCAATTCGTATTTTTAGTGTAGGTATACGCACGCGCGTATTGCACAACTGTATTGGCTAGCAGGTTAAACAGTTGATATAATGACGTCGACACTTCCACCAAATAGATAATCAAAGCACTCCTGGATCATTTAAAAAAATTACCAGTGTAAGATCCCTATGTTCAGTTTTCCCAGCGACACACAGTATAATATACTTACACCTTATTTTCAATAAATACACAAGTTAAAACAAAAAAAATATGTATTATTTAGCTCAACATTTCAGACTGTAATATAAAACAGACATACACCTCTATTTAAAAAAAAATGATATGCTAAAACAAGAAAAAAGTTCATTACGATAATTAGAAAAATATATAATACACATGAAACGAAAATAGTATTTATATTCTTACATTATACAAAACTATAGAGTATAACAGAATACAGTGTCTCGTTCTTAGGGTGCGGAAATTATGAATGAGTAGCTTCTCTTTATGAATAATACAAGTCACATTTTTTTATATTAACTTGAGGTGCTTTAAAATAAATTACCATTCACTATTCAATAATTTACTGCAAATAACCACTCACAACGAACGAGACACCTTGTGACACAATTTGGAATTAAGAGTAAAATATTAAAACAATTTTGATTTTCTCTTATAAAACGGATTTATTGGACTATTGATAGCATTGGCTTTCAAGAGAGGCTTAGAAGGTCTCTTAGTGGCATCATAGGGAATGGCAGGCGAACTTCGTAGCCGAGCTTGATGCTCGTGAATTTCCTGCGATTTGTTTAATTTCAAATCGATTTTTACCCTCTTCTCACTCTTTGGTGTTACTCCTGGTTTAGCAAATGGATTCTTAATTAGCCTTTCATCCATAGAGAGGCGTCTTTCAGGCAGATTATTAATAGAAACAGAATTGTGACTTAAGGAGTAGCGGATTTTGTTTTTATATGTGTTGAGTAAAGTATTCAAGTTTTCAATCTTTCTTTTGTTGGACGGGACAAAAATTTCTACCTCGCCTTCTTTTAGAGGCAAATCCCATTCGTTCTGAGGAAAAAGAAGTTCATTATGTTTTTGTTTTTTTTTAATTTTTGGCATACGGTCAACGTTACCATTTTCTAATGCCGTGCCTGAAACCAACGAGTCAGATTTTTCAGATACCCGATTGCTATCATCCAAATCATCGTATCGTTCCACGAACCACATGCCGGAATTTCTAAGGAACTGGTTTTCATTTTCTTCCTTCCATTCTTTCTTTAAAACCTTCCGTTTTTGCACTCTATTACCATTAAGAGTCCGCTTCTTTTTTTTATTCGTGCCATTGCTTAAGTTACCTTCGCTCTTTGCAATAAATTTTGCAAGTTTGTTTTGAAACATTCCGGCCATGCCCGGTAATAAATCATCGTCTGTTTTAAGTTTTTTTAAATTTTCCGCAGCCTTTTTGAGTTTAAGTTTTCGTTTGTGATTCTTACTACTGTCTGCAAGAACTTGTTTTTCAAACTTTACGAGCCGGTTAACGGATTTTTTTAAAGTCGTCGAATAACCGTCATATTCTGGCATACGAATTTCTTTGATACCCAATGGGAAGACGCCGTTTGTAAGACTTTCAAAGCTAAAGAAATAATTTCAATGAATATTCCGATTATTACCGATAACAAAAAACCTGATTTAGTTGGCTCCCAGTTTGGGAACTCAAGTCAACTAGGTTACTTACTTTTGTATAAGTTTCGTAATAATTTTTCTAGAAAACGATGTCGATCCTTGGGCAAATTTATATTCTAATAGTAACTGGGAAATTTCGTCTGGATCAAACTGTAATTGAGGTAAGTCAACATTTACATGACCTGCTCTCGGATCTAACGGCTTTTCTCCTGGTTCCACTTCGTCACTGATATCGGACATATCCTCGTCATCGGAAGCCTCAATTTTTTCCATAGACTCGATCGTTCCACCAGGGAAACCACGCTACACAAATATGATTAGTTTTAGCTTTATTTTTAAAAAATTAATTGACTTACTTCTTTCCAAGCATCAAAGCGAATGTTGTATTCCATCCCTTCGTCTGTTTGCCGAAGTAAATGGTGGAACAAGTATTTACGAATGTGGGTAACTTGACGATTATCTTCTAACATAGACAATTGTTTTACAAATGGTCTTAGAAATTCTGCGACTAAATGTTTTTCTAATTCCCCATTCGAGATCTAAAACATTTCAATCTGAAACCGATACGTAACGTTTATAAAAATTATTATTACCTTGGACAGTTCCTCTAAATATATTTCTGTTATGTGCATCGTCAAACCTAAATGAGTGCTATTGTTCTTTTTCAAAACGGTTTCTAATAAAATGTTACCAAATTCCATAATTAATTCCACATCCCAGTCGTTTTTCTTTAAAACCTCCAAAGCCTGTCGTACAATTCGTCTTACGAACTGTAAAAGAGATTTTGTAAACGACTCCAAAAAGCAAGGTTATAGTATACTTACCATTAAAAATTTATCCAGTCGTAATTGATCGATTCCAAACCACTGTTGACTAAGAACTTGAAGTCCACATTTAAAAAACAATAAAGATATGTTGGGGTTTCGGAAATGTATTAATTTGGATATTCTTTCAGCACATTCTTCCTGGATCAAAGGTTTATCGGCCATCCACATGGTATTAAATAAACCTCCCCATAGTCGAACAAAATCTTCTTCCGTGAAATCTACATGAACACAGGGTGTAAATATTTTACTATGGAGAGGAAAAACCTAAACAATTCACCTATTTTTGTGGAGCGATCTTCAAACCATTTTGGTAAATTTTTCAGGACTCGTTCTCGCACTTTTTGGTTGTTTTCCATCAAAGCCTTTACTATTTTCAAGTCTTGCTGGAGTAGAAGCAATTTCTTCTCGCCATCAACATCATTTTTAAGTTTACCCATGCTTCACGTGGTTCATTGAAGGAAAATTAACCTCAGAATTGTTTGAGAGAAAACGCCAGTCGCCAAGCAAAGAAGAGGAAAGTGCGCGTGCGTGACAGTTGAATGCCTGCTTATACAGGGTGTAGAATTGAATTAGGCACGGTTGGGATTTCAATGTAAAAAATTTTATGTTCATTTATTTTCTCCCCTAATTATTTTAGAGCTAAGCTGTTCCGAAGTTTTTTGTAGAGAAAGAAATACTGAATGGCGATGTTCGTTTTGTATTTAAGTTGTTCAGAAAGAAAAAAGTGGAGGTCCTCTGGACTTTCCCATACTAAACATAAACATTTGATAGACAATTAAATTTTGGCCGTTGCTAGCTCCACGGCTAACGTGGATATAATTCTGACACAAAATCCACGGCATTATACGGCATGCACAAGTCTGGGGACTTGGAAAATTATTTCAGCTTCCTGAAATCAAAGAATATTTAACTATGTTAAATATTCTTTGCAGAGATTATAGGGAAAGAGGTGCGTACGATTGGTTGCCTACTCCCAAGGCGTAAAGGTCTGTTTCTGAGAAATCGATGATAATAATTATTAACTCCAAACAAAATCAATCGCTCGGACTTACCGGTTACGCAATTTTTGAAAAGCTTATTTTGTTGATGAATTTTTAATATATCCCTTCATTTCAAATTTCATCAAAATCGGTTCACTAGTTTTTGCGTTAAAGCCGTTACATACACATACACTTTTTTGGGTTCTTGGAGGTCCAAACCACGTATTTCCGCGAAAATCTCAATTTCGAAAATTTTCATGACATCAATACTTCCCATATACCAGTGGTGGTATGGAAAAGTAAAAAAGTGGAGGTGCAAACCTCCCCTGGACTTTTCCATACTAAATATACTAAACGTTTCGTTTTTGGTATTCAACATTATAGTTCGCGAGGCAGACCCTGATAAGCATTTGAATGCCTAGTGAGAAAAACGAGACTAGACAGATTCGATATGAACAGAAGAAAGACACCCATTTATCTGTAGGCAACGGCTAGAAATTACAGCTGGCGAAGCCGGACGATTGCTACCGACCGGCGATCCGTTTCCGGAGTCCAACATAATATCCAAAATTCACGAATTTCTCATTAACCGTACATTTTAGCTATATGAATACCTTATACTATGTGATAGACAATTAAATTTTGCATTCAATTATATAATAATATACAGGGTGTTTCATTTAAAATAACAAAGTTGCTTATTGTACTGTGGAAAGCAAACGCCCTGTATACGTGATATACATTTAGAAGAATGCAAAACTATATACTGAACAACTTTTATATTCAAACTGTTTTCATATTTTGATTAATAAGGGCGCTATAGGAGCATCAATTCCCGATTTTCAAAACGTCGTAGAGGGCGCCACAGTGAAATTCTGGCATTCATCAAAAAACAAAAATGTAGCTAATACCAAGCTTAATAAGTATAGAAAATTTAAACAAAATCCCATGGACAGTTTTTTTGTAATAATTTTTCAAACATTTCAAAATTTTTGGAAGAGCGCCGTTGCCCCCGTTTTTCTATTTAGTAAATAATTTTTTTTTCAGGGTATAGTACCGCCAAAGGACTTTCAAACAAGCTGTTGCGAAACCTGATCAGATAACTGGTTTTGAATTATGGGGGGTTAAAGTCGAAATTTTGAAAAATTCATAATGGCGGCCATTTTGAAGTTAGAGAGTCCGGTAAAAAACTGTTTCCCTTTAATTATGGTCTTCTTTCATATCCCCTACTCAGATTTTCAAAATTCCTCTTCTGAAAAAAATGCTACCAAAAAAACGTGTCTAACTTCCGTTTCCGGTTTCAGATTTTTTTGAAAAGCTTATTTTGTCGATGAATTTTCGATATACCCCTTCATTTAAAATTTCATCAAAATCGGTTCACTAGTTTTTGCGTTAGAGGCGTTACATACATACATACCCACCCACCCACCCACAGACAGACATTTTTTCTAGACCACTTTTTTGGGGTCCTCGTCCTGGAGGTCCAAAACACGTATTTCCGCGAAAATCTCGACTTCGAAAATTTTCATGATATCAATACTTCCCATATACCAGTGGTGGTATGGGAAAGTAAAAAGTGGATAAATTTAAGGCAAAGTAAACGGAAACTTCTGAAAAATTATTTATTTTATGTACATTAGGAAAACTTGTGATCTGTTTTTACATAAGTGCTTGTAATTATCACGAGGAAAGGTGCACAGACTTAAAATTCTTATACCACGTGCGATCTGTATAGGAACTTTCAGTTCTGCCCAACTTCCGTTTAGTATTGAAACAAATTACAATCATTAAAAATTCTTAAATAAAATCACAATATGGTATATTAAAAATATACTTAAAAAAATCGTAGCCACAATAAAAACCATTTCCGGAGAGTACACACCAATTGGGAACCGCATCCGTTTTAATAGCAAAATCAAAAATTTTCATCATACCTTTTCGCTGAACTACATAGTTCAGAGTTTAATCATATGTTTTAATCCTTAAAAATGAAGCAGTTTTCTCAATCATCAACGTTATTAGTTTGTACTCGATTGTGATAACACAAAGTTGAGCAATCAAAGTAAAAAAAGATGGCTTTAAATAAATAATAAACAAAAATCAAGTTTAGACACCCCTTATCAAAAACGTAACCTTCGAACCCTACCAAAAAACATTTAAAAAATTTTTTATAATACAAGTGACGAAGCGGCAGAAACAGTAACACCTGCTTTCATTAAAATCATCATCTTTTGGTTGGGTATTTTTGTAAGATATTCTTCCTGTAACTATTTATTACACAGTCTCTTTTGTTTATCGCATTCACTGGTCACTAAACTCCGTAGAGACTGTGAACAAAAATAATAATATTAATTTGACATCGAAACAAAATCGAATCAAACACAAACCCTGTTAATCGGCATATACGATATAAGGCTGGTCAACATCGGCTACTTCTACCTGTACAAATTGTGGTTGCAGCATCTGCATGGTATTACCAGCAGCACGACTCATAGAGTTTCTAGACCTACAAACGGTTTAATTAAAAAAATTCTTAATGTACGCAGTCAAGACTTACTTGGCTTTAGCGTGTGTTAAAATGTGACTCTTAAGATTTGTAGATTGTGCAAACTTTTTATTGCATCCATCAAAAGGACACACATATGGTCTGTCTCCTGTATGGATACGAACATGTGTTCTAAAAACAAACGTCAAATCAATTAAGAAACCTAAAATCCTTCCCATACAATGAATTATTTATAAAAACAAATGAACAATGCCTTAGAGTAATGTTCTTACCTTAAATTAAAATCGAGACTAAACCGCTTTCCGCATCCCTCGAATGTACACTGAAACGGTTTCTCGCCCGTGTGTACCAACTGATGTCGTTTTAATTTGCTAGATTCTACAAAAGCTTTTCCGCATTCTGCACATACATGTACACGTGGGCCATGGGTATGTAAATGTTTACGCATGGCGGAATTGTCCCGAAACATTTTATTACATCCCTTATGCGGACAAGCTGCAAAGAGAAAAAATCAGAGATGTATTTGGTAGAAGTCCGGGGGATATTTTACCAATTGTTCTATCGACTGAATCCTGATTTGGACGACGAACTCTTGGACTTTTTAAACCTGGACGTGCAAACTCTGCCAGTTGCTTTGGATCCGATAGATCTAACCCAGGAATACCATCGGCTGGTATTTTCTTTCCTGTCATGTATTCGGTGTAATCTGGATCCGGTTCTGGGTTAGAACCTTCATCTGTACAAAGGTTTTGTAATATACAAATGGATATGTGTAACGTGTATTGAATTTTACATTCCCCAGAACAAAATTTTTAAATTGTGCGCGCTTAACCCGAATGGAAAATTTATTCAAACATAAATAAGCGCCATCTAGCGGCAGCCCAAAGCAACCCTCCTCCACATTACATTACAACTATTTTTAATGCCTTTCAGACGTAAATTTTGCTAGAAAAATTTCCTTAAAGATCAAATAATGGATTAACTGAATGTATTGCGTCTATTTGCAATATCATATTTCCTCAGAAGGCTATAAAATAATCTAAAATGTGATTAAAATTTCCCTTAATGGCGTCCGTCAGCCATTGCACCGTCCATAAGAAAATTCAGGAGCCATTTAATAATATGGCAGAAAATGTTAGTTATGGCCGCTGTGTATCAAAACAAATCGTTCCCTCCCGTAAAAATTCTAAAAAAACGTCAAATAATGTAACATCAGTTAGCTAAAAGTTTTGTAACAAAGCCCCAGTGCCCCCCGGATCCCCCCATGTAGTGAAAACCAACGACCGTCGAGTCTTTCCCAGAAATACCCGTCGAAATGCTCCGAGGAGTCTGTTTACCCAACATAAAAGGGTGGAAAAGAATGTATCTCGTAGTGTGCAACCCCAATTTTCCGCAGAGACCGGTCCAGGGCGTTGCCACGCAAGATTCTCCGAACAATTCCACTCACCATCGCTAGTTCCCGATGCCCACATAGTGACGGAAAATTCGCCTTCCATGGTTTTTATTTGAACTTGTTTCTGTTCCCATTTTCTAGGTTTTGTTTCCATAGTCATATCCCCGCATAACATAGCTTCGCTTTTAATTAAAACGCCGCGATTTTTCAGGACAGAATTGGTTTTCTTTCGCTTAATAGACGGTCCAGGGGAAGACTCGATGTAGATATCCGAAGCGTCCGGGACAGGGACGTCGTATAAGTTGAGGGGGTCTCCTGTTTCGTCGATAATCTCCTCCTGGGGCTCCAGAATAATGTCTCGACCTTCCAATGATTGCATTGGAATCATAGGCTCCCCGCATTCAACGATGGTTTCTACCGTGTCGGGCATTTCCACCGGGATACTTTCGATTTCAACGCACTCTTGGATGTCGGGTTGAATTTCCACCTCGCACATTATACTCTGATCCGCCATAATTTTGTAAATATGTCCAGTTTAATTTATTGTTTATAAAAGATGGTCGCGCAATATGGCGGTGAAAAATGTCTGCTCACTATACCACAATGGCGGATGACCGCTCTCCACGAACTGTTCGTCATCGAATGCTCGATAATTTTTAATTCCGAAAGTTACGACGTACGTCTGTATATCCTTAACTCTCTTACACCCAAACATTCGTATGACCGTCTCTTTCCTCTCAAACTGCGTTGTAAGATACTACACCGCGCTACGCGCCCTCTTTGCATATTCCTGTAGAACAAAAAAAAAGGCGGTAATTTCAAACCAAACTATTCGACTATTATATTCATTGCACCAATTGTGATTACAGACTTTATACATTATTATTTCAGTACATCCTTATTTTATAGATACAGTTCGCACAAAAACACTTTAAAATTCTTTAAAAAAAAAAACAATAAATAAAACTATAGTTTCAGCTTAAATTAAAATAGTTAACAATTTGTTTTACAACTCTAGAAACCTTCAGTGATGATGAACGAAGGTTAAGATCAAAGGAGCTAAACATCCTAACACTAAAATGAGCAATTCCGAATGTTGTAGACTAGTTTGTTGATTTTGTACAATTTTAACGCCTGCTTCGGCATTCTGTACTCTTGTATAGGAATGATCATGATGGCCCTTTTGGGTTAATTCTGCTAACACATGCACTGTTGCCACATAAAGAAACGTACCCGCAGAAAACAGCATAGCTATCCCTTTAAAAAAAAATATTAAAATGATTTTAAAATTAAATTGTCCTACAACAAACCTGTTCCATTAATCGAGCTAAACCTTTCCTTTTGCTCTTGCCCGATTCCAAAATAAGTCAACACAGCTAAAACGGGTGCTGCAAGAGCAAATATCAGCAAGTGTTTTCTTATTCTTTGTCTAAAAAGTTACGATTAATAATATTACGCCATGATATTTTAATAACTCAACCTTTCAATTCCTTCGTGTAATAAAAACGTGACTAAACCAAAGGCTGCAGGTGCTTTATGCAACATAATTGCTAAAAATACAATTATTTCGACGTCAGTATGACTTGTTGTGGCTGCAGCTCCTAAAGCAACTCCATCTGCAGCTGCATGAACAACGAGACCAATTGTTGCTGTTACGTTACGTTCTGATGGATTTAAAGATTCATTTCTACTTTGCGAGATCTACATTGAGAAAATAAATAAAACTTATCGTCTTATTTAGTTTTGTTTTTGTTACCTGATCGACTAGAAGCATAAATACAAAGCCGAGCACTAAACTGATGCCTATTACAGAAAATGGATCACCTTGGTTTTCTATTGCTTGCAGACTATCATTTGCTTTTTCTGTAGGATGTACGTCGCTGGTTAAAGACCTTACGCCTTCGGGAATGATAACCGCAAGGGCTGTTCCTACTAATAAACCGGAGCCAAATACCGTAACTTTCTTTAGTTTTCCCTAAAAAAGCAAGTTTTGTTATGATTTTTGTAAACATCTGGAAATGCAATTTAGAATAATACGAACAAAATTACTGTAATAAAGTTGTCAATTTACCTCTGATAAGTTAATGAAGAGCGGAATTGAGCCAGCCAGATAAGAACCGATTAACATAACCATCACCAGCGCCAACAACATAAGTGTTTCCTCCATCCTTTTGTTCGAAAGATAATATCGACTACCTTTTTTCTTTAATATAATAAAACTGGTAGCGTCCTACGTATATCGTTATTAAATGCATACGTATCACAGGCAAAGAATAATAATAAACTATTAAAATTTAAATAATAACAAAATTTTACACGTATGTATACAAATGTCAAAAGTCAAGCTGACATGTCAATATCAGGGTAGCCATTTGTTAAGTAAATATTGCCAACATTGATACTATATAAGTATATAGGGTGACTTGAAATAAATATACATTAATGATCGAAAATGCATATGCGGAAATGGCGCTCTCCAATTTATTGCAAATAGACTGATCTGCACCTGTAGTGATCTACTCTAAAAAGAAGTGGGACATCTGGCCTTCGCCATCTGGCTGCAAGTCAAACAGCTGCCGAGTCGACTGGTCGCCCAGTCATCTAGCCGCTGAATCAAGTGGCCGCCAAGTAAACTTGCCACCAGTGAAAAGCAGTGAAAGCAATTAATTGTTTATTCGAGATCCCCATGCTTAGTCTCCAAAAATGGACATCCTGTATATCACTTGCTGATAAAACATAAATACTCTTATTCCATCAATAGTAGCTACTACTTTGGAGTGGTGGCCACTTCACCCCGTGGCCAGTTGCCTAGTCTGGTTTGACGACACCTTATCGACCGTTTATGGCTTATATAAGCTGCTGATTGGGCTATAACTAATTTGACCACGTCTTATTGCTTGTATATCATATAAAACCTGCACATTTGTCCATAGATAGTATGACCAGGCCTGAACTGTTTATCAAATAGGTAAGCTAGGAGTCTCAGAACTTTGTTTCTAGAGCCCAGGCATAAGCCATGCAAACTGCTACATTGTAGCTGAAACTTTATTATCTAGTAAGACTCATTGATCAAGCTAGAAGTTAAATTCTTCTAAGTTTTCTGGATTATGCAACTTTTTATTTTTTAAGTTTAAATAGTTCCTAAACCCTACGAATATTTCTGATGCAGTTCCATTTTAGTAGGAAACAATAGACACATAAAAGGAAGTTTATATTTTGTATTAAAAGTTCCAGGAACAAAGCAAAATTGTGGAAAAACAGATTGAAGCTTTCCAAACAATAAATGTTTGCAATTTAAATTTCTGCAAATCTCAGTTCCTTACAAAAATTATTTCCGTTTGTACACAGACAAACAAGAGTTAACTCTACACAAAAATCAACACAATTATGAAACAAAAACAAATGCAATTATAATACAAACATTTATTTTCCAATTTATTATAAATTACACCGTTTCCTGCACAGGTGGTTCATAACCTTCTGGACGATCTACTTTAGCACCAGCCTCTCCAGGTTCCCCAGAGCCTCCTTTGCCTCCATCGCCGTGTAATTCAAGAAGCTTTGAAAGTTCAAAACGTGGCTTTTTCAAAACTTTAACCTTGCGAATGTAAACATCATGGAGGGGATAAATACCCTGACATGCTTTCTCGATGTCCTTGGCAATGGAATCGGGTAGAAGTTTGTTTACAACCTCTTTTAATTCACTACCCGTAATGTCACGTGTAATAATTTCTACCATTTTCTTACGAATCGCTCTAACCTAGAAAAAAAACAATAATTAAACATCGAGACTTGGAAAATAATAAAAAGTTAAAATAGCAATTAAAATCAGATTGTGATATGTTATCTTCAGATATGTATCAAAGCGAGCTGGGAGTATCATCATACGTACTAAACAGTAACAATAAAACACGAAAGAAAAAAAGATTGCAAACCTGTGTATGTTGTGCATAGCAAGTTTTCCTCTGCGATAGTTGATCCTTGTTGGTAAAACCAATGCAGAATACTCTAAGTAAATATCCGTCAGTGGTTTTTACATCAGCAGAAGCTTCGATTAAAGTTTGCCATTTTTTAACCATGGAACGTAATTTATCGGTAGTCAAATCCATTCCGTGGAAATTTGTAAGAACATTTCTACCTAAAGTATAAACCACAAAATTAAACACATCAAATAAAAAACTTTAATGAGTTTATACCTTGAACATCTTCAGCGATGAGTTTAAATTTACGGAAAGAACGTTCTGCATCATTATCGTTTTGCAGATCGGCTAATGATACTTCAAAGACTCTAAACTTTAACCCTTCCGAAGCGATTTTGGTTCCTTGCGTACGATTTACTAAAGTCTTTCCTATTTGGCGAGTGGCAAACATAGAAGGTGCCTTCACATCGTACCAATCCTTACGGGTGAACGGGTCAATGCTACCAACAAAGTTTTTTACGTTAAAAAAACAGGCACACAAAGGGAATTACATAATAATTGTTTAAATTTAGTCAGACTAGAAAATAGGGAACAAGTTCTCTTCATCTTTGTATCAAAGCGAGCTGAGTGGTATCATCATGTAAAGTAAAACATAACCTAAACCTTGCACACCTTATAAAACTACTATAAACAATTTAGGGGGCAATATAAATTAAACTTAGACAGATTAACAATCAGAGGTAATGTAAATCGAGTTAAATTTCTTGGGTATCGCCAGGTCAATGTGGAACAACACGAGAGTAACATAAACTTTAATGCAAAATAATTTTGATCATCCAACACAAAAACCATTCAAACATCTTAAAATTAAATAAAGAGGGTATTTAAGTAATTAAAATCAGTAAAAGTTTTTACTTACATCTTCTTTTTAACACCCTTTTTGCCTCCTTTCGACAATCCCTTATTCTTACCAACGGCCATTTTCACCCGTTGAATGAAAAAGAAGCACAGCGAGTTTCTCGACAACGCTTGCAGATTGCGCTAGAAAGAGACAACAATAACCGGCCGAGTACACGGAAATAGAGATAGCGATAGAACGAATTCGATCTATATTCACTCAAAAGATGGCAGCATATCATCGACAAAGTTTTCTAAATACAGGGTAAAAGAAAAGATACTCATAAAGAAAGATAGAAAAAGCTGTGGAAGGACATGCAATTTTATTAAAATATACAAACAATTAACTTATGCTATCTACATTAAAACTTAAAGAAAATCAGTTTGATTTAAAAAATACAGAATTTAAAACTTCCTTCTAAATTTGACTTCACCTATACATCAGCTGCGCATGCGTATTTGACAGATCAAGTTCGCTGGATATCTGCTAATGACATTTGATTTACCATAACCTAAATTTATTAACCCTTACCCTTACAATCCTAGTTTTCAAAGAGATTTTTATAGATTTCCTAATATTTTAAAGCCTAAAGATATCCAGGGTCTTACTTATAATATTATCTAGACCTTGATGTAGATATTAAGTCCATGGATTTAATTCCGAAACCTAACGAGGCAGATTGTTGCAACTCCGGATGCAATCCATGCATCCTCGATGTGTATGAAGAGAAACTAAGAAAATTTAGGATTGGAAACTTGGAGAAAAAGAATAACTGTATATCGGAAACAACGTACACAACCTTTAAGCTAATTAAAGTTATCGAACACACCCACGACACCTCTTTATTTACTTTTCAGTATGTTAAGGGATGTTCCGAATCCACCCCTGAAGAACTTGCAGTATTATATAAACCTGGACAACACTTTTTAGTAAAAGGTGCGAATCCCACTAAAGAGGATTATTTTACTAGAGCCTACACCCCAATCCCAGTCAATGATGACAATCCAATTAATTTTACAGTTATCATTAAATTATACGAACACGGTATGATGTCTAAATTCATAAAACGTTTAAAGGTAGATTCAGAAACTTTATGGCGAGGCCCTTATGGATCATTTGAAATAAACTATTCCTTACGTTATATATTTTTAATAGCACAAGGAACAGGAATTGCACCACTTTTTGCAGTGATCCAGGATTATTTAAATAATTTCGAGTCCGAAACGTTTTTAAAATTGTTTTTCTGCTGTAGAACAGAACAAGATATTTTATTAAGAAATGGATTGTACGCATTTAGTTCGTTTTGGAACTTTAGCTACGAAATATTTTTATCTAAACCCGGAATGGTTCAATGTAAATATAATGAAACTATAAATTTGAATCGGTTAAAGCGGAATGATATAGAAAAATATATTAAAGATAAATTGGATGATAATATTCAAGTTTTAATATGCGGTAGTGAAGATTTTAATCAAAATATGTTACAGAATGTTGTTGGATGTGGAATTAATAATAATAAAATATTTCTTTTTTAATTAAAGAGAAAAGTCAGAGAAAATAAATGTTTATTTGTTAAGTTTATAAAAATAAAATAAATTTGTTGTTGAGGCTTCTAAGAATCCTTTTTTTCGATCTCTTCCTTCTTCCGTTTTATTTCCCTTGTTAGATCGGACAGGAGATGTGCTAAAATCAATACAATCAGATTTTTTGGTATTTTACAAGGAAAACGTTTACCTTTTCACAATTTGGACATTGTCCGTTTAATTCGTTGAAACTCTGCTTGGCGTTTACAGAAATTAACCACTTAAAGAAATTTTATGTTTATTTTGGGCATCACTTACAAACAACGCTTACAAAACTAATACTTTTCCCATAAGAAATAAATCTCGATTAGAGAAGCACTTGCGAGCGATTTAGGAATAAATGAAAAGCTGCCTCTCTATTCAAGATTGTTCTTGAAACTCTTACCTGATATAAACATGCTTTATGAAAATATTGTTCACATGACGGATTTTGGCAAATTATTTCTGGTAAATCATCATTTAAACGTAACGAGAAACAAATACAACATTCCCCAGTATTGCAAAGCAAAATTTCTTCTTGTGTTGTATTTTCAGGGCATGGAGGAAAACAAGACAAGCCTAAAATTTTACCAAAGTAATACTTATTTTTTCCTCCTCATATACGCACCGATCAGTTTCAATATTTCCTGTAAAACATCGCCATCGGAATTCCAATCAATTAAGTTCTCGGCAACATTTTGTCTTAAACTTTCTACTAATCTTTCTGGACCCAAGAATTTAATATCGGGGACCGTTCCGTCGCTCCAAGGATCTATGGATATGACCATGGATACATTCAAGTCTAAAACAAATTAATTTCAGTATTTTAAAGTTTTTAGGAATACCAAAACTTGCCTACTCCAATTCTTCGATAACAATCTTTTGGAGAAGGTTTCTCTGGATCCAAAACCCAACAAGTTTTATCTAAACGATCCATAATATCAAAAAACCTTTGCAATCTTTCAATTACATTAACAATTTTTTCATATAGACCTTTTAAAGAATTATGTTTTTGAAATAATTTGTCTTTTTGTTCCGGAAATGGATGCTGTGTTACTTGGAAAAGTACTTCAGTATGATTATAATCCGGACAAACAACCATGTCGTGTATTCGATTCGCTTCATCCAAATGGGAAATCCGAATTTCCTTCAAGTCTTCAGAAATGTTACACTTATACATGCTAATGTAAAATTCCCTAAGTTCCACGTACTCGGTTAGAAAACAACGGTACTTTTCACTTAAATTTTGAGCAATTTGTGGAGTTGTTTTTGAAGAAATGATTTGTTGTAGACCATCAAAAAGGGTAACGACGTTCGAGGACTTTAATGATTGCAGGAAAGATGTTATTTCTTCCTGAAATGGTTGTAATTGGGGATGCATCATCAGAGTGGGGGTTCCCCCTTTTTGTTCAATAAGGATTTTGTAATCCACACCCTAAAAATAAAATTTTAGAAAATTAATACATTTCAGAAATAGTAATGATGATATTTATTAACATTTTTATTAATTAGGACACATAAAACAAAAAAAGAAGGGGAAAAAATTACACAATGAGTTTCTAGGTTCACTCAGCATGAAATGAGTATCTGGAGGCAATGTGTAGCTTTGGTACCTACGCACTTTTTGAGGTTAATCTGTGAGTTAATCACACAAATGTTGGGAAAAAAAGGAAAACTTATTAAACATCATTCCACAATCCTTACATTGACTGGTAAATATCCCTGGAATTCCGTAGACTCTGAATTCATGGGTAATATCGTGGGGTATTTTAGCATCATATCGATTAGATGGTCCATCCTGGCTTAATCCACCTGAAACAAAAAAAAAAAAACAAACTTAAAATTAGTATTTAAAAAATTAAACCCCTAGTATTTTATTTTTAAAAATACAAAGCTTACAGTTCTATACAAAAAAGTATATAGAGACAAGTATTATAAATCGGTAGTATCAGCAGTGTTGCCATCCGCCAATACCCGAGTCTCTACCTTGTGAGAGTTCTTCTAACATCACAAGTTAGGGTCTCAGGGAACAGGCAAATTGAACCTCAGTTACAATATTCTAGAAACACTTACAAAATAATATAGGGGGTGACAATTTTGTATCTTCAACCCAAAGATAATTTTCTTTTAAATTAAAAAATTACAAAGTGTTACACATTTCTCCCCCTCCCCCAAGGTAATATGAAGTATAAAGACAAAAAATTCAGCCAAAAGGGAGCAAGATATATGAAACACCCTGTATACACTTAATAATCCTAGCAAACATACTTTTAAAAATGATTACAAAAAAAACATTTAGGGCTTAAAATATAAGTTTTATCTTAAAATATGGACTAGAACTAAAGATGAGTAGGTTCAATTCCCTCTGGTACATTTAAGAAAAGGACTGTATAGGAGTCTGATACTTTCTAGATAAATTAGGCAACCAAACATACATCCAAGTAAATAATGAAGAAAAAGGGCGCAATATTCTACATATACACAATAAGAATGCTCCTCTTAAATAATAAACGTATCTTCCTCCACTTATTCTGTTTTAAAAGGTTTTTTTCTGTTGTTGGAGAATGGCTGCATTCGACAAGAGTCTAGGAAAGTTAGCAGGCTGTACAGTACTCCCAAACGGTGTAATACTTACTATACAACCTACTACCTCAACCAGACACCGCCGTCCCTCTTCTTAATTTTTTCTATTCATATCTTCCCTTAGAATGATCTTCTTGCTTTCACTGCCGATGACCTACCATTAACCAGCAGGTCCCGGTAAATTCAAACTTGTGAATATCACCTGCGACACAAGTTCGGATCTACGGGTTCCTGCCAGCAAGCAAATTTTCTTTTCTGTACTTCCCCTTTCTCCTAAGAAAGAACATATTATTAGGCTTTGTATGAAATTCTGAAGACTGGAAAAAAATTGTGTATGAAAGATTATACCTAAAAGGGTACTTAAACAGATTTATTTTTGAACACCCTGTATTATAGTTTTATAAACAGGCAACCAAAAATACACCAAAGCTAATGTAATATATTTCTGCATAACCTTCAGGCGAAAAAGTAGTATAAAACAATTTCTGAAGAGATTTATTTCTCCCCGCTACGAAATATACGTAACGTAGTAAACCCGATGTCAAGGGTAGTTTATTTATAGTAAATCGGGAAAAGGGTCATCCCCATATTATCGTGGCAAAGTCAAGTGCAGACTCAGACTACGAACAAGGTTAAAACAGTTGGGAGGAAAAGTCGGGCGTAACGTGGATTAGGGAAATGAACGTGATGAAACAATCGAGACAAGGTTGTGGTACTACACCTACCAACCCATTATTGTAATAATAAACAAAACGGCAGCGTGCCTTGATGTGCAGAGGTGGGCCAAGGTAACCGGCGGAGACGCGGCCGCCTATGACCCAGGCGGTTTGAAACGTTTCCGGAGGGTCAATGCCCACCGAAGCCGGTGTTTTTTGCGGGTTTATCTGTCTAGTCTGCTGGTCGAACCGGGTGAACCCGAGCGGCACAGTCGGGTGAAAGTAGCTCCTCGGTACCTTAAGCGCCGCGTTTTTTGCAACACCATTATGTAACATTTATTTATATGCATGTGTTACTATTTATAGCAGTTATTGCACACTATCAAAATTTGTTACGCTGCAACAGGTCAAGACGACTTTGTTTCGCCCAATCCTAATTACGAACCACCCTGTACGTACCTACTTACATTTATAGCTTCGTATTTTTGGCTCTTGATTTTTTCCCAAACACCCTTTTAGTAAATTCCAATTTTATAAAAAGCGAGCCGAGATTAGATTGTTGGTAAATAATGGTGGAGTTGAGCCAGTTCTGGCTAGCGCTAGACCTACGCAACATACATCATAGTGTGCCGAGCCCAAGTCTCACTTCACTTGTTGAACATAGGCTTATTTACATGACATACTTTTACGGAAAAAACGTTTGTAACGTACTCAAACATACCGAAAAACACAGATCGTAATGCTGGAGACCGCGGCTCTAATTTGTAACGGGGAATCCCCTACATTTAACAAAAGAAAATTCATTCGTATGCAATAGTCGAGGAAAAGGTGTGGTAAAAAGATTTCAAACCTGGGACAAAATTTAAGGGTGGTAAATCGGAAGAGATGGTTAAAAGAGGGAATTCCCTCCGAAGACTATTTGCACAATGCCCCCAGAGACGATTTTTCCAGGATAGGAGGTAGTTCCAGGGGGTGGAAGCATGAAAATATCAGCACTAGATTTTAGAATAATATTCTACTGGTTGGGAAAGTACCTATTAACGTAGGGGAGGAACGTGTGATTAGGGAAATCCCACAGGAAAGACAATTCGGAATTTATGGCGAAAGCTCTAAAATCCATGAACTGGAAATCAAATTTCAGACGAGGCAGGGATTAGAAATGTAGAATTCGGGGAACCTGTGAAATACCAGAGGGAATGGAGAATACAAAATCTTTCAGACATGGGATCAAGAAAATCCCATCAACACGGAGGATGGAAAAAAACTTTAGGGGTGGAAAACCTTGTACCACAGCAGTGAGGGTTAACGGCAGGATAAATAAAATGACATTTCACCCTGTATATATTAAAATTCTTAAACTAAGACATTTTTAGTCAATCGTTTATCTCCAGCAACTTCTTTGTTCAAAAGCCGCTGTCACTGATAAAAATTTTATAATTCCTCAACCATCTAGGTCAGAAGTTAAAAGGTTGGCTAAGAACGTTTGATAAAATCTATTTTAAAATTTAAAAAAATGCCATAAATCTCCCGGAATCAATGACTCCATAACAATTTTTATGTTGAGCCATTACTTCTTGTTTTCGGGAGTAAAGGACAGGGGTGGCTTGAGATTTTTTTTGTTCGCATCTAGCAAAAAATTTTTTGCAAACGTAAAGGTCGGAATCATGTGGACAGGCCTAAAGACAGCAACGGTAAGAACAGGCACGGGGGGGACAAGGAGGAGAACGCGGGTTGTTCAACTCGCACAGATTCCAAGGGCGTTCGCGGCCAGACGCAGTGTTGCCACTATTACCGACGAACAACGAACATGGAAAGTATGGTTTGACACGTCTGTCACATGTGGACACCGTCCGGAAACGAAAAATTCGCAAAGAAACACCTAGGGTCGCGATTTTTCCCAATCCCAACTTACGGGGGTTCTTCAGAAAGTTCTCTTGCAGACATTAATATTCAAGCTCTAGGGAGAGCCTTTTTTAAACAAACGCCGCCGACAATTACAGGGTGAATCGAATTAGAAGTAATTCGCATTTCTGTCCAGCGAGGGATGATGCATCTGCGAGCGGTAATCGGTAAAGGGTCGACCTCGACATCCACAAGCGCAAGAACAGGTTAATGAATGAACGGTCAGTGGCGTCGTCGTCGATGTTGCTGCTGCTCCTGCTCCTGCTGCATCCTCCTATTTTATGCCAACAAAATTAACAGCACACCATTTACGGTTCGTGCAAACAAAATAACAACAGGGGTTGTCCGGATGTAAATCAGACTATAGATAAACAATTGAACTACGTACTACGTAACAGTCGGTGAAGGTCGAAATTAGGTTTTAGTACGTTCGCAAAAGTTTCTCGCTGATAACCGAAGAGAGGAAGCTCTAATTTACTGTCTGTAGGTCGTATTGTGCCAGATATTATTAATTTGTTAATTAGGCGCTACTAGTCGCTTGCTTTTATTCTCTTTCTCTCTCTTGTACTATGCCTACATATTATAATGTTAACAATTCCACTTGACAGATACACGAAACAATTTCATTAATTCCGAAGCGAAAATCAAGACTGCTTCGACAACGTTTTGCGCCTCGCCAAACAAATGCACCTTCGGCCCTTCGAAGTCTTGAGTCTTGACTCACCAACCCACTAGATGACAGATTTGTAGTTTTCTTTTTAAAAAGCTACAAAGGTAAAGAGTAGAGAACGGCGAGAAAAATAATCGCTCCGAGAGCACAATTACAATTTTTTTTGCAAACACCCTGTATACATTAATGAATTTGAGACAAGAACAAAATCAAGTAGGCTATGCAGAAGAGCAAAAAGAAAAAAATAATTGTATGGAAAGAGACAAAAATTGGATTAAGAAAGAGAGGGCCGAAAAAGGAAAACAAATTATGAAGGGAAAGAGATCTAAAGAAGGCAGAAAGCTTGTAGGAGGCTGAGCAAGGAAAATAAATTTCAACAAGAGCGCCGTAAAAAGAGATGACGAGAGACGAGAGAGGAAGTTAAGAAGTTGTAAATAGGGGTATAGGGCTGGAAAAGAGATTTTATGAAGAGGGGAAAAGAAAGGGAATATACAGAAGGATGATGAAGGAAAAGCGCTCTAACGACGAGGGAGCATGTAAAGACCAATGAAACAGGAAAAGTGAAAAGCTTCGAGACGGAGGAGGAAGGAAACAAAGAAATTAAGTAAAAAGGGGTCAGGAAGGAAAAAATGTATAAAGAGGGATGAGGAACTGAAAACGATGTAAAACAGCGATGAAAAAGGAAAAGGGATGTAAAAAGAGTGTGAGGAAGGACAAAAATGAGATGAAGAGGAATGAGACATAAAAAGGTACTACGTAAAAGGAGAGGAAGGGAGATATCAAGAGAGAACGAGATCTAAAGAAGGATGAAGGAGGAAAAGAGATACAATGAAGAATGACGAAATATTATGAACTATACAGACAGCAAAAAATTTAAAAAGGGATAAGAAAGCAAAAACATAGCGAAGTGGTACGACCAAACTAAAGAAAGTAAAGGGTAAGAGAAAAATAAACTAAATTTCGAAAACACTTATTTTACAAAATGAGCTCGGTCCGCTAACACATCAATTATTTAACCGATCGTCTTCTTTTTAACTGTTTTTAACAAACTCATTACTCAATGCTTTATTTAGCATCAAAACATTTGAATATAAGGATGACGTGTAAATTTATTCTAAAAAAAATTAAATAATAATCCTCAAGATTACCCCCTCCCCTCTTTTTTTCTAATCTCGGATGCAATCATTATTTCTTGCACAATTCAAGTGCATCAACCAACGTCAATCTGGGTATAGGTCATGGATAAACCAAAACAAACCTTCAATTGTTAACAAACATTAACAAACAACCTCGGCACTGAAATATATGTCGACACTCTTCTTTTTTTTCTTATCAGTGCTACTTTTGTAATCTTTTGTTTCCTACGATACCCATAAAAACAAAGTTATTTTTAAATTTTAAAAACCTTTTGTATTATCCCACAGAAATATTTGTCTAAAAAGTACGTTGTCAAAAGAATTTCGTTTAGAATAATATAATATGAGATTTTCTCTTCCTTTAATACCAAAATACATGAACAGGGTAGGGTGTCTCGGATAATCTAGTCAAGGCTTGCAAATAAATAATTAATTATTAGAGTAAGCTGCGATTAGAAAAACGTATGAACATAATTATACAGTACTTGAAGCCTCGAGGAAAAAAATAAATCCTGTAATACGCGATAATATACAGGGTGTTTCGGATATAAATAAAATAGTGAAATTGCGCACCACCTAGTGTTCAACTGTAGTTTGCGAGGCAACATTGGAAATCACTTGAATACGTAGCGAGAAACACCAGACTATACGGGTTCGATACGTACAGAAGAGAGACAGTCATCTAATTTACTAACGCAGCGGAAGTTCGCGATTTTCTCATCAACCGTACATTTTAGCTATATGACTACCTTATACCATATGATAGACAATTCAATTTTGCATTCAATTATATAATAATATACAGGGTGTTTCATTTAAAATAACAAAGTTGCTTATTGTACTGTGAAAACCAAACACCCTGTACACGTGATATAAATTTAGGAGAATGCAGAACTATATACTGAATAAGTTTTACATTTAAACTTCTTTCATATTTTAATTAATAAAGGAGCTACAGGAGCATCAATTTCCGATTTTCAAAACCTCGTAGAGGGCGCCACAGTGAAATTCTAGCATTAATCAAAAAATGAAAATGTACCTAACACCAAGCTGCAGAAGTGTAGAAAATGTAAACAAAATAGTTTAGCCAGTTTTTTTGTAATAATTTTTCAAAACTTTCAAAATTTTTGCAACAGCGCCGGTTGCGACCGTTTTTGGAATTACTAAATAAATTTTTCTTCATGGTAAAATACCGCCAAAGAGCTTTTAAATAAGTTGTTGCTGAACCTGGTCAGATAACTGGTTTTTGAGTTGTGTGTGTGTGTGGGGGGGGGGGGGGGGGGTAAAGTCAAATTTTGAAAAATTCATAGCGGCCGCCATTTTGAAGTTAGAGAGTCCGGTAAAAAACTGTTTTCCTTGAATTATGGTCTTCTTTCATATCCGCTCAGATTTTCAAAATTTTGCTTCTGAAGAAAATGCTACCAAGAAAACATGTTAACTTCCGCTTCCGGTTTCGGATTTTTTTCATTTAAAATTTCATCAAAATCGGTTCACTAGTTTTTGCGTTAGAGGCGTCACATACATACATACACACCCACCCACAGACAGAAATTTTTTCTAAACCACTTTTTTGCGACTTTTTTGGGTTCCAGGAGGTCAAAACACGCATTTACGCGAAAATCTCCATTTCGAAAATTTTCATCATATCAATAGGTACTTCCCAAAGTAATTAGACACTGTGCCTATAATACTGGGTTAAAATATCTGAAAATATACAGGGTGTTCCCAAAATTTCTCAAAAAGTAAAAGTGAAACTTAAAAAATCGGCGTAAATTTCCTAAACAACAACAAAGAAGGCTCTGTTATTGTTATGGCTCAGATTAAAATCGGTATCAGGAGGAATTTGAAGAAATACTCGTAAATTCTGAGAAATGGAAAGCGATCAAGAGAACGAATCAAAAATACCGACCAGCTGTGGAATCTAAACTTAAAAAGTGTTCCTTTCTACCTGCTCGACTACACTTTTTATGAATATGTGCCGAAAAATAACGGTTGTAACCTGTTTTTTTTTGTATACCTATAAAAAAATCCGGACCACGTGCAAAAGTCCACCCTCGCATTGCCTTTGGGGGAACTCTTGGGAACGGAATAAATATTTGGGGTTGGAAAAAATTTGTCAAATATATTTTGAGGAGAATAAAAAAGTTGACGCAACAATGGAAAACAATTATGTATTTAAACCTTCAAGAAAAAGAAAAACATCCTTTGTACAATAAAAACAGTTAGTACCTATAGCCTATAGGTACATAGGTACTGATGTCACTTACTAGTTTCTGGCAACATTAAATAAGGCAAGGGTTACGCTACCACTTATCACAAACCTGATTTTTTAATTTCCAAAATTAAAGAAATGACGGACGTATTTTCAATTTTGGTTTCTAGTTTCTTTTTATATTATTTTCATAATACATATTTGAATCGGACCTCAGACTGTTAACTATATCTTCATCATCGCCAACGACACAAAAAGTGGAGGTTCCTACCTCCCCTGGACTTTTCTATACAAAAATAAACATTTCGTTTTTGGTATTCAACAGTAGGTCTCGAGGAAGCATTGGATATCACTTGAATGCGTAGCGAGAAACACCAGACTATACGGGTTCGATACGTACAGAAGAGAGACGGGCATCTAATTTACTAACGCAGCGGAAGTTCGCGATTTTCTCATCAACCGTACATTTTAGATATAGGACTACCTTATACTATGTGATAGACAATTCAATTTTGCATTCAATTATATAATAATATATAGGGTGTTTCATTTAAAATAACAAAGTTGCTTATTGTACTGTGGAAAGCAAACGCCCTGTATACGTGATATACATTTAGGAGAATGCAGAGCTATATACTGAATAAGTTTATTTAAACTTCTTTCATATTTTGATTAATAAAGGAGTTATAGGAGCATCAATTTGCAATTTTCAAAGCCACGTAGAGGGCGCCACAATGAAATTCTGGCATTCATAAAAAAGCAAAAATGTAGCTAATACCAGCTGCATAAGTATAGAAAATTTAAACAAAATCGTTAGACCCGTTTTTTTGTAATAATTTTTCAAAAATGCCAAAATTTTTGGACAAGCGCCTTTGCTAACGTTTTTTGTATTTTCAAAATTAGTTTTTCTTCATGGTATAGTACCGCCAAAGGGCTTTCAAACAAGTTGTTGCGGAACCTGATCATATAACTGGTTTTTGAGTTGTGGGGCGTTAAAGTAAAATGTTGAAATATTCATAGCGGCCGCCATTTTAAAGTTAGAGAGTCCGGTAAAAACTGGTTTCCTTGCCTTATGGTCTTCTCTCATTTCCGCTACTCAGATTTGCAAATTTCTGCTTTTGCAAAAAATGCTACCAAAAAAACATGTCTAACTTCCGCTTCCGGTTTCTTTTGAAAAGATTATTTTGTCGATGAATTTTCGATGTACCCCTTCATTTGAAATTTCATCAAAATCGGTTTACTAGCTTTTGCGTTAGAGGCGTTACATAGGTACACACCCATAGACAGACGCACATTTTTTCTAGACCACTTTTTTGGGTTTCTGGAGGTCCAAAACACGTATTTCCGCGAAAATCCCAACTTCGAAAATTTTCAAATTTTCAAATTTTTCAAATTATCAATGTGGTATGGGAAAGTAAAAATCATAATTTACAGGAAAATAATTTTGTGTTTATCACCAATTTTATCTAAATCAACGAGTTTCGTGATGTGCTCCCCCATTTTACGCGCACAGACCAGATAGATTTAACATTTTCAGAAAAATTTCCACACAGTGTGGGATTCTACCCTCCCCAATTTTTTTGTTCGAAATCCCAAATACTTATTGAGTAAAAAAGTAATTTTTTGCAGACAAAGACTTGCTCCGTGATTATCTACATTTACCCAGTCTTATGCCAAACTATCCTATCGTCCCGGAGATTTTCCACACGCCCTTCAAGCTTCCTTGGGATTATCTTCTAGATTTCCTCAAAACTTCCCGGACTACTCATTAAAATCCTAATTTCCCCGGACTACCTTAACTCTTCAGAGAAGAGACAATCTGGATTTCCACGGATACATTTAGGCCGCCTATAAGATTACCCAGACTTCCTAGGTGTCCCTCAAATTCCATCGGGATTACCCAAGACTTCCTCAAATTGCCTTAAGACTTCCCGAAACTACCCTGACTTCTTCAGACTTCATCCTAACTTCTCAAAGATTATCTGGACTTCTCCAACACGCCTACAATACTACCCAGGTGTCCCTCAAACTTTGTAGGGATTACCAAAGACTTCCCTAAATTGTCTTAGACTTCCCGAAACTGCCCGAACTTTGTCAGACTTGATCTAAAATTCTCAAAGACTACCTGAACTTCCGCAAGACGCCTACGATACTACCCAGATATCCCTCAACCTTCGTAGGGATTACCAAAGCCTCCCCCAAATTGCCTTAAGACTTCCCTAAACTACCCGGACTTCATCAAATAAATATAAAGTCATTTTTAAAACAAATAAAAATATTCTATACTCTCTTTTCAATGCTAAAGACAAAATTAATGATTTGCTAAAATCAGGTATTTATAAATTAAATTGTTCACATTGTGATTCAGTATATATAGGTCAAACAATTAGAAATTTCAGTATTAGGCAAAAAGAACATATCCGTTGTTACAAATATAAACATGCACATAAATCAAATTTTGCTAAACATTTGTTAGAACAAAATCACACATTAACATCTAATAATACAATTAAATTTTTACACTTTTCTGATAACAAAAATAAATTAAACATTTTAGAAGCTTTTGAAATTTATAAACACACAAAAAACAACATACCTTTAATGAATGAGCAAATTGATCTCTTAGATTCTCCTTTACTGAAGATTTTGGAATAAATATCTTTTTAAAACACTGATAAGCGACTGACCTCCGACGGGTTGACTGGGGCCAGCTGCTTCACGCAGTGTTAAAATAATAGAATCAAGGAGTTACTATATTTTTGCATTTGTTATAATATTTTATAATAGCTTTTGACAATGGCACAATGATGCCGAAATACGTATAAAGCGAATAAATCTTATTATTTCCCGTTGAAATCGATATTTTATTTAATATTTATTATTTATATAATCATGGATTTCAACAAAGTGACGCTTGAGAATGTCAATATATTCTAAAAGAGTACCTGGACTTTTCCAACACGCCTACGATACTACCCAGATATCCCTCAAGCTTCGTAGGGATTACCAAAGACTTCCCCAAATTGCCTTAAGACTTCCCTAAACTACCCGGACTTCTTCCGAGTTCAGCTATACTTCTCAAAGACTACCTGGATTTCTCCAACACACCTACGATGCTACCCAGGTGTCCCTCATTCGTAGGGATCACCGAAGACTTCCCCAAATAGTCTTAGACTTCCTGAAACTACCCGAACTTCTTTTGACTTCATCTAAACTTCCTCAAGATTACCTAGACTTCTCCCAAGCTTGCGTATTGAAGTATGTCGTAATTTTTACCGTGACCACAACCCGCACACTTGATAAAACCTATAGCAACAATAATCTCTGTGGAAAAAAACCCGTAATCATCTCAAACTATAGGTAGGTACAAACATCATTTTCTTCCCCCATCATCAAACCACACTTCAACTCGTAAGAATATATACCCCACCTTACATCAGATGCCGTAGACGTCCTACATTTTTCCCGTTATCAAACCACTAACATAGCGACCTTTGGCTAAAACAATTATTGCAAAGACCTGGTGATTTTCACCCTATGGCCCTTTAATTATTATTGTCTACACTGGTTAGAACCGGAGCCTACTCAAAACAATTGAAGTTAATGACCAAAATTTGATGATGTAAGACCGTAATTAAAGGTGGGTTCTAATCAGACTTGGATAATTTTAAATTTTGCTACGTATTCGGTCACATTTGGATCACGCTCATTCATGATTATTTCTAACAACATCCGCCAATCAGAACACGGATAAGAGGAAGTGGAATTAATTTATCTGGAAAAATTTATGAATGTAGTGATAGAACTTCCTTGGGTTAAAAAATCTGTACATTGGTTGACCAAATCAAAATCTAATCGCGGAATAGGAGAAAAAAGATATAGAACTACTAGTTAGGTAAATTAGTTTTAAAATATATAATTATCCGTTAATTAACAAAGTACCTCCCCACTCTCCAACTTTTATTTAAAAAATCCTTGTCACAAGTTAATTTTTATCTCTTCTTGTACCGAACAAAAATTAATATAGGAAAACGTTTTATGACGTTACCGTCTGAAAATTTAAACCACAACCGTCACCGCAGACACGCGTAGTAGTGTACCCATAGTAAGCAAATTCCAATTGAAATACCTGCCTGAATTGTTAGCTAATTATTATTTTCTTAAAACCTGCGACGTAATAAGAAATATCCTTATTTTTGTTGGGTGGACGTCACACCTGGTTATAACGAAATCTTATCCGATCGAAATGTTAAAACGAATATAACAGATTCGATTTTGTCATAAGCCAATGGCATTTTTTAATGGCGTTTTTAATAACGTATTAGAATAAAATGGAGGGGGAAATGCTCCCGGCAGTTAGTACCTACCCACCCCCGCACATTTTCAATATTGTTTAGATTTTTCGGAGATTTTTACTTTCCCATACCACCACTGGTATATGGAAAGTATTGATCATGAAAATATTTGAAATTTTGAGATTTTGGCGGAAATACGTGTTTTAAACCCCCAAGAACCCAAAAAAGTAGTCTATAAAAAATGTCTGTCTGTGGGTGGGTGGGTATGTAACGCCTCTAACGCAGAAACTAGTGAACCGATTTTGATGAAATTTGAAACGAAGGGGTATATCGAAAATTCATCGACAAAATAAGCTTTTCAAAAAAATCCGAAACCAGAAACGGAAGTTAAGACATGTTTTTTTTTGGTAGCATTTTTTTCATAAGCAGAATTTTAAAAATCGCAGTAGCGGATATGATTTTTTTTTTTTTTATTTGATTTGATTTATTTAGCTTAAATAGCTATACATATTACCTACTTACATTTAACATAATTAATTTAACCATAATTCAAGGAACAGTTTTTACCGGACTCTCTAACTTCAAAATGGCGGCCACTATGAATTTTTCAAAATTTTGACTATAACGCCCCACAACTCCAAAACCAGTTATCTAACCAGGTTCAGCAACAACTTCTTTGAAAGTCCTTTAGTGGTACTATACCATAATGAAGAAAAAATTATTTAGTAAATCCAAAAACGGTCACAACGCCGCTCTTCCAAAAATTTTGAAATTTTTGAAAAATTATTACAAAAAAACTGGCCACACGATTTTGTTTAAATTTTCTACACTTATGCAGCTTAGTGTTGAGTACATTTTCGTTTTTTGATGAATACTAGAATTTCACTGTGGCGCCCTCTACGAGGTTTTGAAAATCGGAAATTGATGCTTCTATAGCGCCTTTATTAATCAAAATATGAAAAAAGTTTAAATAAAAAACTTATTCAGTATATAGCTCTGCATTCTTCTAAATGTATATCACCTATACAGGGTGTTTGCTTTCCACGGTACAATAAGCAACTTTGTTATTTTAAATGAAACACCCTGTATATTATTATATAATTGAATGCAAAATTGAATTGTCTATCACATAGTATAAGGTAGTCATATAGCAAAAATGTACGGTTGATGAGAAAATCGCGAACTTCCGCTGCGTTAGTAAATTAGATGCCTGTCTCTCTTCTGTACGTATCGAACCCGTATAGTCTGGTGTTTCTCGCTACGCATTCAAGTGATCTCCAATGCTGCCTCGCGAACTACTGTTGAATACCAAAAGCGAACTGTATATTTTATGGTATGGGAAAGTCCAGGGGAGATGCCAAACTCCACTTTTTAATTATCGTTACCATGACAAGTCTTTGGTAAAACAATTAAATCATTTTGACATTTACTAAACTTAAACAAAAACATCTTCAAGCAAGACCGTATTTACTTCCTCCACCAAGTAAATCTATTTGTCCCAATCGCAGGATTTTTTCTTATTATGATCCTAGCCAGCACGGTCACCAGATAAAAACCACTCATGATTTTTGGAATTATAAAAAATATTGCCAGGACTATAACCGCTATAGTAGATTAGATGATGTCTTTAATTTTTGCAGATAAAAATCCTGCGACATTTTAAGGAACGCAAAATCATGTTTCAATTTTTTTTCCTGAATTTGGGAATTTATTTTTGTTTAGTATTGTTTGTTACAACTGTTGAAACTTACTTTTGTATAACCCTGTACATAGAGAACGCACTCTCGGGAAAATTCATTGATTTTCTGTAGTAATTTTTTTCTGTTAGGTGCGCTTATAATATAAAACATTCAAAAGTTTCTCAATTTTTATGGAAACAGAGGGGATATTTTTTGTTTTTTTGTTCCTCTACTTTTTCCCTGTTATATAGGAAAAATTAAGCTATATTGGGGAGAATGTGTAATTTTCCAAATGAAAAATAAACAAGGAAAAACCTTTCTTTAGGAGACGAGTAGCAAGTTTTTTTCTAGTAGTTTTACTTTCGTTTGTTGTAGAAGAAGACTATTAATGGTAAAGATTTCAATAATATACACGGTGTTCAGTAATAAATGGACAGTTAGTATGAACATTTTCTTTTCTCTAAACAATTCCAAAATCTACCAAATTTTCTTTTAAAGTAAAAATAGTAACGCCATTTTCTATTTTTTGCACTGCGAATCTATAATATACAGTATGTTTCCTTAAAACTAACAAGAGAATTTCCACAAAAAAAATGGAAATAGATGTTTAAAAGAAAACATTTCTAAGTTGGCTTCCAAATTCGCGATTATTTCTGTTTTTCAAAATAATATTTATATTTATTTTAATATTATTTTTTTCTTCTTTTCAATTGTTTTCTAAAAAAAAAACAAAAAAACCTGGACATGTTGGTCGTAATTTTCTTGCAAATAAAACAAAAGCAAGCACAGCCAACTCGATCAGGTTTTTTTTAAACATTTAAACACTCATACGATTTTTAATTTAGTTTCAAACAATTTATTAAATAAAAGTGTCAAGTTTCAGCAAGTCATGAAAAAACATACGCATTTTATAACAAAAGATGGTGTTTGCAGTAAAAATAATAATCGTAAAGCCAAAGCTGTACCAGGGAAAAATATTTCACGATTGTGTTTTGTTACAAACATTAACATTCCTGAAACAAAACACTGTCGTTTGTCTCTCTGTTCGTGCTATGGAGCAAGTTAACAGTTTTTTTGTTTTGCTCGTACTTTCCAGAAAATATGTATATTTAAAGACAAAAATTGATTTTTTTCTAATTTCGAAAAAGTCTGAATTAAAGAAAATTTATCATTTTTTGAGGGAAGGCAGTTTCCGGGGTAAAAAACCAAGCAGTCTCTGAAAAAGAAGGGCACGAGACCAGGAAGCATTAGAAAAACAAATTTAAGACTACCTTGCAGCCAGACGAAATGGTATTCTTATCGTGGTGTTAGCAATTCTAATTCAAAAATTTGAATATTATCTGTCACTACACTCCAAAAATAACCACTTAATTCGCATATTGACCCCAGGAAGTGAATCTTTAACACATCTCGGGGCCCTGTGATGCAGACAACACTAAATTCTCACACGATCTTCGTTTGTTTGGTCAAAATAATTGTTTCAAATGTTTAAAAAAAATACCACACGGGGGGTTATAAAAAAAACAAACAAGAGCACACCATCATCACATAACCTCAATAAACGAACACACGTACAAGAAAACGCTTTGGCTTGTACACACGACCACAAACGTACGGTACAAAACTAACTGGCAAAGTGTGTATCTCGCACCATCGGAGGGGCACGTAACAGTACGAACGGACAAACGCTCCCGGCACGGTGCGCCATCTGAGCCGTAGCAAGACCGTACCGGGGGTTCGGACCCCAACTGAAGGAGGCTCCGAACACACCTCTCGCTTCCCACTGGCTGTTGCTAAGCAACGCCCGCGACGATTCCGAGAGCGGCGGAATCGGTACCACCGCTTATCATACTTATCGGGTCGTAATTTTACCAGACTAAACCGGGGTTAGCAACAAAGCCGTCGCGGCAACAAAAACCATCAACTCTGAGGAGGAAATACATGGGATCTAGGAAAAGTGGAACAACGTCTCTCTAGGCATTTGTTTTGTTTGCTCATGGACGCGAAATAAGTTTGACATGCGATAACGATAACGCATGCGATAAGCGATGCTCTAATGTTTGACTCGGGTACAGGTACACACATATAGACGAACAAATGACGATCTACCCTATAAATCCTTGTCCACAGTCATTTGTTTTAGAAGCGCCGCATGGTTCAAATTTTTAGGCCTAAAGGTAGTAGGTACTACCTACTAAATTTTTTTGTTTAGGAATCCCAAAAGGGTTTAGACAGAAATTCGGGTCACAAGAGAAGAACATTATACCTAGACGTCCATAACCATGGACGTATGTAGGTATGATTTATACAGGGTGTTAACTAATAAGTGCGAAAAAATTCAGGAGGTGATTTTACATCGAAAATTAGGATAATCCTTTACTATAAAGTTTTTTTTCCAAAACCCCCTCCTTTTGGAGTTAAGACCTTCCAAAGTTGGAGGTTAGAAAGCGGTTTTTAATTTTTTTTCTTGAAAACGGGGAAATCTGTGAAAATTAAATTTGCTGAAGTTATTACACTCATGAAAAGACGCGTTTTATGAATATTTTTTCAGTCATCCCTTATTGTTTCAAGGGGTTGAAACTTACAATTCTTATCAATTTCTCTTTCAGAATTTTTTTCTGAACCAGGGTATGGCCGTATGAGTTTGTAAAAATATGAATTACATAGCTTGATAAGTCTGGAAACATTTTTGTATCTGTCGTATTTCCCGTAAAGTTGATAGTTTTCAAGTAAAAAAATAAATAGTAAAACGTATTTTTAATAAATTAAATTAATTTTAATGTAATAGCCTAAACCGCATTTTATTTTTTTATTTGAAAACTATCAACTTTACGGGAAATACGAAAGATACAAAAAAGTTTCCAGACTAACCAAGCTATATAATGCGAAATTTTTATAAACATATTTTTTCATTCCCATACCATTCATACCGTTCACAAAAAAGTTCTGAAAGTGAAATTGATAAGAGTCGTAAGTTTCAACCCCTTGAAAAAATATTCATAAAATGTTTTTTCAAGAGTGTAATAACTTCACCAAATTTAATTTTCACAGATTTCCCCGTTTTCGAGAAAAAAAATAAAAACGTTTTCCTAACCCTCTTCTATTTTGGAAGGCCTTAAGCCCTTAATTTCGAAAGGAGGGGGTTTAGGTAAAAACTGTATAGGTAGTAAAGGCTTTGTATACTAATTTTCGATGAGAATCACCTCCTGAATTTTTTCGACTAATTAGTTAACACCCTGTATCCGCGCAATCATTAAATTGCTACTTTATGAACCATTTTTTCTGAACGTGTAGGTACCTATAACCTGAATGTTTACACCCAAAACGGGTCCTTTTTTTAATAAAAGATGAAAAATAAAGGTGATGTTTGTCTTCCTCCGGTTGTTTATTTTTTTTTCTATATTAAAAAATTTCCGTGAATAAATATTTATTCTTAACTGCAAACATGCATTTTTTTCAAACAAAAAAACAGGTCAAGTTGGTTATGATGGTTCCTGCTCGCATAGCTAATTTGCTCAATGTATTTTAAACCAACCTATAAGTATTAGTCAATCAATTCGAGGAAAAAGCAAGACCAATGTTACAATAATTATTGTGGTCGGTACCAGATTTGAACCGACGCGATGACTGAAATACTTCCCGGAAAATAATCAACAATATTAAAGAGATCGGGTAAACAAGAGAAAAAAATTCTAGTTTCCTGGTACCTAACGTTTAAAATTTGTTATTAATTAATTTTCAGGTAATATTTATATGTAGGTATACAAAGAATTGCAAGTATAATAGGAAAATTGTAATAGATACCTATTTTGTATTTTTTTTCTTGCCTTTTACTATAGGTGGTACTTTTGGACATGAGAATCGATCATTGATTTATTTGTAGATAGATTTTTGTCTTTCTTCAGATGACGACCAGACAATCAACAATCTGCAAAAAAAAAGCAAACTGTATAAATTAAACCCAAAAAATTTTCCGTTAAATTGTTACAAATATTTTAATATTGCGTCGCTTAAAATCTATGCGTCTATGGCAAGAGCCAAAATAAATACCACGTTTTGATAAGCGTGCTTTGGTTAAAATCGGGTTCGAACAATTTTAGCAATGAAATAAAACGAAAAAGAAAAGTACACCTCTAAATAAGGCAACTCCATACACCACAGTGGGGATACTATTAGGGGTAGGAATTTCTATAAGGAAATTTAAAGTTCATCTAGTTTTTTATATTTTATCTTCCAATTAGGGTTAGGGGTGGTATAAGAAAATACTGAAACTTCGAAATAGGGTTTGTCCATTAAAGAAAAAAATCCACCCTAATCCAAATCTTCCCTAACACAATCTAACCTAAACTAACCTGACCGAATATAAACTTATAGTCACCCATCCCTTGGTAAAGTAAACTTATGGAAGATTTATTATTTTTATTAAACAACTGAATATAATATTAAACAATCATTTTTTTAACGAGGCGTTAAATTTATTCCGATTAGTTAAAAAAACAAACATGGGTCGTTCAGGTATAGGTAACCTTGATTGTTGTTAAAGCAATAATTTTTTTGCAAGCGGCACGAAAGTAACTGATTACAGATAGTTGTAATTGTAGTACTATGTAATTCAAATTTTAGTTGTAATTCATACTTTCTGGAATATTACGTTTTTATAAAAAATAATCGCAAAAAAAATTAATATTTTAAATTATTAAGTTAAACGTTGAAAATAATTAACCGTGACGCGTTAACTGGTTAACTTACTTTGTTACAGCGACGGTTTGCACCCAACACGCTCTTTCAATGGGGGGTCAAATCCGGATAGTTAGCAATAATTTTTTTATATTTTTTTTAACCTGCAGCTACGTAGAAGCATTTATTTAAGTAAATTACAAAATTTTCGTACTCGTACTTTAAGTACCTATATCTTGTCATACTTTCTTGACTGTCAGTCAAAATTATGAATTTGCTGCTGCCTTAAATTTTTCTGTTAATTAGAGCGATTGCAGAAAAAAAAGTAACACATTAGTAAAGTATTTTTACGGGACTCGAAGGATTAAAGGGTTCAATAAACCCCCACGCCCCGTCCAGTGACACTTTGCAACTTGTTGAACATATCATTTTTTTTCTTAATGATAACTGGCAAAATAATTCATCTCGGTATAATACAAGGGGCCGTCGTAGGTTAGAGGTAAAATAATCAGACCCTCACGCTGGTCTACAAAAATTATGAGTTCGAATTTCGCTCAGAGCATTTTTTTTATTCTATCTTGGCCATGGAAAAGAATGTCTCTAATAGAGCACGTGTAATGAAAAAGAAAAGAAAATACAAGACGGGGGGGTGAGCTTTGAGCAACGTAAATGGCGGTGGGTGATAACGAACTGCGTTGGGGGGAAAATGGATGAACGGTTCGAATAGGAGGGATGAAGTGATGGTGATGGGAATAAATCATGACTAGTGAGGTTAAAATATAGACAGCAATGGTAGGAAAGGACAATAAGAACGTCGGTGGGGGTAAAGGAGGGGCAGCGGGGGTAACTGCTGTTTATGGAGACATCGCACATGCGCGTATCTAATATCCGTAAAATACGAATCTAATATTATTTTTAAACCGGCCTTCCCTCGCCAGTATTTATCCCTCACTTGTTTGTTAACAAAAAAAAATTAAATTGGAATTTGGAGCTCTTTATTATTTATTTAGTTTAGCAAATTAAAAGAAAAAAAAACCGCTTCCAATGAGACATCCTGTATTTATATAATTCTAAATTAATTTGAGAATAAATAAGAGTCAATGGTCGCTCTCGCTCTTTATTAGTATGCAATGGTGGTGTTTCAACTTTAACTATTGCAAAAGGTAAAGTGTTCGCGAGAATGTTTAATAATTTAATTTTCAATTTCGGTCAAGGGCACATAGCAACAGCTAAAAAAGGCAAGCACATGAAGGCGAACGGGTGCTGGTGGTGGATAAATATGCATGCGTATGTATGTATGTATGCGTGTTATACCTTTTTATACAGCACCGAAAAAAGTGCATCTTCCAGACGAGAAGAACAAACGAATCGACCCAACTACCAACAGAGACAGACTGCACTAGAATATTGTCCCTGGGACAAGTATCATCGCGGCTGCTGCTGTGCCGCTGCGCAATTTTTCGTAGATTGAGACAGGTCATGTACATGAAAAAATTATTTTCGGCGACTAGACAGAGCCATGACGTCACGTCTATGTGGCTCGTCTTATCATCACAAATAACAAAGTGCAACGGCACCGCTAAATTCCTATTAAATTAACCAATAGAAGTATCAAAAACAATTGCACGGCAATGAAAGGTTAAAACCCCAATTAAAAATTTTCAAACTGGTTCTGCAAGAAAGTATTGATCCCGACAAAAATTAAATGAAACGGGAAAAAAATTGGTTAGGGGCGCAGAAAACGAATAGTAAGCGTCGTCGTACATTTGTTTATTCGTACCTCTCAGCTTTATTCTGTTGTTTATTAATTCGTTTGTTCGTTCGTTCGTTTGTTTATCTCCGTCTTAAACAAAAGTTCGTTAGCCACACCCTTCCCTGTTAATTCGTTTGTTTGTTCGTTTGTTTATCTCCGTCTTAAACAAAAGTTCGTTTGGCCACACCCTTCTCTGTTAATTTGTTTGTTCGTTCGTTTGTTTATCTCCGCCTTAAACAAAAGTTCGTTTGGCCACACCCTTCTCTGTTAATTTGTTTGTTCGTTCGTTTGTTTATCTCCGCCTTAAACAAAAGTTCGTTTGGCCACACCCTTCTCTGTTAATTTGTTTGTTCGTTCGTTTGTTTATCTCCGCCTTAAACAAAAGTTCGTTTGGCCACACCCTTCTCTGTTAATTTGTTTGTTCGTTCGTTTGTTTATCTCCGCCTTAAACAAAAGTTCGTTTGGCCACACCCTTCTCTGTTAATTTGTTTGTTCGTTCGTTTGTTTATCTCCGCCTTAAACAAAAGTTCGTTTGGCCACACCCTTCTCTGTTAATTTGTTTGTTCGTTAGTTTGTTTATCTCCGCCTTAAACAAAAGTTCGTTAGCCACACCCTTCCCTGTTAATTCGTTTGTTTGTTCGTTCGTTTGTTTATCTCAGCCTTAAACAAAAGTTCGTTTGGCCACACCCTTCTCTGTTAATTTGTTCGTTCGTTCGTTTGTTTATCTCCGTCTTAAACAAAAGTTCGTTAGCCACACCCATCCCTGTTAATTCGTTTGTTCGTTCGTTCGTTTATTTATCTCAGCCTTAAACAAAAGTTCGTTTGGCCACACCCTTCCCTATTTTATTCCGTCCGTCCGTTCGTTCCCCTATTGCCACGTCCACTCATTTATTTGTTTACCTCCACCTCATTAGATCGTTCGTCGATTTTTGACGTTTAATTCCACCCTTCATAGCTCTTGTAAAATGTTGCTGAAATACGCTCAGTGACAATCTGACAATGAATGAACCGAGTAGGAACACATGCTGCCATCTAGCGGATCTGGGGCCTCTTATTCTATTGTGCGTTCGTTCCCCTTATGCCACGTTCACTCATTTATTTGTTTACCTCCACCTCACCAGATCGTTCGTCTAATCCTCCCTACGTTTTTCAATTTTTGACGTTTAATTCCACCCATCATAGCCCTTGTAAAATGTTGCTGAAACACGCTCAGTGACAGAATGAACCGAGTACACATGCTGCCATCTAGCGGATCTTGGTTCTCTTATTCCATTGTGCGTTCGTTCCGTTTCCCCCCATCTCATTCGACTGTTTATTCGTTCGTTTGTCCCTCCCTAATTCGAATATCTGTTCGTTCCTTTCCTATCTCCACTCCCCCCTATGTTTTTTCGTTCGTTGATTTCCCCATCTATCTGTAACCGATCCGTTCGTACACCTAGTGTTTGCTTTGCTATGTAATTTTCTTGCATCTCTTAACTAGTTTGTTCTTTTCTGTATCAATCTGATGTACCTACTGTTTTTTAATATTAAAACCAGGCACTGTGTGTATTACTCCCCACCTTCTAGGTGTAAATGAGAACATTAAATTTGATCGATTTAAAAAAAGGCTGAACCAAAACAGAAAATATACATTAACATTCTTCCGTTGGTGCGCGCAATGCAAAAGGTTGACGGTTTTACGAAAGTGTGTGGGTTGGCGTACAAGAAAGAAAGTATTTGCATAGTTGCGAGTGCAAAGACGCGGCGACGGAGCTGTCGTTAAAAATAACTGCAACTCCTGACACGAAATACATGATCAGATGTGAATGCTGGAGCCACGCTGGAGCATACGAGAGGGAGAAAGAGAGAAAGAAGAGCATTGCACTGCATCAGCGTGCAGGGATGTTACTCGACGACTGCGAGGGGATTCGCGATCAACGCCGCACAAGGTTGCCAAACCGAAGCGGTGATAACGCACAGGAAAACGCATACCACCATTATCATATCGTGAATTAATCGAGGGTGGCAGGCACCCTCCTGTACTGTCATATACACCCCTAATACCGCGATGAAAAATCATAGCAAAATAAAATTCGTGCATAAAACCGATAAAACCTTTGAGAAATTTACAGCGCCGCGCCGCGCCGTGGCGAGCCAGTACAGGCCCCGGGGTAAAATAAAATTAGCGCCCCCCCCTCTTCCCGAGTGCAGCGAGCTTCAGCGAAGTGTGCCTTTTGGCGCAATTTTTTGATATTTTCAAGGTCAAGCGCTATAATGAATATCTAGAATCTAGAATATCACGATACAAAAATATTCTCATATACAGGGTGTCTCTAAACCTAGTACCATAAATTTACCAGCCGCTTCCTGACGCAAAAATAAGTCGAAAATGTGTATAAAAATTTTGTCCTAAACCGCAGCATAAGGAAGCTACACGTCTTTGAAAATGGTGTTGAAAAAACGGAAAACAATTGCATTTTAAAAACGGTTTGAGATAAAAAATGGAAATTTTGTATGCAGCCTAACCTATTGAAGGTATAAACAGTACGAACACTTACTGTAACTATTTTTATTTTAATTTATTTTTCAATAAATTAATTCACACACAAATCCAGCATTCTAAATTGATTTTGGCTAAACAGAAAACCTGCATTTTATAGGAAACGGTTAGTCCAAGCGAGTTGAAACAAGAGTACCTTTTTTGTTAATTAGGCAACAGGGAATACAAATCTCTAAACTAAAATGGAAAAAAACAAAAGGTTAAGAAAAACGGATTGCAAGAAAAAGGTGATAACCCCCATTCGCGCCGCCCCTGGTTAATTTACAAAGAAAAAATTGTAGAAAGTTTATACCTTTAATAGGTTAGGCTGCCTGCAAAATTTTGATTTTTTTTATCTCAAACCGTTTTTAAATTGCAATTGTTTTCCGTTTTTTTAACACCATTTTCAAAGACTTGTAGCTTCCTTATCCTGCGGTTTAGAACAAAATTTTTATAGACATTTTCGACTTATTTTTGCGCCAGGAAGCGGCTGATAAATTTATGGTACTAGGTTTAGAGACACCCTGTATAATATACAGGGTTATTCAAATTCGAGGCTCACCATTGGGATCTCGGAAACCGTAAGAGATAGGAGGACGGTTAAATTGGGGCAAAGTTGCGCTATATAGTGCTAATCAATAATTAAAAAAGAAATTTAAACTATCTACCTTAGTTTTTTTATTATGGCCAAAAAACAGAAAAATGACAATTTTGTTTTTTGGACATAAGTTGGTTGTTATTAAAAAATTTTCAAATCTGTTAAAACTTTCTTTAAGCAACTTTTTAGCTGCAATACCGTAGTGGTATCAAAATTTTTGTACCTCGTTTCGGTTTTACGGAATCATCCTCAGGTTTGTTTTTTCTTATGGGCGGTATATTGGACTTTTACAGCATCGGATAGAGTTTTTGATGGTGCTTTCAATGATGTATGACATGATGACTTTCGACTGCCAAAAACTGCTGTTATTTGCAGAAATAGTAAATTTAAATAGATTGCCATGGAAAAACTTCTCGAATTATGAAAAGGGTTATTCAAATTCGAGCTCTATGAATATCTCTGCCTCGAATTGTAGCAAATGCATGTAAAATGTTTCTTTTTAATTCCTCCCTATTGTTAATCCTGTTCTTTTAGATTTTATTTTTGAGGTTTCCACACAAAAAGAAATCTAAAGGGGACAAATCAAGTGATCGAGCAGGCCATTCCACAACTCCACGGTTGCTTATCCATTGATTATGAAAATGCTGATTGAGAAAATTTCGCACAGGAATAGTGTAATGGGGAGGTGCTCCGTCTTGTTGCGTCCATAGCTGTCCTAACTGTAATAAAGGGATGTCTTCAAATAGTCCATAAACTGAGTCCTCAAAAAATTAAGATTCCGTTCTCACTATCCGTTACTATTTCTGTAAATAACATCAGTTTTCGACAGTCAAAAGTCATCATGTTATACATCGTTGAAAGCACAATCAAAAACCCTATCCGATGCTGTAAAAATCCAATATACCGCCCATAAGAAAAAACAAACCTGAGGATGATTCCGTAAAACCGAAACGGGGTAGAAAAATTTTGATACCACTACAGTATTGCAGCTAAAACGTTGCTTAAAGAAAGTTTTAACAGATTTGAAAAATTTTTAATAACAACCAACTTATCTCCAAAAAACAAAATTGCCGTTTTTGTGTTTTTTGGCCATAATAAAAAAACTAAGGTAGATAGGTTATATTTCTTTTTTAATTATTGATCAGCACTATATAGCGCAACTTTGCCCCAATTTAACCGTCTTCCTATCTCTTACGGTTTCCGAGATCCCAATGGTGAGCCTCGAATTTGAATAACCCTGTATATTGGATTTTTATCGGAAAATTTCAGTAATAGTTCCCTAAACATTGTTGCTAGGTAAAGCACGAGAGTAAAATATATTTAAAAAAACACGAGTGTCAACACGAGTGTTTTTCGGTTTTGTATTGTGCTTGAGTGCTTTCCGTATAGCAAAAATGTTAAGGGCACTACTGCTGAAGTTTGCCATGAGAAAAATACAAGGTCGAGTTATACTTAACAAGACAAAATCCTGAATATGTAATAAAAAAATAATAAACAATACTATAGCAACGGTTTTTTTTATCACAGGAAGCCGTTTTTTTAAATAGGAAGGGGCATTTTTATCGGACCAAGCGGATTTATCGCGAAAAATGGAATCCTATTGGCTGACATTTCGGGTGTTGTTGAGTAACTATATACTGTATGAGTGATATTGTGTTTTTGAAAAATATGTTTAACCGGTTAAATTTTCTTAAAAAAATATTTTTTTAGAAATGCCGCCGATGCGACCGGGATGTCGGACCTCAGACGTGGTGTCGCTGCCACCTCGTCAACCGTTGCTATATCTATTATTCTCCCGTAAAAGAAAATTTTCTCCCCTTTTCATTTTGTTTAGGTTAGTATGTTTTTATATTTTTTTTGCCCAAAAATAAGTTCTTTTTTTAAACTTTTGAATTTGTTTTTGTCGTAGACAAAATTAAATTTAAATTAAATATAGTTTTAGAAATATACTTTTTTTTGGAGCGGAATGTCGGCCCCTCCCGGGCATCCCCCCCTCTCGTCGGGCCTGGAAATTTAAAATCAGAGTTCTGAAACATCTTGTATACAGGGTGAGTCAACACTTGTAATTTGTAATTCCACCATACATTTTGAAAAATACGTAGCTATATAAATACGAACAAATTTTGTTAACAAAACTTATCCCTGATAAGAGGCGCTGGCCTATAATTAGTGTATAGCAACTTGTTTTTTCATGGCATACTGGCAGGGGCAGCCCCCGCCGATTTTTATAAACATTCCTATATCTTTTTGACATATTCCGATTCCTTTTATTCCGATTCCTTTTTTCGTCTTCTTTATAAATAATTTAAAAAAATATGGTTGTGGATAGGATATTTTTTACATAAAATGCAAGATAGAAGACTCTTGGTACAGGTATAAGCTACCGCCGCGCCGTTGTCTATAGCCTTTTATTTTAATTTTCAAAATCAGAATACTATACACCCAAAGAATCAACAACAATTTATTTTGTTTAAAATATGAATTTGAAAAAAAAAATAAAACTTACATGAGCGACCTTCATCACCAACTTCCCTTACTACTTAGATTTCTCTTGCAATTTACGGAAAAAATAGTGTATCTATTATGACCACTAGTTTTTTAATGATTCATAACGAGGACGAAAAGAAGAATCAGATCAGGCAAAAGAATACAAGCATGTCATTGATTCAAAAAATCGAATATGGTGCGGTGCCGCTGCGGCTACAGGGCAGTGGAAAAGTCGAAACGACTATACAGAATTATAACGTAGGCCTTTTCATGGTTTCATTAAAGTTTTAATACATTTTTTTTCAAAATATGTAAAGGTACTTTACAAAATATACACTGGAATTATACGATGCAGCACATACAAGACCTTACAAGAACCATATACCTACCTACCACAGTAAAAAGATTGAACTCGAAATTCGATATAAAACTTGAATGATTTTTTTTAACACAAATAGTAGGTATATTAGTTTGATTGCATGGCTGCTACTAATTACTATAGTATATTATTAGACAAGTGTAATAAGGGGTCCATTGTAACATGAGTGAGTACGGAGCACGACGACTGTAGCAAAGAGTGCTCCAATGGAGCGAATGCTACAATGCCTCTTATTAAACGAGTATTATACTATACTATTTTTTCTACTTTGCAAATATATTTAAGAAAAATTTGAATTTTTAATGATTTTACTATCTAGGAAGTTTCAATTGAAACAAGTGGCAACACTGCTGCAGGTTATTTTCAAAACTGTCAAAATTGACAATTTAGGTTATAATAAACTTTTGAAATGAAATATTTATTCTGTCAGTTGTTTTTATGATTCAAAATCAAATAAAAGTTCAGGTATTAATTCCTGTGTTTATTTTAATTTTAACCTCTCTGTAGAAGAGGAACTGCATGCTATTGATATTTGACGTTGCTGACGTTTGATAATTTGACACATGAAGCAAACGCTACTACCACTTTTAAGAACTAAAATTTTACCAAAAACAGTTTCACAATAGCCTCTATTGTGAAACTGTTTTGTGCAATATTCTGCAGTTTTTATTTGTAATTATACTCTCTTAGGCGAATTAGGTATTAAAAATGTCTGGAAAAAGACTGCATTATAGGCCCACTCTAAGCATTTTCTAAAATTTTACCACTTAAGTAAGAACACAATTCTGCAAAGCAATGGGGTTTCTGTAATTAGTGGTTCACGACTTGACTTGATTTCAAGCTACTTGAGCTGACTTGAGTCAAGTCAAGTTCAAGTCAAGTAATCACTGGCAAATATCAAGTCAAGTCAAGTGGTTATGTATCAAGTACTTGAAAAATCAAGTAGTTTCAGAAAACTCAGGGAAACCCCCCAATAATTCGAACGTTTTCACACATAATAGTCGGTTTGTTATCAAGTAATGTCAAGCAGCTTGAAATAGCTCGAAAGAAAATCAAGTCAAGTCGAGCAATTTATAAAAACATCGAGAGATGGCCACTAAAGCACCTCTGTACAAGGCCAACTGTATCTAATGCGACTTCAGTCAGTACAAAAACTCAGGGAAACCCCCCAATGATTCGAACGTTTTCACACATAATAGTCGGTTTGTTATCAAGTAATGTCAAGCAGCTTGAAATAGCTCGAAAGAAAATCAAGTCAAGTCGAGCAATTTATAAAAACATCGAGAGATGGCGGCCACTAAAGCACCTCTGTACAAGGCCAACTGTATCTAATGCGACTTCAGTCGCATTAGATACAGTTGGCCTTGCTCTGTAATAATACGGAACGCTATAAAAATTATGCATTATGCTTTAAGACTAATTTCTATTTAGGTATATTCATAAAAGTGGTAAACGTAGTAAAAGAAACGGCCCTTTCATGTTACCTAGCAGTAATAATATAAATTTTCCGATATTTGTTATAGACATTTTAATAAAATAGATCGATAAGAGTGAAAATTTTGTTTGTTTGAGTTATCGTACAAAATACTTGAAATATTATAACCCCAGGGAAGGGGCATCAGGCACCCCTCTTGCCCATTAGGAGCGGACGCCCATGCGAACTGTTTATACACCCCCAAAAAAATAATTTAGCATCAGGTATACGCGTATATATCTTAAATTAGGTTCAACTTTGGACCTTGTTATTTAGCTAATAAATTCTTAAGGAATGTGCCCTTTCATATTAAGGCAGATGACAACAATTTCTTTGTTAATAAAAATGTATTTTGTTAAGTGATTTGAACTTTACAAAAAAGGTAGTATTACAATATTGCTTCATCAAAATTCGGTTCTGACCCCAAAGTAAGGCACCGAAATATGAAAAAAAAAACACCCTTCACTAGTTTTTTTATAGTATACGAATTAGAGCAGGGATTAAATAACAAGACATGGAAGCTTTGATAAGGATTCTAAAGAACCCTCTAAGAAAAGGGTTTTCTGGGGATGTATACTATAGTGTAAATCAGAAAAAAAACAAAATTCCTCAATTAAGTGATCCTGAGAAAAAACAAAATCTTTTATTTATTATACGATTCACTGCTGACAACATTGCATTCTTTAATTAAATACACAACAAAAAATTTATAACAAATTCTCTGGATATCATAAAAGAAATGCGAGATCTACGCACCAAAAACCCCAAACCACCCACTATCTTGCGCCAATCTTTTTATAGCATCTGTTTTAACGCGAAAAATTGCCCGTAATACAAAATGCAGCTACTAATACTTTCAAATTGAAAAAACGACTAATAAATGGCAAAAGGACTATAGTCAAGTTTATAGTATTTTTTGTCCACCCTGTATGAGCAAAAAAAAGAAGGGGGTCAAAAAAAGGGAAATGCGAACAGATAAACCGATAGAAACGTATAATTGGATGTGATTCTATTTAACTTGCATGGAGCATCGTAACCAACTTTGTTGTATTTTTTGACCACCTTGTATGAGAAAAAGAGAAGGGGGTAGAAAAAGCAAATACGAACAGATAAACCGATAGAAATATAATTGTTACATTTAATTTATGTGAAACAACAGCCCACTTGATCACCCTATAAAAGAAGAATAAGAGGGGGGGAATTAAATTACATTAGACTGAAAGAGAAACAAACGAACAATCGAAATGTGAAACATTAAAAGACAGAGAGAGAGACACTGGAAATATAAAGCGTGCTCTCAAAGAAAACCTGTTTTAATTTTCCACGTTTTTAATATAAAACTTTCACGAAACCACACCCAAATTGGGTTTTCCTTAGGAAAACTTGTTTCTCCCCCCCCCCCTTACCCTCAACCCTAAATATTCCAATAAGTAAACGTTTATTTATTGGGTATGGAAAAATATTCAAAATTCAAGTAACACGCTAACAAAAAAAAAACAATTAATTTTGCAAAATTAATACAAATATGGATCTTCATTTGTTTCTTTGTTTCCAAGGCTAACCCTTATTTTAATAATTATTTGCATCTCCATTTTTATATGAGCACGTGCAAGATAAGTTTAAAAACAAAACAAAGGAAATTCTTCAATATAAGAAAACCTACTTGAAATTAATTTTTATTGTTATGAAACATTGTTGACGTCAGAATAAATTCAATTACTTATTCCGCACGTCAAAATATTTTTGTTTGCGGACAAAAATGACGAATTTTGATTCAATTTTCACCGAATAAAAATCCATTCTTCCCGAAACATCCTGTACACTATAAATAAATTAAAAACTTTGGTATTGTTAACAGATTCAAGAAAAATTGTTTTATTCTCATAATATCCATAAAGTAAATTAAATTAAACCATGGCCTACTTTGACCATTAGGAGTTAATTATTAAAACTTTCAAAGTGGAAGCAAAAAAAAATAAGTTTTAATTTTATTATTTCTAATTATCGAAGAATGTCTAATTTCTTTTTCCCAATACATTACTCCATGATTTAAAAAAAAAATTAAAGGGCGCCTTGTGTGCACCCCAATGTGTGTGGAACCCTTAAAATTACACATTTTCTCATAATGGCTAGAAAAGTGGGAACACCAGAGACAGAAGGAGGGTCCAAACCAGCTAGCAGCTGTACCCAAAACGCTCTATTGGTTTACCCGACCACTCAGCTATGCATTCCTAGTTAAAAAACATGGCGTCCCCTCAGAAACGTGTTGGTGTCCGGTAACGAGCCTAAAGGGATAGGTAAACCAATAAACTGATAAAATAAGATACTTATATTGGACCCTGAATTGTACAGGGGGAGGTTCCATATTTTTTTTTTTGAGAATGTTAAGCAACCCTTGGAAGGTATTATAGTAAGAAATAGGTATACCTATTAGGGAATAACCTTTAGAAGAAAAAAACAAATAAAATATAAAAGTTCAAACTAATAGATAGAATGAAAAAAAGTGACGATGGAAGAATCCCATAGGGGAAGGTAAAGCGATTTGTTTTTGAAAATTATTTTTAAAATAATAAAATATAGGTACTACCTAACATATAGGTAACGTACTTTAAAATTTGAAAAACTTCACATTTCCTGAAATATATGTTAATGAACATAAATATTTTCCAATAAAAATAAATTAGTAGACATTAGAATGAAAAAGGAAACGATTCCAAATTGTTTGTGGTTAAAAGCTTTATTTAACGTTAACGAAAACAGGAAATGATTCAGAGCAACGCTATACATAAGAAAAATAACACAATTAGACCTAATATCTACGTTCCACCGAGTAAAACAAAAATAATGTAAAAAAAAAGAAATTTCATGATGTCATGTGTTTTAACAAATTGGTTGCTACTTGCTATCGTAACCAAAATTATTTTCCGATAAAATAGTATATTAAAAGACAAGTTTTATAAGGCCAGGTTTTATCGTACGAGTTCAAGTTTGGAAAACAGGGCGCATAGCGCCCCAGTTTTCCAAAGGACGAATTCGATAAAACCTGGCCTTATGAAACGAGTATTTCATATTTTTTTTTTCTATTTTGGTCTTAAAGAATAAAAAACCGCAAGTCCGCAATATTACTTTAAAAAAAAAGGAACGAGGATTGAAAAATACAATTTAGGGAATTTTTGCATGCAATGTGTGTCAGAGTGACATTTGACATCTTAAAAAAGGAATTTTGAAAGGATTGTTAGACAATATGACCCGACGAAGAACAGAAATGAATTACGAAGGTAAGAGCGAGTAACAAAATTGGTGTCTCGTAAAGCGAAAAACGGAGTAGGTACAAAATGTGTTTAAATAGAAGTGTTCACAAAATAAATGCAAGTAAATACCTAGTAGGTAGGTATAGGCTAATTGCTTCTTAAAAAACAGGTTTAAAATAATTAAATATTTATACCGTTATACTCCAACCCAAACCTAATTCGGAACAATCCTGTATATAGATAAACATATTTCAGAGGAACGAGGGTTGCTGAAAAGATTTCACACAACCCTTAAGTACTTTGTACCTACACGATTTTCTTAAATCATCCGATCGCGTTCATTTTTTAAAATTTATTTAATCTCGTTGTGCCAAGGATTAGCAAAAAAAAAAACAAAATAGCTACAGGGCTTTATTATTTGTTTAAAAAAATTGATCCAGTTGCTTGCAGTTCATTATATAGGTATACTCCAACCCCGTATATTAGTCAAGTTTTTTAAATTTTCATTTAATTTCTTTAATTATTTTCTAAAATATAGAAATCAATTTTTGTTTCCGCATGTAACTTTTAGTAAACTTTACGTCTTCCTGATCGCTTTTTGCTTTTTCCCAAAGTTCCCATTTTACATAAACAGCACCGTTAAGTGCAGTCAATTCATATTTTTCATATGCCGAGCATTCAAAAGTAAGCTACCCCCAAGGTCATTTGGTAAGTTTAATTTTTTTCTGATCGCTTTTTATTTTATTTATTTATATTTAACATAATGGTCGATGCGTCTGCTTGCACCCGGGAAAAATCGATACTGTTCGACTGAAATAGCAAGACCATTGCACGACAAACTTTGTATCCTGTCTGAATACCTACAGTTTTTGTTCTAACCTAGGTCCTAATGATAATTTTTAAAAAATAAAACCACTATAGTACCTATAATACATTCCTAACGTCGAGAAATCTAAAAAAACAGGAAAGCCGATAATTTTCAACTCCGATAATGCGGATAATGGAAATATCAGAAGAGTGGAGATTTTCGCGGAGATACGTGTTTTGGATCTCCCTCCAGGAATCCAAAAAAGTGGTTTAGAAAAAATGTCTATAGGTACCTACCTAATATAGTACTACCTATCGAAGTATCGAAAATTCATTGACAAATAAGTTTTTCAAAAAAATGTTAAGACATGAAAATCTGAGCAGCGGATATGAAAGAAGACCATTATTCAAGGGAAAGTTTTTTACCGGGCTCTCTAACTTCAAAATGGCGGCCGCAATGTATTTTTCAAAATTTTGACTTAAACGCCCCACAAGGCCACAACTCAAAAACCAGTTATCTGCTCAGGTTCAACAACAATTTGTGTGAAAGCCCTTTGGCGGCACTATACCATGAAATAAATTTATTTAGTAAATCCAAAATCGGTCGCAACAGCGCAGCGCTCTTCCAAAAATTTTGAAAAATTACTATATAACAAAAACTGACCACACAATTTTGTTTAAATTTTCTACACCTATGCAGCTTGGTGTTAGCTACATTTTTATTTTTTGACGAATGCTAACATTTCACTGTGGCGCCGCCCTTTTCGAGGTTTAGAAAATCGAAAATTGATCCTCCTATAGCTCCTTTATTAATCAAAATATGAAAAAAGTTTAAATATAAAACTTATTCCATATCTAGCTCTGCATTCTCCTAAATTTATATCACGTATACAGGGTGTTTGCTTTTCACAGTACAATAAGCAACTTTGTTATTTAAAATGAAACACCCTGTATATTATTATATAATTGAGTGCAAAATTGAATTGTCTATCACATAGTATAAGGTAGTCGTATAGCTAAAATGTAGGTAGTACGGTTGATGAGAAAATCGCGAACTTCCGCTGCGTTAGTAAATTAGATGCCTGTCTCTCTTCTGTACGTATCGAACCCGTATAGTCTGGTGTTTCTCGCTACGCAATCAAGTGATTTCCAATGCTGCCTCGCAGTTGAATACCAAAAACGAAATGTTTATTTTTAGTATGGGAAAGTCCAGGGGAGGTGCCCTCATTTTAACCCATTTCGCCATAATAATTTCATAAGAGGCATTTTTCAGCAGGAAAATTCAGACATTTTTCATTTTAAATTAAAAATAATTAAATGGTAACAAAAGAAGTTCAAACTTTATTTCGTTATAATTTTCTTTCGAAGTTTAAAATTCTTTTTATGACCTCTTTCGTTTCCAACATCACCTCCTTTGTACTTACCAAAACAAAAAACGTAAAGTATATCTTATACTTTGAGTTTTATAACCCAAACTTTATTTGGATGACAAAGTTTCCAAACTAAGATTTGTGTAAAGACAATTGAATTTTGAAATAGAAATTAGAAAAAATTAGGAGGAAAACGCCCCTAGATTATAGAGAAGTTAAATAGGAAGAATTTGGGGATTTGAAGTTACCCTCTCTCAGGAGGAAAATAAAAAAAATGTTTAAATTAGATATTCCTTAAATTTTTCGAAGTCTCCCCATGTTATCTATAACAAAAAGTAAGTTTTTTGGTTTGATCGTTCCCAATACGATTCTATTTTCAAAATATCGATAATGTGATTTGCGAGGGGTCAAATTATATTAATAACTATAATTATCCTTATCGTGGACGTCCTTTGATAACAAATCCGGAATTACAATAAGTCTATCGCTTTTGTTAACAAATTTTAATATTTAAAATTTTACAAAACGTTTAGAATTATTTTTGTCGCAAATAATCAATAAATTACATTTTAAATATGGGTATAGATCTAAACCGCCATTTTGTAATTCACAGGAATTGAAAAGAAATCCCCTATTCCCGTGTTAAAGTTTAAAAATTAACCCCGTCAAAGAAGGTTTTATATTTCATAGAAGAAATCTTGGGGGGCTCGCAACTCGGACGTGCATTTTTATCACAGTTAAGGGGTTAATGTTGAATTAAAAACATTTTTATAGACAGAGAAGCAGATGCTAACGTGGGAACTAAAGAAATAACCAACACCAAGGGGATAAATGGTAAAAAGATTTAAACGTCGAGAGAAAAAAGAAAGTTATATGAAAATCGAAAGGAAATAAAACTTGTTTCGTTTTGATTTAATTTAACACTGAAAATTTTCCGCAAAGAAAAATTAGGTTAAAACAAAAAGGAATTGATGTAGCCAAGAAATTTGCCAAAATGGGAGTTTGGTAAAAGAAAATGGGATCAGAAATAAAAGCCAACAAAAAATATTTGCTTTTTTAAAACGAAAAATATTATCCAGTTTTCCTCTGACTCGGTCTTAAGAATTTTCATTACGAAGTATAAGTATGGAAAATACACATTTGATAAACCAAAAGTTATATCAGAAACAAAGGAAATTGGCTAAACGATGCTCGTTTGTTATTTCAAATGTTTTCCGCACAAGAGCTTTATTAAAATGAAAAATGAGGCCTCGATACTAGAAAAGGCGATCAAAAATAAAAATAAAAAAAACTAGAGAAATAAACGTTTAATTTTTTTATTTCGGGTGAAAATTATCGATTTTCCCCGAGGGCGTCTTGGCGTTATACGAATTCATTGTTAATGTGATTTAGTTTTTTTATAAATGGGCGTCAGGTTAGAACAAAAAGGAATCGGAACTCAAAAATGCTTGTCGGACGCTTCTTTTTTCGATATTTGAGATAAACATTTTCGGTGTTCCCATTAGATCGTTCATTATTTATTCACGGGGACATGAATACCGCGGCCCAAACTTACTTTTTTTATTTTCAATTTCCAAATAAGAAACGGAAACAGCAACGAAGCACAAATGCGCATTGCATATGCGCAAATTGTCTGCTCGCAATGGAAACCCAGGAATTATTGTTCTCGAGGTTTAAGGGAAAATAAAAAAAATGGGCACTACTTTTCGCCATTTTTTTTACTTTTCCCGAAACAAACGATTCTATCTTATCTTTATTTAGCATTGATAGCGGCGCCATATTGAGTAAAAACTCATTTTCAGAGTTAATTACATCGATGAGTTTATTTTACCAAGGACAATGAGGCGCACGAAGGGTACAATTTATTCAAAAAAAAATTGCTTGGGAAATATTGGAAAATAATAAGGGTCAGATTTTTTTAAATATTTCCACTTAGTTTAGAAACGGTTTTTAATAGATATTATTCTTACCCTTCAGAAAGGCGTTCTTTTTTTGTTGAATAGCCCAAAAACTTGAGCCATGAGGAGGGGGAAAATTTCCAAGCACTAGAATTAAGTTAGCGGTGAAGCACAAAAATAAGGGCGCGTTCACTGTTCGGTAAAAGCCCCGAATTCGGCACAAAAAGTCACTGTCGAGCAAATATAATGCAACAATTTTTCCGAACAAATGCTAGGGCTATTTTTGGCCCCCGAACGCACGGTGTTACCACGCAGCATTACTTCCAACAGACATTTTGCTTCTTTTTTAATTCCGAACCAATCCCGGACGAACTCGCGTCCAACGGTCGCTTATGCAACTGCATGCTTATGACTGCAGGGGCGTACGTCGCCGCAAAAGTGCAGCGGCGCCCCCCAATACCGCGATACGCAACTTTGAATTTTTGGTAGCATTGAAGTGCGGCGGCGAATTCTTTGCCCAGTTCCGGTTGTTTCCGTTTCGCCCGCATATTTCCCGAGAGGGGGGGGGGGTGAAAAATAAAAAAAGGCTTATAATTAGGATTGTGTCGCGTACGAGGGGCCGCGAAATCGACCGAATCATGGGGATATTGATCTCAGGATGCGCGTTGCACATGCGGTTCAACTGTTAACGATGCAACTGCACTTTCCGTCTTCGTTGCACCCGATAACAACGCGACAAAATGACGACGGTTTATTCGACCTGGCCAACCCTACAGTGGCGTTCCCGGCCATTTTTAATTCCTCAACCCGTAAAGACGAATTTATTGAGAAATGTTCCCAAGTAAAATTTACATAATAAACATTTTAAACTCTTATCAATTAAATTGTAATTAAACCTATAACCTACTCTTAAAAAATTAAACAATTATACCCAAATAAACGATTTTATTCTGTCTGGCACTCGTGTTGTGCCTTAGCGGTAGACTTAGGACATTAATAAAAAAATTATTGAAAAACACGATAAAGACTTTGAACAACTAATTCAAATTGGAAAAAATAACTTTGTTAGCTTCGATTGTTATTTAATGAGGAACTACAGGGTGTACTTCCCGGTACGAAGGGAACACCAAGTGAGCAAGAGAAAAAGAAAGGGTGGGTTAGGATCAGAAGAGAGAAGTAAAAAAATAAAATGCACTGCAATTTGACAAAACTGAAATTTCATTAAATGAAAAACGAATAGTAAGGCATTTTATTTTTTTACTTGAAAACTATCAACTTTACGGGAAATATGAAAGACACAAAAAAGTTTCCAGACTTATCGAACTATGTAATTCATATTTTTACAAACCCATACCTTGGTTCACAAAAAAGTTCTGAAAGAGAAATTGATAAGGGTTGTAAGTTTCACCCCCTTGAAACAATAAGGGATGACTGAAAAAATATTCATAAAATGTCTTTTCATGAGTGTAATATCTTGACCAAATTTAATTTTCACAGGTTTCCCCGTTTTCGAGAAAAAAAATAAAATCCTCTTCCTAACCTCCAACTTTGGAAAAGGCCTTTTAACTCCGAAAGGAGGGGGTTTCAGAAAAAAAATTATAGTAAAGGCTTATGCTAATTTTCAATGTAGATTCACTTCCTGAATTTTTTCGCACTTATTAGTTAACACCCTGTATATACAGCATACAGCTACCTTGTCAAGTTGGCTGTGATTCGATGTGCTCAACTAAAGTTAACGGAAAGCACAGTCAACTTGATCAGATGTTTTTATTCTGTATCTGCATCACCACAAACACAAAGAGAAAGATAAAATATATATACTTACAGACAAATTCGTAAAAAAAGAAAAACCAGGAAAAATATCGTTAGATAAGAAAAGAAAAAAGAAAGATAAGGAGAAAAAAGGGGAGAAATTGCTAAAAAATCCTGCATAAGTCGGCCATAGCTACAGTAATAAATTGAATGGAACTAATGGAAAAGCATAGCCAATATACAGGGTGTAACACAACTTAGCCGAAAAAATTAACCATATAAGTAGTATGCACATTTAAATAAAAGTCCAACAGAAAACGAGATAAAAATTGTTAAAGTTACAAATTAATGAAAAAAAAAAAACACAACTTATCCGAAAAAATTTACTAACCATATATGCACTTTTAAATAAGAAATCGATTTGTTAAAAAAAATGTTAATAAAAGTTTAACAGAAAACGAAATAAAAATTGTAGAAAATGTTATTTTAACATTTTCATTAATTTGTAACTTTAACAATTTTTATCTCGTTTTCTGTTGGACTTTTATTAAATTTTCTTTAACAAATCGATTTCTTATTTAAAAGTGCATATACGGTTAAATTTTTTCGGATAAGTTGTGTTACACCCTGTATATCCAGAAATACGGAGTGATTCACTAAAAGTGGCTAGTGGCTGTAACTTGAAAAATATTTGCCGCGCATCAAGGGAGAAAAGTTCGTTTAGAGAAAATCGCCCATGAAAAAAGTGTTAGTAATATTTTCAGTCGCTCATTACTGTAGGGGGCGCCACAATGGTAGGCGATTATATGCATTCGATAAATCTAAAAAAAAACACGAAATGAAAGCACTATAGAAGTCCGTTTAATTTTACATCAATTCATGAATTCAAAGTTTAAAAAAATTTCATGGTAATCTCGTAGCCGAAGACAAGCTACTAAGGTTAAAATTGTATTTCTGAGTGGAAGAATTTGGTTTTAAAACTCGTGCTATTTCCATGAAGGCATGAAGCTGTAAATATTCTCCATTGTAGTGCAAAAACTCGCACTTTTCTGCAATTTTCTCGAAAATTTCAAACCAAAAGGCACATTTATTTTATTATAATCATGAAGAGGGTAGAAAAATAAAGAGAACGTAAAAATTCGGAGGTCTCTAGAACAACTAGTATAGAACCACTAGAATCTTGTGTTAATGCACGAAAGTATGATAACAAAATATTTTGTGGAGTTAGAGGCTGCTTGATTTAATTTTTCTGAAGGATCTTAAACGTCAAATTCAAATTGTACCTACTTTGTTTATTTTGTAGTTAGTTTGCCAAATAAATGTTTTTGATTTGGATTAGATCTAAAATCGTGGTTTTATTGTTCCTGGGATATCCGAGCATGAAGCGAAAGTTTATTCTTAATGAACCACCCTGTATCTATATTCCTTAAACAACCATAAAAGGAACGAGGTAAAATAAAGCCAAAACACAGGAATAGGTACAAAGAGAAAATCAGAGAATAACAATAAAAAAATAAATAGGGAAAATTCAACCCCTGATAAATTCTGCGGTTTGATGGTTAATGGAAACCAACCATTTTTTACAAGTAGAACCTCTAACACAATTTCATCCCTACACCAAATACAACAATGTAATTCAGGGTTTTCCATGTTGAGTTTTCAGTAACAAAAGTTAAAGTAGCATAAAATAAATATTATTCATAATTAGAGATGTTTTTAGTAAAACTTTTGTTGATTTTCATTGTTTGCGTTGGCTATTCGAACATAAAACTTATCGAGTACGTGGTAGTACTATAGTTATTAAAAGAAAACTTGCAATGAAATTATTATTACCGGTAATAAATGTTGACGTTTAATTGGTATTCGGTGTAGTTGTACCATACAGAAGGAATTTTTAAAACATTTTGTTTTGGCTACCTAGAGAAGTCTCTTTTATCACGTAACAATGCGTTCAAGTACGTTTTTATGAAGGTAACACCTTTTGTTATATACAGGATGATCTAAAATAAAACACACACATAGTACCAACTGTTTTTGTTGCTATAGACGCACTATTAAATTTTTAAATGTGTCACTGACAGATCAACACAGACGACGATTAAATAAAGAGTAATAAAAGGGAAAAAATTCTACACCAACATATACAGGGCGAATCAAAATTACTAACATTTTTTTTTATTGTTTTAACAAAAACGTGTTTATATGGATAAAACTTTTATTATGTAGTCGTGACGTCCAGGCATGATTTTTTTACATAAATTTTTAATTACTTATTTCTTAATTTTCGATAAAAATGTTATGGGAAAAAGTTATATTTTTTTCGAAAACGTTCACCATAAATAAAACACAAAACATCATGGTTACTTAGGAAATTTATTTTCCATGGCAAACATTTTTTAACCCTGATTTTACGGGTGTAAAGAAAACGTTTTCTTCAAGATTTAAATCAAATTCAATTTTTTCTCTTGAGATAAAAAATGTAAACCCCTTTTGTAAATTCATTTGAAACCGTCTCGCACTTTATTTTTTACCCGAAAGTGGTTTTAAAAAGAACAAGAAAAGAAAAAAAAGTGCATATATACCAGCTGTATATGCAATAATAATAATGGCAATAAAAATGAAAGTTTATGTAAAACTGTCTTGGTGACAGTTGAGATATCCGCTTGAGAACCTGAAAGAGCCGAAAGAAATCCGTTACCAGCCTGACCAGTTGCTCGTCGTGAGTGCCTTTGCTTCTTTTATATCGCACTAGAAATGGGTGATATTTTTATATCATTACCCCACAGCATGCCTTTGCAAAAATGCACCCCGACTGCAGACCGGGGCGCAGTTCGTCCTCCCATTCATGTTCTTTACAAAGTTGGGAAAAAATTTAGACGACGGTTAACAAGGAATTAAATTTTAACTTAAATGTTGGAAAGAAAACAATCGATTGTACATATTTATCAACAATTTCCTGAAAAAGTATAATAAGATGGGTTTTAATTGATGCTCCATCTTTTTAAATTTTTTTTAAAGCTCTTAGTGTTAATTTTTTATAATCATATTTTGCTGTTGTAGCTTAACACCGACGTAATAGTAGGAGTTAATTGTACCTTAAATATATTGTGCCAACCATTGTCTTTTATCAAACACGTGTTTTTTTTATATTTACAGCTTTAGGGCTCTGTATGCAATAAATTAAAAATTCCACAATCTCGAATTCTCCCCCACATAGTCGAGACTCATTTTTTGGGTCGTATTTTCCCTTACTCTTTCTTCCGATTTATACCTTTTTATCCTCTCATCCTCATCCATCTCTATCCTCTCATTTTTTTTCACCGCCACTCGCCTGATTTAAAAGTTGCTCCCCGCAGGTTGTCAAAACACTTAACATGGGCTTCTTTTTCCTCCTTTTTCTTCGGACAGTCTTGGATGCAATTTTGCATGTTTTTCTTGAGAAGTTTCTTTTCTTAGCCACCCTTCTGGCCCGAAATTATCCTCCTCATTATCATGTCACCTTTTCCCATGGTGGTCATGTTCTCGCTTTTGGCCTTTGCCTAAATAGTTTTATTCTTTTCGAAGATTCTTTTGGCCTTTTCTCTTTTCACACTGCCAAGACTGATTATCGTTGGTCTTTTTCCCCTTTCAGGTTTAAGTCGTTTTGCACACAGTTTCAAGTTTTTGGCCTATCGCCACTCTTCTATGTATGTAACGCCGCTGACGCAAAAACTAGTGAACCGATTTTGATGAAATTTGAAATATAGGGGTATATCAAAAATTCATCATCATTCATCCGAAACCGGAAGCGGAAGGCATGTTTTTGGTAGCATTTTTTCAGAAGCAGAATTTTGAAAATCTGAGTAGCGGATATGAAGGCAAACAGTTTTTTACCGGAGTCTCTAACTACAAAATGGGGGCCGCTATGCATTTTTCAAAATTTTGACTTTAACGCCCCACAACTCAAAAATCACTTATCTGATCAGGTTCAGCAACAACTTGTTTGAAAGCCCTTTGGCGGTACTATACCGCGAAGAAAAATTTATTTAGTAAATCCAAAAAGGGTCGTTATGGCGCTCTTCCAAAAATTTTGAAATTTTTGAAAAATTGTTACAAATAAACTGACCATACGATTTTGTTTAAATTTTCTACACTTATGCAGCTTGGTGTTAGGTACATTTTCATTTTTTGATTAATGCTAGAATTTCACTGTGGCGCCCTCTACGAGGTTTTGAAAATCGGAAATTGATGCTCCTATAGCTCCTTTATTAATCAAAATATAAAAAAAGTTTAAATATAAAACTTACTCAGTATATAGCTCTGCATTTTCCTAAATTTATATCACATATACAGGGTGTTTGCTTTTCACAGTACAATAAGCAACTTTGTTATTTTAAACGAAACACCCTGTATATTATTATATAATTGAATGCAAAATTGAATTGTCTATCACATAGTATAAGGTAGTCATATAGCTAAAATGTACGGTTGATGAGAAAATCGCGAACTTCCGCTGCGTTAGTAAATTAGATGCCTGTCTCTCTTCTGTACGTATCGAACCCGTATAGTCTGGTGTTTCTCGCTACGCATTCAAGTGATATACAATGCTGCCTCGCGAACTACTGTTGAATACCAAAAACCAAATGTTTATTTTTAGTATGGGAAAGTCCAGGGGAGGTGCACCTTCACTTTTTTTAACCACTTTCTGAATTTTGTTTTTCAGTCAGGCCCGTGGTGAAGCTTCTCATATCAAAGTACGCCGTCTTACTCTCTGCGAGTTCATACAATATCTGGGAAATTCGGGAAAAACAAACCTATATTATTCAAAGAAGACACGGTTTATATTTCATTGGAATTATATTTTTCTACGCGATTCCGATTCATATAAAAATTGGAATTTAATCAAAAATTTTCGTCTACCTATGCTTCAGGGGTGAATTTCTAGGTCCCCAAACCGAGTTCCTCTTCCTTGGTATAAATACAGTGGCAAAAATCTTATTAAAACAAATTTTGCTCTTGATGACAGTTAGGCAGGACCGCAGGAATAAAAAGTTTCGACTATTTCTATTTCAGTTGCGTGTTAACACTTTTTTTAAGCTTAACAATCAATTGCAAGATACAATAATGCCTTTTACTACATTAGAGAATAAAGTTAACTAAAACCGACAAAGAAAAGATTCAAAATCAACTTTCAGAAACATCAGCCAATAGAAGAAATAAATTTTATTATACAGTTTGGTGCAAATAAATGGGAACATTATGTATATTCGGTTGCCTAACTTAAACTACAAGTCACTGAAAATAAAAACAATTTATTTGCCCTTTATTTAGATGCCTTTTAATATTTTTTAACCTTCAAATGTTTTAGTACAACTCCATTCACTCGTTTTTTTCTTTAAAGGGCTGGTACCGACTAGACTTGAATATATTTACATATTTTTAAGCAGATAAAAAAAATAGCGCACCCTTGAACGAAAAACAAATATTACGAAATTGTAAAAATCCTTAAAAACGGATAGCCATCACCAATTTTTTTTCACACCCTTTTTCCTTGTCGGAATAAAATAATAATTCAACGAGGGTGTTACATAAATCTACTTGAAATGTTTTAAATCAAAGCCAAAATGCACTGATGCCACCAAGGCTACAGACCGACGCTAACAGGGTTTAAAAATAGTAACTTATGATTTAAAAAGTCTAAAGACAAAAAATTAGAGCAATGACATAATTTTGTTCTAATAATGAGCGGTATTAGCTAAGACCTGAACAGGGGAAGGTCATAGTAAATCAGCTGTTCCGATGGTGGGGCTTATTTATTCCAGGTAAATTTTGCAAAGCCGGGCATATCAACAACAATGGGATTATACAAGGGCAACGTACGAAGTAGTGGTATTTTGGGGTAAGAATGCAATGGCGGGAAGGGCCGGACCTTGGGGGTGCATGAGGAGGGAGGAGGTGTGTGCCGTCTAGAGAGCGTCTAGACTAGAAGATGACTTGATCAATACCCCCTAGGTCAATGCCACCGAGCAAATTCTGACCCGAACCCGGCACGATGAACGCTGCTTGATGCGGAGGAAAGTTCCAGACGAATTTGCACATCCCTCATAATCCACCGTGGGAAACGCTTTTACCCTTTTCCACGACTTTTTATTTATTTTTCTTTATACGGTTACAAACAACTAACAAAAACGCATCGTAGACGAATCTACTACTACTACAAGGGTAGTGACGTCATGTGATAGTATAATTTTACATTCTGAAAAGTTTGTTCGAGAAAACTATACGAATACAGGGTGCTCGATTTAATTTGCACCCTCTATATTTTAGGGGAAACCAAAACATATTTTTGTTGTTCATTTCGTCCGTCTACACAACTAGGGGTGGGTAAAGATATTCCATAACATATAAAAAATAAGCGTTAATATAATTTTTTTGGTCCATAACAACGGTTGCTAAGGATATTGTCCCTTGCGTCAGAGTTATTCTAGACGGGTAACGCGGCACCCACGTATTCCCCTACGAGCCGCCACTGGTAAAGAGTTCAAGGAATAAAACTTTTTTCCAGGTTATTATAAATTCCGAATTAAATTGTACATAAAATAGAGCGATAAAAATCAACCCCTTTAATAAATTATGCCTAAGAAAATCGAATTTAATTAAGAAACAACAGCAGAGAAGTTTAATTGACGGAAGGTATCTAGATCAACGGTTCAAATTCCTATAATAATTAATGGGGAAAATTAAAAAATAAACCCCAATTGTAGTTAATACCGGTACTAAGTTTTAACAACACGCTAAAGAAATACAAAAATAATAATCATTTCAGAAGCACAATTCAATCATTTAAGGGTTTAAGCAATATTTTTTTTAAAAGTCAAGTTGGCCAATTTTCTTAACTATTTCAAACATAATTTTTTGTTAATATTTATTCATAGCCAACATTGTACATAGGGCGCATAAGAGTCCTAAAAAGTTAAATAAATTCTTTTATGGGGCTTCCCATAGTCAATATTTTACATAAAATAAAAGGGTTGGTTGAGCTAGAAACCAAAAGTTTGCCTCTTGCCTTCTTCTCAATCTAAACATGGGATGAAAAATCTATCTCAGGTAGAAACTGAAGACCAATGAAATAAACGCTTCTCTGCTACTACTACATCTAGTAACCCTCACCCTCTAAATTCACACCCTATTATAGACAAGAAAGTTAGAAATAAAATGGTTCTTTCTAGGCATAAAAGTTCGCAGATAATAATTGCGGTGTCTTGTTTTGTGTCTATTACCTACTAACTAAATTTTTAATCTAGCTACCTGTAAAAAGAAAAAATAGAGACAAGAACGAAGACACCTTCTTGACTTTTTTAAGTTAAAATAAATTTTACTTATCTACAATAATTTTAATTAATCAACCAAAAATTCAGGGTGCAAATTTTTTATTATACATACAAAACATAAATCTACAAGAAGCTTGTAAAATCCTCAACATTCTTTTTAAAAAAGCTCTGATTGAACAAAATTCCTTAAAAACCATCCCTTTTATTTTCTTCAACTTGCAGTAACCAAGAAGGGCTTATAAAGTTCAATAAAACAAAAAACCGAGGTAGGCCTAAAGTGTAAAATTCGCGGGAACCATTTACAAAGTTAACCTCTAATGCATCTCTAGAAAAATGCTAAAATCCAGGGAATACAAGGGGGGGTCACCTGAAAAAGCGTTCGAGAAACGTGTACACCTAAAACGTGGGGGGTGGTTTTATTTCTAGATCTTAAAAATCGAAATTAGGTCAACCAACTTGACTACAGCAACGACTCACCAGAAACGTGCGAAAATTCAGGTATTACGGGGGGGATTCTCGGGAAAATCAGCCAGAAGACTCGGAACACCATGGAAAAGCACTTACACAGAAATTTAAGCAGACTCGCTCAAAGTTTTCGCGAATATTCGCAATTTTGTCTACGTGCTACAAGCACTCACTGAAACACAAGAAATAGAACTTAGCACACTAGATTTTTCGCAAACCGACCGCAAGCGCCATCTCGCGAATCAATTCCGAATATAAATTCGCGAACTTTGGCGGTAATTTTATAATTTTGAATTTTCCAAGCATTATTTTGAACTGTAACAAGACTTATAAGGTTCAAAATGCAAAACATTTCCTTCCCAACCCGCCTGAAATGTAATATTTTGAAATGATTAAAAAAATTGTTTTTTTTTAGGAATTTTCGGAAAAATTCAAAACGAATTAGTTATTCACGGATGGACACGCAACAATAACAAGGAAATGCATTTAAATCGATAACCTAAACGAGAAAACTTACCTAAAAAAATCGATTAAAACACCGCGCAACCATGACCAACCTTACACGAAAAAATAACCTGTCGTATTTTAACGTTTTTCGATTAAATTTAACAGAAGTACCCGGAAATTACACACCTGCACTCGAAACTAATAACCCGAGATTGTTTTAAAACGATAATAAACGCCGAATTCGAAAGATTTGATTTAAAAAATCTGATTAACTGGAATTAAGCAAAGGAAACACACACCACCATTTTGTTTTCTGCGCAATGACTCCGATGACGTAACAATTACACTCGTGGTTGTTTTTTGTTTTTAACATTAGCGTCCCTAGTAACAGGGCCGGCCCCTTAGGGCAGCAAACAAGTCTTCTAGTAACGATGCTAAAAGTTCAGGAATTTAAAAAATATTTATAGTACATTGTTTCCTAGCAACAAGGGTTGCTAAGGGGTTACGCAACAATTCCCTCACTTTGTTTACACTTGGTTGGTATCATTAGCCCCTCTTCTAATAAGCTTCACTAACTGGGTTATGACTAATAAAATGTCCACAAAAAATACAATCAATGCTGTACAGAACCGGCTCATTATATAAATGCCCTGAGCCCCAAAATCAAAAACCATACGTCCATACAAGAAACATAGATTTTAATCAACCCTATACTCTGGTATTCTTTCTAGACTCCCTAGCAACAAAAGTTAACCTAATAAGTCAATGATGTAGGACGCAAAAAAATGCGAGGCGCCAAAATATTAAATAAAAAAGAAACGTAGGATAAAGAAAAATTATAACTAAGCAATCTACACCCTTTATAAGCCTATTTTATGTACAGTCCTTAGCAACCAGGTTTACCTCACACGGCAATAGCCTGAGGCGTAACAAAATACGAGGCGCCAAAATGTTAAGTAAAAAAAAAGAAGTGTAGAAGAAAAAAAATAAAAGTTTAGACCAATCTATGATCCTTCTGGGGCTTCTCGAGTTGTATGTACAATCCCTAGCAACAGAATTGCCAAATATGGCAATAGCATAAGGCGCAAAAAATCGGAGGCGCTAAATTTTTAAAGACGTTATTAAAATACAAAATTAAAATTTCGATGAACCCATACTTCTGACTAGTATCCAAGTGAAAAGTGGAAAGTGGTACCATAACAAAGCAAGACTATACAGGGTGGCCGGTTTTTCATTGTCCAGCTTATATCTGCTGAAATGTTAAAGATACAAGAAAAAGTTAAAGGAGAGACTTAGCTTAGAGAACCTGGTGTATAAAATAGCGCAAACAAGTTTTTTCCACGGCCTACTTATTTTTCGGAAAAATATGTAACTTTGGTTATTTAAATGGAACACTCTGTATATTTTTGCGGAATAAAATTCTTAATCAATTTCTCTTTACAAGCATGTATCACTAATAGTGTTTTGCATTTAAATTACGCCGAATAATTGAAAAAATAAAATTGTGAGACTTGCTACGACTTTTATTATTTCCTCTGCGAGTAACAAAATTTATTTAATTCCAAACTAACGAAATTGAACTAACGAAATTGAATACTAGGTACATAATGTATCTTATAATGATTGTTCAGATTGAATTCTAAACATTTTTGGGCCCAATTAAAGAAAAAGTACCTATATCACAGCCGCCTATTATAATTTTATTTTTTGAATTATTAGGCGTAATTTAAAAGCAAAACGCCATTAATGATACATGCTTGTAAAGAGAAATTGATTTAGAATCTTATTCCGCAAAAATATACAGAGTGTTCTATTTAAAAAACCAAAGAATCATATGTTTTCGGAAAACAAGTAGGCCGTGGAACAAACTTGTTTGCGATATTTTATAAATCAGGTTCTCTTAGCTAAATCTCTCCTTTAACTTTTTCTTGTATCTTTAATATTTCAGCAGATAGAGCTGGACAATGAAAAATCAGCCACCCTGTATAGGGAGCAAGAAAATTCTGGGGGCGCAAACTTTTAAAATCGTCATTAGTGAAACAAAATTTAAATTTTGAGAAAATTCCCTCTTCTTTCATCAGAAGTAGAAACCCTTGGCAATAGCCTATAATGGGCAATACAATTCGAGGCGCTAAACGTTTAAAGACGGGAAAAAAATAAAATTAAGATTTTAATCAATCTGGACTTCTTATTACCAATCCCGCGTAGAAGGAGAGCCCTTAGTACTAGCACTAATTTAACGCGGCAACGGACTAAGGCGCAAGAAAATCCAGGGCGCCAAACTTTAATGACGAAAGAACTAAAATTAAAATTTTAATCACTCTAGAGTTCTACCATCCTATTGAGAAGCAGAGACCCTAATTCCGGTACTAATTTAACTGGGTAACAGACTTAAGGCGCAAGAAAATTCGAGGAGCAAAAATTTTAAGGCGTACAATAGGAGCATAAAATAATTTTTGATCAATCTATGCTTCGTATTATCATCTGTTTCAGAAGTAGATACCCTTGTAACCGAACTATCTCAACTAGGCAACAGACCGAGGCGCATTAGAATATCGGACGCCAAACTTTTAAAAGGGGAGAAATAAAACTAAAGCTTTGATCAACTCGGACTTATTATATTGCAATCAGAAGTACAGCTCTAGTAGCAGGGCAACAGATTAGGGCGCAAGAAAACCCCGGGCGACAAAATTTTAAATAGAGCACGGCAGGGCGAAAGAAAAAAATATTTTTTGGCCAAATTACGTAATTATGGTGTTTCAAAAGTAAACACCCTACTTATAGTACCCGAATTATCTTAACTAGACAACAGATTAAGGCGCATTAAAATACCGGGCGCCAAACTTTTAAAGACATCAGGCGAGATATAAAAAAGTTTTGATCAACCCGAACTTCTTATTGCAATCAGAAATAGAGCTACTACTACTAGCAGAGCCAATCAAGTTGGGTACCAGACTAGGGCGCAAGAAAATGCGAGCCCCAATATTTTAAGAAGGTCATGATTTAATAAACTTTTGGTTAACCCTTAAACTTTTGATATCATCCCCTTCAGGAGTGGAGCTCTACCAGGCTAAAAATAACTGGACAATAGACAAGGGCGCATTAAAACTTGAGGCACTAAACTTTTACACACCGCGACCAAAAAAAAAATAAATTCAATTTTACCCAATCTACACTTTATATTGTCATGCTTCGAGAAGCAGAGCCCCAAATACCAAAGCAACGCCGACGGGTAAGCCGCAAGAAAATGTGGGGCGCCAACATGACAGAGAACGGATTATTAAATTTTTAGCTAACCCTAACCTTGTTATCATCCCTTTAGAGCCCCACCATTTATTGTACAATATAGCCGCATATTGCAAATTAAATGGACCGCCCACTTTATCAAAGGAATATAGGCAACCCATTACACACTGCTAGCACTCTTTCCCCTTTTTAGTTTTTAATAAAGAACAAGATTTAAAACTAACGATTTATATAACATGATCTATACAAACGAAAAAAAAAGGGCTGTTGTTAGCTCCACGGCTAACGTGGATATAATTCTGACACAAAATCCACGGCATTACGTTATTGTCAAGGCCGAATACGAGCTGCAGCTACTGCGCATGTCCGGGGACAAAATTACGAAATTATGAAAGTTTCAAACATTTTCATATTTTAAATTGATTTTTAATTAATTTGCAAGTTGAATATGACCAATAAAAAATACTACAGTAAAGTTTCTCTAAGTCCGAGCGATTGATTTTGTTTGTAGTTAATAATTATTATCATTAGATTTCTCAGAAACAGACTTTTACGCCTTGGGAGCAGGCAACCAATCGTACGCACCTCTGTCCCTATAATTTCAGGAAGCTGAAATAATTTTCGAAACCCCCAGACATGCGCATGACGTAATGCCGTGGATTTAGTGTCAGAATTATATCCACGTTAGCCGTGGAGCTAGCAACGGCAAAAAAAATAGAAATGTGTACCTATACCTATAACTATATCACTACTGATTATCGGATTATCAACAGGTAATGTTAGGGATTATTTTGGTGTAAAATATCCTAACAGACCAGTCCCTAATTAGAAAATTTATCACATGAAAAAAAAATTGACGTAAAACAGTAACACAAGAATTTGTACACATTTCTATTTTTCCTGGTCAGTATAAATGATGTTTTCAATAAATCGGTAGTTTTCAATCTTGTTCTGTATTAAATATTAAAAAAAAAAACAAATTTAACAGGTGACAAACAATAAGTATGTAAAATCAGTTAGAGTGCTAGCAGTGTATAATGGGTTGCCTATATTCCAAAGATAAAGTGGGCAATCCATTTAACTTGCAATATACCTATATTGCACAATTGACTTCACAGTATTATCATCCTTTTGAGAAGAATAACCTCTAATATTAGCAGCGGCATAAGGCGCACGTATATGCGGGGCGCCAAAATTATAAAGCCATCAAGGTCACGGTTTAATAAATTTTTGGCTAACCCTAGACTTCTTGTTATTATCCCTTTTAGAAATAGAGCTTCTTGTAACAGCACTAATACGATAGAGCAATAGACAAGGGCGCATTAAAATTCGGGGCGCTAAAATTTTAAGATGGAAAACGATTGACCAACCAACAGTACAGATTGCAATCTTTATAGGCAGTACCGACCGTTGCAACAAGTCGAAATTAATAGATCAAAAATTCAGAGACGCCATAGGAAAATTTTAGAAGTCCTGCTGGAACAAGAAAAATTTAGATAATGTTTAATTACCGTGGCTTGTTAGAATATCCTTCGTAAGTAGTAGACTTCCTACTAAGGACTAGGACGCAAAAATTCCGGGGCGCTAAAGTTTTAAAAGTCTTGTTACACACAAAAAAAAATAAAATTTTAGACAAATCCATGCTGCGTAACTCTACTCCTTCAAAAAGTAGCGTGTGTTAAACGATGGTAAATAATTAGGGCTCAAGAAATTTTTAGGCACCACAGATATAAAAAAAATGTTGATATTGCTATTTTTCTAAGCATTCTTTTTAGGCCTGACTGATGTTTATTTTAGGCCCACTAGTAAACTAGGCAATTCCGCCAATATTTTAGGGCTCTAACTAGAAATTTTATTTTCATTGTTAAAATAACGCTCAACGGACCGATATCATTTTAAAAGACAGCAAACAACGGAGGACGGCTGCTTTAAAATTCTTCTTAATCGTTGTCCATAGCCACAGGGGTCATGCAATAGGACAGCACAACGGTCCCCATAGTTCTTAGGGAAAGACATTCAAACTAGTAGAAAAATCTCAATTATTTTAGGATCGGTTTCAGTAAATATTGTTTCAGTTTCCAGTTTCTTATCTAAAAATACTGAAAGTATTCAAATAAAACTCAAATATTTTTTTTTTGCAAACAGTTTAATAAATTAGTTAGTGCTCAACATTATTTCTTTATAAAGCTACTAATAGGGTATTATTTATTTTACTCTGAACAATTTTATTTATTTTTCTAAGAAAATTTATTTTCTGGGTGCTACCTTGAATGTACTTTTTTAAAATTTCTTTTGTATTTACATTTTGAGGTGTGTGGTACCATTTTCTTTTCTGAAACTAAATACATTCTTCACAGCAAATTTTTTGAACTCCTCTTTCATTTAACAACCGTAAAAAAAAGGTTTTCAAACCGGGGGGTCATAATCACTGAAATTAGCAAAGATCTAAGAAATAAAAAAAATCATTAAACGCTACGCTTTTACATTAATCAATCAACGGGCACTGAAAGACTTAACAAGAAAACATTATAAAAAAATCACTTGTACACCCTGTATAGTAAAAATATAATCGGATTAGACTAGACAAACACAAAGGGAAAATATCCAAGCGGTATATACAGAGTTACTTCAAATCAATTGTTTTGATGTCCCGGCTTATTAAATTTTAATTACGGAGAAATAATATAAACACTGGATACTAAAATACAGGGTGTTCAATTATGTAACTATCAACAATATCTTCAATAAGTACATACACCTAAAACAAAACTGGGTTTAGTTTACAAAATATATACGCTAAACTTTAGCAAAATGCTGAAAAAAAAAATATCATAAGAGTAACAGTTAATAGAAAAAACAGACTAGAAGTGTATAATAATAATAATAATATTGGCAACTGTTACTTTCACAAACAAAAGAAAAAAATTAAACATCAACGGGAGCAATTCTTGACAAACCATTCCAATTTATTTACACGTAAATTTTTTACAAAGAATAGGCATCACAAAATAAATGCGACACATAACAGTGTGATCAAATTTTTACACCCTGTATAAATTTTTATTTCAAGACGATATCCAAAAATCATAATTTTTGAGAATTGAAATGTGAAAAATAATTTTTTATTATTTTAATGTTGGCCATGAATTACCGAAAATCGGTCATGGCACACTATGATAAATTTTTTTTAATTTATAATTTAAATTTTTTGAATTGTCATACCTGGATACAAATTTGTATAGATATACAGGGATGTTCCATTTGAAAACCGAAAGTTAGGGTCCACGTGTGTCTCACAATCTTCGAACTGTACTTACAGTGAGAATATTTTTTTAAGGTCATGAATTTCCATATCTCATGATAATAAAATAAACTTTTCAGGGTCTGAAAAAGGACCCATTCGAAGTGAAATTTGTGTAAATGTTTTTCTTCCCTGAAACGTTTTGAACCGTAATTGCAGATTTATATGTTAACAAGATTTATTGAAATTTGCAAACTCTACACAAGGGGTTTCAAATTTAGAGGATTAACGAAGAATTCCCCAAAAAGATTAACTAAGACTATTCTCTAATAATATCCACCATACAAGACAATAACAAAATAAATAATAAAATAATAAATTACACAACAAATATATATCTTTGACGAGTGCATCTGTTTTGTTTCAAGACACAAACAAAACGGAAGCACTCGAGTGGCAAATTAAACTAAACACAACAAGAAATAAAAGGATAACCGTTGGTATTCTATTTAAACACGTAAAATTTTACAGGTAATAGAGGAAACTGCATCATCCTGTAAGTATAATTTTTAAAATTCGACAAATAATAAAAATGGCGTCTCATATTAATTTTAAAAAACCTAACCAGTGAGTAAAAGGTAGGTGTATTATGCAACCTACTGTAATAATAAAAGTTTTTATAGGTGAGATTTTTGGTTGTCTAGTTCGTAGAATAAAACATAAGCCTCTCCACTCACAAGTGCTTTCGAGGATATACCGGAGACCCTAAAAAAAAAAATAATTAATCAAAATATATGCAAAAAGTGCAATAAAAGGCAAAACCTCGAGTCATTGTATTCGTGCCATGCGTGCGAGTAAGGATGCCGACAGTAGGCTGTGTAATGTCCACTGTAAGTGGTTCCGCTATGGTTTGAAATGGCATATAAATTGTAACGACATTGCGTTGGGCTCGATTCTGCAGCGTAATTCCTCATATCCAAACCTTCTAACGGAAAATCAATTGTTACAGAGAGTTTACCTCTAAATCTTTCTGTTGGCGAAAATCGCTTGAGATCTAAATCATGTTAAGGTAATAAATTAATTATTTATTATTAATTTTATTGAGTCGGGGAAAAAGGATACGAATTACTAATATCTTCGGGAATTTTTGTATGGTGAACGATTTTGTACATTTTCTTCGCTCTTTGCACTTCGAACATGTCTAAACAAACAAATACAATTTTAATTGAAAAAGGAAATTAAACCACAACCAAGTGGGCCAGATTTCTTTTATAATAATCCTATAACAAGCAAAAAATTATTAGAAAAAAATTAACCCTTGGCTCATATTTGGACAAATTTGTCCCACAGACGAATGTCTTGTTTACTACGGAATATTTCCGGCAGTGACCATTATTAACATACCCGACATTCTTATCAGTCAAATCTGAATTAACCACTGATATAACCGATGATAGTTGTTTAAAACTTTAAACCCTGGACGGATACCGGGTGGTGATTACTTCGATGCTCACAATTGGTATCTCAGGAACGGTAAACGATACCAAGTCGGTTAAATTAGACAAAAGTTGTGCTCTTTTATGACGATTGAGAATCTGAAAAGAAATCCAGGATATTTTGATTGCTTCCCGATTTATCATGAAAAAACTGAAAATATCGATTTCAGAATAAAATTATTATCTTCAATACCATTGACACTATTTTAATCAAACTTGGTAACACAATATTTTTTGGCCACTCCGAGTTGAATGGTGCCTTCAGAAATTTTCTAAGCCTTCTAGATTTCAAGCTGCGACAGTCAACTTTTGTATTTCTTATGGCCGCTTGAAATCTAGAAGGCCTAGAAAAATTCTGAAGACACCATCCAACTGGGAGTGGCCAAAAATATATAGTTACCAAGTTTCATTTAAATAGTGTCAATGGTATTGAAGATAATAATTTTTTTCTGAAATCGCTATTTTCAGTTTTTTCGTGATAAACCAGGAAGCAATCAAAATATCCTGGAAAATCCGTACTTAGTAGTGAAATTATCTTACAATTACATAATACTTTCTTTTTCTATATTCTTTCATGATGATTTCACAATTTAACGGGGGCTGAAACTGAAGTGGGTTTCATATAATAATCTAATAATCTACTTTACCCATGTCCTGTTGCCAGGCCCCGAAAGCAGTGCTTGTGTGGGGTGGGAGGAAGGGGCTATTATTATTATTAAAAATGATAACTGATACGGGTGGTCTGACTCACCCTGTATAAATAAAATTTTTGTGTTTAACATAAGAGGAAAGCACTTTTTTCCGCTCTCACTCGATTGCCTCACGAGGGTAGCGAGTTCGAATGGAAAAAAGAAGCGCTTTCCTCACTAGTTTGACAAATAACTATTTCCTGAAATCGCTATTTTTAGTTTTTGCGTGATAAATCAGGAAGCAATCAAAATATCCTAGATTTCTTTTCAGATTTTCAATAGTCATAAAAGAACACAACTTTTGCCTAATTTAACCGACTTCGTATCGTTTACAGTTCCCGACATATCTACAGTGAGCATCGAAAAAATCACCACCGTAGTATTGTGTGTGCCACTTTTATTTGGTCGGATATATCAGTCAATAATATTGAAAGGGTAAAAGTAAAAAATTTTTTGCTTGCTTTTGAATAAAGAGAATAAAATTCTTACAGGTTTTTCATCTCCATCCATAGTTTCTTCCCTTGTAAAATAATCCAAGCACTGTTGGAGTTGTAACTGTCCAGCTCGTTGTGGAATCGGTAGCGATAGGTCCCAGAAGGGATCAAACGTGACCGAGCAATGTCCACAATGGGTGCAACGTAAAGTAGACTTTAACTGTCCCACGAAAATATCCACGACCTTGGAGTTATCCATACGTAAATATCGTTGCCAGGACTCTGACGATTTTTCCGCATCGCTTAATTTCTCGTCAATTTCCGTAAGTATTGGTGTTGGTTTCGAAGTAACTCTGTTCACGTCTTCGTGGAGCCCTTCAAGGAGGTACCGTAAAAATTCTTGGGCATCCTGTTGCGAATACCCCATAAATCTTGGTGCAAATCGTTGGATTTGCGATTTTAAACTCAGAGTATTAACGACCCGATCTGATGAATCTTCCGACCAAATTTCTTTAATCACTTGGGAAAATGCTAAAAAAGGGGTAACAATTAGAAGGTTGTTATAATTTTCGGGAATTATTTAATACCTTTAATAAGAGCCCCTTTCATACTAGATATACTAGTATTAATATCACTAATGTAGTTATCATTTTTAACGTATTCGAGCAAGAGCTTAGTATTAGAGAGGCACTGAATGACCGAATTCATGAAACAGGTGTTGCCAATATTTTTAAGTCCATTAAGTCCATGAGTTTTAATAGGACTGGAACCTCGAGCTTTCTCTTCACGTTCTAATGAATTTGTGGCACGTTGGTAGTTATGGGACGTGATGTTATTGGAGTTGGACGAACCAGTTGATGCACTCGGGGTTTGGGATATAGCTCTGTTGAGTCGTGGCGATGCAGAAATGTCCTTGAAATTAAAAACATTTAACTAAATTTTAAAATCTTGTTTAAGAGGAGCTCTTATAAGTAAATATTGTTAAAAAACGGGGTTAACTTTAAAAAGCTGAGACGTACCCGATTGAGATAGCAGTAAAAATGGGTGGAGGAGTATCCATAATTTTGTTTAGACGAAGTAAAGTGAAAGCTATCTATAACGCCCAAAAGAAAGGCAAAGAGAAGTAAAATAAAAGTTCCGCTCCAAAACGACCAGAGAATTAAGTTTACGTAGTTGGTGATCATTTACAAATTTAATTTTGGTACTAGCATGTGAGCCAATTCAAAAATGAAACTGGTAAAATCAAAAATAAAGCTGCAACGACAAGTTTAGCTACGACATATCTATTTTTATAAATCGTTACATAATAAAAAGTACTGTCCTGTTTAAAAACATAGTTTGAAGTCGATTTTGTTTATTAAAAAAAATATTAATTAGAAAAAGAAAAACAAATTTTATTTGACATACCAAAGTTTGCCTCTTGGACACATTAAATGTATATGGGTACTGACGTACAGACATAATCACGGAGAAATTATTAGAGAACTAAAAAGTCAGTCACACTTTTCTTGTGAGATTGCAAAACTCATTCTTTAATTTGTTTTCTAACCTCAACAGGAGCTATAAACAAATCAAAAACAAAAACACCAGCACACTAGCAAAAAATTTATTTTTGAACGTGCATTTACTTACATTATTAATTTTGGACGTTTGATTTAAACGGGTATTTTCGTTAACGAAATTTCGATTTTCCATATCATTTCCTTTTGCAGTTGAAATGTCACCTCCGTTCATCATTCCGTTTCCTTCATTGTTCTCACCATCCCCCTGAAGATCTTTGGATGGAATATATGACGCAAAATTGGTGGTGTGATTGAAAATTTTGGAACTGTCCTCCGAATTGTCCCCTAATTCTGCATTCTTTTCAGTTTCTACTTCAGAGTGCAGGTTATTTGGCGCCCTGCCGGTATCGTGTCCGTTCCCTGCGCCATCCGAAACGTTTAATTTTGAATCGCCTTTGAAATTATTTGAATCAGAAACTAAACATTTTTGAGAGGACTTGTCAAAATTTGACTCAATGCCAAGGGTGACATCTTCAGTTGTTTGTTTCTGCTTGTCACCATTGTATGTTTCTTCCTGTTTACTGCAGCCGTTAATTTCCAATTTTGAATACTTTGCCGGTCTTTTCTCGTAACTCCTACCATCCAAGTCGTCTCCATTTTTCTCGCTCTCTTTATCCCGAAGATTCTTATCCTTTTTACCCATCGAGTGACCGTTTGTATAAATCAAGCTGTCATTTTTCTTATTTATTGCTGTAATGTCATTTTTCTTTAGTTTATTACTAAACTTAGATTTAGGCTTAGTGCTTAGGCTGTCCAAACTGTCCTGTTTTTTAAATCGATTCTCTGATATTTTAATTCCGGTACCTTCAATAACAAGATTCTCAGTTTTAGAACCTTTATACGGAAGGGTTTGATGATCAAACTTCTTTCTTATTTCTGCCACCGACGCTCGATTTCCATTATCGTCCTCGTCCAAGACATTATCGCACATTTTCTCCAGGCTGTTAGTATTGTTAGACAAATTTGTCACACCCAAGCCATTACTGTAATTGAAGCTGTCATTTACCTTTAGTTTCATGGTACCTTTTTCATTGCGTTCAATCGGAGGTTTACCGATGTCGTTTATACTTTTCGATCTCGTCATGTTATCATTATTTCGCAAGCAGGCCGGCACATAATTCGAAGGTGAATATTTGTTGCGCATTTCAGCAACGGATTCGGCAACACTGATAGCGGAAACACGCGAGCGGGGTTCTCCACGTGTCAAAGAACTGTCTCTTCGTGGTGCATCGAGGATCGAGTTTTCCCTAATCGAACTGATCCCAGAATCACGTGAAAGAGAATCACGTCTGACACTTCCCTCTTTGGTTTCTTCCTTAAATCTTGTTGTTATCCCATCTTCTGTTATACTTCCTTGTCTAAAAGTTTTATTTAAAACAGTAACTTTGGGGTTTACAAGTTTCATTTGTTACCTTGATATAACTCTTCTTCCGTCCCCGTCGATGTAGCTTCTGGTGGTAAATCTTTCGCTATACGAATTAATACGTGGGGTATAAGAATTGGAGGAGCTGTAGTAAGGACGATCGATGCTTGGTGTGCTGTACGAGGACCTATATGATCCTCCTGTGAGTGCCGATGCACTACTTCTACGAGGTGATAACACAGGCATTTTGAACTATTATCGGTCAGACGATTATCATAACTTTTTCAATTTTTATGGTGTGAGATCTGGAAAAAATACAATGAGGGCAATCTAGGCAGACGACTAAAATTAAAAATACGCCCAAAAATTCGCATAATAGCGCAGTTAGAACTCAAATAGTCATGAAGATATTTTTAGAACTAGCCACCTACTTCTTTAACAACGAATTCTACAAGTCTACGACCTTATTCTACGAATATTCTAGTCATGCTACATTTAACTAAAGGAAAATCAGAAGAAATAACGGATTAAAGGACTTTATATTGGAAATTCAGGTTTTGTTCAAAGGAGGCATATAGGAAGCCTGTAGAAGGCGTTATTTGAAATAAAAGACGAGTAATAAAGCAAAGCACACTTGTATATCATGCGTTACTTACTTGTTTTTGCCTAAAGCGGTTTAATTGGTTTTGAAATAATTTGAATGTTGACAAAAATGTAAAAAATCGACTGAATAAAGGAACTTACTGGAACTATTTGCCGGCCATTTTAGAATGACGTCATTTGTCATATGTATTATTCATCGGTGACCTTGAGGGGGTGCATTTAATTTTAGGCAATTTCCGGTAATCACTTTTTATACCATGGTCGTTAACCAAAATTTAAAAAAAAAATTCATTTTCAATTAATTTCTACCATACTAAATTAGAATCAATTAAGATCTAATTTTGATGATCGATTACAGCATAGTATTTGAAAAAAAATTCCTTTCAAAATTCAACGTTACTATAAGCTTTATTAGAATTAATATTGCACATTAGCATATTTACAATACAACCTCAACAATTAAACCTTGCAGTCTTTTAAAAATATTTTAAGGGTAATATACAATACAACTTTTACGAATCTTGCCATTATAAAATACATATTAGTCGCATGCAAAGATTATGTATTTATAATAATTATACGTTGATATATATACAGAGTGTCACAGAAACGGAGAAAAATATTTTATTATGCAGAATACCTGTTGTTATTTCACCCAGGTTCCACTAGACATCTTCAGGGTTGTTGTTTCACATTTAATCAGAATACTAGCCCTAACGATATTCAGTGGAAACTGGAAATTGGTATAAAATATTACTGTCCCATACCACCACTGGTATTTCTATATGGGAAGTATTGATACGAAAATTTCCGAGAATTGAGATTTTCAGGAAATACGCGTTTTGGACATCCAGGATCCAGGAATCCAAAAAAGTGGTTTAGAAAAAATCTGTCTGTGGGTGTATGTTAAAATTTCCATGTGGTGCCCTCTACGAGGTTTTGAAAATCGGAAATTGATGCTCCTATAAGCTCCTTTATTAGTCAGAATAAAAAAGTTTAAATATAAAAGTTGTTCAGTATATAGATTTGTATTAATCTAAATTTATATCAAGTATACCAGGTGTTTGCTTTCGACAGTACAATAGTTGTAACACGTCCTGTATGTTTTTTATTTACAATTTCTAATCTTGTAATCCAAGTTATACGACACTCGGTAAGCAAATTTAACTATACAGTGTGTCCCAAATAGAGTAGTATTGCATGGCTATCTTTCTTATTAATAAAGATACAGATTCGGTTAAATGGGCAATGTTGTGCAGTTTTTCATGCTGGTTTAGATGCTGCTTAGAAAGGTCGAACATTCCGAACCCTTCAAAAGATATCCGCAAAAAACCACAAAATCCATTTTTCGAAAAAGTCGATTATTTCGCTTATTATATAAGTTACAGAAAATTGTTTTATACAAAAGTTACTTGATTCATTAAGATAAACAAAAATATGTTTGCAAAAAAAATATCGCAAAAGCCGTTTTCGAGATATTGATAGCAACTTTCTTATTTTAAATGGGCGCCATCTTGGATTTTCAAATGAATAAATTGCATTTTTTTTTCTGCATTCAACGATGTATAACAATCTATGTTAAAAATAAAAAATAACGGCATACTTAATAGTTTTTGTATTAAATAAAGTAAGCCATGAAAACAAGTGAATTTTAACAAAGAAAACTTCGAACAAAATGTATTTACAGTTATTAACGATATTTACAATAAACGTTAAATCTACAATAGCTAATTTTAATCACAGTAAATGTTCAAAATGTTGGCCATTGTTATCCAAACATAACTGGCATCTTTTTAAAATTCTTGCAGTTACTTTACGTAATGTATTGCGATTAATACTATTTAGCGCTTCTTGTACAGATTCTTCCAATTCGTTAACATTGTTGTAATTAAAATTACTACCATACACTTTATTTTTTATCGTCCCCCACAGAGAAAAGTCAAGAGGTGTTAGGTCTGCCGACTTGGGTGGCCATCTAATTGGTGTGTTAGTAGCTATCACCTTTGTTATTAAATCACCCATTTAATAACAAAGGTGCCAGTTATGTTTGGCTAACAATGGCCAACATTTTGAACATTTACTGTGATTAAAATTAGCTATTGTAGATTTAACGTTTATTGTAAATATCGTTAATAACTGTAAATACATTTTGTTCGAAGTTTCTTTTGTTAAAATTCACTTGTTTTCATGGCTTACTTTATTTAATACAAAAACTATTAAGTATGCCGTTATTTTTTATTTTTAACATAGATTGTTATACATCGTTGAATGCAGAAAAAAAAATGCAATTTATTCATTTGAAAATCCAAGATGGCGCCCATTTAAAATAAGAAAGTTGCTATCAATATCTCGAAAACGGCTTTTGCGATATTGTTTTTGCAAACATATTTTTGTTTATCTTAATGAATCAAGTAACTTTTGTATAAAACAATTTTCTGTAACTTTTATAATAAGCGAAATAATTGACTTTTTCGAAAAATGGATTTTGTGGTTTTTTGCGGATATCTTTTGAAGGGTTCGGAATGTTCGATCTTTCTAAGCAGCATCTAAACCAGCAGGAAAAACTGCACAACATTGCCCATTTAACCGAATCTGTATCTTTATTAATAAGAAAGATAGCCATGCAATACTACTCTATTTGGGACACACTGTATAGCTGTATGTCAATTATTTATGCTCTAGTTCTGTTTTAATCGCTTTACATGGGCGCTATTCTAGTAAGTTGTTATCATTATTTATAATATCTATCATCAAACAGTGAACTTTCATTAAATTTCATATTAAAAATTGAATTTAACTTCCTAATTGATGGAGGAATTCATGTTATTTTGAAATTTAACACCCCGAATTGTGTAACATGTTCCTGCACTCGGGTAAAACCCGAAATTCATTTACACCTGATAAAAATATGCGTAATAAAAGGTAAACTTATAGTAATAAACTTAAATTAAATCACAAAATAAATTTCTGTAATAAAATAAATAGTTCCATTAATCTCATCCGGTCGTCCAAACGAATGGTTCAAGTCGGTCTTCAATATCCAAACAATTATTTAAAGTTTCCATCGATTCCAGGGTTTGATTTAAAACCATATGGCACCTATTAAGTTGATGGCTTAATTCCTGCACTTTGGATAATTTCTCAGCGTATTTTGCAAAACGTTTCTGCTTTTCTGTTGCTTGATTAACTATTTTCGTTATTTCTACATCAGTCTAGAAAAAATTATGTTATGAATTAAATATAAGGGGAGTTTTAGTTTACCTCTCTTATTTTTTGAGTTAGGATATTTTGTTCGGTCGTAACAGCACTTGCACAAGCTGTTAAATGGTTTTGGTATCGCAAACACAATCTATAAAACGGAGCAGAGTCGAGTCTTTCTAAAACTTCTGGGTCACGAGCAGCCGGCAAGTACAATGTGCCTCGCATAATCGGCAAAAACATTGGAATACTCTGAAAATATTAACAAAAATTCAAAATTCAATTATTTATCCGAAAACCTGTACCTGTAAGCGCATAATATCGGGGTCCTTATCAACATTCGGACCACTAGCTGCTTGTTTTACAACCACAATATTATGTGTTGATTTTTTGATAGGCTTCGGTTGAATTTTCCGTTGAGGTGTTTTTGATTTTGCCACCTGCTTGTTGGTTAACTTGGGAGAATCTGAAACCGAAGTCGCTATAAATGTCGTTTATAAAATAATACCTTTTGGTTACCTCCAATTGGTCGATTAACTGTGTAACTTATATACGGTAGGTCTACATCACTACAAACACTTGGACCGGGTGAGGTAGACCCAGGTCTACCGCTGTCAGTGTTTTCTAATACCTCTGAAGTACCCGGATTAGCAATCGTATGTTGTCTTCGAATATACGACTGTCTTATTGTGCTTCCACTAAGACTAGATTGTCGATGGGGTACCTGACCAGTTGAATGCTCCGATCCCATATTAATAAATGGAAATATTTGTTTGTTTACAATAAAGTTAGGTTATATAAAAGTTTTTATTTAATTGATTGATTAAATAATTAAACTGCGCTGTAATAATTATCTAAATAGATTTAAAAGTATGTTAAGCCCATTATTTAAATTAAATTTGATAATATTTTAGTTTTAATTTGCAATTTCAAGCTACAGATCACATCAGAATATTGAGCAACCTAACCCCACACTTCTTTATTATTCAGGTCTTAATTTTGATTAAAAACTAAATAGATATATAAAAATGGGTTTTATATGAATAATCAAATTCTTTTTACACATTTAATTAAAGGAGTCAAGGCAGGTAAAAACTCCTTTGCAGTGAGAGGGTTTTAATTTGTTAAAACATCTTAGATAGGACCCAAATATTTATTATCTATGGGGCCTAACCAAGCTACAAATTCAGTAAAAAAAACATTTAGAAAAGGAATTAAACTTTCTTATTAAAATAATGCATAAAAAGTAGAAATTTATTCAGTCCATCGATGTGCGCAATGCTGATTTGTACAAACATAATACAAACGCATTTCTTCTTCAGCTCTACGTGTTTGTGCTTGGAAAAATACAGCTTCCCTACAAAGAAAATAATTATACCTTGGAAATGTTTTCCTGTTATTTTTACCTGTGATGACATTTCGGACAATGATGATCTTCGGTTCGTGGTAAAGTTGGGTCAGAAATAACGTCCGGTACAATATGAGTCAATTCACTAAAATTAATTAAGTTATATGGATTTAAAATTACTAATGCCATAAACTTACTCGATTTCGTGCATGATTTTGTTGACGTAAATGCATTTTGAATCGGCATGTTGTTTGTAATCGCAATTCCGACAAGCATACATCAATATTTTATTTTCTTTGTCTTCTTTGGGGTACAACATGTTGTTACTAAAAAGAAAACGTTTCGTTTAAGCACGTAGAGAGTAAATAACACTGAAAAGGAAGGTGTAAAATTATTATTGAGGTTGTATTAAAAAAATTTTTAATAATTAACTAAATACGATATTTTTTACCATTCTTGGCAAAATCGAATGCCCACAAAACCAGGTCCTTCACTATGAGAGTCGTATCTAGACATTTTCCACCGGTTTTTAAGATTTTACCGAAATTTAAACTGATTTGACAGGAGTCACTTCATAAGTCATTTTTTAAGAAGTGACCTTTGTTGGTTACAGTAGAACTACTTTCATAAAGGTCGTGGTTTCTGTTGGTCAAAACAATAGGACTATATTAATAAAGTGGTGGTCTGTTGGGCAACCAATCATACACCATAATCAAGAGGGTCCCATGCATGTCCCATGGCAAGAAAATCCACAAGCAAGTTGAATGTAACCTATTTGCACAAATTTCAAGCTAATAGGCACAAAAACCCACAAACAAGATCTAACTTATTAGCAATAAAATCCGCACTCGAAAGAATGACCAACCTTAAAGCTCCGTTCCCATGAGACGGATTTCCGCAATAATTTTGCGAATCTGTCAAACAGAAAATTCGTTGCGAATTATTTCAACTTCTTGCGGCGTCGGACAAAAGTTAAACTTATTTCAACTTTTTCCGGATTTTCTTCTTGCGATCTCTGTCATTTTAGCATACCATTTCACTTTAATAAAATATCTCGCCAGACAAGACGCAATTGTCGGAAAATTCGATAAAAGTGAGCGACTATCGGTCGGCAGTATATCAAAGATGACACAAACACTGATTAGAAGTAAATTAAGTTTTGTAGGACACGTAAAAGCATAAAAATAAAAAGTGTTCAAAGTTATTTGATGAAGCTACCTACACCAACATAATTTATTTCATTTGATAACAGTTTGTACTATCAACGAAATTATTACAACAATTAACGTTTAATATATTTTCTACTAATAAAATTATCTAAAGAGAAAATATTGCACCTTTCTAAAAATAAATTTTTAATTTGTCACGATTGTTTCTTCTTAAGTCATTCTACTTGTTTGTCGACAAACAAAACTATTTGAGTATTGGCAAAATATGGCAAGTGTGAGGAACCGTAGTGGGAGAGTACTTTTCTAATAATGATTAACTCTCAATTCTTCAAGCTAAAAATAAATTATTAAAAAAATTCTTTTTCACATTAGATCCTTACTTCTTTTTCTTCGTCTACGCTATCACTTTCATCATCGCTTCCATGGATAGACGTAACAGGCGTGGTGCCTCTACTAGAAGTAGGACTGGGTGGCTCAGAGATAGGCCTTGGATATTTAATTTGACCGATTGCTTGTTCCTCAAGTTCTTTTAATTCTGGGAATACAGAATGAAGTGCCTTTTGTCGAGCTTGTCTGTAATACTGAAAGCCAGGGTAAAACATACAAAAATTTTAGTTTTATCTTACCACACCCAAATTCCTCCAATCTAACATATCACTGAGCCTTTCTGTTCTGTTTCGTTGTATGATACGTTGACGTCTGTTCAGTCTTGCAAAATCGTACATGTACTGTGCGAGTTGCTGTATTGAGCCTTCTAGTGATATGTATCGTCTGTCTACCACGTAAATACCGTAAGACATTGGATCGGCTATGTGTTCTTGCATGAAACAACCGAAACCTAATAAAATAATATTTATATCAAGTTTTAGGGGAGGGGAAGTAAAATAAGAGTACCAGACAAGTTTGTTGTTATACTTGGAATACCCATTACGGTGCATTCGGCTGGAGTATAACCCCAAGGTTCGTAATAACTAGGGAAGACACCTAAATGGCATCCTCTAACAAATTCTTCGTAATCTAAACCAAATAATGGATTTGTAGGACTTAAAAATTCTGGATGAAACACAATCTATAAGAAAATTTAATATTTATACAATAATCAATTCCCTTTATTTATATAAAATACCTTGACTCGATCATACGTAGTGTTGAAAAGATTACATCTTCGGACTGAATTTAACACGGGGTCATTCCAATCATCAACAACATTATGGGTTGTAACGGGTGGTAATCCGTCCCTTTGCAAGGCATAAATACAACGTTTTAACCTCACCAAATCGTCCTTTTGTAATAACTCTGATGGATCAGGCATGCGACCACTAAAATTCATAAAATTAACGTAAACACGGGTAAAAAAATTAATTTTATTTACCTTAAACATATCTCGTACATTCTTTTCCCCATTTTTTGTTGAATTTCGTTAATGCTATCTCTTAAACTTTTAGTAACTGCATGTCCTCGCAAGGATTCAACATTAAAATTGTTCGTTTTTGCAGGAAATATCAAGAACGCTACTACAGTGACATCGGGATGGGTGCTCTGTAAATGTTTAAAGTTAAAAGATTTTTTAAAGGGATAAAACTTGGGGTACCTTTAATAAATGATTCAGTCGTGCTAGGGCTTCTATAAATACATCTGCTCCTTTATTACCAAATTCATAACGACCCGCAATGAAAAAGTATAAAGTTTTTTCTAGATCGAAGTCGTAATGGCTAAGAAAGACAAAAAATTATTAATTTTACCAGATTTAAAATTTTTAAAAATCGTAATTACCCATAAAAATGTCCTCTAACAAATTCATGAATTTTTTCTTTTGATAGTGCGTGTAAGTTTTGAAATTCGTGCAAAGCTGAGAATTTTTTTACATTTAAACCATTGGGGGTTATAACATCTGCCTTTCTTTTAAGTAAATGTTCAGCTTCGAAACCTATAAGAACAAGAAAGAAATGTTAAAACATTTTACATACTGAATTTGCCAAAACATTCAAATCTCACCACTCTGATCTAAAGAAATTCAAGTTTATTGAGGAAAAACGAGACTAAAACACCAAAAAACTGCATATCCATCAAAATTTATAAACCCTAACAAAAATTGTGACCAAAATTTTAAAAATTTCGAATATCATCACGCACTATTCTACATTTTTTAATTTCAAAGTACAAAAACAAAACACACACAAACAAACTACACAGGCAATCACCTGTAATATCGGAGACCGTAGTAAATACATGGCACAAATGTGAAGAAGCTCTTTCCATACAGTATCGATGGTAAATTTGTCTTTTCCCAGCTTCTTCATCCACATTAAACTGCAAAATTAAAAATTATTATCAAGGAAATTGAATGGTACTGTGTTAACACCCACCTTATTTAAATTATTATAGAAATCTGTACTACCTGCACACAAATATCTACCCAATAATGTAGCATGCGTTGTAAAAACCAAAGCAACATTTATGTGACGAGTTCGTAAAACTATCAAACCAATACCGGCCTGCCATTCATGAAAATGTGCTACTACCCTAGTAGGTGTTCCATCTCCTTGTGAATTCGCTATATTTTTAAACTGCAACAAAAAGACATTAAACTCGTCACTAACACTAAAATAAAAAAAAATTATATTACCTCCTGTATAAAATTGGCCACCATGTAACCCAAAATAATCGCATCATTTGCTTCAATATCTAAATGTGGAACGCCTATATTGCATGTAGTCCAAAGTTCGTTCTTATATTCATCCAACTTCCATGCAGCTGAACCTATATCCATTAAAATAATTTGAGGGTTACCATCTACCAACCACCTGCCTGTATGAACCTAAAATAAAAATTTCCATTTCCAGGTGTTTCACTTAAGCCACGCCCCCTTTTTTGCTCTGTAGGCAAATCTTAATTTAATTGATGTTGAATTTTCCATGTATTTTAGGCATAAACAATTAGAATACACATTCTGTATATTAAATGTAAAAATATTATACAGGGTGATTTAGTAAAAGTGATTAGGGGGTGTAACTCAAAAAGTATTTGTCTTACATTAACAGGGAAAAGTTTTTCAAGGGTGAATTGTCCACGAGAAAACGTTTAAAAATATTTTCAGCCTCCAATTTCTATAGAGGGCGCCACAATCAAGATCACCGGGTTTTGCCTACACAGCAGCCATCTTGAATATCATGAGGTCACATGGAAATATTCCATTTTGGATTATTTTCAAAAAAAAAAAAACCTAATCAACTTGGCTGTGCTTTCATTTTTTTTACCCCCCATTGGGTAGTGTAGAGATTATATTATTATTGTCTAGTTGTAAAACGTGTAAGTTTATTCTAGTGTTATGACTTAACACCAACACAAGTTAATAATGGAAACAGAGGGGACCTACAGTTTTTATTTAAATTATTTTTAACTTGCTTTAAATCCTTTATTGCGCATGTCTTGTACGGCTTCATTTAACAAATGAGATCCTAAAGGTCCTTCTTCAATTTCCGTCCTAGCACAATGTTCTTTGTAGGGTCCGATCAAGCAATATTGATCACCCATTTCTTCTGTAGAGACATAAGCTTTTGAACGTATAACCGTGTATATTCCTCCAACTGTAATGAAAGTTTTATTAAACTTTTCATCAAATTGTTATTGATTTATTTACCTTTGTTAGCAGCTTCCCACGCAATTTCAAAAGTCCATCTGTTTTCTTCTTGAGCCATAAATCCTCGGTCCATGAAATTTAATAAATTGCTGTAGGACTCGCCCCGGTAAAACCTTCGTGTTGCTCGTTCTCGTGACATTTTAATACTAAAGGAGTCCTTGAAGAATAAAAATTGATCTAATCATTACTGATACATAAACAATTTTATCATTGAATATTTTTTTAAAAGTATGAATTATTACTTACTTTTGTATGTTATGTAAAAATGTTTGCAGGTGGGTTTTAAAAACCCACTAATTATCGTGTTTGGAAAAAAAACTAGGCAGCGTGCCAGATTTTAACTATTTTGAGATTGGAAAGTTTTAACCTAAAACATAAAACATGATTATGGATGTGTTTTAAATTAAGTTTCAGTCAGAAAGTTGTATTAAAAAGAAAATTAAAAAACTTATTACGTTTTAACATAAACTTCTTGTGTAACTATCCACACACGTTTTATTAATTGCAGTAGGTCACTGAGACACTGATTTAATCAACACAATTACGTAAACGGTCGTACTATTAATTTTTTACAAAATAAAATAGAAAGACTAAAAAACAAGGGCAGAGGGCAAATTATAATACAACGGGTTGTTCATAAGAAAAGGTCACCTCTAAACAGATGATAACACGATTTAGAAACAAATGTTATGCCTGGTGCTTATGCAACCCATTTAACAGACTACAATACTTTTCTATACAGGGTGTCTACTAAAGAAGAATCAGCAAGATATCTCGTCATCTGAAGTATTAAAATACTTCTGGTTGAATAAGAATGTACAGACATTGTCAAATCTTTTTTAGCCTTTTCCGGCGAGATGTAACGAATTATTTAGTTACCTTGATAAAATAATTTTTTTTTTAAATTAATACTTTTATTGATAAATAATTATCGTTCACTATATTTTTCTCTTTAACGCCCTATTTTTAAAAAAGTGTGATTACTGAAGCCAATAGGTTTGTTCGTTTGTCTGCACTAAACTGCTCCGAACAGGAAACAGAAAAAGATGGCTACATACGGCGTTGGTGCATTAAAAAGAGATAGCATGTTGTTTGTTTCCTGTTCCATGCAGTTTAGTGCAGACAAACGAACAAGCCTATTAAATCTTCAATTCAAAAAGCGCGGGATTTTCAAATTAGAACGCTTAATTTTTTTGTTTCTGTAAAATTAACAAACAAAACTAATAGGGACGTCCCGATTCAGTATTTTTTCCTCTACAAAAAATTTCGAAACAGTACCCATGAATTAGTGCCTTCCAAGGAGTCACCAATCCAAGATTGTTGGCCTTCGGACAATCATCAATTTTAAGAATTCTAGACCCTCGTTTATTGACTAATGAGGGGATGGCTTCTTCTTCTTCGATATTTATTCGTCTAGTTTAAACATTAAAAACAGGCCAATACATAAATTTTACACTTTTATTATAAAACATAAATAAAAAATATTATATAAACTAAATCCGTTTAAGCCAAACTCAAAACCCTCGTTGCTATTAACAGTTCAGCCACAGCTGTAACTTGTTCATGAGAAACATTTTGCAATGTACTCTTCATCATCATCGTAGTAGTACCCTTCATCAAATTATAAAGATCTGAATAAAACTGAGAAACATTTCTTTCTTATAAAAAAGTCACGCATTAAGTTTTGTTACTCACAAGCATTCCTTCAATGGTTTCCCCGTTATATTCTTCACTCTCTTCATTGCATTGAATATAAGATGCTTGTAATGGAGTCACTAATAAAGTAGAAAACGGAAGCTAAAAAATTAAAACTGTAAAGGGGAAAGGTTTTTTCCATTTTTCTTACTTGGGAATCTTTTTCGGGTCGGTACACCCTCATCTGCATAACCATATTTCTCCGGCCAGCGTTTAAATTCCAACGAGACCATACAAAATTATATCGAATACTAAGCTGTGCCATGGTATAATATAAATGTTGTTCTACGGGCCAGTGCTTTTCACATGCACCTAAAATTGAGATAAAAATCTAACGGATTAAAAAATTTAAACCAACCTTCAATGTAACAAAACGCATCAAAATCAGGAAAAACATCTACGCCCCCTTCTTTTAAAATCTATAAAAACAAAAGAATTAATCATGAATTCATTCAAGTGTTTATTTTATCTACACCTGTTTTATTTTCGGAAGTCTATAATATATTCCGAGCATACCATCCAAAGATTTATTTGGAGCATCTTCAAAATTTGAAACGGATATTAAGCCATTTTTAATGTTAAATTCAATCTGAAGTATTGCAGCAGTAATCTGAAGGGTAATTGAACCACTAAAAAAATAAAATAATAGCAGATTACTTTTTATAACGTTATAAGACAATTTACTCTCGTTCCGGTCTTAAATCCCAAGCCTGATACGGTAAATTTGCATATCTATGCACTGCAAACGCAAAACGACCAAATCTTCCTGTTTTAAACGTTACAGAACTATTATCTTCACTGTTTTCTAAATCGAATATATCCTGGTCGGTCCATACCCGCTTTTCCTTATCCCAATGACAAATAAAAGGGGAGTCGAACCACATTACATGATCTGGGAGGCTTAAATAGTAAGAATAAATTAAAATCCTAGCAATGCAGAAGGTTAAGGTCTTCATTCACTTTATAGTAAAAAGCAAAAATTCCTCAAGTTCCCGTTCTCGTTTTTTAATTTCCTCCTCAATTTCCTCCGGACTAAATTCTATAAATGCGGGATCGTCTAATGGTGGTGGTGCCTCATACTGGGTATAAAACGGTACCTCACGTAAATAATTTGGAACTTTCACTGAAAACAAGTTCGATTAATTTTGTGTATCACCGTAATATACAACGTAACTCACATCGAGTAAGACTCATGTCGAAAGTAACGAACAAATGTGGTTGTGGTGGCTGATAATATAAATCTAAGGTATAAGTACCGCCGATTATTACAAATTTTCTAAGATTTATTACATGCTCATCCACGATTGTCGTAAGATCGTTATGTATTTGTAAATATACGTTATCTTAAATTAAATGAAAACAATTAAAGATTGATTAACTCGTAAAGTTAAATTGTACCTTCTTCGGCAATAAAAAATTCACTAGCTGTAGGTTCAAGTTTTTGGTACGGGACTATTGGAATAATCCCTTGTTCTCTGTCTACTTCTGGCATTTCATCTAAAGGGGGATCTAATTCTTTCTCACGATTTTCATATTTGTAATATAATTTTGCATACCACTCTTCTAAAGTCACTTGGTTCAGGTCTTGCAAAAAAGAATGATTTTTATTTTAGTTTAAGTCTCTAAGAATTTTACTTAGTACCTACCTGTTTCAAATAGTGTAGGTGTTGGAGGTTTATTAAAACTTTCAGACAGGTCACTTAGATGATCATATTTCACATACGTAACACGAAGGGCCATACATTTACAATCGAGGGAAACTGGTAACATCACATTCAAAAGTGTATCCGGGAAGTACAGATTTCTTCGAACCCTTGAAAAAACAGAAGTTTATTAAACAGTTTTTACTTTCCCATACCACCACTGGTATATGGGGAGTAGGTACAGTCAGTGACAAATATTTTCATCAGTATGATACCACTGAACCCGTTTTTCTGAGAAATATAGGGGTACGGGTTAGAGTGGTACAAGACTAGTGAAAAATTTGTCACTGACTGTCCGTATTAATATTATGAAAATTTTCGAAATTGAGATTTTCGCGGAAATACGTGTTTTGGACCTCCAGGAACCAAAAAAGTGGTTTAGAAAAAATGTCTGTCTGTGGGTGTGCGTATGTAACGCCTCTAACACAAAAACTAGTTAACTTAGTTAAAATTCATCGACAAAATAAGGGTTTCAAAAAATCCGAAACCGGAAGCGGAAGTTAGACATGTTTTTTGGTAGTACATACTTTTTTCAGAAGCGGAATTATGAAAATCAGATTCGCGGATATGAAAGAAGACCATAAGTCAAGGGAAACAGTTTTTTACCGGACTCTCTAACTTCAAAATGACGGCCGCTATGAATTTTGCAAAATTTTGACTTTAACGCTCCGCAACTCAAAAACTAGTTATCGGTTCAGGTTCAGCAACAACGTGCTTGAAAGTCCTTTGGTGATTGCTTTTCACACTACAATAAGCAACTTTGTTATTTTAAATGAAACACCCTGTATATTATTATATAATTGAATGCAAAATTGAATTGTCATATAGCTAAAATGTACGGTTGATGAGAAAATCGCGAACTTCCGCTGCGTTAGTAAATTAGATGCCTGTCTCTCTTCTGTACATATCGAACCCGTATAGTGTGGTGTTTCTCGCTACGCATTCAAATGATTTCCTATGCTGACTCGCGAACTACTGTTGAATACCAAAAACGAAATGTTTATTTTTAGTATGAGAAAGTCCAGGCTCCACGGCTAACGTGGATATAATTCTGACACAAAATCCACGGCATTACGTCATTATCATGGGGTGACGTTTACGGCCGACTCGGCGCATGTATGGGGACTTGGAAAATTATTTCAGCTTCCCGAGAGGTGTGTACGATTGGTTGCCTACCCCAAAGGCGTAAAAGTCTGTTTCTGAGAAATCTAATGATAATAATTATTAACTACAAACAAAATCAATTGCTCGAACTTAGAGAAACTATACTCTAGTATTTTTTATTGGTCATATTCAATTTGCAAATTAATTAAAAATCAATTTAAAATATGAAAATGTTTGAATGGAAATAATGGAATAATTATGTTTTTCTTCAAGCGTATCATAATATTCGTATTGTTGTACAGAACTGGCTATGTAGAAGGAAGTCATTTTGTTAATAGTCAAAAAATGAAAATAATGTTACTAGTACAATAATGTGTTTACGTATCCATGGCAACGGCAGTATTTTGCCCATAGCTCCGCCCCCAAGGTTGGTAGAGGAGAGAGCGTTGTCCTGTGGAAATGACTTTTTAAGAAATATTTATTTACAGCAACAGAATATTTTTACACTTGAAGAAAAAATTGTATATATTATTCGGAGTAGAACGTCTTATTTGTGTTTCTCTCACTTGCACAGCCTCGGCGCGTGCGCCTCGGCCGCAATATAAGCGCAACACAAAAAGAACTATTTCTACTCCTAATAATATAATATACTATTAGTCCCCGGACATGCGCAGTAGATGTAGCTCGTATTCGCGTATGACGTTCGCCCCTTGACAATGACGTATGCCGTGGATTTTGTGTCAGAATTATATCCACGTTAGCCGTGGAGCTAGCAACGGCGATATTGGTCCCACATTCTCTTCATGGCTCATTCTCTTTGACTCACATTCCACTCTCTACTATATCTCCCTGAGTATCTCTCATCTCTCTTTCATGTCTCTAGACTCTTTCTGTTTTGTACCTATAAGCACTATATCCATTGGCACGCAGGAGTCGCTCCCATCACCACTTAGTATGTCCCAGCTACAGTTACCCATTGCTACTCGGAGCTATTCCCGCGTGCAAATGAAAAGCGTCTTAGGTCTCCCTGATTCCCAACTCCTCTCACTCTTTTTGACTTCCCCCACTCCCTAACTCACTCATTCTCCTAGATTCCTTCATAATTTACAAACATATTGATATCAAATTCTATATATAGTACATATTAAAATAAATTTAATTACGGTGCAGGTTTTCTACGTGGAGGCAAACACCGAGGTAGTTTATTCAAGATCCATACATGCAGAGTAAAATCATTTTCTTTCCTTCGAAAATAAGATTCAAAAAAATTTATACGCTTAAAATTTGGATCAAGGTCTCGCATCAACTTGTAAGTTGCAGCTTCTAAGCTCTCGTGTTGGTGTTCACGATATAAACGATGTAACTAAAATTAAAATAATTATTAGTATAAGCGTGGAATTGTTTAGCGTATAGTTATACAAACCCATTTCCAGTTGTCAATTTGAGTTTGATCAGCCCCAACGGGGTCGTCAATTAGAGTTGTTAATAAATCCAAGAGCTGAAATTTTATAAAACGTTTATGATTTGGAAGCGTAATAAAAGTACCTACTACCTACATACCTGTAATGCTTCAGAAGTCCTTGCTGCAGCATCGTTAATGGTGGTAAATTTCATAACTTTGTCCCATAAATACAGATATTTACTTAATTGACTGCAAACATATGGATCTGGTAGGTGACTGCATTTTAAATATTCTTCCCACTAATAACAATAATTTAATAAACGCACATAAAGTGACTTTTTCTTGTTACGACTCACTTGCCGTTGTTCCTTATCCTCCAAATCTTTTGCTATTTTTTTTTTCTTCAAAGACTCAATAAGTAGTAATGTTTGATTAAGTTGTTCTTTTCTTATAACCTGTTCGGATATCTCTCGTTTTTCTTTTTCAATAGCTGCTTTCCTTTCTTCGATAAGACGAATGCGTTCTGCTTCTTCGGCTTCTTTAGCTGCTATTTCTGCTTGAATTCGTAATTCTTCTTCTAATTTAGCTTTTTCTGCTTTAGTTAACTTCTTTTTTGGTTCACCTTTTTTTTTCTTGCCTTTCTTCTTTTTTTTCGGTGCTTCCACTGTTTCCATATCTGCAAATCAGATTTTTATAACAAAATACTGTGTTGGGGTAATTATAATATTTATTTTTAGGAAAATTACCTTCACCACGAGCAGCTGCTTCTGCCATTTCTTTCATTTTTTTAATTTCCGCCATGATATCGACTTCACTTGGTTCCTCAGCCACTCCAGTTTCGCCTTCTTCTTTTTTCCCTTTCTTGCCTTTCTAAAGAAAACATTTTTTTAAATTTAAATATAAACTAATAAATTTATTTATTTAACCTTGCCCTTCCCTTTGCCTTTTCCTTTCTTCTTACCACCCTTTCCTTCAGATGGTGCTTCTCCCCCTTCTGGAATTTCTTCTCCTTCAACTGCTTCTTTTTTACCTTTCTTGCCTTTTTTTCCTCCCTTTTTCCCTTTTCCTTTGCCCTTTTTTCCTTTCCTTGGAGTTGGTTCTATTATTGAATCGGAAGAAGCTGTGTATGATTCCCAGGTCCATTCTTCATCTTCCCCTAGGGCTTGCTTTGAAGCATAACGTGTCAGGAACGCTGATATACTAATTTGGGGTGCCAAAGCCTTTGGCTGTAATTATTAAAAAATTGTTAACAATTAGAAAGGGGTAAGGGTTTATTTAAGTAGTACCTGACCTCCTTTCTTGCCTTTTCCTTTTTTACCTTTTGTTTCACCATCTTTAGATGTGCCTTTTTTGCCTTTGCCTTTCCCTTTTTTTCCTTTTGGTGTGGCTTCTTCGCTTTCAGGTTCAACTCCCATATCCTCTTCCGTTGTCTCACCTTTGTTTTTTTAATGCGTTAATTAAATTGAAAATTAAAGTTAAATTTGAGTTTACCTTTTGGGCTTTTTTTACCTTTCTTGCCTTTTCCTTTTCCTTTTTTTCCCTTTGGTGGGGCATCTTCGGTTTCTGATTCAACTCCTAAGTCATCTTCGGTTGTTTCCACTTTCATTTATTTTTTCAGTTAATTAATCGAAAATTAAAAAAAATGTGGAGTTTACCTTTTGGTCCTTTTTTACCTTTCTTGCCTTTTCCTTTCTTTCCCTTTGGTGTGACATCTTCAGTTTCTTCGATTGTTTCGACTAAAATGAGTCAATTAAATCTAAAAATAAAGTTAAATTTTTAAGTTAACCTTCTGGCTCTTTTCCTGCTGGTGTTTCTTCTACAGCTTCTGTTGGTGCTTCTTCTATTTTTGCTTTACCTTTCTTTCCTTTACCCTTTTTTTCTTTTTTTGGTTTCTCTGCTTCTGCGCTTTCTGGTTTCTCATCTTCTTCTGTACTTTGTGGTTTCTCTTTCTTAGCTTTTTCCTTTCCTTTTTTTCCCTTTTTTGGCTTTTCTTCTGGAGATTCTTCCTCTTCTGGTTGAGGTTTCTCTTTAGGCTGATCTTGCACGGCTTGGAATAAATTTCTAAATGAAAATATATACCTATTGACATTATTATATTAAAATAAATACGTTCAGGGGGTGGGGGTTCTTCTGCTGATACTTTTGGAGGAGGTTTTACTTTCTTTTTCTTTCCTTTATCACCTTTTTTCGCAGCCTTTTTTGCAGCTTTTTCTTCAGGTGTTAGAGCATGCTCAAAATCAATTTTTTTGAATTTCACTGGGTCATCACTGAGGGGATCGAATTTTTTGCCCTTTTTCTTTTTTGGTGCAGCTTCCTGGGGTTCTCCTACGATTTCTCCTTCACCTCCACCTGTTTCACCTTCTGCTGCTTAAAATACATAAATTAAATTCTGCTTGGGAGTAACATGGGCGGTCCTGTAGCTATAGCGCTACAGCTAGCAACCACCACATCAAGACCAAAGCAATTCAAAACCGAGATGTTCACCTTTTGTGACTTCATTTTCTTCCTGTGCCTCAGCTGCACCTTTGCCCATTCTATTTTTTAATCAATATTGTATATTTTAATATTGTGAACACTTTTCAACTAACTGTCAGAAAGCCAACCAATAGCTGTCAGATTACAAGTAAAACTGGAGTGCTTTGGTACCTACTGTGTGTCATTTGTAGCGAGGAGAGTGCAGACCCGAATCTGACAAGCTAAATATGATATCTAGGACCATCTAGGACTGCCTAAGATCAGTTTAAATTATCAGGTAAAACAATAGGGTGCCTTGCATCTGCATGACGCTGACAAATAGGCACTAGTATCATCCAGAACACCCTTGGCTTTATACCTACAAATATTATGCAATATAAGTAGGCATAGGCATATTGCAGCTTAAATGGACCGGCTACTTTATCATTGGAATATAGGCAACCCATTATACACTACTAGCACTAAGCAGGGGGCAGAGACAAGCGGATAGCCCTCACAGTTCGGCTACAAACAGCTGAGCGTATGTATATACAGAAGTCCACTGGGTTTTTGTAAAAATTAATTCTCTAACTGCAACTAACCTAAAGCTCGAGGGGCGCCTCACTAGTCTTCTTTGCAAAGTCTTTGCTTTAGGTTAGTTGCATTTTGAGAATTATTTTTCACAAAAACCCAGTGGACTTGTGTATACAGTGAAGTCCATTTATTATGCAATATAGGCATGTTGCAAGTTAATTGGTGTACCCACTTTAGCATTGGAATATAGGCAACCCATTATACAGTTAGCTAGTTTTTTTTTATCTAACCATCTATGATCTAACCGAAATCAGCAACACATGAAAGTTTAACTGAGTTTAACCTCAAAATAAAACATTCCTGACAATTGAAAATTTAAATTCATCAGTAGGCAGGGGCAAGAGTGCTTAGCAGTGTATAATGGGTTGCCTATATTCCCATGCTAAAGTGGGTACACCAATTAACTTGCAACATACCTATATATTGCATAATAAATGGACTTCACTGTATACAAACGCTCAGCCATAGGCGCCGACTTTTCATAATCATTATGGGGGCACAAATAATAGCCGAATGTTTAAAATGTTTGATCTCTGGCCATGTGGGGGGGGGGGGTGTGGCACTTAAAACTTAAAATGAAGATTGAAATTTCAAAAATACCTTTCTATATCCGCTTGCTTTTAATCCTGTATCTGACTTTTCTTTAGAAACCTTATCAAAGAAGGTTAAAAGTACCAAGTAATTTATATAAAATGTTTTTTATGCAGTTATTCTTAAAGTCCATGGTGTTGGACAAAATGGTCTTAGTAAAGGATTTCCTTCTTCTTGCAGTAGCTAACTTAAAAATTTGCAATCTGTTTGCGAAGTCTTTTATAAAATTGATTGATGTTTAGTTAACGATACAACATCACGGACAATTTCGATTTTATGTAGCCAGTCCTGCACTACTAAATTTATCCGGTTTAAAACAGAAAAATGAATTATTAAATTTGAAAAAAAATATTTTTAATTTTTGTTAAAAAAAATTGCTAGAAATTACTGAAAGTGGAAGCTTTAAGTAAAGGTGAGGAGAGGTTTTCAAAGAAACACCATAATATTTTAATATTCTATTGAAAGGAACGTGAAGCTCAAGACTAACTAACAAGGATTTGCACATTGCGGAGTACTGTGTTGGGCGCCGACTGCATTAGTGGGCTAGCTACCTGGGTTACACCATAGATACAAATTCCACAAATTTCTTTAGACATAATTTCATATATTGAACATATTTTTGTAGATGTACCACAAACTTTGAAAGGGAAACGTTATATTCACTAATTTGTTTATGGGGGCTGTGCCCCCCATTATCATTATAGGAGCACGAGCCCCGGTGCCCCCACGGAGTCGGCGCCAGAAGTAAATATCCCATGCTTGATGAGCCAGCCAGCGCAGCTTTAGGAGCCGCCGGCCGTGTGGAAAGGCATGCCAAGGATAAGGCTAGATTCCGCCTGATGGCGAAACAAGACAGAAGAAATCTTGGCAGAAACAGCAAAAAACAACAGAAAAGAAGAAGTCGTTTCAGATTCTGACCACCATTAAGCTGATAAGAACAGATACTACACTTTCATCTTGGCCGTAGGCCGAGGAGCACAAAACACCTGACTGTCAGCTTATATAAATGAATTTAACATTACGCTTTATTGGTACGTTAAGTATCTTTTTCACTTTGTCTATGAATTCTATAGGTGTAACTTCAACATCACCTGTCTATACATAAAACTCAGCCGTGGGATACCTAGAATTATTCCTTTTATAATCACATCCTACATACTTCCAACGATTTTCATACTTTGTTTGTAGCGCCTCTAAGGCTACCCATAAGACCTTTTCTCCCCCACCTCCTGCATTGCAATAGGGATGAAAAAAAGCTACTCTTAATTTATTGAATTTGTTTCGCTGCTTTTCTGCTGCAAATTTCCATCGTAGTAAGAGAAGTATAGCGGGAAGACCAATTAATGACAGCGTTATGATAAAAATTAAAAACGCAAACACCAGTTTGATCGAATAAAGCAACGTCATCCTAGAATGATATATTATCAATTAAAACTGTCTTATTTTTTTAATACCACGTAAAGGGTTTTCGTTATCAACAAATATCATTTTTAGGTTAGGTTTTTAAATATGTATGCCGACACAAATAGCATAATATATTATCAATTTAAAAGTGAATTACACAAATTTCTGTGAAATAAACTTACAGTAATAATATAAAATTTCTCATTTTCACTTAGTTCAATTTTATGAAAGTACAATACATTATACATGTACAATAGGGGGCGCCACGCGTGACAGATTATTTATTTTACACCTGCAAGTGATAGATTGAACCTGAAAAACCTTGTTAAACCACAAGAGAAACGTATTAAAGACTGGCCAGTGAAGTCAGTTGGCCGTGAAAGCTCACAGCTTTCAAAAAAACCAAAACAAACCGCCAGAAATTGTAACCTAAAATTTAACTATCAATCACCAGTTGAATCTTCTTGATTCAAGTATAAAAATGGTAAGATTAATAAATGCCCACTTTGTAGCCAAAAATGTACAGCTCTTAATTAATTTTTAAGCGGAGAAGCTTAGCTCCCAGTCAAGTGGATAAACGTAATGGCACTTCATCTCAATCGACCACCTTCACAGCACCACAATCCAGAAAACGAGGGAGAGAAGTAACAGACAATAATATTTCAAAATACCGCAAGCCTTTAGCTTCCTTAAACGAAAACAAAATTCTAAATTTTGCATCTGATCATGTAAGTTTGTTTGAACGAGAATTAGCGTTCCTGAAATAATTTTATTTCTCTCTTATTACGTTAGGAAGATATTATTAAAACACTGTCGAGACCGTTTAAGTGTCCAATACCGAATTATGTAGGCTCTAACTCCACTAAAAACTTGGGTATTAGACGCAGTCAAGTTCCAAGAGCTCTATATGATCCTAATACGCCAAATGCTTTGGTGTTGTATGCCCCACCACAGGTTTCCGAACATGATAAATTAAAAACAGATACGTAAGTTTATTTTTTAAGCCAATATCAGATTATAGTTTTTATTTTTAGGACTGTTTTGGTTCATGTAGTAGTTGATCCAATTCTGAGTAATATATTACGCCCACATCAAAGAGAGGTATTGTATTATGCTGTAGATATTTCTGTTACTACTTACATTTATATGTATAGGGGGTAAAATTCATGTACGATTGTGTCACCGGAATACAAATTCCTGATTCCTTTGGTTGTATTATGGCTGACGAAATGGGTTTAGGCAAAACATTACAGTGTATTACATTGTTATGGACACTTTTAAGGCAAGGGCCTACTTGCAGACCTTCAATAGATAAAGGAATTATTGTCTGTCCCAGTTCGTTGGTACGAAATTGGAGCAACGAAATCCAGAAGGTGAAATAATAAACAAAAAATTTAGTGTAGTTGTGTTTATCTTGAAATTTGTAGTGGCTTGGTGGTCGTCTTAGCTCCATTATAATGGATGGTGGCTCAGATGCAAAGAAAAAATTAACACAATTCATGCAAGGCCAAGGTCGAACTGCAATTCCACTGCTGATAATATCGTACGAGACGTTTCGTATGCACGCAGAAATATTACACTCTAGTGAGATCGGGGTAGTTCTTTGCGATGAAGGTCATAGACTAAAGAATTGCGAAAATCAAACATATCGAGCTCTAATGGGTCTCAAAGCTAAAAGAAGAGTTTTATTGAGTGGAACACCTATTCAAAATGATCTTACCGAATATTTTAGTTTGATTCATTTTGTTAACGAGGGACTTCTTGGTAGTGCCCAAGAATTTAAACGGAAATTTGAAAATTACATCATGAAGGGTATGTCAAAGTTGTATGCGAAACATTGAAAATATCTCATAAAATTTTCTGTTTAGGTCAAGATTCTTATGCAACCGATATAGAACGGCAACATGCACAGGAATGTTTACAGCAACTGACAACGATCGTAAATAAATGTTTGATTCGCCGTACAAGCGCATTGTTAACCAAGTACCTGCCAGTGAAATTCGAAATGATTATTTGTTGCCAACTTACACCGCTTCAGAAGCAACTTTATTTAAATTATATTCAGTCGGAGGCTATCCGTAAAACGGTTACCTCTGATTCTAATTCGAAGCCGTTCATGAGTACCCTAGCAAGTATCACAACATTAAAGAAACTTTGTAATCATCCTGATTTAGTATTAGATAAAATTAAAGAAGGTGCTGAAGGTTTTGAGAATGCCATGAAGCTGTTTCCTTCAAAATTAAACGATAATGATGTCCATCCGGAATATTCCGGTAAACTTATGTTACTGGATTGTCTTTTAGCTAATATTAAAGCCAACTCTGACGAGAAGATTGTATTAGTTTCGAATTATACTCAAACACTTGATTTGTTCGAGAAATTATGTAAAAAACGTTGTTACCTCTATGTACGACTTGACGGAACCATGACAATTAAGAAACGGGCAAAAGTTGTAGAAAGTTTTAATAACCCGGAATCTCGAGAGTTTATTTTTATGCTTAGTTCCAAAGCAGGAGGTTGTGGTTTAAATTTAATTGGAGCAAATCGTTTGGTAATGTTCGATCCCGATTGGAATCCTGCAAATGATGATCAAGCAATGGCGAGAGTTTGGCGTGATGGTCAAAAGAAACCGTGTTATATTTACAGATTTCTTGCGGTAAGGATATGTCAAAAACTTTGTCGCAATTTTATTTTACATTAAAATTTTCAGACTGGTACGATAGAAGAAAAAATATTTCAAAGACAAGCTCATAAAAAGGCTCTAAGTTCAACCGTTGTAGATATGAATGAAGAAACGGCGCGACATTTTAGTGCCTCTGAATTAAGGGAGCTATTCCGCCTTGAGGAGACTGAATCGGATACTCATACCCGGCTTAAGTGTAAACGTTGCTTAAATAAAATTCAAATAAAAAATCCTCCGGACGATGCGGACTGTACTTCCGATTTAGCAAACTGGTACCATTGTTGGGATAAAAAAGGCTTGGCCGATATGGTATTAAAAAAACATTTTAGGAAATAATCATTAATTGACGTTTGTAATTTTGAATTTTAGGTGATCAAGCAAATTTGGGACATGTCCAGATTTATTTCTTTTGTGTTTCATCAAAAATCTGCTAATGAAGTTGTTAAACCCATGAAAAATGAGGAAGAAGAGGAGGTGACGGATGACGAATCGATTACTTCCGAAGTTAATAGTAAAAGCAGTTTTGACTATGATGATTAGTTATATTTTTCAAGTTCCATAATTAAAATTAAGTTACAGATTTTATTGTAATTTCTACGAAATAATGTTTAATGTTTAATTTATTTCAATTTCAATTTATTTATTCGTTTTGCAGCTCCCTATCTGGGATAAAACAATGTCAGAATATACAAAATCAATTTAAAGCTGAATTATCTAAAAAATGTATAACAATTTAAAATATATTGAAACTAAAAATAGTAGTAAATATAAATATAAAATTGTCATATATAATACTACTAGTAACTACGAAATATCCGACAATTTTTGGACAGTACCTATGTAAGAGTACTTGATGCGTGATGATTCGCTATGAGTCCGAAGGACGGATAGCGAATTATCCTGCATCAAGCAAACATTGTTTAATGATTTTCTACCAATTTTCGGCTGTACATTTTGTTCCAAAACTACTTTCTTTTCGTATCCAATAATCGCTTAGTACTTTTTTTAAGTCAATTGGTAGGAAATTTTCTCCTCTTTCTAATGGTATACAACTCGTATAGGCTTTATTCGAAAAATTAAGAAAAAAATAAATATTCTCCAGGAACGAAAATTATTCTTTTCTTTTGTTTCAAACTTTTTCTTTGCAAAATATTGTCTAGATTTTTGGGGCTCAAATTATAGGAAATTTTTTCCTCTTTCCATCGATATACAACTTGGATACACTTCATTAGTAAAAATTTTTAGAAAAATGGAAGCAAACTTAAAAACGAAAAATATTATTTTCATTTCTTTCAATCTTTCTTTTTTTTGCAAAGTTGTTACAGGTTTTTAGGGCTCAAATGATAGGAAATTTTCTTCTCTTTTCAATGATATACAACCTCTGTGGGATTCATTACCAAAAATTTTGAGAAAAATGAAAGAAACTTCAAAAACGAAAATTATTATTTTCATTTCTTTCCAACTATCTTTTTTTTTGCAAAATTGTTAGGTTTTTTGGGCTCAAATGATAGGAAATTTTCTTCTCTTTTCAATGATATACAACTTCTGTGGGCTTCATTACCAAAAATTTTGAGAAAAATGAAAGAAACTTCAAAAAAGAAAACTATTATTTTCTTTTCTATCCAACTTTCTTTTTTTGCAAAGTTGTTCAGGTTTTTGGGGCTCAAATGATAGGAAATTTTCTTCTCTTTTCAATGATATACAACTTCTGTGGGCTTCATTACCAAAAATTTTGAGAAAAACGAAAGAAACTTCAAAAACGAAAATTATTATTTCCATTTCTTTCCAGCTATCTTTTTTTTTGCAAAATTGTTAGGTTTTTGGGGCTCAACTTGTAGGAAATTTTGTCCTCTTTCCATTGAGATACAACTTGGATACACTTCATTAGCAAAAGTTTTGAGAAAAATGAAAGAAACTTAAAAAAACGACAATGATTATTTTCATTTCTTTCCATCTTTCTTTTTTTGCAAAATTGTTTAGCTTTGTACGGCTCTAATGATAGGAAATTTTCTCCTCTTTCCATTAATATACATACAACTTGTATAAGGTGCATTAGCAAATATTTTGAGAAAAAATTAATATTTCCATTTGTTTCTCCCCAAGATTTTATTAAGAATGTTTTTTTATTTTAGAGGCACAAATTATAGGAAATTGTCTTTTCTTTTCAGTGGTCTTCAACGTGTATAGCCTTATCCAATAATATTTTCAAGAAACGTTCGCAAAAATTAAATTACCATTTTTTTTAGGTCGTATTTTAAAATTTTCCCATATATCGTAGATTGGAAACTCTCTATACGATGCCGAAGGGGCCAAAATCGTTCAAAAACTTTTAGACAAAGCCGAAGCTAACAATGTACAAATCCATTTACCTGTCGACTTTGTGACTGCTGATAAATTTGCAGAAGATGCACAAAATCCACGGCATTACGTCTTGTCAAGGGCGCATACGAGCTGCACCTATTGCACATGCCTGGGGATTTAACAAAATTATTCCATTATGAAAGTTTCAAACATTTTCATATTTTAAATTGATTTTTAATTAATTTGCAAGTTGAATATGACCAATAAAAAATACTAGAGTAAAGTTTCTCTAAGTCTGAGCGATTGATTTTGTTTGTAGTTAATAATATTTTTCTACTTCGGTATCGAAAATTCTTACTTATCAACATTCATTTCAGTTAGGAAAAGTACTATTTTTCCTAACTTGTATCGAAAACTGTTTTAAGTTAGGAAAAGTAAGATTTTTCGGTTTTAGACGTTTTTTTGTTCCGTTTTTGACGTTTTGAATTTTTTCGTTTTAGACGTTTTTTTGATCTCGGCCTTTCAGGAAGTAAAATTATTATACCGAATTAGAAAAAATTATGTGTGCAATTCGTTAGGAAAATCAGATTTTTCCGTTCACGACGTGTTTTTGATCTCGGCCTCCTAACAACGGCCATGTATCTTTCCCAAGTTGCTTTTAATTCACCTCCCGGTTCCCTGTAAAAAACCAAACTGAAATTAAATCAGTTTTCTTTAAAAACAAAAACAAACCTTAATATATCCATTTCTAACGGACATTGCGTATATGCAGTAAGAAAAAGATCCAAGTCTTTACAAGCCCATCCACCTTGCTTCCATACTTATCATAACATTTATTAACCTTATAATGAATCCATCCGTGAACCCCTTTTTTAATTATCTCGTAGTATTTAGGCAACGTCACCAAAATCAAAATTTAAATGCGGCACAAACGGCACAACTTGCTGCTGACGACTGGAACTATATGAATGAAAATGAAATAGACAAAGCCCCATATAGGGAGCTTGCGCTGAACGAACAATTACGCCGCCAACACAAGAAGCCCAAGAACTAGTTAGATGAGTAAGTTAAATGAGAGTAGTCGGACGTAAGTTTTCGTGGTTTGTTACAACGCTTCTCCTTTTCCCCACAACCGCCTGGAACGCTGAAAGCAATTTCTTACAATTTCCTGCTTGTTTCCTACAAATTATGGTTTTGGTTATGACATTTTGTGTGAACCCCCCAATATTATTTTATGTTTTGTGTGTATCACATGATCAGCACTTGTTAACTGATTACGTTTGGAAGTTTATGTACGCGACGTGAGTGCAAATTTATTGTTGATTATTTGTGGTTTTGTTACTCGGATTTGTGATATTTATAAACTCCCAAGAGCGTATAATAAGAAGTGTGTTTAGCTATAATTTTCAAGGTAAGAGTAAACAAGATATTATTCAGAAAACAGAAACACTGCAGGATTATATTTGTGCATTATTAAATTATCTAGTCTTATAGGTAATTCTAGTTGAAAGTAGCCAAATTGCACTAAATAATGTTGTATTGTTACACATGGGAGAGTTAACTTACTGTTTTCACCCCATTTTAGGATTCATTTTAGTCTGAAAATCATGGAGAGAACATATAAAAATAAGTGCTGCATTGCTGGGTGTTTGGACAGGACAAGCAAGAGGCATCGTTTTCCAAAAGACATGCATTTCGCACAAATGTGGCTAAATAGTATTAACCATCCAAAGTTAGACGCAAAGATGATAGATTCTTATTTTATATGCGAACGACATTTTTCCGAAGAAAATGTGGTATCGGGGACAAAAAGGGGGCTTCGTAGAGATGCAATTCCCACACTCTATTTACCAAGTATGTACCTAATTGATATAATAGTGCTTTAGGAATTTATTTATAATGTAATTGGTATTTGTTAGTAGTATGCAGTGAGCAGCCAGAGGAGCCATGTGCTTCTGTTATATACGAAACCCTGCCCGAGCATGCTTGTACTCCGACAGCAGGTAAGTCACAGAGTGATTGCCTTAAGAATCTTGTATTACCTACCCTTTAAATAATGTATGTTTATAGAAATGGAGCACCAGCAGCCGTGCACTTCTTCAACTCCCTGCAAATTAATATTTTGGAAAAAATTTATTTTGACATTTTGAACTGACTTTTGTCATACGTGTTGCTATAGATTTACCATTGTTTTAATTATAAGACCCACGACCTTCTTGATTTCCGAGACTTGACGTCTTGGAAATCAAGAAGGTCGTGATAAGACCTAACGAGAGATCAATAAAAAAACCAATTAGGGAGGGCTGTGAAATTGAATTATTTTAAATTGGTAGTGTAGCCACATCCACAGAATGACATTTCTGACATGAAAATTTAAAACTGAACGCTCTTGTCTAAGTTTTTTATTTGATTATCAAATTATTAAAATATTATTATCAAATAAAATATTTCACGTTGTCAATCATCCAGTTCTGTATCATGCATTGTTCATATTAAACTGTCAGCGATACCGCTATTATTATTGTGTTTTATTGACTTTCCAATGAATAAACCTGAAACTAAATCACCTGTTTTAAATTTCGCGGTTTTGATATAGTTTCGCCCACAACCACAAGCGGCGCTGTTTTGATGCCTGCTGGTAGTACAGAGGATACTCATCTACCAATGTTTAATCTATGAGAACTAGTTAGAATAAGGTGACCAGACGTACCGTATTTAACGGAACCGTACCTTTTTTCAAAGCCTGTTTCCGTATTATATCTTGTTCCGTATTTTAGGAATCCTGTGTTTTTGTTCCGTTTTTTGTCACATAATTAGTAATTACCGAAAAGTCAAAAATTGTGACAGACAACGGTAGTATTAATTGTTAATAAATATCTAAAAAAAAAAATATTTATTTTTTAATTTTTTCCGTGTTCCGTTTTTCATTTTAGCATTATGGTCACCTTAAGTTAGAAGCAACTACTACCTCCTTCTCAGAAACACCGTCATGGATTTATGCATGCTGAACAGCAACGACGTATTTTAGGCCGAATATCTCATTTACCATTAAGCTGATAAGAACAGATATATTTAGCATAATATTTACATTTGGACTACAATGATGTTTTATCAAGTGTTTTATACAATAGAAAGATTCAGTCATGGTACATTATAATAGGTAACACAAATTTAATATTATTAATAACTTTTATTTATTCACTTTTTCAAGGTTAATACTGTCTCTGACCCGTCAGATGCTCCGTGTAAATGTCCCGCGACCACTTTATCACGTCACTTACACTCTTCATTGTCTTGATGTATCTCCTGGATCCGAGCAGCCGCATGAAGGTGTCGTTTTTCTTATCCCACGATCCTAGGGCACCAATGATTACCGGCTCCATTTTTACAGTGCCATATTGGGGTTCGAACCTCTGCCTTATGCCCTCATATTTCCGCAGTTTCGCCTCTCTGGCTTGCGTAAATGCGTCCAGGCCGTTTTCGAAAGGAATGGTTACGTCGATGATGTGTACCGTGTCATTCTTTGCTATTACCAAGTCGGGCCGAAGCCGGATGTCCGGGATGATCTGTTGGTTCTCTCCCAATATAGTGTATCCTTTCCCTTGGGCTGCACACTTTACACGATTCACTATGGCATTATGCCTTCTTTGCATTGCATCCGAGTGAATCATGCAATGCTGGAGTACGTGAGGCAGCGTTTCATTATCGTGGTTACAACGCCGACAGTTTTTTGGACCATCTTTCCATCCTTGATTCCCTCTAAGGGGCACCAAATTTAACCGCGCCTTGTGCACAAAACGCCAATCAGCAAACCTTGTATATCTACCATCGTTCATGAAGTGACCGCTGCTTTTATCGGAGCTGTAGCACTTGTAGGTTTTGCCCAAGGTGCGTCGAGTATACATTTGGTAAGGTTGCCTACTATCCTATCTTGCAACAGTGACTGAATCATTCCCCCCTCTGATACCTATCAGCCAGCTCCGTGACGTCACGCGTGTAAGGTACTTTTCGCGTCATTCTGAGAGTTTCAGCTCCTTTACTTGTATTGTGTATTCTGCCACTTCTATTGTACAGTAACAAAAATAATACCAAGTTTCTATATCTACTGCAAGCGATAATTAGAAATTGTTAGCAGTGTTTAGTTGACAAAAGTGTATAAGTACAGGATTCAACAAGGTAAATCAACATCATAGTTATGACTGTAAAACTAGAGATTACAATTTTGTAAATCTGATTATTCTTTGTACAAAGATATTTTCCTTTAGATGATCTTATTAATTTCTATTGTAGATGCCAATGAGCTGCGCTATTGCAACGTGCACAATGCATCATGCAAAAGCTAAAGCAAACAACCTTACTGTTACCTATTTTACATTTCCCAAAGATGAAAATCTTTGCAAAGAGTGGGTGGCAAAGTGCCGAAGAGGTGACAAATTTAATGTATCAAATTCTAGAATTTGTTCATTGCACTTTAGTTATGTAGATTTCGAAAGAGATTTACGCGCCTATCCATTTGTGATTCCACCTGTAAGTATACAGTGTGTCCGCGTAAGTTGGCTACATATGGAAAACTTTTTTATTATTGATTTTATGAAAAAAAGTTATTCTTCATAAAAAGTTCTGCATGTTCTAAAACCCAAAATTCAACCAACAGATATTAAATTGTATCAGTCGTATCATAATAATAATAATTATATCATTTTTGTTCAAGAGTAAAGTACCTTCATTTTTGACCATATCGAAAATGTTTTATAAGAAAAGATGTTATGGGTTAAAAATAATTTTTAAATATTCAATATTGTTTATAATTAAAAAATATTATTAATTAATTAATGAATTATTAAATGTAATGTATTAATCTTCAAACTTAAACTTTCAATGTTATCGCAGAGAAAATGTAAAAATAATATTTTTTAATTATAAAAACAATATTGAATATTTAAAAATTATTTTTGATCCATAACATCTTTTCTTATAAAAATTTTTCGATATGGTCAAAAATGAAGGTACTTTACTCTTGAACAAAAATGATATAATTATTATTATTATGATACGACTGACATAATTTAATATCTGATGGTTGAATTTTGGGTTTTAGAACATGCAGAACTTTTTATGAAGAATAACTTTTTTTCATAAAATCAATAATAACAAAGTTTTCCATATGTAGCCAACTTACGCGGACACACTTAGAAGTGATGTTCAACTACAGCTTTACACGAATGACGTCACAGCTCGCTGCAATCCCCTCGCGTCTCAGAGGCGGGATTTGTTTAGTAGGCAACCTTACCAAATGTGTATTCGACGGACCTTGGGTTTTGCCTTGGTTTTTAAGCCTACTAAGATGTTCCGCTCTACCGCTCTCCTTCACTGCTTTGATGGTTGCCATAACCCTCTTACGTTTCTCGCTGTTTAACGTTTCATTTGTGATTGTAATTTCAGGTCCGTTGTTCGTCACGTGCCATGTGACATCTAGTCGTCGCGATGCCTTTCGTGCGTTGGTCCACAGATTCGAAATCTCATTTCTTGACTTTTCAAACTTGTCGTCCATTGAACCCGTCAGGTACTCTTCAATGAGCTGGTTGGAAGTTGGTGTGTTTGCTCTTTTATGTACTGTTTGTTCAAGGCTTTCTGTCGCTATCTGCTTGTGATGGTGTCGTTGGATGTTAATAACTTGAATGCTGTGTCGATTATGGCTATGTCCGATAGCTCCGCTGCGTTTGGGATTCCAATTAGATTGTGTTTCCTGGGCCCGTAGATATATTCGTTTGCAGCTTCTTGTGGAATGCCTAATGTTTTCTTTATTTCAGCTCGGAAGATGTCATCGAGCTTTTTCCAGGCTGTTTTCTCGTATATTTGCATTCGCATGGCAAAGTTATATGCAGGATAGACGAAGGTTTTGAGTGCGTCCAATCTTTGCCATGGTGCAAGTCTCGAGTTTAGGATGTCGGTTCCCAGTTGGACAAGATCTTTCATTCCGGCTGTTGTTTTAACTGGAGCGTAGCCTACCGGTTTTCCGAGGAACGTTTCGGTATCGTATTTTGTGAGGATAGGAATGTCTACGTTGCCGATTGTGAAGGTGTTGTTGGTAATGCCCATATGTTGATCGATGGTTAATGTTTTGCACTTATTCGGATTTATTTTCAGGCCCACTTCCTGTAGTAGTCGCTGTAGTTGATCGATCGCTGCCTGCAGTGTGTCGCCGTCCGGATGCAAAAGAACGAGGTCATCAGCATAGGCTAGTATTTGGTGCCATTCTTCCTCGCCTTGCATTTGATTCACGATGTTATTAATGCCAAGATTAAATAGTGGTCCGGAGAGCGGACAGCCTTGTTTTACACCCCTTCTGATGGTAATCGGTGGTGTGAATGTATTGCCTGACCTGATTTTTGTGTTGGTGTCGGTGATTAAATCTGTTATTATTTCTCCCATTTCTTCCCCAGCTCCCGATGTTGTTAGTGCTGTGGTGATTGCATGATGGGAAATTGTAACAAATGCGTTGGAGATGTCGAGCCATGCGACAGCCAGTCCTCTTCGGTGCTTCTTAGCCTCATTGATTTCTGCTTGCAGAATGAAGTTGTGCTCGACAACTCCGTCGTAGGGCATAAATCCTTTTTGGTTTTGACTGATTATATCCCTATCGAGCATCCAACTCATCAACCTAGTTTGAAGGCAGCCAGCGTAGATTTTGTAAATAGTTACGTTTAGTGATATCGGCCGCCAATTTTGGATATTATTATTATTATTGCCTTTCTTTGGTATTAGAATAGTTGTTGATGTTTTCCAGGTGTTCGGAATTTTCTTGTAGGTTAAGCAAACATTTAAAATTAACACAATCACTACACAATCAGGATCAGACTGCTTCCACTGCTTGTATGTGATTTGATCGTGACCAGGCGCTGTATTCTCAAACCTTTTTAACCGTTTCTTGACCTCTTCATTTGTGAAGGCAGCTGTGTTTACAGGGTTGATGTTATTGTTGGTGTTGACATCTTCGGGGTGTGCAACATTGTCTTCATCCCACAATTCGTTGAAGTGATTGTATATCCCTTCCGAGGGTAGGTTGCAGTATTCGTTCTTTTCCCCCCTGATAATTTTAATTGCCTGTCGCCTATTCGTTCTATACGTTCGTTGTATGGATCTCGCATCCGTGGCTGGTTCCCTTGGCTGGTTGTAACCTTCCGCCATCGGCCTGTTTTTTATGTTGTATTTGCGGTGTATTTTCTGCTTGATCTCTTCCAGAATTATTATAAAGTGATTCCAATTCTCGACCGATTTGTTGCTTATTATGTCGGTCAAAGGATTGGCAAATTCTGTGAGGATCGATTCTTCGTTGCCTATGTTGTTTCCCGGTGTTAATACAACTTCCATCTGTGATTGTTGTTCCTGGGATGGTTCGATGGTTTGGGAATTTATCTCTTGTATCTCCGGTGATATAATATGGCTGTGCTGAGAATTTTCTGATATTTCCGAGGTTACGCTGTTGGTCATTGAGGTGGATTGTAGCAACTGTGTATTAATTCCTGGCTCCCATTCCTGACCATCCTCTATTATCGGTGGGAGGGGTGTTGGAATCTCAGGAGTGTTTACTGCTGCCTGCATTGGTTGGCTGTCCTGAGATTGTTCATCAATCACTACGGTTGGCATAAATTGTGAGTCGTTGCTGTTGTCCCCTTCAGACGATGAAGCAGAGCCTGTTCTGCGGTTTCTCCTCCTTGTTCTAGGTCTTGGGAGTTCATCGTTCAGTCTCTGCTTTATTTCAGCTTTCTCTTCGGCTGCTACGTGATTCGCTAATGCTTTTTTGGTGGGAAATGATGTTTGACACCTTTCGCATTTCCAAAAAAAGTCCTTTGCTGTTGCTCGGAAATTTAGGGGCTGTACGCACCGATGTTTTGATGGTCGTATGCCTAAATTTTGCTTGCAGCCTCTGCATATATTGATTGATTCTGTGATGTGAATGTCGTGCGTCTGCCTTAGATGTCTGTTAATTGACGCTTTCATCGACGTCCAATTGGCGCTTTTGTAAATCACATTACACATTGGGCAAGTGAGCTGTTGGGGGGTCGGATGAAGGATGATTAACACGTTTCTGTCAATCACGACGCTTTGGTGGATCAGTTGCTCATCTGTTATTTCAGGTGTGGGGTTGCGGGGTGTGGGGATGGTCGCATTTTGCCTACTTTCGGCAACTGGCGTTTCTTCGGGTGGGTCAGCCAGCAAAATCTCATCCAGATTTGGCACCTGATGTGGTGTTAGGGCTCTTCGGCGAGTAGGAATTATTTGATTTGCTGCTTGATCCACGGTTTCGAATATATCAGCGGCGACCGTTATTTCTTGTGGTTGGGCGAGGTCGTCTGGTGTACATCCGGTTTCGTAGATACCAGCGTCGACCGTTATTTCTTGTGGTTGGGTGTGGTTGTCTGGTGTGCATCCGGTGTCGTAGATTTCGGCGTTGACGATTATTATTTGAGGCTGACTGTTGTCATCTTGTGTGAACGGCTCGCACTCATTTTCGCTCTCCATTTTTGGAACCACGACACTAACACCTATACGCTATATATTGTAAAGTTTTAACATTTATCGCGGCGCTCGCAGAGGTCTAAATCACGACGATATTTAAATTAACCTGGATCGAAGCTTTCACTTTTGCACATTAACATTTTGAAAAAAAAAAGCTGATTCGCGCGCGACCGTGTACTTAACTTAAATTAAGCTGATAAGCGAAAGAGTCTCTTGAGATTTTTTCCTATCATTAACCGTTTTCGTGTAAATCAGGTTACCAGTGATTTGTTTCCATTTTTCAGTTAAATTTTTGCATATTTTGACAGTTTTTTTATGAAATTATGGATTCAGTTAACTCTTTTCTAAATTTTTTGCAAACGTGTAGGCAACGCAGATTAAACAGGCACCTTAATGCGGCCGAGCAGGCAGTGGAAGCGTCCCGTATATGGAATGTCATGGGGCCCTTAGAAAAGGCCCCATACGTACAACGAGCGGCTATCGAAAAGGAAAGAAGGCGACAACTGTTAAATCCTGTAGGAAATTACTCCATTTTCAAAATTCTCGTCATTGCCATCCTGCTTCTAATCTTTGTGGTGATCCCACTGATTAGAACGCAGTGGCCCTCAAAATTTTAGTAATATTTTCACAGTTTTCAAAATTACACATCAAAGTAAGTACTACCTAATGTAAACCCCGCTATAACTTCACATAACCCATGTTTTTTCTAGATTCTGGCATTATCATCACATCATCATGAAAACAACGCAGGCAACGCAATGCGAATCTTAATGGTGATGTAATGGTGCCATTAAGCTGATAAGAACAGATACGACACTTTCATCTTGGCCATAGGCCGAGGAGCGACACTTGAAAATCATTTATCCATCCCTTTTAAACAAATCAAATTTAACATTAATAGGGAAATGTAACCGCAGCGCCCCTTAACGGAAAATAAATTTATCAAGTCATCAAATGTATACGAAAAAGAGAGGTAAGTGGCGCGACCTCTATAGGGAAGTAGCAACACCACGGCATTAAACTTTTTGAATGAACCTGCCACGCTTCAGACGGCTCAGCTGTTTGTAGCCGAACTGTGAGGGGTATCCGCTTGTGAGAAGAGTGCTTAGCAGCGTATAATGGGTTGCTTATGTTCCAATGATAAAGTGGCTAGTCCATTTAACTTGCTATATGCATAATAGATGGACTTCACTGTATAAAAAGATTCCCCTCATACACAACAATAAATAACAATCCCAAGTCCAATTATTGTATTTTTTATTAAAATATATTTTTTTTAAGATTTAATTCAGATGGGAAATTTATTAAGAAAAACTTGCGACCCTAGTTGCAATTAACAAATCAGCAACAGCTCCGATTAAAGTATAGGGAGCACTTTGTACCTTAGTCCGTGTTGCCATTGTGCAGGTTCCTTTCATCAAGGAATAAAGATCGGCATGAAACTAAAAAATTCTAATGATTTAAAATTACCTACAATATTTTTTAACTTACATGCATTCCTTCTACACATTCATCATTAAATACTTGACTCACTTCCGTGCATTCAATGAAATATACTTTTAAGGGGTTTACTAACAACATAGAATGTGGAATCTGAAATAAAGACAGTTGAGGTGTAATACACCAAAGTATATTCCTTTGCTTTTACCTGTTTAACTTTGTTAGGTTTATATTCTCTCATTTGCATAATTATATTTCTACGACCAGCTGGTAAATTCCAACGAGACCATGCAAAATTATAGCAAATACTTAATTGTGCCATGTTATGATACAAATGTTTTTCCATAGGCCAGTGTTTTTCACATGTTCCTAAAAACAAGTTTTTTAAAAAGAAAAAAATTCTTTTATTCGAAACTAAACCTTCGATGTAACAGAAAGCATCGAATCCTGGAAACACATCAACCCCACCTTCTTTTAAAATCTAAAACCAACATTTTTATTCATATTTCAATTTTTTTTAAATTTATTACCCTCATAAGTTGCGGAAGTTTATAATAAATCCCAATTATTTCCATTAAAGCATTATTTGAATTATTTTGAAATTGTAATACGCATATCAGTTCATTTTTGATGTTAAACTCGATTAATAAAATTGCTGCTGTAAGTTGAAGCGTAACCGTTCCACTAAAAAAAAAGAAGGGAAATTATAGCAGATTATTTTCTTATTAATGTACTTACTCTACTTCAGGTTTTAATTCCCAAGCCTGATAAGGTAAATTTGAGTATTTATACGCAGCCAACGCAAAAATACCAAATCTGCTTGACCTGAACGTAACGTAACCTTTTTCTTCGATGTGTTTAAAATCGTGTACGTCTTCAGTTGTCCAAACTTTTTTGTGTTTATCCCAAAAACAAATTAAGGGAACATCTAACCACATCACGTGTTCTGGCAGGCTTGAATTAAAACAAATTAAAAAAAATATAACAAAAATAGAAGAGGAAATGAAAGAATGCTGTATAGAAGCGTTACAGAGGAAACCCAAGAGAGAAAACTTAAATTAATCTAAACATACGTGAGGGTAACAAGTATGAGCCGATCAAGTTCTTCCTCTTGTCTTTTAATTTCTTCCTCGATTTCTTCAGGCTCCCGTCTTGATGTAGGATCAATGGGTGGTGGTGTATTATATCTAATATGAAATGGTACTTCTTCCAAATGTCTTGGTAGTTCCACTTAAGTAATAAGAATAAGAATTAAAAAGGAATCACAGCCAAGTTGACTCCCTTTCTATTGGTAAAACTTACTTCTAGTAATAGTCATATCAAATGTGACATAATCTAGCGGTTGCGGTAGTTGATATAACAATTGCATGTAATATATACCACCCAGTATCGCATACTTCCTAAGATTCACTACGTGTTCCTCAACTCTGGTTGTTATCTTTTCACGTATTTGCAAATAAATTATGTCTATGGATAACAATAATTAGAAATGATTTCTCGTTTAGGAGACGAAATTTTACCTTCTTCTTCAATAAAATACATACTAGCCGAAGGTTCGAGTTTTTGATACGGGACACTTGGTATAATTCCTTTTTCTCTGTCTGCTACTGGTGGTTCTTTTTGATGTTCTTTACCTTCTTGCGCTTCAGCCTCTAAACGTTCCAAATGTTTCTCAAATTTATAATAAAGTTTCGAATTCCACTCCTCTAGAGTTGCTTCATGCAAATCTTGAAAAGATATTTTTTTAAATAATAATATCTAAGTTTTGAAAATATTTCATATTACCTGCTTTATATTGTTCAGGTATTGGAGGTAAATCAAAACTGGCACAAAAATCACTCAAGTGGTCATACTTTAAGTACATCCCACGAATTGCTTGCTGGTTGCATTCGAAAGATTTTGGGAATAGAACGTTCATACGCATATCTGGGATATTTATTTGTATTCGTTTTGGTGGTGGTCTCCTAGGTTTAGGTATACATTTCGGCATGGTTACTACAAGCCATAAGAAAAGGCAAAAGTCTTCTTCCTTCCTTTGAAATTCGGCATGTTTAAGATCAAGACGCACTAGATTTGTATTAATATCTTTTAATAATTTGAAAGATGCTATATCCAGACTAAATTCTTGATATTCACGAAATAATCGGTGTATCTGAATCAATGTAATCATCGGAAAAGTAATACAGAAGCATTAATTAATATACAGGCTGTTTCATATAATTTGTTTAAGTACTCCAAGTTCTAATCCCCCTCTCTCAGAAAGTCTTTTGTGATTTATTATCGTCTTTTACATCTTTCTTTTTACCCATCTTATCCTCTTTACACCTTCACTCTTACATCCAATGCACATATCCCGAGTGCTTGTCTTTTCTCGCAATCACCCACCTATCCTCTTTTCCTCAGCCTTCCCCCACTCTCTTTCCAACTCTATTCTGCCCTGCTTTTGTTTCTTTTCCTCAATCTCTTTCTCTCTTTATTTCCTAACCCACACACCCTCTTCTGCTATTCTCTCATCCTTTGTTTCTCTCACTCTTACTCTTTCTTTTAACCCATCTCAAGCCTTAAGGTTTGAAAACTTGCTAAACTCTTTCTCTTTCACCTATTCACCTTTACCCCATCATTCTTACACCCGCGCACCTACCCCATCCCTTCTCCATTCTCTATCTCTCAGTAACCTACCTATCCTCTTTTTCCTCAGCCTTCCCCACTCTCTTTCCAACCCTACTGTTATTTTTTTTTCCGCAGTCTCTTTCACTCTTTATTTCACTAACCCACAAACTTTCTAATTGTATACTCTCATCCTTTGTTTCTCTCACACTCTTTCTCTTTCTTTTAACCCCTCTCAAGCCTCAAGGTTTGGAAAGCTTTCAAAACTCTTTCTCTTTCACCCAGTTTATCCCTTTATCCCATCACTCTTACACTCACGCACCTACCCCATCCCTTCTCCTTTCTCTATCTCTCAATAACCCATCTATCCTCTTTTTCCTTAGCCTTCCCCGCTCTCTTCCAATCCTATTCTGTCCTGTTTTTGTTTTTTTCCTCAGTCTCTTTATTTCCCTAACCCACACACTCTTTTCTGCTATACCTACACTCATCCTTTGTTTCTCTCACTCTTTCTTTTCCTTTTAACCCCTCTCAACCCTCAAAGCTTGAAAAGGTTTCAAAACTCTTTCTTTCAAATAAATTATATGCAACACCTTGTAAAATTATTAAAGTTTACAAACCCACTTCCAGTTATCGATCTGTGTTTGATTAACGCCAATTGGATCATCGATCAAACATGTTAACATGTGTAAAAGCTGAAATTTTACAAGTATATAGTGTAACGTAAGGTAAGTAAATAAAACAAAATGAAACATACTTTTAATGCTTCAGGAGTTCTTACAACGACGTCGTCTATGGTTGTCGAACCTATAACTTGACTCCATAAATGTAAATACGTACTCATCTCACCGCAAGCATATGGATCTGGTAATTCATCACATTTCAAATAATTTTCCCACTAAAGAAATTAAAGTATATTTTAGAGAAACTAATGTTAATATCATTTGTAGTAGGTAAGTACTTCTAGTTGATTTTTATCCTCAATGGCTTTGTTTAAATTTTTCTTTCTCATTATGTTAATATATTTGATGGAACTGGTAAGTTGTTCGGTCCGAAGGGTCTGTTCTGCTGTCTCCCGTTTTTCTTTTTCTATTGCAGCTTTCTTTTCTTGAATAAGCCGAATCCGTTCCTCTTCTTCGGCTCGTTTTGCTTCAAGTTCTGCTTGGATCCTTGCTTGCTCTGCTTGTTCCAAAGCTAAACGAGCTTTCTCTTTTTTACTTAATTTCTTTTTTGGACCCTAAATAGTAAGGGAAAGAAAGTACAGAAAGTAAGAAATATGAATGTGTAAGGTAATGCTTAATAAGATTATGTTAGCATTAGAAATATAAATTTAACTGATTTATCTGATGGTGCTTCTGATTCACCCTCTGTTGGTTCCTTTGATTTACTTTTCTTGGATCCCTTGCTTTTTTTTGAAACAGCAGTCGAAGCGGCATCTGCGCCTGTAAAAAAATTATGTTAAGATAATTAAATGAATTTTTTTTTATCTGATAACGTACCTGATAGTGCTAATTCAGCTGCTGCTGCAGCTTGAGCATCAGCCTCTGCTTTCATTTTGTTAATTTCAGCCATTATATCTGTTACGGTTGATTCAGCATCTTCTGCAACTTCTGGAACTGGTGTTTCTTCTTGTTCTTTTCCTTTCTTGCCTTTCTACTGAATTACTTCTGGTTATTGGAATATTAAATGATAACAGGGGTTTAACCTTTCCTTTTTTATCTTTCTTGCCTTTTCCTTTAACCTTTTTTTCTTCTATCGGTTCCGGAGGCAGTTCTTCAACAACTTCAACAGAATCGCTGTAGGATTCCCAAGTCCATACTTCATCTTCGGCACAAACTTCTGGAGGTTTGTGTAGTTTCAAGAAGGCTGTTATACTCATGTGTACCGCCAGTTTCGAACGGTCTGGCTAAATTTGAATTTAGAAAAATTACTAATCATGAAGGAGTTTATAAGTTTACGATGGGCACCTCAAGAGTTTTCTTAGATTTACCCTTCTTGCCTTTTTTTCCTTTTTTTTCTTCATCCTTTTTATTTGTTCCAGCTCCTTTAAGAAGTCACAGTTGTAATATTTTATTCCGTAAGCTAGGGATTTCCCCTTCTTAAACATATTTTAGTATAGACAATAAGATGTTTTATTAATATTTTGAGTATACAATAAATAATGCATATCATAAAATAAAAGACCTTGATTTTCTTCTGCTTCCTCTGGTTCGTCGTCATTGTTCTTTGTGTTTTTAACGTTCTTTCCTTTTCCACCCTTTTTACCCATCTTAGTTTATGTTAGAACTGTAATTTTTTTATGCAAAAAAATGTCCCAATATTCAAAAATTAACCATACAAAAAAACTTGTCAGAAGAACAACAAAAAGTAATAAACCGTCACAAAAAAACAAAACAATGTAATTGTTTATAAGTTAACTAGGTTTCTCGTTTAAATAACGTCCATAATATACAGGATAAGTCAAAATAATATCAGGAATACAGCTGGACCAAGCTTACAAAGTTGAAAGGGGGCGTGTCCGGCGCTGTTATAGTTGGCCGTTGCTAGCTCCCCGGCTAACGTGGATATAATTCTGACACTAAATCCACGGCATTACGTCATGCGCATGTCTGGGGAAAATTATTTCAGCTTCCCGAGTTATAGGGAGAGAGGTGCGTACGATTGGTTGCCTACTTCCAAGGCGTAAAAGTCTGTTTCTGAGAAATCTAATGATAATAATTATTAACTACAAATAAAATCGATCGCTCGGACTTAGAGAAACTTTACTCTAGCAATTTTTAGTTTTTTAGTTCAACTTGCAAATGAATTAAAAATCAATTTAAAATATGAAAATGTTTAAAACTTGCATAATGGAATAATTTTGTTAAGTCCCCAGACATGTGCAGTAGGTGCAGCTCGTATTCGCCCTTGACAATGACGTAATGCCGTGGATTTTGTGTCAGAATTACATCCACGTTAGCCGTGGAGCTAGAAACGGCCAAGGATTAAACAAATTCTTAGGGGAAGTCCCCTTATGTGGGGATGTTCAAGGGATGTCAGAATTATATCCACGTACCCACGCTAGCCGTGGAGCTAGCAACGGTTGCTAGCTCCACGGCTAACGTGGATATAATTTTGACACTAAATCCACGGCATTACGTCATTGTCAAGGGGTGACGTCATTAATTCGGCGGCGCGAATACGAGCTGCACCTACTGAGCATGTCCGGGGACATGGGGGCAAAATTATTCCATTATGAAAGTTTCAAACATTTTCATATTTTAAATTGATTTTTAATTAATTTGCAAGTTGAATATCACCAATAAAAAATACTAGACTAACGTTTCTCTAAGTCCGAGCGATTGATTTTGTTTGTAGTTAAGAATTATTATAATTAGATTTCTTAGAAACAGACTTTTACTACTTGGGAAAAGGCAACCAATCGTGCGCACCTCTGTCCCTATAATCTCAGGAAGCTGGAATAATTTTCCAGTCCCCAGACATGCGCCGAACGTAATGCCGTGGATTTTGTGTCAGAATTATATCCACGTTAGCCGTGGAGCTAGCAACGGCTATAGTTTTTCAAAGTACAGTCAAAATTAAACATTTAGGCGGCAAATTTAAATAATTGTAAATACTTTTCATTCGAAGAATTCGATGACCTTCTGGATGATAATGCAAACACTGAAATTATTAAAATTTCAAACGTCAATTGAATTTTTCCAATGAATGTACTTTTCAGTATGATCGTTTGCTATTGGTTGACGTATTGTAGCGCCTTGTCTTTCAAAATTTAGTTGAACATATTTTCCAGGGCATTTGTAAGCTTGGTGGAGCTGTACTATACCCTACCAACAGGTGGTTACCTAAAATTCCTCAACGGAAGGCTATATTATTTTTTTTTTTATAAAATAGATTGCTACAGTCGCTGGCTATGTAATTTTGAGAGAAATTGATTACAAATAATTAATTAATTCAAATTAGTGCTGCAAACTGGGTAAATAAAACTCATTGACAAACCGAAATTAGTAGAAAAAATCAGACCATACAATACCCACATGACTGTATTTCCGTTAAGATCAAGTCAAAAGGCAGTAAAAATATTACCTATATTTAAGCAGTTGCAACGATACCGAAAAATAATAGAAACAATACAATTATGTAAATTTATGCAATGACTTAACAAAATTATTTCTAAGAAACAATGAGAACATTATAAAAGACTTAGCATATGGAAATTATCAACCCAAAATTATTGTCATTCAACCGACACAGTTCAATATTGTGAGTGTGTGGTGCGTAATCAAACGAGGAAAATAATGGCTAGTCACAGTTTAAAAGAATTTTATTCCGGTCGTTGCATTTTTATTACCGGAGCAACTGGATTTGTTGGAAAAGTTTTAATTGAGAAACTTCTTCGTTCATGTCCAAAAGTAGACACAATTTATCTCCTGATACGTTCCAAGAAAGGTAAAACCCCTGAAGAAAGAATAAAAGACATCACAGATTTACCAGTAAGTCTTTGTAGTATTAGAAATAGAAGAGAATGAGAATAAGAGAGAGAAAGAGTCAGGGGTGAGATGATTAAAAGAAAATGTTACAAGACAAAGGATCAAGGGTTAGGAAGTGAAGGGCTGGGAGAGGGGGAAAATAGTCTTGAATAAAGACTTTAAAATAAAAACAATATGGGTAGACGCGAATGGAGCAAATGAAACAAGCCGTTTTTGGACAAGATCAAAAATCTAGAGCCAATGAAAAAAAGACTGTAACATGGGTGTCCAAGATTAGGAGCGCATGCATGTAGGTAGGTACTCCTTATCTTGGACACCCATCACCCTGTATATTTTATGATAAAAAGAGAAAGAAAACCGATCAGAAACAGAAAATAAATCAAATAATCTTTTTTCAGTTATTCGATAAACTAAAACAACAATATCCAAACTCACTTCAGAAGCTAAAGGCTGTTGATGGTGACGTCACACAATTAGGACTAGGTAATAAATACTTCCTCATCATATTTTCCTTATTGTCACCACTAATTAAAAATTCAGGTTTATCTGATGAGGACCGATCCCTTCTGATCGAGAATGCTTCTATCATCTTCCATGGTGCGGCTTCCGTAAGATTTGATGATCCTCTTAAGACTGCCATCTTGTTGAACACCAGAGGCACCCATGAAGTCACTAAATTAGCTTTAGAGATGAAAAAATTGGATGTAAGTAAGTCTTGGTTTATGTAATAGAACGTTCATGTCACGTTGTTTTAAGGTTTTCTTGCATATTTCTACGACGTATTGTAATACGGATAGAAAAGTAATTGATGAAAAATTATATCCAGCTCATGCTGATTGGCGCAAGACTATAGAAATTGCTGAGAATATGGACGAATATATTTTACAGATATTAACGGCTAAATACATGGATGGTTTGCCTAACACTTATACGTTTACTAAATCTTTAGCCGAACATGTCGTTTATGATATGTGTAAAAATAAAATTCCTGCTATCGTTTTCAGGCCTTCAATAGGTAAAGTTTTCTTCAATTTGAAGAGTATTTTCTTGGCAAGATAACAAAATATTGTAACAATTTTCAGTGATATCTTCACGAATGGATCCTGTTCCCGGTTGGATTGATAATTTTAATGGTCCCGTGGGTCTTTTAGTGGCTTCAGGAAAAGGTAATCCCCGTCTTTATTAAAAACGTTTCCTTTACCTATTAATATTTTTTTTAAGGAATCTTGAGAAGTTCATATACGAATCCGAATATAAAAGCTGATTACATGCCAGTCGATATTGCTGTCAGGGCTCTTTTAATTGCAGGATGTCACAAAGGAACCACAATGTAATTATTTAAAAAAAATAATGCTAACATAAGTTATTTTTATAAAAAAAAATTAAATCAACCTTACCATGAAAACCTAAACAAATGAAGGTATTGATCAAACAAATCAAACAGGTGGGGTGGTTTTAAATACAAGGGACGATTAATGGATTTTTGATATAATTATATAGAAGGCAAGGGGATTTCCCTTAGGGGTCGGTGTTATGCCCTGGTAACATTAAATTAATTTAAAAAAAAAATCTGATCTATAACCGTTCCTGAGGCTTACCCCAACCCGCTCGTTAATAAAATTAAATTATGTAGGGATTTAGAAGAAAAACTAGATGTCTCGTTCTACAACTGTAGTAACAACGGCTTGCATTCTTTAACAATGAAAGAACTGATAGATTTTGGTAAACAAATATTTTGGGAAGCCCCCATGAGTAACATATTATGGTACCCAGGAGGTAGCGTAACAGGCTGCAAATACTGGAATTACATAAGAGTTATTCTTTACCATCTCCTACCAGCGTTAATTATTGATGGAATTCTAAGACTAACCGACCGAAAACCAATGTAAGAGAAGTTCATTTAAAAAATAAGATTCTAAGAATTATTTTTCAGGCTTGTAAAGATCCAGAGACGAATATACATTGCAAATATGGCTTTGCAGTATTTTATAACTAATCATTGGTCCTTTTTGAACGACAAATGTTTGGCGTTGGAAAAACATCTTATACCTGAAGAAGTTGACGAATTTGGGTACGACGTAGATGGAATAAACATTTATGAATATTTTAGGAATTGCGTTTTACATGGACGTCGGTATTTATTAAAGGAAGATGATTCAACTATTGAAAAGGCTAAAGTAAATTTATATAGGTAAGATCTTTATCTGAGAGGTTTGCTCCAATGATAAGGGATTCTAATAAGTGTGCAAACGGCAAACGTTTAATACACTGCAATTATTTATAAAAATAAATATTTATAGATAAAATAATCTAATAATTTATCTATTTTCAGAATGTACGTCTTAGATAAATTGATCTCAATAATGTTTTACGTCTTCATGTACTGGTTTTTGGTTTACAAACTTAATCTACTAACAGTAATTGGATATAAAATTTCAAACTACTACACTAGAATATTTTAAGTTCCCCGGCAGAGGAAAAAATAATTTTAAAAATCAAAAACAGTTATGGTATGGTGCGAATGTTTAAAATATTTTTGTACTTGTTTTAAAATGTAGTCAATAAAGTATTTATAGCACGAGTCCAAGTTTGGAAAACGGGGCGCTTAGCGATAGTACGATAAAAGGCCTTATGAAACGAGTATTTTATACGATTTTTTTTATTTTGGTCTAAAAAGGATAAAAACAGCAATATTACATTTAAAAAAAAGTGTAGGTGCAAACCTCCCCTGGACTTTCCCATACTAAAAAAAACATTTTGTTTTTGCTATTCAACAGTAGTTCCCGAGGCAGCATTGGAAATCATTTGAATGCATTGCGAGAAAAACGAGACTATATGGGTTCGATATGAACAAAAGAAAAACACCAAGATACGCATCTACCTGTACTCTGTAGTAGGTACCGGCTACAGATTACAACTGGCGAAGTCGGACGATCGCTAGCGACCGACGATCCGTTTCCGTCAAAAAATATTCAAAATTCACGAATTTCTCATTTAACCGTACATTTTAGCTATATGACTACCTTATACTATGTGATAGACAATTCCAGTTTGCATTCAATTATATAATAATATACAGGGTGTTTCATTTAAAATAACAAAGTTGCTTATTGTACTGTGGAAAGCAAACGCCCTGTATACGTGATATACATTTAAGAAAATGCAGAATTATATACTGAATAACTTTTATATTCAAACTTCTTTCATATTTAGACTAATAAAGGCGCTATAGAAGTATCAATTTCCGATTTTCAAAACCTCGTAGAGGGCGCTACAGTGGCATTCTGGCGTTCATCAAAAAATAAAAATGTAGCTACTAATACCAAGCTGCATAAGTGTAGAAAATTTAAACAAAATCGTTAGACCAGTTTTTTTGTAATAATTTTTCAAAAAATGCAAATTTTTTGGAAAAGCGCCGTGCCGTTGCGACCGTTTTTGGATTTATTAAATAATTTATTTTCTTGGTGTAGTACCTACCGTCAAAGGGCTTTCAAACAAGTTGTTGCCAGGAACCTGATCAGATAACTGGTTTTTGAGTTATGAGGCGTTAAAGTCGAAATTTTGAAAAATTCATAGCGGCCGAGATTTTGAAGTTAGAGAGTCCGGCAAAAACTGATTCCCTTGAATTATGGCCTTCTTTCATATTCCCGACTCAGATTTTCAAAATTCCGCTTCAACAGAATTTGTTGAGGTTACTACCAACGTCGCAAAATAAAAAAATCTCCAAAAACAGTACGTTAAGAAGCTTTCTTACCGCACTGTTTTTGGTGCGCCAACAAGCTCCTCAAATTCCGAACCCTAGGCCTAGCATTAAAAACATCTGATCAAGTTGGCGGTAACGCTTCAACTGCCACAACTAACTTGATCAGATTTTTTAAGTCTTACTTATAGTACTTTGTATTTTTACTGTTAATCAATATTAAATAATTAAAAACAATTGTAGGCTTATTATTCAATTGTTTTTGTACCCATAAGTAGCGGAAACTGTTTTATGAAGGTCAATGAACTTGCAAAAAATTTCTGAAGGTTTTAAATTTAGAATTAGATTGACTGTCTATTGTTTGTTAATATTGAAGTACATGTAGGGTACCATATGATTTAATATCGAAATATTTTTCCAAACTTTTTTTATCTAAAACCTGATTGCCTAGATACAATGATCAAGCAATTATTATTATTAGTATTTCAAGAGCACAGCATATTTTTATGTACAAACAATTTTTTTGTAATTTGTTCGAGTAGGTAGTTCCTACTAATCTACACAATTCAATGGAATCCCTGGGTTTCAATATTTCTATTCGTCTACTCTCTAATCTTATCTACAAATTATTTGCACATAGATAAGTATTCTCATAATCTAAAATTTAGTCGTAAACACAAAATACAGTTTGTTACGGATATCTGCTTCAAAATGAAGATTTATGAGCAAACAAATAACGTTTTGCTTCTTCAAAGAAAAACTGACACAAGGTACGTACAACCCCGTAATATTTTTTAACTAAATTAAGAGAGATTTAGTTATAGTTCCCTGGAAAAACAGTTTGCTAAATTAAAAGTTGATTACAAAACAGAATTGTTGGAAGACAAACTAAAAGCCTTGAATTTAAAAGATGATGGTAAATTAATAGAACGAGGACCAATTAAAGATACAAAAGTACCAAATAATAAACCGTACCAGAAGGTAAGGGGTCAGACATTGATCGATTAAATACTAATAACAAAATATGTAGGTAACAGAAAATGTTAATATTCGTCACAATAGCGGTGGAACAGCTTTTTGTATAACAAGTGCTCCACAAGAAAATAATGACAACATTAACGTATATTATAATAATTTTGAAAATAAGTGTCCCAAAAGCGATTGCAGTGAATGTTTTGATTTGTTGGAATGCGATCACTGTATCCTGCAAGTAGCAAACAGTCCAGAATTCAAACAACATTACGAGACAGTTTTACAACAAAATATTATACAAGAAACGCAACCTAACATCACCAGTGAGATCCAAATATATCCGGTTTTAATAAATCCATCGCTACGAAGAATTTCATACGATTCCGGATTTCAAAGCGATAATCCAAGTCCACGCTCCGATTGTGTATTAAGTCCCAAATCTCCCTTCACATTAAAACCCAGTAAAATCGAAACTGTGACGTCAAGTTACAGAAAAATCCTTCCTAAAACGGAAGATATGCAAAAAACAAAGACAAAACCCGAACAAACAAAAAAAACTATAGTTGAAATATCAGCAAAGGAAAAACTACGAGCTACATTAAATCCAGAAATAAAACAAGTAAAATGGGTTGAAATAGTTACAATGAAAAATATCAAGGAGATATTTGAAACAAACCCTAATGGACAAACGTAAGTTTAGGGTTCGATCATCATGTGGTCTACCCTGGTGGGTACACAACTACACGCTCATAGGTTGTCATAGAAACCGCTCATTACATAGTCTACCTAGGTGGGCAAGCACATCTATGGCAACCGTACGACAAGAATGTGGGTACTGTATTTGCATGACAACCAATGAGAGCGTAGTTGTTTACCCACCAAGGTAGCCACGTTGCTAATGTGCCGACTTTACATGTCGAGCCCCTATTATTACCTATCAAAAATTAGAAAAGGATTAAACAAATTCTTAGGGGAAGTCCCCTTATTTGGGGATGTTCAAATGTTTTTCTTATGGCCGTTGCTAGCTTCACGGCTAACGTGGATATAATTCTGACACAAAATCCACGGCATTACGTCTTGTCAAGGGCGCATACGAGCTGCACCTATTGCACATGCCTGGGGATTTAACAAAATTATTCCATTATGAAAGTTTCAAACATTTTCATATTTTAAATTGATTTTTAATTAATTTGCAAGCTGAATATGACCAATAAAAAATACTAGAGTAAAGTTTCTCTAAGTCCGAGCGATTGATTTTGTTTGTAGTTAATAATTATTATCATTACATTTCTCAGAAACACACTTTTACGCCTTGGGGATAGGCAACCAATCGTACGCACCTCTGTCCCTATAATCTCAGGAAGCTGAAATAATTTTCCAAGTCCCCAAACATGCGCATGACGTAATGCCGTGGATTTAGTGTCAGAATTATATCCACGTTAGCCGTGGAGCTAGCAACGGCCTTTTCTTATCGTTAATAATTTAATTTTAGTATTCTACACAAAATGTTACAAAGCAATGATCAATGCGTAGCGGAATCATTATACGCAATAGTGGAAAAAATGAAAATGAATCCAGATCGCTGTACACACATTATTGCTGCACAATCATCGATATGCGATGTAATAAAACAAAAGAAACATCCTCAACTTTGGATGGATTATTTCTGTGAAGCTGTACAAATTATTAAACTTAAAATGGAGAAGTCGAGAAATTAGTTACTGAGCAGTTTTATTTTTTTTAAGCACGAATGACGATACGTAGTACAAATAGTTTTAAGTACTTATCTTTTAACGCATTATAATAAATACCATTTGCTTCTATTGGTTAGAATACATCACAAGTAAACATTTACTAACAACGGCCATGTATCTTTCCCAAGTTGCTTTTAATTCACCTCCCGGTTCCCTGTAAAAAACCAAACTGAAATTAAATCAGTTTTCTTTAAAAACAAAAACAAACCTTAATATATCCATTTCTAACGGACATTGAGTATATGCAGTAAGAAAAAGATCCAAGTCTTTACAAGCCCATCCACCTTGCTTCCATACATCTAACATTTGAGAGAGATCAAGAAATAAATTACGTAATTCACGTGCCCGGTGTAAAGCCGTCGCTAAGGTTAATATAGCCCGGGAATAAGTACGAAAATTCACGTCTAACTCGGCATAAGTTTTTTGGACCAATACCGCTTTTAAATTCGAACACACCAAGCTAAAAATAATACCAATTATTTTAAATTTTTTGTTTAACTTCAACCCTTACTGTTTGTGTTCTCTTTCCCTATCCATTAATACCCGTAGTTCCCGTAAATCGAGTAAAAATTCTTTATCCATTTCCGTGTCTAAATACTCGGGACCTTAAATTAAAATGTGAATCTTTGGGTTTAAATAAAAAATTCTTACCGACCTGCTGTAGTGTAAGTCCAAGCAATCATAACAGTTTCTGTGCATTGCCTTAAAGCAGAAAACGTTAAATGTTGTAGTTTGCGTTTTGATGTTTCGAATCTTAAACATGATAAAAAAACAATCGCAGCATATTTTTTAGCAAGTTCTTCTGATAAATGGAATAGTTTTTGGATATTTTGTACTAACGAACCTGGCATTTCTTCAACCATTTTGAATATTCGTTTTACGTTATCAAATTGCCTCCTAAAATTAAATTTAATTAAAAGTACATACATAAAAGAATTCATTTTTTAACCTGCATGATTTTAACGGTACTAAGGTTTTTTCCGAAAGTTCATCCAAGTCTTTACGATGTTTTGAAGATAGTTTTTTACCTAACAGTTCTCTAATAACGCTATCATCGAATTCGTAATATCTACAAAAGAGTAAGGGGTTAGCATGAATTTGTTTGCTGATTAAAATCTTACTTTTCGATTAAATGCTGCCTTGTTTGGGGTTCAATTTGCAAGGCAACCTGTTCTTGCACTTTATTGGGATTGTTCAATAATTTTTCGAGTAATGAATAAGTACGATAATGATCCAACACATCACTGGCAATTAATTCTAGGGATGCTCCTGTTGTTTGTCCAAGTCCTCTTTGATTTAGTATCGAAACAGCTTCGCTAGCTAAAAAGTAATCAGTAAAGAATGATCGGGTAAATAGAAAATTTTACCTGAATGACCTTCTATCCACAATTGGTAAATGTCAGGATCAATTAAAGCGTAGTTTGTTATGAAAACATCAACTTCAGTACACATTTTGATAGTTTTTTTTTCAAAAAAAATATAGATTTAAAAATGTTAGGTTAGTTTATAAATGACGTTTATAAAATTATGATCAGGGGTGGTACAATTACAGGGTTGCCAGATTGGGCGATTAATCGCCGATTGGGCTATCTTTAATTTCCTTTGGCTACTAAAAATTCACTCCGGCGACAGGCTACTAATTTGGGCTATTTTAATTTTTCTATTCAATTTTATTCATAGCTGAAAAAATACCGTTTTAGGCCAAGTTTTGGAACGCAAAAATTAAAGCGGTTATACCTTTCAATAATGTGTCCAGGCAATAGCAATAAACGCACTTAAGACCTTTAAGCCGATCTTCGTCTCAAAGGCGCGCTTCCATTTGTCTCTATCATGCAAACTTAATATAATTATGTTTATCCTGTTTCACTGCATTTGTACAAGGATCCCATGATTATTGGGGGTTGTTGTAGTATAATCCTATCTTTTTCAAATTTTATTACCTACTGTTGTAAAAATCTTTGTGTTATGTCACGTACTTCCATTATTTTTTAATACAGGGATTAAAGAGAAATATTACCATGGGAAAATTTTGCATTTTGCAAAAATGTACTTCAATTTTTTATCCTTGTTTTTGTCATGTATTTGATCTAACAAAATATCAATCGATTTCCCGATTTCATAATGGGTCCATGAAGAAATACTATGCATATGCACAGTAGTTTCATGATTCTTAAACGCTTTAATGGGCCTATGCCAATTATTAAAACCTTTCCTTGTAAATGCAGTATGCCAGTCAATGCCAGTATCAGTATGACCCTTATTTGAGGCGTGTCGTCGCGTCGTTTGACCCAAAAAAACGACAATGGAAACAGAATGCAGAATCCAACTGCTGGCTGTATTCTAGCCATTTGAAAGAATCATACCAATTTTTCTTAAAGTTTCTGAATTTTGAACCTATTTTTCTACGCGGAAATATCGTTAAATTGGGTTGATATGGTAGCTTTATTAAAAAGTGGAGGTGCAAACCTCCCCTGGACTTTCCCATACTAAAAATAAACATTCGTTTTTGGTATTCAACAGTATTGTTCGCCACAACCGATAAACTAAACTTGAAAATTAGTATATGGAAAATTAACACAAGTGCCGATTGTGTTCATCTGCGCATGTGTGATTATTGCTGCTAGGATTAACCGGCGACAAGGAATTCCCGTCCCGCGCATGGTCACTTGAACATACCGGCACTTACAAATTTCTCCCTACACTGTTTTAAAGTTCAAAATTCACGAATTTCTCCTTAACCGTACATTTTAGCCATATGAACACCTTATACTATGTGATAGACAATTTAATTTTGCATTCAATTATATAATAATATATAGGGTGTTTCATTTAAAATAACAAAGTTGCTTATTGTACTGTGAAAACCAAACACCCTGTATACGTGATATAAATTTAGAAAAATGTAAATTTATATACTGAACAACTTTTATAATTAAACTTTTTTCATATTTTGACTAATAAAGTCGCTATAGGAACATCAATTTTCGATTTTCAAAACCTCGTAGAGGGCGCCACGGTGGAATTATGGCGTTCATCAAAAAACAAAAATGTAGCTAATACCAAGCTGCATAAGTATAGAAAATTTAAACAAATTCCTTAGACCAGTTTTTTTGTAATAATTTTTCAAAAATTTCAAAATTTTTGGAAGAGCGCCGTTGCGACCGTTTTTGGATTTAGTAAATAATTTTTCTTGGTGTAGTACAGCCAAAGGGCTTTCAAACAAGTTGTTGCGGAACCTGATCAGATAACTGGTTTTTGAGTTATGGGGCGTTAAAGTCGAAATTTTGAAAAATTCATAGCGACCGCCATTTTGAAGTTAGAGAGTCCGGTAAAAAACTGTTTCCCTTGAATTATGCCCTTCTTTCATATCCCCTACTCAGATTTTCAAAATTCCGCTTCTAAAAAAAATGATACCAAAAATACATGTCTAACTTCCGCTTCCGGTTTCGGATTTTTTTGAAAAGCTTATTTTGTCGATGAATTTTCGATATACCCCTTCATTTAAAATTTCATCAAAATCGGTTCACTAGTTTTTGCGTTAGAGGCATTACATACACACCCACCCACAGACAGACATTTTTTCTAGACCACTTTTTTGGGTTCCTGGGGGCCCAAAACACGTATTTCCGCGAAAATCTCGATTTCGAAAATTTTCATGATATCAATACTTCCCATATACCAGTGGTGGTATGGGAAAGTAAAAATGTAAAACGAATTATGGGCTTATCACGTATGAATTTTACAAGCAACACTTTAAACTATAGCGAAAATAACATAAATTAGTAAGTCTTTTATCAACAAAATTCCCATTTTTAACAATCAAATTTCAGTTTTGATATTTTAACAGAAGTGAGGGTTTAATCGGACACATGTAATTTTTGCGTTCAAGTGGCGATGAACGTTGTCAGATTCACCTTTGTGGATTCACCCTATGGATTCACCAGAGTGAACGACGACGAGCTCGTTTTGATCTAATAAAATTATTTACCAGTGGCGTATCCATTTGGTTTTCAGATGGGGGATTCGCTTAAGTATTTTTAGAAAAGGATCTCAAAGGTTTATTTTTAGGCCGTTGCTAGCTCCACGGCTAACGTGGATATAATTCTGACACAAAATCCACGGTATTACAAGGGTATTACGTTATTGTCAAGGGCGAATACGAGCTGCACCTACTGCGCATGTCTGGACAAAATTATTCATTATGAAAGTTTCTACCATTTTCATATTTTAAATTGATTTTTACTTAATTTGCAAGTTGAATATGACCAATAAAAAATACTAGAGTAAAGTTTCTCTAAGTCCGAGCGATTGATTTTGTTTGTAGTTAATAATTATTTTATATATCATTAGATTTCTCAGAAACAGACTTTTACGCCTTGGGAGTAGGCAACCAATCGTACGCACCTCTGCCCCTATAATCTCATGAAGCTGAAATAATTTTCCAAGTCCCCAGACATATGCATGACGTAATGCCGTGGATTTAATGTCAGAATTATATCCACGTTAGCCGTTATTTTTACTCATATTCAACTATAAGTTATAACGGATAAAAAGCATTACAAAGCTCATGTGAATTATAATAAAACACCATGTTATAATATAATTGAGATTTATTTTGAATATGCAACACCGAATAGTGTTCTATATTCTTCAAAACGAGAGAATTTTCACAATGGTACAATAAATATAAGATGCTATTAATATGCTGTGACATATCTTATATTTACAAATCAAATTTTTTTTGTAGATGTTACCAGTATTAACAATTACAATTCAAATCACACTTTCTGTACAATGGTTTACGTGTGTAATGTGCCTTTTACAATTTTTTTTACATGTTACGATACTCTTTTGTTTTCTCTAAGAGTTATACACAATTTTTTGACATTTAACGTAATTTAGTTTTCAACAATTTGCCGTTTAACTTAAAAAAATTACATTCCTTCATGATTTGTTTTACAGAAAAAATCAAAATGCACACTTGCTTTTATGGCAGTGTTACAATAATTAATGATAGGAAAAAGCGTACACTATTTATGAAATATTACAACTCCAACGTAGTATAAAATTAAAAAGTACAACTCGGCCTACATTGGAACAACAAAAAAAAACTATTTTACGTCTAGAGCCATGAAATTCGTACAATGACAACGTAAAAAAAAGTGAATGTTGCCAAACAGGAACTTTGTTAATATTATATACCAAACAATGAGCACAAAATTTGGAATGTTTACACACTGCGTTTGTTTTGTATTGTAACAATGATCTAAACACCGACACATCAAAAATGCGATAAAATAAATTTTTCACTTTTATTCTTTTTTAAATTTACGGGCAAATCAACAGCTTGCTACAATAATTATTTCACTTTGAAATTTACAATTACAATCCAACATGCACATCAACAATATTTTTCTGCCACAACGGCAGAATTTTTAAGACACGCAAATACAATGTTGGTGCACACATCGTTTTTTTTTTAAACAATACAACAGCAGCAAGAGTCAATATACTTGTACAAGAAATTTGTTAGTGGTTTGGAGTGGCGTGTTGCAATAACATCAAAAAGACAAAATAAATTCAAAAACAAAAAAAAACTGTATTCCAAAACAAAAACAATCAAACCGATGTCAAATTCTTCAAAATAAACTAAACAATTTCAAAAAACAATCCAAAAAGCGTGTCACATTTAATTTTTTGTACCAAAACCCAAACCACTTACGCAAAGAATGAAAAAAAAAACTGAAAGTAGATCCATAATCTTAAAGAGCTACATCTAAAAAAATTAAGAGTAATAAATCTCATTTTTGGCTTCATTATATTATATACATAATTTATTCACATTTATGATTTGGACAAGATCATGGATCCACCGGAGAAATAACTCGCGTTCCACACACACAGGCATTCATAACATCAAAACTCAGTTCGTCAACTGTAATTATTTAAAAAAAAAAAAGAATGAACAAGTTGACACTGCAATAAGTAAATGTTTTTTTTCTACACATTGGTTTTCACATATAGGAGTTCTTGCTATCTCTTTTGTAATTTCGTTGAAAATTTCGCATCTTTGAAAACCTAAAAATAAACACAAAAGTTAGTTAAAACGTTTTAAGAAACAAACGAGACTTGCCTTTGCGGCAGGTACAAGTTGCGGCGCTAGTTATGCACAGGAGGTGCTGTTTGGCGCTCAATCTCTTCTAGACTAATAGCATGCTGGGCCGCGGTAGCGCTGGGCATATTGGGCACCTTTCCAGCACGTGCCCGTTCCAACAATTCAGGCGAAAACCAGCGAGCCAATTGGTTGCTAGTCGGTGATAAGTCACCTCCGTTGTTGTTAGCGCCGCCACGCTCTCCCATATGTGAAGCTCTACCATCTAAAATACATTCAAAAATATATTTCCTTTTCCGAATTTTTGGGCGTTTCAGAAAAAGGGAGCAATTCTTTTGCAACACCCTGTATGGAAACTAGCCATAAATATTAAAACATTCCAACAGTTGCTTTTATTTTGACGTTTTCAAGCTTTATATGGAATGAAATAATTGCTGCATAATTGTTATTTGTATCACAAGGCCAGAAACAGCACATTTGCGAGTGCGAGTAAGGTTTGCAGAGCGAGGCAGAACGCCAAGTCCTGCAAGTAGGAGCACTCGCAAAACTGTTTCTGGGTGTGTAATACACAAGATTTTTTGTGCCGATGTTTGTTTAAATAAATGTAATGTACATTTAAATATTTGGTATTAGAATTTTTTTTTATGATTTTAAAATCAAAATTTCTTGTTTCTTGGTATTTATTAAATTTAATTAATTTGTTTTCACAGAATTATTTTTCACAAACCCAGTGGACTTGTGAATACATACACTCAGCTGCTGGGTCCCTGTAGGCATAAGTGCATCCGTTACCTACAACTACAACCGAGGTATGTAGGTTCGATCATGTTAATCGCGCATGATCATGGCATGCTCGTGCACCTGCGCACATGTCAACATTTCGGTTAATTTTAGGCCGTTGCTAGCTCCACGGCCAACGTGGATATAATTTTGACACTAAATCCACGGCATTACGGCTTGTCAAGGGGTGACGTCATTAATTCGGCGACGCGAATACGAGCTGCACCTACTGCGCATGTCCGGGGACTCGACAAAATTATTCCATTATGAAAGTTTCAAACATTTTCATATTTTAAATTGATTTTTAATTAATTTACAAGTTGAATATGACCAATAAAAAATATTAGAGTAAAGTTTCTCTAAGTCAGAGCGATTGATTTTGTTTGTAGTTAATATTTATTATAATTAGATTTCTCAGAAACAGACTTTTACGCCTTGGCAATAGGCAACTAATCGTGCGCACCTCTGTCCCTATAATCTCAGGAAGCTGAAATAATTTTCCAAGTCACCAGACATGCGCCGAACGCAATGGATTTTGTGTTAGAATTATATCCACGTTAGCCGTGGAGCTAGCAATGGCCTTAATTTTAGGCATGCGCCAAAGTCGACGTCACGTAGCCAATTATTTGATCAGTGTTGCCATTAAATCAAGCAACCTTACATCTGCGTGTATTGCCGTAGGCGTAGGTGTTTAATGCATATTTTTTCCTTCCGCGTTATTTATTGTTGTGATGGCAGTGCCGCGTGCAGAAGCCATCTGTCCATCTGTCAACGCTGGTCAAATAATTGGCAACGTGTCGTTGACTTGGGCGCATGCGCAGAAATAATTGGTCTAAAATGAGTTGCAAAGCTGTTTCAAAAGTCCGAAATGTCGACATGTGCGCAGGCGCACGATCGCGATTAACATGATCGAACCTACATACCTCGAGCCCTAGTCGTACGCAGTGTACCTCTATCCGCTTGTCTCTAAAGGTAGGTAGGTTCGATCATGTTAATCAGGCGCACACGTCAACATTTCGGACTTAGAATTTTGAACAGCCTTGAAACTCATTTTAGACCAGATATTTCTGGGCATGCGCCCAAGTCGACGTCACGTTGCCAATTATTTGATCAGTGTTGCCAGATGGACAGGTGGCCTCTGGATGCGGCACGCCCATGCACCAATAACAAAGCTGTTTAAAATAAATTGCAAGTCCGAAATGTCGACATGTGCGCAGGCGCATTATCATGTGCGATTAATATGATCGAACCTTCATACCTCGAGCTCTACTCGTACATAGTTAGGGGGTTGATTGTTACGTGTTTTGTGACGCCATAAGTTGCGATGCGACACCTATAGGTATTAGTTAGAAGTTTTAAAATAGTAGCAAATGCAATGAAAATTAAATCGCGTTATTTATGCGGTTATAGCGAATTTCAGGGACAAATGGACAACCGGCTGGGATAGACTGCTCAAACAGGAACTGTCCTGGTCAAACCGGGACGTATGGTAAGCCTAATTATAAACATGAAAACTTGCTAACAATAAACAAAACTTATCAAACACCTTGTATATATTCACCGAAATTATGTCCTGTTAGCATCTGATGATGCTGTTGGGACCAATGAGGGGCTTGTTGACTCTGTCGGCTGCCGTACTGTGACTGCTGCTGTGGCGGTTGATGTTGCTGATGCTGAGCTCTTAACTGGTGCTGCGTAAGCTGTTGCTGTTGGAACTGTTGGGAATTGGACGAGAATGGATGTTGTTGATGAAAAAAATGATGGAGGGGATTTTGATGGGATGAGGCACCTGATTGAGAGTGACCGACGGAAGGAAATTGAGCCCCAATCTTTCTAGCTTGCTGTTGACCGTACAAACGCTGCTGTTGTTGCTGCTGATGGTAAAACTGTTGGTCTTGCTGAGACTGGGAAGATGCTTGTAAATTGGCATTGGCCTTTACAATCGCACGGCCTGTTTAAACATAACGTTTGTTAGGTAATAACACAAAAAAGGAAGTTTTGCTATTCTCACCAGGTTGTTTGAGTTGTTGTTGGATGTTCCACGATTGCGGCTGTTGTTGTAAGGTGGGTTTTATACCGGTAACAGCTCGACCCTGAGGTAATTTTCCATGTGCATCGACAGTCTTATTCCCCTCCTTAGTACCTACAACAGTAAATAAAATTTTTTGCAAAGTTTCAGTTATGGAAATGAATGGAGGCCTTAATCCTCCACATTGCAGGTTAACATTCTTACCATCATCTTTTTCTGCAGTCATTTTACGGAGCACTGATGTAGGAGTGAAAGCCAGTGGAGTAGGAGAAGAAGTATGTTTAGCAGGAGAAACGCCTCGTCCTGGGCTTTGCCCCCTTTGTTGCATCTCCTGTCGCTTTTTAAAGTTTTCCTGCTGTTCTTCCAGTTTCTTTTTGATCAAAGCTCTTTGCATTATGTTTTGTGTATGTACTTGAAGCTCTCTCGGCGATGGGATACGTTGGTGCATAGCTACAAACATCAACGGATGTGTAATTTTAGATTTTAAGGTATGACAGGATTTACTAATCCAAAATTAATACAAAAAAGTGCAAGCATTTTACGAATTCACAACTTTGGAATCTGTTTTTAGATGAGTACAATTTTCTACCTTTTGTTTGTGTAAAGAAATTGCCCAGAAGATGAAGAAAAGATGATTTTGGTATACAGGGTGTCCCGGCTAAAGCTACCCGGGTTTATTTAAAAAGACATCGCTCCGACAAGACAGTCGGGGTTTGTATTTTACGAATGAAGGCTGTAATCCTTTCAATTGCACGTAAATTTCCAAAACCATGTTGTTTAAAATAGGTGGGGAAAATTTAGGTGGAACGCCCTGTACAATTTGGACCAATATGAGAAATGTAAGAGCCCACTCACCTGGGACAGTGAGAGTGTTGGGACTTGTGGCGAGAATCGGTGACACGCAATATGCTGCATGTAACAAGGGACAGTCAAGATAATAAAACGTGAAACCAAACGAAGCTACATAAACCAAACAAATGGCAAAAAGCATTTCGAGATAAAAAACAGTGCAGACGTATAAAATACAAGACAACAAAAAAGCTTGAGATAGCAACGAAAGCTGTACCGGTTAAAGAAGGACTCACCGTTGGGCAGGGGAGAGACACGCAACTGTTGTTGTTGCTGCTGCTGCTGCAACAATGGATGTGGAGGCACAGGACTGAGGACACGAGGACTTGGTCCTACGCCCGTGCCACCACTACCATGCAACTTCAAAATTGTCAGCAATAACTCACGGTGACGAGGTTGCATTGCTGGGTTTGCTGCCAACTGTTGGTACAGGTGCTGCGGGGTAATATCGCCCCGCTTCAATCCTGTACATTATGTTAAATAGAAAACTTATAATCTATATTAAAATTTGATAGGAAAGAAAGGTTAATCGGACACGGTAAAAGAATCTATTTACAAAAGGAAGAATTAAAATACAATGTACCTTGCAGGATTGCCTGTGCTTCAGGTCTGCTAAGAAGTTCCCTACTTTGGTTCAACCCCATGTCCGGCAAAGGGGAAGTACCTAACTGCTGACCACGATGCATACTAGCGTTCATTAATTTGGTTATCATCTCCATCTGAGCTTGTTGGCGCTGCTATTTGTATACAATGAATGATTAAAAATGCGGAATCTTAATTAAATGGAGATACCAACCTGAACCTGGACATGATTTTGTACTTGTTGCAATTTGAATGCGAGATCATTTGGAATATGTGCTGACTGCACAGGATTTGGACTTGTCGGACCCATCAATTGTGTGGCTGCAGCTAAACGAGCCGCTTCATCTTGTTGTTGGGAATGTGATAACATCTGAATAAAAAAATGTTATGGTGAGGTTAACCGTGGAAAATTGGTGTCAACATTCATGGATTTTCTAACTTATTCACCCCATATACAGGATGTATCAAAAATAATTACTTTAAATATAACCCGTAACACAACTTGTGCAGAGCTGCAATATTTCTTAATACCTTTTTACTTTCCCATACCACCACTGGTAGAAGTCTTGTACTATCTCATGGACCCGCAGAGTTCATGGAAGGTTGGAATATAACTTGTATGGCCTAGGTATGACGGCTAGCGACGATTTTAGGTTTTCTGCGCCGGGACCGTGAGATAATGCAAGACTTCTAGTATATGGGAAGTATTGAGATCACGAAAATTTTCGAAATTGTCATTTTCGCGGAAATACGTGGTTTGGACATCTAGCAACCCAAAATAGTGGTTTAGAAAAAATATCTGTCTGTGGGTGTGTGTGTATGTAACGTCTCTAACGCAAAAATTCGTAAACCGATTTTGATGAAATTTGAAATGAACATGAACATGGACATGTTTTTTCGAAGCATTTTTTTCAGAAGCGGAATTTTGAAAATCTGAGTCGCGCATACGAAAGAAGACCATAATTCAAGGGAAACAGTTTTTTTCTACTAGCGTGCGGAAAAACGCATTTTCCGCACATTTTTTAGTGCGGAAAATCCACTTTTCCGCACCGTGCGGCAAAGGATTTTTCCGCACTAGTTTTTCTACTAGCGTGCGGAAAAACGCATTTTCCGCACGCTAGTAGAAAAACTATTGTTCCTAACACGTGCAGAAACCTATTTTTCCGCACTTAAATGCTTGACACCACTCCGCTACGCGTCGTGCTGTCAACGGCATTTGCGTGCGGAAAAATCGATTTTCTGCACTTGTTAGGAAAATAGCTATTTACCGAACTTTCTAACTTAAAATGCCAGCTGCTATGAATTTTTCAAAATTTTGACTTTAACGTCCCACAACTCAAAAACCAGGTATCTGATCAGGATCGGCAGGTTCGAGATTATATGGGTTCGATATATGTACAGAAGAAAGACACGCATCTATCTGTAGTAACCGGCTTGAAATTGCAGCTGACGAAGCAGGATGATCACTACCGACCGACACGTCGCGACGATTGGTTTCTGTCAAAGTCCAGCCTAAATATTCAAAATTCACGAATTTCTCACCAACCGTATATTTTAGCCATATGAATATCTTATACTATGTGATAGACAATTAAATTTTGCATTCAATTATATAATAATATACAGGGTGTTTCATTTAAAATAACAAAATTTGCTTATTGTACTGTGAAAAGCAAACACCCTGTATATCTGATATAAATTTAGGAGAATCCTATATACGGAACAACTTTTATATTTAAACTTCCTTCATATTTTGACTAATAAAGGCGTGTATAGGAGCATAAATTTCCGATTTTCAAAACCTCGTAGAGGGCGCCACAGTGGAATTCTGGCGTTCATCAAAAAACAAAAATGTAGCTAATACCGAGCTGCACAAGTATAGAAAATTTAAACAAAATCGTGTGGTCAATTTCTTTGTAATAATTTTTCAAAAATTTCAAAATTTTTTAGAGGAGCGCCGGCCGTTGCGACCGTTTTTGGATTTACTTTTTGTTCATGGTATAGTACTGCCAAAGGGTTTTCAAACAAGTTGTTGCTGAACCTGATCAGATAATTGGTTTTTGAGTTGTGGGGCGTTAAAGTCAAAATTTTTAAAATTCATAGCGACCGTCATTTTGAAGTTAGAGAGTCCAGTAAAAAACTGTTTCCCTTAAATTATGGTCCTCTTTCATATCCTCTACTTAGATTTTAAAAATTCTATTTCTGAAAAAAAATGTTACCAAAAAAACATGTCTAACTTCCGCTTCCGGTTTCGGATTTTTTTGAAAAGCTATTTTGTCGATGAATTTTCGATATACCCCTTCATTTAAAATTTCATCAAAATCGGTTCACTAGTTTTTGCGTTAGAGGCATATACCAGTGGTGATATGGGAAAGTAAAAATAATAAATGCTTTTCATAAGTACATAATTAAACAGGAAACACATAAAATTAGAACATGCATTTATACTAAAATTTTTTTATTACCTCTAATATGCTCATAGGCTGTGTCTTTGGTGGAACGGGTCCGTTATTAGCGGTAACAGCATGTCCTCCAGATACTTGTGCCAACTGTAAAAAAATAACTTTAACTTTATGTTTCTTTGATCGTCTTCCACTTACTAATCTCTTGAATGCAGTCATATCATCTTCAGGTTTTTGAGATATTTGTTTGTTCTGTGTCATCATTGCTCTTGCGGCTCCTGGATCGCCTCCTCCTTGGTGTAACATTCGTGCTTCGAGTTCTTCAAGGCTTAAAACTTTGCTAGGAACAGCTAAAATTTATTTATTAACAATAAACTGAATAATTGTACGGTTAAAATGTTCATACTTTTGGAACCTTGATTCTCGGACTGTTGTTTGCCCCTTTGTAGCATTTCCATTAAGTTTAATGGTTTCTGAGCGGAGGGTGCACCAGCATTCCTGAGGTTCATGCTTCCGGTATTGGCAGCGGGCGATATAGGTGCGAAATACAAATCAGAATCACCAGGAATAGTTACATTAGGCTCTGTAATATCGTTGAGTAGGTTCCTAATTATATGTTCGTCTTGGAGCGAGGACCGTCGACTGTCACCTGCTTGTTTTACAGGACTTTCCCGTTTGAACCAACGACTAAAGCGGGAACCTGCCGTATCGCCTTCCTCACCACCCACACCATTCTACAAAAGATAAATTGTACCTTGTACTGTGTTTATACAGGGTGCGTTATTTTTTGAAACACCCTGTATGTAAATATATACAAAAATATTATAATTGGAAGTAAATTTATTATTTTTGTCTTGAAAATCAAGAAATATACAGAGTGTACTAAAATAATGTACCAGACACTTTTTTTTATTATTTTCTAGTTCCGTTATAAAAAATAGATCTTACCGACAAGAGTCCGGCAATGGTATCACACTTAAGAAAATCATCCAAATTGAACGAATTCTGTTCTGTTCCAACATCCCCACCAGAATTGATTTTATCCTTCATATCCCCACTGCCATCATTTTCAGGTATCGGGGACGGTCGTGTGGGCGCAGAAGTCATGTTGTTACCATCCTGTGAAACAGTTTTGTCATTTGTGCCTTTACTATTCTCTTCGGATTTTTCCTTCCCATCCATCTGCTGCGTTTCGGTATTCTTGGTGATGGCTCGTTCCTTGAGTTTCTTTTTTTGAGGAAACGAATGCTTTTTCTTAACACTTTTTTCACAATCAGCATCGTCGAAACCTCGCAACTCGATAGTTTCGTGTTGTGAAAGGGGGCCACCTGAAAACCATTCTGGTTCTTCATCACGGTCGTTGGAAATGCGACGCCTATCATTGTATCGGCCATTACTTCGACCTCCATGTTTGTCTTTGTCTTTGCTCATGTCAAAGTCTCGTCCAAAGGAACGTCTCTCAAACCTAAATTAATTTAAAAAGATTAAGAAAAAGGAGCGTACTAAGTGAAAATAAAGTCACCTTTCATCACGATCTGTATCCCTTCGTTCTCGTCGATAACCAAAATCATTATCCCCTTCAGGTTTATCCTGAAAATCCCAAGGCACATCTCGTGTCAAGATACGACCACTTCCAATACGACGGGCACCAGGTGGAAGTTCTCGGTGACCTATATGAGAACCCTCTGTTTTTCCCAAGGGACTGTGAGGCCTATTAGAAGAGCGCTGGGTATCTTTCAAAGGTACAAAACAACCGGAGTTGAAACTGCGACGTTGTGGACTTAAGACTATGCCATCTTGTTCTTTACGTAAACGCTCCCTTGGGTCTCCTGGTCGTCGCTATAAGACAATTGAAGGTTTAAAATAATAATATGAGCCAGTATTGCGACTGAATTATTGAATACTAATCCCCTTATAGCTAAGGTTGAAAAAGACGAAGAGGACCTACAGTTTAAAGTTTACATGATGCAGTGAGGGACCACACGAGTGGTCAAACTTTATGCCATTGCCACTCTTACACATGTTGAACAAGAATCATTTACTAAATTTTGCTTCTTTTGTACAGTGTTCAGTGATCACAAATGATTGGAAAAGCCTTGGTGGCAGAAATCAACCAAAGATATGTTTTAAATAATTTTTTGTTGATTTAGAACAACAAAATAAGTTTATTCATTTGTTTTGAACTAGATTACGAATAATTGGTAATAAGTGTGCTGACCGTTAATGGTTTTTTTTCAGGTAAATGGTCCCAGAAGTAAAATAGTGTGATCAAATTTTTTATAAGGTTCTCATTTTATGTAGGTACAACATGCAATTGTTTTTTTCCATAGCAATCATATTTCAAGACCACTTATCAGCAAGGTATTGTTTCGAAGCTGTTACCATAGTACTTTCTTTTGTTTCATTTAAAAAAATAATTTGAAAACAATTGTAAATGACATAATTAACGATTAGTATAACCTTTTTTATTTGATAAGGTACCCCATAATAAAACAAAATAGATGTAAACAATTGCAATTAGTAAATAAAAATATAAATAAAATTGTTTATCAATTGTTTATAAATGATTGTGTTGGTTTTTATTTATAATAATAAACAAAAGAATTTTTTTAGTCTCAAACAAAAGTAGATACCAAAAACAAAACATTCTCCAGGGGGGATACTTGATTAGAATATTCGTAATAATTATAAATCTGGTTGAGTCAAGATAACAATGCCTATCTTTATTTAACCGATAAGTGCCAACTACATTTCTGGCAACGATCCAAGTAGTTACAAGTTTTGTACCTCTTTAAAATTAGGCTGACTTTAAAGAAAATAATTTCGTGTGAACAATAAAGGAAAAAATCAATGTACCTTATGAGTATCTGGTTGTTCATTACGGACTCCGTTTTCGCTTGGAGTTTCCGACCTGCTACGATGCCAAAGTTCTGGATCCCATATCCCGTTGGAACTGTAACAATAATATTTATATGATACCTCTTTTTTTATAGATCCTTTACTAGGCATAATTAATTATTTAATCCACAACTTACTTATTATGTGCTGTATTCAAATAGTCAGGCCTTTTTTGTGATAGCGGGACTTGTCGTAACTGAAGTAAATCATCACGGGCATAACGAAATAGTGGTTGCGCTGGTTTTGAAGCTAGTATAGCGGGGTCGGCAAATTCAGGTCGGTTATCAGCAGTCTCCATATTTACCATCAAATTCATTCCTGCCATTTGTTCGTCTACTAAAAAATAAATACGATTTTAGAATCGTCTTGGGGGTTACTAAGCCTACGATTAAGAAAAAGTAACTTACACCAAGAGACTCGCATAATACGGTTTCGGCAACGAATACTTGGAACCGATTCTACCTCGGCCTTAATCGATGTCCCCCTTGCTCTACCCATTTTAACACTTGACGAACTGAATTATTTAACTTAAAAACCTTTTGTAAATGGTAAAAATCACGCACGTGTTCGTTTTATTCACCGGGAAACACGTGTTAAGTTTAGAATAAAAATTTTCAAACAGAAAACGTCAAAAAATTAATGGTTACCCAAATAAAATGCAAAGTGGTGATAAAATGAATCAAAATTAAGTTTAAACGGCTCAAATTTACACATTAAACCCACACAAAAAGACAGCTTTAACGAAAATGGACAAGAGAGGTGAAATTTGAAAGCAAAAAACAGAGCAAAAAGGGCCCCATTATGGCGCAGCGTTTCTGCGTCGTTTAAGGGGGGCGCAAAATCCCCGATACACTTTTCTATGAACAAAATATTAGAAATGCAACGTCGGAAGTAATTTTGCGGGAATGGAATTGAATATTGGGGCTCAAAAAAGAAAAATCGTTATTGTTTTGACGTACGTATCGGAAAATGATTTGGCCCCCCGCAGGAGGCATCGATAAGGGGTATCGTTTACAAAGGAAATCCGAGACTTACTATCTTTGGATGTTTGTTCGGTGTTCGTCGTTTTCATTTGGGAGTCCTGATTTGTACCTTCTTCAGCAGCTGCTGATGTTGACACAGACATAGCACTCGTATTAAGTTTATGCAAAATTACTAGAAAATTATGAAAAAGTCAGTTTTAGCCGTGTCACAAATTTAAATTGTATAGTAAATATTCGAAATTCATAAATAACAAAGCGATTTATCGGTAGTTAACTAATAGTAATATCACAGACTGTTTGCATTCACAACAAAAAGTCAACATACGTGCACACGAAAAACGATTTCATTTATAAAGAATACTTGTATATACACCGGGTTTGAACGTTGACGCGGTTTATGAACGTAAAATTAATAAATAATGCGATTAATCGCACTGTACATTGTATAAACAGTATTTCCGAAGCAAAATTGCAAAAAATAGAAAACGTACGCCATATGCTTTTCTCATTTTTTTACTGGCGCCACCTGTCAACTCTCACGGCTTACTCGATCCAAAACAAACTGTAAAAGTAATTTGTTCAGCCCTTCAATATTTTAAAACGTACCCTTAAATTACAATTAACACGAACTAATTTAATATTTCATTTTCCCTTTTATTTTTACCCTAAATTCCACAAAATTTAAATTTTGCGAACAGCAGTGTTTTGACTATTGAAACATAGAGGGCAGCTCATGCACCAAATGTAAAATTTTGAAAACGCGGTTTTCTCTTTGTTTTCAGCAAATTTTCCACCCCGCGCGTCTCTCACCAATACATTATTTAACCATAATTCTACCCCGTACAAGTTTTTCCTTCCTAATTTTACCATTCCAACATTTGGTCTAGGTAACCGCCTTATTTTTAGATATTTTAAATGTTTCTACTTTCTTTTTATTTAATTTAAGAAGGTATTAGTTAGTTTTTATTGGAAAATATCTGTCTGTCTTTTTTTCTACATAGGCAAAATAATACGTTTAATTAATCAGAGAATTTTGTAATTTTTCATACATAATCTCGAACCTTTCCTCTTCCATCAGTCACAGTCTGAGTCTCCATCTTTGACCATAATCGATGAAGTTATCCTTTTCCTCCAACATCCCATTTTTCTCGATTTCTATGGCCCTATGGTGCTACCCTACCCTTCGCTTTCTTTTTTATTACTTTCCCCGTTTGACGTTTATAATACATAATTTTACCCACTCCAGAGGTACTACCTATTATTGCAGACGCTATTTACCCCATATCTACCTATTTTTACCACTCCACCTGTATATATTACACTTCTCTGTTCCTTGTTCTCCTTCCATTGGAGTGAAAATGACTTTAATATTTGAAAATTATGGAATACGTTCATGTACCATAATTTACAAGCGGATAGCCCTCACATTTGTGCTACAAACAGCTGAATACACAAGTCCACTGGGTTTTTGTGAAAAATAATTCTCAAACTGCAACTAACCTAAAGCTCGAGGGGCGCCCAACTAGTCTTTGCAAAAAGTCTTTGCTTTAGGTTAGTTGCAATTTGAGAATTAATTTTTACAAAAACCCAGTGGACTTGTGTATTCAGCTGTTTGTAGCACAAATGTGAGGGCTATCCGCTTGTCCATAATTTCAACCACAGCAAGGCAGTGGCAGCTGTAGGGATTTTAGAGGGGGTACGTAGTACCAGTTAGGAAGAAGAGGATGAAAGTTTTTAAACACGAAAGAAGTTCATACCATCGTAGGTACCCCATGTGGAGACGCTAGTGGAGAAAGCGGTTGTGGATCCACCAGTAGCGTAGAAACAGGAGTGTATTTAGATAATTAAGAAGAGAAAATGGCACACCACTGGTTTTCTAAGGTTTTGTTAAAAAAAAATTAGATTTGCTGTGCAACTTTTTTTTAAATTTGTGTGGCTGGTGGATGCTATGATGTAGAATATTTTTCCAATCCGGTACTGTGCTGGAACCAAATATCATTGAAATCTATGACAGATTTCTTTAAATATTCAGAAAAAAATGATTTTTTGGGGCCCACATATTGAAGTCCCTTATCGAAATTGGAGGAAACAAAAAAATATCTTAATTTTCGGTGGAGAAGGTACCCTCGAAGTTTTTTTTACACCTGTTATAGATCACCCTGTAGCTCACATCCTTTTCTCCATCCGATTTTCTTGATTTTCTTACTCTTTCCCCCCTCTATAAGCATCCTCTTCATCATTTTTTCCTTCTTTGATTCTTTTGAGGTCCCAATTCCTCATTAAATTTTTTTCGCTCCTCTTTCTAAAATCTTAAAATTAAGTTATTTTTGACACCCGGTAATAATTGTTTTTTTTTTCTTGATTTTTATGTTATTTATTATATTATTTATTTATTTAATATATTATATTATTTATTATACTTTCCCTAATGCAATGTTCGCTTTCCGTCAACAGTGCCGTAGCCAGAGATGAAGGGCGGGGGGGGGGCGAGATCCTTTAGGGGCGCATTTTTGGTGCATCATATTGGAATAATATTGTTTTCATGTTCTTTTATTTTTTTTCTAAGAGGCGCTAGGAGCGCCGGTCGATAGGGGGGGATGGCCCCCCTGTGGCTACGCTACTGCTTCCGTGATTTTATTCTTTTGATGACTCGAAGGATATACAGAATGAAAATGAATGAAAGGTAGTGTACAGTCTTTCTCTGTGTTCTATACTTTAAAGGAGGTTTGAAAATGAAGATACCTATGTGTGTACAGGGTATTTCCGTTTTTATGTCCCCGAAGGTTTATCATTTTGAATACTTTTTTTAATGCGCCCTGCCCTGTATATTCTTTGTATTCTATTTGTGTTGACGATACATTTATTTATAAAATGCGGTGTAACCGCAAATTATGGTTAAGAAGAGTTTTTTTTGTTGATATAAACAAAAAAAGAATAAAAAAGGTCTAGCCTAAACGACCGCAGGTTATTCCCCGATAAAGTGCAACAATGAATGCGTTCCTTCAGGAAGGCTACTGCGTACGAACCGAACAAGCAGGCTCAGCAGGGGGATGTTCTCCCTCCACTGCAAACGTCCTGAAACTGAACCTGAAAAGTTGACGGAGCATTTAGTAGGACATTCATTCGGCTCTTGCTTGCCGGTGCGAGAGGGCGGTTCTACAAGACTTCCTCAGAAATACACGTGCGTCTACGTCGGTTTTTTTTCTTCCAATAAAAAACTTTTTTCTGTAAATCAAAAAAAATTTTTGGTAATCATGAGATTGTTGGAAAAAATCACCGCGGTTTCGTGCGTTTTTCTAGCGGTGACCCTCAGGTGCGTGCAGTGTGGAAGCTGCAAAGAGGCAAAATTGTGTTGTCCAGGACGGGATTCTTCTTGTGTTGTCCAAAAAGCACCCATTAATGCAATTATTGAAGATTTGAACGATAAACCGTGCTACTGCGATCATGCTTGTCTTAAACTTGGCGATTGCTGCGATGACTTCAAACAAGCTTGCGGTGGTAAGGCACTAAAAAAATATTATTATTTATATTACATTTGCATTATTGATGTCCTGATTGTTGTCTAATCACGTGCTATTCAAAACAGATCACGTGCTGCGGTTTCAGATTCGAGGATTTACATAGATTTAGTTCGGTATGTGGAGCTGTAATTTTGACATTTTCGTGCCGCTTTTGGACTGGAATATTTAAATATACGTAGATATTTGAATTTACTCAAATTTAATATTTTCACCAAAAACTAAACACACTGTATAATGTATCAAATATTGCAACAAGCAAATATTGATCAAAATTTTGAAATGTATATTCTATCACTGAAGGCACTTTATTTACAAATTTTTAAATGTCCTTCAACCGAAACACCCTGTATATAACTTTTCTAATGAAAATACTTGGTTTGTTTAGATTTTTATTCTTCTTACTACTTTTTTCTTAGATGGATTATTTCTGAATTTTTATCATATACAGGATGAGACAACAAACTTATTCCCCTTAGATGTATTTTTATTTTGCACAAATCCAATTGTTTTCCTTATTACCTTTTTATGACCACTTTGGATGTAGTTAATTTTTTCATAAGACAAAGTGACTATGTCGTTATTTTTCTAATTAACGCTTATTTTTACTGTCATACGATACACGCTGTTTTTTTCCAACAAAAAAGAAAATAGAGAGGATATGTATTTTTAAAACAGTATGTAGTGCTCGCATTAAAGCTTTTATTTTGTTTTTTGTTTAATTAATCGTCGTTTGTTTCTGCTTATAGTTTCGGAAAACAAACAAAAGACCGCGCGTTTAGAAGGGTTTGAAACAAATGACTACGATTATTTATTTTGTTTTTGTCGATTTTTCTCCAAATTTTAGTGTGCAACGTTACTGGAAAGATAATACAACTGGCTATCGTATTACAGAGAAAAATTAAAAGTTTGTTATGAAAATAATCTAAAACAAAAAAAATAATACATTTTTAGTTTCCCATACCACCACTGGTAAATGGAAAGTATTGATATCATGAAAATTTTTGAAATTGAGATTTTCGAGGAAATACGTGTTTTGGACCTCCAGGAACAGGAACCCAAAAAAGGGATTTAGAAAAAATGTCTGTCTGTGGGTGTGTGTGTATGAAACGCCTCTAAGGCAAAAACTAGTGAACCGATTTTGATGATATTTGAAATGAAGGGATATATCGAAAATTCATCGACAAAATAAGCTTTTCAAAAAAATCCGAAACCGGAAGCGGAAGTTAGACATGTTTTTTTGGTAGCTTTTTTTTCAGAAGCGGAATTTTGAAAATCTGAGTAGGGGATCTGAAAGAAGACCATGATTCAAGGGAAATAGTTTATTAGTGGACTCTCTAACTTCAAAATGGCGGCCGCTATGAATTTTTAAAAAATTTGACTTTAACGCCCCACACCTCAAAAACCAGTTATCTGATTAGGTTCAGCAATAACTGGTTTGAAAGCCCTTTCAAGGTACTATACCATGAAAAAAGATTTATTCAGTAAATCCAAAATCGGTCGCAACGGCGCTCTTCTAAAAATTTTGAAATTTTTGAAAAAATATTATAAAAAAAATGGCCACACGATTTTGTTTAAATTTTCTACACTTATGCAGCTTGGTGTTAGGTACATTTTCGTTTTTTGATTAATGCTATAATTTCACTGTGGCGCCCTCTACAAAATTTTGAAAATCGGAAATTGATGTTCCCATAGCTCCTTTATTAATCAAAATATGAAAAAAGTTTAAATATAAAACTTATTTCGTATATAGCTCTGTATTCTTCTAAATTTATATCACGTATACAGGGTGTTTACTTTTCACAGTACAATAAGCAACTTTGTTATTTTAAATGAAACACCCTGTATATTATTATATAATTGAATGCAAAATTGAATTGTCTATCACATAGTATAAGATAGTCCTATAGCTAAAATGTACGGTTGATGAGAAAATCGCGAACTTCCGCTGCGTTAGTAAATTAGATGCCTGTCTCTCTTCTGTACGTATCGAACCCGTATAGTCTGGTGTTTCTCGGCTGGGCATTCAAGTGATTTCCAATGCTGCCTCGCGAACTACTGTTGAATACCAAAAACGAAATGTTTATCCAAGAGAGGTGCGCAGCGCAACTCCACTTTTTCTCTTTCTTTTCTATCTAGATTTGTCGCTTTTTTAGTTATTTTCTCGTAATTTTTGTTATAAAGGGTTGTAGTCAATTTTATATTGTTACAGAGATGTGTATCATGTTACAGAAAAAAAAACCATAAACATTACCAAAACAGTTGGAAACAAATGAAGCAGTACTTTACTGTTGATTAAAGTAATTTTTCCTGTTTTCTTGCATTTCCTGTAAAATTTTTCTTATGAAAGACTGGAAAAATTGCATGTGATTGCAAGGAACAAACAAATCCCAAGAACAACAAAAGTTCATTTATAAAACTGTTCAAACAAACTTCTATTACGTTTTGTCGATTTTTAATTGTTTCTGAAGAATATTTCCAGTATTTTTGCTAGAGAAAGTTGTGTGTGCCACTGAAAAAAGCAAATAAGTCTTAAGAGTTCGGTCACGTAAAATAAGAGTGTCTTGATTAAGAAGCCAAGGCAACTCTGTTTTAGGCATTTTAAGAATTGATTATAGGCTTGGAATTTTCCGGCTTATGATAAGTGCCCAATCATTTATCGTGTCCATATAATAAAATATCGAATAGGTGAGTGAGTGAGCCTCTTTCCCTAAGTCTTTGACCTCTCAGGTATTACAAGGGGCTATGGCTTTAATAAATTCTCATTTTTAACAGTCACGAGAAGTGTCTGACAGCCGCATGGGACATTAACATCGTACACGCGCGCATGCATTGAATAATAAACAAACTTATTACATCCATTGTTGTTTCTAACTAAAGAGATTTGTTAGTAGAAGGTAAAATGAGGCGCCTGTTATTTTTATTTTAGGGGCGGCCTTTTGATTTCAATGGGCTTTTAGACGGTGCGCCAATTTATCACGCCTTTGTTATGCAAATAGCCATGGAGAATACTCCGAGAGAGCTCCAGACACATTTTTTAACGAATACCAACAGAACTTCCTTAATACAGTGATATATTAGGGATTTCCTCGATACAAGCGTACTCCCCCAACCCCCACGTTCGCTCTTTCACAAACATTTGTTTAGGGATAATTCGCGGATGATAAAAAAATAAGCATTTTCATTTCTTTCTGTGTATTCTTTACGAACAGCTCTTGAATGGATTTTACGATCTAAATTAAAGATCCAGGAACTTACCCTGCATTTTAGGAAACAGACAAAGGGTTGACGGTCCAGCTGCAGTATTTGGAAGCTAGATGAAGTATTTAGAGTCCACATACACGTTTTAAGAGCCACACTGCAGTTAGGAGGCCAAAACAAAATTTAGGAACCCATTAATCGAGAAAACACCAAATCTAGAAGCTAGGCACCGCCTTAAGGGGTTAGGAATTTAGGGAGCCAACAGAGCCTAAGGAGTTAGGAGGAGTCAAATTTAGGGGTTTCTTGTAGAATACAACTTTCAGGAGTTTGATGCAGTATTTAGGAGTCAAATTGACAATTAAGGAGCTACGGGATATCGAAGTTATGAACCCATCAAGCGACAAAACACAAAATCTAGAAGCTAGGCACCGCTTTTAGGGGTTAGGGCGCCAACAGAGCACTTAGGAGTTAGGAGGAGTCCAATTTAGGGGTCTCTTGTAGAATATAACTTTCAGGAGTTTGGTCCAGTATTTAGGTGTCAAATTGACAATTAAGGAGCTAGGGGATATCGAAGCTAAGAATCCATCAAGCGACAAAACACAAAATCTAGAAGTTAGGCACTCCTTTTAGGGGTTAAGGCGCCAACAGAGCACGTAGGAGTTAGGAGGAGTCCAATTTAGGGGTCTCTTGTAGAATATAACTTTCAGGAGTTTGATCCAGTATTTAGGTGTCAAATTGACAATTAAGGAGCTAGGGGATATCGAAGCTAAGAATCCATCAAGCGACAAAACACAAAATCTAGAAGTTAGGCACCGCTTTTAGGGGTTAAGGCGCCAACAGAGCACGTAGGAGTTAGGAGGAGTCCAATTTAGGGGTCTCTTGTAGAATATAACTTTCAGGAGTTTGATCCAGTATTTAGGTGTCAAATTCACAATTAAGGAGCTAGGGGATATCGAAGTTAAGAACCCATCAAGCGACAAAGCACAAAATCTAGAAGCTAGGCACCGCCTTTAGGGGTTAGGGCTCCAACAGAACACTTAGGAGTTAGGAGGAGTCCAAATTAGGGGTCTCTTGTAGAATATATCTTTCAGGAGTTTGATCCAGTATTTAGGTGTCAAATTCACAATTAAGGAGCTAGGGGATATCGAAGTTAAGAACCCATCAAGCGACAAAGCACAAAATCTAGAAGCTAGGCACCGCCTTTAGGGGTTAGGGCTCCAACAGAACACTTAGGAGTTAGGAGGAGTCCAATTTAGGGGTCTCTTGTAGAATATAACTTTCAGGAGTTTGGTCCAGTATTTAGGTGTCAAATTGACAATTAAGGAGCTAGGGGATATCGAAGTTAAGAACCCATCAAGCGACAAAACACAAAATCTAGAAGCTAGGCACCGCCTTTAGGGGTTAGGGCTCCAACAGAACACTTAGGACTTAGGAGGAGTCCCAATTAGGGGTATCTTGTAGAATACATCTTTCAGGAGTTTGATCCAGTATTTAGGTGTCAAATTGACAATTAAGGAGCTAGGGGATACCGAAGTTAAGAACCCGTCAAGCGACAAAACACAACATCTAGAAGTTAGGCACCGCTTTTAGGGGTTAGGGCCCAACAGAACACTTAGGAGTTAGGAGGAGTCCAATTTAGGGGTCTCTTGTAGAATATAACTTTCAGGAGTTTGATGCAGTATTTAGGTGTCAAATTGACAATTAAGGAGCTAGGTGATATCCAAGTTAAGAACCCATTAATCGACAAAACACAAAATCTAGCAGCTAAGCATCACCTTTAGGGGTTAGATAAGTTATTTAGGGAGCCAGCAGAGCTTTAGGAGTTAGGAGGAGTCCAATTTAGGGGTCTCTTGTAGAATATAGCTTTCAGAAGTTTGATCCAGTATTAAGGTGTCAAATTGAGAATTTAGGAGCTAGGGGTCATCGAATCTAGGAACCCATCAAGCGACAGAGCACAAAATCTAGAAGCTAGAAACCGCTTTTAGGGGTTAGATAAGGAATTCAGGGAGCCAACAGAGCACTTAGGAATTAGGAAGAGTCAAATTTTGGTCTCTTGTAGAATTTTGAAGACCAATACAATTTTCAGGAGTTTGATGTGCAGTATTTGGGAGTCAAATTTACAATTTAGGAACCCATCTAGTGACAAAACACAAAACAGAAAATCCAGAAGCTAGGCATCACTTTTAGGTGCTGCACATACAGTTTAGGAGGTCAAAACAGCTGAATCGTTGGATTTAGGGCACTTAGGAGTTAGGAGGAATTGGATCCTGAGTTTAGGAGCCCGACAATCATTTTGGAGGCTAATGCAGAAATTTAGGGGTCTCTTGTAGAATTTTGAAAACCAATACATAATTTAGTAGCCTGATACAGTATTTCGGAATCAAATTTATAATTTTGGAACTAGGAGATATCGAATTTAGGAACCAAACACAGAAGTTTAGGAGTTTTATGCAAATATTTATTAGTCTAATACATAATTACACAGACACGCATAGAACAAGGTATTATACAGAATTTATACAAAGAAAATTAGGAACTTGAGAGGAATATTTCTTTTTGTGTAGGATGGAGGAGGAGCGTTTTTTTAGTGCCGAATTTTGGGATCAGGCAGATCTGAGACAAAATTAAGGAAACGCACATAGAACCCAAATTAGGAGTTAGAAGTCTAATTTAGGAAGTTAAACAAAAATTTAGGAGTCAAACACACTAAGGAACTTTATGTATTCAGCACCTAATTTGTATTCTGTCACATAATTATTAAGGAAATATTGGAGTGATGGACAGCATTTAGGGGTCGCATTTATAATTTAATGATAAGTAAGGACCTAGTGAAAGCATATTAAGGTGCATCCGCAATATTTAGAGGCAGAGAATTGAATTCAAGAGAAGAATTTACGTAAATATGTCTAATGGGCGTTGTAGGGGATGGAAATTTAAAAATTCAGGTTCAGGTCTCCCTCACAACCCTCTCCTAGGTCTCTGTGTTTTTTTGTATGTAATTATGGCTTAATTTTCCAACTCCTTTATTAACATTCTGTGTAATTCAAGTACATTCAGGTACAGAGGTCGATTTGTTGTTTTTAGAGGAATAATTCGTTAGTAGCTTTATGGGTTATCTAATTTTTTAATTATTTTGACTTCGTTTGTTTTGACAAAGCCTTTATTTGTTGGAAGATTATGAAGTTTACATCATCCTTCCGTTGTTTACTCGCGGTTTTATGTCACGTTTCTGTAAAATTAGCACGAACGAGCGTGTGCATCTCTGGCGGTTAATTTCCGCGAAGAGGTAACTGCATTAGAGAATATTTTCGGAAACAAGTGCACGCTAGTTTGTTATCAAACCTGGCTCGTACGTGGTAGAAGAGGAGTTGGAATGAGGTGCGGGGTGCGGTGACTGTCTTCTTGAAACAAAAACGAGAGTGAATCAAGTAAAATCCCCGTTCTTGGGGCAAAAATAACCGTAACGTGACAAAAGAACAGGAAATAGACAAAATAACAAGGTAGCATCGCGCCACCAGCATATGGCACGTTCCTTTAGATAAGGACTTGGTGTTTCTGCTTAAGCGGCGTTAGGACCTTATTTATGGCACTTTATCCTTCGCCCTTCTTCGCCTATATTGTAATAGTGTATTATACCACCGTATACGTTTTGCTACAAAGGGTAAATAATTTAACTAAACACAAAAAAAATCTAGCGCTTATAAAACAATTTGCTTTGTTGTTTTGCTGGGAATGATTAATGGCCCATGTTTCGACAGCCGTTAAGCTTAAGAGATTGGCGCGAAGTATTGAAAAATGATTTATTAGGCGTATTTTTTGTCACTTTCCTAACTTTTTAATATCCCCGGCTTTAGAGTAGAGTTTTAAAAAAATTCCGGTAAAAAACAAAATCCTAACTTTGAAGCTCCCGAATTTTTAACGTTAAGCGGATTGATTCTGAAATGTGACTTTCTTTCGTCTTCTTTCTAGAAAATAAGCGGGTTTTCACTTTTTTTCTACTCAATTATTTAGATAACGCTTCCTACATATTTCTTTTCTTATCGGAAAAATATTTTAAATTGAATAAAATATATTCAGGAAAACGGAAAAATCAAACTTTAATATTTATAATAAAATTCATAACATACAATTCAATTACAAAGGGAGTTGCTATTATAGTAAAGTACAGAATGATCATAAAATAGTCGGGAGACCGAAGCGGAACATCTCCAGGACTTGCAACAGGATTATTTTTGGACCCATTATTATTCCTGAAGTAGAGGCATTGAAAAGAAATAAAACATTTCGTTTTTGGTATTCAACTGTAGTTCGCGAAGCAGCATTGGAAAGCACTTGAATGCGTAGCGAGAAACACCAGACTATACGGGTTCGATACGTACAGAAGAGAGACGGGCATCTAATTTACTAACGCAGCGGAAGTTCGCGATTTTCTCATCAACCGTACATTTTAGATATAGGACTACCTTATACTATGTGATAGACAATTCAATTTTGCATTCAATTATATAATAATATACAGGGTGTTTCATTTAAAATAACAAAGTTGCTTATTGTACCGTGGAAAGCAAACACCCTGTACACGTGATCTAAATTTAGAAGAATGCAGAGCTATATACTGAATAAGTTTTATATTTAAACTTTTTTCATATTTTGATTAATAAAGGAGCTATACGAGCATCAATTTCCTATTGTCAAAACCTCGTAGAGGGCGCCACAGTGAAATTCTAGCATTAATCATAAAACGAAAATGTACCTATTTGTAACACCAAGCTGCAGAAGTGTAGAAAATTTAAACAAAATCGTGTAGTCAGTTTTTTTGTAATAATTTTTCAAAAATTTCAAAATTTTTGGAGGAGCGTCATTGCGACCGTTTTTGGATTTACTAAATAATGTTTTCTTCATGGTATAGTACCGCAAAGGGCTTTCAAACAAGTTGTTGCTGATCCTCATCAGATAACTGGTTCTGGAGTTATGGGGCGTTACAGTCAAAATTTTGAAAAATTCATATCGGCCGCCATTTTGAAGTTAGAGAGTCCCGTAAAAAACTGTTTTCCTTGAATTATGATGTTCTTTTATATCCGCTACTCAGATTTTCAAAATTCCGCCTCTGAAATAAATGCTACCAACAAAATACGTCTAACTTCTGTTTCCGGTTTCGGATTTTTTTTGAAAAGCTTACTTTGTCGATAAATTTTTTTATACCCCTTCATTTGAAATTTCGTCAAAATCGATTCACTCGCTTTTGCGTTAGAGACGTCACATACCCACACACCCACCCACAGACAGACGTTTTATCTAAACCACTTTTTTGGGTTCCTGGAGGTCCAAAAGATGTATTTCCGCGAAAATCTCAATTTATAAAATTTTCGGTATATCAATACTTCCTATACCAGTGGTGGTATGGGAAAGATGTAAGTCCTATAGTATATTACATGAGCCATTAAAACTCCTGATTGGCTTTTGAAGTGGTCCTGGCAGCTAGCGATGCTAAAGCAGCAATCCAGGACTGTTCGCAGTTAGACTAATGTTGGGTCCTAACCTATAGACTCATAGGCTTTGGACTGGTCCTAAAGCAGTAAATATTTTTTCCAATTCAATCATTGTTAATTCAAGGCGGTTTTCAGACCAATCCTAGGTCTTAGCCTATAGTAAAACGAAAGAGAACGAAAAGATTGATTTTTATGAATCAAAGAGACCAAAGAAGCGACTCGAGGTTCCAAAGAACAAAAGAAGACCAGAGCTTTTCGTTGAGTTGTGGTTCAAAAATGGGTTACTGGGATGTTTTGCCTAGAACCGTAATATTTATGTGACTTTTGGTTCGACTGTTTCTTATTGCTATGTTATCCTGTAGCAGAGGAGTCACGTTTGCCAGGCAGGGCCACGTTAAGGCATGTTAAGTACCCCAAGCATATTTTTTCTCGTCCTTTTATGTAAATAAAAATTGGAAACTCCAAAGTTAGGCAGAATTACAAGGAGAATCGAACGTCGTTTTCGTTTTTCATCAATGTGCCAAATTTCTGAAATAATCCCAAAAAACTGATAAAACGCATTAAATTATTATCACCCTGTATGGGAAAACTATTATACAGTTTTGAAATCGGAAAAAAACTGTTAAGTCTTACTACACTAAATTTAATTCGTATTTTTATCCGCCCCCAAAAGTCTGCCGCCCTAGGCAGCTGTCTTTCTTGCCTAATGAATAAATCGGCCCCGTTGTCAGGGGATAACTGGGAAAAAATGTAGAATTTGCTGTTAATGTTAATGGTAGTTGTAGTTAGTACAAGAAGTAATAAAACACTTCGTTGACGACCTTGTATTAATTGTTCCATATTCAAGTGGTTAAATTCTTTCCTTTTACTTATTTAAGGATCGCGGGAGCAAAAACAAGTTTAATTTGCTCGCCTTGGTAGTAATTTATACCAAGTACTTTATATCTAAAGTATTTTCCATTCTTCTTCTCGTTTATTATCGATGTAATCATTAGCTCTAATATCCGAAATCACGTAGATCACGTTTCCAGTATTACACCGGTAACTGTTTAGAGCTAGTCTGACTCATCATTAATTTAGAATGTTCACGTGACTTCCAGGTTTGCACGCGATCGAACTACCTATACCTGCGGCGGTACTGCACGAGCACTGCATAATGTCTTTTTATATAAACTAATTAATTGCATTACTGCAGAAAGAAAATAAAGTTATTTTCAAACAACATTTTTTAAATATTCCAAGGTGTATTTAAATTAGACCGCAAGGACTGTGATGAATGATACATAGGACAAACCGCGGGGAAAAAAACGTAAACAAGATTTGACATATGAATAGCGCGGGTGCGGTAGCAAATGTTTGTTTTCGTTCAGGTTCAAGATTGATTCTGATCTAGAGTGTCCATTATACTTATAAAAAATGGGATGTTCTTTTAATAAAATTTACACAGGGTCGGTTTTATGTTTATTTATAGTAGGCGGTATTTAAAACTAAAGAAATGGTTTTTAGAAGGGATCTGATTCAAATATTCAGGACATATGAGACATTCCTACGGCAATTAGGGAGTCATGATCTAAAATGTAAGAGAAAATATTAGACATTTGGGAGGTAAATAAATGAATTAGGAGCACCCAGATACAATATTTACGAGCCGGACGTTTATATTTTAGAATGTCATGGAGTATTTGGGGGTCATAATTATAATTTAATAGACATACTAAGACATTTAGGAAGACAAAATTAAGTTAGGAGGGATTAGCTACAAAATCTAAGGCCCTGAAATACAGTTAGTCCGTGCAACATTTAGGAACTCAATAAAAATCTAAAGGATATTTAGGACTCAAATACAGAATTTGAAGCCAGTGTTGAGAAACTCAATGCAGCAAGACGTGGAAGGCAGAAGCTTAATTTACGAGAGATGTTAAAGACATTTAGGACCCCAATATAGCATTTAGGAGCCCATTTAAAATATTTTAGATGTCAATACAGCATTTGGGAGACAGATCCGTAATGTAGGAGTCAAGCTAAGACATTTAGGACGCCAATGCATTAGTTAGTAGCCCTGTGCATTTGTATCGATAATTCGAATAAGTTATCGAATAATTCGATATATGTATCGAATAACGATATTGAAAATATTTTTATTCGATATATCGAATAAATTTTTATTCGAATAATTTTATTCGAATAATTTTATTCGAGTAGAATTATTCGAATAAAACTATTGGAATATAATCATTCGAATAATTTTATTCGAATAATTTTAATTATTCGAATGATTATATTCCAATAGTTTTATTCGAATAATTCTACTCGAATAATTTTATTCGAATAATAATAATAATAATAATTAACAAAAAAATTAAAAAACTTTAAAAAATTTTCAGGAAACATGGTTAGGATAGTTACTAATGTGAAAAGCAATTTTTTTATCTATCTAATGGTGTGAAATTCCAATATGGCGGCCATAACAAATAAAAAAATATCGCAGCATGAAATCTAGAAGGCCTAAAGACTGATAAGATCAATTCGAATAAGTTATATTCGATATATCGAATAACGATATTGAAAATATTTTTATTCGATATATCGAATAAATTTTTATTCGAATAAAATTATTCGAATAAATTTATGCGAATAATTTTATTCGAATAATTTTATTCGAATAAATTATTCGAATTATTCGATAGTTATTCGTTATTCGATAGTTATTCGTTATTCGATACATAAAATTTATTCGTTATTCGATACATAAAATTTATTCGTTATTCGATACCTACTTTCGAATATCGAACATGGCTATTAGTTAGTAGTTAAGCGATATAAGAGGGAGTAGACACAAAATAGTTAAGACGTCCTCATAGCATTTAGGAGTCAGATCCACAATTGTACAGATTCAGACATTTAGGAGATCAATGAGGTAACCAGGAGCGGTCACATACAATATTTAGGAGTCTGGCGGACATTTAGGACCCCATTTCGGGGTCAGAAGAGTAATTTTTAGAGAATGGTATGACATTTAGGAAAGCTATACTTAGTTAAAGATACAAATCCAGGCTACTGAAGGACAGTTAGGACGTCATTTAGGAGTCAGATCCACAATTGTATAGATTACAGACATTTAGGAGGTCGATAAGGTGATTATTACTTGATTGTAGAATATTTAGGAATTTGATGTACAATTGAGCAGTTTATTGTAGAGATAATCATAAACATTTAGGAGGCTAATAAGGCAATTAGGAGGGATGAGATACAATATTTAGGAGCATGGGGAACTTTTACGATGTCAATACAGCATTGAGGAGTTAGATATAAAATTTAGAAACCAGTTAGTTGCATACATTTAGGTCATTACTGCGTTTGGAAGTCAGAATTGTAATTTAGGACACATGCTCAGACATTTTGGAAGCATACAAGGTAGCTATTAAAGATGGGACTAAAGTCGTAGCGCTCAAACGCTTTGAGATATTAATTTGAAATTTGGAACACTACAATACGACATGACTTCGTATATTTTACAGTACTGAAAAGTTTTCTTTGACTCATACTTTCGGAGCCCGGCCGCCATCTTGAATTTTCTTAAATGGTAATAGGGGTAACGCAATAGATCATTAAAAAGCTTTATTTTTCTCTCTTTCTAATCGTGGTAAATTATTATAGGGTTACATAAGAGAATAATGGAGAAAAATTAGAAAACAATTTGCCGTATGCTCAGATGGCTATTTATTGTATGCTTTAATTCTAGGTGGCTTTGCTTTAACAGAGCTTCAAAATTAAACAAAAAAACAATCAGCAATTGTTTAGCAAATGACAGTAGGTACATTGTCATAATATTCGTAGAAATTTAATAATCTGAATTGTGTTAAACATGGATTGGTTGACAGAAACTGATTGGGTATGGTAAGGTGACCAACTATTAGGAATGAAAAACCAGTACATTTTTATAAAATATCTATTTGATTACATACAGTGCTTCCCGAAAGTAACGGATAAATTCAATAAAATCGTTGAGAAAAATATTTCAAATAAATGCTCGGACACGTCGATTTTTATTTTTAAATTATCATTAAGAGATATAATTTTCAACCCCCCACCCCCCAAACCCTAAGCGCTGCCAACTCCAACTTTAAAAATTCAAATAGCAAAGAACCCTTTCTAATTCCCTTTTCTAATTTTTCTCCATTATTTTCTTATGTAACCCCATAATAATTTTCCATGATTAGAAACAAAAATAATCAAGCTTTCTAATGATGTATTGTTACCCCTATTACCATTTAAGAAAATTCAAGATGGCGGAGGAGCTCCGAAAGTACGAGTCAAAGAAAATTTTTCTATACTGTAAAATATGAGAAGTGATATCGTATTGAAGTGTTCCAAATTTCAAATTAATATCTCAAAGCGTTTGAGCGCTATGACTTTGGTCCCATCTTTAATAGTTACCCTGTATATACAGTTGTTAGGAGGTGTTGTATGTACCTGAAAGACAGTTAGGAAAGTATACTGCATTTAGGAGGCAGATACATAACTTAAAAGAAAATTATAGACATTTAGGAGGTCAATACGGCAATTAGAAAGTGCCAGATAAAATATATCAGCCTGTTTGGAACATTTAGGACCCCAACACAGCATTTAGGATCCAATTACAAATATTTTATTGGTCAATGAGGCAATTAGGGGAGGTTAGATACAAAAATCAGGAGCCTGAAGGACATTTCAGATCCCAATTCGCCGTATTGGTTAGTCAGATACAGAATTGAACGTTAAAAACCCTTTAGAAACGTAAGTTTTTTTTTACCCCGAATTTAAACTAGTCTTGCTTTATATTGCTCTATTTTAGCTTAAATTGTCTTAGGGGAGAGAACGATAGTCATTTGTTTACAGCTCTTTCTACGGTCCATTTATTTGTGTGTGTTTGTACCTCCTTCCTAAAACAGAATTATTTCATTCCCTTGGTTTAGGTTTGATAGTAATTCGTTTATAGTTTATTATATCTACTTTTGATTTGATTTTTCCCCCTTTATCGAATTAAAATCGATGATGTCCCAAGATGTCTTTGTTGATTGCGTTTCATAGTTATAAAACTAAAAGGCAATAAAATTGCTCGTGAATAAATGGGTTGGCAGGCACCGGGAGCAATATTAAACATAGCAAATTCCATATAACACGCATAGGATATACACACAGACACAGAGTAACTGAGTAAATAAACTTCGCACACTTAATTGCACTTCGCTTAATTATGCCGCTTTTAAAGTAAACTGATGTTGAATAAACGTAGCTCAGATTAGCAGTTGGCTGTGCCACGGAATGTGCCTAGAAGACAAGTGAACATCCCTTGCTTTGCTCCTTTACATCGAATAAAGTTTAGAGTTTCAAAAATTAGTTCCACTTGGAAGATAAAACGAAAGAAGTGTTTGGTAGAAAAATATATTTTATGTAAAAAGAACGATGACGAAATGGACTTGAAATATTGCCAAGATTTTACCACTAATTTGCATTTCTTCTGCTTTAACGTTGTTTAATTGTCTGCAATTAGTTATTGGTTTAATCCGGGAGAAAGGGGATAAGATGGCGTGTTTTAAAAGGCAAATGAAATTTGCATTTCCGCGATTTAATTCGGAATTATTTATGCCGTTTCAAACGCATTAGCTCAGGACCAGGTGGCACCCGCGCACATCCCGTGTAATTAGCCTTGGAAAAACGTTAATTACAATGTCCAGTCCGGATCTGACCTCTCGGATCCCAAACCACTTGATCCCACGTACAACTTTTATTACTCAAACGTAAAGATAGGACATTCGCGTTACCTACCGATTTTTCGATCATCTTAACTACTTTTATTTGTTGTAGTTGCCCGTATCGTCCCTTCTAACGATACAGATAACGAAACGGATAACAAACGAACTAAATTTTACGATAAGGACACTAGAAACTCTGCACAAAATCTAATCATTTTAAAGGTTCGCCTATTTAACAGATGAAAATCAAACTCACCCCTCTTCGTTTTTTTTTAACATGGCAAACGAAACATTTATTAACAAACGTTCAGTTTTTGTTACAACACATCCCCCTTTTTACTTCCCATACCATCACTATAAACAGGGTAGTCCATCAGTTATGCAATATAGGCATATTGCAAGTTAAAAGGACCGGCCAGTTTACCATTGGAATATAGGCAACCCATTATACACTACTAGCACTCTTGCCCCTGCTTACTGATTTTGATTACTGTTTGTCAAATTATACAGTTTTTTTTAGTTTTTAATAAAGAACAAGATTTAAAACGAACGATTTATTGGAAATATGATCTATACAGACGAAAAAAAAAATAGAAATGTGTATACTATATCACACCGGATTATCGAATTATCAATAGGTAATGTTAGGGATTATTTTAGTGTAAAATATCCTAACAAACCAGTCCCTAATGTGTATATATTATATAATATCAAGATCAACTAGAAAATTTGATACAACATGAAAAATAAAATTGACGTAAAACAGTAACACATGAATTTGTACACATTTCTATTTTTTCTTGATCTGTATAAATGATGTTTTCAATAAATCGGTAGTTTTCAATCTTGTTCTGTATTAAATATTAAAAAAAAAACAAATTTAACAGGTGGCAATCAATAATTAAAATCAGTAAGTAGGGGCCAGGGTGCTAGCAGTGTATAATGGGTTGCCTATATTCCAATGGTAAAGTGGCCGGTCCATTTAACTTCCAATATGCCTATGTTGCATAATAAATGGACTTCACTGTATGGTATTGGGAAGTGTTGAAATCATGAAAATTTTCCAAATTGACATTTTCGCGGAAATACGTGTTTTGAACTTCCAAGAACCCAAAAAGGTGGTTTAAAAAATGTGGTAGGTATATCTGTTATGGAACAAGTGATTAATTGGTCAATATTTATAATGCCCGGGTAATTTGAAAAATGCCCGAAAGGATCTACTTCTTCTGACTGTAAATTATTTGGATTCTTTAAAACTACCTCTAAATCCTCTTCAGAATTAATATCAGTCAGAGTTTCTGTAGGTAAAGCGCTTTTTAGACTGTCGAAATATAATAATGAGCTTCAAATTGTCAATCAAAGTGCCCAGCAAAACAATAGCGCTATTCATAATGACAGGACAATTTGATAAATTATCATACATCAGTGCAAATTTATTACATTGCCCAATCGCAACGGTCATTATTTATAATGTTCGATCATTATACATAATGCCCTGATTAATCACTTGGTCCATAACATATCGACAAGTCATCGACAAAATAAGCTTTTCAAAAAAATCTGAAACCAGAAACGGAAGTTATACAGGGTGTCCGGAAACAACGTTCCGTAACTTCGGGAGATGATTCTACATCCAAAAATATGAAGAAAAGTTCTCATGAACAGGGGTCCGGAAAAGCTTTCTAACGGAGCTACGGCTCTTTGAAGAGGGGCCTCAAAATGTGTTGTTTTATTAATTATTAGTTAATCAATACTGAAACGAGATTGATAAAATTTGGTACCCAGAGTATATTTGGTACGGAAAATAGTTTGGTAATGTTAAAAATAGAAAAAAAAGCCAGGGGCGTGCGTAACGGGTAGGGTGTATTGATTAACTAATTAATAAAACAACACATTTTGAGGCCCCTCTTCAAAGAGCCGTAGCTCCGTTAGAAAGCTTTTCCGGACCCCTGTTCATGAGAACTTTTCTTCATATTTTTGGATGTAGAATCATCTCCCGAAGTTACGGAACGTTGTTTCCGGACACCCTGTATATGTTTTTGTGGTAGCATTCTTTTCAGAAGCAGAATTTTGAAAATCTGGGTAGCGTATATGAAAGAAGAGCATAATACAAGAGAAACAGATTTTTACCGGAGTCTAAAATTTTGACTTTAACGCCCCACAATTCAAAAACCAGTTATCTGATCAGGTTCAGCAACAACTTGTTTGAAAGTAAATCCATTAAATTTTTGAAAAATTATTACAAAAAAACTGGCATCACGATTTTGTTTAAATTTTCTACACTTATGCAGCTTGGTGTGAGGTACTTACATTTTCGTTTTTTGATTAATGCTAGAATTTCACTGTGGCGCCCTCTACGAAGTTTTGACATTCGGCAATTGATGCTCCTATAGCTCCTTTATTAGTCAAAATATGAAAAAAGTTTAATCATAAAACTTATTCAGTATACAGCTGTGCATTCTTCTAAATTTATATTACGTATACAGGGTGTTTGGTTTTCACAGTACAATAAGCAACTTTGTTATTTTAAATGAAACACCCTGTATATTATTATATACTTGAATGCAGAATTTAATTGTCTATCACATAGTATAAGGTAGTCATATAGCAAAAATGTACGGTTGATGAGAAAATCGCGAACTTCCGCTGCGTTAGTAAATTAGATGCCTGTCTCTCTTCTGTACGTATCGAACCCGTATAGTCTGGTGTTTCTCGCTACGCATTCAAGTGATTTCCAATGCTGTCTCGCGAACGACTGTTGAATACCAAAAACGAAATGTTTAGTTTTAGTATGAGAAAGTCCAGGGGAGTGGCGCAATTCCACATTTTTATTACCATTGCCAAAAAACTCATAGTTATACAACGCCCTTTTTTTTCACTTGTTTGTTACCAAGACAAGAAATGTCGAAAGCAAACAACGCCCTTCTTCTTGTTACCATGCTAATTTCGTTAAAGAAGGTATGAGGAAGTAAAAGAGAAAATGATGATTTAATTGGAGGAGTTGCAAGGAATGGTGTTTTTGGGGGGTAATTTAATTTGTGCGGCTGTTTGAAATTGTTTTCATTTACGGCCAGTTAGGTTTCAGGTGTAATAAGGGCTCGTAAAAGTAAGAAAAGACATCCTAGTTTAAAGCCCATTAAGTTGTGATGATCACATTTTACGAGCACCGACACTCGCGCATGTAAATCAGCCCCGAACCTGAGATTACCCCTTAAAACGTCGCTTGTAAAACAAATTTGATTTTATGTGGCACGAGATTATATCCGAAACATGCTTAATAATATTCCCTTCGAGATAGATTATTGTTACGCGTCGCGTGCAAAACTTGCCAACCTTTAAAAAATTAAACGCTGGGGTTGGTGGTGGTGTTGGTTGAAATGTAAGGGGTGCTGCTGCTTTATATCTGCGATCTTTCGAACCCTTAGAGATTGCAGAGTTGCGATTTGGGTTAACGAAGCCTTTGATTTAGGAGCACAATGTGGGCCACAGATTGCTACACTTGTACGAACTGGAAAATGCCTCTCGGTTCCGATAACCACCCGGCTGCTTCCGACAGCGTTATTTCCTTTCAAACCAATTATTAACAATTATGAAAAGATGATTAGGACCACGCAACATGTGTTTTTTGTGCCGCTTCCAAACTTGCTGTACTCAATTTAACCCTATTCTTCTTCTCTTCTCCCCTTGATGTAACGATGGATTGACACACACACACACACAGCCCAGTTAGTCCTTACGAAAATTATAATAAAAAATCTGTAACATCAAAAACAAAACAAGCTATAGATGATTGTTTGATTATTTCCGCATTAATTATGACTACCAAAGCAGATTTTGCATAAATAATGAAATTAGAGCAACTCCTAATGCCGGCTTCGCAGTTAAGGAGTGCGCATATCGCGCTGTAGCGTGGACCAATGGAATTGTGGCGTATTAAAAAATAGACCAGTCCTATTGGCTAAGGCAAAAACGCGATACGCGTCAATTGCGTACCCGGCTTTAAGGCCTGTCTATAGGTTCACCCTAAAACGGGTTACGTGTACCTCCTAATTCCGGACCCGGCATTACTCCTCAACCCCAAAAGAGAACACAATTAATATATGACAATCTGGGATGAACCTGGGAGTATTAAATAAAATTGTTTACCCTAGTGTTAATTTTGGTATATATCAGATCCACCCATCGAAAAAGAGAGAAAAACGAAAGAAGTGATGTTTCGATTAAAATCCAGTTTCTGGATACCTTAAAATGAAAATCAGGCCGGCCCTGGCAATGTCCAAGGAACTAAATTTTTTTTCCACTACTAGATTTAGAAGGTCCCATTATTTAGTTTGTTTTCGGGACAAGAAGTTGATTTTCTCAGCTAGTGGTTACTACTGGTCAATAATAAAAACAATTGATCTAGCAGGCTAGCCTGATGCCTTTAAAATTATGTCAAATATCGAATATTATTCACCTTCATAATACAACAACCACTTTCTAAAGCTTATTTATTTCAATCTAGTAGTATTGTTTCTTATTAATTTTAATTATAATTATTTGTTAAAAATGAGAAATAAATATATTTTAGATAAACGTCAAATTTTATACAAATGTCAGTTGAAATGTTTTCAGGCAAAGGCTACTTGATTTTTGTGGATATTTAGAAATGTAACTTTATTTTTTATTAACGTAAAAACGATTAAGTATAAAAGGAATAAAGGTGCTAGTAGTGGAAAAAATAGTATATAAACCACCGTAGAGAAGATTTATCAGTCTCGCAGCTTATTTCCTTCGATGCTCCGCATCTCAGGAATAATAATGCCCGGCTGAGAAAAATGTTTTCTCTACCTTGGTGTGTAATATACTATTAGGATCATCTCAGTAGTTATATCTTATTTAGGGGAGAAGTTGTTATTGTAACGAGGGGTAAAGGGGGACAAAATAACCCTGAACTTTTAAGACTTACCGATAACGAATTATAACCAAAAAAGAGAATTATAAGTGAAATATTAAACAGAACCCTTTTAGGGGAAAATTTCAACTGTTGTTTTATGGTAACGTAAACGCAAACGTTTTTACACAATTTCATTACGAAAATGAAATTATAAGCCACTCTCGTTACTGTTTTTTTTTTGTATGAATATAATACTTCAATTAAAAATGTATTTTTAAGCGAAGGTAGGTACCTTGTTAACATAATATAATATTAGCCGTTTTTATTGTCTTTAGCTGTACTTTCTCACCATGTTAGCATGACACAAAAGAACTATTTTAATGGCATTTAGGATTAGACTGAAAAAGGTTGACAATCAATGACCTTGGAATTGTGTTTTCAAGGTTATTCTAATTTTAGGAGGAATTGCGTATAATGAAGGGTATGGATATTAATTGCAATTTATTTCATTTTACAAATTTTTCTTTTAATGTTATCTACATTTTCTATTTTTAAATCAAGATAGCACGTCTGAAAATGAACTCATTTTATTCAACTTCGCTACGTTGCACAACATATTCATCCACTTTATACCCCAAGATACTCGGTTTATATGCTCTGTGCACAGGTTCCACTTTGTTTGCTTTTGACGCGAGGAAAAACGGGAAAGAAAGTCCTTCCTTCCCTCGTCCTGGCTCGTTCTCTCTGTCCTTCACTAGTAAAAAACGTTGTAATGCAGACTTAAACCTTTTGGAAATAAACAGACCGTGACACATTCTATCTTAAATATTCCCTTGTATTATAAGGACGTGAAGGGTATGTAAATTATTACAGGGTTTTTATTTTTCAGCTCTGTTTCGTTTACAGAAGAGAGATGCATTATTAAAATTGCAGAGATTCGCTTTTGTTTTCGTTTTATGTGCGTTTGATAAATTTATTGGGTTGCTTGACGTGAAGAAGCGTTGAGGAATGTTTTTATAAATATATTAGTTTGTTTTTCCCACCCCTTTATGACATTACGACATCAGACATTGTCCTAGGTGGCATTACATCAAACTCCCCCTACGTTTGTTCCCATCACCGGATTTGCCCTTATTTGTTCTCCCGTTGTTACTTTCCCATACCACCACTGGTATATGGGAAGTATTGATATCATAAAAATTTTCGAAATCGAGATTTCGGCGGAAATACGTGTTTTGGACCTCCACGCACCCAAAATGGTGGTTTAGAAAAAATGCCTGTCGGTGGGTGGGTGCGTATGTAACGCTTCTAACGTCGAAACTAATGAGCCCATTTTGATGAAATTTGACGTGAAAGGGTATATCGAAAATTCATTGACAAAATTAGCTTTTCAAAAAAATCCGAAACCGGAAGCGGAAGTTAGACATGTTTTTTTTGGTAGCATTTTTTTCAGAAGCAGAATTTTGAAAATCTGAGTAGCGGATATGAAAGAAGACCATAATTCAAGGGAAACAGTTTTTTGCTGGAGTCTCTAACTCCAAAATGGCGGCCGCTATGAATTTTTCAAAATTTTGACTTTAAGGCCCCACAACTCAAAACCCAGTTATCTGATCAGGTTTAGCAACAACTTGTTTGAAACCTCTTTGGCGGTACTATATCATGAAGAAAAATTTATTTAATAAATCCAAAAACGGTCCCAACGGCGCTCTTCTAAAAATTTTGAAACTTTCGAAAAAATTTACAAAAAAACTGGCCACACGATAATGTTTAAATTTTCTACACTTATGCAGCTTGGTGTTAGGTACATTTTCGTTTTTTGACTAATGCCAGAATTTAATTGTGGCGCCCTCTACGAGAATTTGAAAATCGGAAATTGATGCTTGTATAGCTCCGTTATTAATCAAAATATGAAAAAAGTTTAAATTTAAAACTTATTCAGTATATAGCTCTGTATTCTCCTAAATTTATATTACGTATACAGGGTGTTTGCTTTTCACAGTACAATTAGCAACTTTGTTATTTTAAATGAAACACCCTGTATATTATTATATAATTGAATGCAAAATTGAATTGTCTATCACATAGTATAAGGTAGTCATATAGCTAAAATGTACGGTTGATGAGAAAATCGCGAACTTCCGCTGCGTTAGTAAATTAGATGCCTGTCTCTCTTCTGTACGTATCGAACCCGTATAGTCTGGTGTTTCTCGCTACGCATGCAAGTGCAAAAGCTGCCTCGCGAACTACAGTTGAATACCAAAAACGAAATGTTTATGTTTAGTATGGGAAAGTCCAGGGGAGGGACGCAGCTCATCTTGTTTCTTTCTTAATTATTGTCACCTACTAATTCCCCCCACCCATTATATTTTACCACCGCTTGTGGTCACCTACCGATCTTTTGTTACCAATTTTGTTCACCTATCCATTGCGTCATTTATCATTGATTGTAATCCCCATCTACCTTATCTCGCTGATTCTGTTGGTCTTTCTCCTTTGCGACAGTTTTACTCCTAACTCTTTCCAATCAAAGGGTTTTCCACCTTCTTTAGCTTTGTTTGCATCTATTTTTGAATAACCTATTATTGCTTATTTGTTTTTCCCATCCATCCTACTGCAATATAGAACTTTTTTGATTGCTGTTGTTGGTTCTGGAAGTAACCTCGCCCTTTTGCGTGTCGCGTTTGTTATTTTCTCATTACTCGTAGCTTTGAGTTAATTTTTTCGTTGGAAGAGAAGGGCAAAGGTTGGCACGCGACACACTGTCACTAAATTTAAATAAATTGCAGCAAATTTAGGGTTTGGTCTTGTGCTGCCGGTTAAACGTCGGTTCCGAGCTGTTTCACACCGGTGATGGAGCCGGTGGTTAATTGTTGTAATGTGAACGTTGCAAACCCACCCGTACTCCAAAGTTAACTGAACATAGTTTTCGCAACTAATATTAATTATTTCGTTGGAGATAGTTTAGATTGCACCCGGGGGTTGTAATGCAATTGTTATGCAACAAACACGTAAAGTTGGCCGAATCAATTGGAAACCCTCGGAAAATGTGCAAAGGTGGCTTTCTCGCACCGAAACGACAACGACGACGTCGTTCAGTAATCTGAATAAACAAAGCCGCCTGGGATTATTGATTACATTAGTTTATCCCGTCCGAGTTGTCCTAAACCAATGTTGACTTGGATCTACCACCGGCACTCCAATTCTAGTGTTCCCATGAATTTGTGATACTTGTGGATTGCGGTCTCTGTTTATTTGAAAACGGATAATGGACAGGAAATTAACAAATGAGCAAGTGCCCGTAATTTCAGTCAGGTGACGTCATCGGCGTGAAGATGCGATCAAATTAGGCGAATCCTTTTCATACCTTACTTGGCTTCGACCTAAATGGGGCTCTCCCTCTCTCTCTGACCAAATTCTCTTTGTCAGGAGGGGTTTTGATTGCTTTATGATTAACAATAGGCCTTAAAAGTTATCGATATTCGATTAATTAATTGGGCCTCCCTTTGCTATGAATTTATGTGAACACGAAGGGAAATGGGAAAATGGAAATTCCGACTAAAGATAGAAAATACCTCTACCTATAGTCCATATTATATTATGTAAAAGAACAAAAAAAGTATATGCAAAACAATAAAACGAGCAAAACAAAAGTGGTATTAAAACTAACAATGCTTTTGTTTTATTATATCCGTTCTTGTACACATTCTCCATTTTTTAAAACGTTGAGTACTGAAAAATCATGAATATTTTATTTGGTATATTCCGTTGCCTGGTTACATATAAGGGTTGCGACTAAAGAAAACCAAGGTATTCGGTCAGGTGATTGTGTTGGGAATTCTATAGGTCCTGCATTTGCCGCTCTGTAGAACTCCGTCTTGTTGGAACTTTGTTTAAATTAATTTTTTTTCTTGTTTATTTATGAAACGAAAACGAAAGGAATATGATCAGGGCGGCCTAAGTAGACAGGTTTTTTTCATTAATCATTTTTTTCTATATTGCTGCAGCGTCGGCCCATCTGTTGTTTATTTTTGTAAAATAAATCATTTAAATGTGTGGTTGTGTTTTTCACAATTTACATTTTTTGCGTGGGGATGTAATTACGCGAGTATATGAAGTTTTGTAGTGGAATGAAAGGGCAACTGACTGTCTCTCACAAGCACGCAATGTCCATTATTTCCAGTTCTTAATTCGTTTTCACCCTGTTCTGCTTTCGTTTTTAATTTTACTGAAATTATTTTTAATCCGTTTTCTACATTACAAAAGCTTTCTTCATAATTTTATTTTTCTATTTGGATGTTGTTCGTGAATGTCTCTGAAAAATTACAGGCCCGGATTTATTCGATTATATCACTCATTTATATCACGCACTTCTCTGTCGATGTACGAATCAAACAGTGAAGGGTAACAATCATTTCGATACCCAAGGATTTTGTATTTTACAGTAAGCGCCCGGGATTAAATAGAAATATTTCCGGTGCGAGTCCATAGAAACGTTGAAATCGAGTTGGCGAGTGGGGTTGACAGGGCTCATCTTGTCGCATCGAGGTCTCCTTTCAGAAGCTTTGCATGTAGAGAGTAAATAGCTCGTTTATATATTTATTTATTTTAAATAAAGTGCCATAAAATGTAGAGGGTGAGCCCGGTGAAAAGTTTTAAACGAGGTACAAAATAAATATTTGAGTTATGGTGGAGGAGCCGCGCGCGTACCGAGCAGTTATCTATTTTAGAGAGAAGCTTATTTGTATGTAAAACACGCTCAGTCGAACAACTTTGCTTCATCGTTCACCTTCTGGCTTTCATAACTCTTCTGACGAAAAGTGGGGCGCGCAAAAGCGAACTTCTTCGATATTACCCTCTAGGAGACTAATTTTTGTTGAGTAAACATTGTTTCGAAACGATGAAGTTGCCGACTTTGTAACGAGAACTTCACTACTCTACGGAAGGGGCGAGGCCATCGGAAGGAGCCATAATTATACAGGGTGGTGACTTCAGTGGTAAATTCTTAACATTATTTAGGGTTTTGCATAGAAAAAGACACCGAATCTGTACATAACATTATCTATAATTTTTCATTTTTCCGAAACGTTGAAGAGCAACAACAAAAGCTATACTATATACCATTTTTTCTACTTTGCAAAATTTGAATTTTTAGTGAATTTACTATCTAGGGAGTTTCGACTGAAACAAGTGGTAACACTGCGGCAAACTATTTTCAAAACTGTCAAAATTGACATTTTAGGTTATAATCGACTTTTTAAAAGAAATATTTATTCTGTGGGTTGTTTCATTATTCAAAATCAAATAAAAGTTCAGGTATTTATAATTTCTGCGTTTATTTTACCCTCTGTGTAAAAGAGGACCTGCATGCCATTGATATTTGTTATTGATGACGTTTGATAATTTGACACATGAAGCAAGTGGTACCACCTTTAAGAACTAAAATTTTACCAAAAACAGTTTCACAATAGCCTCTATTGTGAAACTGTTTTGTGCAGTTTTCAGTGTCACAATGGAGCTATTGTGAACGCGAAATAGAAAAAGGCAATTTTTAATTCTTTGATTTCTACGGTTCCGGAAAATTTATTACATGTGCAGTAGTTTCCTGTCTTCACAAAAAATCTAAATAAACTTTAACCCTAAAATAATTAGGGGAGGAAAGAATTGAATATTAAGAATGTATGATTATAGTGTTGCGTTGTACAAGTCACCACCCGGTATATAGTAATAACTTGACTTTATAGTAAGTTTGTCTTGTAAACTTATCTTCGAGATGGCTCGGCAATGTTTTCCGGAAAACTCATTAACGGTTGGTTCGCATAAACCCCCTTTTCAAGGGAAAGAAGAAAAAATCGCAATCTCCGCAAAGAGCATCCTCGTCCGCCTTCTTGCTATAAAATGTTGCCCGTTCCTTTGTTATTTTTTCGCGCGCCCTTTGTTTTTGTTTTTTGGACATACGTTTTTCTTTGAGATAAACAAATGAATAGAGTGGAGGAACAAATCCTGCCACAAGAACACAATAAAACTCGGTGTAACGATCCGAGACACGGAAAAAGAAAATTTGCTTACGCGCTCATTAAGGGGCTGAAAAAAGACGCCGAGTCTAATATAGCGTAAGATTGTGCGTGAAAAAATCACTTAATCCGAAAATAATAACGTGCCGGCGCGGTATAAAAAATAAAAGAACGCGGCGTCGCGTCGTATTCTCTCTTATTATTAGGACGCCAGCTGTTCGTGTCGGTTATTTTTCATGATCACTTTGATAATTAGTCAGATTTAGTCACGTCGAGCAGCGCTACTTCGTAATGGGCACATTAAACCCGCTCGATGTTCACGTTTTATTCCGCCTCTAAACATTCGAATGTCTCGGATAATCGCTGCTGTTTTGTTTGTGTCTGTCTCCTTCGAAGCCAACTTTGATCACTTTGCCTCGAATAGATCTTCTCGTTTGCGGTTAATTGGTTTGTTGTACATTACTCAGTACATAATAGCTTAGGACATCCGCAACTTGACACGCAAACAATTTAACTACCAACTTTACAGAACAATTGCTCCACTAACAGCTTTCAGGCTATTCAATGTTACAATTTTCAAAATTGTACGCGTTCGCTACCCTTCGTCTTTGAAATGAGTCCAAAACTAAACTGTAGGTGTTAGGTCTGGGAACATTGGTGACCGCGAAATGCGTCTGTCCTGTAGCAAATTTTGTGCTGAAACTCCGTTTTGCTACTACAAATATATTCGTCTTGTAAATTATATTAGGTCCAAGTTCCATGGTAACGTTCAACGCTTTCCGGTTATTTTGTTTACAAATTACCTAAGCTTGTTTTTTGACGTTGCGTTAGTACGCAAGAAATGAAGCAGTGTGAGTTTTAATGCGTAGTAGCCCTGTATCTTTTATGAAGTCCAGGATGTCCTTGGGGGAGATGACCTGGAGTTCACGTGTTTCCAGAAAGGGAACTCCAAACCTCCTCAGTCTTTTCCCCGCCAATTGGCGAAATAAATGTAATGGAGTTTCATCTTCCATGTCACACGCTCTGCACGTTGGGTCATTTAGTATCCTCAATGTACTGAGGTGCTTTCTCATCTTGCAGTGTCCTGTAACCCTGTAAGAAAATTAGTTAGTAGTTTTATGTTCCTCCTGTCGAGTTTCAGGATTTCCTTTGTGTAACCCCTGGATGGATCTCGAATAAACAGTTTTGACTGTCTCAACCCAGGCACTACCCTCTAGTGGCAGTTGCAGTGCGCCTCATTAAATCGGTCCTTGATAAATTCCTTTGTGGTGCTATAAGTGATGCCGCAAGTGGGCTCTGGACTGATCATTGTGAGTTCGCCTTTTCGTTCCCTTCTATGCCCTGGGTGGCCCTGGTGTCCCGGCACCCATTCCAGAGTAACCTGTTATGGCAAGCTAGTTCACTCAGAGCCTGTAGGCAACTATTTACAGTCTTAGAGTGACTTCCATCGACAGTAGGGCCTTTATGGCAACCTGACTGTTTGTCCTGATAAGGGTTTGCCTGTTTTTGTACTGTATCCCCACCATACCGTGTGTCCAGGTGGTGATAGCAACGAGTTCAAACTAGAAGACCATTGTGGCCTAAATTTATGTGCTTATTTCATCCCCTGTGTTCTCTTCAAATGGCCCCGCTCTAGTTCTTTCCCCCATCTTGGAGCCGTCTGTGTACCAAACGATACGCTAACGGTCTGTCTTTTCTGCTTTGTAACCACTTATGCCCTCCTCAGACTCTCTGAGGTTCACTGAGTTCCACTTCACTAAACCTTTCATCTCAGAGTCAGAGATGAAAGGTTTAGTGAAGTGGAACTTTTTGAGTATTTCGTCTAACTGCATTTGTGGCACGCAGTTTTCTTTCATTAACCGGAAAATTTCTGTGTGAAAACCCCTTCTCCAGAGAATATCTCCGGTTCTGTTTTGACTGCGTCTATAGGCCGCTGTCATGGCCTTATGCTCCACCACAAAACGTCATTCCCGGAGACCGCGACTAGCATGTAAACAAAACCACGTGACATATGGTCGTAGTAGGATCTGTGATTGGTTGCTTGTTTGCGCGGGCTGCATGCAACCAATCACAGATCCCATGTGTCACGTGGTTTTGTTTACATGCTAGTCGCGGTCTCCGGGAATGACGTTTAGCTGCAGTGGAGGTAGACCTAACAGCGTCTCTAAAGCTACAGTGGGGGTGGTTGTCATGGCCCCGTTATTCCTAAGCCTGCTAAACGCTATAGTTTACCTAGTTTACTCTTTATGGCAGTGTTATTGGCTTTATGCCACAAGATTAGTGATGCATAGGTAGGCACTGGTAGAACCACCTTGGTGTATAACCATCAGCGAACCATTGTGGGTTTGAGGCCCCAATTTTGTCCAAATAGTCGCCTACCCGCTCATTGCGCTTTGGCAACTTTAAAAGAAACAAGGAATGCATCTGTACCTGCACCAAGAAAGATTGATATTAGAATTATGTGTTGGAGCTCCGTTTTGCTGCTACCATATGGTCGACCCCAAAATAATATTGCAATGAATTTCATCTTATGTTGTGTCACCCTGTTGATATTCAACTGTTTTACGGTTATTTTGATTGATATGGCCGTTAAACGGATATAAAATTGTAGGGGCGCAGAATACCATACCTTTTTTAATTTCCTGGGAGATTTATTTCATTTTTAAAATAGTCACGGAAATATCGCCTTGTACATCTTTTTTGACCCACCCCGTATATAAAATAATTCGTTTCGTAGACGGGACTCCAATAATTAAGTTTTGTTATTATTTCTCGCTGTCTGTGTCTACTTCATTTAATATTAATCCCGAATGTAGTATACAGGTAAAAACTCACCGGAGCGAATAAATTCCGGATGTTGTGTTTTTCCAGGTTATTCCATAAATCAATAACTGCTAGGATTAGGGATAAGTTCCAGTTGAAAGATTTTGGATACACACACAACCTATTAAAAGCAAATTTTGATGATCTTGGTTATAAAAACAATTCCCTCTCCTAATGGCATCTATTAAAAATGAATTTTGATAGCAAATGTTACACACGGGATCGAGTTACAAAAACCGGGATCCTTCCAGTAATATTACGTTCCGACTCTGAATAAAATAACTTTCGCCGGTAACAAAAAAAAGGTTTCGGCAGCTGCAAAATGAATTTTTAATTCCAAGTTCGATTAAGGTCTCCATTAACTGCAAAATTGAAAGATAATTGTGAAATACAACCCGCTCCTGTAGGAATTGAGTTGTCGTGTTCGATAAAACTCGCCAACTTTCTATCTTTAAAAATCCGGAACGTTGAGAATTGATTACATTTACTACTCTCTCCCATTTTCGGAATTTTCGACACCCCTCTGCGAATCTCGCTATTTGCGGCACGCGAATTATTAGAAAGACCGCGGGGAACGAAATTATTTTTCCCATAAAATAATGAACCGCGAAATGCAAATACCGAGAGAAAAGGGATCACTTTTACTCCAGGCGCCTCTCTAAGCCTATTAATGTCTTCCCTAATATACAATAATCCAATTAACTGTGCATATTACAGAACAGTCTGCTTACAGGAAAAAGAAGGTACCTATTATTAGTAGGGGACTCATCCCCGTCACCCAGAGCTCTTATTACCTAGTCCCACATATTTATTTTAACAATTCACAAGATAATGAACATCCTGAAGTATTAATACAAAATCGAGTTCAGTAGGAACTACTTAACTTGTATAAAATATGAAACTAGTTGCCCTTAACAGAATATACACTCTCTGACTACCACGGTTAACTTGTTCGGAAAGTAATTGGCCATTATATCAAGCAACCGCTGCTAATAAGTATTACCAGGAAGATCAACTGGAAATAAAGCGAATTGCTAACGTAATATACGGAAATATTTCTCTGTAACTTTCTACAATTTATTTTAATATTTTAATTCTTTTAGAAATTCAGTTCCTTGGATATATTTTAGCTCAGTTAATTATTTTGACTCGTATTCCGGGGTTGATTTTCGCAGTCATCTTCCTATAAGGAATAGAAAGTACATGCGTTAGGTTTAATGCTTTAATGGAATTTACATGTACAGGGGGTTCTAAGGACAGGAGTTTGTAAAAAAGAACCGTGAGATCGAATGGGGAAAACCAGTGAAAAGGGAGGAGAAAAGCAGTTTATAAAAAAAGTGGTTGGCCACCTACCCTGGACTTTCCCATACAAAAAATAACATTTCGTTTTTGGTATTCAACAGTAGTTCGCGAGGCAGCATTGGAAATCACTTGAATGCGTAGCGAGAAACACCAGACTATACGGGTTCGATACGTACAGAAGAGAGACAGGCATCTAATTTACTAACGCAGCGGAAGTTCGCGATTTTCTCATCAACCGTACATTTTAGCTACATGACTACCTTATACTATGTGATAGACAATTCAATTTTGCATTCAATTATATAATAATATACAGGGTGTTTCATTTAAAATAACAAAGTTGATTATTGTACTGTGGAAAGCAAACACCCTGTATACGTGATATAAATTTAGGAGAATGCAGAACTATATACTGAATAAGTTTTATATTTAAACTTTTTTCATATTTTGTTTAATAAAAGAGCTATAGGAGCATCAATTTCCGATTTTCAAAACCTCGTAAGGGCGCCACAGTGAAATTCTAGCATTAATCAAAAACGAAAATGTACCTAACACCAAGCTGCATAAGTGTAGAAAATTTAAACAAAATCGTGCCAGTTTTATTGTAATAATTTTTCAAAAATTTCAAAATTCTTGGAAGAGCGGCCGTTGCGACCGATTCCTGGAGGTCTAAAACACGTATTTCCACGAAAATCTCAATTTCGAAAATTTTCATGATATCAATACTTTCTATATACCCAGTGGTGGTATGGGAAAGTAATAAAAAGACACAAGTATAGGGTGGATATAATTCAGAAAATATTTGTCCCATATTAACGGGGAAAAGTTCTTGTAGAGTAAATCCCTAATTCCTTCCGGGGGCGCCACAATCGAGCGGTAACGTAAATTCTCATTTCTTTCTCAACAAAACACGAAATGTATCTAGATTGAAAGCCCGTCCAGTTTTACATAAAATCCACCCTTTGGAAGTTCTTCATGGTAAGCTACTCGAACCATACTGACGTCTCCATTGCCAAAGTTGCCGTCCGCTCCTCAAGTTTATCTGTTAGGACCGTGATAGTGTGCAAGAGAAAAACGAAAAACTATTGCAAGCAGAGAAATGAAAAGAGAGGCTTACCAATCTTTTTGACCTCCTCTCCCATTTTCATTCTTTTAACCCGATTTTCACCTTTCTTTCATTTCTACATATGAGAGTTTTCCACCCCCTATCTTTTTCCCCCAATACAATTGAAGCTAGTCTACCGTTTCAACTGTTTCCTGACAATTATTTTCCTTCAACTCTTGTGATCAATCTCGATTGTCAACTGTTTCTCTCTTATTTCTTTATGTACACTGTTCTTTTTTTAACTTTTCTTCCTTTCTCCTCGGCATTTTGCATTCCCTATATATTCTAAGTAAAAGTAACAAAAGTTACGCGCAAATCTGTTTGGATTCTCTTGTATTTCATCCTGTGCGATTTCTTGGCAGGTAATTTTATATGTTTGTGTTGAAATGTACCAGAAGTGCGTGTCGAGTGATTCCGGCAAATAATGAGGATGTAAGGACGGTTCTGAAGGAGGCGGTTCGGCGTCTCAGGAGACCTCATAGCATGACAACCTGTTGAGATGCCCGGTCTTCCCAAGCGAACGGACGTTTCCGTTTGGACTAACCACGGCCTGTTAGTGTGTAATTCCCATAATTATTCATGTAGCGCCATCATGACCAACTACTAGGATCCGGAAACTGCCATTCGAGCTTCTGCTTCATGACTGACATTGTATATACCAAACACTTTCAAGGTAATGATCCGTGAGATGTTCTAGGGTTGCAGTAAATGAGGCCGTTCATACGCGTCGTCGCCTCGTTACAAGGCACATAAATTCATAAACACAACACTGACACGTAAAACGATCCCGCTCGTGCTTCTGCAGACGGCGTGCTTGAGGTAACACATTACAAAGGACAAACAAAAGAAGAGTCCGATTCTTTTACCTTTAAATTCCGAGCGAAATCGCGTTAAGAACCAGACACAGCAGGGCTCAAGTGTCTAGTCAATGTCAGATCAAGTCGTCTGTCTGCTCTCGTTTGTTCCTCGGTGTTATTGTTTGATGACTGACGCGTGTTTCTGATGTTTATCGTCTACCACTATGGGTTTATTTAGGTAAAAGGTAGGAGAACAACTTCTCGCACTCGCGTTTACGAGCTTACGCTCCGGGAATTATTGGATACGTTACAAAATTACACGATTTTGAGTTTTTCCGAACTCGCTGTTAGAGCTGATCCCACTTCTGACACCAGAATTTAAAAGTTAAGACCTTTCCGTAAGGTTCTTGGGGTAAAGGGGCGGCGCCCAAGGTATTTGAAGTGGTTTTCCCATTATTTTGACATTTCTTTCGTATTGTAAGAATGTTTTACGTGATTTGTTGCCGGACTGAGGCGCCGGAAATAAATTGGATTATGTCGCAAATGGCCATTGTCTGTGTTGTCCGAGAGAGCATTATTTTATTTTTTCCTGCGGTGTGTGTGTAAAGCAGAGGGGCAAAGTAATTTACAATTTTGTCATGAATTTCAATTAGCAATTTTTCGATTGTGTAAAATACGGGACCGAGGCGGGCGGTCGCAAAAACAAGGGCAATCTCGGCTCGTTCCCAATTTCAATCAAGACGGACAAAAAAGCAACGAGGACAAAAGACGTCGCTTGCTCGCGGATAACTAGATTAATAGAAAGATTACCTGCCTGCACAGCAATTGCGATTGATTTGTGTAGAACGAGTAGCGATTTAAGAAAACAAGATCTCTGCAGCTTATGTCTTAAAATGTGCGGCTCTTCGGGATTATTCTCTCGTCTTGTTTCACATTTTTCATTAGTCATTAGTTATTTTCCTTTGTGCAGGCGCGTGCTTGCTTGTTATTGACTCGTTTTGGGTTTTGTCCATCTTTCTCTTACAAATCGTGTATCATATTTTAGATCCTCAAAGGGAAAGAGCAAAAAGGAAAAAAATCGAAAGACCGCATGCAGATCGAGACAGACATAATTTAAAAGACACGAAGATTTCGGATTACCAAAAAATACAACGAAATGAAATTTCAAAAAATGGAGTTGCGCACCTCCCCTGGCCTTTCCCATACTAAAAATAAATATTTCGTTTTTGGTATTCAATAGTAGTTCCCGAGGCAGCATTGGAAATCACTTGAATGCGTAGCGAGAAACACCAGACTATACGGGTTCGATACGTACAGAAGAGAGACAGGTATCTAATTTACTAACGCAGCGGAAGTTCGCGATTTTCTCATCAACCGTACATTTTAGCTATATGACTACCTTATACTATGTGATAGACAATTAAATTTTGTATTCAATTATATAATAATATATAGGGTGTTTCATTTAAAATAACAAAGTTGCTTATTGTACTGTGAAAACCAAACACCCTGTACACGTGTTATAAATTTAGGAGAATGCAGAACTATATATTGAAGAAGTTTTATATTTAAACTTCTTTCATATTTTGATTAATAAAGTAGCTATAGGAGCATCAATTTCCGATTTTCAAAACCTCGTAGAGGGCGCCACAGTGAAATTCTAGCATTAATCAAAAAACGAAAATGTACCTAATACCAAGCTGCATAACTGTAGAAAATTTAAACAAAACGTGTGGACACTTTTTTTGTAATAATTATTCAAAAATTTCAAAATTTTTGGAAGAGCGTCGACCGTCGTTGCGACCGTTTTTGGATTTACTAAATAAATTTTTCTTCACCGCTAAAGGGCTTTCAAACAAGTTGTTGCGGAACCTGATCGGATAACTGGCTTTTGAGTTGAGGGGGGGGAGTTATAGTCAAAATTTTGAAAAATTCATAACTGCCGCCATTTTGAAGTTAGAGAGTCCGGCAAAAAACTGTTTCCCTTGAATTATGGTTTCTTTCATATCCGCTACTCAGATTTTCAAAATTCTGTTTCTGAAAAAAATGTTACCAAACACATGTCTAGCTTCCGCTTCCGGTTTCGGATTTTTTTGAAAAGCTTATTTTGTCGATAAATTTTCGATATACCCCTTCATTTCAAATTTCATCAAAATCGGTTCCCTAGTTTTTGCCTTAGAGGCATTACATACACACCAACCCACAGACAGACACTTTTGCAAAACCACTTTTGTGGGTTCCTGGAGGTCCAAAACAGATATTTCCGCAAAAATTTCAATTTCGAAAATATTCCTGATATCAATACTTCCAGTGGTGATATGGGAAAGTAAAAGGGGTGACCCCGTAAGGGGCGTACAGGAAGGGGGTTAAAAGAACTTATGGTAGAGCGCCTGAAGTGCGTGAAGACATAAAGTTCAGCAGCGGATGTTAAGTTTTGCTCCTGCTCTCGATGACGGCGTCGTTTGAGGTCTTAATTCTGAATACTGCGTCTTCAAACATTTTCGTTCGTAATTCCGTTTCTAGCGGTCCTAGAGACCTCCAGTTTTTGTGTTCTCTTTGTTTTTCAACCCCATTCACGATTATAAAATAAAAAGGATATGCCTTTCTGTTTGAAATTATCGAGAAAATTGCAGAAAAGTTCGAGTTTCCACTAAAAACCCGCCACTAATATTTTATTAGAACTTTTCCCCTTTAATGTAGGACAAATACTTTCCTAATTATTTCAAGTTGTTACTGAATCACCCTGTATATTAATAGGTTAGGTTTCCCTTAAGCTTCGCCTAACACTAGATATCTGCTTAAATCTTGAACGAAAGTAAATGAAAAATCCGTCAAAACCCGTAGATATTTTCTGTTAAATTCAGAAATTGTAAAGCATTATTCATTTATTCTTCAAAGTAATCAGTCATGCAGGAGCTAAATTAATCACTTTCACTTGTTTTAATTCTTTTGACGATTACCAACCGACTGTTCAAACTTTTTCATCAAACAACTACAGATTCAGAATTTTTCCAGCAAACATTCCCCGATCCCTTGTATTCCCTAGCGGCCACAAAATATATAAGGAATTACAAAATGCCTTCGGACACGTATTGAAGAACAAAAGACTATCTTTGTCTTTCTCATTTGTGCGAAAAAGCCTTTTCAGATGATGTTTTTCCAAGGCCCACCGGTAAACAAACGTATGTCGAGATATGAGTAGGCTGTTTGTTTTGCACGGATTGTGTGGAGATTTTTACACCTCCACACGGTTAACCCCTTTTCAATGCGCCACCGAAATCTGCGAGCATTTTTCAAGAGGATTTGCAACTGTCAAATTGTGTAAGATCCCCAACTGAACACGTGTTTTTTTTTGGTTAACGTGGCAGGGATAATAAACTGTCAATGTGTGATGGCGGGGGTGGAAATAGACGAACCTGGCGAAGAATTACCTTAAAACGGGGTGCGTTATCGGAGCTTAGCGCTCGTCAATCTGGCGGAATTTACAGTCGCTCCTATTTAAGATCGTTTGTCAGTTAATGTAATAGATGGTACGCCAGGAGTTGGCCGTAATTCGATCAAGATGGCGGGTTTTAGACAGTGGGAACGGGCACGCCAAGTAACTGCGTTAACATTAATATTGAATTAGTTGATAAAAGCCCGTTATTAGAGTGTAAAGTTCTGCATTAAACGAGTTAGACGGGTATTTTCCCTATTTTGGACCTTTTATCGACAACCTAACAGCAGGCAACGACAAACAGGAATTAAACGAATTACATAAAACACTCTTCATCTCTTCACTTTTATTCCTTCTCCTAATGATGCTATTCTTATGCGTTCCCTATCTCTTTCCACCAACTTCGTAGCAACCTCGTTTGGCTTTCTCAGCGCTTCACAATTTCCCATTAAAAATTTATTTTACTTAATTCCCTTCTACAAATATCTCGTCGCATAATAACCACAAAGACTTTCTCTAAAAAAGAAAAATGAATGTTCAGAAAACCATTAAGATGAAAGACGACCAAAAAAACTTGCCGTTGTTTTAGTCCTACACCCGTTTTAAATCTTTACCTTGTTCCTATTTTATCATAAATGTTTCAAGTACCGGATGAAGAATTAGGCCGAGGAATCCAACGTATGATTAGTTGACTGTCTGATATATTTTTTCTGTTTGACGCAAAATTGACTTATCATACGTGTGAGATCTGATATCCCATGCCCTGTTGCATTAGTCTGGATTCCGAATGTAAAATAATCCCTGGAAATCCCCTGCTCGCCGTAAAAACGGACTATTTGGGGACATTGTCCATTATTTCTCCTATCCGTATTTATTTTTCCTCATCTACTAAGGATGAGCCAACAAACAGGAGAGAGGGAGACAAGGGAAGGTAGATTAATGGAAAAAAGATGTCAAAGATCTGCAGACACAATAATGGGAAGAAGAAGCCAAAGATAGAAAGAAATGGATAATAATAATAATTCAGTTGCGTTCAACCCTCGGCAGTTTTTCGCGGAATTACTCATATTTTTTGAGTTGCGCTGAGAAGCTAATTTAGTGGACATTTTTTACGCTGGAAGAATGAGGCATCAGTTTTACACGACTTCCGGTTTAGAGGAAGGAAGGATCGTTCAACGCACAGCACCAATTGCTATTACGCTGAGTTGCTGAGTTAGTTGAACTCAGCCATTGTTAGAACTGAAAACAGATTGACTCAGCAAGCGAGCTAAAAAGGTAGCAAGAAGAACGAAAGGAAACAATATACAACAAGAACGACCCCAAACCAAAATAAGGGAGGAAAATATTCTATCTAGTATCTGGATTACTCGTTCCTACGGATTTTCTTTGTTTTCACTCCTAATTTTTGTGTAGCTGCTTTCTCCTTTCTTATCTTTTTTTGACAATTGTTTTCCTTCTACTATTATAACCTAACCGCAAAAGAAGATGGTTCAGAGACAACTTGTTTGAAAGCCGTTTGGCGGTACTAAACCATGAAGAAAAAGTTATTTAGTAAATCCAAAATCGGTTGCAACGGCACTCTTTCAAAAAAAATTTTTTTTTTGAAAAATTATTACAAAAAAACTGGAAATACGATTTTGTTTAAATACTTGTTCTATACTTATGCAGCTTGGTGTTAGCAACATTTTCGTTTTTTGATTAATGTTAGACTTTTATTGTGGCGCCCTCTACGAGGTTTTGCAAATCGGAAATTGATGCTCCTATAGCTCCTTTATTAAACAAAATATGAAAAAAGTGTAAATATAAAACTTATTCAGTACATAGTTCTGCATTCTCCTAAATTTATATCACGTATACAGGGTGTTTGCTTTTCAGAGTACAATAAGCAACTTTGTTATTTTAAATGAAACACCCTGTATATTATTATATAATTGAATGCAAAATTGAATTGTCTATCACATAGTATAAGGTAGGCGTATGTAAAATGTACGGTTGATGAGAAAATCGCGAACTTCCGCTGCGTTAGTAAATTAGATGCCTGTCTCTCTTCTGTACGTATCGAACCCGTATAGTCTGGTGTTTCTCGCTACGCATTCAAGTGATTTCCAATGCTGCCTCGCGAACTACTGTTGAATACCAAAAACGAATTGTTTATTTTTAGTATGGAAAAGTCCAGGTGCAACTCCACTTTTTTATTTTTTAATTAAACGTTAATTTCTGTTGTTTTTCTTTGGAAGATGTAAAATTTCTAATTTTTCTTTGTCCAACATTCAATTGTTCAATACCTAATTCAATTGTATTTTCAAATTCGAACATATACCTACGTGAAAAGAAAAGAAAGGAAAGAGATAATATTACGTGAAAATTACAGTCCCGAGATTTGTGTGAAGGAAAATCAAAGTGCTAAAGGCAGAAAATCTACTCAAAAGCAATCCGAGCACTTGACTACTCAGAATCAAACGACAAAAAAAATACAATACTTTTCGGAAGGACTCTCAGGTTTTTTCTTGTGGAAAATAAATATTAGCCGAGCTTCATGTGCGTGGGATCCCTTTCTGCAAGTGGCCGCGGGCTTTATCCCTTTTAGATCCATCCGTCCCTACCTTTTAACGCTGATTTGGTAGATACAAAATAATGGACTATCAAACAACCCGTCATATTTATTTTTCCCTTTTCTTAAATCGATTGTTTTCTTTGAGAAGTCTTTCTGTGCGGGTTAGCTGACCCAATCCAGTGGTGGCTAAATCTCTTCTTCCTCGAATAGGGCTCTGTCTGTGGTTTTGCAAACAAATGAGGGATGGCTTTAATATGTTTACATCAGTGTGGGGAAAAGCAAGCAAGCACAGCCTCCTAGAATTATTTCCACCCTTAAGATAGATCGTGTTCGTGGATCATGTCCAGGTTGTAATGTTCCTGGACTAGGGGGTGATTTTCTTGCTTTTCTAGATTCGCATTTGTTTTAGATATACGACGAAGCGACGCCGACGCCTCGATAAAGTGGATAATCGCAGGCGAGCGAGCAATTTAGCTAAAGTGAGATGGAAATGTGCGTTGGTACGCGCGAAATTTGGTTTGTAAATGTGGATTTGGGCTATAATTTATATTCTGAAATGTGTTTGGGCCTAATCGACTCATGCTTTTGCTCTAGAAACCTTGGTAATGTTGGAAAAGTGGGCTCGTTAATAATTAATTCGGCTAAAAGCGATTAAAACGGAAAATTTGTCGTCGATCGTCTCATTCCAGAATGTGTATGTGTCAGAGAGATGCGATTAAAAGGAAAAAGTAGGCGCTGCTCGGGAGAAAAACAAGCATTTTCCGGTGCCAGATATTTAAAATCGCCTACTTCGATAAATCGGAGAACGTTTACGTGGCAACAAATAACGCAAGCAGGCCAGGTATAATGTAGTAGTAACCCTACCCACAAAGCGACTATAAATTTAATGCATATCCGAGACTGCGACAGGGTTCTGTACCGTTTGCAAAAAAACAAAAATTCTTGGAAATAAGAAAAACACGAAAAAAAGGCTTGTAGACAAAAGCATCAGAGGAAAGCAGCGACTACGACCAGGATCTCTTGCTTCTCCTTTTGTATTCATTCTTCAAAGACTGTCGGTGCTTTATAATTGGACGGCGCATTTAGAATACGGCATCATTCTCATTTTAAAGTTATTTCAAATAACTATTTGCCAACTTTGATCCGATCAAAATGAGATTCTTAATAATCCGTTTTTGTTAGCACACTTGATGGAGTTATAATTGAAAGGTTTTTCCTTCTTTTTACTTTATTTTTATACAACACGAAATTTAAATCGATTTTGATTTATACAGTTGGCTCTGGTATCATTACGTAAATGGGAACTGAAAACAAAAGAGAGTGGTCTCATTTATATCAGAAAATAATGAAGGGGAAAAGATTTTTCACTTTCCTGCTGTTGTTTTCCGATTTTTATCTGTTCTTTTTTTCCAATCTTGTCTTTTTTTTGACTCTAGTCTTCCACTTTCTGCCATCCTACGTCCCTTTGTTTTGATCTCTCTCTTACAAGGAGAAGAAATAAAGCAGAAGAGAGAGAGATAGAAAGACAGAGAGAGAGGGATAAGATACGTGGGGAGGCAGAAATTTAAAGTAAGGTGACCACATGAAAAACTGAGAGAAAAAAACATAAATACGTGTTTTGCACCTCCAAGAATCCAAAAAAGTGGTTTAGAAAAAGCGTGTCTGTCTGTGGGGGGGGGGTGTGGGGGATGTGACGCCTGTAACGCAAAAACTAGTGAACCGATTTTGATGAAATTTGAAATGAAACCGAAACCGGAAGCGAAAGGTCCAGGAGCTAGCGGTATATTTTAAGACTAATTTCTATCAAGCTGAAATTTTTTTTATGAGCTGGTATGGTTATGTCTGCCAAATGTAGGTGGTCGGCAAAATAGGACCGCGGGACATAAAGCGCCCAGATTTTTTTTGTTTTTAATTATTTTTTGATGAAATTTACAAACTTCAATCAAGCTAATTCCTATTTTGCTCGTTATTTAAGACATTCCGACAACAAAAAATTAACTGTCCTACATAAGAGTCGGAACTGAATCAGTGTCTGCCGTTTGGGGTTCGTATTGTTTTTAAGACATTTGACTTATTACCATCAACCTGATTTTTTTTAATAACTGTATACTAATTAACAAACACAAAAATCACCTTGTCCGACAATTTGAGCGGGACAGAAGCACTCTCTGACGTCCTGGGTTGGTTAGTTGGCCAATTTTTTTTCTTAGCGCTCTATGTCCCGCGGTCCTATTTTGCCGACCACCTACATTTGGCAGACATAAGTAACCATACCAGCTCATAAAAAAAAATTCAGCTTGATAGAAATTAGTCTTAAAATATACCGCTAGCTCCTGGACTCATTTTTTGATTAATGCTAGAGTTTCACTGTGGCGCCCTCTACGGGGTTTTGAAAATTGAAAATTGATGCTCCTCTAGCTCGTTTATGAGTCACAATATGAAAAATTTTTAAATATAAAATTTATTCAGTATAAAGCCCTGCATTCTTCTAAATTTATATCACATATACAGGGTGTTTGCTTTTCACAGTACAATAAGCAACTTTGTTATTTCAAATGAAACACCCTGTATATTATTATATAATTGAATGCAAAATTGAATTGTCTATCACATAGTATAAGGTAGTCATATAGCTAAAATGTACGGTTGATGAGAAAATCGCGAACTTCCGCTGCGTTAGTAAATTAGATGCCTGTCTCTCTTCTGTACGTATCGAACCCGTATAGTCTGGTGTTTCTCGCTACGCATTCAAGTGATTTCCAATGCTGCCCGCGAACTACTGTTGTATACCAAAAACGAAATGTTTATTTTTAGTATGGGAAAGTCCAGGGGAGGTTCGCACCTCCACTTTTTTTGTAAGAAATTGCGCAATTTGTAGAAACAGTTAAATAACTTTGAATTTAAAAAACAAACCATAGTCGGAAAGCCATTAAAAGTTGATTAAAACACTCAAGTTGTGTAATAATTATTTTATCTATTTATTATTTATGCAGAGATCTAAAATCATTCTGATTTCAAAAATTTCTTTTCGGTTTCCTCCACTTACCTCTCCTTTCATTTCATTTCTAACTAAACAAACATTTCAATGTGTGTCTGAAAAAATTAAGCGGAACTTATAAGGAGAGAGACGTCCATTTGTTTTAACACCATCCATTTTTATGCTTGAGCGATTTGAATGTAACGATATTCCAAAATTTCCGATCCTGCAAACCAACCAAGCAAGTTGCAAACTTGGACAAAATATATATCAAATGTTATATAAGTTTTATATCAAACTAAAACGCATTCGACCAGAAACGACGAAGTTCCCAATATTGGAGAATCTACATGGAGGAGAGGAAAATTCCCCGGAATCGCGCGAATTGTCCCCTTTTACTGTCGCACATTTGTCATTCTTGCGGTTTTTCGCTGCGGGATAAGATTACGTGTAGGTGTGTAAAACATTTGCTTTCCCACACCACAGATAACGTATGTAAGTGCTTATGGAGTTAGCAAGCTGGTTTTGTTTCTTCTTCGCTAGTTTGTCTTTTCACTATTAGCCAAACGGGTTTTGCATTTCTTTTACTTTTACTTTTTACTTCAATGTTCTTTATAAACATTTTTAAAGCTGCATTTGAAATTTGTGACGGGTTTAGTGGAAACTCGCGATTTGCTCGAAAATTTCAATTGGAAAAGCACCAAGCTTACAAAGTTGAAAGGGGGCGTGGCGTATCCGGCGCTGATAATAGTTTTTCAAAGTAAGGTCAAAATAAAAACATTTAAGCGGCAAATTTAAATAATTATAAATACTTTTCATTCGAAGAATTCGATGACCTTCCGAATGATATTTCTGGCTTCAGAATGAATTATCTTCCTCGATTTAACATTTCATACTTCAGGACCAAAATCCTGGGTGCAGTGAAATATCTTAAGAAAACAAAAAATTTTAATATTAAAGCGTATCAAACGATCACACACTACACTTTTTGTCCAGTGGGTTTGAAACACCCTGTATATAAACAGAGTTATGCACGAAAATGTGATAATAAAACATTTTGCTGGGCTAACCGTCATGGTTTTGCTTATTTAAATTTTTTGAAGCATCTTAAACGTCAAATTCTGACCATGCTTTGTTTGTTTTATTATTATATTTTGTTTTTTTGTACTCACTACCTGGGAAACGACATTCCGCGAACGCTACCGATGAACCGAAACGTCAATTTCTCGGTCTACTCAACCGGGAAAAATAGTAAAAAGCACTGGCCCTCTCTAACATATTAAAGAAAAATAATAATAATAGTAATTAAATTTAATTTGTAAAGTGCTATTTCTGTGATTTTCATTCAATAATATTTACAAATAAAAGAAAAATCGCTAATTATATGTTAAAAATATTTGTGAGCGCCATCTATTGGAAGCGGGAATGTCAAAGTCAAAACTGCTATAACCCTACTTTTTTATTTACCCTTGTAATTCCAAAGGTATAAAAACTGAGTTTTGAATTTGTCAATAAGATCTTTGTTAGTTACAAAAAATGTTGTGCAAACCTTATCCGAGAAAGCGTCATCCGTGCATTCGCGCAATGAAGAATTCGCTCGCAAGCTTGCTCATTCTTCAAAACACGCTCATGCAGGAAATTCATCTTCCCGAATTTGGTTTGTAAATAAATATTGATCTACTACTTGCGAAAATAATCTGCATTAGATTTACATCACCCTATTATGCACTTGGGTAACTTAAACAATTATTGCAAGTTAATCGTTACCGATTACGAATTGCATTGGGTGTAGAGAAAAAAAATGACTGTTGTTCTCTATCAAATGCAGCTGTTGGTGCGTGTAGCTTTACACATCACATATTTGCAATTTTAATTGCAATTAACAAGGCTATTGTACTGGATAATTACCAACTGCTATTTATGAAACTTTTAATCACTCTGTGTTCTATAACAGCTTACTCATTCATAAAAAAAGAGGACACGAAATTGATGTTTCTATAAGCATATTATTTTTGTACAGGGTGAATACAAAGTAAACTGCCAGAAGAAAATTTTTGTTCCTTTCCTTTGCTCTCCTTCTCTCCCTACTTTTTTTCTTCTTGTCTCGTTCTGGTACACGCCTTTTCCTAATCACTTGTCCCTCTCTTTCGAAATTTTTCAATTCCACCCCTGTTTCTGTCTGATAGCGAAACCTTTCACCAATCCGTTTCTATATATTTTCCCATTTCTGTCTTTCCATTAACATCCCTCTTGCAGAAAATATTTTTTGCAACTACCCCTCTTTTGTAAATTAATTCCTCAGATTCTATCTTTTTTTATCGATATTTGCTTCTCACTTACTTCTTGCCTTCCTCCCTAGTCCTGCCTTTTCCTCTTCACATTCCAGGAGTTCTCTTATCTTTCCTTCCCTCCCACAGTGCCTCTCTCGCTTCTTATGTGTCTCCCTCCTTCAACTTTTTCCTGGTAACCTTCTCATTTTAATCTTCTCCTTCTCTATGGTCATCATCTTCTAGGTTAGCCTTTTTTTTCCTGGATCTTTCTGTCTATTTTTCTTTCCCATCTACCTTTATTTCATTTCCCCCCTCTTCCTGCCCCCTCCTATCTCTATGTTGTATTTAAGTCTTAGAACTGTTTTAAAGAGACAATTACTGGAGGTTTTTATATTTTTGTTCTAGTTGTGGACTGCCAAGTGACACCGTGGGGGCCTTGGTCTGCTTGCGATTCAGACTGCGGTCCTGGAATGATGTCGAGATCACGTTCGATTAAAATGCAACCCCAAAACGGCGGACGTCACTGTCCAAGTTTACAACAAAGGCGCGGCTGTCACGTTTCCGACTGCCATCACCATCAGGACGCCGCCATTAGAGGTATGTGTCGAGGCAGTATCCGCATCGGTTTTAACTTTTAATTGAAACGAGCCGGTAAAGCGAGTAAAGAGAGTTTTTGCTTTGGCTTTTAATGGCGGTTGTAATTCGATTCGGAAAGGTGGAGACCGATCTTCTTGGACCTTTTCGCCGCAATCCCGAATGTTTTGCATAATTTTCCTGTCTGATATGCATAGGAATAGAAATGCGACAAGTCCCGAGTGCGTGTAGCGTAATTCAAACTTTTCACATAGTTTAACTAACCCCTGTGTTATCTCGTTAATTTCTGAACTTTATCGTGTATACTTTGGGAATAAACTGTGCTGCTACCAGAATAAATGAAATAGTTGAACGAACCTTTCTATGAGAGAAATATGTGCACGAAGTGGAAGGCCTAAAAGCATCCAGCATTTGAGGATGGATATCTATTATATGCCATCATTTATTGATTAATATTGCTACTAACAGAGATTAGAAATTGCGGAAAGTGGTGCTGTGGGTTGTGGAAAATGTTCTTGAAAAATATTACACGTTGAGGGATTTTTTCCTTTTTTATATTATTTGGTTTTATTTTTTTTTAAATATAAAACTAGAAGGCCATTGCCTTTTTAAAGTACAAAAATTACTCCAGTTAAACAATTTAAAATTCAATAGAAATTCAATAAAAAAAGAGCGAGTTTCAATATTGAAAGTAGAACGAACACACCCTGTGCAAGTTTCGAAAATAAATTGAATAACTTGCTAACGTTGTAACGTAATTTCTAAAATAAAATATATTTTGAGAGATCAAGTTGATTAAGTGTACATAAAAATATACAGGGTGTTGTAATTAAAAAAAATCGAATTTGCTACTTAATTGTGGGGCCTATAAATTTTTTTATAAGATCTGAAAATTACGCAATTATTAGACAAAAGTTGAATAACTTGGCAAAATTGCGACTGTTGCAGTGAAGATTTTTTATGCCTCTTAATTGTGACTCGTTTATTACTTTCTCACACCACCACCACTCGGAAGTATTCATATCATGAAAATATTCTAAATTGAGATTTTCGCGGAAATACGTGTTTTGGAACTCCAGGAATCCAAAAAAGTGGTTTAGAAAAAATGTCTGTCTGTATGTGTGTATGTAACGCCTCTAACGCAAAAACTAGTGAACTGATTTTGATGAAATTTGAAATTTAGGGGTATATTGAAACTTCATCGACAAAATATGCTTTTCAAAAAAATTCGAAACCGGAAGCGGAAATTAGACATGTTTTTTTGGTAGCATTTTTTTCAGAAACAGAATTTTGGAAATCTGTAGTAACGGATATGAAAGAAGACCACAATTGAAGGGAAACAGTTTTTTACCGGATTCTCTAACTTCAAAATGGCGACCGCTATGAATTTTTCAAAATTTTGAGTTTAAGGCCCCACAACTCAAAACCCAGTTATCTGATCAGGTTTTGCAACAACTTGTTTGAAAGCCCTTTGGCGATACTATACCATAAAGAAAAATTTATTTAGTAAATCCAAAAACGGTCGCAACGGCGCTCTTCCAAAAATTTTGAAATTTTTGAAAAATTATTACAAAAAAACTGATCACACGATTTTATTTAAATTTTCTACACTTTTACAGCTTGGTATTAGGTACATTTTCCTTTTTTGATTAATGCTAGAATCAAAGCCAGCTAGAATTTCACTGTGGCGCCCTCTACGAGGTTTGGAAAATCGGAAATTGATGCTCCTATAGCTCCTTTACTATAGTCAAAATATGAAAGAAGTTTAAATATAAAACTTATTCGGTATATAGTTCTGCATTCTCCTAAATTTATATCACGTATACAGGGTGTTTGGTTTTCACAGTACAACAAGCAACGTTATTTTAAATGAAACACCCTGTATATTATTATATAATTGAATGCAAAATTGAATTGTCTATCACATAGTATAAGGTAGTCGTATAGCTAAAATGTACGGTTGATGAGAAAATCGCGAACTTCCGCTGCGTTAGTAAATTAGATGCCTGTCTCTCTTCTGTACGTATCGAACCTGTACAGTCTGGTGTTTCTCGTTATGCATTCAAGTGCTTTCCAATGCTGCTTCGCGAACTACAGTTGAATACCAAAATATTTTTAGTATGGGAAAGTCCAGGGGTGGTGCACACGTCCACTTTCTTTTTTAATGATATCCGCAATTTTTAGAAAACAGTGAATAACTAAGAAAATGGCTTTGGGAATTTCAAAAACAGAAAAGATTAAGGAAGCTGATGTGAAGTTGCTTAAGGTTGTATAAGAATATACAGGGTGTTGCAATTGAAAATTCGAGTTATGCGTTATGCCTTATGCCACTTAATTGTGGCGTGTGTAGTTTTTCTGTTTTTTTATAAAGAAAATTATAATAATTCGGTATACCCTAATATTATGTATAAACAAATGAAGTTTCGTTTTTTCTATAAAGAGAAACTATTGCGTGTTTAAATTATGGGTTATATATGGTATATATTATGGTTATAGTATTTTCTTTGTTTGTTTTTTAACATCCCCGGAAGGGGTAATTTAAAATTTAGTTCAAATTTCAAGATCTAAAATAAAATTGTTGGCATTCTTTTGTTTGAAATTCATTGTTTTTTTTAATAGATAATATACACCACCACATCACAAATTTCCAGTAACTTTTTAACATATTATTCCTGTTCCTGCCGCTTACGCTTAAAATAACCGACAGGTTCCTTCCCCAACCATAAAAAAAGTAAAATCGTAAAAAAATATAAATTTTTATAAAATTGAATGAATAAGTTCATGCTTTTATAAATTGATAAGCTGACACTGACTACTCATAATTATTAAACCAAATGAAAACAGGCTTTTTATTATTAAAAAATATGGGTTGAAAATTTCAATTTTAAAAAGCGGAAAAAGTAAATCAGTTCTTTCATGTGAACTTATACGCATAAAATAACAAAAATATTTGCATCGCCGCAAATAAAAAGCTAGAGAGCTTTGATTAATATTTTAATTAAAATTACATGACAGGGTTTGAAATATAATTAAGGATAAAACAGCGGAATTCGGTTTCAAAAGGTTCAAAACCGAAAATATTAAATATTCTAGCTTGTCTATTTTACAAAAATAGAATCCAATATTGCAACAATGAATTGTAATTAATTCACCCCCTACTTGAATTTTTCGTTAGCAAACGTTTAACGACTAACCATTCAATATTAAAGTTACTTTTATTCAACGTTATTACAAAATATACAGGCTGATGTTTAAATTTAATCTGAAATTCTTTTTTATTCGCCGTTGGCAGACGTGGATATAATTCTGACACAAAATCCACGGCATTACGTCATTGTCATGGGGTGACGTTGACGTTTAATCGGCCGACTCGGCGACGAGCAGTCTCGTTTCGACCTACTGCGCATGTCCGGGGCTTATTTCAGCTTCCTGAGATTATAGAGACAGAGGTGGTGTACGATTGGTTGCCTACTCCAGTAAAAGTCTGTTTCTAAGAAATCTAATGATAATAATTATTAATTACAAAGAAAATCAATCGCTCGGCCTTAGCAACGGCGTTTTTTATTTACTTTTCGCCGTTGCTAGCTCCACGGCAGCCGTGGATATAATTCTGACACAAAATCCACGGCATCACGCCATTGTCAAGGGATGACGACATTAATTCGCCGACGCGAATTCGAGCTCCACCTACTGTGCATGTCCGGGGACTTACAAAATTATTCCATTATGAAAGTTTCAAACATTTTCATATTTTTAATTAATTTGCAAGTTGAAAATGACCAACTAAAAATACTAGAGTAAAGTTCTAATTCTTCTCTAAGTCCGAGCGATTGACTTTCTTTGTAATTAATAATTATTATAATTAGATTTCTCAGAAACAGACTTTTACGACTTGGGATTAGGCAACCAATCGTACAGCACCTCTGTCCCTATAATCTCAGGAAAGTAAAATAATTTTCCAAGCCCCCAGACATGCACCGAGTCGGCCGATTAAACGTCACCCCATGACAATGATATGATACCGTGGATTTTGTGTCAGAATTATATCCACGTCTGCCGTGGAGCTAGCAACGGGGTTTAGTTTTCCACCTTGCAAAACTTTTAAAATTCGCCGAGTAGAGAATTTTAATTCTCTATCAAAATATTTTGTTAGAGCTTATTGTAAAATAAATTTATAAATACAATTCTGGGGTGATATGCAGTTTCATTTCATTGTCTTCGAAACAATTCGAAAAAAATACAGAATTGATGGTGCTTTGGATTTTCCTGCAATAAGGATTTATACTAGAATTTAGTACGTTGATGTACTTTAGGCTTTGAATTACGAGATGACCTGGATTATAAGTTGTAATAGATTACAGCAGGTAGCCAACTGGGAGCAGTGAACAATCCAACAGAAAATGTATTTATCATTGACTGTATATCGCATAGATCAGCACTTTTATTAACTACCTACCTCAACTCGATTGTTTCAAAAGGCAAAATTCTCAATAACTTCAGGTAAAATTTGTTAAATGGGTGTTGCGGAAATAACTCGGTTTAGAAACGTGCCTCGAAAAGCCAATAAAACTAGTACGTTTCTAATTAACTACATTCCAAATTTCCGAAGTTTAATTTTCCGTAGGAGTCGTGTATTTGAAGTGTGAAATAACCCGAAGATTGGTTACTAAACCTTGAGTGGATTACTGGAACCCAAGCGAGTAAGTCAAGTAAGAAATTATAATGCGCTCGCTTGCTCATTAAATTACGACGACGATGTGTGTATGGAGGAAGTACATAGCACTTGCACATGAATAGAATATGTAATCCATCACATAGTAATTCATTTTGTTCTTCAGTTTTTTTTTTCTAAAATACACTTTCTGGGAAGCCTCATAAATTCCTTTCCAACGCAAGGTATGGAATTTTGATAATGTTTACTGTTTTGTTTGAATTTTAAATATTTTTTGATATACCTACCATCTCATTAGGAAATCGTTTTATTACCTTCTAAATTTCCTCAAATAATCACCCCCACCCTTGGAATTCTTGGAAACCTTTCATACGTTATATCAAACTCAGTTTTTAATTCCTTAGGTCATCTTAAGAAAAAGTGGAGGTGCAAACCTCTCCTGGACTTTCTCATACTAAAAATAAACATTTCGTTTTTGGTATTCAACAGTAGTTCGCGAGGCAGCATTGGAAATCACTTGAATGCGTAGCTAGAAACACCAGACTATACGGGTTCGATATGTACAGAAGAGAGACAGGCATCTAATTTACTAACGCAGCGGAAGTTCGCGATTTTCTCATCAACCGTACATTTTAGCTATATGACTACCTTATACTATATGATAGACAATTCAATTTTGCATTCAATTATATAATAATATACAGGGTGTTTCATTTAAAATAACAAAGTTGCTTATTGTACTGTGAAAAGCAAACACCCTGTATATGTGATATAAATTTAGGAGAATGCGGAGGTATATACTGAACAACTTTTATATTTAAACTTTTTTCATATTTTGATTAATAAAGGCGCTATAGGAGAATCAATTTCCGATTTTCAAAACCTCACAGAGGGCGCCACAGTGAAATTCTGGCATTCATCAAAAAATAAAAATGTACCTAGTACCAAGCTGCATAAGTATAGAAAATTTAAACAAAATCGTGTGTCCAGTTTCTTTGTAATAATTTTTCAAACATTTCAAAATTTTTGGAAGAGCGCCGTTGCGACCGTTTTTGGATTTACGAAATAAATCTTTTTTCATGGTATAGTACCGTCAAAGGACTTTCAAATAAGTTGTTGCTGAACCTGATCAGATGACTGGCTTTTCAGTTGTGGGGCGTTAAATTCAAAATTTTGAAAAATTCATAGCGACCGCCATTTTGAAGTTAGAGAGTCTGGCAAAAAACTGTTTCCCTTGAATTATGGTCTTCTTTCATATCCGCTACTCAGATTTTCAAATTTCTGCTTCTGAAAAAAATGCTACCAAAGAAATATGTCTAACTTCTGCTTCCGGTTTCGGATTTTTTTGAAAAGCTTGTTTTGTCGATGAATTTTTAATATACCACTACCTTTCAAATTTCATGAAAATAGGTTCACTAGTTTTTGCGTTAGAGGCGTCCCATAGATACATCACAACCACCCTGTATAAATTACTGAGTTTGGATGTGGCTTAGATATGTGTTTGGCATAATTTCTAATCCAAAAGGTATTTTGTTCAATTTTTAACGGTTTATTTTTGATAATAATCAAATGAAAGTGAAACCGAGATGGTTTTCCAAACAATGTCCTTGGAATATTATTTTGAAGATCATATTCTATTTTCAGCTAATTTCCGAATGTAGGATGTTTTTTTCGGTGACAACAAGCGATGTGTGTAAATTGTAGCGTTAATGGACATTAATGGATGTATTGTTCGGCAATAATGTAGGTAACTCAGCAATCGGAAATAATTTGTATTTGTACGTCTGGAACAAGCTGTGACAGGACAATAACGAACCTGTTAGTCGGTTACCATTTACCACCAAATATCCTTTAGTTCCATGCCAGTGACAGCTCGTTATTTTATACTATTCCCGTCCGTTTTGTTCATTAAATTGTAATAACACCCCCGAACCGCGAACTAAATGCAAAAGGGAAGGACGAGCGGCGCAATGCATATTGAGAGGAGGAGGATGAGGACGCAATTTATCTTTCTCATCCTCATCTTCGAGGCGTTTTATCAAAGTGTCATTGTTTTAAAACTCGACGCATACGGAAGAAGTTATTAACAGACTTTCCTCTCGCTAGCATCTTTCTTGCAGTTGTTAACGAAGTGAATATTCATCGAAGGGTTAGGCGAGCATTTTGCTCTTTAGCAAAAAAATAAAGTTAATGGCTGTCTCGTAAAGACCCTTCAACAACTATAAAATTAAATTTACATTTCGCCCCCGAGCGCGCTGCTTTACACAAGTAGCGAAAAAGCACCTTGTAGCGCCGCATTATTATTACGGTGTAAATATCAACCTTCGGGAAGTAACTCCTAGGGACTAAACTCGCACTCGACAGCTATGATGAGACCCATTATCATAATAGGCCTCCTTTCAGCTGAAATAATGGGACCCAAGTGTAGAACGCAAATTTTCTTCTAGATTATTTTCATAGAGTGTGATGTATTGCAACCCTTCGATGATAGGGGCACTTTTAAACTAACTCCGACGAAGACGTGATTGGAAAAAGGAAAAGTTCTCCTACTTGACCCATATTCGGACTAGCTAGCTTGATTTCTTTATTGCACGTGTGTGTATTAAAAATTTGCGATTGGCGAACTTTGGTTACCATAGAAAACATTTCGATTACACCAAGTTTAAGGGTAGGTTCTAATAAAAATTTTAAAGGTTCGTTTTCCTGTTCATTCAATTTTATTTATTAAAGAATTTTTGCTTCGATATACCTATATGTCATTTTATCCCTGTAATTCGTTTTTTTAGTTTTCTTGATAAGTATAATAGAAAAATTGAAAAATGTCTCCATCCATGACAAAATATCCAAAGTGGTAGGTACCTAGGTAGGTATATTAAAAGACAAGTTTTATAAGGCAAGGTTTTATCGCTCGATTCCAAGCTTTCCAAAGGACGAGTGCGATAAAAGGCCTTATGAATCGAGTATTTTATACATTTTTTTCTATTTTAGTCTTAAAGGATAAAAAACCACAATATTACTTAAAGAACAAGTAACAGATTGGTGTCTCGCAAATCGAAAAACGAAAAACTGATTTTCAAGCGTTGAAGTTTTTTTCACCCCAAAAAACCCTTGAAAATTGATCCATTTTGTGTTTTGTCTAGACCAGATTTTTCGAAATTTCTGAGACAATTTGAATTTTTGTTAAAAGAAAATTGGGAAAATGACTAAGAAAACTAGACATAATAATCTGAGTTAAAAAGTTACACACATTAGACTATTAAAGTTGTTAAGAAAACCATCGATGCCAGAGGTCCCAAACGGAACCGCTGAAAATCTGTTCATTTTGGTTGTTTATTTTTAAATGCTTAACATTTTTTTATTGTTCCAACGGATAGAAATTTTATTCTAAGAAATGAAAAGAAAGATACATACCTAATTCGAAATGATACTAATTTATTTTGATTCTTGTGGTCAAAAAAGTCTGGAAGAAGTTAAAAAATATCCATTTATTTAGAAACAAAGTAATAAAAAAAGAATACAGCCCAAATGATCAAACATGTCAGTGTGGTCATCTCTAATTTTTTGAAATTGACATGTGATAAACCCACATCTGACTTTCCAATTGATGTTAGGTTGGGCTAGGTTTGGGCTAGGTTGGGCTCAAATTCTTCTTTATCAAGAATATCGTTGGAATTGTAAAAACTTGATTATTTATTTTAAATTGAATTGTAGATAACATTCTCCTTTAAATTCGGGGATATAAACTTTTCCAAGTAAACAAAAAAATCACACATATACAGGGTGTTAATACTAAGTCGTTACACCCGAAAATGGCAGTTAGAACTCATTAAAACAAACAACTTTTTTTAGTTCCAATTTTTGATTTGGGGCCTCTGTTCGTAGTTATTGGATTTCTTTTGTTTTTCTAACAATCGTAATAGCTTCTTCATTTCAGGGAATATTTCAAAAAACGAAAGGTTTTCAAAATGAGCTTACGGTTCTCTACAATATTTGTATTTACAGTTATTTTATATTTTTTTAAATAACAAAATGGCGACCGATCAAAAATTTCAAATCTCAATATTTTGATAACCACCCCATAGATTTTTGAAAATATATATTTTTTTAAAATCGTCAAACTATCTATTACAACATTTGTCTAAAACATTTTCTTCTATCTATCCAAAAAAGAGGTCTTTAATTAAATTACAGAAGAGCATGTGTAAAGTATCGACGAATTAAAAAGAATTTAGATCGAAGTAGCTTTCTGCTATTAAAAAATAAAACAAAAGAACAATTAGATTAGTGCACAAAACTGAACGAGATACGTTTTAAAATGAATAATTATCAAAACACTGAACTTCGTGACATGGTTTTGGTTTTTGGGGGGAGGCAAGGCACAGGAAGCTCGAAGAATCTATCGGAGAAGATACCCAAATCGCCATCAACCAAGTAGCTAAATTTTTAGAAAAATTTGCAGATGTTTACCAGAGTATGGTTATTTTGATCCAACAATTGGTGAGAATGCTAACAGATTTCGTCGAACTATTGCACTTGAAGAGGCGTCCTTGATATTATATGGTTGAACATGACCACTGTAATTTTTGCTGTAATTTAACCGTAATTTATCTAAAATTTGGCTACTTGGTTGATGGCGATTTGGGTATCTTCTCCGATAGATTCTTCGGGCTTCCTGTGCATTCCGCCTTGCCTCTCCGAAAACCAAAACCATGTCAGGAAGTTCAGTGTTTTGATAATTATTCATTTTAAAACGTATCTCGTTCAGTTTTGTGCACTAATCTAATTGTTCTTTTGTTTTATTTTTTAATAGCAGAAAGCTACTTCGATCTAAATTCTTTTTAATTCGTCGATACTTTACACATGCTCTTCTGTAATTTAATTAAAGACCTCTTTTTTGGATAGATAGAAGAAAATGTTTTAGACAAATGTTGTAATAGATAGTTTGACGATTTAAAAAAAATATATATTTTCAAAAATCTATGGGGTGGTTATCAAAATATTGAGATTTGAAATTTTTGATCGGCCGCCATTTTGTTATTTAAAAAAATATAAAATAACTGTAAATACAAATGTTGTAGAGAACCGTAAGCTCATTTTGAAAATCTTTCGTTTTTTGAAATATTCCCTGAAATGAAGAAGTTATTACCATTGTTAAAAAAACAAAAGAAATCCAATAACTACGAATAGAGACCCCAAATCAAAAATTGGAACTAAAAAAAGTGATTTGCTTTAATGAGTTCTAACTGCCATTTTCTTCCAAAGTTGTAAAATATTTAATGAAAGGTAAAACTGCTTTGGCAGCCGGACAAATAAATCTTGTAAATCAAGTTGTAGGTAGAGGCTCTTGAAAAAATTAAAAATAACCCGGAAGCTGCAAAAATGATTTTGAATTATATAAAAAACGATAACCATCCTTATCAAGTATTAGCCGAGGACTAGTTAGTTCCCTTGCAACAATGGGTGTTTCGATGAAATATTAATAAATGTATTTTAAAAATTTATCCAATTACCAACAAAAGAAAGTTATAGATGTGTGGAAAAATAATAGTACGTCGGGTTCATGGCTAAACAAGCCAAAACGCTGCACTTTTTGATTTTGCATGTAGAACGGATTCTTTCCTTATTGAGGATTCTAAATTAGATTTTCTTGTAGTAGGTTAACTCGAATATGGAAACAAAAGGTCGTGCTAGGTACCACCGTTACTTACTGTGATTATTGTGCATGTTTCCTGCACATTAGCACATAGTTGCAACTGAGAAACAATGGATATTGTCATTTTCCTGTACAACCATCTCGATTTTGAAATTTACCAGCTTGTTAATTTCGATAGCTTTTGTTTTGGAACTGTAATAATCGCCTGCTCCCTACCCCCAGTAACATGTATTAATACCAATAGGTAAACGCCACGAGCGTTTAGCTAAATATGATTTATGAGGAAGAGAAATAATTGAGTTTTGAGACCTACATTCTCTGTTCGAGTTATTTTGTATTGTAAATAGGAAACTGCATCGCGAATTGTACCAGAATTTAATTATAGATGGATAGAAATACACGAGTTACTTTGACTACTGTAAACAGTTGGTTTAGATTTTTATTTGTTTAGTGCTTCCCTGTTAATCAAGTTTACAGGAAATGCAACAGTAGCGTACTTTGAAAAAGACACATCACTCCGCTTGCTTGATTCCGCCAAAAATGTTTTTATAAAACACCTAAAACCAATCAACGATAAAAATACTAAATATAAAATTTAGTTTTTCTATTTTGGTATGATAAGGAGCTTCTTGGCGCACCAAAAAGAATTTATACAGGGTGGTTGTGATGTATCTATGGGACGCCTCTAACGCAAAAACTAGTGAACCGATTTTGATGAAATTTGAAATGAAGGGGTATATCAAAAATTCATCGACAAAATAAGCTTTTCAAAAAATCCGAAACCGGAAGCGGAAGTTAGACATGTCTTTTTGGTAAAATTTTTTTCAGAAGCGGAATTTTGAAAATCTTAGTAGGGGATGTGAAAGAAGACCATAATTCAAGGGAAACAGTTTTTTGCCGGACTCTAACTTCAAAATGGCGGCCGCTATGAATTTTTCAAAATTTCGACTTCAACGCCCCATAACTCAAAAACAGCGCTCCTACAAAAATTTTGAAATTTTTGAAAAATAATTACAAAGAAACTGTCCACACGATTTTGTGTACATTTTCTGTACTTATGCAGCTTATTTGTTTTATAGCTGCATTTTGGTTTTCGATGAACGCCAGAATTCCACTGTGGCGCCCTCTACGAGGTTTTGAAAATCGGAGATGATGCTCTCTACATTTTATGTATTTGAGGTTTCTTTCTCCGTTCAACGGCTAAGCGCCGTGACATTAGGTTTTAGACGCAATAAAACGGAAATTATCCCAGTTTATTTCAAAGTAATTAAAAACTATCCATTTTTAGTAACTGAAAATTATACAGTGTGTCCACAGACTCATTCTCAACATGGGGATCTCGCTTATTATGAGAGATACAGATTTGGTTAAATGGAATGAAATATTCCTTAGGTAAAGTTGTACCACAGCCCATAAATAAACTTTCGATATTTAATGTAGTTTTGTAAATGTGGTGGAAAAAGTGAATTTTTGGCTTTTTCATTTTTTCCTGTAACTCATTTAGTTTAATAGGAAGTCGAATTTAATTTGTACTTTCTTAAGGCACTTTTTTAATAGGAATTTAGTGGTGTATTCAGATTTTTGAAAACTGTCATTGTATTTGAGTTACAATGGTCAACTTCATTTTTTCTTATGGAGGTCATAGTTGGCTATGTCACTACTGAAAAGAGATTTTTTTTCTCTTTTCAAAAATGTATAATTTGTTATACCTAATATCAAAACTAACGGCTAAAAAATGTAAAAAAGAATTTAATTTAAATGTAAAGTTTCTCAATATTAAGGTTCTGAAACCCAAACACAATTGAATCAATTGTGACTGCAATTGTTTGTTTGTTTGTTGTGTTTCTTTATAACCATAGTTGTCTGTCAGTTTATTTTATTTAATCTTAAATTAATAATTGCTTATTTATAAACATTATTTCTAACATAATGGAATCGTTCAGTAACAGTGATAAGTTTGATATGTTGTCTTGTTACATTCTGTCTCACAAAAATTCAACGCGAGCTGCCGAAATGTACTTAAACCACTATCCAGAATGAAGACAACCTCATGAATCGACCTACAGAAATTTAAGGGTAAATTTAATAGAGCACGGATTATTTATTAAACCGTATAAAAACCCTCAATGTATAAGTGAAGAAACCAAAACTTCCGTTCTACAAGTAATTATTGAAAATCCAAACACTTCAACTCTGGAAATTCAACGTAACACCGGCATTCCCAAATCTACTGAAGTACTGATGATAAAATATTGGCATCGCACAAATATCATCCATATAAATACAATGTGTGTCAATCTTTAAGATCAGGGGATAATGAAAGACGAAGAGAATTTTGTGAATGGTATACTAGGAAATGCGATGCTAATGATAATTTTCCTTCTCAAATATTATGGTACTAAATAAGTTTTCTTTTATTCTATGGTCTTTTAATTTTTTAGTCGTTAGTTTTGATATTAGGTATAACAAATTATACATTTTTGAAAAGAGAAAAAAAATCTCTTTCCAGTGGTGACATAGCCAACTATGACCTCCATAAGAAAAAATGAAGTTGACCATTGTAACTCAAATACAACGACAGTTTTCAAAAATCTGAATGCACCATTAAATTCCTATTAGAAAAGTGCCTTAAGAAAGTACAAATTAAATTCGACTTCCTCTTAAACTAAATGAGTTACAGGAAAAAATGAAAAAGCCAAAAATTCACTTTTTCCACCACATTTCCAAAACTACATTAAATATCGAAAGTTTATTTATAGGCTTTGGTACAACTTTACCTAAGGAGTATTTCATTCCATTTAACCAAATCTGTATCTCTCATAATAAGCGAGATCCCCATGTTGAGAATGAGTCTGTGGACACACTGTATATGAAAGGAATCTTCATATAGAAAGAAATAAATAAATAAATAAACGAAATTAAATAGTAAAAACCCATAGCACATCTTCGAACACTGGACTTCATCTTCACCGACGCATCCTTTTCTGTAAAGGTCCCAGCTGCTGATGGTGGTAGTGCAGCAATGTTTGCCTTGTATTTGAAGGCAGATTTTATGTAGCAAACATACCTCAAGTGGTTTAGAGAAGGTACGTTCTTTCCGCTGTAGCCGTATAGTGAAACAAGAAAACGTTCACCAGCATCAGCAACCACCTCCTGAGTAGCGTTTGAGTTTTTGAATATTTTTATTGTGCCAGCGAGATTACGGTTCTTGGTCAGTGTATGAATGAACTTCAGCTTCCATTGATCGAACAATGCTGACGTTGTATCGCAACTTCTTATGGTGTGTAAGAAAAGAATGTTATCAGCAATTATTGTTTCTCTTACAGCATCGATCGGGGAGAATGTAGTTGGAGAAACTTTGTTTTTCTCAGGTTTCAAAAAGAATAGATTTTCAGGTTTGCAGAGACCTATCAGAATTACCAAGAGATCCACATCCTCACCAACTACAATCACGGTCTCATTTGTTGGAGCCAAAGACAATGCTGTGATCACTATCAGGTAGTCAGAATCTTCTTTTGCTTGCTTGCAAGTCATTCCTGCTGATGGAACTTCTTAGCGAGCATTGATATTAACCGACTTTTGTTTTTCGGGTTAGCAGAGAAAATTTCTTTGGACGTCGTTGGTATCATGGTGTCGTCAAACAATATGTCAGCTGAACAAAGTTTTCTTGTTCTTTTCATACGCTCTGTACTTTTTGCACCACCTTCTTCGTCATCAGGGTACCCATCAAAAACAACTACTGACGTATATATGTTATTTTTGTATAAATATAATTTTTCTTTGGCAATTTTTGTCATAAGGAAACATTCAAACCAAATTACGTACCTATGTGAATTGCGGAATGCTGGGTATCAAATCCCCACGGGAGCCAAAATCTTGAAAGTAGTTTGGTTTGAACGTTTTCTTGTGAAGAAAATAAACAAAGTAAAACTAGATTTATAAAAATTATTTATATGTGCAAACTGATGTGGATTTTAAATGACATATACCCGCCTCAACAGTATAGAAGTTAAGTTGTAGTGCAGTCGGGACTGCACGTTAATAGTGTACTAACACTAGTGCACACTGCTCTGGTTCAGTGTAACTGCACTTTAATGTTAACTGAATTCCTCATAAGAAATTTGATTTACAGACATTCGTGATTTAAAGAAAGGAGCTCCTTTTTTAAGAGGCAGTTCTTAATGAAGAGGGGGGGGGCTCAGGTAGCCAACAAGATGAACCCCAACAGTTAGCACCGCGCGGGAAGAACGAGAAATGTTACATGCTGGAAGCCAAGTGATATAAAATTTTACGCTCTATAATCTCAATTGGTGACACTCCTGTGGTTACACCCTTGATGGGAGAAAAAAACCTTAAATACATAAAATGTAGCAAATTGTATCCTCTTTCATTTCATATAGGATCAATATTTACAAAAAATGGATACATTTCGAAATATTTTATAAAAACTAAAAATCCGTTTTTTATACGCTTTTTCAAAAAATATTTTCAAAAATATTAAAACTACACCAAAACTTTCCCCTATTTTCTACCATTTGACTAGACTACAATGCTGCCTCGCGAACTGTACTGTTGAATACCAAAAACAAAATGTTTATTTTTAGTATGGGAAAGTCGAGGGGAGTTTTGCACCTCCACTTTTTTTTGAAGTAATATTGCGGTTTTTTTATCCTTTAAGACCAAAATAGAAAAAATTGTATAAAACACTATCAAGAAAAAGTTTTTTATTTTAATTATTGAAATAATTTTCTCGTGGGATTCCCCTATGCACTTTTCACTGTAAAATTTCATAAAAGAATAAATCGACATTCACATATCACCCCTAATCAACTACGATGAACAAAACATGATAGTTTGAAGTACATTTCACATCTCCATTCCTCTAGGGTCTTCGCTTTACTCATGTAACGTAACATATCCAACAAGGCATAACACTTTAAACAATGTTACATTCGAATGGGTATAATTTTTTTCAAGAATCATAACTTTAAATTTAAATAAATTACAATTTATTTGGACCAAACGTAATTAATATAGAAATGGACGATGTTGTTGTTTTCTAAGGACAGGGGGTGGACCTCTTCCTCTTTACGATTGGGCTTCTGCTTCGTACCCTTTCTTTAGGTTCACTACGGGCCTTGAATCGTTTCCTGTTTCTAACAAATGAATCAGTTAGGTTCGCTGAAGCTTGCCATTTTATTGTGAGAAAATCAAACTTACCGTTGTTTGAAAATATTTTTTTTATTATCGTTCATGTTTGTGTTTCTTCTTTTCTTTCTGTTCCTTCTTCCACGCTCGTTACAGGTAAGTAAATTGGCTTCAGCCAAAAGATATACCTTCGGATGTAGACGTTCTGCAACAAGTATTAATAAAACATTTTTGAGTGGAAATTTAATATGAGACCAAGAGGATAAAATCAAGGAATCAAGGATAAAAGATTAAATTTTAAATTCTTTAATAATTCATCAGCGAATTTAAGGTAAAGGTTTAAGCTTCTTAGATCCATCCTGTATTACTTATCTTCACTATTTTTTTATTGTATTTTAATTGAATCCTTCAGAAGATAATCATTGGGTTTTGTACGTTTGCGTTTCCTTAAACTCATCTTACAACCAACCCCGTACAGCGATTTTCCTTTTTCCTGCTTTTACGTTAAAGAGATTGGTACAAAAATAATTCAAGTGTGTAATAAAATTTAAGACTGGAAAATTAAAACGAAAAAGGAAACATAAAACACAGAAGGAAATAGTTTGCATAATTGATTTCAATTTTGTATCTATCCCTAATTGTCATTTAAAAGCAGTTTTCCACATTTTGATTGTCCCATTGCTCTAATTCCCCAATTTCTTTCGGATCCGTTTTCGTTTGTTCTCCGATTCGTAATATTCGAGGATGAATAAATTTTAAGTTATCGTTCGAATTCTCTTTGCTAATCAGGCGCGGACTGGACAGGGTGACTAGGTGGCTTCGCCACCTGGGCCAACAGGCCAGGCCGATGTGGCCCAAAAATAAGAAGTTTGTTTGGTTCAAGCAAAATTTCTCTAAATTCTAATCTTAATTGAATTAATCGGGAAACACGACATCGCGACAATCGTTGTTTTCTTATCGTAGCTATTATTTTTTCGCAAAGACGATCCGACACGTCGATTTTAGTTTTTAAATTGACATTTTTTGATCTATGCGTTGACCCTACATCACTTCCGATATAACCGGAAATGGTAACAACTTTGTTATTTTAAATTTTAAAAGGGGTGACAAACTTTTTTAGAATTTGCAAGTCCTTCGTTGTTGCAGCTCCTAATAATAGTTTCTTGTTGCAGCACAGTTAAAAATTATTTTTTAGTAGATTAGGCTGAATATCGTCTTACATTTGATGTAATTGTTCATAAATCCAACCTCTATTAAGGGCGCGCTGACACAGTGGTGGGGGATGCACATTGTCTTAGTAGGGAAAACTTCCAATTAAAGGTTTCGACAAAAAAGTAAAGAGGGCAGTAGTTGTATGAATTTGAACAAAAATTAAAAATTGCGATTTTGGAATACAAAAATAAATCCAAACATCTGCAGTGGCAGATCCCTTATGAAAATCGGAGTGCCTTGATAATCAATGTCAGTTGACAGATATTATCAAGGCACTCTGATGCAAATTTCTTAACTGCAGCTACGGTCATGCAAGATAGGTGTTTCCAATTCTGCGTAACCACTTCTAGTTTCTGTGTTAGCAATAATATCAAGTATCAGTTCTTCTCATATCGCTATATGTCTAAATTTATCTATAGAGTGTTAACTAATAAGTGCGAAAAAATTTAGGATTCTACATTAAAAATTAGCACAAGCCTTTACTATGCTATGTGAAACTTACAACTCTTATCAACTTCTCTTTCAGAATTTTTTTGTGAACCAAGGTAAGGGTTTGTAATTTTTTTACTTGAAAACTATCAACTTTACGGGAAAAACGAAAGATACAAAAAAGTTTCCAGACTTATCAAGCTATGTAATTCACATTTTTACAAAACCCATACCTTGGTTCACAAAATAGTTCTGAAAGAGAAATTGATAAAAGTTGTGTTTCACATAGTGAAGGCTTATGCTAATTTTCGATGTAGAATCACCTTCTGAATTTTTTCACACTTATTAGTTAACACCTATATATGCGATATGTTCAAATACTACGGCCGCGGACCGAATTCGCCGTCTGCCTCCAACACATACAGATATAGGTAGTAGATGGTATGCATAAAAGGAAGTAATGAAACATTTTCCTTGTTTGCAGTAGTGAGATGTCTTGTAAAGAACTTAGAAGTTAAAAATACTATTCTCCAACAGTAAACTACTACCTATATGTAAACACTTTATTTTTTTAATTTAAAATTTGTTGATTTATTAAGTAAAAAAATTAAAAAAAATTTGGTTTGAAATAGCAATATTCGAAACAAAAAATCCAGTTGTACCTAAATTTCTTAAATAAATTCTAGATATAACTTTGCATTATTCATAACAATTTTTAAATAGGTTTTACTCTTGCATGTTGCCGGCATTTCTTACAAGTTTTAAAATTTGCATTGTATGTTCCTAACAAAAAATGTCAGTTTTAAATATTTAAGACAAATTAGAAAATATTATCCACAATCATTTATTAAGTGGTAGTAACATAAATAATTCTCCTTAGTTTTACACTGTGGTTTTACGAAATGTCGTACAGTTTTGGGATAAAATTTCATATTGTGTATTGCCAGAGGGTATTTTACTATTTTCGCTTTTGCATTTTTTACATTATTTCTCCTTTTTTATGGCTTCTCCTTTTCCTTTTTTGCCTTGTTGTCTCCCTTTTTAAATGTTTTATTTTGAATTGTAAGCACTTCTTTAATTAATGCCATAAGTACAAACTGACGTTAATTTTGTTCAGTAGGTACTCACCTATACGAAGTTATTTTCATTTATTCATTATTCAATGATAAACAGAATATTTGACATAAACTAAGCTGTTTAATTGATTATTACCTATAAATTATAAATTACTTATCAGCATCACCTTACAGATTGTGAAATTGACGTTTTGCGGTAAATTACATTCTGACAATCAGTTGTGGAATTTTTACGTGGTGCAATCTACCCGAAATGGTCTGAACTTTAAAACAATATGTCACCCTGATATGGTGTGAATCTCAACTAATGGTTGTTAAAAATTTACGATTTTTTATTAATCTCGTTTCAATTGCAACCGATTGATGTGAAATTTTGCTAGTAATTATTAAATGATGTGGGGACGGCAATAAGCTATTTTCAAATTATTTCGTCACTTAAAATTTTTAATTTTTATTAATTTCAATAATTTATTTAACCTATTAAACAACACAATTAAGCCATGAAAATTGGTTATTGCCTTCAGCCATCCTTATTCTTTAAAATAAAAAAATATAATTGGGCATATGATGATTAGTTTTTTAGATTAATAAAAACGCGCAAAGGCTTGTTTTCAACTGTGTATTTCGTCCACTCGTCAGCGCCCTCTTAACATAAATGAATCATATTATTTGAAAGACATTCTTTTAATGTATAAGCACATTTTTTAAAACTGAATGTTATCAGATCCTTTTTGTTGAGTCTGTTTTATCTAAGGTGTTGGTTAGATAATATTCCAGTTTACAGACCGACCTTGCACACGTTTTGGCTTTCGATATACTACTAAAACCCTCAGTTAGTTTACTTTCACCGCTTAAATACAACATCTGACTAAAGATCTCCTATTTTATTGTACAAAATGTGTTAAATTGTGTGACTTAGAAATTATACGAAGTGTGAGTGTTGAACTATGAATATAATGTTGAACAGCTTCCTTATTCTACAAGAATTATCTGCAAACTGACAAGTAAGTGGTGCAATAATCGATACATTTTTGTAAAGAGGCATTACATTTGCGCAACTTTTCACTAATTTAACAAACTTTGTATCTCTTAAGATATAAAGGTAGTCGAGAGATCCCTATTACATCATCTTATCTCGGGCACCCTGTATTATTGCAATAGTTGTATGTTTTTCTTTTCTTTTGGCAAGAATTCTACTTGCACCGAAGGAATTAAAATAGTTATTAAACATTTTTACAATCAAGTTGCAAAGCAAGAAAACTCCGCATCTCAAGAAAGTGCGATAAGTTCTTTAACACTTCCTCGAAAAAAAAAACAAAAATAAGGTATCCAAAATCTGCTTATCAAAAAATTAGTGGACAAAAAGTGGTTTGAAATTAAAGTTCGATGTCGTATAGGTAATCTGTCGGATCAACGACATAATTTTATTCATATTGTCAGGGAATGGCATATAAAGGACACCGTGAGGAGACAAAAAATGCCAAAAATTTGCAACTTTTTTTTATTTAATACCTGACTAAAAAAAATTGACTTGTCTATGAAAGCATTTATTTAGTAGTTTACATTTTCACATAGCCACCCGGACCAATCCAGCCCAGCCCGCCCCTGCTTTGCTTTGTGAGATTTTTTAGAGGAATAGGCGTAGGAATCTATTTTTAAAAGGGTAAGAGGAAAAAGGTTTGTAATAAGTTACCATAATCTCCTTCCGGATTATTTGCTTCTGCGGCTTCATCTTCGTTCGATTCATTTCCTCCCACTTCTTGTTCTTCCCCATCCAACAGTTCAAGTATGTTAACTGCTGCTACTATGTCCTCCTCTGGTATATCTTCTTCTCCTGCTATTGCCTCTTCGACAACTTCTTCTATATTGTCTGGGAATAGTCCGTCAACTGCTGCTAATATGTCCTCTTCGACAACTTCTTCTTCTAGGTTAAGTGGGTATGGTTCGTGTAGTTGTAGTCGGTCCATTAACATTATACGTGCCGCAAAAAATCTTTTAAAATAATTCATTTTTATAGTTTGATTTTCTTTAAATTTCCTTAAGAGATTTAGATAATGTCCTGAAAATTTCTGTTTAATTTGGGTTCAATGAAAATTTTGAAAATATGTTTGGCATTTGACAGAAGATTTTAAAATTGTTTTGATTATTGTTCTGTTTTCTTTTTTCGCCATCATGATTCATGTTTTTATTGCGTTGATCTGTGAACAGTCGACAACAACGTTTTGTAGCTTTGTATAGGGGTGAGTCAAATTATACGACTTTTTTTTACTGACTTTATTATTGGGATTATATCACTCATACATATATTATAGAATAGACCAATAGGATTTAAGAATTTTTTAAAAATCAATCACGGCGGGAATTCTCGGATATACCTTCTTGGTCCATCGGTATATTCGATTTGGTATTTCGCCTTTTTATTGGCTGTGATATGATGGTATCTGTAGCAACCGTACATATAACAATAATTGATTTTTGAATTCAAGGAAAATATTTTTTTACCGGACTCTCTAACTTCAAAATGGCGGGCGCTACGAATTTTTCAAAATTTCGACTAAAACGATTCCAACGGCGCTCTTTTAAAGTTTTTGAAAAATTATTACAAAAAAACTGGCCACACGATTTTGTTTAAATTTTCTACACTTATGCAGCCTTGGTGTTAGGTACATTTTCGTTTTTTGATTGCTGCTAGAATTTCACTGTGGCGCCCTCTACAAGGTTTTGAAAATCGGAAATTAATGTTCCTATAGCTCCTTTATTAATCAAAATATGAAAAAATTTTAAATATAAAACTTATTCAATTTTATAGCCTAAATTTATATTCCGTATACAGGGTGTTTGGTTTCCACAGTACAATAAGCAACTTTGTTATTTTAAATGAAACACCCTGTATATTATTATATAATTGAATGCAAAATTGAATTGTCTATCACATAGTATAAGGTAGTCATATAGCTAAAATGTACGGTTGATGATAAAATCGCGAACTTCCGCTGCGTTAGTAAATTAGATGCCTGTCTCTATTCTGTACGTATCGAACCCGTATAGTCTGGTGTTTCTCGCTACGCATTCAAATGATTGCCAATGCTGCCTCGCGATCTACTGTTGAACACCATAAACGAAATTTTTATCCAGGGGAGGTGCGCAACTCCACTTTTTCTCTTTCTTTTCTATCTGGATTTGTCTCTTTTTTGTTATTTCTCTTCCCCTCCTCTTTTTGTATATTCCCACTTGCCTTCGCCTTTCTGAAATTTCCCATCCTTTTGATTATTATTTCTTATCTTGAACATGGTGCCGAGGGTGTCACATATTGGCCGTACTTTCATGTTACCGCAAATGTTTTTTTTATTCTAGTAAGAAGGGACGAGGTTTTAACATTTCAAATTGAAAATGTAAAAGTTTTGAAGTAAAATTAAATATAAATTCTGTGGGCAATTAATTGTGCTTGTCTTGAGTTTTCTCTTGTTATTGTAATAATTTGTAGTTTGTACGAACAGGAGGAGGACTCCTTGGCCTTTTCCAGAGGAACGCAAGCAACCCCTCGTTATAAAATAAATCAACACAAGATTCAAAGTAATAGATTGTAGTAACTGTTTATTCAAGATTGTTCGCACGTGTACATAAAGCTCTCGAGAGCACGAACCGTGGAGAATTCAAAATATTCATAAACCAAGCAACACATTTAAGTTAGGTAGCTGCCGCTGTTACCTCTAAAGTGCTGACGTATTAAGTATGTTTGGATCCCAGAAGTTAAGTAAATCAGAGAATGAATATATCCAGTTTCAAGACTAAATATAAAACCACGAGTCAACGCACTTTCCCTGTACACAAAACTGCACCGTTTTATTATTATATACGCACTCCCTCCTCCTAATTATGTCATGAGAATTTACCAATTCACGCACATGTGCGCTTTATGTCTGCCCGATCGATGACACGATGGCTTGCTGGAATTTACACCACATTTCCAATCTTTTTCCGACTCCCCGCAATTGTTAAAAAATTGTTTTTAACTGTTTATGGTTAATTAAGGGCAATTATGGAATTTACAATGCCAACTATATACCTATTACATAGCAATTTTTACCACCTGCGCGCTGCGTTAAAAAACCTCACAAATTTAACAGTTTTGCATCCTCCATGCTCTCGTATGTATTGCCATAACAGTTCCCTTCTTATTTTAAAAAGTGGAGGTGCACACCTCCCCTGGACTTTTCCATACTAAAAATAAACATTTCGTTTTTGGTATTCAACAGTAGTTCGCGAGGCAGCATTGAAAATCACTTGAATGCGTAGCGAGAAACACCAGACTAAGACTATACGGGTTCGATACGTACAGAAGAGAGACAGGCATCTAATTTACTAACGCAGCGGAAGTTCGCGATTTTCTCATCAACCGTACATTTTAGCTATACGACTACCTTATACTATGTGATAGACAATTCAATTTTGCATTCAATTATATAATAATATACAGGGTGTTTCATTTAAAATAACAAAGAAGGTTATTGTACTGTGAAAAGCAAACGCCCTGTATACATGATATAAATTTAGGAGAATACAGAGCTATATACGGAATAAGTTTTATATTTAAACTTTTTCATATTTTGATTAATAAAGGAGCTATAGGAGCATCAATTTCCGATTTTCAAAACCTCGTAGAGGGCGCCACAGTGAAATTCTAGCATTAATTAAAAAACGAAAATGTACCTAACACCTAGCTGCATAAGTGTAGAAAATTTAAACAAAATCGCGTGGGCAGTTTTTTTGTAAAAAATTTTCAAAAATTTTAAAAGAGCGCCGTTGGAATCGTTTTAGTCGAAATTTTGAAAAATTCATAGCGCCCGCCATTTTGAAGTTAGAGAGTCCGGTAAAAAAATATTTTCCTTGAATTATGGTCTTCTTTTATATCCGCTACTCAGATTTTCAAAATTCTGCTTCTGAAAACAATGCTACCAAAGAAACATGTCTAACTTCCGTTTCCGGTTTCCAATTTTTTTGAAAAGCTCATTTTGTCGATGAATTTTCGATATACCCCTTCATTTTAAATTTCATCAAAATCGGTTCACTAATTTTTGCGTTAGAGGCGTTACATACCCACACCCCCACAGACAGACATTTTTTCTAAACCACTTTTTTGGGTTCCTGAAGGTCCAAAACTCAAAAGATGTATTTCTGCGAAAATCTCGATTTATTTTCATGATATCAATATTTTCCATATACCAGTGGTGGTATGGGAAAGTGAAAACAGCTGAACATCATTAATACTGTCCACTTATTTTTTCTACCCCTAAATTAGTTTGTTTTTCGGTTTTTAAAAAATACGACTTTGATATGCTTTAAAAATGTAATTATTTTGTATTTATTCTGTCAAAGTAATTTTCCAAACTGTTAATTATTCTTGTTCGTTTGTTTTTGACTTTACATTACGTTAATTAAAATAAAATCAACGTAGTATTTATTTAGTCTAGATTTTAACTTGGTTTGTTTTTGTGTAAGAAAACATCCTGATCCCTAAAGGCAAACATTAGATTTTCCTTTGAAATTTACAAAATTTCCTTCTCCATTTTGGAAAACTTCATCGGAAGGGGCTTGAAAACTCAACAAACGAACGAGTTTGAACTCATTTCCTTTTCATACATTCAGGTGTTTGATCAATGAAAGGGTTTTTGTTTTTTAGATGAAAATTTCCTGTTCTGCATCCATTTACAATATATTTTTTTATTTTATCCCTAAAGTAATGTTGAAAACAATTTATTGCTCGTTAACTTTTATCTTTACAACCTCTGGGAGTCGTTAAAAAATTGTGACGATTCGGCTGTTGGACGTACTGTTCGTATTTATCTTTTTATGATCGTAATTTTTTATCTGTTACCTTTCTCGTTTAACTAGAAGTAGATTGTAATAAAAAAAATTGTACATGTTAAACTGTTTAACAAGATGAAAAATTTTAACTCATTATTTAAATGAGAAAAAAAATATTTGTCTCTATTTTTTCGCTTCTTGAATTAAAAACATTAATTTTTATGCAAGAAATATTCGTTCTGCCATCAGTTATTTCTTATACATTGTCCAACTGTTTTATTTTTCCTGCTATTGGTAGGAAAATTCCGTTTTTTTATTTTTTTTCTTTACCTTTCGCCTCTAACGCAAAAATTAGTGAACCGATTTTGATGAAATTTGAAATAAAGGGGTATATCGAAAACTCATCGACAAAATACGCTTTACAAAAAAATCAGAAATCGGAAACGGAAATTAGACATGTTTTTTTGGTAGCATTCTTTTCAGAAGCAGAAGTTTTAAAATCTGGGTAGCGGATATGAAAGAAGGCCATAATCCAAGGGAACCCGTTTCTTACCGGACTCTATAACTTCAAAATGGCGCCCGCTCTGAATTTTTCAAAATGTTTACTTTAACGCCCCACAACTTAAAAACGAGTTATCTGATCAGGTTTAGCAACAACTTGTTTGAAAGCCCTTTGGCGGTATTATACCATGAAGAAAAATTTATTTAGTAAATCCGAAAACAGTGGCAACAACGATCTTCCAAAATTTTGAAACTTTTGAAAAATTATTACAAAAAAACTGCCCACACGATTTTGTTTAAATTTTCTACACTTCTGCAGTTTGGTGTTAGCTACATTTTTGTTTTTTGATGAACGACAGAATTCCACTGTGGCGCCCTCTACGAGATTTTGAAAATCGGAAATTGATCCTCCTATAGCTCCTTTATCAATCAAAATATGAAAGAAGTTTAAATATAAAACTTATTCAGTATATAGCTCTGCATTCCCCTATATTTATATCACGTATACAGGACGTTTGCTTTTCACAGTACAATAAGCAACTTTGTTATTTTAAATGAAACACCCTGTATATTATTATATAATTGAATGCAAAATTGAATTGTCTATCACATAGTATAAGGTAGTCTAGGTAGGCTAAAATGTACGGTTGATGAGAAAATCGCGAACTTCCGCTGCGTTAGTAAATTAGATGCCTGTCTCTCTTCTGTACGTATCGAACCCGTATAGTCTGGTGTTTCTCGCTACGCATTCAAGTGATTTCCAATGCTGCCTCGCGAACTACCGTTGAATACCAAAAACGAAATGTTTATTTTTAGTATGAGAAAGTCCAGAGGAGGTGCGCACCTCCACTTTTATTTTATTTCAATTTTATTCAATAATTTTCCCCTACCCTTCTTGGGTTTTTAGGTTGATTAAATATCGCTCTTCTTTTTTGGCATCGTTACCTGAACGTCTTTTCTTTACTAAATAGTTATTCATCAAAAAATTCGTAAAATAGAGGGTTGTGTTTTGGTTCTCTTTGGGAATTGCAGTAGGCGGCGGTTGTAAGTGAGTTTCGTTGTTGGTTGTCAACGCTTTACGCAGACACGGAAGGAGGTCCCAAAGCTCATGTTTGTGCTTATTTTCGTACAAGAAATCACAGCTGATGTGTTAAAAGCTCTTGTAGTCTGAAGTGTTGAGGTGATTGTTTTCAGTTTGTATACGGAAAACTTTTTAAGGAAACGTCCACGTGCCATGAATACTCAGCGGTACCATTGAGAATTGGCACAGGGGTTGTTTTCTACTTGGAGTTTACTGGAAGTTGCAAAAAAACGGTTTTACCTCCCATCACGGTCCACTTTTCTAACAATATATACCACCCTATTGTGTAGACGGGAACATAAACCGCGTTTTTTAGTTAAAAAAAAAAGGAAACGAAAGGTGCGTGAGTTGTAAGCATAAAATTTCCTTTTAGCTTTTGCTATACACTTTTTGGGGCATTTTAATAAAAAAAGTCACGATAAATTTTTTGTTTTCAATCTCCGTAGCGTTTACTCCTTTCGCATAATAAGTACCCATCCATGTTCTGATCGTTTCTCGAACATTACAGACATGGGGTGTTGCAGTTTTGATCCCAGGGCTTAAACTTTCGAAAACACCGGTAGGCCCTCACGTGTCCCAGCGCGGAAATCCGAAAACCAAACTTCTCTGAGAATAATTTAAACTTAAATTAGTTTTCAGGAGTGGGATCACCGGAAAATGGAAAAAAAGCGCTCGTATTTTTTATGTATAAAAAAACGACAATTATAATCGTATTAAGAAGTCCGGGAGGCTTCGTGTGTTACTGCAATGGCGTTTAGCGATCAGCTTTTGTTCACTCCGGATTTCGTTTGTTCTCATTGTGAACAGGCCGCCCGCGATAGAAATGCTATCGGACACGCTTATCGGGATAACATCAATCTGCCACCGTAATACGGCTTTTGTGCTGCACCCCCTGCAGAAAATATTTTAATAGGTATTAAAGCAAGGCATTTTAAAAAAAACCTGAAATTAACCTGAAAAACGTTTAAAATATCGCCCACGCTGATAACTTTCATTCTAATTACTTGAAAGGAATTGGGGCGGATAGGGAAGTTTTGCACCTCCTCGGGAGGGGCTTAAAAGTAACTTTCGGACTTGGCAAAGCGACATAACATGTTTGTGGTTTCCGAAGGATCATGCTACCACCACAAAAAGGAAAACTAACTCCCTAAACATTATCGGTTAGGTTAGTAGGGTTCGAAATTTGAAACACAACTCGTCATTTCAACAGTCGAGGCTAGCTTCGCCAAACTCGAATAAATCGCAAACTTTCTGTCATGTATTTTGTACAAGGTGTAGCGTAGGATTTGTCCCAAAAGTCACTTACTAACTTATGACCTTGAGCCGCGTAGCCAATCTTTATTTCAAGGTCACGCGGGTTTTTTGAGCCAACATTAATCCTTTTCTGAATTTAGTTAGAAAATCCTTTCTTTATTATGGGAAAATGTTTAAGGGACTTGAGTTGCCTGGGCAACGAATAGGAAAGTTTCAGTAAGTGAGTCGTTGTAATAACGATGCGTGAGTGCGTACCTGCGTGTCCAGATAAATGATTCACGTAAAGGAAAATTTCCGATTTTAATTTTCTTCGGCTTATTTTTGTAATTTCCCCGTAGTTAATGTCTTCATGCCCTTTTACGCGGAGAAGAAGGTTCATGCTATTTATTATCGCTTTAGGATCCTTGTTTCCCCCTAATTGGCTTCAAACATTCACAAAAGCCTGTACTTGTATGATAAATAAATAGGACTGACGGGTCTTAACTAATTGCGCCCCAGTCACCTCGAGCCTGAAATCTGAGCCCCCTTCCATTACCAAAGCGTTTCAATTCATGACAATACTAACGCGCGAGCCTTTTCTTCTATCCCCGTACCACCCCGTGCTATCCGCAGAACCGGTTAATTAATGCAATTAACCAAAATATGGAGTGAAGTAATATTAATTGAATTGATTGCACACCCACATAACGCGCGCCATCCGGGGCGGCGACTAATGACAAAACGGAAACAAGAAAATGCGTCCGTCGCAATCCATCCCTTGTCGACCCGGAGTATCTGTCTCCCTCGCAGGATTGATTATATTAAAGCTTGTTAAGGTGAAACACAACCTTTATCAAGACAGCCGTGCTGTGAATATATTTGCTTAACTCCTCCCCCGCACATCGAATGAATCGAACGACCGGAAACTGAAAAATTGCTTAAAGTGGTTCTCCATCAGCAGAGCAAATACACTTCTTCGGGACTCTTGGAAAAACAGACGGCGTAACTTATTTCGTTACTCGGCCGCCTACGATAAAGATAAACGTTCGACCCTTCTCATCCACTGTTTATTTACAATTTTAATTTTTTTTTTGGTCAAGTACGTGGGTATTCTAAATTTAAAAACAAATTTTTGAATTTCTACGGAAAAAATTCCTTGCGTTTCGTTTGAAGTACTCAAACGAAATGGATTGTAGCAAACAGAGACATTCGACGTCTTTTTACGTATCACTCGTTTGTTTCAGTTGACAGGTTACTTGATCAACGTCTTGTGGTATTTCGTTAACTTCTATCTATCTAGTTCTTTCCACAGCACAGCCCCGAAGGGATTACTGTATGGTCAGCTTATGTACGAAAAATTTTACGTCGAGACGAAAACTTCCAATGCATGACGATGTAATAGAAGAGCTCTGTCTTTTCTTAATCCTCACTCGCCTCTTTTTCTTATTACGTTAGATTTTTTAGTTGAAACCCCAAAACAGATCGTTTTAATAATGTTCCTTGCAAAGCTTGACCTTTTGTGACCTCTAAACAGCTCTTCCAAGAATAACACATACAGAGGGGAGGAGGGAGAAAAGAATATTCTATGGGTAATATAATTTAGGTATACAACTTCTGCAGCTACCCCTATTGAATCAGTATCATATGGGGGATAAGAGAGGAGAGAATTACACCAATAAATATTCAAGGTCAGGTTCAAGGTCATCAAAAAAACTTTCTTGTAGCCGCATCCTTTCTCCGAAAACGGAATAAAAATTGATCTTCTAAACATCATAGGGTTGTGTAATAAATATTCAGTCTCCAATTCAAGGCCATAGAAATCATTAATTAATAATGTAGTTACAGCTTGTTTAAGGTCTTTTTTTCCAAATATGAAAATAGATTACATTAGAATCACAGAAAGTCCCCTTTTTCATTAAGAAATCTTCCTACTTCGATTTTCATACTCAGTTTCTTTCTTGTTTTTCTACAATCGTCCTTTCTTAAACATCTTTTTTCTACTTCGCGTTCACAATAGCTCCATTATGACACTAAAAACTGCACAAAACAGTTTCGGAATAGAGGTTACTGTGAAAATATTTTTGGTAAAGTTTTAGTTCTTTAAAGTGGTAGCATTTGATTCATGTGTCAAATTATCAAACGTCATTAACATCAAATGTCAATGGCATGTAGTTCCTTTTCTACTGAGAAGTTAAAATAAACACCTAAATTATGAATACCTGAACTTTCATTTGATTTTGAATATTAAAAACAACTCACAGAATAAATATTTCTTTTAAAAAGTCTATTATAACCTAAAATGTCAGTTTTGACATTTTTGAAAATAGTTTGCCACAGTGTTACCACTTGTTTCAATTGAAACTCCCTAGATACTAAATTCATTAAAAAATTAAAATTTTTGTTACATTGAATTTCGCAAAGTATAAAACGTTTAATAAGGGGCATTGTAACATTCAGTCCAAGCAAGCACTCATGCTACAATGGATCCTTTTATTACACTTGTATAATAATATGGTATTGCGGTTCTTTTTAGTTCAATTTTTCTCATCTTCTTGGAATGATTCTTGTATGTTTCTTACACTTGTCCTGTTCTTTTTTCTTTTTGCACTCAATTGTTTTTTCGGGGACCTGGACACAACCCCCACTGTCCATAACCCCCACCATGTCTATAACTCCCACCGACGCGACGATTTGGTCCATAACCCCCACCGTGTCCACAACCCCTACCGACGATTTGGTTCATAACGCCCACTATGTCCATAACCCTCACCGTCGGGTTTGTTCGTCATTTCAACTGTGTCCATAACTCCCACCGACGATTTGGGCCATAACGCCCACTGTGTCCATATCCCCCACTGACCATAACCCCCACCTCGTCCACTGTTGGCTTTTGTCCGTAGGTTTTCAGTTTCATTGAAAATGTACAAAACAAAATGAACAAGGGTGCTAAAACAATGCACGAAACCGTTCGTTTGGGCTTTCCTATTTTATAAAGACTAAAGCTATCTGCTATCATAGAGCAATTAATATTTTATAATCTCCAAATAATTCTTGAGTGTTACACGCCCTTGGCATTTTGTTCGTTTTCTAAACTGAAAAGTTACCGACAAAGCCGACAATGGACGTTATGGACGAGGACGAGGTGGGGGTCATGGCCAGTGGGGGTTATGGACACGGTGGGGGTTAATATGGACATGGTGGGCGTTATGGACAGTGGTGGATGTGTCCTAGACCCGTTTTTCGTCTTAAACTCGTGGTGGTCTCTTTTTTACTTCTATTTTGATTTTCTTCTTTACTCCTATTTTTCCATGTCTTTTGTCCGTTTTTTTCTTCCGTTCTTGGATTCCATGTGTTCCTCCATTACATCGATCTATTTAATGTTTCTCCTTCTCTCCTTCCATTACATTATTGCAAGAGTTTGAATCTTAGTAAGGCCCATTAATTTTAATTTTAAATATGAGATGAGCATTCTCGGTATAAAAGCAGTGAAAGAATATTTCTGCAGTGGAAAAGATGAAAAAGATGATTGTGTGAAAAATATGTCAGCAATTAAATTTGATACGAAAACACATTCGAATACTTTGATAAAATATCATGAAATATTCACCATTTTGGAATCTGATATCAATCAACTTCAAGAAAACGCTGATGAAACTAATTTCCGGTAAAAGGGGAACGAGTAGGCAAAGATAACTTTTTTCTTCTGCTCGAAAAAACCTTTCATAAAAATTATTTTCAGAAAAATCTGGAATTGATATAATAATACTTTGATGTAAGACTGACCCTTTCCACCCTCCATAAATTTATGTGGTTAAGATAAGTTAGGAAAATCGCAACCTTATCTCTTAACATTTTCCTCTCCGGAAGAGTATAAATTTTAAACCGTCTGGTGTAATTGTTCTCCGCGTCTCGAGATAATTTTCTTTGTTGTAGCGGTTGAATTGGCGAAAGGATGTGACGGGGAAGGCCATCGAACGTCGCCTAAAATTATCAGGATGTAGTGCTTCGCGACTTCCCCATGTCTTAAATATTCCATTTCTACGCAAATATCCCCAAGTTCTGCCTCTGATAACTTACTTCTGTTTGAGTTATAATGGCTGTTTTAATTGCGACGACGGCGCCAACCTCGCTTTTCTCTTCTAAATTTGACAGCCGGAATTTATCTGATCTGAAGAAACATTCTTCTTGATGAGTTGGAAAAAAATGTATCTCCCGCCCCTTTCTTAAGTTTAATGAGGGTAGACGACGATAGTTAAACGTAAAATAGGATTAAGCAGACTAAGACGGCGGCGTCACTTAGCTTTAGCATCCCTGCAGGTGCAAAGAGGATTTTAAAGGGTGGCAGGCACATGTCGGGTTTCAGATCGTCCTGAGGGCTTCCTCTTTGGGCAATTTTACAACTTGTCGAAACTTCTTTGCACGAGGAGAAAATCAATATAATGAGAGAAAGAGGAAGAGCTCGCAAGGTAGAGATTAATAAGACGGTTAAAGTGGGCATAGTAGGCACTCTTAGTTGGTCGGTAAACTTAACCCCCGTGAATTTCCGGTTTCTCAAGAATTACACTTCCCGTTCCAAGTTGAGCGGCGCTTAACTTATTCAATGGCGGAACAAAATTGCCACGCGCCAGTTACTACGAATACTTTTGCAAAGGATCGATTCACGTGAGGGAAGATTACGGGGCTAGCTTTAGTGGTAAGTAGGGTTGTGCTAACAGTCCCGTATTAGCTGAGATTTTCTTTCGTCAAGGGACCGTTTGGTATACAAGATTAATATGGAAGCGTCGCTCCTACGTATACTTGCACTCAATTCGTTCTACACTGTCCCCGAAAGGATTAATCGCAAAGGATAAAGAGAACATTCTTGTTTTCCCTACAATTTATTAAACTAGCGCAAGGGAGGAAATTTGAATGCTTTAGTTTATCAAAAGTGATGTTTCGAAGCCACCGAAAAAGGGTCTAGAAGTAGAATAAATAAAAACATACAACTCCCAGGCATTTCAGAATAAATTCTTTTCGAATTCCAAAGCCAAAACACTCCCGGCAAGATTGTTTTGGTGCCCTTTTAACCTCGAACTTTTGACAGGGGTTGTATTTAGATTTAGTAGCGAAACCGCCCGCACCATTCATTGTGACACATAATTTCTTCATAACTCAATTATTTTAGAAGACATAGTGTAGGGAATGTAAAAGTGAACAGGATAAGTGTAATAGGAATACGAGTAGAAAGGGGGTAAGTGGAAAGTGAGGTAAATGAAGGTGTAAAACGGGTATGAGAGGTGGGGCAGAAAGAGTTAAAGGGGAGTGAGAACGAAAAGGACAAAAAGGTGAGCTAGAAGATAAGCCCAATGGGCATAGGGACAGGAGAACCATAGAAAGAGGAGTAGCGGAGTGAAAGTGGGGGAGAAGCAAGTCAAATTGAGATGGGCAAGAACAAAAAAGACAAACATGTGTAATCATGTTAGCTAGAATTACCTCAATGAGGTGAAGAGAATCAACAGAAGTAAAAGAAGTGGAAAAGAAGGAATTTCGAACAAGAAAAAAAGCAATTGTGCAAAAGAAGTAAAAAGGGAGTAGGAAGATTGCCAGAAAATTAAATTCTGAATGAGGATTGTTCCATCAGACACCACCAAATACGGAGGGAACAAATGCAGATAATTTCAACTTGAAGAAGGGGGGTTAGCTAAGTTATATGCGACCCTAAGAGCGACGAAACAGTCCAGCTTCTTCTTAGGGGGTTGAGAGAGGAGTATTAATCTATCACTGAACACTAGTAGAAGAATTATGAGATTTTAGAAGAGGATTTAGGATTATGCCTTTAAATATTATGGGGAGGGGGATGAAATATAATCAGTTTGACCTTGCTTGAAGCCCGGGATGGGAATAAAATTAATTTTAACGGTTTTAACCTAAACTCTACAGCTTCATCAGAGTTCTGGATGAAGATTAGACCCAGGGAATCCCCTGTCTGTTGTAGAGGGCGACTATTTGTAACGACTGTCTAGATGTTTTCTTATTTTTCTATTGTCCTGTTTCTTTTCGTATTTGTTCCAAAAGTATGCTATCCTATAATAAGAAAATTGTCAAATAATTTAAACAACAGAAGAAAAAAGTGGAGTTGCGCACCTCCCCTGGATAAACATTTCGTTTGTGGTATTCAACAGTAGTTCGCGAGGCAGCATTGGAAATCACTTGACTGCGTAGCGAGAAACACCAGACTATACGGGTACAGGCATCTAATTTACTAACGCAGCGGAAGTTCGCGATTTTCTCATCAACCGTACATTTTATCTATATGACTACCTTATACTATGTGATAGACAATTCAATTTTGCATTCAATTATATAATAATATACAGGGTGTTTCGTTTAAAATAACAAAGTTGCTTATTGTACTGTGAAAACCAAACACCCTGTATACGGGATATACATTTAGGAAAATGCAGAGCTATATACTGAATAAGTTTTATATTTAAACATTTTTCAAATTTTGACTAATAAAGGCGCAATTTCCGATTTTCAAAACCTTGTAGAGGGCGCCACAGTGAAATTCTAGCATTATTCAAAGAAACAAAAATGTACCTAACACCAAGCTGGATAAGTGTAGAAAATTTAAACAAAATCGTGTGGCCAGTTTTTTTGTAATAATTTTTCAACAATTTAAAAATTTTTGAAAGAGCGCCGTTTTTGGATTTACTAAATAAATTTTTCTTCATGGTATAATACCGCCAAAGGACTTTCCAACAAGTTGTTGCTGAACCCGATCAGATAGCTAGTTTTTGAGTTGTGGTTCGTTAGTCAAAATTTTGAAAAATTCATAACGGCCGCCATTTTGAAGTTAGAGTCTGGTAAAAAAAACTGTTTCCCTTGAATTATGATCGTCTTTCATGTCCGCTATTCAGATCTTCAAAGTTGTGCTTCTGAAGAAAATGCTACCAAAAAAACATGTCTAATTTCCGCTTCCGGTTTCGGATTTTTTCGAAAAGTGTAGAGAGGATTATTATTCTTACAGTATTAGCAAAACCTGAAATTCAAATTTTAATCCCTGCGGTTGTTTATAAAAAAGATGTTTATTTTCTTGCTTCATAAACATAATATATCCCCTAATATTTTTCCGCGTAGAGAGGAATTTAATAACTCACCCTTGAAGTCTACGAAATAATACACTTCCGGTATTTTCATATCACAATTTTTACTAGCAACTCTTGAGTTGGATCCTTTTTTCCATCCCTTAATATTTATTTTTTTAATTTATCATTATGAGGGAGGGGTGTATGGCCGTGTAATAAATGAAATTATGCTTTTGTTTTATAACGACAGAAGAATAAAAATTTGAAAAGATAACAAAAAGTTCGTGTAATGGTTTTTGTTTTGTTTTATGACGACACAGTATTAAGAGTTGAAAAATTAACAAAAGGGAAAAGACATTTAGGTCGTAATAATTGTTAATGGTGCGTACGACATAACATGAATATCTACTAGGATTATTTAGTTTGCAATAAAATCTAAAAAGCTTCATCGTCTCTTTTAAACATGAGGGGTTGTAGAGCGCGAGGTCTCTTTTCTTCCCTTGTAGGTTGCGGTTTAGTATTCATGCAATGCGAACTCCAATCCGCTTTCTTACTTAATATTAACCGATAGCTCGGGAAAGCTATTATAAGAAAAGGAGAATTCTTCCCTCTTAATACTCGGTAGTAGCAGGCAGCATTTTACTAAATCGATGATTTAATGAGCCCGATTTTCCGATACACCACCGATCCGATCCCCCATAACTCACATCAAAGCCGGTAATTAATATTAATTCCTCAGCATTATGACGCGCATGATAATTAATATTGCCGGAATATTTAACGAGCCCTAAGCAGAGGTCGCAGGCGACGTCATTACTCAACTGGTAATTATCGCGACCATCGACTGCCGCCATCGGTAAATGATAGCCAACACCTTAGTGCACCCGAAAATGATACTCTCCTCAATGTTCGATTCATCAAATACACCACCGTGTATACAGGATGATTCAGTAAGGCTGTAACTGGGAAAAAGTTGTTCTTGTAGAGATAACCATTACATAATGAACACCGTGTATATCACTTTTCACGTTTGTTTTGCCTTGCAAGACTTTCGTTTGTTTCCCAGCCCTAATGACTTTCGTTTCTTTTAATTTTTGTGCAAACTTTTACAAGCAAAATCAAGTCATTTGGAAATTTTCTTTTTATCCTTACGAAGCAATTGTTTAATCCGACCTTCTTCTGACCTTTATCGGGTAGCGGTAAAAATAGATTTTTAACCTTTTTGTTACTTTCCCATGCCACTAGTGGTATAGGTATGGGATGTTGATATCATGAAAATATTCGAAATTGAAATTTTCGCGGAAATACGTGTTTTGGACCTCCAGAAACCCAAAAAAGTGGTTTAGAAGACATGTCTATCTGTGGGTGGGTGGTTGTGTGTGTGTATGTGACGCCTCTAACCCAAAAACTAGTGAACCGATTTTGATGAAATTTGAAATGAAGGGGTACTATATGGAAAATTCATCGACAAAATAAGCTTTTCAAAAAATCCGAAGCCGAAAGCGGAAGTTAAACATGTTTTTTTGGTAGAATTATTTTCAGAATTTTGAAAATCTGAGTACGGAATATGAAAGAAGACCATAATTGAAGGGAAATTGTTTTTTACCGAACTCTAACTTCAAAATGGCGGCCGCTATGAATTTTTCAAAATTTTGAGTTTAACGCCCCACAACTCAAAAACCAGTTCTCTGATCAGGTTCAGCAACAACTTCATTGAAAGCCCTTCGGCGGTACTATACCATGTTGCAAAATTTATTTAGCAAATCCAAAAATGGTCGCAACGGCGCCCTTTTAAAACTTTTGAAATTTTTGAAAAATTTTGAAATTTTTGAAAAATTATTACAAAAAAACTGCCCACACGTTTTTGTTTAAATTTTCTACACTTATGCAGCTTGGTGTTAGGTACATTTTCGTTTTCTGATGAATGCTAGAATTTTACTGTGGCGCCCTCTACTAGCTTTTGAACATCGGAAATTGATGCTCCTATAGCTCCTTTATTAATCAAAATATGAAAACAGTTTAAATATAAAACTTATTCAGTATATAGCTCTGCATTCTCCTAAATTTACATCACGTATACAGGGTGTTTCGTTTTCACAGTACAATGCGCAACTTTGTTGTTTTAAATGAAACACCCTGTATATTATTATATAATTGAATGCAGAATTTAATTGTCTATCACATAGTATAAGGTAGTCATATAGCTAAAATGTACGGTTGATGAGAAAATCGCGAACTTCCGCTGCGTTAGTAAATTAGATGCCTGTCTCTCTTCTGTACGTATCGAACCCGTATAGTCTGGTGTTTCTCGCTACGCATTCAAGTGATTTCCAATGCTGCCTCGCGAACTACTGTTGAATACCAAAAACGAAATGTTTTTTTTTAATATGGGAAAATCCACGGAAGGTGCGCAACTTCACCTTTTGATATTTAAAACAAACTTAAAAGGGGCTCTCACGAGGTCTTAACCGTCAACTTTTCTGGAAAATTTTGTAACATATTTCTAGCTTCATTTTTTGTTTTTTTTACCATTGTTCTTCATCCCCTTCTTGAGGTTTTCTTTCACTTTCACGCAGGATATTTTTAATTTTGTTTTGAATGTTATTCTCCTAAAGTTCTTCCAACACGACATCTTCCTGTTGGCTTTTTAATTTTTACCCCCATATCCCTTAATTTTATGGACACTTTTCTATTTCTTTCCTCCCTAATTCGCGGATTCATTTACTCCCACGCATTTCGTTTTGTCTTCTTGTTTTACAGATTCTTTTTCCTTTCATTATTCTTTCCTTGTTACTTTTCTTCAAGTCCTGCTTTTTTTGTTTACAAGTCCTGTGTTTTTTTTTCACAATACTGCCCTTATCGCCCTCTTGCAATTTTTTTTTGTTACCGCTTGTCTATATTCTTGTTTTGATAACATTATTTTATGGAACATTCAATTTATTTCTCCAATCAATATGTAATTTCCACTGTAACGAAACACATGTTACAACTTTACCCTAGATTTCACACTTGATGAGGTTAAATGTACAACCGTGTAACTCTCATTTGTTTCTAATTACGTCCAATGCCAACTCGATTTCTGTAACGTTATGAATCGCACTTGTGTTTGTTCATTTTGTGTGTTTTCCCCGAGTCTCTCTTTAATGATCATTTTAATGAAGACAGAAAACCTTACTCTTTTGGCATAAATTTCATCTGTTTTATTTTTTGTATATATTTTCAGTGCGGTTCGTTTGAATAAATAAAGCAACGTTAATTAATAAAATTGTAATAATATTAAGAAGGGTTGGGTATAAGGGAAAGATTTTCTTTTAAATATTCTATTGACAGAGACGTCGTCGTGCTTGTTGCATTTTTCATTTGAACGGAAATTATGCTCGCTTCGAAAATAGGATATATTTCCTCTAAAAGCGTACCCTATCTCGAGTTCTAATTGAATTTTTTAATGTTCGTTTGGGAATCTTCTATTTGGGTCATGTAGTACGAAACATTCGCGCTTATTTTTTTTGATTTACTAAAATGTTACATCTGCACATAATATAAATTAATTGCGAAAAGTTGTCCCCAATTTTTTTTTATTATTTTTAATGTAACAGGGTCACCCAAATATTAATTCCTACATCTGCTTTTAAATTAATTGGTTTTTTATTTGGATCTAAATTATAAATTTGATCAGCCTACTGGACCAAAGAGAGTATCAGACTGAAATTTCGCAGTGGTTAAATAATTTGTTTGGACTGACGAAGCGATTTTCTGCTAAAGTGTAAATATTACAGGATTTACTCAACGCACCATAGCAACGGCTTGACGACGTAATTATTTTAATTTCCAAACAAATGCTGGCTATTCACGTGAACATATTCGTTATTAATGGGATTTTGAATTAAATACAGAGTGTTAGGAGAAAATTTCGCGAACGGTTAAAAGAATCTCGGATTACGAACTTTTTCTTTCCTGCTAAGGGAATCAAAAGCCTGTAAAACTGAAATATGATTTAATTAGTTTATTTGAGTAGATATTTAGATGTGTTTTTAATTAATTAAAAGGTAATCGCGTGAAAAGTATAAATAACCGAGAGGAGAATATTCAACTAACTGTTATTAATGTCTTCCCATTCGTAGCGTTGAGATTAAAGGGCTTTCAAGCCAAAATTAATCTAGCGGGAGCAAAAGTGAAAAAGACATCAAAGGAATTTTGAATTTACAGACCTCTCGCACGATCTTATTCAAAGACCCAACCTGAATCCCACAAACACCACCAAACAAAAATTGGTGTAGCCGCCCCTAACTGCTCTTTACCATCGACTAGCTAAAAGGCACTCTCACAAATCAATTTTTTAATTCCAAACCCAAAAGGAATATCCTACAGCCAGCGAGATCTTCAGATTTACCACTTAAGGGAAATTGGTGGAGGCGCTTCAAACTTCTTGTTCAAGAGTTCATCTTGGGGCACAGCCACTGTGACTGATTGAGTTTGTTTTTCATTCATGATCGCTGCATCGCTCGGCCAGTTAGATCTCCGGACTTTACATCTTGTCCGTGAGAATTTTAAATAAATTTGCGTTAACACGGCAATATGGGGCGCCGTTTAGGAAATACGTGTTTCATATTGGAGAAAAATTATTTTATTGAACAAAAAGATAGTTTAAATTTTTTTAGTTAAATCTAGCGACCCAGAGACCCTGATGAGAGAATTGTTGGAGAAATTTGCATTGTGTGTTGTTTTTAATTATATTTCAGCTAGCCGGACTAAAAATACAGAATGTGGTAGGTAAATACCAGGTATAATTTTAATAAATGTTGGAATCAAAAAATTATATAAAGGCATAACGTAGCATTCTTTTTGGCTTCCGAAACGTGGGGCATTTTCAGTGATAAATATCACAGCATTCTTTTTGTCGCCGTAACGTGGGGCAAAATTAAATTATATAAGATATCACAACAATATATATATTTTAATTTAAATATATCTGCGATATAAAATAAAATATATTCAGAAAAAATAAATAGGTATATTTAAAAAAAATAAAAAATATATTCATAAGAAATAAAATATATTCTGAAAAATAAAATATACTCATGAAAAATAAATACATATAGTATTCAGAAAAAAAATATATATTTGCAAAACTAAATATATTACGAAAAATTATTTATATTCAAGTTAGAAATTGCAAATATATTTAAGTTGACCTTTGCTACTTAGCCGGTAGAGGGCAGAATAAACTGGCTTGTATCTAGGATTTGCGCTTTACAGTGGACCAGTGGTTTGCTGTTTCTGCGATCTGCTCCTGTACATACTATTAAATAATATTGCGTAATATAATGGCGACATGTTAATAAGTTAAGTGTTCGGTATTGAGTTTCTTTAATTAATATTAATTAAAAAGTTTTTAATAATTTAATAGTATGTAGAGGAGCAGATCAGATCGCAGAAACAGCAAACCACTGGTCCACTCTGTAAAGCGCAAATCCGAAATACAAACCAGTTTATTCCGCCCTCTATCGGGGAAGCAGAAAATGCTATCTTAAATATATTTGCAACTTCTAACTTGAATATAAAATTTTTCATAATATATTTATTTTATTGACATTCTCAAGCGTCACTTTGTTGAAATCCATGATTATATAAATAATAAATATTAAATAAAATATCGATTTCAACGGGAAATCGATATTTTATTTAATATTTATTATTTATATATTTATTTTTGCTAATATAATTTTTTTTCCGAATATATTTATTTTTCCTGAATATATTTTTTTCCTAATACCTACAGGGTGAGTCTGCTAAGAAGAATCAGCTGGATATCTCCGTTATCTGAAGCATTAAAATAATTCTGCTTGGGTAAACTGTAATAGACAACTCCCTCTATGTATAGGCACAGTCAAATTTTTTTTAGGCTTTTCCGACGAGATGTAATGAATTTTTTAGTTACCTCGAAAAAATTATTTTTTTTTAAATTAATTCTTTTATGGCTGAATATTATTTGCTATACTATTCTCTTTAATACTGTATTTTTAAAAAAGTGATTACTGAAACCGTTACTTAAAAAAATTCATAAAATAATTATGTTATTAGTGCCCTAGTTCACATAATTGCGATAATGACGTACAAATTTAAATGAAACAAAAACAAAAAATGCAATTTATTTAAATAAATTTAAAATCAAAGACGTATGGTTGCAGTGCATAATCGTTCTGTCATCTTGACAGTTGATCATAGTATCTGTAAAACTCGTGTTATACTATTATACAATTTTTGTTATTATTCTTGTTCCTATTGATTTCCGAAGTTGTTTGTTGGTTTTGTTCATCCCAAAATGCTTAGTGTTCAAGATAAGATCGAACTGATCATAACCTTTGGTGAAAGTAATAGAAATATCAGGGAAACTTCAAGATTATTAATGCAGCGATTTCCTGGAAGAGGACAGGATTTCAGTTTCACAAATGTACGAAGAATTGTTACAACATTTCTTGATACAGGTAGTATCAGAACACTCCCTCGTGTAAGACATGCTGTATTTAGAGATCCGGAAGTTTTGGAGGCAACAATAGCTCAAGTTGATCAAAATCCACATACAAGTACCCGAGCTATTGCTTCTGTGCTAAATGTGAGCCAAAGTACAGTCGTTAGAACATTGAAACAAGTAAAGTTTCACCCATTTAAATTAGTTCTTCATCAACAACTTGCAGGAAATGATTTTAATCGACGTACAGCATTTTGTCAGCTTATGATTGAAAACAGAAGACAATTTAATTGCAACAAAATTTTATTTACTGATGAAGCGTCATTTAAAAATAATGGGTATGTTAATCGTCATAATATGCACTATTGGAGCCCAGTAAATCCACATTGGGTTCGCCATGTCGAAAATCAGCGACAATGGTCAATTAATGTGTGGGGAGGGATAGTCGGAAATCACGTAATAGGACCTTACTTCCTCGAAGGTACCCTTACAGGTGCAAGATACCTTGAATTTCTTAGAGCACAGTTAGATGATCTATTGGAAAATGTGCCTCTCAATGTAGTAGCTCAAATTGTATATCAGCACGATGGGGCACCTGCGCACTTCCATCGTGATGTTGTTCATTATTTAAATACCAACTTTAGAGGAAGATGGATTGGTCGTGGAGAAGGTGCTGTGATAAATTGGCCGCCCCGTTCACCCGATATTACGCCCATAGACTGCTTTCTATGGGGCTATGTCAAGGATTGTGTATACCAGGAGGCACCCACAACGCCCGAAAACATGCGCCAGAGAATTCGTGACGCCTTTGCTTCGATTACCCTGGATCAATTAAGAAATGTTAGAAGAAGTTTTAACCGTAGAATAAATCTTTGTTTAGAAAAGGAAGGGCATACATTTGAACATTTACTAAATTAAATACCTAAGTAGTTTTTGAAGTTTTCTGTAACATTTTTAATGAAAAATTAATTAATAAATAGTTATTTGTTTTTTGGAGATACATATTAGTACCTACTCATTTTATGGGTATGTCAGAAACTATCAAGGAATAAAATTTATTGCTTGCGAGTAAACTTTAAAGCACATTACCGTTTTACTTCGTTAAATCGCTATAAAAATTTAAAAAAATTGAATACAATCCTCCTGACGTTTGAAAAATTACAGGTTTCCTTGTTACCATATTTTTGTTTAATTTAACGTTGTACGTCATTATCGCAATTATGTGAACTAGGGTACTAATAACATAATTATTTTCTGAATTTTTTTAAGTAACGGTTTCAGTAATCACTTTTTTAAAAATACAGTATTAAAGAGAATAGTATAGCAAACAATATTCAGCCATAAAAGTATTAATTTAAAAAAAAATATTTTTTTCGAGGTAACTAAAAAATTCATTACATCTCGTCGGAAAAGCCTAAAAAAAATTTGACTGTGCCTATACATAGAGGGAGTTGTCTATTACAGTTTACCCAAGCAGAATTATTTTAGTGCTTCAGATAACGGAGATATTCAGCTGATTCTTCTTAGCAGACTCACCCTGTATATTTATTTTTGCAAATATATATTTGTTTGTGAATTTTCACGAGTATATTTTATTTTTCAGAATATAAGTATTTTTTTATTTCTTATGAATATTTTTTTTATTTTTCAAAATATATTTAGTTTTACCACAATGGTTTTACTGAATATATTTATTTTTCATGAGTATATTTTATTTTTCAGAATATATTTCTTTCTTATGAATATTTTTTTATTTTTCTAAATATACCTATTTATTTTTTCTGTATATATCTATTTTAAATCCCAAATATATTTAAATTAAAATATACATACTGATAAGAAAATAAATATTTTTATAAATTAGTTTTGTCGTCTTGTCTTAAACGGCGTCCCATACGGCAACGTGAATTTCTACGTAGAAATATTTAAGCGTTTTGTGTGCAAGAATTTAATTTAGCACACGTAATTTCGCCAACTAGATGACCGTATCAGTGAACACAGTCAGTCAGTAGGGCGTTAACAGTCGCATCGTGTTCATTTATTATTGATTACCTACAACCTATAATAATGCATATACCTACTTAATGGACTTGGTGGCCATTAGCCGTATGACAGATGGAGATTACGTTCGGTGACCGCGTTAGGTCTAACCACAACGACTGAATCAAACGACAAACAAACAAAAATATTCAGGGGGAAAAAAGAAATAATAAACCGAGATAATTAACTAATAACACCAGGAACACGTAACGATGTGCAACATCCCTATATAGTCGTGGTGTGCTTTGATCCGTCTGCGTATCATCAAAGCCCCGGCTTTGGTAACGGTACATCCGCTGACAGGTTGCTGTCTGTGTGTAGGCATATGTTTCCGCTTCTCTGCCTCCTTTGTTTTTAATAATTATCCTATATTGTCAAAGCACCATTTTCCAATAACAATACTGCGCTAGTTGTACCCCGTTTGTAAAACTTGAAGCTTAATAGAGGAAACTTAGCTGCTGGAGGCTATGTTGGATATAGATTAGATCTTCACTCAAAGATCTATATCTAAGGTCTAGTCGTTCCATTGTAATACAACTGAATATACTAATTACTAAGCAACAGCCCTTACTAATATAATAATAATAATAATATACGAGGGCTTAACAAAACAAATCCGTACCCCATGATAGCAAATCCCATCACAGATGGCGCTAAGGTTGTATAAGAAAGTTAGTCAAACCCACCATAGATGGTGCTAGGGTTCGTAAAAGACTGAGCTTCAATTCTGTTTTTTATTCTTTGAATCGCTTCCGCGTATTGATAAATCGTTTTCTAAAACTCTATCGTATATTATTGGTGTCTATCATCCCCGTTTCTCTTCTGCACTATTCATTATTCGGACCTGATGAATTAATACATTGTTGTCGCTGTCAATACGCGTCTGATGTCGGTGGTAATCCTGATGCATCGCGGTGGCTTTTGGCATCACCCTATGACCGATTTTCTCCTACCCGCAAATGTTTAATATTAATACCAGATGAAATCGGATGATTTATACGAAGAAAATCTCTCGATTTACGGCCCTTCTTTATTGTTGTCGATTCGGCCGGAACGGAACCGCCCAACAAAAGGTCAAGAAAAAACGGAATTAAATTCGTTTCAGAACTTAATTAATAACAAACGTTAGAGAATTCTGTTGTAGATTTGTGTCTCTCGCAATTTCTCTTTGTTGTGGTTTTGTTTTGTCGTCGATAATTTTAACTTAAACTCGGTTGTAACATTGAACTTACAAAGTTATACATTTTAATTGCAAACACTTGGTGAGGCAACAAATGTTTATAACTTCATTTATTTCCCCTCTTAATTCCGAGGAAAATAATCAGAGATACCTGAAAAAGGATAAATATAAGGGTGAGAACTCGGGTGAGAAGTAGGAGACGAAAAAAAAAATAAGAAAAGTATAAAGGGGTGATAAGGTGGTAGTTAGATGAAAGTAAGTAAGGAAGAGTTACAGGAGCGAAAAGCAAGTGGATGGGGGGGGGTAGATAGGTGTATCTAAATAAGAATCAGATGTGGGAAGAAGAAATGATGGATAATAACAAGAAAGAGAGTATAGGGAGCTTGCAGAAGGAAACATTTGAAGAGAAAGACTGGAAATGAGCAAACGTGGGGATGAACAATTTTTTGATTACACCCTGTAAATTATGCCCTTCTTTAGCGCGCTAAAAATTGTATACAGTGAAGTCCATTTATTAAGCAATATAGGTATATTGGAATATAGGCAACCCATTATACACTACTAGCACTCTTGCCCCTGCTTATTGATTTTGATTATCGTTTGTCAAATTACACAGTGTTTTTTTTTAGTTTTTAATAAAGAACAAGATTTAAAACGAACGATTTATTGAAAACATGATCTATACAGACGAAAAAAAAAATAGAAATGTGTATACTGTATCACTCCGGATTATCGAAATATCAATAGGTAACGTTAGGGATTATTTTAGTGTAAAATATCCTAACAAACCAGTCCCTAATGTGTCTATAATATCAAGATCATCTAGAAAATTGGACGCAACATGAAAAGAAAATTGACGTAAAACAGTAACACATGAATTTGTACACATTTCTATTTTTTCTTGGTCTGTATAAATGATGTTTTCAATAAATCGGTAGTTTTCAATCTTGTTCTGTATTAAATACAAAAAAAAACAAATTTAACCGGTGACAAACAATAATTAAGTAAGCAGGGACAAGAGTGCTTAGCTGTGTATAATGGGTTGCCTATATTCCAAAGATAAAGTGAGCAATCCATTTAACTTGCAATATGGCTATATTGCATAATAAATGGACTTGACTGTATATCTATGCCTATTTATCTGAAATGTAGAGATTCCACTGAAAGTTCGTTATTACTTCGATAATACAGGATGTTTATATTTGTATGTCTAAATTAAGATTTAGTATTCACTCTGGTTTAATTTCGTTTCAGAAATCGCAATGCTTCTCCCTGGTTCTTTGTCGCATATAAGAAGAGCAAACGACACCAGCGATATTAGACGAAATTTGCGATTGAAGGATCCAGAAGAACATCCGGAACACGATCCTGAAAGAGAGTGAGTATACATTAGTTCCATTCCTCGAATTTCTCCCAATATTCCCTGCTCCTGATGTCTTTTATTATGTTATTATTGATAAATAAATTAACTTTTCCCATTTTTTTTCTTCTTCTCTTTTTTGCTTAACTAGATAAGTAGGCGCTTTGTGCGACACTCACGTGCACACACAACGGATTTGCGCTTTTGAAGCGTTGAATTATTGAAAGTGTCGCAGCATTCAAAACGGGAATATAAAATAATAACAGAATTCCGTTTTTACTACGGAATCTTAAATATTACACCCTTTTAAAGAAAAATGAACACCTCGCAAAAGCAATGAAGATATTTTATCAGAAAAAAACACGCCGAATTCTACTTTTTTATGAGTTCCTGGTTCTATTCCCGGCACACATGAAGTTATATAACATTTATATGAAACATTAGGTTCCTGACTTCTGTAAGGAGGTGTCATTTATTATTATCCCTCGCCCGTAAACCAGTAGGCCGTGATATAAGGTCCCTTTTGTTTGAATTGCTGCGCTTTTGTTCCTTTTTTCAAGACACACTCTTGATTATTTATTTCTTCCTCGTTTTAATAAAAACGTGACGTATATTTAGCACAGTACATGTAGTTCAAAGCTCATAGCCTACTGAGTCTTCCTACGTGAACGCTAAAGTGTCGCATTTTTCTTATAATACGTATAAGCGGTCAAGCAAATCCTACATAGTCTTCCATGGTTATAAAGTTTGCTTGAAGAGGAATTCAAATATCTAAAAAATACAGGGTGTTATTATTAAATAAATCACATGTCAAGCTTGTTTTGACTAAACGCAACACCCTGTATATGTTTAAATCAGTTTAAGTTACTCCAAATAGCGTCCTTGACAACATTTATTAACAAACCTTTGTAATATTTTCAATAATAAAGTCACTGAAGAAGAAAAATTATTGGGACACTCTGTATACAGGGTGATTCACTAACTCGGGAAGGATTTGTCCTACAATAACGGGAAAAACGCTACTAGACTAAATAGATCATGAGAAAACTATTAAGAATATTTTCAACCCCCTATTCTTATAGGGGGCGCCACAATCGTGGTGCGATGAAATGAATTGGCGGTTTAAAAACGAAAAATTAAATGTAGATCGAAAGCTCGCTTAGTTTTACATAGAATATATGCGTTGAAAATTTAATTTAAAAAAGCTTCATAGTTAAAAGAAATAGAGACCTTTGGGACGCCCTGTATACATTTTTCAGGTTATTATCGGAAAATTGTGTAGCTCTTGCCGCGCGCCAGCAAGCAAGATGGATATCTATATGACCCTTCCTCCTTTATTGACAATAAACTTCTGAAGTTGAGAGCTTTTTTCCTGTATAGACATGACCCGTGTGTTAAAGAACGGTTTTTGCGATAGACGACGACGACCTAAGATATTGACGTTCGGCCCTCACCTCATCTCAACTTTATATTGCGGTAATTTAAGTTTTTTGGGCCCCTTTATTTATTGACGCACTCCAGGAATAACTTTATTTATAACTATATATTGTGCTGTATTATTTTTATCGAGTAGTAGACCGGGACTGCATAGTCGAGCCTCTGTTAACTCCACAGGGCTTAGCGTAATCTCCCTAACGAATTAAATTAGTTTTTAATAACTCCGAATTTGCGAACTCGTATTCGTAGAAACTGCAACCGCACTAGATTAATGCTAATAGCACCCCCTTAAAGTAGCACTTTGAATAAATAAAGCTCAAAGGGATGCTTGGTTCGTTCACGGGGGTAATTATTGTTAGATTCTAAACCTTTGGGTTGTTTAAACGACTGTCGAGAATAATTAGGTCTTAAAGATTAAAGTACTAACTGATTTTAAGTAATTTTCTACGTATGTTGAACTTGAGAAGAAGAAAAAGAACAGGGGAAGTGGTGGGGAGGAAAAAGGGAGAATTAGAAGTGTTAGAAGAAAATACAAAGAGAACTGTTAGAAGAGATTGCAGATGTGATTTAAAGGAGATGGAAGAGGGTTTTATTAAAAGGAATGAAAGGGAAGAGTAGGAGAACAGTCGAGGGAAGTGTTCGAAAGAAACTGATAGATAAAGGGTGTTAGAGACAAGAGGGCGAAGAAAAAAACAGGTTGAGGAGTAAGTAAGATGAAATTCGAAATTTTTGAAAAATTATTACAAAAAAACTGGCCACACGATTTTGTTTAAATTTTCTACACTTATGCAGCTTGGTATTAGATACATTTTCTTTTTTTTGATGAATGCTAGACTTTCACTGTGGCGCCCTCTATGAGGTTTATAATATCGGAAATTGATGCTTCTATAGCACCTTTATTAATCAAAATATGAAAAAATTTAATTATAAAAGTTGTTCAGTATATAGCTCTGCATTCTCCTAAATTTATCTCACGTATACAGGGTGTTTGGTTTTCATAGTACAATAAGCAACTTTGTTATTTTAAATGAAACACCCTGTATATTATTATATAATTGAATGCAAAATTGAATTGTCTATCACATAGTATAAGGTAGTCATATAGCTAAAATGTACGGTTGATGAGAAAATCGCGAACTTCCGCTGCGTTAGTAAATTAGATGCCTGTCTCTCTTCTGTACGTATCGAACCCGTATAGTTTGGTGGTTCTCGCTACGCATTCAAATGATTTTCAATGCTGCCTCGCGAACTACTGTTGAATACCAAAAACGATCACCGAGATCGGCAAACAGAGTGTATTTTAGGGTTTTTTTAAAAATTTTTAAAAACCAAAAAAATTAATTTCCTTGGAAATAAAAGGGGTAGACGATCTCAGTTTTCGGCGTTTGATAGAGCGCAACGTCGATATTTTGGATAAATACAATTGTCTATAGGGTTTTGTTGTTCTTTTTTGTTATTATGGCCCTTATACAGGATGTCTAGATATTTTTAGCATAGTACCTTTTTCTTTAAAAAAAGAATTAGGGTGCATAATGTAGTGCAGAATTGTATATCAAAAGTTTTCGTAAAATAAATCACTTTAAACTTTCTGTTGTTTATTTTTAATGCATTGAGAGTCAAAAGGGGTTGCCTTATATTCATTTTCCCCCTAGTATTTCTGGCAGTTTACTTTTATAAATTACCTCATAATTTTTCTGTAATTTTCTTACCTTGTTTTTATTAACGCGCATAAGACTAATTATAAACTGGAAGATCAGATTTCGAGAGACCTCCTTGACCTCTTCAAAATGAGCTTGTAGAGGGTTGTTTGTTGAATCAACATCGCAACGCCTGCTGCTGCTTCTCTTTTAGGACTATCTACACTTTCATTTTCCGTTCGTCAATTTAAATTAGTAAGACGTACTTATTTCCTTTTCTCCTCGAGTACCTACTTTCTTTAATTCCACTTCTGAATCTATTAACGACGCCCCCCTAGGGGATTTCAGTTATAACGAAACGTTTCTTCTTTGAATTAAAAAAACAACCATAGAATGTTTGTGTTTTCTAAAGATGAAATTTCATTTGTCAGAATTTGTTGAGGTTATTACCAACGTCGCAAAACAAAAAATCTCCAGAAACAGTACGTTAAGAATAGTTTACTGACGCAGCTGGTATTTCACAGCTTCGGCTTCGCCTCAGCTGTGAAACCAGCCAAGGCAGTAAATCTGCCTTTCTGTCGTGTTGAACATACAGGGTGTCTCTAAAATATGGTGCCATAGCTTAACCACAAATTCCGGGGATCAAAATAAGACGATTTAACGCAACTTACCTCTATCCGAAATTGCTTCGTTAAAGCGCTATCGAACGCCAAAGATCTTCAAAAAATTTCAATTTTTTTAAATAACAAAAGATTGTTTTTAGCGATTAGGATGAAATTTGGGATATGATTCTTTACTGGAAGAAGGTGTTTTTTTACATCATTTTTTTGTTCACGAGTGTCGCGTAAGTGGTCAAAGGTTGATCATCCACAGTCAAAAAAGCTTATATCTTTTTAACAGTTCGGCCAATAGTTTTCAAATTTTTTTTACAGAGAGACATTCTTATTTCAAATATTTTTCGTTTCTTGTTCGATTTCGGTATCTCTCATAGGTTAGGCTGAAAAAAATTATTTTGATTGGCTGCAGTGCATTTCTTAAAACGATGTAGTAATCTAGTTGTTCCGTATCCTGAGAAATAAATGACGAAGAGACAATTTTTTGCGTAGAATCAACTTTTGCATCCGGGAAAATGGTGGTCACATTGAGCATTTGCTGTAAATCTATTAATTTACCGGTGGTACAAAATAAGCAGAACCATTGATTCAGAAATGGTTCGGATTATTTTGCGCCACCCTTTACATACTTGCTAGTAATAAACTTTATATCAAATTGTCCCTTCCTGATTTATTTCTCAACATACGGGACAACTAGATTACTACATCGTTTTAAGAAATGCACTGCAGCCAATCAAAATAATTTTTTTGAGCCGAAACTATGGCAGATACCGAAATCAAACAAGAGACAAAAAATATTTGAAATAAGAATGTCTCTCTGTAAAAAAATTTTGAAAACTATTGGCCGAACTGTTAAAAAGATATGAGCCTCTTTGGCTGTGGATGATCAACTTTTGACCACTTACGTGACCCTCCTGAACAAAAAAATGATTTCAAAAAACACCTTTTTCCAGTAAAGAATCACATCCCAAATTTCATCTAATCGCTAAAAACAATCTTTTGTTATTTAAAAAAATAGAAATTTTTTGAAGATCTTTGGCGTTCGATAGCGCTTTAACGAAGCAATTTCGGATAGAGGTAAGTTGCGTTAAATCGTCTTATTTTGATCCCCGGAATCTGTGGTTAAGCTATGGCACCATATTTTAGAGACACCCTGTATAATTTTTTCTCCGATTGTTTACATTTAACATTCATTAAGGCCCGGTCTTTCCATCTCCTACTAAAGCTTCTATTAGCTAATAAACGATTAGTTATCATGGATACCATTGTTACAAGAATTGTTTCCATGGCAACTAATCGTTTATTAGCTAATAGAAGCTTTAGTAGGAGATGGAAAGACTGGACCTTAATGATTATTTTTAATATTTTTGTACTATTAGTATCAGCAAGCATTTGTTGCTATGCAGTTCTTATTGGTTGCTATGAAAAAACATATTTCAGAAATGTCATTCTATTTGTTGTGAATAGAATAGTTTAATCTTGTTAATTCGTAAATATTAATTAATTTATAACAATATTTACAATGGAAAATGACGAAGAAATGTTCACCCCATCCGAAATTAAAGAAATCGTAAAAAATATGGAACTTAAATTTAATTAATAAAAATTTCAAATTTATTTGTTTTTCGCAGCAACCTGATTTTGAATGCTACTGTCAGTAAAAATGATCACTTTTGCCTAGGCAGTAAATGTGGAACTTTGGAGACAGTCAAATGTCAGTCAAAGCATGCTTTTACTGTCAATCGGAGAAAAACTCTTTTTTCCGCACGCTAGTAGAAAAACTATTGTTCCTAACACGTGCAGAAACCTATTTTTCCGCACTTAAATGCTTGACACCACTCCGCTACGCGTCGTGCTGTCAACGGCATTTGCGTGCGGAAAAATCGATTTTCTGCACTTGTTAGGAAAATAGCTATTACCGCACTATTTTCGGTGTGCCAAGAAGCTCCTTATCATACCAAAATAGAAAAAAAAATAGTTTTATTGACCTGCCACCATTTTAAAACGAAACAGTTCGGTTCACTAATAATAATATAAATTACATCCATAAATTACGAGGTATTTTAAATTTAATCGCAGCCGTTGTTATGCTCTGTGTTGTATATATTTCATGTAGATTCATTACCGGTAGTTAATTAATTTATGCATGGCCTACTGAGCTCTAATATGAGACAACCCAGCGAGCTTCATTAGAAAAGCTCGCTCAGTTTAACTAACGAAATATTCACTCCCTATATTTTCGATTCGTGAAAAAGAAAATTACATTATAGTCTTTCTAAGGACGTTAATTATTTTGAAAGAGATTGAAATACGGTCCTTCGAGTTCGAACATTTTCAGTCGACTGTATATAATCTTTAATATAAGAACGACAAAGAAGTTAAAATTACTCAGACTCGTATGATGTTTATTGGTCAATTTTAAAAGGAGAATGGAGAGAAAAGTTTGAAGGATCTTCGAGAATAGGAAGTCTCCCTCTTCCTCCCTTGCAGCCGTTTTCCAAACCCCGTTTTGTGAGCAGGATTGATAGACCTGTTTCGCCACAATGAATCACAATTTTGCGTTATTCGGAAAGGAAACGTTTTGTACCTCTCTTTCTAATAAACAGAGAAAGTTTAATTGTATTAAAATAAGACGTGTATAAATTCGAGTGATTACACTCGTGAATCAATAGGAAGATATAATCTACTACCATGCATGTTTTATGTTGGGTATTAATCAATATTTAATATGCTGCAGTGAAGGCCATTGTTGATCCAAAATAAACATTAATAGCAAATTGCAATTTGTAGAGATCCCATGTTATCTGTTTGATAATAAAACAAAATAATTTCCACCATATTTTCAGTATATTTTTCATTTAAAATATTAAAAATATCGCATCAAGTTGGATGCGATTCCTTTAATTTTAATTTAATGCTTCAGCAACAACTTGTTTGAAAGCCCTTTGGCGGTACTATACCACGAAGAAAAATTTATTAAGAAAATCAAAAACGGTCGCAACGACGCTCCTCCAAAAATTTTGAAATTTTTGAAAAATTATTGCAAAAAAACTGGCCACACGATTTTGTTTAAATTTTCTATACTTGTGCAACTTGGTATTAGCTACATTTTTGTTTTTTGATGAACGCCAGAATTCCACTGTGGCGCCCTCTACGAGGTTTTGAAAATCGGAAATTGATGCTCCTATAGCGCCTTTATTAATCAAAATATGAAAGAAATTTAAATATAAAAGTTGTTCAGTATATAGCTCTGCATTTTCCTAAATTTATGTTACGTATACAGGGTGTTTGCTTTCCACAGTACAATAAGCAACTTTGTTATTTTAAATGAAACACCCTGTATATTATTATATAATTGAATGCAAAATTGAATTGTCTATCACATAGTATAAGGTAGTCATATAGCTAAAATGTACGGTTGATGAGAAAATCGCCTCCACTTTTTGTCTGTAAGACAGATTTAGGGACTAAGCACAGACACCAATTTTAAGAAATTTGGGAAAATAATTACAAATAAGGCACTTAATTTAGAAATTAAACAAAAAAAATCGGAGGCAGCGGTATAGTTTAGGAATCAGACAAAGAATTGTGAAGTCCAAATAAAGGTCAGAAAAATTAGCTCAGAATTTAGGAAGTATTTAGGAGTTTCAAGACAAATTTCAGGAGACCAGGCACGGAATTCAGGGGGGAAGCGTTACTATTTAACAAAGTTTAGGATCTAAACAAATATCTTTGAATGGTTAGACACAAAATTCTGAAGTCAAAAAACAGATTTAGGGACCAACCATAGAATTCGGTGTCAGACACTAAATATTTGGGATCCTAAAACAAATAATTCAAGTACCAGACACTACTGTTTAGGATTCTAAGACCGTTAGAGTTGAATTAGCAGCCTTAGGAATCAGGAATATATTATAGGATCCACAACAAAATCTTTAAAAACGATCCACAAAATTTAGGAGGCAATATTTAGGAGTACGAAGCATTAATTTAGGATCCAAGCAGTGCTTACATAAATGGTACATAATTTAGGAGGCTGGCAAAGATCCTGAAGAGGATTTGGAAGATTTATTTAAGGATAATAGGGGACTTCTATTGAAATATAACCTTGGAACGAGTGAGAGGAAAGTTCTACCCTAGTGTTTCCTTTTCTATCAGTACCACTAATTGGCGGCAAAAATAGCACTAGATTATTAGTAATTATTGAATGTAACTAGATGTAGGTTAGCATGAATGATTAATCTCACATGTCCTTGTACCCCCACTTTGTTTACAAACACCAGAAATGCACCCAACTGCAACTGTTTACAAACTATTAGTATTTTAGTGATATTTCGTTGCCATAGTGGCCATGCTGAGAGACAGAAATAGCATTAAGGTAGAACATTCCTATCTCTTTTCAACTTAAATAAAGTCCTCTATTGATTCGACAATGAATAAGTAGTAAGCGGGAATTGAACCTCTCTTTTAGTTCTCATGTAACATTTCTGAATTTATTCAGATACATTTTCTTTCATAAAAAGAATTTTCCCTGAGGCTGTTCAGAAAAATACTGAAATTTCCAACCTTTTTATAGAAAACTACCAACTAAATCCAACGTATAAAAAGTTGTGCGGTTGTTAATCCATTTCAAATTTAAATATTCTTGTTTTTCTCGAAAACTCATATTTCGTTCATAATTAACAAAAAAAAATAAAATGTTGTATATTATTTCTTTTTAATGAAAAGAGTTTTTCTTTCTCTCCGACGAAGCGTGATTCTAATCAGACCAGACGTCTGTTGCCGGATTATTAAATTAGAAGTTCAACTTCGGAGTAATCAAGCAAAATTAATGGGATTTTTTCGTTTTTCTCCGTAATTTTTTCTTTTTACACGTATTGTGGAAAACCCCGTCCACATATAACGTATAGATTGACGTTGACTTTCAAGGAGCAGGAAAAGGAACGGGCAGGGGATGGCCTCTCTGCAATCTTCCCGGAAGGACATCCTTGCCGGCCAATCCACCCTTCCCGCGTCGCCCGCTCCGTCGCTGCTATATTTTCACTGCGATATCGTAAATATACCGGCGATTTCTAACAAACAGACCAAGAAAACCTTTATAAACCGCTAGATTGGTTTCAAAATTGATACGTGTTCTGGAAGCGTTAGAGAAAATTCCATTTCACTTGTGATTACCTCCGAAATGGCTTTGAAAGTTTATTATTGCTACTCCCATCCATCTATACGAACTTTTCGTCTCCTCTCTTTATATTTTCCTATTTTTTAAAAACTTGAAAATTATTGAATGTGACTCCAAAACGTTTTCCAATCACAGACTTTAATAGCTTCGCATTTTCGGCACCTAATACAAATGTTTATTAATCCGACACAGTATTTGTGAGGTACAGGCAGAACTTAGGAGATACAGAAAAATTCTACTAAGCAGTCGTTGCATTTAGAAGTCAGGGAGACAGGGACAAACAATTAGGGGCTATACGCTTAAATTGGGAGTTACACGCAGAGTTTATGAAGACAATCTGAATCACTGATGTTTGGAGTTTGTCGCAGAATCTCCGAAAATCTTAAAATTAGGAGTCAAACGCAGAAATCAGGAGACAGGCAGTAATATTTAGTAATTAATCCTAAAATTAGGAGAGCTAAACGGAGAACTTAGGATTCATGGGTACATTTAGGAATTAAGGAGGCAATTTAGGATCTTGATATGGAAGTTAAGTCTGAAGTAGGAAATTTAGGAAGCAAACAAAAAAAAAGTGGAAGTCCAAACCTCCCCTGGACTTTCCCATACTAAAAATAAACATTTCGTTTTTAGTATTCACAGTTCGCGAGGCAGCATTGTAAATCACTTGAATGCGTAGCGAGAAACACCAGACTATACGGGTTCGATACGTACAGAAGAGAGAGAGGCATCTAATTTACTAACGCAGCGGAAGTTCGCGATTTTCTCATCAACCGTACATTTTAGCTATACGACTACCTTATACTATGTGATAGACAATTCAATTTTGCATTCAATTATATAATAATATACAGGGTGTTTCATTTGAAATAACAAAGTTGCTTATTGTACTGTGAAAAGTAAACGCCCTGTATACATGATATATATTTAAGAAAATGCACAATTATATACTCAACAACTTTTGTATTTAAACTTTTTTCATATTTTGATTAATAAAGGCGCTATAAGAGCATCAATTTCCGATTTTGAAAACCTCGTAGAGGGCGCCACACTGAAATTCTGGCATTCATCAAAAAACAAAAATATAGCTAATACCAAGCTGCATAAGTATACAAAATTTAAACAAAATCGTGTGGCCAGTATTTTTGTAATAATTTTTCAAAAATTTCAAAATTTTTGGAAGAGCGCCGTTGCAACCGTTTTTGGATTTACTAAATAATCTTTTTTCATGGTATACTACCGCCAAAGGGTTTTCAAACAAGTTGTTGCGGAACCTGATCAGAAAACTGGTTTTTGAGTTATGGGGCGTTAAAGTCTAAATTTTGAAAAATTCATAGCAGCCGCCATTTTGAAGTTAGAGAGTCCGGTAAAAAACTGTTTCCCTTGAATTATGGTCTTCTTTCATATCCCCTACTCAGATTTTCAAAATTCTGATTTTGAAAAAAATGCTACCAAAATAACATGTCTAACTTCCGCTTCCGGTTTTGGATTTTTTTGAAAAGTTTATTTTATCGATGAATTTTCGATATACCTCTTCATTTCAAAGTTCATCAAAATCGGTTCACAAGTTTTTGCGCTAGAGACGTCACATACACAACCACCCATCCACCCACAGACAGACATTTTTTCTAAACCACTTTTTTCGGTTCCTACAGACCCAAAACACCTTTTTCCGCAAAAATCTCAATTTCGAAAATTTTCATGATATCAATACTTCCCTATACCAGTAGTGGTATGGGAAAGTAAAAATTAGAAGACATCTGGAACATTCAGAGTTCGTCCACAGGATTTTGAAGCTAGAATGCCTTAAAGTGGGGAGGTTAGGGTCTAGATTGACCACAATATAATACTGTAGGGGATGTTTCCGGGTCAAGATGGATTATTATCAGCGTTTCCAGTTCTGTGTTCTTTTTGGTTAGGGTACAACGCTAGAATAAAAGGAATCCTAAATTCCACGAAGACGAGCCTTAATGTTTATGATGATGATAAAAGAAAAGCTGAAAGTTTTGGGAATACAAACCCTTCAGATGTATATCGGTGACGAGAAAGTTCAAAATAAAATTTCTTTTTGTGTCGTGTCGTGTTAGTGTAAAGGGGGCAAGTTTTATTCAGTTCGAGTAGATGTGTAGGTGTACATATGCATCCCAGGAGGCCCTGAGAAGTGGATAACGGCTTTTTGTGCGTGCAACTGAGCGATTGCACCTTGGGGATTCGAACTTGGCCCGTACCAGAGGCGTTCAGCCGATGATACGGACGGACGAACACACACCAAACTTTACACCCGTACTCTTGATTATACTTTACGGTTATGAAGATAGGTAGTGCTCATCGACGATCCCGAGGGACATACGGCTGCTGCTCTTGCTGTTCTCCATAGTTACGAGCTAAATTCAAAAGACAATACTGTTGCGAAGAGGAAACGCGAGCCACCAGACGAAAAAGGGGTGAGGCAACCTAACAACGACACAAGGCATTCCAAATGAACTTGCCAAAGGATCCGATCTAAAGGAACTAAATTAACTCAAACCTATCTGGACTGAAGCCCCGCTTTAAATTCCCTAAAACTAGATATCAACCTAATCCAACCCTGGATGGAATAAAAAAATAATCCCAGCTTCATGTTACAATTAAATTCTTCTCCGGGGGTTTAATTAATTTCAGAAAGAAAACTGAGCTGGACAAAGATAAATCGTGATAAACTCCAGTTTTCCTAAACAATTGCTAATCGCTGCAATACAGGAGGAGTGTAATTTTAATAAATTAGGTCGGTAAACAGGCACGCTATCGCGTTACCCATGATTAGGGCCCCTCCCATGAGTTTTATCCGAGTCTTGCTCCGGTGCCGTCGAACAATACCTGCGGGGGTTGAAACCACACAATCGGATCCATATTGACATCACCCCGGGGCCATTCAAATGCTTGGGGAATGGAATCTAAGCAGGTCGTGCCGTGGCTCTCTCTATGTTTAGAATAAACGCGCCGCTTGCTTGATTCTCTTGTTTGGGATTTATTGTACTCCTTGTTAAATTCTTCTTCATCGAAGGGATGAAGTAAATAATGTTATTATAAGAGGATCTTAGAAGGAGGGGGAGGTTAAAAAAATAATGGTCAGTCGTGAAGAAAAAGACTCGTGTGCTCAATTGTTCGCATAAGGGTTGCAATTTTTTAGGGTAGGTGTAATTTAGAGCGCGTCTCCGTATCAAATGGGGCGCTGTATTTTAGGGGGAGAGAGAGTATCGATGAACTATCGCTGCTTGGGCGCCGAAATTGGTTAATTTATCAAACGGGCAGACAAGGGATGGATATTTCATTTTCAAACACTTGCATATACCCATCTTTTACAAATTCCGCCGCGTCAAACTGCTAATAATTCACCCTCATTTGCTTTTGCCGGGCTGAAAATAGTCGACATGTACGTCGCCACCCCCAGAAAACTTTCCTTAAACGGTCATAAAATAGACAGCAGCCGGAGTGCGGTGCTCAAACTTCCCAGGCACTTTTAGGGAAATTGCACGCAACAATTTCTACAATTAAACTGTAAAGTATTCGTTTAATCAAGGTAGCCGAGGAATGTCTAATAACATTGCGCCGCGGCGCCTACTTTCAAACATCGTCATCTCCCTTATATAAAATTAATGCCGTTTAGGCTTAGCTCTTCTACAGAACAGGATAGAAATGTAAAGATAACCTCGTTTCACATCTGAAGAATTTTTCATGCTTCTTAATCAATTAATAATCATCATCATCATCATCTTAATCCAAAAATAATATTATTTTTTATTACCTTAAGGGTTGCGCAGTCTTGAAACTGATTTTATAAGGTAGGTACAAAATTTACTGTCCAGACTAGGAGTTTAGGGACAGAGGCAAAATTTAGAACCTGAATACACCATTTAGGAGTGGGTAGACTGATTAAAGACTACTAAGCCCAAAATTTAGGAGACTTCGTAGCTTGGAGCTAAATCAGTCACATGCAGGACTTTGAACAGAATTTGTAAAAATTATTTTTATTTTCGTTAGAATAAATTTTTATTTTGGTAAAAAAAAAAGTTTTTGCAGTAATGTCACAAAAAAATATATTTTTTTTAAATAAAATGTTTTCAAAACAATAGTTTTTTTTTCTATAGCAGATGTTAAAGTGTGCTTTGTTGTTGTTCGACTAATAGTTATTTTTTATACAAGACGATAAAATTATATTTTATCGACAAGCGGAAAGTGTTAATTCACGAGCGATGAGATCGCGAGTGAATTAATTTTCGCGAGTCGATAATTAAATTTTATCGTCGTGTATAAAATTCTATTTTTTTTCTATAGCAGATGTTAAAAAAATAAGAAAAATTTGTAAAAAAACACAATTTAAAATTAGATTATATTAAACCCGAAAATCTCAGTAGCAAAGGTTTCCATTCGGTTTCCATGGAGTTTCCAGAAAATTAAACTACTTTATCTATCCTTGCGGTTAAAGTGTTACTTTATCTACCCTTGCGGTTAAAGTAATACTTGATCAACTATTTTTAGTCGAACAAAGCACACTTTAACATCTGCTATAGAAAAAAAATAGTTAATCAAGTATTACTTTAACCGCAAGGGTAGATAAAGTAACACTTTAACCGCAAGGATAGATAAAGTAGTTTAATTTTCTGGAAACTCCATGGAAACCGAATGGAAACCTTTGCTACTGAGATTTTCGGGTTTAATATAATCTAATTTTAAATTGTTTTTTTTACAAATTTTTCTTATTTTTTTAACATCTGCTATAGAAAAAAAATAGAATTTTATACACGACGATAAAATTTAATTATCGACAAGCGGAAAGTGTTAATTCACGAGCGATGAAATCGCTAATAAAATTATATTTTATCGTCTTGTATAAAAAAAAAAAGTTTTTTATTAATACTTTATTCGTTTCCCGTCGAAATGGTTTTACAGTTGAGAAAATCAAAAAAATAAAACAGGAATGGTAAAATTTTTCCCTTTTTCTGCGTGTAAAATAATGAGTTAACGAGGACAAAAACGAATCCTTTAAGAATCAGCCAAGTGCGTCGAGTTACGCTCTCTTCATTATAATAATTGTCTGTATAGGTCTAATTAATAATCTGTCTGGGGAGTCGCTAATTGATTTGAAAACTCGATGCACAGTTTTCTTCGTCCCACCCCCTCGCGTCTTCTCGACGGCGCCTAGGGCTTGTTATGTTTTTAATTTCCATTGTCTTATTACTCCGGGGAACAGGCAGGGGTGCACCGCGAAATAAGGAAGAATGATTATCCGGCATTTATAATTGTCCCGGAATTCGCAGCCACCTCCGCATTGTTGATGCCGTGAAAAATTCGAGTTTTTTGTAATTAGCTGAGTGGTGCAAAGTAGGCCCTGCCTTTTAATGAACACCCACTAAAGCACTCCGCGGGCGCTCCTTCCACACCTGCTGCTTCTTCCCGATACAATGAGGGAGCAAATTTTTGAACAAAGAGGAACGAATTCTAATGAGGAACGAGAGTAAAGTAGTTTTGTTCTTTGCCCTCTCTTTCTGTGCTGAGCTTTCAGTCGCGTTGCTGAACGTTTTGGTTTGTTTAATGCGTTTTCGCTATAAATTACACCGAGGAGGGTTGTGTGCAGCAAAGGTTCAACCTCGGGGGTAAATAAATATATAAGCGACCTAGGGATACCTTTGAGCTTTTCCAGCTCCAAAAAACAACATTTTTTATTTCTTTACCAAAAAGAAAAACAAGTTTTTTTTACTGCAACTATTAAATTTTGTTATAAACTCGTCTTCTTCGCGTTTTAAAAGACAACCGGAAAGTTTCTTGGTACCGTGTTAATTAAAAGTTTAAGTTGGAAAGTCTTTGTTGCAGGAAATGGATTCTTCGTTGGTTTCGTTTTACCTTCCTTTTAATTCTGTACATTATCACTTATATAAAGGCGAACTTGCTGCTCTAAATACGCTTTGACGACGAATTCTAAGGGTTGGAATCGTACCTGCAATTGCTTTTTTCTTTACACTTCACAAACAAATCACCTGTGTTCGTTCAGAGAAGAATAGACAAGGGTAGGCTGTAAATAGGAATAATTAACGGAAGGAGATTGGTGCAGAATTTAGGGAGTTTTCAGCAACAACTTTCAGGCCCCTAAATTCGCTCCATGGGTGCTACATTTTGGATCTAAGCCGTAATTAGCTGCTAGGCTGTTAATTTCTGAATCAAAGTGTAAAATTTTATACTTGAATGTAAATTCGGGGTCTGGACTTTAATGTTTGCCTCAAGTTTCGTTTAGGACTGATAAATCCGGTCTAAGACAAGTGGACGCGGCCAACTGGGCGCCGCCATCTGTACGCGTCCAGGTAGGCACGAGACAACTGGGCGCAGAGTCAACTAGATGCGGGACAATTAGGAGCTAAAAAATCAAGTTACATAGTCTAAAAGCATGTCCCTATATTCCTGGTAGCAGATACCAATCTGTATACAGGGTGTCTCAAATGGAGTAGGATAGTATGGGTATCTTGATTATTATTGAAGATAGAGATACGGTTAAATGGGTAATGTTTTGCAGTTTCTCATACTGATTCATATCCTGATTAGAAAAATTACAAATTTTCAGTCGTTCAGTTGTTATCTTGAAAAAACTGAAAAATTCGTATTTTTAAAAAGTGCAATATTTGCATAATTTTAATATTTATGGAGAAAAGTTTCAAATAAAAGTTACTAGGTTCGATTAGTCCGATTTAAAAACGTTATTCAATTTTTTTTCAAAATGGTGGTTTTCAAGATATTGATAGCAACTTTCTTATTTTAAATGGGCGCCATTTTGTTTTTTTACAGAAATGGATTGCATTTTTTTTTTCTACTTTCAACCTGTATATTTGACTGTTTACTGTTTTATTAATCTGTGTCCAAAGATTTGACCTTTTGCGTGGCTAATAAATTAGATAGCCCAAACTGAACGAAAGCCCGTATATTTTGTTTGAAACAATTGAATTATAAACAGTAAACAAATGTAGTACTTCAGCAGTTGTTTACTATTCCATGTCTGCGAGTTTTATAAATCCCCGAACAATGAATTTTCCTTCCACTCTGAAAAATAAACCCCTTAAATGTTACATGTCCTCTATTGTTTTTTACTTTCCCATACCACTACTGGTATAGGGAAGTATTGATATCATGAAAATTTTCGAAGTCGAGATTTTCGCGGAAATACGTGTTTTGGGTCCCCAGGATCCCAAAAAAGTGGTCTAGAAAAAATGTCTGTCTGTGGGTGGGTGCGTGGGTGCGTGGGTGCGTGGGTGCGTGGGTGGGTATGTAACGCCTCTAACGCAAAAACTAGTGAACCGATTTTGATGAAATTTTAAATGAAGGGGTATATCGAAAATTCATCGACAAAATAAGCTTTTCAAAAAGATCCGAAACCGGAAGCGGAAGTTAGACATGTTTTTTTGGTATCATTTTTTTCAGAAGCGGAATTTTGAAAATCTGAGTAGGGGATATGAAAGAAGGGCATAATTCAAGGGAAACAGTTTTTTACCGGACTCTCTAACTTCAAAATGGCGGTCGCTATGAATTTTTCAAAATTTCGACTTTAACGCCCCGTAACTCAAAAACCAGTTATCTGATCAGGTTCCGCAACAACTTGTTTGAAAGCCCTTTGGCTGTACTACACCAAGAAAAAAAATTATTTACTAAATCCAAAAACGGTCGCAACGGCGCTCTTCCAAAAATTTTGAAATTTTTGAAAAATTATTACAAAAAAACTGGTCTAAGGAATTTGTTTAAATTTTCTATACTTATGCAGCTTGGTATTAGCTACATTTTTGTTTTTTGACGAACGCCAGAATTCCACTGTGGCGCCCTCTACGAGGTATTGAAAATCGAAAATTGATGTTCCTATAGCGCCTTTATTAGTCAAAATATGAAAAAAGTTTAATTATAAAAGTTGTTCAGTATATAAATTTACATTTTTCTAAATTTATATCACGTATACAGGGTGTTTGGTTTTCACAGTACAATAAGCAACTTTGTTATTTTAAATGAAACACCCTATATATTATTATATAATTGAATGCAAAATTGAATTGTCTATCACATAGTGTAAGATGTTCATATAGCTAAAATGTACGGTTGATGTGAAATTCGTGAATTTTGAATATTCACTCACGGAAACGAATCATGCGCGTCGGTCGGTAGCGATCGTCCGGCTTCGCCAGCTGTGATTACAACAGCACGTGTTTTCTTCTGTCCATTTCGAACCCGCATAGTTTCGTTTTTCTAGCTACGCATTCAAATGATTTCCAATTTTGCCTCGCGAACTAGGTACTGTTGAATACCAATAACGAAATGTTTATTTTGAGTATGGGAAAGTCCAGGGGAGGTTTGCACCTCCACTTTTTTCGTATTGAAACATTTCCCTTTATATTTATAACATTCTCGTTATTGCCTCACAGTAAAATAAATACGTTGAAGTGAAAAAAAGCATCAGCAAAAGAAGGGTAAAACAATTCAGTTGTATCCAATAAAGTTAATTGAAGTAGCTGTAATAAAAAGGGTGGTGGCAACAACGGAAAATCAACAAGGAACGTCGGGGTAACTTTGCGATTGCGGTTCCGTTTGATTCTAATGTTAACTCTGCTGTTAAAATGGAGTTCCATCCCGTAACTATTAGCAGTTAGGGTACATTACTGCCGTCGACGTTGCTTTTGCGGTTTCTCTCCCCGACGACACTTTCCTAAACACAGGGCTATCTATTCGTATTGAACATCGGCTTATATACGGCTTATTTCGGCTTAAAAATTCTGCAGAGGAACCTTATGGGACGTGTCTGTAAATGCAGACGGTACCTAAATCGGACGCTTCCACATCTACAGACAGTTTTGGAAACTTGTCTACTTATGCGATCATTATTGAACTATCCTAATAGGACAAGTCTGCGATAGCAGACAACTCTTCTATTTGATTTATGCAGGGTGCCTCTAGAATATGGTGCCATAGCTTAACCACAGATTCCGGGGATCAAAATAAGACGATTTAACGAAACTTACCCTTATCCGAAATTGCTTCGTTAAAGCGCTATCCAACGCCAAAGATCTTCAAAAAATTTCTATTTTTTTAAATAACAAAAGATTGTTTTTAGAGGTTAGGATGAAATTTGGAATGCGATTCTTTACTGGAAAAAGGTGTTTTTTGACATCATTTTTTTGTTCAGGAGTGTCGCGTAAGTGGTCAAAGTTTGATCATCCACAGGCAAAGAAGCTCATATTTTTTAACAGTTCGGCCAATAGTTTTCAAAATTTTTTTACAGAGAGACATTCTTATTTCAAATATTTTTTGTTTCTTGTTCGATTTCTCTATCTCCCATAGTTTAGGCTGAAAAAAATTATTTTTATTGGCTGCAGTGCATTTCTTAAAACAGATATAGTAATCTAGTTGTCCTGTATGCTGAGAAACAAATGACGACAAGACAATTATTTTTTGCGTAGAATCAACTATTGCATCCCTGAAAATGGTGGTCACATTGAGCATTTGCTGTAAATCTATTAATTTACCGGCGGTACAAAATAAGCTGAACCATTGGTTGAGAAATGGTTCAGATTATTTTGCGCCACCCTTTACATACTTGCTAGTAATAGACTTTTATCAAATTGTCCTTTCGTCATTCGTTTCTCAGCATACGGGACAACTAGATTACTACATCTGTTTTAAGAAAGGCCGTTGCTAGCTCCACGGCTAACGTGGATATAATTCTGACACAAAATCCACGGCATTACGTCATTATCATGGGGTGACGTTTCGGCCGACTCGGCGCATGTCTGGGGAATTATTTCAGCTTCCTGAGATTATAGAGACAGAGGCGCGTACGATTGATTGCCTACTCCCAAAGCGTCAAAGTCTTTCATAATGGAATCATTTTGTTCCCGGGACATGCGCAGTAGGTGCAGCTCGTATTCGCGTCGCCGAATTAATGACGTCATCCCTTGACAATGACGTTCTGCCGTGTCAGAATTATATCTACGTTAGCCGTGGAGTTAGCAACGGTGTTTAAGAAATGCACTGCAATCAATCAAAATAATTTTTTTCAGCCTAAACTATGGGAGATGCCGAAATCGAACAAGAAACAAAAAATACCTGAAATAAGAATGTCTCTCTGTAAAAAAAATTTGAAAACTATTGGCCAAACTGTTAAAAAATATATGAGCTTCTTTGCCTGTAGATGATAACTTTGACCACTTACGCGACACTCCTGAACAAAAAAATGATGCCAAAAAACACCTTTTTCCAGTAAAGAATCGCATCCCAAATTTCATCCTAATCGCTAAAAACAATCTTTTGTTATTTAAAAAAATTGAATTTTTTTTAATATCTTTGGCGTTGGATAGCGCTTTAACGAAGCAATTTCGGATAGAGATAAGTTGCGTTAAATCGGCTTATTTTGATCCCCGGAATCTGTGATTAAGCTATGGTACCATATTTTAGAGATATCCTGTATGTAGATCCACATTTGGTGTCCATTTTAGTTTACCTGCGTTTTAGAAAACGTCCCTAGAGAAATATATAAATGGATAGAGGTCTTCCAATTATTAACCAGGAATTCTTGTCGCTTGTCCTTCAAGGACCATCCGCAGAACATAATATGGGTTAACAAGTCCGTTTCCGTCGTACAAAAGAGAAGGAAATCAGTTATTCCGGTTATGTGTGCGGCATTGCATTCACTGAACCATATTCTCGTATTTAATTGGTTGTTAATGAGACAAGAGTGTCTAGATATCGTGCAAAATAGGTTTCTATCTATATCCCGGCGCGGCGACGACGTGCCTCGACTAAAACTAACAAATCCTCTCTTAATAGAATTTCGATAAAATTCTAATAACGGAAATTACGTACAAAATCTGTGCCCCTTCGGCATTTCGGTAATTAATTATCCAAGAGGCTTATTAATTAACACGATGCTTGCTCGAATGTGATAGCAATAATACTGTAATTAAAAGAGATCAATAAACTGGGGTGAGTTTCGCCGCGTTTGTTACTCTTTACGTTTTCACTTTTTGGGAATCTCCGCATGAAAATGCTACCCCTAAAATTAAGCAATCTACGTTATACCCCTTGCATGACATCTCATTTACGACCCCGCATAACATTTTGCATATTCTATTCCTTTAAGCACTCTCTCAATATGCTAATGCACCACTTCTTCGAATGTCATAATTTACACTTTAAAATTGATCCACATTTAAGTCAGATAACCATCTTGGCTTTTATGTAAGCCTATTTTTTTTAGACAGATCGTGTTCTCTGAAGAGTTTTCATCAGATATTGCGATGAGGAGACAAAAGAGAATACCAGATAATGTGTTAACTTTTTTTTTTGGTCCAATTAGCTAAGTATTTAATCTCTGTAATTAATTTACTGTTAACAGTTGATGCGTTCGTTATTAGTATCTTTACTTCTTTTTTTTTCTCATAAAAAGCAATCATGAAAAGTTATAAAAGTACGTAAAACGTTAGTATTAAGGCGCAGCAGAGCGGAATTAAATAAAAGAAAGAGGAACCAAGAAAAGTGAAGGGGCGGGACACAATGAAGTAGTAGGAGAGAGAAGGGGACAATGTATGGGGCGAAGGAGAGTATGTATGGGATGAGAAAGGGAAGGTAGAGGCAGAGAAGTGAAGGACAGCAGATTGAAGACGGTGAATGAGAAGGAGCAGAAAGTAAGCAAGGAGGGAGTGAAACATGGAGAGAATGAGCGAGAAGGGGCAGAAGATGGGTTTATATAAGTAGGGGGAGAGAGAGAGATGGGAACAGAAAATATCAGTTAGAGGACACTGGATGTCAGTAGAAGAAAGATCCACAAGTGTGGAGATGGCAGAAGAATAAGAGAGCAGGGTACCAAAGGGGCTATAGGCGGAAAGAGACGCAGACAGAAGATACAAATGTACACAAATAGAACAGTAGGAAAGAAGATAACTGGAATGAAAGGAACAAGAAAAGAAAACGGCAACAGAAACATGGAGTGAGAGAGTCAGGTACAGCAAAAAGGAAGTGTCAAGGAAGGAGAATTTATAATCGAAGAGAAAGAGAGAGGGAGTGGAGGAAAGGGTTGGAGAGCAGATGGAAAGACACGTAGAAGAGAGAGAGAGAGAGAGACAGGGAGGGAGACAAAATCTCTTTTAGATCATGAATCTTCGCAATGGAGTAGTAGGAGAGAGAAGGAGACAACGTATGGGCGAAGGAGAGTATTTATGGGATGAGAAGAGGGAGAGGCGGAGAACTGAAGGACAGCATATTGAAGACAGTGAATGAGAAGGAGCAGAAAGTAAGCAAAGAGGGAATTAAACATGGAGAGAGTGAGCGAGAAGGGGCAGAAGGTGAACTCAAATAGGCAGCGGGAGCGAGAGAGATGGGAACAGAAAATATCAGCTAGAGGAGACTGGATGTCAGTATCAGTAGAAAATAGATCCACAAGAGTAGAGATGGAAGAGAGAAAGGAGGCAGAAGAATAAGAGAGCAGGATACCAAAGGGGCTATAGGCGGAAAGAGACGCAAACAGAAGATACAGAAATAAGAGGGTATAGAACAGTAGGAAAGAAGGTAACTGGAGGAAAAAGAAAAGAAGACGGCAACAGAAACATGGAGTGAGAGAGTCGGGTGCAGCAAAAAGTGTTAAGGAAGGGGAATTTATTATCGAAGAGAAAGAGAAAGGGAGTGAAATCACACAAGAAGGGGAGGAAAGGGTTGTAGAGCAGAGGGAAAGATACGTAGAAAGAAGGATAGAGCGAGAGAGAAGGGGAGGGAGACAAAATCTCTTTTAGATCATGAATCTAAGAATAAATAAATCCTTACTACACAACATTTATTTGAAATTTCTCAGCAGAACAAAGTTGCCCACAACAGAATAAGGCCATTCTCATGACATTCCACTGCACTTCTCGTTACTAAGCAACTAATTCTAATAAAATTGTGCTTCTGCATGAAGGAAATTTAATCTCATCCACTATGTAATTTGTATGCTTATGCATTTTTTTATTTTTATTCACTTATTGAGATTTAATGAAGCGAAATGAAATTACTTTGCGACTGAAATATCGAAGAATTAAATAATTTTAAAATAAAAACAATTGAATATAGAATAATAATAAAAGAGAAGCTTGAAGGTGTGGCCAGAGAAGTAAAAATAGAGAGCAAAAGAGAAAGACGAAACAAAATGATTATTTGTTTGGGTACGTAGGTAGGTACAGCAAGTTTTTATTAAAACAGTTGAATGCTGTGAAATGAAGCAGGAGGGGGGGGGGTAATGGAAGAGAAGAAGAAGAAAGGCAGGATCTTAGATTTATTTTCCCACCTCATTTCTTATTTTTTTTCCCACTTTTTGTTGATTTCCAGATTTTTCTTCTTTCTCAGCTTTCTTCCTCATCTCCAACTTTTTCTTCTGCAGCTAACTACTTCATCTCCAGCTTCTGCGTCTGTAGCGTATTTCTCTTTTCCAATTGTTTCTTATTTTGTTTCTTCTACAACTTCGCATGTTCTTCTTTTCCTGCTCATTTTCTCTTCTCTAACTTCTTATTCTTCTACTCCAACTTCTTCTTCCATAGCTTTTTCTTCTTCTTTCTTCCTCCTCATTCTTCCGTTTTATTCTGCATAGTTTCCAGTCCCTGAAGTTTTGCCATTTGAATTCTAATCTCGTTTTTGAACGCACCTCGTACATTTATAAAAATACACACACACACACCCGTGCACGTTGCATATTCGCCTCTAAAAGCGTAATCTATAATTAGCTCTATAATAATTAGGAGCGATAGAAGGCAGTGTGTTTCCGTCAGTTCTATATAATGGACGCTCTTCTCTGGTTCGATTGTTTAATGTACATCAACACTTATTACTATTTCATGTTTACAATTGCTAATTTTGCCATTTGGACGGCTAAGAATGTAGCACCGGAATATGATACCCCGGATATCGTACGAGATGCTTACGTTGCTGCTAGTTTAACCATCTCTGAACTCCTCAAACTGCTCCTCTTTCGGAGATTCCGGGATCGGTATCAAGGTACGATTGATTTTTAAAGTATTCCTCTTATTTTTTTGGTTCTATTTCAGCGGCGTCTATAATTATGGCTGTTTCTTTTACGTTACTTTCTTTGGCGTCTCTGCTCTATGTTTTTATTATACAATGGCCTGTTCTTAAACTGGAATATAGTTTGGATGCAATGTTATTCGTTCTGTTAACTGGAGAAGTCATTTATGGAGTCTACTCCTTTTTACCATGCTGCACAGCACCAGAATATTGAATCTTCTGTAGTAACCTATTTTTAATTTTATAAATAAATTCTGTTTACTCTAAAACTTACTCGATTTTATTTATAGAAACCCAAAATTTATATACAGAGTAGTATCCAAAAAAAAAATTTAATAATTTAAAAAAATAACTCTTAAGAAATTTATTCCTAAAGTGGTCGTTTTCGAAGGGTTTTAACATGAACACGGTGTTGTTATCACCGAGACCGGATCGTAATCAATCAATATGACACATCCACGCACACATAAACAGGGCCGCATTGCAGACATTACCGCAGGCTTAAACTGCAAGGCCTCAAAATGCGTTAATAATTATTAACTCATCCTTGTAATATTCGCATGTATACCTTAGCGTTTGATAAACGATCCCACGCTTCAACTGAAGAGGACGAACTATCAGTAAAACGCATTAAAGGAATGAAACTGATTGAATTTAAGATCAGGGAAAGCTTTTAAATTCTTAAGCTCGATAATGGGACATTTGGAGACTATTACTAATAAATGACGCCCTGAAACAAATTGAAAAGGGTTCTAACCAATTTTCTTAATTGATATGGGTTTAAGGGTAAGCCGAAAGAATCTTCACCGTACAATGGAAGCTCAAAATGCGATGCCAGCCAGGATTCGCACCGCCCAAAACACCTAGATGACCCCCCTCCTTGAAACTTTACCAGATTCTACTTCAGCGGTTCGTGTCTCCAGCCCTTTAATTTGGGTCTCCAAAGACAATCCTCAACTCAATCAGTCTCCTCCTTGGGATCTTCGGACCCTCGATGAGGTCCTTATACAACAGAGGCATTTTTAGAAACAATCCCTAATGGGAAAAATAAAGATAGTAAAGTAAAGATCTCTTCCATGCTTCCTTCCTCTTCCAAAAGTTAAATCCTTTTATGTAAAATTCAGAACTGATTGGCTTGATACGCGTGTTAAGAGGCAAAGTTGGGTTTAACAAGTTCGTTGTTGTCGGAGCTTGAAAGTTGAACGACATTATGAAAACTTGGACGACAAAGTGAAACATTGAAAGTCTAAACAAATAACGACGAGCTTTTTAGTGTTATTAGGCAGTCAAATAAGTGGCGTTCGTCGTTACGAACCGAACGATCTCGCCCTTTCAATTAGGGTAAGGAAGTTATCGATAACGGGGCCGTAAAAGGCTGCTTTACGGCCGGTAATCGTTTAATGTCACGACGAGAAGGCCATTCCACTCGCACATACCACACAATATGGAAATTCCTAAACATTTTCGTTATGGCTGGTTTTCTTATTCGATGTCGGTTTATTAAAACACTTTGAATTCTTTACTCCCTTCGAGCATGTAAACCCAAAACCTTATTTCACGGCATCATTACACGGTCGAACATTCTTCAAATTGTTTTGTTTCTCGTATGCTTTCCCTTTTACCACGAAAAATTGTATTGATTTCTTTCAAACAGTAACGAATATTAGCTTCAAGTTTTGCAACTTTGTCCCAATGAACTCCCACCAGATCAAAATCCTTTAAAGTAGGCAACCCAATATACTTAAATTTCTTATTAAATTAAACTAGGTTAGATTAGGTAAGAAATTTCGAAGCACCCTGTAGATAGAATGATTTATAAAATTGTATCTACTTTACGTTCGTACTAAGGCTGTTACGATACGCGTTCGTGTATCGTAATAGACAAAAGCGGTGCTATAATAAAAATACTAAAACAGTGCAATTTATTTTCTTTACGTTCGCAACCCTAATATCTCACTCACATGTAAATACGGATCGAACTGTCAGTATTGTCAATCAGTAATTAATTGGAGGCCGTTGCTAGCTCCACGGCTAACGTGGATATAATCTCACAAAATCCACGGCATTACGTCATTATGATGGGGGACGTTTCGGCCGACTCGGCGCATGTCTGCGGACTTGGAAAATTATTTCAGCTTCCTGAGATTATAGGGACAGTGGTGCGTACGATTGGTTGCCTACTCCCAAGGCGTAAAAATCTGTTTCTGAGAAATATAATGATAATAATTATTAACTACAAACAAAATCAATCGCTCGGATTTAGAGAAACTTTACTCTAGTATTTTTTATTGGTCATATTCAACTTGCAAATAATTAAAAATCAATTTAAAATATGAAAAAGTCCCCGGACATGCGCTGTAGGTGCAGCTCGTATCGTGTCGCCGAATTAATGACGTCATCCCTTGACAATGACGTTGGTCAGAATTATATCCACGTTAGCAGTGGAGGTAGCAACGGCGTTACATAAAATTTAATTATTATTTAAAATTTTTGTACCTTTGCATGGCTTCTGGCGTTGCAATTCGAAGTACACCAACAAAATATTTTCTGATATAACTCAATTAAATAGGCAGCCGAATGTGCTGCATGGTTGGTTGCCTATACAACCGTAGTGTATATTTGGTTGCCTAACTTTGGTATAAAATAAACAGGACCGTATCTAGGACATACTTTTTTATTTTTTTGTATAAAACCCTTAGATTTCTAGTAATAATAATTAAGTGTTTTTTTTTCTTTCAGATATTGTGTGGAATTCGAAATTTTAAAGGCATCCAAAGCATGTAGAAAAGAACAAAACTTCAAGGCCCTTAAGGAGGGTAAACAAAATTTTTCTATTCCCTTTACTCTTTAAAATTACTGTCATTATTTTTTAGGGGAAAGAATTTGTGTCAAATGTGAATCTGAAGCGTTAAGAAAAAATCTGGGCTGGCGATGCCAAGGACATGGTGTAGAAGGAAGAACTACCCGCTGGTCAGCATTATCAGCCCCCCATTGCCACGGAAAATGGTTACGAGCACAAGCTGAACAAGATCACGAATGCTTGGCTAAGACTTGCCAAAGTGACAATGCTTTCATTTTCGTCTAACCTTAACGTGTTCCAGATTTATTTGAGTTTTTTAATTCGACAATTTGGGGAATGTTCATTGATGGAGTGTATGTTTTGTTTTTAATACTAACATTTTTTTGTAATTAGGTAAAAGTGTATAGGTACACCATAGTTTTAAAAATGGAAAAATAAAGAAATGCAATATCGTCTGATTAAAAAAAATTATTCACCAAGTGATTATTTTTTAAGTAAATATAGGCATTGCCTAAAATGTATCTTGTAGCAAAACTTTCCATAGCTCTATTAGATTTGATATGTATTCATTGTGACTAACAATTTTTATTCAGTTATCTGTTATTATCTTTTATATAGGAAAAAAAACGTAATATAAAATAGGGAGTAGTATTTTTTACTAACGTACGTTTCTCTTAAAAATTGTAAATACGACTGTATTCCCTTTTATTACCACAGCATTTGCTGAATAATAATCTTTATTGTATTTTGACAAACATATCAAGTGTTATATCAGTGGAAAATAATAAATTCTTGTACAAATCTTTTGTTAATTACTTAAACCTAGTCCAAGGAATGTGAGTTCTCTGTTCCTTCCACGCTACCCTTCTCACAGAAGCCTTTTGGGGTCTCTGTTTTGAGTTTATTGCTTCCAGTTTAGCCTTATTTATATACTTGGAAGGCACTTCGAAGAGCACTGTGGAATGTCCTTCTAATTGATGCTTGAAATCAGAACCTTTCCTTATCTAAATTTATGTTATTATTTTTATGTTGAACACTATTTGAATGCATTGTTAGTGGGACCGTGCAATACCAGTCATAATTCAGACAAACACATGCGCGCTCTGTTTAGCACCTTGGCAAATCCGTTATATCGCACTCTCTTACTCCTGATATTTCGTGTATAGTGTCCATTTATTGTGGAATATAGGCAACCCATTATACATTGCTATCGTGTCTTGTTTCTTGTTGGTAGGGTGTCCTTGTTTTCACTGTATTATTTTTTGATTACATACCTATTCGGAATTTTGTCTTGTCCTTGCAATAGCCGACATTCTAATTTTAATGAATTTTGATGACTAGTTTCAGAGAAAGAAAAATTAAGTTTTCCGGAAAGTGTTTAATAATAATTTGTTCAGTTTTCAATGGTTTATGCCTGTAACTTTTTTCAATACCTACCACCAGAAAATGTCGTCAGCTGAGTTGTTAGTCACATTTTTGAGCTCTAGCCGCTCCACTATTAGGCCTCCCTTTCTATACAGAAATTAAATACCCCAGCAACAGTGGCGGCTCGTGACCCATCATTTTGGGGGGGCACAGTAAATGGCGAGTGAAAGGAGTAAAAATAGCGCCGCAGGCGAAATTTTTTTCAAAGTGGGCGTGACTTATTTAAACGCTATTCAAGAGCATCTGGCAAATTTTGGAATCAAAATGTGAAACTTTTACAATTAGCATTAAAATTAAAGTTCATAATAAACAGTCGATATAATTTTAAATTTAATAATGTAGGTAGTTGGTTAGAGGATATCCGCGTATCCAAAAGATGAATTTCTTTTATTTTTGATGTTGATTGCCCCGATGCCGAGGGTTGGCTTTCACTTATTAGGTTGTTTGTGTTTTTATTTTCACTCCGTTTAGTAAAAACCCCTACAGAGAAGACTGTATTTTTAAATTTATTTTACTTACATAAAACTTATTTGCTAACGCTCAGAAAACACAGCTTTATATCTTGTTCTTAGCATACACATTACATAGTAATACTCGCTGCAAAAAACACACCAAACTGCCACAACGCAGTAAGTCGGCAATAACACGAAGAAAAGTATTTTTTTGCCTACGTGCTGTTTGTTCAATACCCAGTTAAATCTAGATGTGCAATTCAAGACAATAATCAGAGCGTTTCAGTTGAAGTTTGGGGGGGCTCGAGCCCCCCCTGGCCCCCCCGACGAGCCGCCGCTGCCCAGCAACATCACAAAAAGAGCAGCAGCGGTTGCTGCGATTGTAGATACCGTGTGTCCCTGGGAAGACGGAACATAGGGATCTTACAATGGTAATTTTTTAAAATGATCCACGAGTGCTTAGAATTTTGTATTTGGTGGAAGCGTCGACGTCGTTATGTCAGCTGTTTAACGCGCTTGCTAATACAGATATAATACGCGCGCGCGTTATACTAACAAACGATTCAACAATTATTTACAATACCTACGAATTGACAGCCGCGCTCTTGAAAATCAGTTAGAAATAAAATTATTAATTATTTGCTCAAATTGGTTCATGTAAATGTAGATGGTGTTTTAATTAAATTAAATGAGACTGGGTATCATTATAAAGGTAATAAATACAAAATAATTTGTTTGCAGTTGACGTTTGGTTCTAAGATCTTTTTCAGATTATAATGGATTAGGTGAACAATTAAGGCTTTCGCAAGTTACACTTATTAGAAACTGAAAATGAAATTACGAAAATTATACTAGTAGGTACATAAAATAATGCTGTGGACCTGTGTTAGAAAACTTTCCTTTGTGGTATGCAAGAATCCGGCTCCTTAAAAATCAAATACTTTTAATGTAACAATTATTTGATCACATTAAATTGCCGTAGAAATAAAGATTTCATATTCGTACACACTAACTGATATTAATATTCGCTTTTTCTTTGATTTCATCTTAATACAGTCTTATGCAATTAGCATTGTAGCATGTTTCATCATAAAGCTGATTGTCGCATCAATTCTTCGGTTCATACATCAAGATCATCCTATTGAAGTAAATTTTCAAATTTCACATGTAATTTAACTGGGATTACTGATTGTCAGCTCTAAACTGTACTTCAGTTAAGGTAGGACCCCATTTAAAAAAAATTAACATGAACATAACCTTTAATTATTGTCTTTGACTTTTAAAACACAAACAAAAATTTTGATCTGGAGACGATCATACATGATCGGCATGGAAATCGTTAACGATCGGTGACATTCGTGTAATTGTTTCAAGTCGAATGCTTCAAAGCACTCGTGGATCATTTTAAAAGATTAGCATTATAAGATCCCTATGTTCCGTCTTCCCAGGGACACACGGTATATTGAATTGTATGTCCTTAATGAAGAAAGAAAAAAAAACATGTAAAACGATTTTGGACAAGAGATATATTTACAGTATCCACATTTGTACACAGGTTCCCAAGAAAAGATAGATATTTCGAGTTCACAAATTAAAATTGAATTTTATCTGAAACGCAGAATTTTCAAATGCTGTGTTCTTATTGGTTGAAATCTGAACGCAAGCGCGCGCCTACGCCTGTCATGTGAAACCGACTTGACGCATGTGTCAAGTTTACACCGTTCCCATTGGCCGAAGTCCGTTATTATTATTATTATAATGAAAGTTAACATAAACAGTTATTTTTTACGAATTGTTACTGTTCTGTAGTGAAAGTGCAATTTTTTATTACTGCCTGACCATATTTATTAAATTTTTTAAATCATATTAGTACTGAATCAAAATATGTAGTAAATACATAACCTCAATCTACAAATTACGATGCAAATTAGCATTAATTTAAACAAATCTAATGAGATATCAGAATCTAAGAAGGGTATTTTTACAAAAATAAAGACTACAATATGTCACACTTCAATCTGGAACTGTTTTATGGGGTTGATAGTCTTTGTAATCCTCCTACTTCTACTTTACGTTAGTAAATCGCACACTAGCTCTGTGTTAACCTGGCTAGAAAAACAAGATGCCGTTATAATATACCTTATAATATTACTATTGTTCACTATTGTTTCATTTCCAATAAGTGTTGGTTATATTGTTATTGTAATCGCCACTGGTTATTTATTCGGGATAGTCCTGGGGCTTGTTTTAAGTGTTGTAGGGGCTAATTTAGGTCTTCTAATCGCACATAATAGTATGAAAGTAATTGGACATCATAGTTCTATTCGAACCCTTGCAACAAGCGAGACTGCAGCCGCAATTATTAAAGTTATTTCAGGACCGTTATGTTTCAAGATCGTTATTTGTGCAAGACTGACTCCCATTCCATTTGGTTTACAGAACAGTATTTTTGCGGTGAGTTTTAAAGCAAATTAAACTTCCATAAAAAACTATTCCTTTTTAGCTCAGCAATGTGAGCGGTAAAATATATCACGTTGCTTCGTTATTGGGGCTTCTCCCCGGACAAATTGTAGGAATTTATGTCGGGTCTTCCCTAAGATCGATGCAAGATGTTTTAGACGATCAACATATTTCTGCATTTACTTATCTTTTTGCAATCGCACAGGTTCGTGGAAATATTTTAATAAACGGAAATTGATTTTAATAAAGGAAAACTAATTTGTTTTAGTTGGTATTTGCTGGTGGGTTGTTGGTGTGGATTGGGGCAATGGCAAGGAGGGAACTTACAAGGGCAATTGCGGAAGCTGATGGAAAATTTGGATTAGACCATAAGACTACAGGCGTTTCAGCTTTTAGTATCGTGTGATGGAGAATATGTTTTATTCTAATAATATAAGAAATATTTATTTATTTAATAATAAAATAATTGAAAAGGATTTTTATTTTAATCAAAGGAAATTTTAAAAAAATTACAGGTTTCTGTAATGGATTTTGGGTTTCTGCGGGAAGTTTAAATGTATTTCCAGAAGAAAAATTCGTAACATGCGCGCGCTCTTATCATTATCCTATTGATTTTTGCAATGCAGATGGATATGGGTCAAGAACTAGTCGGGTTTTTAAATTAAAAGCATTTCATATGATTTAACAATGAAGTATCCCATCAATTTTGTGTTCGTAGGGTTGTTTATGGTTGTATTTTTTGGTCGGAATTGTTTTGCACAGGAATACATACGAGACTTCAAACAACAACCGGAATTGGCCACTATGTAAGTATCTTTATTGTCTTTTTTTCTAGAAATAATCATTGATTAAAAATTTTTTTGCTCTTATTTTTCTTAAAAAATATTAATAAAGTTAATTTTTGTTTTTTAATTATTATTAATATTTTATTTAAGTGTTCGAAATTGGGCAGAAAAATTAGGCGGCGAGCTTTGGCACTTTGGAGAATTAGTTACAAGACGTAATATGGTAATAGAGGTGAGTTTATCGGTCATTATTTTTTTATTAAACTTGTTTATCTTGTTTAGATTATAGAGACAAGTTTAGAACATTCAATGCATAATGTTAGGGAACATAGAAATAGAATTTTCTAAACAAAATACCTGCACTGTTAATGTTTACGTTTGGCATTTTGTTTCCCCTATGTGAATTTGAAAACAGTTATTTCCTCAGATAAATTTAGCTGATTTATTACCACAGTACAAACACTCCTTTAAGCACTCCATTCTTATTCCAGTTTAAATTTAATGAACTGTTATTATTTATTACGTTTGAATTTATGCAACATACCGAGTCAATCTTTTAATTTTTGTTATCTAATTTATATTTATGAATAAAATATTGCATACTTATTCGGTCATCCTGTATATGTATTAAAAAAAGCTCTAAGACTGGTATTGTGAATTATAATGGGTCAAAGTCTCAGTATGCTGATCCCTGGCACCTCTCTGCATTTTCATACAGAAATCAAGCTTTAATCTTTATTTTATAGACGTTTTCAAGCTTTGGTTAAATCCATATAAATATTAATTAAAATATCAATTTCAACTTGCTGTTTGTATTTCGATATCAATATGTCATTCTCAAAAGCATACAGGGTGCTTTAAAAGTAGACCGATAACTCGTAAGAGGTGATTCCTCTCGTCAAAATAAGGAAAAAAGTTGAAATGACCCATGGACCGAAAATGCCAGGTTCCCGAGATACCAGCCAACAAAGATAGAACAAAGAATCGCTAATTTGTTTGTAAAAATTCAACTAAATCAGATATTGTTTTGATTTGGGGGCACTTATTAGTGTGTTTACCGAGTTTTAAAATAATCCAGAACATGGTAAACCTGAGAACCATTTTGCACCTCCTACGAGTTATCGGTGTACTTTTGAATCACCCCGTATGTAATTGAATAATATTAATGTTTGTATATTTTATTTTATTCCTCTATAATCAACATTATTATGGCTTGGAATATAATTTTAGAGCTACAAGAGAACGTCGGTTGTCACAGAAGATGGAGACGCACTTTTAAAAGATATGGCAGAAAAAATCAAGAAAATGATGGACGAGAAAGTTACAGCCGTGAGGGTAAGTTGAATTTTCCTTAAAAACAATCTCTAATTTAAATAATAATAAATACATTTCACAGAGAATAATGGAAGTTGCTGAAAACAAAGCCGTAATGCAAGGTGATTACGTTGAAGGCTCCTTCGATTTCTACAACGCTAAAAATTTATTTAATTCCGCTCCAAATGAGACATTACAAGAACCTGAAGAATTAGAAGTAAAAAACTCCTGCGATTGCATGTAAATTAGAACTTTACATGCATTGTATTTTTTTAGAATTATGACACCGAACAAGCCCAGAGGTTACGGCAAAGTTCAGAAAGCGAATATGGTGAAAGTATTCACGATTATCATGCCCATATGGAATCGTATCAAAGCTTAATCCATTCTGAAAGTAAATATGGATATCAACAGGATCAAGATATACCAGATTCGGAAGAAAAAAACCCACAAGTTGAAGAAATTACAAAAACAGATGACATAGAGGTAGGGGAAATTGAATTATATACAGGGTGAGTCATTGAAATTGTTATTGTGGAAAGAAAAAATTCGGTTTTACATAATAGAGGAGTTTTTTTTCTGCCTCACCTTGTACATGAAATATAAAGAGTGAACAAAAAGTTGCCATCTTCATCCCCCTTTTATTATACAGGGTGTTCATGATGAAATGTATAAATTCGATAAGCTCGTAGCTATTGTTTTTTATCAAAAACGCTCAGACACGTCGATTTTAGTTTTTAAATTGGCATTTTTTGATCTATGCGCCAACCCTATATCACTTCCGGTAAAACCGGAAATGGCAGCAACTTTCTTATTTTAAACGAAACACCCTGTATATTTTTAAAGATTTGGATAGAAAATGAAAAATCGCATTCAGTAGACCCAACATTATCCAAATCTGTAAAAATATACAGGGTGTTTCATTTAAAATAACAAAGTTGCTGCCACTTCCTGTATTATAGGAAGTGATATAGGGTTGGCGCATAGATCAAAAAATGCCAATTTAAAAACTAAAATTGACGTGTCAGAGCGTTTTTGATAAAAAATAGCTATGGTTTTATCGAATTTATACATTTCATCATGAACGCACTGTATAATACTTTTCTTTATTAGATAACCGATGGTAGCGAACAAGATGCCCAAGCAAGTCAAATACCTCCAATAAACAGACGCCTGCTACCTTTATATCGCAACCCACATTTTTATAACATTCCTGTCAATACCAATCACAGCGCCGTACATGTTCCAAGCAACGTTTACGAAAGATGTAAGTTATTAAACAAACCCGCCAAGGCATAATAATAATATTAATAATATTTACAGCTAAGGAAGTTATAAAGGGAATAAAATGGTCCGAGGTATTGGATAGTACTTTCAAAAACAATTACAAGGAAGACACTACATTATCGTGGCAATATTTTGGTAGCTCCACTGGTTTTATGAGACAATTTCCTGGTAAGCAAGTCTTAAGACATTTAAAATAAGATCGTTGCTAGCTCCACGGCTAACGTGGATATAATTCTGACACAAAATCCACGGCATATGTCATTGTCAAGGGCGAATACAAGCTGCACCTACTGCGTTTGTCCGGGGACTAACAAAATTATTCCATTATGAAAGTTTCAAACATTTTCATATTTTAAATTGATTTTTAATTAATTTGCAAGTTGAATATGACCAATAAAAAATACTAGAGTAAAGATTCTCTAAGTCCGAGTGAGTGATTTTGTTTGTAGTTAATAATTATTATAATTAGATTTCTCAGAAATAGACTTTTACGCCTTGTGAGTAGGCAACCAATCGTACGCACCTCTGTCCCTATAATCTCAGGAAGCTGAAATAATTTTCCAAGTCGCCAGACATGCGCATGATGTAATGCCGTGGATTTAGTATCAGAATTATATCCACGTTAACCGTGGAGCTAGCAAGGGCCTTAAAATAAATTTAATTTAGTGTAGGTACTATGTAAGTCTGTACCAAAAATTGCTTATGTGAAACTCGCAGGCCGATTGCAGGCCGCTGGATCGGACATTCCAGAGAATTAACTGTTATACCGTGTTTGAGATAGTATTACAAAGGCATACTAGATTATAAAAATGTTTTTATTAATTATTATTCCTTTTGTAGCGTTGATCTGGTCACAAGAACCTGTAGACTTATTTGATTGTCGGACACGCTCCTGGTACATAGAGGCGGCTTCTTCGCCTAAGGATGTGGTAATACTTGTGGATAGATCAGGGTCCATGACGGGAATGAGAAGGGAAATTGCGCGACATGTTGTTAATAACATTTTGGATACTCTTGGAAATAACGATTACGTCAGTATTTTCACTTTTAGTAACACAACGGAACCATTAATTGAATGTTTTGATAATGTTTTGGTCCAAGTAAGTATTTAAAGAAAAGTTTTTGATGAAAATAATAATTTTTGGATTTATTAAGGCTAATTTAGCAAACGTACGAGCTTTAAAGGAAGCCATGAGTGATTTTAGAACGGAGCAAATAGCAAATTTTTCTTTGGCTTTAACAACGGCTTTTAAACTTCTACAAGATTTTCGGGAACGAAGATTAGGTTAGATCTTACTTTTAACTCGGTTATAAAAAATTATTTTCAATATTTTTAGGTGCGCAATGTAATCAGGCAATTATGTTAATCACGGATGGAGTACAATACAACTATAAGGAAATTTTTAAAGAGTACAACTGGCAGAACCTCCCGTTTATGCCTGTTCGTGTCTTCACTTACCTCATAGGTCGTGAAGTCAGCGACGTACGTGAAGTTAAATGGATGGCATGTGCTAATCAAGGTAAATTAACAAAATATTATGCTTTTTTTTAAATAACTAATTTTTTTCTGTTTTTTAGGTTATTACGTACATCTTAGTACAATATCAGAAGTCCGTGAGCAAGTTTTACAATACATACCGGTAATGGCCCGTCCAATGGTCTTGAATCCGACCGTAAAACCCAATCCTACTTGGAGCCCGGTTTATGCCGATGTCACAGACCCTAAACTTACAAACTGGCTTTGGGTAACGCGGGAACGGAATAAACAACGGGATCGATTCCTACTTTACCATCGCAACAAAACACTTTTCATACCGGATGAACAAGATAGGAAATATGTTCGACAACAACAAAGAGCTGTAAGTCATTCGAAAAAAAAACAATTGCGAAAAAAATTCAAATGTTTTTGTTTTAGAAAAATGATAACCCTGAAGAAATGCAAATTTATCGGTTAATGACTTCGGTTTCGTTACCCGTTTATGATCGACGTCCAAATGCTGTGAGTAACATTTAAAAATTATACAGGGTGCTTCCAAAAAAAATCTTTATTGATATTAAAGATAGGGAAAAGATAATTTGTTTGTAATTAAATTATGGGGGAGGGGGAAAAAGTTATAAGCAGTAATTAATACAGGGCTTTCCATTAACTTTGTACAGGACCTAATTTAATTCGTATAGGTATAAAAATATAATAAAAAAAGATTTATTGTTACATTACACCTTAAAAAGTTAATATAACTTGTATCAGCTGTAATTGTTTCTACAGAATATCACCGAACAAATTCAGATCAACGAAGCGACATGGATAACTGTCACCCGAGAGGTAACCAGCGTCCCGTAATGCCAATACATTTGTTTTCAGTAGCCGTGTGTTAGTTGTTCTACTATACTAGGCAATTAGCACCTGTGTTCACCTACGTGGGAGTTTTTAAATACATGTCTAGCTCTCTAGAATTTAGAATATTAATCATGACTGGCTATATAGTTTTTATTACTTATCATATTTAGCTTGAAGGGATTTTCAACGATTTAGTTTAGTTCTTTGAAAATCCCTGTTTTTTAAGACTCGAATTATAGCTAAATTTTTAATTAATAGCTGTAGATTTTTAGGCAAGAGTAGCAAAATTAGTTAGGTTTGCTTTTTAATCATTTATTAATACTCTGTGTTATTTTTTTCAGACACGGGTTGCTAATCTGTTGGGAGTAGCAGGAACAGATGTACCTATCGAATACATACAAAGGCTTATGATGCCTTATCGGGTAATTTTTAATCCAATTATTGTGTCCTAATTTACATTTTTATAATTTTAGTTGGGCGTAAATGGATTTGCTTTCATTGTTACCAATAATGGATACATTTTAATACATCCAGATCTTCGGCCTGTGGTAAGAGACACAGAAATTGTTATATTTATCTCATCACCATTGGACTTTTGAAGATATCTAAAGATGTTACATAAAAAAAACCTGCTCTAGTAGGCTGTGCCGTAGATGGAAACACAAACAGGTTTTTTTTTGTTGAACAACCACTGTATATGAAAACAGTCTGCATTAGCTAACTTTTTTATTCGTAAAGCTACGAATTTGGTTAAATAAGCAAAGTTATAAAAAAAATTGCTCCAAACTGAGTGATGTAATCAGAAATATGGAAAAATGTCCGGTTGCAGAGATACGGCAATTTCAATTTATTTTTAATGGAACACCTTGTATATTGTTTGATGTTTAGATTTATTAAATTTTTCTTTATCTAAAAGTATCAAATGACGTTTTTAAAATAATTACAAATAACCGAGTTATACCAGATTTTTGATTTTCCATGGCACTCTTTCATCAAGCCAAAAACTTCCTATAACTCCGTTATTTGTAAATATTTTGAAAAGGTCATTTAGTTCTCTTATATAGAAAACAATTAAAGAAACCCAAATATCAAAAAATATACAGGGTGTTCCATTAAAGAAAGTTTATATTCAGTATTTCCGCAACACCCTGTATATTTTTTATATTTAGATTTATTATATTTTTCTCTATCTAATAGTATTAAATGACTTTTTCAAAATATTAACAAATAACCGACTTATAGCACATTTTCGGTTTTCCATGGCACTCTTTCATCAAGCCAAAAACTTCCTATAACTCCGTTATTTGTGAATATTTTGAAAAGGTCACATAGTTCTCTTATATAGAAAACAATTATAGAAACCTAAATATTAAAAAATATACAGGGTGTTCCATTAAAAAAAGTTTTAATTTACTGTATCTCCGCAACTAAACAATTTTCTGGAGTTCTGATTACATCACAAAAACGGGTAGAAAAAATACTACAACTTCGCATATTTAACCCGATTCCTATTTTTATAAATAAAAAAGTTAGCTATTGTGTTGTATGTTATGCACAGCCATCTAGTGCAGGATTTTTTTTATGTAATGTTTTGTCGGTTGTTTCATTTTATGATACAAGTCATCCTCGATTGTTTTTTCCACATACCAAGGACATGAATATTCCAGAAAAATCAAACAAATGAAATTTTGAGCAACCCAAATGGTGTTGAAATAAACCAAAGTCAGGTTGGATGTAATTCTTATCATATTAGCACATTTTGTTTTAGTTCCAAGGCATTCTAAAACCTGCGTATAACAGAGTAGACCTCTTAGAAGTTGAAATAATGGATGATGATGCTGAACCTCGTGATTTTAATGATTCTATTGTTGATTTACGTAAAAATGTAGTCATGCAATCTAAAGGACATGTCATGCTACGTGTTAAAACTCATCTGGACGATCTTGTAAGTTTTCGATACAGAAAATTAATTTTTAAACGGATTTAACTTATTTTTTCTTCTAGAGACGCATTATAATAAGTAATCGTCATTACCATTACATGGGAATTAACAACACCCCGTTTAGTATTGTGATTGCGTTACCGGATCGATATGGGTTCAGTCGGGTGCAATACGCCCTTGATGATGATGTCCATCGAATGCGTTCTAATAACATGATTAAAGGCCCACTTACACAGTTCTTTACTGGGAATTGGACTATCCATCCTGATTGGTAAATTAAATTGATTCTCGTAAGATATTTACAATAAATAATAATTTTTTTACAGGCTTTACTGCAAGTACTCCGATGATAAACACCGTTTTGAAACTGCAGAAGAGGAACTTCTCCATTTCTTGGTGAAAATTGATTTACCACGTTGGAAATGGTCACGAGAATGTAAATTTTAACAAGATATTAAATTTTTTTGTTTAAATTTTATTTTTGTAGGTGATAGCAAACTTATTAAATCTTTAGTTGCGGATGCTAAAATGACGGAATGGTTTAATCAAAATATTACAACTTCCAACAGTAAAGATGAAAATGGGTAAGGAGATTTAAATGTTTTTAAAAATAATCCTTAATTTTTTTTATAAAGCACTTTATAATTTTAATAATGCACTAATAACCGTCTTATTTTGTCACAAAGTCCAATAGCGGTGTTGATGGCTCTTTTACCAAGGTATGGTATATATAAAGAGAAGTTTTGATAAGAAGATATGTGGGAAACACTCTTTGATGTAGAATTCTATGATAATTTCAACCAAATAATACTATACAGGATGTTGTATTTAGAAGTAATCCTCAAATTTCGTATTAAACTTTGTTTTGTGCTGCCGAGGATTATTTTTTCTATATTTCTATGCTGCTGAGGATTTTTAATCCAAATATTTTAGCTAACTGAAAGGTGCCGGGTCCATCCAATCCAGTCTGTGAAACTTGAATGCTTTAAAACCTTCTCCAATTCTTGTTGTTCCTGGTCGATGTTAAACTGTAGGTCCCCTGGGTTCAATTTTGATCCTAAGAGAGAGTTTCTATTAAAAAAGTTCCAGAATCCATTAACAGGACATAAAAACTATTAATTGCAAGTCTTTTGCCTTGGATAAGATGAATAAAAAAATAAAATGCTTAATTTTATTTGTGTTTTCATAAGTCATATTTTTTCAGGCATGAATTTATTAAACGGTTCGGGATCACAGTTGCGTTTTTATCAACCTACAGTGGACTAACACGTTGGCAAGATTTTCCCCAAAACATAGGGGATAGGGAAAATCGAGATGAACCGTAAGTTTAAATCACCCCCTAATCTTCCTATCATTATTATTATTTATTCCAGTCATTTTCATCAACTCCACAACAAAGCTATCGATGAAGTCTGGTATAAAAGAGCTGTAGAGCAGCATTTTATCGAACCAAGAAGTTTTGTTTATTCCGTTCCGTTTGACATAGGTAAAATTTTATCAGTTACTTTATAAGGTTTCTATTTTTATTTTTTAGGGGATGAAAACTTAACTGTGGTAACTGCAAGTCATGCTATATTTAAGGAAGATGGATCACGGAAAGCTCCTGCAGCTGTTGTAGGCTTTCAGTTTTATCAAACTGCCCTACATTCATTATTTACGAAAATTACAAGCAATGTAAGTTTTATATTATACAGGGTGTTCTAAAAAAGAATTATAAGCTTGAGGATTTTTTCTGAAGCACCGTGTAGGTCAACCCTGCCTACTTAACTTGACAGTTCTTGTATATTTACCTTGATCTACCTTTTATATTTCTTATTCAATTTCAGTGTGGTAACATACAATGTAAAAGAACTTGCACTTCTGAAGAGCTTTACTGTTTAATTCTTGACGATAATGGTTATATAATAGTAAGCGATGAGCGTGTCGATACTGGTCGATTTTTTGGTGAGATACGCCCAGATATAATGTCCCAATTGGTGGATGAGGGTGTATACAAAACAAACCGCATGTACGACTACCAAGCAACCTGTTTTCGTAGTACAGACACTGGAAATCCTGCTTCAAGATTTTTTACGGTATGAACATGTTATATAGAGGGTGAGTCACTGAAGATACCCGTTTTATGTCTACTTTGTTGACTCACTTTGTATATTTAAAAATACATTTTGACACAATTAACACTACTTACAGTTTTTCACACATTTCATGCAAATTTTAAAATGGTTTCAAGCCGTTTTAGCATTTTTCCTTTGGAATTATGTGAAAGGGGCAGAGTATGAATCAAGTGATGCGTATACGGTCGGTTATGAAAGAGCCTGCTTGGAACAATTTATAGTATTCGCATGTGATAATGAAATGTGGCTCTACACACTTGCACCTCGCACTTTACACATTCACACTCAAGTCATGGATGAAAAATGTACGCGGTAGGTAATGAATGAAAAAAAAAAAGGCCGTTGCTAGCTCCACGGCCAACGTGGATATAATTCTGACACAAAATCCACGGCATTACTTTCGGTGCATGTCTGGGGAAAATTATTTCAGCTTCCTGAGATTATAGGGACAGAGATGCGCACGATTGGTTGCCTATTCCCAAAGCGTAAAAGTCTGTTTCTGAGAAATCTAATTATAATAATTATTAACTACAAACAAAATCAATCGCTCGACTTAGAGAAACTTTACTCTAGTATTTTTTTATTGGTCATATTCAACTTGCAAATTAATTAAAAATCAATTTTTAATTTGCAAATGTTTGAAACTTTCATAATGAAGTCCCCGGACATGCGCAGTAGATGCTGCCTGCTCGTATTCGCGTCACCGAATTAATGACGTCACCCCTTGACAAGACGTAATGCCGTGGATTTAGTGTCAAAATTATATCCACGTTAGCCGTGGAGCTAGCAACGGCCAAAAAAAACACGATCTAGTTGACTGTGTGAAGCACAACCAACTAGAGAATGTTTTTTTTAATGGGGGTTCTTCTGCTGTAAGGAAAAAAAATGTTTGTTTATGTAATCAGGGGTTTTAACTTTCTAGGGGAATCACCCAATATGTTGTTTTTATAACACTGTTTTCATTCTGAAAATAGTCTCCCATGATCATATCTATTCAGTCTTCGAAGAAGCCTGGATTAAAATTCTCATTTGTTTACACATTTTCAGACCTTTCATTGCCCAACGCATACTGTACACAAACACTCTTTTGTTAGTTCTTGATCAAAACTGTCCGTTTATTCAAAACAGAACGTTACCCCCATTAAATCCACGACAAATTGAGTATAATAGAGATAGGAGATGTATACTCGGTGAAAGTGATTTAATTCGTCGCAATTATATCGAGTGTGACAAGGATGAGCCTGTAAATGTGAGAATGACTTACACTTTTTCTCCTACCATTACTGTATTAATAAAACTTATTCTAGGAAACGTTATTTGAAAAATGTACGGCATCTTCCCAACACTTAAACACTTTCGTAATTATTTTTTGTTTAAGCTTGAATTTTTGGCACATACAACACGAAGTACGTACACAAACACATTCACCCTTTATTATAACAATCTAAACTTTAAAATCTTTCAGCCTTTTAGACAATTTGCTGAAATTGCCCAATGGGCGTTCGCAACCATAGCAGTTCTAGCAAACTCAGTTTGGGGTAATGAAATGTACCCAACATATGAGCCGGAACAGGAAGAAGGTGAAGAGGAAGGTATGATCGATGAGCCGTATTCAAAATCTAATGAAAAAGAATTTGATCGCAGGGTTTTGATTAACAAAACTCGCCCTGAACCTTGCGATCAAGAAATGTGGTTGTATACGCTTGGATATAGAAATACAACCGGGGAAGCTTATAATAGATCCATGAGTAACGATTGTACAAGGTATTTACATTATTATCAGCTATTCTTCTGGTCTACTGTTTGGCTCCTCCTCCTTCTTTGGCTCCTACTTTTTTTAATGTTTATTTTTATAATATTTCATTTTTTACTTACAGGCCATACATTGTACAACCTGTTATTGGTAGCAACATGATCTTATTAGTTATAAACAATATTTGTATCACGGAACAACGTGTTATTTTAATGCCGGATCCACAAGAGGTTGATTATAATGAAAGTTTAATCTGTTATCGTGTGAAACACGATTCTTATCCTAGAAGAAATTATATGAGCTGCATTAATAGGAGCATTCACGTTAGTTTTATAATGTAACTTACAAACATTTATTAACAAATTTGATTGCAGGAACGAGAAATAGAATTATGCGGAAAAGGGACCACTTTATCTGTGCCATTCGTTCTCTTATTACTTACATTTTTAGTAACTAGTACACAATAGATTATTACATTATATACTCAAATTAGATTTCATCTGTGATATGTATATTAATTGCTCTATTTGTCCTTCAAATAGATGTTTGATTGGTTTGAATTGCAATTAATGATCATATTGTGTTGTTTTTAACCCTTGTTAAACGTTTCCTTCCTTCTACAAAAGAATTAAAGCAAACTACTCCCACCAAAAATCATTTAAATAGGAAAAAGTGAGAAAAATCCAAGTTAAACGATTTAAATCAAAAGAAAATTATTTTTGTACCAATATTTTGACTTACCCTGTATATAAGTGAGTTCTCACTCCCATCAAAATTAACCTAACCTCACATTTATCTAAATTGTCATGATCAAAGATTGTAATTACGTCACACATTAATAAAATACTCCAGTTATAATTGCAGAAATAGATTCAACAATGAGTGAAAATACAAAATCAAAAGAAGAAACACCAAAAAATAATGAGGACAAAGAACTGGCCGATCTTCTAGACAGTGAGTATCAAAATTATGTCAAGGGAAGGTTGTACTTCTTTCCCCCTTTGCAGGTGCTCTGGAAGATTTTACAAAAGGAGGAGAAAAAGCTCCCAGTCAAGCACAAAAACCCAAAGAAGAAGCTAGTAAGGAATCGGAAGATGTAACAGAAACGGGAGTTGAACCGGAATGGTCTGATGAATTTATTCGACAAGCAGCTGAACAGTTTGAAACCAATATTGCTAATATTTTAAGAGAATCTGGGGGGCCTGAATTAACACCCGAACAATTACAACAAAGTTTTCATCGAATGGCAGGTAAACAATAATTATTTCCAATTAACGTAAATTTGTGATTTTGTTAATATAGAAGCAGCTGCGCAAGTAGTTACAACAAATCCAGCAGAAACGGATGGTGATTTCGCTGCTTCTATATCCCAAGCTCTCCGTGGGCTTTCGGAGGGTACCGAAAATCTTCAAAATCCATTCTCGGAACAAGATATAATGAGCATGTTTGCACCGCAGGAAACCGATCAAAATGCTTTTGTACCATTTATGCAGGGCATGATGCAAAGTCTACTTTCTAAAGAAGTACTTTATCCTAGTCTTCAGGTAATGTTTAATAATTAATCAAGTTTGTTTGTCGTGGTTACTAAATTTATTTTTAGGATATTTTAAGTAAATATCCGACATGGTTGGAAGCAAACGGGGGTTCATTATCGGCAGAAGACAGACAAAGATACGAACACCAACAAGATTTAATGAAGCAAGTCTGTGCGCAACTTGAAAAGGAACCTGAGTGTGAGACTGCAGAACAAAAAAAGGCTCAATTTGATACGGTTTTAGGGCTTATGCAAAAGGTTTGTTTGTAATAAATTTTCTGAATATATTTCATACGATTTATTTAGTTACAGGATTACGGTCAGCCACCTCCAGAATTGGTGGGCGATTTAGGACCCGGTGTGCCTTTCGATGCACAAGGAAATCCGGATTTGAATCAATGTACAGTCATGTGATTGTTATTTGATTGTATAGTTTTAAAAATTATTGTTAACAATTATTTATTTTCATCACTTTATTGTTGAAATAAAAATGAAAGCCTTACATTGTTTTATGTTAGGAGCATGTTATAAGTTTATATGTTAATTTTTTTTTCCTGTCCTTGAAGGAAATCTTTCCCTGACCAACAATTCTATCTGTGAGTAAAACAGTTTCCCTTTTGTAAACCTCGTTTAAAATATTCTGCAAGGTTTAACGGAAAATGAATTGCTCAATCTTTATTTTTAAGACTTTGGGGTTATTTATTAATTGCATGGATTTATGAGCTTCAAAACCACTGGAATGCCAGGAATTGCTCTTGACACAATTTCAAATGATAAGATCCTGGTGTTGCGGACCCTGCAAGTATTTTTAAGTAGTATCGGAGGTTCATGATATATTAAAACTTTTATAAATCATAGGAAATACACTAATTTTGTGACAATTGACTTAAGTTTTGCATTAAATTATACATCTGCACTATATTTTTTAAATTAATTTTTAGCCCATTTACCTCTAAATATAATAATTTACTCTACACAATCAGACATGGATATGCAATGAATAGTTCTAGGCTGAAATTTATTTTGCTAAGATAAAATTCTTAATTTTTACGGTATTTAGGACTTTACGGGAGATCTGTTGCTATAATTCTGAAGGAAAATAGAATAAATCCGCTCCTGTATCAAGTTGCCTTAAAAATTGTATTTTGCAGGTACAGAAACATTTATTTACTTGAATTAAGTTTACTGTGTGTGATATTGCTTTTATGCAATTGTTAAGCCATGAAAAAAGTGTACTTTTTAATAATGAGCTTCGAGTTTTGGTGTGTTGCATCTTAAATTTAAATAATTCCCACCATTTCAAGGCGAAGGTCAAGTTGCGACACCCTGATTGGTCGTCCCAGACTCGGCTCCTTCCCGATCGTTCGTCGTGGTGCGGTATCCGCAGGATTTTCAAACTTTCAAAGTATGAACGTCGGTGTTTATTTTTAATTTTAAAAGCTCTTTATATTCAATTTAAAGTGTTTGAATGTTGTATCTCAGTGCCCTAACCGGTAAAAACAATCAAAACTTTAAAAATATCGGTTAACGCGTCACTTTGGACCAGCGCGGTCACGGATAGCTCGAGCTCCATAATCGGGGGGTTTGGAAACTTTTGTATTCTTTGAAAAAGCCAAAAAAGGAATTAATTACGGAATTTGGAATTTTTAATGGGAAAAATGTTAATTTTCATAATTAAAACGATTTGTCCAAGATGGCGCTGAAAATATTTGTTGTTTAATATAAAAATCATTTCCCACCTAGATTCAAATTCAGTATTGTGATCCCTAGCTATTTATTCCTTTTTTTTCATAAACATATGTAGGAAGACATATCCTTGCAGTTTTAATGGAATCTTCTGGAGATTTAACCCATAATATTCTCCATGGAATTTTTTCTAAGGTAAGATTCTTAATTTTTACCTACTGTTTAGGTATAATTGTAAATTTAGTAGAACGTAGAATGTTACATTAATCCTGAAAGGAACTGAATTAACTCCGCCACTGTGTATCCAACCACCTGTAGCCGTCCTTCTCTTTCAAGGGCAAGGCGATCGTCTGTGCGGGAAGTACTGGTTTACTTGATTTCAAAGCTTACTGTTTGTTATTGTTGCAATCTCTTGTTAAATTATGAATAAAGTGCATTTTTATAACAATGTAAGCTTCGGGTTTGGTGTTCATGATATATTTGATGTTTTTTTTTCAATATTGCCTTCCCTAAATATTAACTACAACTGAAAGGTGTGAAATTTCAGGTTAGTGTTACTTGAAAATAACTTTTCTTCTTAAATTCATTAAAAGACAATTATTGGTTGAACTTACTATAAACTTCATGTGTCCTGAGGTTCCTTCTTACGATAATAGTTGCCGAGATGAGATACCCTAGACAACAGATTTGGGCCACCCTGTGCATAAAAACTGCAAATTAAGTTACTTTTTAATTTTTCGAAATAATTGACTGTTGTTTCTATTTAAACTTGAACTTTGAAGTATTTTAAAATAATTAGCACAAAAACCAAACGCTTTGTGTTGCGTGTAGATATATTGGACGTAGGTACCTTGTCCAATTTTGTTATTTTCCCTTTAGTTATGGAAAGGAGAAAAATATTATGGATTATATTTCATTTATTTCTTAATTTCGATTCCAGAGTGCCCTGATTTGCATTTAGTCTTAGGGGTTTCCCCTTACACATAAAAAATTGTTGTAGGTTTTTTAAAGGTTGGTCAAGTTTAGTATTATTATTCCATAGGTAAAATTAAAAAATATACAGGGTGTTGCACTTAAAATGGGAATGTTAAAACTAAACAAAAAAATAAATAAACTCAAGGTGTAAGCTGCATATACACATTTATTTTATATACACATATCGATAAGTGCAGCTTAAAGCTACAATATTTACAGAAAAACCTAGAGATCTTCAAGACTTTGCCTCTGTTACGAGACAATTTCAGTACAGCCATTAAACATTTGTATAAATAAATAATTTGAAAGTTTCAAAAACCATCAAATTCTCTTTTTAAAATTCTAAGACTATTTAAAAAAAAATTAATATAGATACACAAATATACAAGAAATCTTAAATAACAAAACTTGTCTGTACAGAGCTAAAATAAATCTTAACAATAAAAAAATTTCCCTGAACTTCATTCACAATATTATGAACAGGAAGAGAAACAACAATTACCGTTATTAAAGCATCTTCAATCCAATTCTTCGTTTGTTTTGTGTTACGAAGAGTATGACTGTTTTGAATGCACAAATAAGCACTTTTAGTTTAGGGGTCCGTCACTTTTATTATTTTGTGTTCTATGGCTCTATTGATGTAAAAAAAAATTGGATAACTTATTGTACCGACAAGTAATAATACTAAAAGACATGTGAATCAGTTCACCAGAATACGACGACGAGACTAGCTCGCCATCAAAAACTCAACAGAAATAGAACTGGAGAAACGGCTAGCTAGGACGTGGTGCAACGGATGGTGGTGAACTAACCACAACCACTGGTTTCACTACGTACTGTGCATTGACCACCGGCAAGACCTGTTCAAAAACAATTCCAGATGATCCCTTCACATCATTAAAACAAACGCTATTCATGGTTACCTTGCCGTTCAGTTGCTGAGCGGGAGTGGTTATAAAATGCGCCACAGGACTAGACACTGCCGTTAATGGGGATAACTCGGCGATACCTTTTGGTACTAGCGCTAACTTGTGTACAAGTAGACCTTGACTCACTGGGTACCCTGCCATCGGGACTACGGATAAAGCTGTTGTTTGCATTTGTTGCGGTTGTGTTTGTTGTTGTTGCGGCTGCTGCTGCTGTTGCGGATGTAGCTGAATTGCACTTACGTTATTCTATAAAACAAAAAAGGTTAATTTTTTAAAACTCAATTTAATTCTTTCTACTCACTTCTTTTATGCCATTAGGGATCGGTTTTGGCAATTGAGAAATCGAAACCCGCTCCACAGGAGGCAAACTTTCCTGCACCTTAGGTTCAATTGGAAGAGACGTAGTCGATAATTGTTCCGGTAATAACGTACTAAAATCTACATTGTCACACTGTGCTGCAATTTCTTTTTTAAGCACTGCAAGCTTTTGTTGAGCAGAAATCTTCTCCCGTGCTAGCCGTTCCATTTCATGTTCTAATTCCCGTTCTTTTCGCTTCAGACACTGAATGTAACGTAAAGCCGAATGTAGAATACTAAGATTCGACGTTTTCTTTTCATCTACTTGAGCCGGAAGTTGTTTTTTGAGGAAATCGAAACATTCTGTGGAAAAATATAATTTTATTTTTGTATTTCAGGTGTAATTTTTAATTCCTTACCTTTTAAATGAGCTCTGCGGTGCTTTTCAAGTTTGTTATGAACCTCCCGTGTCCCAGATCGAAACACCAATGGAGGTTGTTTACGTTTATGCTCGCCCCCTTCATCGATTACTAAAGGATTAATAATGTCAAAACTATTTTGTATGACCCTTTGTTGAGATTGTTGTTGCGGAATTATTTGTTGTTGCTGCTGCTGCAGTTGTTGTTGTTGCGGCTGCTGTGGATGAAGTTGTGTAATCGTAAGCGATTCTGAAAAAAATTTAATAAATGTAACACCGGATTTCTTGGTTAATAAAGACAATAAAGTCCCAGACCAAGGCCCCAGACTAAATATTTATGTTTAACACTTAAAAAATATAAAAATAAACAAACTAAAATATTTTTGACGTTTAACAGTTAGGTTAGAATAATTGTTTTCAAAATTGTCGGTAAAGTAGATTCCTGAATTAAAATTTCGCCAGGACCTCATTAAGGACAAATTAAGGTCAGGGGTGGTAAAAGGACATTTCTTTATAAAAAATAAGACCTAGGGGTTAAAAAACAAAAATGAAGCACACAAGATTTTTTAATCCTGTCAGGAATACGTGGAACTTATTTTTGAGATAACAGGTTGACCTTGGTTTGCAGCAGGAAATATTTATTACTATTGTATGATCAAAATTCCAATTACTATGCTTAATTTATTGATAATATAATAACAAGGTCAATAAAAAAATAATAATAAAAAAAAGTGAGATCACCCAGAAAAAAAAAACAATAACTCGGGAGGAAAACAAAAAAGAATTCTTATTTTTCACTGCTTATCATTTTAATTACGAAACTGATAAACTTAATTATGCAATGCTGATTCGAACTGTTGTAACTTTTCCAATAATAATTAAATTAAGGTAAATTTTAAAAGAAAACAAAACTGACCTTCTTTAGGTTTTATGATCGCAGTTGGTTGCGTCTGCGGCGGAAGAGGCGCGGGCTGCGGGCGAGTCCGAACAAGGGGAGTCAAGGCCTGCCTTTGCTGCTGCTCCTTAAGCTCCTGGAGCTCCAAATACCGCGCCGCTTCCAGCAGGGTATCCAAACTCATCGTCTCCTCCTGGCGGGGAGCCGAGCTGCAAAAAAAATCGGAAACACGCGTTATTTTTTTCTTTGGGGAAGTGAGAGCGAGTCGCAGCATGTCCGCACAGATAGGTAGGTCACGGACACCTTGGGGACAATCTGTGTTTCAAACACGAATTTCAAAGCAACGAACACAATCATGTACGCCCACAGTTGTGTATGCAACTAGGAACGGCATTTCGCAACTTAACTCAAGCTCAAATTTGCAGAAAAAATAACGCAAATAGTATTATGGCACCGACGCCCCTCCACGTGGCACGGAGTACGTTTACCTCGAGCACGTGCTTTGATCGGTCACATTCGGTTCGAATCGCCTACCAGCTCCTCACGCGGTACCAATTGTTTCGCTCTTCGGACCGAGTAATTACGGATGATATTCCATTGCACCAGCCCGCGTGCACTAGACACCTTGCTACATTGACCGTACGCCGACAACGTTGTCACTTTTATGCAAGCTTTATTAATAAAACAATAAAAAATAAGCGTATCCGAATTTATACTTCAAAAATCCAAACCTAAACTTTCAAAAATTTTTATAAAGCAAAAAATTTAATTAATATACTATCAAGTTTAAATTGAACTTCGGCCCAACAAACCAAGCAAATAATTTTTTTACCCATAATTGTTTAAATGACCCAATGAACACGTGCACGTCAAGTGTCAAAATTTTTTGTTATCTCTTGTATTTGGTAAACAAACAAGAGAAAATCGCATTTTTCAAAATAATGTTCTTGTGGGGGGTTGGAAACGGATCCGACAGGTATCCCGATAGTGTTTTGTTTTTTCCCAAAACAAAAGCGTGTACGAAGCCACCGTGATATGCCGATGGCGTGCTACGAATCGGCAACGCTGTACGTCAATATGAGCTAAATTCGCCAGGATAACGTGGCCATAACGGACACCTTTGTGTACCAGCTTCTGGTGGCCCCGTTTTCCCTCGAACCACCTTATTCACCAAAGAGGTGAGGTGGGTAAACCAGGTAAAAACGTGCTATGGTGAAGGGGCATCGAAAAACAAAAGCACACAAACACATGCAATCGTAAATGAGACCTTTTGTTTTGAGTCACGTTTGTTGGATGGTCGTACCTGCAAGGAGAGCAAGAAGCAGGTAGGATGGGACGCGGGGGGCTGCGGCTGAGGTACCTTCACTTGTCACCATTCGAGATCAGACGGTGACGTCCATGGAAGTAGGTGTTGTGGCCAGATCGTTTGGGCCGCAACCACACGGTGGTTTTCTGCACCTGGAGCTGGACACCACCCCGTGCTGCCTCGAGTCGCCCTTCGCCGCCGTCGCACACGCTTTACAGCCGCCACATCACGTGTGTACCGTAGCTGTATCGACCAATGGGCGCTGCGCGTCTAAACAAATGCGCGCGTGACGTAGTAGCACACACGCCCTACGTTCACTCACATTCAATTGTCTTATGCAATTGTTTCGCACTGTATTTCAACAAAAACGCATCACCGTTTCCGAATTGACGGAAGCCTTTGTGGGCTCGCTATTTTTATTGTTGATTGGCATCACATGAGACGGGAACTACTGCACAATCACGTTCCCCTTCGACAACAACTCTTCCCCTTCCGTCGGTTGTTTCCCCCACCTAACCCGGACGCTGTTTCTTGTGGTGCGCGGAGAAATGCGCAATGATAGCACAAACTTAGAAAACACGTAGCAACACCCGGAGAAAATTCGAAAACAGTACGTCACGATTTTTTTTTCGGTGCGGCAAATTTTGACTTTCAGGCGCGCAAATAAATATCGCTGGAAAGGAAGCGCGCACACGTGTACTGGCACTGACACCGAGAATCAAAACATAACACACGTTGTGATTTACGTTCTGTACCTCTCCTCCTTGAACACTACGCAAACTTTCATGACTATTCAGCTCGGGAGAGGTGCGAGTGATTCACTGCATCTTACGTCATTGCACCAACACGCGGCATAAAATGCACAGATGTCCAAATTATCCACATCAATAACATCTCTCGGTATATTAACCGTTAACGCACCGGGATAGTGCCAATAAATATTTCTTTTCCGTTTCTCTATTTAAAATTCAAATGAGACACATTTACATAATTATATTTCTATGGAAAATTATGAAAATTAATTGCAAGTTGCGGTATACGTCAAGGTGCGTGGTTTTAATAGATACCTAGCATGTACGGACCCATACACAATAACAAACGAATAAGGGTGGTTCTTATTTGTAATACAGGACATCAACTTCGCAAATCCCTGGAAAATTTAATCTAAAGATTTAAATCCGGCGAACTAGATCGCCCCAGCCCAGCAACCTAAATCGCTTAGGATTATCAGACTTAAGCAAATCAATTATTTACTATATAATTTTATAAGTACCCCAAAAAAATAGGTATGAGTATTAAATCCGACGATGTGGGTGACTATCAAGTGAGAGACAGAGAGCTACAATTTCACCGGCCCCAGCAAACCAAGTCTCCTAGGACCTAGGTTACCAGACTTAGGTTGCTCAATTATTTTTTTGTCTAATAAAATCCAAAGGTTTAAGTCCGGCGATCTAGGTGGCCGAGAGCTGTCTTTTGTTTTTCATATAGCAGCCATAGTGGATTTTTGGTTAGTTAGAAGCCATCACATAACACATTAGTTGCTATCGAGTTATTGTTCTATGTGTTCTAATCACTGAGATATCAGTGATGGTGAGTATCGAAATGTGGACAAACTGTATATCCATTTAAATTTTCCCTTCCTACAAACGCATGTTCGTTACCCCTTGAAAACTGCCCGCGCGCTTGGGCATACTTACATTAACAGTTCAGGAAAATTTCTGAGTAGGTATAGTATGCGTGTATCTTGGGATGTTGTACATGAAAATTCCTGAAAACTGTAGAAAACTTTTTACTGCTTTACACATTACAGACTTTCAAAAAACTTCCAAACATTATGTACTACGTCGTCGTCACCTGACGAAAATTCGTTTTTATACATTCATGTAGATCCAAGAACCCTGTAACTCGCAGGCTACATCACAAGGAGCCCCGAGTTCAACAAAACAAAATAAAAAAGTGGAGGTGCAAACCTCCCCTGGACTTTCCCATACTAAAAATAAACATTTCGTTTTTGGTATTCAACAGTAGTTCGCGAGGCAGCATTGGAAATCATTTGAATGCCTAGCGAGAAAAACGAAACTATACGGGTTCGATATGAACAAAAGAAAGACACCAAGATACGCATCTATCGCGGCTAGAAATTACAACTGGCGAAGTCGGACGATCGTTACCGACCGACGCGACGATCCGAGTCCAACCTAAATATTCAAAATTCACGAATTTCTCATTAACCGTACATTTTAGCCATATGAACACCTTATACTATGTGATAGACAATTAAATTTTGCATTCAATTATATAATAATATACAGGGTGTTTCATTTAAGATAACAAAGTTGCTTATTGTACTGTGAAAACCAAACACCCTGTATACGTGATATAAATTTAGAAAAATGTAAATCTATATACTGAACAACTTTTATATTTAAACTTCTTTTATATTTTGACTAATAAAGGCGCTATAGGAGCATCAATTTCCGATTTCAAAATCTCGTAGAGGGCGCCACAGTGGAATTCTGGCGTTCATCAAAAAACAAAAATGTAGCTAATACCAACTAATACCAAGCTGCATAAGTATAGAAAATTTAAACAAAATCCTTGAGCAGTTTTTTTGTAATAATTTTTCAAAAATTTCAAAATTTTTGGAAGAGCGCCGCACAGTGTGGTAAAATGCTAGTTTTTCGGAAAAAAGTCCGTAACTTCAAAAGTATTGGGAATATTCTAATAAACTTTTTTTTAATTGAAAGAGGAATAATATGGCTAACAATATATTGAATATAGTAAAATATGTATAGTGATATAAAAAGTTATAAATAAAACAAGGAAAAAACATAACAAAATAAAATTACAGAACAGAAATTGATGATTTTACAGCCATTTTTATTTACAATTTTCATTATAATACATTTTAGGAAGAAATATTTTTTTTGTACACCTTATATACAGTGTGTCCATAAAGCAGTGGATAAAATCCATAAAATGGTTGAAAACAAGTCAACGCAAAATTTGGCGACTACATGAATTGTTACTTATAAATGGTCAATTTTTTATATCAATTACACGTTTCTATCTCAACCAGTGGCGGCACAAGAGGGGAGACGAAATAATTTTAAACAATGACAAATAAAAATTGACATGTTCGTCTGCGTTAACTTGCTTTGGATTTTATAAATAAGATATTCTATAAACACACTGTTTTTACAATCACCAATTAATTAAAGAGTTCATTTCTAAATCAAATTTGTTATAGGTTATATTTGAAGAAATTTTGTAACATTTCCAATGATTGTGCACTCCGCGGAGTAAGAAAAATAATACGTACGCCACTGGTTTTTTTTAGTTTTTCATATTGCTTTTGGGAGGAAAATTAGAAGTTTAATAAAGTTTGTCTCTTGGTATTTCTTTACATAGAGCTCTAATCGAAAGAAAAGTATAAGTTTTTAAATTTTGTGAATTACAGTAATGACGTCATTACGCGCTTAATCAAAATGGGGCAAACTCGGGCAGCTGGAGTTTTCATAAATGTTTAGAGGAAGATTTAGTGCATAAGTGTAGACTAGGTTTACCCCGGAGCTAGACGGAGCCAACATCGAAAAACCTCTTCAAAGGTTTATATCGAGTATAATTTTCACTTGTCGCATTAATTTGTAATTATTAATGACTAATTCAATTAAACCATTCAAAAATGGAATTTTTGGTATTAGTAAACTATACTGCTTCTAAAGAAACTTCATTATTTCGCATACAATGATCACCTTTCAAGAAAAAATTACATTAAACATATTTTATATTTTGTCCGAATTTCTACCGTAATATAACATTAATATATCTGTGCGAAAATCATAATGATAGAATGCTTTTAATTAAATCTTATCGATGGCACTGTGTTGCTAGGTCTATGTACATCATTAATCGCCCAAAAAAAATCAATTTGGGCCATCTTGAAAACAGACTTTTTTCCGGCCATACCACACTGTGCGCCGTTGCTACCGTTTTTAGATTTAGTAAATGATTCTCTTTCTTGGTGTAGTGCAGCTAAAGGTCTTTCAAACAAGTTGTTGCGGAACCTGATCAGATAAGTGGTTTTTGAGTTATGGGGCGTTAAAGTCGAAATTTTGAAAAATTCATAGCGACCGCCATTTTGAAGTTAGAGAGTCCGGTAAAAAACTGTTTCCCTTGAATTATGCCCTTCTTTCATATTCCCTACTGAGATTTTCAAAATTCCGCTTCTGAAAAAAATGATACCAAAAAAACATTTCCTAATTTCCGCTTCCGGTTTCGGATTTTTTTGAAAACCTTATTTTGTCGATGAATTTTCGATATACCCCTTCATTTAAAATTTCATCAAAATCGGTGCAGTAGTTTTTGCGTTAGAAGCGTTACATACACACACACCCACCCACAGACAGACATTTTTTCTAGACCACTTTTTTGGGTTCCTGGGGGCCCAAAACACGTATTTCCGAGAAAATCTCCATTTCGAAAATTTTCATGATATCAATAGGTACTTCCCCTATACCAGTGGTGGTATGGGAAAGTAAAGAGCACCCGAAAAGGCATTATTATTATGTCCTTTAGGTCACCTGACTTAAATACGTTTTTCTTTCATTCAGTTGTGTACTTGAGCACCCTACAACTCACTGGCAACAGCACAAGGAGCTCTATTTCAATAAAACAAATAAAATGGCTCCCGAAACCGTTACATGATTACTTTGTGACCCTCTAGATTGCCTGACTTAAAAGGCTAATTGAAATAATCTTTCCAAAAACCGTTATAACGCTTCAGTAACTTACAATCCTAAAACATTAAAGAAGCAAATATGAGAACCTTTTCTATTCAAAAATATAGACGAATAAAGGCTAACGTAAAAAACAAAATTTCTAGAAGCTGCAGGTAGACCCAGTTGGAGTTATGTAGGTCCCAAGTTATCGCAAGACCTGCTACATCTCCAGTCTAAAAAGTGGAGTGTGCACCTCCCCTGGACTTTGCCATACTGAAAATAAACATTTCGTTTTTGGTATTCAACAGACTATACTGGTTCGATACGTACAAAAGAGAGACAGGCATCTAATTTACTAACGCAGCGAAACTTCTCGATTTTCTCTTCAACCGTACATTTTAGCTATATGACTACCTTATACTATGTGATAGACAATTCAATTTTGCATACAATTATATAATAATATACAGGGTGTTGCATTTAAAATAACAAAGTTGCTTATTGTACTGTGAAAATCAAACACCCTGTATACGTCATATAAATTTAGGGGAATGCAGAACTATATACTGAATAAGTTTTATATTTAAACTTTTTTCATATTTTGATTAATAAAGGAGCTATAGGAGCATCAATTTCCGATGGCATGGCTAACTCGACTGCAAATTAAAACATCAGTAAATTCAGTGTAAAACTTTATTTAAACATAGGTTGTTATACATCGTTGAAATCAGAAAAAAAAATGCAATCCATTTCTGTAAAAAAACAAAATGGCGCCCATTTAAAATAAGAAAGTTGCTATCAATATCTTGAAAACCACATTTTGAAAAAAAATTGAATAACGTTTTTAAATGGGACTATTCGAATCTAGTAACTTTTATTTGAAACTTTTCTCCATTAATATTAAAATTACGCAAATATTCCACTTTTTAAAACAACTGAACGACTGAAAATTTGTGATTTTTCTAATCGGGATATGAATCAGTATGAGAAACTGCAAAACATTGCCCATTTAACCAAATCTCCTACTCCATTTGAGAGACCCTGTATATGTTTTTACAAAATTGCTTATTTAATTTATTTTTGAACCAATGGACCATAGACTGTTTTTTGTTTTCAATCTAATATTGTTGATCAATAGAATCCAAAGAATTTTTAAAGGGTGGGATAATTATTTAATACAAAACAAAAGAGGTTCCAAAAAATTATTTTATTTAATAAACATAAACTACACAACAACGAATACTATAAAAAATTCTGGCACAAGCAACAAAATTGGCCGCTTTAAAAAAAGAACACAAAAATAGTATCTTTGCAATTTTTACATTGAACAAGATTATGGCTTTAAGTTCTACTCATTTTTGTCCTACATTCTTTCATAACAACCGGCTTCAACGCAAAACATAATAAATAGTCAGAATAATAATACAATTTGGCTATACATAATATTAAAAAAAAACACTAAAATTTCTCTAAAAAGATATACAATTGCACTAGAGAAAAACTTACTAAATGATTAATTCATCTACTCTCTCGTTACCTACTTAAATTGGTTACGTAGATATGCTTGAGCTCAGTTTTAGGCTGATTTTCAAACAGAGCTGCTCTGTTTTGACCTTCTCCCTTTTTCACCCAGTGCCCGTATACTCGAAAAGCACAGCCATCAATCACCTACAACAACAATAATTATTACTTAATAATAGTTTCTGTTTAAACCCGCTTGAAGGCTGAGTGAACTTTGAGACTGAGAACCTGGACATCCCAAAAAATGCTTACCTTACGAAGTAATTTAATCCTATATGGATCAATACGTGCTATATCCACACTAAGTGGTTCAGGAGTGAACCGTAACCTTTGTATACGCACCATGGCTCTTACTACAAGAATAGCCCATTGAAATTTACGTCTCGGATGAAACGACCTCTGTTGTAATTTCTAAAAAAACATAAAATTAATATTTTTTTCCGAGTTAAACAAGGAAGAGAAGAACAAAAAACAAGAAAAGCGTTAGTAGAAAAGGATGGTTATAGAGAGACACAGATGGAGGGGATGCAAAAGTTACCAGAGCCATTTCGGAGATACGACTGAAGCGACGACTGTTACGACGATATGCGTACTTGAGGGGCGCTATGTCCTGGTCCCAAAGTTGCTGAAACACATCATCACTACTGATGCTAAGAATGCTACTACTACACGTGCACTTGTTTAAGAGGAGGGTTAGAAAAACTATACGTTAACCACCACCAAAAAAAAAAATAGAAGGACATATGTACAAAAAGAAAACTACATTATTTGACTAGTAAACTTACAACAGTCAGGAAAAATGGATGCCGAAGTGCATCAGCGATTGATATACGTTGCTTCGGGTCTACTACCAGCAACTTACGAATCAGATCTTTAGGGGGCTCTGTAACAATTCCAATATTAGTTTTATGTGACGTATTACATATCCGGTACTCACCAGAGATATCGGCCCACTCTGGAGACGAAAACGAATATTTTCCTTCCATTATATTACGTAACATTACCATTTGTTTACGGTGCCAAAACGGGGGACATCCAACAAGTCTAAAACTTAACTTTTTTAAGATCTAAGTTAATAATAAAAATAAACTTCTTACAGTGTATACATTATCACCCCACAGGCCCATATATCTATCTCATATGAATATCCGGGTGCATCTTCTAACATATTTGAACGTAACGTTTCTGGTGCTAAATATCCAGGCGTACCACACAAGTCTAAAACAAAAATCCTTTATTTAGGATAATTTAAAGGAAATGACTTACCGAAAAGCATTTCACCAGATGTTAATTTTTTGGCAAACCCAAAATCGGTTATTTTAACATTTAAACTGTCGTCTAAAAGGATATTTTCTGGTTTAAGATCACGGTGTACAACCCCATGGTTATGGATGTGTTGCACACCTTCCAAGACTTGCCGCATAATGTATCGGGTCTTTTTTTCGGATAGTGTCACTACAGATGTTAAATAATCAAAAAGTTCTCCATGTTTGCATATTTCAAATACCAAAAAAATGAAGGTACTTGATTCGAATACGTCTTGAAGCTCAACTGCAACATTTCTTATTTAATTTGGTTTATATGAAATGTAATAAAACTGACTTATGTATGGATGTCCAGCTACATGACGGAGAATAGAAATTTCTTGTTTGACAGCTTCGTAGGATGATGATCCACCTTCACTGTCGCTGCTTAAATCTATTATCTTTGCTGCATATTCCTTTCCAGTTTCTTTTTCTATGCATCTTCGTACTGTAGAACTGATACCCCTATTATGCAATAAGAAAGTTTAGCCAAACACTAAAGGAATCACATTTCTACTATAACCTCACTTACTTTCCCAAAATTTCTTTTGGTTCATATTTAGCATAAAACTCCTTTGCTGCGTCCTTATCAGGTAATTTATCTTCATCTTCTTCTTTAGCCATTCTTGAATTAGTCTTGTCTCGTTAAATTCGGATTAATAATAAGCCCCAGAGGAAATTTAATTTTACAAAAAAAATCAACTTTTTGTTGGTGTATTTTTAAGTACAATAAGTGAGTTAGATTAAACTTTATCAACTAAAACATTACTTAACACTAAATAAACGCAAAAGATTAAATTTTCAATAACTCAATGTCATTATCTGTCAACGAAAATAATTAAAACAAATTAAACGTCAAAACCAGCTGTGATGTCGGTATGGTAGATTTCTGAATGAACGAAATGACCTCAAAGTGACATTTGAAGGTCGATCAAAAGTTATCTTGGTTAAGTAGCCGGACGAATTGTTTCACAATTAAAAGATAATTCTTCTGGAAGAGTAATAAACATGGCATTAAATAAACTTAGCATCGATGCCCTTAATTTGGCGAATAAACGTGTGCTTATGAGGTAAATAATAATATTATTATTAGTAAAAGATTAAAATATTTAATTTTTATTTAAAGAGTTGATTTTAATGTCCCCCTGAAGGATGGAGTTATCACGAATAATCAGCGTATAGTCGCAGCTCTTGACACAATTAAATACGCTATTGAAAAAAGTGCAAAGAGTATTGTGCTTATGTCACATTTAGGACGACCCGATGGATTACCTAATATCAAATATACATTGAAACCAGTTGCGACTGAGCTTGCTAAGCTACTTAACAGGTATTCTAGGTGCTGTGTCGTGTTTCCCTTTTCTTACTTATTACTCAACATTATTCCACAAATGGTAATTGCTTTTGCATGCCACAAATGGGTTTGTAAGTAGATATAGAATACAAACACTTTATTGCAGACTTAAAGTGTCTTGTCATTTATCATAAATTTCTTTTGTAATCAAGAATAATTTTTACGACCACGTGATTTAGATTATTTTTTGCTTTAAATTTCTTAACAAGAACTTAATTACAAACAATCTAACTCCCTTCACCTCATTATATCGTTCTAACAAATTTATAATAAAACTTACAGGGAAATTTTTTGGGAAAATCAACCTCTAATAATTAATGTTTGAACTTGTTTTATTGCTTCTATCACATACAGTTCTTCTACCGGTAGGGACATTACTTTTCTTCCGGATTGTGTCGGTCCCGATGTGGAAAAAGCTTGCTCTGATCCAAAACCAGGCACAATTTTCTTGCTTGAAAACCTCCGATTTCACGTAGAAGAGGAAGGTAAAGGTTTAGATGCGTCTGGCAGCAAGGTATTACGGAAACAAACCCAACTTATCCAGATTTTTCTATCCAAAATATAATTTTAGGTGAAAGCTGATCCGGCTAAAGTAAAAGATTTCCGGGAATCTTTACGTAAACTAGGAGATATTTATGTAAACGATGCATTTGGGACTGCACACAGGGCACACAGTTCTATGATGGGTGAAGGATTTGAAGAACGTGCTTCCGGATTTTTATTAAAGAAGGAATTGCAATATTTTGCAAAAGCTTTGGATAATCCTGAAAAACCATTTTTGGCTATTTTGGGAGGAGCTAAAGTTGCCGATAAGATTCAGTTAATTGAAAATTTACTCGATAAGGTTAACGAAATGATTATCGGTGGCGGGATGAGTTATACATTTTTGAAAGAATCTCAAGGCATGCAGGTGAGATAACTTTATTTGGTTTTTAAGGATGTTTCTTTTGTTTATTTTTAAGATACAAATCTTTTCATTCAAATTTAGCGCGTATTTAATGTCAACAGCGCCATCTATCTAAATTACGACAGAAAGCGCAGCCGCCCCCTCTTAACCAAATCTCATACCGCTTGCCCCTTAATCTTGGACACCCTATATAATTAATTCTAAGATGCTTAATAAATAATAACAATAAATTTTGAAATAAAATTGATATATTTATTAATTTTGTGTTTTGCTCCTGTACATTGTATAATTTATTTATCTTGTTTGAATCAAAATGCAAGAAAACTGTTGTAATTATTCTGCTATTAAGCTATTCGGGCTTGAACCCGTCTTACATGTTAAATATGAGTTGTTTTATTTATTTATTTGAAACTTACACAATAATTTAATAATGCAAAGTAAAAAATGTCAATTTCAAGACCTACTAGCATGTATAATTAAAGCTAAGGCTAAGAAATACAACGGTAAATAACATTCCGTAGACGGTATTTAAAAACATCGCATGATTTTCATTGTATTTTGTCATTAATGGCTTTACAACTTCTGCTTTTGTTACCACGCCACTGCATAAAGCTTTTAATGGTTTTCGTTCTTCAGCCAACCGTGGAAAAACTTCCACAACTTCATTGCCCGTTAAATCAATATTTTTCCGTATATTCTCATTTCCATACCCTACAATTTTGCTTAAATTCAAGGATGCAAATAAACTTCGAGCACATTCCAATTCGTTTGTTATTTTCTCCGATTTGTACAGAAACTTGAGATTTTTATTTGTTCCAGGGAACATTGTAATGGGTTCCCAAATAAAAATAGGGTAAAATATTTCTGCTTCGTGTTCAATGTTTGCTACTTGATATTTTTGCTTGTAGTGAACGGTACTTAGTTGACAACCCGTTATGGTTGTTATCGTTGACCCCCCTTCAGTAATGTTTGTAAGGGTATCTAAAAATTCAAGGATGTTACACGAACTTTTGTGCTCTTCTTCACGATATTGTTTAAGTGCCTGCATGAATGGGGTTAGGAATTGATCGCTTTTGATGTCGGTTTGCAACGGGACTAAAGCTGTTTCCGATTCGGCTTCGAGTTGAATATTAGGTTCTGGTTCCAGTTTGATATTTGGTTTAGATATTGAAGCAGATTTGACTATTTGGTTTGCAATGTTGGAACTGACTTTGGTTTTAAGGGAGGAGGTAACAGGAACGGGTTTTGATTTTGATGCGACGGACACAAGACCCAATTTTGAAGTCGTGGATCTTTTTAGGGCGGTGTTTGATTCTAGTAACGTACGAATCATTTTCGAATCGGAAATAGTGAGTAATTGCGAGGAAGTTTTTTGTTGTATTTTTGATGGGGTCGGTTCGGTGACTTCAGGTACATCTTTAGTCTCGTTTGTTTCTGATGCGTTTTGTATTTTTGGCTCATCTTCCTCTTTCTTTTCGGTTGTCGATATTTTTGGCTCCTCTTCCTCTTTCTTTTCGGTTGTTGGTATTTTTGGTTCTTCTTCCCCCTCCTTTTTTTCAATTGTTGGTTCTTGCTCCTCAATTGTTTTTGGAGGTTCATTAAGATCCTGTGCTTTGCTTCTTGGAGTGTGAACCGGAGCGCAAGAGGAAGTAATTTCAAAAACTTCTTCGTTACTTGATTTTTGTTCGAGATCCGTCGAATACCCCCGAGATAGTATTTCGTTTGTTATAAGCCCTTGTAATTTAAGCGAATTATTTGTTATCGATTTTGCTTCTTTATCGAGATCGCTCGAGGGGTTTGAATGCAACGTACTTTTTTTAATTTTCTTCCTTTTCGATGCTTCAGTTTCTTTTGTAACATCCTCGTTAATAGAATCCAGAGGTTTACCTCCTTCGGTTTTCATTGATTTTAATATATCCACAATTTCTTTTTCTACGTTACTAAACGCTTCACTATGAACTTTATCAGGACTGGAAACTAAATCAATGATTTTTCCTTCGATCATTTCGATTACGTTTTGAATATCGTGTTCAAGGTTTTGTTTTTTAGGGTTTTTCTGAGGCATACGGGAAATAACCGTCTTTGGTTTGGTAGTTTTAACCGGACACTGTGGTTGTGAATGGGTCCTCAACGTATGACCTTGAAATTGTGAGGGATGAGGTTTTTTCACCAAATTTGTAGCCGGAATAAAAACATTTTTCGATTTCGGGACAAAATTTTGATTGCAAATATCTTCCAACATCTGTTTTTGACTTTCCAAGTTTTGTTTTTCTAAGTAAGACATTAAATTAGTGCTAGGAGATTTTGCATATTTCGTTTCCCATAATTTTCGTTCGTGTAACGGTTTCGTCGAAGGGGTTTTAGTTGTTTTGGTTGGTTTCGATTCAGAAAAATCTCCATCTTGACCTTTTGATTTAGTTCGTACAAAATTTGGGTTCGTGTAAGTTGTAACCGTTACAGGCATCACGGTAATAGTAGTCGGGTAACGCATTTTAGGATCAAACATATACGGAAGTAATCTTGTTGCAACGTCTGGCTCTTTTTTTGTTTTTTTACCTTTCGGCTTTGTTTTTGAATCGTTTACTGGTCTGTTCGGAAGACTAGCCGATCTTTTTTTTTGCGGTTTATTAGTTTTATTTTGATTTGGAGGGGTCGTAATCGGTTTTGATTTGTTTTCAGATGCTTTTGTTTCAAACCATTCACCTTTTTTGATCTCTTTTGGTTTGGTTTGGTACCAATCACCTTTTTTGTTTTCTTCTGATTTTTTTTTCGGTTCCAATTCAGGGGTTTTCTTTTTACACGTTTGACAACCGGCTTGTGTGCATTGAAGGACGGGTTCATGTATACTTAAAAGTTTTAAGAACTGTTCTTGGGTTGATTCGTAAACTAATTTATAAAGGTATGTGTTTTCTGTTTGTCTGTGATATGGTTCCGAACCGATGTGGTCTTTTCTTGGATATTCGGATTCGAGGGGTTGGATATCCTTAAGGGTAATTTCGTCTAAGATATCGAAACAGTCTAATCCGGATTTACAGGTCAAGGTTTGGAGATTCCTTTGCCTCCAGTATGCTTTATTACTTGCAGCATCGATGGATTGGGTTTGTGCTGCGGTATCGTACATTGAGATTGATTTTGTGCTATCGCACATGATTACGGTGTCGGATCTTGTAACTGTTATGGGTTGTTTTGGGGATTTTTCAACCGCTCGATGCAAATCTTTTTTATTATGGGAACAAAACCATAAACTGTCTGCGTATTTCTGCCTTTTATCCTTGTCGTGTTTAGAAGGTTTTGTCGATAACTGGATTGTATTAGAACTGTTCGTCTCCAATTCCCGTTTAACTTTTTTTAAATGTAGATGACTCCGTTTCTTCTTTTTTTCCCTATACAAAAATTGACAACATTTTGGTTTAACCCTCTGCGCCGGTTTAATTTTCCCGCCGTTTAAATTCGTCTCGACAATTTTATTAATTTTTTTATCCGCTACGAATAACTCTTCGGCAATTATTTCAACAACTTTATTCCTCTTAATAACTTTCGTTTCGTTCTTTGGTTTTGTAACTTCACTCACCTCTTTGATTTCTTCCTTTTTTTCTTGTTTCCGATTAACATGTTTCATTTGTCTTTGGAACTCGATTAAACTATCGGTCGCAACGAATTCCCGGATCAGTTTATTATACAAGTCGGGTTGAGCACGGCTTCTTGGTAAATCATCCAAACCTAAGCGTACCGCAATTTCCTTCAACCGTAATTTAATTTCTGGGGATAAATCTCGGTTTGTTAATCTACAAACTTTTGACATAGGACTTGATGGTCTTCTTTTTAAACCAACTGCAAGTGGTTGTTTTCGAATCATATGAAGACCTTTATCTCCTGATGGGGTTTGGCGAAGTCTTCTCTGGGGAAGATCGTTGAACGGAATACACGGAGGGATATTAAAAATATCAATTTTTTGTTGTCGAAGAGCCGTACATGGATGATCAATGGGTTCAATAATTGGAACTATTTTCGGAAGAATCAATTCGTTAGTTTTTAACAAAGTCGATTTGGCTTCGGTGTTTACAACAGGATATTCTAACGGGGGCATTTCAAGAGGCGACTCATCAATTTCATGTACACATTGGATCGTTTCCGAAGGTTTTTCACTGGGAAATACAGCAAGTCTTACTTGATTTTCACTTTGGGTTTGTACGAGTCCAAACGTAAGGGCATGTAAAAGATTATTACAATTCGATTCGCCTGGAGATTGAGGTTTGCAAAGTTGAGGGGTCGATTGTGTTGCAAGCTGTTGTTGCTCTCGCTTCAATTTTTGATACAATTGATCAGATTCGTTAATTTTTTCTATTGTGTTAAAGACACTGAATTTTATATCGTCGATACTGCAGATGGTTTCACGTAAAGCCGAGCTCACTTCGTTATTTAAAAGGGTTAAAGCTTGTTGGGCCGTTCGGTTATATTCGATACAAGCTTTTGCAGTTGCTGATGGGGTCAGAACTAAATTTGGATCTTCTTTTGGTGTATCGGAGCTTAAGGGCTTTTCTATTTCTTCTAACGTTGGTGTAGTGCTCTGTTCTTCTTGCATTGGTTTATCCGCTTTTGGTTCTACGACCCCTTCCGAGACCTTTTCGGTTATTTTTAAAGCTGCTTCGATTGATGCTTGTAATTTAAATTGTTCCATATGAGTCCGTTCTATTTGTTCTAAAAATCCTATGGTTCCTACGTTTTCTAATGAAGATTTTAAAGATGCGCTTTCAAACGTGTCGCTTATGTCCGTGTCTGAAGCTACATATGGGAGTAATCTGGGACTTGGTTTTATTATCGGGTCCTCTTCAATAATACCAAACTCTTGCTCGATTGGTGATGTTTTTGTCACTGCTTGGGTTAAATCTGTTAAACCCGAGCTAACACACACGCTGGTGTAAGAAACCGATTTATTTAACTTCCTTTTATTTAATCTTCGTTTAATTGTTTGTAAATCCGATACATCAACTGATTGTTCAGTTTTATTTGATATTTTTTTATCGGTTTTCCTCTGTTTTGATATATTACGCGAATTTTTTGCTTTTTCTAATTTAATTCCTGATTTTACGCTTGGTTTTGAAGCCTCCAATACAGGTGTGTCCCCCGACATATCTTGGATTAGCGGTCTTGAATTTATTTTTACTTTTTTACGACGTTTGGGTTTGAATTTTTCTTCTTTAGTTGATTTTTCTTCTTTCTCTGCTTTATTTTCTTCCACAAGTGGATTTAAATTAAACCTAAAAAATTTTTGATTGTTTTTTGTCTCACTCCCTTTATTATTTATACAACTCCCCCCTTCTTTTTTGTTTACTAATTGAATTTTAAACCGTCCTTCAATAGTTTCGTTATAGTTTACCATTCGGAGTTCATTTTTTACTGGTTTGCATAAAGTTCGAATTTTTATCGAGTCTTGAATAGCTTTGCGAACATCTCCTGAAGTATTTTGTAATTCGTCGCCTAATGTTGCAATGGTTGCTGATTGACTTTCACCAAGTTTTTTTTGCGATTGATGTAATCGGAACATCTTCAAGGCTTTTCTTGCATTAATTCCATCTTTAACTGTCTTTGAACAAGTGTTAATAATTTTGTCACTTCTTTCAAGTTTGTTGAAAGATTTTGTTTGGGAAAATCTGTTTGGTTTTGACATGATGGTACCTGGATAGGTTGCTCCGATTTAGGACTAAGTTGTTTCCGATTTACACCATGAGAGGAGTGTCCGATTAAACCCTCACTTCTGTTAAAATATTAAAACTGAAATTTGATTGTTAAAAATGGGAATTTTGTTGGTAAAAGACTTACTAATTTATGTTATTTTCGCTATAGTTTAAAGTGTTGCTTGTAAAATTCATACGTGATAAGCCCATAATTCGTTTTACATTTTTTACATCCTGCAATTTCCAAACAATAGCAAAAAAATTAGTTAAATTTTGAAAAGACTTTTATGTCAATTTAAATAAATAAATTTGATCTTGTTTTGGCATTTGTTTTGCAATAAATCATGGCAAACTTGTTTGATGATTTTCTACCAATTTACGGCTGTACATTTCGTTCCAAAACTACTTTCTTTTCTTATAATACAATAATCGCTTACTTTTTTTAAAGTCAATTGGTAGGAAATTTTCTCCTCTTTCTAATGGTATACAACTCGTATAGGCTTTATTCGAAAATATTTTGAAAAAAATAAATATTCTCCAGAACGTCGTCTGCGTTGATATGTGTTCCGTCTCTCCAGAAACAAAAATTATTCTTTTCTTTTGTTTCAAACTTTTTCTTTCCAAAATATTGTCTAGATTTTTGGGACTTAAATTATATAGGAAATTTTTTCCTCTTTCCATCGATATACAACTTGGATACACTTCACTAGTAAAAATTTTTAGAAAAATGGAAGCAAACTTTAAAAACGAAAAATATTATTTTTATTTCTTTCAATCTTTTTTTTGCAAAGTTGTTACAGGTTTTTAGGGCTCAAATGATAGTAAATTTTCTTCTCTTTTCAATAATATACAACTTCTGTGGACTTAATTACCAAACATTTTGAGAAAAATGAAAGAAACTTCAAAAACGAAAATTATTATTTTCATTTCTTTCCAGCTATCTTTTTTTTTGCAAAATTATTAGGTTTTTGGGGCTCAACTTGTAGGAAATTTTTTCCTCTTTCCATTGAGATACAACTTGGATACACTTCATTAGCAAAAGTTTTGAGAAAAATGAAAGAAACTTAAAAAAAACGACAATGATTATTTTCATTTCTTTCCATCTTTCTTTTTTTGCAAAATTGTTTAGCTTTGTAGGGCTCTAATGATAGGAAATTTTCTCCTTTTTCCATTAATATACATACAACTTGTATAAGGTGCATATTAGCAAATATTTTGAGAAAAAATTAATATTTCCATTTGTTTCTCCCCAAGATTTTATTAAGAATGTTTTTTGTTTTTGAGGCACAAATTATAGGAAATTGTCTTTTCTTTTCAGTAGTCTTCAACGTGTATAGCCTTATCCAATAATATTTTCAAGAAACGTTCGCAAAAATTAAATTTACATTTTTTTAGGTCGTATTTTAAAATTTTCCCGTCTATTGTAGATTGGAAACTCTCTATACGATGCCGAAGGGGCCAAAATCGTTCAAAAACTTTTAGACAAAGCCAAAGCTAACAATGTACAAATCCATTTACCTGTCGACTTTGTGACTGCTGATAAATTTGCAGAAGACGCACAAGTTGGAAGTGCAGATGCTAGCGGCGGCATTCCTGAAGGTAGCATGGGTTTGGATATTGGACCAAAATCATTGGAACTATTTAAAGCTCCAATTGCTAGAGCCAAAGTAATCGTCTGGAATGGGTACGTTTAAATAACGAACTAAAAATTAATATTAATAGAAATTTTTAAAGGCCTGCTGGCGTGTTTGAATTCGATAACTTCGCTAAAGGTACCAAAGGATTAATGGATGCAGTGGTAGAAGCAACACAAAACGGAACTGTAAGCATTATTGGAGGTGGAGATACTGCAACGTGTTGCGCTAAGTGGAACACTGAAGATAAGGTCTCTCATGTTTCAACAGGCGGAGGGGCTAGCTTGGAATTACTTGAAGGTGCGTTTTTCAGTGTTATTGCCGTTTTTATAATTTTGTTTTGTTTTAGGTAAAGTCCTTCCTGGAGTTGCAGCTCTTTCCGATGCTAACTAGGTTACGAAATTAAATTTATTTGCGAATATTATTAAATGTCTGTAGATCAGTGTAAATGAGAAATTGTTATTAGTAGAAAATAAATCATGATTACTTCTAGTTATAATATTGATGTGAATCTAATTTTTACTTGCATACATGGCAGGAAAAAGTTTCCTAATAAAAAAAGGGAATTTTCCACAAAAAAAAATCTATTACAGAAACATTTTCCACTGTCACAAACTCTTAACTTAAACTTAACTTAAAAATAACTGCGTAAAACTTTTATAATTTATTCCATAAGAATCTCTTCGATTGTTTTATCATCCCTTAAGGGACTTTGCGCAAGTGACGGTTCACTTTCTAAAAACTGCCGCAACTCGCTTTCTAAATCCGGTACATCTCCTGGGCCGACTTCAATTTCCGGTGGTAAAGCAACTCCAAGTGCTTTATGGATCCCAGGTGTTGGTGCTACATCAGCAGGATTAACTCTTTTTGCGATATCTGTTAGGTTATCACTAACATTTTCGGCTAATGCAATTTCTTCCTCGGAAGCAGGTTGGATATTATTAAGATGCGGAGGTAACGGAGCTGAAAGTCTTGTTTGTTGTGTACGTTGCAATCGCTCAAGTAATTGGGAAGTTGAATTAAGCTTTTGTTGGAGTTCATGCCAATCTTCTAGAGTTCGAATGTCTTCTTCCATTTCTTCTAAGAAATCCATGTTAATGCCATGTTCGGATAAACCTCGTAAATCATCGACGTTGATACGAACGGGTGCTTCTGGGGGTTTTGTTTCTAAAACGGTTTTAATTGCTTCTTCTTCTTCCCGTAACATTTTTTTCTCTTCGAGGACTTTCTTTGTTTTGGTATGATCTCCTCCGGTTAATAAATCTAATAAACTGTCCACCATTTGAAGGGTATAATCACAATCCTTTGCAAAATCTAATTAAAAAATTAATTTAATAGGAATTAGGGGAAAAATTTTAATTGACTTACCGAGAATGCTTTCAGCATATTGTACAGATGTATCGGAACCGTAAGTTTGATAAACAAGATCACTTTCTTCTTTTGTTAGGTTAGCAAATGCGGACTCGAAACTGGGGGCATAAGAACCAAACGCCCCATAATATAAAGGCTTGACAGGTTTAGCGATGTTGCGCCGATCTTCACGAAAGCCCTATGATATACAAGTTGTACAAACTTTAAAAAATAAATTTATTATTGATTTACCTGTAACTGACTTGTCCCTTCCGTTAGTTTTCCCGTTAAAGTTCCAAGTAAAACAGGCCTTTTTTTCGTTCCCGGAATAACTCCATCCCCTCCTACAAGAATATTAAGATGTGTTGTTCCATCTTTACGTTGCCGCAAGAACCCAATACTTGGGCCTCCTCTTTTTATATTCAATCTAACTTTAGCTTCACGTGCAGCTGCTTGTGCCCGAGCCAAAATCTCTTCCGGTGATAAATCATCGGCAATCGCTTCGAATTTCGAAGTAGGAAAACGTTTCTTATGCGGTTCCAGACCAAGTTTCACTCCATCGAGATCTTCATGGTCTTCTATGTCGCCTCCTGCAGAACTTGGTGCCCTATGTTCTTGACGTAACTCGGCAGATATTTCAAAGCCTAGGTCACGATTAGTTATTTCGGGTGTTAAGGCTAATAACCAGCCTATTTTATCCGGTTGAACAAGTTTTAAACCTGCATGTAGTAGTTTCTTGCTTGCTTTATAATAAATTGTGTCGGCGTGATTGTAATGCATAGCGTTAGTACACATTAATTTAAAATCGGCCATGAAGTCTTGCAAGTTTCCGTATTGATTTTCTTCAATCTTCTGACGCATTGTACAGAAATCCATGGGATGTGAAATAATAGCTGAGTAACCGGGTGCAATGCTATCTGTAACGGGCCAAGCAAAAAACTGTTGTGGATCACGTTGTTCGAGCTTTTTTAATATATGCTCTAGTGCACGTTGAAGTGCTGTACGTTCTTGGCGTTGTCTTAAAACACATTGGCGCAATTCACGCCCTGAAGGACTTCCAACATTTAATATTGTAACTCCTGAACCTGAGCCTCCGTTATCTGCTGAAGCGTCATCATCTTCTTGACCAGACTCAGCCCGTTTACGTTTCTTTTCTTTATGATCCTTATGATGATGGCGATGTCTACGTTCCCGATCACGATCCTTACTTTTATCCTTCTTCTTCTTTTTCTTCTTACTTTTTTTATGGTGTAAACGATGAACGGAAAAGTATCCACCTTCACCACTCCCCGACTGCTGGACAACTTCATCTCCTGCAACACTATAAGTTGTAACAGCATTTGAAGTAGTAGTGCTAGGATAAGACCAATCTGTTGCATGTTCCGGAGTGCCTTGATTGCCCACTTTCAGGATTAGTTTTAAACCGGGAACGGATCGAGCCCCATCTACGGGGCCCTCTCGTTCTCGCCGGTCCGATTTATGTTTTTTGTGTTTACCCATCTCTTGTTTCATTTAATTAATCACACACAATAAAGCATACAGCGGTAAATATGTTTATTATAAGTATTCTTTGGAAAACTTGACACAAATATAAAATTAGGTTATGTAAAGAATTTGACTTGACAGTTGGGACGCTTTGACCAGTGCTTCTAAAACTGTGTTTGTTTTTGATATTTTTGTTAATAAATGAAATTTTTTTTACTCGAAGTTTTTTAATGCTTACAAAATGAGTATGTTAAATGTTAATAACTAAACTTTATGCTATTTTAAAGAGTAAGAATTTCAGAAGCCTTCTCTTCTAATAACTTTTCCATGCTGTTTACATGTTTACACCATATGTCCAAAAGATTTACCATGTTAGATATTTGAGAACGATCCAAAACACCCAACAACTCCATTTCATTTAAAGGCAATTTAGTTTCTCTCGAGATTTCATCAAAGGCCAACTGTCTGTTATGAGAAGGTCTTTTAAATGTCATCTAAAACAATTATAAAAATAAAATAGGAAATGAAATTAAATAAAACCCACCTCCATTAAACAAAGCAAGGAAATTTTTTGCCGCAAAAACAATTCTTGTGTAGCTAAATCAGCAACAGAGGCCCAACGTGGTTTCATGCACGACAAGCCAAGCATTTTCAGTTGATTTCAGTGATTCCAATACAGAATGAGCAAGAAGCTCTCCTAAATTATAAACACCTTCTCCAAATAGCGCTGCTAAGGCAAGGAAGAAGGCATGTTGATGCTTGGTGTCTTCTGATAAGGTATCGACTTCTATGCAGCCAAGATAACGTAAGGCGGTATGATAATATTGAGCATGATCCCCTTGGGTTCTGAAATATTTGGATAAAATATATTAATCTTAAAGGTGATTCTTAAATATTTACCTATAATACTGTGAAGCAAGCAAATAAACCGTTTGTTGAATTAAGTTATCGCCTTTTTGTAAGCTTGTTGTTTAGAAAATCCAGCAATTTTAACGTTAATTGATGCCATAATCTAGAAAAAACATGGGTTATGTGAAAAATTTGAAATTACAGCCCTTTTTACATTACCTCATACTTTTTTTGTGTAGTTTTTCGATTTGAGTCCATTCTGTTGCTAAATCTTTTGGACCTTCTTTTTGCTTTTTTGATAAATAATCACTAACATTTGGTTGTACCGCCACTTACCTCTCTTTTTCGTATAAATTCATGACTTGATAAATTTATTTTCCGTTAAGGGGCGCTGCGGTTACATTTCCCTATTAATGTTAAATTTGATTTGTTTATAACGGCATGGAAAAATGATTTTCAAGTGTCGCTCCTCGGCCTATGGCCAAGATGAAAGTGTCGTATCTGTTCTTATCAGCTTAATGGCACCATTAAGATTCGCATTGCGTTGCCTGCGTTGTTTTCATGATGATGTGATGATAATGCCAGAATCTAGAAAAAACATGGGTTATGTGAAGTTATAGCGGGGTTTACATTAGGTAGTACTTACTTTGATGTGTAATTTTGAAAACTGTGAAAATATTACTAAAATTTTGAGGGCCACTGCGTTCTAATCAGTGGGATCACCACAAAGATTAGAAGCAGGATGGCAATGACGAGAATTTTGAAAATGGAGTAATTTCCTACAGGATTTAACAGTTGTCGCCTTCTTTCCTTTTCGATAGCCGCTCGTTGTACGTATGGGGCCTTTTCTAAGGGCCCCATGTCATTCCATATACGGGACGCTTCCACTGCCTGCTCGGCCGGCTCGGCATTAAGGTCAGTGGCGTAACGCAAATCAAACCGGCCCCCCCGCGAACTTTTATAATGGGCCCCCACATAACAGCCCGATTTCAGAATTATAAACATAATAATAAATTCACTAAAGCTAAGTATAATTATTGGTCTTACCCCAGTTTCTTTGACAATAGTGTAATGTTGTAGCAACCCTGTAATATGAAGCATAAAATGATCTTCCTTTAACGTCCTTTTTGAAATTCTCGCGTGGTCTGCAAGGTCCTACTTTTAAAATTTTTAATTTGATTTCACTGTCCATTATTGAATTTTGGTACAGAGCCATATCAGACGAAACTGTATCAATTTCATGACTTGCCTCTTGCTCAAGCACAAGCTCAATATTTTCCTTTGAAATTAGATATTTCCCACTTTCAAATTCAGAACTAGCACTTGATGATGTAGAGGCTTCCACATTGAAAAAACTACTTATTTTAGGTAGTTTTTTTTTAGTTTTTCCTCCCTTTCCCTAGCTGCTCCCTCTTTTTTGTGCACCGCTTAATTGTTTAGGTGGATTCATTTTAAAATTTTAAATGTAGGTACTACCTGTTGTAATAATTTTCGCCTTTCACAGTTTACACACGACGAGCTCTGAAAGTATCCCGGCTGCAACTAATTCTAAATTCAATAAGTTTTTCCCCTAAAAAGATTTTTTAGTACTTATTTTGCTGTTATTGAAATATATCATTTTTGTTTATTAAGTCTGTGGTGTTTCGAGTGAGTAATTTTTATGAGGCGTGAGCTCGTGCACGTGCAAGCATCACAGCATTTCGGACATTTCAGCTGGGACCAATAATTGCTACATTTGTATTTTTAGGATTTATTTGGTTGGGATAGAAAATATCTCAAGTTACATAAATCCCTATACATTACTAAAACTTCGACGTGTTTATGATCCTAAAAATTTCGTGTAACGTCGACCTCTGTAAATTTGTTAATTTTTTTATTGTTTTCGTTCCCAGCGATCTGGGCCCCCCAAATGCCTGAGCCCCCCCGCATTGCGGGGGTTGCAGGGGTGTTTGTTACGCCACTGATTAAGGTGCCTGTTTAATCTGCGTTGCCTAAACGTTTGCAAAAAATTTAGAAAAGAGTTAACTGAATCCATAATTTCATAAAAAAACTGTCAAAATATGCAAAAATTTAAACTGAAAAATGGAAACAAATTCACTGGTAACCTGATTTACACGAAAACGGTTAATGATAGGAAAAAATCTCAAGAGACTCTTTCAACCGGAAATGCGTTGCCTGCGGACAGGAATGTTAAAAAAAGGACAATCATGGAAATTAGGCAAATTTTGATTACGTTGTTCCCTGGCACAGGATGTTGGAGCAGTTGCCTGCGGTGTTTCTCGCGTAGGGCGAGTGCAACATAGGGGGCTCTTTCTCTACGCCCCATATTATTCCAAATCAGGGAACCAGCTACTGAAGACTGCACAGCATTTAGATTTAGTTGGTCTGGAAGTTGCCTGAATTCGCTTAAATAATTCAAAAATGGATTAACCGAAACGATATTCATAATTTAGGATGATATAATTTACGTGTGTGAAAAATTTCAAAGACTGCGGAATGATAAACAAATTCTCACCAGTCACCATGGTAACCAGGTGTATCTTTCTCTGAATGTTTTCAGGTGGTTTTCAGAAAGTTTAAAAATGGATTCTCCGATGGGCGATCCATTGTAAAATAATTTAAAACAAATTTGAAATTACTAAAATATGCTAAAATTTAGACTGATGAATGAATAAACAAATAACAAATTACGTTGTCTTTTTTTTTAATATTGTACCCCGACCCCTGTGATATGATCATTGTTAAACTAACCTAACATTTTTAAATCTTAATTTTGTGGTTTAATAGGTGATTTGTTCGTAAAATTTAAATAAAAAAGTGGAGGTGCAAACCTCCCCTGGACTTTCCCATACTAAAAATAAACATTCGTTTTTGGTATTCAACAGTATTGTTCGCCACAACCGATAAACTAAACTTGAAAATTAGTATATGGAAAATTAACACAAGTGCCGATTGTGTTCATCTGCGCATGTGTGATTATTTATATTCTTAGGCTGCTAGGATTAGCCGGCGACAAGGAATTCCCGTCCCGCGCATGGTCACTTACAAATTTCACCCTAACTGTTTTAAAGTTCAAAACTCACGAATTTCTCATTAACCGTACGTTTTAGCTATATGAACACCTTATACTATGTGATAGACAATTAAATTTTGCATTCAATTATATAATAATATACAGGGTGTTTCATTTAAAATAACAAAGTTGCTTATTGTACTGTGAAAACCAAACACCCTGTATACGTGATATAAATTTAGAAAAATGCAAATCTATATACTGAACAACTTTTGTATTTAAACTTCTTTCATATTTTGACTAATAAAGGCGCTATAGGAGCATCAATTTCCGATTTTCAAAATCTCGTAGAGGGCGCCACAGTGGAATTCTGGCGTTCATCAAAAAACATAAATGTAGCTAATACCAAGCTGCATAAGTATAGAAAATTTAAACAAATTCCTTAGACCAGTTTTTTTGTAATAATTTTTCAAAAATTTCAAATTTTTTGGAAGAGCGCCGTTGCGACCGTTTTTGGATTTGGTGAATAATTTTTTTTCTTGGTGTAGTACAGCCAAAGGGCTTCCAAATAAGTTGTTGCGGAACCTGATCAGATAACTGGTTTTTGAGTTACGGGGCGTTAAAGTCGAAATTTTGAAAAATTCATAGCGACCGCCATTTTGAAGTTAGAGAGTCCGGTAAAAAACTGTCTTCCTTGAATTATGCCCTTCTTTCATATACCCTACTCAGATTTTCAAAATTCCGCTTCTAAAAAAAATGATACCAAAAAAACATGTCTAACTTCCGCTTCCGGTTTCGGATTTTTTTGAAAAGCTTATTTTGTCGATGAATTTTCGATATACCCCTTCATTTAAAATTTCATCAAAATCGGTTCACTAGTTTTTGCGTTAGAGGCGTTACATACACACATACACACATACACATACACACACACACACACACAGACAGACATTTTTTCTAGACCACTTTTTTGGGTTCCTGGGGACCCAAAACACGTATTTCCGCGAAAATCTCGACTTCGAAAATTTTCATGATATCAATACTTCCCTATACCAGTAGTGGTATGGGAAAGTAAAAATGAGTGATGAAGAAGAAAAACTTAAACGAGCTCATAGCAGTGAAGATTCAGACCATTCTGATAGTTTTGTGGGGCCCCAAGCTCCGATCAAGAAACGTAAAGTCCTACCTCATGAAAAATTGTATTTAGAATACTTACCTAATGCGGAGAGCTATGAAAGAAGTTACATGCATCGAGATGTAATAACACACTGTGTCGTTACAGATAGTGATTATATTGTTACGGCAAGCGCCGACGGACACATTAAGTTCTGGAAGAAAGTCGAAAAAGGAATCGAGTTGAATTTCCATCTAATGTACAATTTGAATCAAAATTGGATACGGATTTGTTTGAGTTTGCTAAAACAAAATCTTTACCGTTTGATTTGGCTTTTTCACCTGACGGTACAAGATTTGCAACAATTGCCAGTGATCGGCGTATAAGAGTTTTTAATTTTCTCACTGGAAAATTGGTAAGTTACAGGAAAGAAAATGCTCGCCAATTATTTTGTTGCTTTATAGATCAGAGTCTTGGACGACACTTTACCACGTTTCACAGAATTACAACATGCGACACAACAATTACCTAACATGGAATTTGGAAGACGTATGGCTGTGGAAAGGGATTTAGAAAAATCGGACGTTTGCAGTTTTGCAAATATTAAATTCGATAGTAGTGGAAATTTTATTTTATACGCAACTTTATTAGGTGTTAAATTGGTTAATTTGTATACTAATCGTTGTGTACGAATTATTGGAAAAAATGAAAACTTACGTCTTCTACAAATTGCTCTTTTTCAAGGTAATAAAAATATTAAGAGAAAATTGCGTCCTTGTCGCCAAAAATATTTCTAAATAAATTCAATGCGTTCCCTTCTTTTTATTACAGGCTCTGCAAAGCGTTCAAAAGCTGTTGTAACGTTAGAAATGGAAGGTTCAGATAATCCAACCCTCGAATCAATTCTTCCTGATCCGACTTTAATTTGCACAGCTTACAAAAAATCTCGTTTCTATCTTTTCAGTCGTCGAGAACCTGATGATTTAACAACAGGGGGTGAACAACAAGACCGCGACGTTTTCAATGAAAAGCCTTCAAAAGAAGAAGCAATGGCTGCAACTGAAAATGCCACTGTTCAACGCCTTTATGAAAACGCTATCATTCACACCGTTTTCGGTGATGTCCATTTACAGTTATTCCCTAAAGACACTCCAAAGGCTGTAGAAAACTTTTGTGTACACAGCAAAAATGGATATTATAACGGACATATTTTTCATCGTGTCATTAAAGGGTTTATGATTCAAACTGGTGACCCTACAGGGAATGGAACTGGAGGGGAAAGTATATGGGGTGGAGAATTTGAAGATGAATGTAAGCCACATTTGAGGCATGATCAGCCCTATACGGTTAAGTATGGCTAATGCTGGTCCGAATACAAATGGAAGTCAATTTTTTGTAACCCTTGCACCTACATCGTGGCTTGATAATAAACATACCGTGTTTGGAAGGGTTATCCGTGGTATGGAGGTGGTACAAAATATTGGAAATGTTCGAACAAATGCGAAAACAGATAAACCTTATGATGATATACGTATTGTTTCGATTACCGTTAAATGAAAATGTTTAAACAATAAAGATTTTTGTATCTACAATAAGCTTGTTTTGGGAACTTACCCTTTCCTAAAGTAGCCCTCAGTCAAGTGTAAAATAGGTTGCCTATCTTAAATAATCAACTGTACTTTGATATGCAAGATAGGTTGCCTATACACGGGAAAGGCGATCAATGTTGACAAAACTCCAGCTGATATCATTGTTATCAAATGGCGAGGAGTCGTAGGTGTTCATCACCGGACGACGATGGTTATAAACGATTTACAGAAGACATACATAACACTTCTTATGGTTCCAACAGTGTCAGTAAGTAAAGCTTGAAATGTCTTCTGAAAAATCCGAACCTTATGCTTGAACATTATTCATGAATCCCTACAACAATTAATTTAGTATTTAATCTAGTTGACACATTAATTTACAACCTATTATCTTTAGTCAGTTGTTTTAGAAACAATAGATCAGATCTAGTTAAGACCTACCGAGTACTGTATCAAACGTAGTTGTTAACGTAATTAAAGATGATTCTTTGTATGTAACGATCAATTGTTTTAAGGTATTGCTTGTTTATAATTAAATACCATTACAGATTCCTTGGAAGGAGATGAAATGGGAAGTCGTTCCACGCTAAGTTGTGAAACAGATCGGGAAGTAGATAGGGGCGAGGGACATTGGGAAATGAACTATCATGAAGCCGCTATTTTTTTAGAGGTCTAATTAGTTTAATTTTTAAGTTTTGGGGTAATTTATAAAATAATTACAGGAAGGACAAAACAATGAAAAATTCGATTCGCATCCAAGACATCCCAATGACTTACCTGCATATCTTTTAGTACATAATTCTTGGTATTACGGATTGGATTTGATAACTTCAATTATTTTATTATTATTAGCCCTTGTGGAAGCTCCTTCCGTTGCAGATTTTCAGGTAATAAAATGTCCTATAAATGGATTCTGTAGATTCTAATTACATTTTTAGTTATCTGTCGGAATACATGGAACGTTAGAGCTGGTTGCACTGGCCGTAATTGGTGTAGAACTTGTCCTTAAATTACGCTGGATCGGTTGGATGGCTATGTTCAAACATAAACGTACCATGATCAAGGTATTATTACGTAACTACAAATATTTGGTCCGCAATTTAGATTTAAATCTTGCTTAAGGGGTCCCAGCGGTCATGGAATTCTAAAACGTTATAAAATGATTGGGAAATTTTTGTTTATACATTTTGAAAAATTAATTTTTACATAACGGCAACCGAAAAGAATTTCAAAGTTTCCTATTTTATAGAGAAAAGCAAGGGCTATAATTTGGTGTATAATGTAACTCCTTAGCTGTACTCTGCGATTTTCTATGAAAATTTGGATGTAATAAAAAAAAAATAATAAACATATAAGAGTGTACCACTCTTTAAGTGGGGCCCCCTCTTACAGGGTGTTCAAAGATTAGGACGACATGCATGGGTGGGTGGGTTGTGTATGTATGTGACGCCTCTAACGCAAAAACTAGTGAACCGATTTTGATGAAATTTAAAATGACGAAATTGAGATTTTCGCGGAAATACATGTTTTGGACCTCCAGGAACCCAAAAAAATGGTTTAGAAAAAATGACTGTCTGTGGGTGGGGGTATATCGAAAATTCATCGACGAAATGAGCTTTTCAAAAAAATACGAAACCGGAAGCGGAAGTTAGACATGTTTTTTTGGTAGCATTTTTTTCAGAAGCAGAATTTTGAAAATCTGAGTAGGGGATATGAAAAAAGCCTATAATTCAAGAGAAACAGTTTTTTACCGGACTTTCTAACTTCAAAATGGCGGCCGCTATGAATTTTTCAAAATTTAGATTTTAACACCCCACAACTCAAACACCTGTTATCTGATCAGGTTTAGCAACAACTTGTTTGAAAGCCCTTTGACGGTACTATACCATGAAGAAAAATTTATTTACTAAATCCAAAAACGGTCGCAACGGCGCTCTTCCAAAATTTTTTAAATTTTTGAAAAATTATTACAAAGAAACTGGCCACACGATTTTGTTTAAATTTTCTACACTTATGCAGCTTGCTGTTAGGTACATTTTCTTTTTTTGATTAATGCTAAAATTTCACTGTGGCGCCCTCTACGAGGTTTGGAAAATCGGATATTGATGCTCCTATAGCTCCTTTATTAGTCAAAATATGAAAAAAGTTTAAATATAAAACTTATTCAGTATATAGCTCTGCATTCCCCTATATTTATATCACGTATACCGGGTGTTTACTTTTCACAGTACAATAAGCAACTTTGTTATTTTAAATGAAACACCCTGTATATTATTATATAATTGAATGCAAAATTGAATTGTCTATCACATAGTATAAGGTAGTCATATAGCTAAAATGTACGGTTGATGAGAAAATCGCGAACTTCCGCTGCGTTAGTAAATTAGATGCCTGTCTCTCTTCTGTACGTATCGAACCCGTATAGTCTGGTGTTTCTCGCTACGCATTCAAGTGATTCCCAATGCTGCCTCGCGAACTACTGTTGAATACCATAAACGAAATGTTTATTTTTAGTATGGGAAAGTCCAGGGGGGACTTTCACTTTTTTCCTTTCCACTGATATAAGTTTTGATGGATTTATCTTGAAAAAAATGGTTGGAATAGAAAAACTGGGTTTTTCATAGTAAGCCATGAAAATTTTGTTTGCAGTGGGCTTAAATGCTTTTTTGCGTATCCCCATGCACCCGCTCCTTATCTTGGACACCCTGTATAAGACATCTCATTCTTAGTCAGGTCATAAAATGGACAATTTTTTTTTTGAAAAAGTCATTAATTTATGAATAAAATCAGTGAATTTTCTATTGGGACCCCTGTGTTAAGCTTATAACTCATATTAACGGCTTAAATTTCAGGGTTTAACATTAATAGTGATGGTATTAGAAGCGCTAACAGTTCTTATAAGACAGTCATCGCATTTTCGTGTAACAAGGGCTTTGCGACCAATTTTTTTGGTGGATACAAGGGCTTGCGGTGGAGTACGACGTTTTATAAGACAAATTTTACAATCATTACCTCCAATTTTGGATATGTTAGCTTTATTGATGTTCCTTGTATGCAGTTATTCTTTATTGGGGTATTTCTTGTTTGGTCATCTTCCATCTGACCCATATTTTAAAACGCTTACTGATAGTTTCGTTAGCATGTTCGTATTGCTCACAACTGCCAAGTAAGTATTATAAAAAAATGTATAGGAATTAACGGTTAATTAATGTTTTATTTTATAGTTTCCCTGATGTTATGATGCCCTCATATGCAATATCGAAGTGGTACGCTGCATTTTTTATTTCTTATATTTCCACTGTTTTGTACGTTCTCATGAATTTGGTATGTCACCGTTTTTTTTAAACACCAGAGGGCGACATTTTTAATGTTTTATCTTCTAGATGTTAGCTGTTGTTTACGAAACATTCACGGGTATCGAAAAGGATAAATTCAGAAAGTTATTGCTACACAAAAGACAAGCCTGTCAGTTATCGTTCCGACTTCTTGTAAGCAAACAGAACCCATCAAGCATCCGGTATAGACAATTCTATGGTCTTATGCGCTATTATTCACCACGCACCAGTTTGTATCATAATTTTAAACTGGATTCTATTTAAAAATTTTGAACTAGTCTGACATAACTAGAAATCTTTTTTAGGTCACCGAGACATTATTTTAATGTTCTGGCAGCTCAATGCGTCTCATAGCGGCAATTTAACCTTAGATGAGTTTATAAACGTCTACGATGCCGTGACATTAAGGTGGAAATTAAAAGATCCAATTGATCCATGGTTCTCGGCTGCTTGGCCGCCTTTAAGGACCTTATGTCGTTCCATACGCACCCTTGTTACTTGGCGTTACTTTGAAGACGTCGTCTGTATGTTTTTTTCTTTATAAAAAAATATTCAAAACTAATATTTAATTACTACTAGATGTCGTTATTGTAAGTAATGGGATCGCCATGTGTGTTAGGGTGTTGGAATCGGCTGAATCTCTTCAAGAAGGGGCAAAGAATTTTAGTGCGTCATGGGATACAGGTTTTTTCCTTGCATGTACGTACCGATAAGTTTGTTTATTTTAAATTACAAGCTTTTTTTTTTAGTGTTTGGTTTGGAAATACTTTTGAAGATTATTGGACTTGGTTGGTCCGAATACATTGCTTCGGGATGGAATATTTTTGATTTATGCGCCACCTATGCTGCAATTTGTGGATCAGTTTTGCTTTATTTTGAACCAACTTTTACAGCTGTTGTAATTCTACGTCCTATGAGGTAATGAAACAAAACCGTTTATTTATTTTTTCTTCAAGCGTATCATAATATCCGTATTGTTGTACAGAACTGGCTATGTAGAAGGAAGTCATTTTGTTAGTAGTCAAAAAATGAAAATAATGTTACTAGTACAATAATGTGTTTACGTATCCATGGCAACGGCAGTATTTTGCCCATAGCTCCGCCCCCAAGGTCGATAGAGGGGAGAGCGTTGTCCTGTGGAAATGACTTTTTAGGAAATATTTATTTACAGCAACAGAATATTTTTACACTTGAAGAAAAAATAGTATATATTATTCGGAGTAGAATGTCTTATTTGTGTTTCGCTCATTTGCACAGCCTCGGCGCGAGCGCCTCGGCCGCAATATGAGCTCAACACAAAAAGAACTCTTTCTACTCCTAATAATATAATATACTATTAAATCACAGATTCATTTGTTTTTGTTTTTTTTTCTATAGGCTATTGAGATTATTCAAATTAAAGAAACGTTATCGGGACATTTTTGGTACAGTCGTCTTGTTATCACCCCTAATGTTATCAACATCAATTGTTATGCTGGTCATGTATTATTTCTTTGCAATAATCGGTATGGAATTATTTTCCCAATATGATCTACGTAATTGTTGCGCGTAAGTTGATTTTCTAACGTAAAACCAGCTCCTCTAATTTTAATTTTTTTCAGCAACACGACAGTGGAAGATTTTTATAAATATAGTGCTAATAGTACCAGCGCCCTGGGTTATTACTACCTCAATTGTTTTTCAAACCTTCTAACGTCCGGTGTTACCTTATTTGAACTTACCGTTGTTAATAATTGGTTTATAACAATGGAAGCTTATGCTGTGGTTGCTCGACAATATTCCCGTCTTTACTTTATGTTATTTTATCTCTTTACAATGGTTGTTCTTACCATTGTTGTTGCATCAGTTCTAGAAGCATTTCGTTTTCGAATCCAATACAAGAAGCAAACTTCAAAAAAAGACGGTTGGTTATTTTAGAAAAATTAATATTTAAAATAACGTTGCGTTATTGTAGAGGAACGTATGTTAATGGAGGAAGTTGTTATTGACTGGAATACCTTGCAAGGGACTTTACAGGATGCAACTTTGTTAAATGCATTGCGAAATGATTTTACTCCAGGGGTTCGTATTTTCCTTTTAACATTTCTAGCTTGATCTTTATGGTATTTTCTCAACAGGGGGTGACATGTTATTTGGGGCGACGCCCACGTACACGAGAAGTGTTACAACGCCACATGTACACTACTGAGATTAATCAATGGATGGCAGATGCTGATCAACAAGAACTTACTGTTGAAATAGCGCAGACTGAGGAACAAGCAACTGATCAACTTATTTAAATAATTAGAAAAATTAGAATTAGAAAAAAATAATAATCCATGTACGCACAACGTAGCCAAATTTAGAGCCACAGTACCAAATTAGGATTTAATAATGTGATACCTTATAGGAGATTAAAATAGTAACAGAGAATCTTATATCAGAAGTACGTTAAAAAATACTTCCCCCTACGCTTCCGCTTTTAAATAATTTAACTTATTGTTTTAATTTAAGTTTTTTTTATTGATCTCTTTCCCCTTGTATCCTGCTGATAACATTTGATATTTTAGGTGCTAGTCTTTTACCTACATTTTATTTTTTATAGACTCATTTTAACTCATGAAAATTTATTTTACAATAAAGAAATAATTGTAATTATAATTACGAATCCTCCAGGGTTAGATTTTTATTTACCCCATGAATTATTTCCGAGCATCCTGTATATAACACATTTAAATTATGGCGGTAAAGTAGAAAACGGAAATGCTCAACCTTGCTTGTTTTGACAGTTCAGCGCAAACGCGAAAGTTTCTTTCGGTCTTTCATAGAAAGTAAGTGGACAAAGTTTATAATAAAATCCATGTAATCTTCACGTTTTAGTGAGGTTTTTCAATAAATAATTTGTCATCTTTTTAGTTTAAGTGTCAATATTTCTTGTGCGAACAATATTTTCCTGATTAAGTGTGTAATTTTTCTTAAAAACTTCCACACTTATTTTTCAGTTCATGTGTAATTATTTATTGTTTTTCTATATTAATCACCCTTTATAATTACTAATTCTAGTATTTTATGATGATTTTTACTTAGGACACCGCAGAAAAAATCGTGTTCGATAAAAAAATTATTCTGATGAATATTTAACCTCACTTTGTTGTCCCTGTAAGTTTGTGATTTAAATCGTGTGTAATGAGTGGGTTTAATGCTTGTAGATGGCTCCTAAGGCCCCAGCAAAGACGGATAAGCCCGCAGAGGGCACCAAAAAATTCGGTAAGCCCCGAAACTACAACCTAGGAAATGGAGTTTATCGTTTTTCGAAAACCCGTATGTTCCATAAAAAAGCAATCTATAAGTTTGTTGCAAAGAAGGTTGCACCTACCAAGAAACCCGTAAAACCCCTATCCGTTGAAAAACCAATAGGCGGTGAAAAGAATGGAGGAAAACGTATCGTCCTTCTCCGTAAACGTAGAAATTATTACGCTACACAAGACAAGTAAGGTTTAATTCCTAATTCACGCATTTATAATTACTTGGGAACTTTTTAGGATTAAGAAGCATCCAGCAAAAAGGTTGTTCAAACAACATCAACGCAAGTTGAGAACTAGTTTGACCCCTGGAACGGTTTTGATTCTTCTTGCAGGTCCACACAAGGGAAAACGTGTTGTTTTCCTTAAACAATTACACTCCGGATTACTTTTGATAACAGGTCCATTTTTGATCAATGCTTGCCCATTGAGACGAGTCCATCAACGTTACGTAATTGGAACTCAAACCAAATTGGACATAAGTGGAGTTAAACTTGCTGATACCATCAACGACGCATATTTCCGAAGAGAAAGAAAGAAGCGTGCCAAGAAAGAAGAAGGAGATATTTTTTCCACCAAAAAAGAGGTTTGAAGGAAAATTAATCTTTAAAATAAAATTTTATCTTTAAATGATGATTTAACTTAGGACACCTAAGATTATCCCATGATATACAAAAATGTTAACAAGACTGATTTTATTTTATGTTTGTCCGATTTAGGATTAAAAAGAAAAATTGTGTCTTCATAATTTTTTTTTTTGTTACAGGCATACAAAGTAAGTGATCAAAGAAAAGTCGACCAAAAGCAATTGGACAAGGAAGTAATTGCTGCGATAAAGAAAAACCCTGACAAGAAAATCCTTTTTGCTTATCTTGCTTCTATGTTTGGTTTGCGTTCATCGCAATATCCCCACAGAATGAATTTCTAGTTTATTTAATAAAGATTTTCCTCCGTTTATTGATTTTTTTTATTACTTAACCACCCTTTATGTATGTTTGATCAATAAACAGTGGATGTAATTATATTTAAAGTTTGTTTTTTGTGACATTTTTTTATTAGGTTACATAAATTAAACGTTATCTTGACGTTAAGGTGACATTTTTTGTCTTTAACAGTGATAATTAAAAAATTCTGTTTAAATTAATTGGTTTATTATGGAACAACCAATTACAAAATCGGTTGTGTTAAAACCTGAGCAGCCTACAAAGATTTCTAAAGGCAAAGACGCTGGTGGTTCGGAAATAACTGTTAAGCAATTTTTGGATTTTTTGAAAACTGCTTATCAGGTACTTTGAATTAAATCTATAATAATTAAAGTAAAATCATTGCGTTTATTAGGTGAATGATAGCGTAGATGGTGCGGTTTTGGCTGATGGAATGTCCGATGCTGTTGATTGGATCAAACTTAAAGAAACAGAACTGGTTAAACCTCGGGAAATTGCCTGTCAGACTTCTGAACCGAAAATTAAAGCGTTGGATGATAAAAAAGGTGATTGCTAGGCTTGTACATCATTTTTAATGCATTTCTCTTAGGCATAATTTAAGTTCTTAATTTTCTAGTACTAATTTCTCTTGTAACCTGGTTTTATATTTATTTTTTCTTTATATAAGGGAAGAATATTAATTGTCTCCTCGTCTCGTAAATAACTCACCTCCCAATCAGAAGAGGCAGGTTCAAGTAAAAAGTGGTGGGGGTCCTACTACTTATAGTAAACCATACAATTTATAAAGAACAGTCTTGTGGCATTTCAATTTTAAATATCCGAATCGTTGGTTTATGCTAAGTTCCAACTGATTCTCAGGCCCAAATGATTACAGTTAGCGATACTCTTTCACAGAGTTTCTGGTAGGAAAATTTATTATCCCTTATGTTAATTTTAGGCCTTGCTAGCTCCACGGTTAACGTGGATATAATTCTGACACAAAATCCACGGAATTACGTTCGGCGCATGTCTGGGGACTTGGGGAAAAATTACTTCAGTTTCCTGAGATTATAGGGACAGAGGTGTGCACGATTGGTTGCCTATTCCCAAGGCGTAAAAGTCTGTTTCTGAGAAATATAATTATAATAAATGTTAACTATACTTTATTTTTTCTAACCACGGCCTGGATGTAAACAAAACCACGTGACAATTTCTAAAACGTCATCTCAATGTAATTTTGTGATTGGTAGTTGTAGCGAGAGGATTTCACCCCTTTACTGTAGGAGTAGTTACGTTCGATTCGTGCGTTAATTGAAGTTGCATTTGTCGTCATCTGTGTATGATATCTGGTGCTTTAGTATTTAGATTTATTTAAAATGGAATCGTCGCCCAGTGAAACTATTCTTTGTACCTATGGTTCAAACTTCCCCGCGCGCCAGTTTACGTAAAATACCTACCACTGTAAACGTAGGCTACAAATGATCACGTGGTTTTGTTTACATTAAGGCCGTAGTTAAAAAAAATAAGAGGTACAAACAAAATCAATCGTTCGAACTTAGAGAAACTTTACTCTAGTATTTTTTATTGGTCATATTCAACTTGCAAATTAATTAAAAATCAATTTAAAATATGAAAATGTTTGAAACTTTCATATTGGATATTTTTGTCCCCGGACATGCGCAGTAGGTACAGCTCGTATTCGCGTGCCGAATTTATGACGTCACCTCTTGATAATGACGTATGCCGTGGATTTTGTGTCAAAATTATATCCACGTAACCGTTCGATTTTAATCCAGAATTGCTGGTTTATCCTAACTTTAAACGGTTCTCAGGCCCAAATCATTAAAGTTAGACGTACGCTCTCTGGGAGTTTCTTGTAGGAAAATTTATTTTCTACAACTTCGGTCTTATGTTATTTTTACCTACCCAGCGCGGTTTTCCGTGAATTTCTATTTTAATCCAGAATCTCTGGTTTATGCTAACTTTGAACGGTTCTCAGGCCCAAATTATTAAAGTTAGACACACGCTTTCTTTGAGTTTCTTGTAGGAAAATTTATTTTCTACAACTTCGGTCTTATATTATTTTTACCTATCCAGCGCGGTTTTCCGTGAATTTCTATTTTAATCCAGAATCTCTGGTTTCCGCTAACTTCAAACGGTTCTCAGGCCCAAATTATTATAGTTAGACATACGCTTTCTTGGAGTTTCTTGTAGGAAAATTTATTTTCTACAACTTCGGTCTTATATTATTTTTACCTATCCAGCGCGGTTTTCCGTGAATTTCTAATTTAATCCAGAATCTCTGGTTTATGCTAACTTTAAACGGTTCTCAGGCCCAAATTATTAAAGTTAGACATACGCTTTCTTGGAGTTTCTTGTAGGAAAATTTATTTTCTACAACTTCGGTCTTATATTATTTTTACCTATCCAGCGCGGTTTTCCGTGAATTTCAATTTTAATCCAGAATCTCTGGTTTATGCTAACTTTAAACGGTTCTCAGGCCCAAATTATTAAAGTAAGACGTACGCTTTCTTCGAGTTTCTTGTAGGAAAATTTATTTTCTACAACTTCGGTCTTATATTATTTTTACCTATCCAGCGCGGTTTTCTGTGAATTTCTATTTTAATCCAGAATCTCTGGTTTATGCTAACGTTAAACGGTTCTCAGGCCCAAATTATTAAAGTTGGACATATACTTTCCCGGAGTTTCTTGTAGGAAAATTTATTTTCTATAACTTTGGTTCTTAAGTACTTTACCGTATCTAGCGGGGTTTCCCCTGCAGTTCAATTTAAAAGGTTTCGACAAGGCCGTTGCTAGCTCCACTGCTAACGTGGATATACTTTTGACACTAAATCCACGGCATTACGTCTTGTCAAGGGGTGACGTCATTAATTCGGCGACGCGAATACGAACTGCACCTACTGCGCATGTCCAGGGACAAAATTATTCCATTATGAAAGTTTCAAATATTTTCATATTTTAAATTGATTTTTAATTAATTTGCAAGTTGAATATGACCAATAAAAATACTAGAGTAAACTTTCTCTAAGTGCGAGCGATTGATTTTGTTTGTAGTTAATAATTATTATAATTAGATTTCTCAGAAACAGCCTTTTACGCCTTGGGCAGTGGCGGCTCGTGACCCATTATTTTGCGGGGGCACAGTAAGTGGTGAGTGAAAGGAGCAAAAATAGCGCCGCAGGCGAAATTTTTTTCAAAGTGGGCGTGACTTATTTAAACGCTATTCAAGAGCATCTGGCAAATTTTGGGATCAAAATGTGAAACTTTTACAATTAGCATTAAAATTAAAGTTCATAATAAACAGTCGATATAATTTTAAAATTTAATAATGTAGGCAGTTGGTTAGAGCATATTCGCGTATCCAAAAGATGAATTTCACTTATTTTTGATGTTGATTGCCCCGATGTCGACGGTTGGCGTTTAGTTTGTGGTTTTATTTTCATTCCGTTTAGTAAAAACCCCTACAGAGAAGACTGTATTTTTAAATTTATTTTTACTTACATAAAACTTATTTGCTAACGCTCAGAAAACACAACTTTACATCTTGTTGTTAGCGTACACATTACAATAATACCGTTGATTGAAGTATTATAATACTCGCTGCAAAAAACACACCAAACTACCACAACTCAGTAAGTCGGCAATAACACGAAGAAAAATATTTTTTTGCCTACGTGCTGTTTGTATGCATTCAATACCAATCTAGATGTGCAATTCAAGACAATAATCAGAGCGTTCCAGTTGAAGTTTGGGGGGGCTTGAGCCCCCCTGGCCCCCCCCGACGAGCCGCCGCTGGCCTTGGGAATAGGCAACCAATGGTGCACACCTCTGTCCCTATAATCTCAGGAAGCTGAAATAATTTTCCATCAGAGTCGTTCGCCAGCGGTTCGCCGGCGAATCGCCAGCCGCCAAATAGCTAATGCAATGCAGAGTCATACGCCGCCGTTAGAATCGGTACGTAACAATTCGGCGCCGGTGATTCGGCACCGGCAATTCGGCGCCGGCAATTCGGCGCCGGGCGATTCGGCGATGGGCGATTTGGCGCCGGGCGATTCGGCGCCGGGCAATTCGGCGCCGGGCGATCTAACCGATGCCATAAGTCCATAACACAAACTTTTGATTTAAATGACGAAAATCAAAGAAATGAACATCCCTCAGCTTACCTGCTAACCATTTTTTGTTTTCTTTTATGAGGAATGAACATCCCTTTGTGTTACCATCTTCTTTTCTTAAGCCATCTTTCTATATATATATTACCAGCAAAGAGCAACTAACCTGAACACAGACTAAGGCGCCATGTGCACATGGCACCTTAGTCTGTGTTCAGGTTAGATCGCCCGGCGCCGAATTGCCCGGCATCGACTCGTCCGGCGCCGAATGGCCCGGTGCCGAATCGCCGGCGCCGAACTGTCGGCGCCAAATCGTCCTGCTCCGGTTAGAATAGCGCATGAGTAGTAACCGAAATTGGTATAAGCCTGGCGACTCGCCGGCGACTCGCTGGGAGATGGTCAGGAGCATCTCCAGACATCGAAGCACCGAATTAGAGTACAGGAAATATAGAAGACTAATAAGGAATACTATCCATATTTAAAAAGGGGCTTATAATTTATTATAGGTACTGTGTTTTGTAATAAAATATACAAATGGTACCTACTATTTAATATTATATAAATGTGATGTAATTAGAGAAAATAGGCAACCATTTAAATTATAAATAAAAAATTAATAAAAATTAAACATTATATATTTCTGTAGTTTAAAACTACCTTCTTCAGTAATAAAATAATTATATTAAACAAATCATATTTAAATAAATTATTCTGAAATAAAATAAAATAATAAAGTTAGAATAAGTGAAACAAAAATCCTCAAAAAATATTTTCTTACCTTAAAGGCTTACCTTTTGAGGATTTTTCTTTTACTTATTCTAATTTTATTATTTTATTTTATTTCAGAATAATTTATTTAAATATGATTTGTTAAATATAATTATTATTTTATTACTGAAGAAGGTAGTTTTAAACTACCGAAATATATAGAGTGTAACACAACTTATCCGAAAAAATTTAACCATACATGCACTTTTAAATAAGAAATCAATTTGTTAAACAAAATTTAATAAAAGTCCAACACAAAACGAGATAAAAATTGTTAAAGTTATAAATTAATGAAATTTTAACTCGTTTTCTGTTGGACTTTTATTATAATTTTTTTTAACAAATCGATTTCTTATTTAAAAGGCATGTATGGTTAAATTTTTTCGGATAAGTTGTGTTACACCCTGTATAATGTTTAATTTTTATTAATTTTTTATTTATAATTTAAATGGCTGTCTATTTTCTCTAATTACATCACATTTATATTATTTTATTCAGCTACGTGCTAGCAACTTTTAGACGAAAATGGTCCTTAATGAAGCGGGAATCTTAAATTCGATCTAACTTTATCAGCTCTGCTAGTACGTAGCATTACCAGCGGAGCGCCGCGCCGGGCGGGAGATCGTCTCTGCATCGGTAGAACCTCCTTGGCGAAGCGCCGGCGACGCGCCAGCGACTCGCTGAAAGTTTTTCTTGGCGAGTCGCTGGCGAATGACTCTGCATACCACTGCAAGTCTCCAGACATGCGCCGAACGTAATGTCGTGGATTTTGTGTCAGAATTATATCCACGTTAGCCGTGGAGCTAGCAACGGCTTTTCGACAATGGTATTTTACCAACTGGATGTTTTCCTTGCCTCTTTTGCGCGGCAAAATTTATAAGACGTTTATTGATGTAGAAAAATAAAAAAATAGTTAAAGAGATACTAGTTGAGTATCTTTGTAATAGAGTTAACAATTAAAATTTAGTATACATCCCCATTTAAGGCCATTAAGGATTAATAAATTTCTATCTAAGGGGGGGGGGGGGCAGAAAAAATCCTTTACATAATTTTTTTCGGGACGTTTTAACCTTAAGATTATTTTTCATGTTCTCTTCTAAAGACCCATCCAAGAAAAAATCAGACACTTCTGCAACTGGTTCCGACCCAGCAGAAAATGTAAAAAGAAAATTAAGCGAAGTCCTATCAGAAGGTTTATTAGATTCGGTTTTGACGTATCTCGTCCCATCAAATCCCACTTCCTTACAAACATCTCGAAGACCTTCCCAACAGAAAGTCACCGAAAAAATTGGTAGCAACTCTGGTAGCTCTGTAACAAGCGAAAAGGGTTTAGGCAGAAGAAAATCTTCAGACACCTCTGCAACGAGTAAATCTATAATTTCAAGGAGCGAGTAAGTTTTGGAAAAGCATTAATGATTCTTATTAAATTTTTCTTTTAAGCTCGGAGGTTGTGATTCATGTTTGTGATGAGGTTAAGAGCCAGAAAAGGGATTTTGTTTGTAACCAGAGGTTATTAATTGATAAAATGGGGTATTTTGCTGAAGTTACTTCAGGTAAGGGTTGAGAAAATTGGTCTTGGCTCTCCTATTTTAACTGAATGTGTTAATATTAGGGCAACGATTGGAAGACATGGACATCTCCGTGCATTGCGATATAGGAATTTTTGAATGGTTAATGCGTTGGGTTAAAAAAGACTTGCAACCAGAAGAAGGGGTTCCAGATTTGGACTCACAATGCGTTATCCCTGTACTCGTATCCGCTGCCTTTTTACAAATGGAACCTTTACTACAAGACTGTCTTCTTTATTGCCATCAATATATGAATGACATTTTACGAACTTCCACAAACTTGTCCTGTCTAAATGACACTGTTATGACTCGCCTAGCCGCCATGTACATAAACACAGAAGTGGAAGCAATAAAAGACAGGAAAGATAAAATCCAGTCACGACTTTATTGTAAATTAATTCAATCCCTTTGCGAACCGGAAGCAGAAAGTATGAGGGGACATTGGAATTCTCTAGCCCGTGTCTTTCGTTGTGGACGATGTCAACAATTGGTTAGTCCTTCAGTTGGTCCTGAAATTCCTTGTGTTTCGTCCTGTATGCGTTTACTTTGCGATGGTTCAGTGATTTACATGCACGTTCGCGACCCAACTTGGAATATAAACGATTACGTTGAACGTTTACATAAAACTTTACGAACATGGAGGAAAGTTTATTGGAGATTATGGGGCGACGCTCATTTTTTATATTGCACAGTCTGTAAGCGTTTTTTTCCTGCCCATCAAATCTCTTGGTGTCGGTTTCATCCGGATCCTCCTCAATTCTTCACGGTGGATGCTCAAAGGGCTCCGCTTCCTGTTGGACGTTTTCCTTGTTGCGGAGAACGTGCTTATCGTTTCCAATTATTGGAAGGAGAAACGGTAAACTGGTAAAACAAGCAATTACTATTTATTAATTGATTTTACTTTAGGGTTGCCAGTTTAGGGAACACACACCTTGTACCGAAACTGTACGCGACGCAGCCGTCCTATCAATGCTAGACAATTTTAGATCATTAATAGAAGAAGAAGCACCAAAATTAATGTTTCCTGAAAGACTTACAAGACTTGTGGCTAAAGGTCAGTAGAAGAAAGATTAGTTCTATCTTCTCTCTTGCTCAATGAGCAGTTTTCAAAACTATTTCTGACGATAGAGGGCGCGACTAAAGCGCCATCTAGCGGCATCCCTTATAAAATGTTAAACCTTCCCGTTGAACAAACTAACGTAGGTTTCTTAAAATCCACACATTCTAGCACCATCAAGTGGAGACGGAGATGGTTGTGAAGGAAAACTCGAAGGTGGGCATCATTTCTGGTGGGAAGGTCTTGAATTAATCCCTCCACGCCCTAAACTCGGTTTATTGGGAGTTTTTGGTAACACCAACGTTGTCCAAAATAGCGAAGAACTTCCCCCACCCCTCGATTTAGTAACAAATGATGACGAATACACGGATTGTAGCGATTCAAGTAGTTCCGCGGATACTTCCAGTAGTAGCCACAAAAGCGAGGAAAGTTATCACACTCCTCAACAAAAAATTAAAGGTTCTCCCCGGACAAGGGCCGCAAGGAAACGCGAAGGACGGCTTTGGCAACATAATCTCTCAGCTAGGAGCAACCAAGACTTACAACGTTCTTATGAAGAATCCGCCCTTAAACAAATAACATCGATGCTTGGAAGAAGATCTTTATTAGCGAATGAACCTTCAAGGATTTCGGCGAAGGCTTGGCCTAGACATATAACACCTTCAGGTGGGAACATACGGGTGTTTTAAAAAATACTGAAGTGTTTTGTTTTTAGGTGGGGTGTGGATAAGGCTTGAGAGTGAATGGAGGGAACGGAATAATCTTCCACAGCAACAAAGAATGCGTAGTCTTTATAATACAGCAAAGGCCAGACTTAGGACGGCTCGATATAATTAATTATTGGAAAAATTAGGAGATATGAAAAAAATTATCGTGCAGAATTTTGTTTTAAGATCTGATTGTAGCAAAATTGTAGTTAGCATGCTTTGCAAAAGCGGCTTGATTATGTTTAATAAATAAAAGTGGAAATCAACACTAATAAGTACAAACACGTTTTAAAAATTGGCAGTTTGACTGTGAAACTGGGAACAATAGAATATTTTTTTTAATAGCGAATTTCAATCGCTGCACTAGCCTGCACTAGTGTACACTAGTGTAGTGTGTTCGAATTTCAAAATTGACAAATCGTGGTTGCACCAGACAAAAATAAGCAGGTAGTTTTTAACAAGTGTTACATCTGTGACTTGAATGTGCCTATATTTGAGTTTCCCTCTAAATTTTAACGCCAGTGCAGTGCAGTCACGTGATTACACAATTCTAGCACACAACACTAGTGTACACTAGTACAGGCTAGTGCAGCGATTGGAATTCGCTATAAGTTGAAGAGAGACTCTTCCCTAGCGCTATGCTTTTTCATCGGGAGTACCAATAGTTTGTTTATACAACATAACCTTACCAAACGAAAAGGCGAAGAAATAATTTTGGTGAACCTCCCCATAAAAAAGGATAGCGCTAGGGAAGAGCATACAATGAAGTCCATTTATTGTGCCACATACCTATATGTATAGCCACATTTCAAGTTAAATGGACCGCCCACTTTATCATTGGTATACACGGTGTTTCCTAAGTACGTGTAGAAAATGCAGGAGATGATTCTTGGGCGAAAATTAAGGCTACTTTTTTTTATAAACTTGTATCCTAATATGCTTACCTGAAGGGTTACGCCTCTTCAAAAATGGTGTAAAAATTTGGTTTTTAATTTTTATCTCAAATTTGGACAAAGATAGAAAAATACAAATAAGTGGACGTGTTCTACTAACAGGAAAGGCCTTTATGGATATTTTCTTTATCCATCTGTATTGTTAGAAGGGGGTGAAACTTACAATCCCTGTTCATTTTTTTTTAGAACTTTTTAATGGACCGGAATTTTTAATTTAAAAAATACGACTGAGAAAGCTTAATTCATTTAGAAAATTATTTGTCTCTTTAATTTTTACCGTGAGCCTAATAGTTTTCGAGTAAACAATTAAAATCAATTGTAATGTGCTTGTGAGAAGTTGTACTAAATTTCTAAAAGTAAAAAGTCTAGTAGGCGGATTTCATTTTTTGTGTTTTGTTGTTTTTGATAATAATACTTTATTGTTAGTTAGTTTGCATACACTTCCGTGACAAACTATAATAATTAAAATCAGTAAGTAAGCAGGGACAAGAGTGCTAACAGTGTATAATGGGTTGCCTATATTCCAATGAAAAAGTGGGCGGTCCATTTAAATTGCAATATGCTTATATTGCATAATAAATGTATAGTACGTAGTACCTTTTTGTCTCTCTAACTTTAAAAAGAAGTCGTCTTTTGAACTTGACTTACGACCTGTTTCCTATTAGCTATACGCTCAATTGACTCAGCACTCAACGCAGCAACAAGTTTTCAAAAATCGAGCCATTCTATTGGTTCACACTAAAAAGCGTTACGCGTTTGTGGTGAATTGCTGAGTCAATTGAACGCAGCTATTGACTTCCCAGTCGATTCTTGATTCGCGGCTCGTTGAAATTTTACGCCCGCTACCTCTAATTCGTTATCTTTTTCACATTTTATGTAACTGTAAACAGGAAATTCTTAATTGTATCTACGAAAAATACAGATTAGTGCCTAAATTATGCCAGGTTTACTGATGAGGAATCTGCGATTTGTTTTCAACGAACACCCTGTATATTTTAGATTTTAATTGTTGCGAGCAATTGCTTTACATTACTGAGTTTAGAATTTGGTTGATTCTTAAATTTTATTGGATTAAAGATGCAATTTGTGGTTTTCTAATTTTTTTTCTTCAAGGTTCTTGTTCTGTTTTTTTTTGTTTAGATTGAATCATATTTTGATTAAATAATCCGAGAAACTTGAAGGTTATCAATTTTATTGCGCATTAAACTTAAATATTTTAATTTATAATATCATTTCAATTTAATTTATTGTGCGAATTTGACACAAAAATGAAAATTGTTATACTAATTATTGTTATATTATACTTTGTTACCTCTGATGGGTACGGTAGGGTACCATCATGGGCAACAGAACAATGGTTAGATGTTCCTTTAGATCATTTCAATCTCCTTGATAAAAGAACTTGGAAAATGGTGAGTTAAAAAAAAAGCTTCTAGTCAAATCAAATTAAACATTTTTAATTTAAGAGGTATTTCATAAACAATGAGTTTTTCCAAGACGACAGTCCTTTGTTTATTGAAATTGGTGGCGAATGGGTTGTAAACGGATACACGCTTACGCAAGGACAATTACATTTACTTGCCAAAGATTACGACGGACTTTTAATCGCCACGGAACATCGATATTATGGAAAAAGTTTACCCTTCGCAAAGTAAAATAAAGACTTTGAAATTTATCCCTTAATTAGATTGTTTTAACGTTCCAGTGATTTTTCAACTGAAAACCTTAGATATCTTCAAATAGAGCAGGCCTTGGAAGATTTGGTGTTTTTAATACAACATGTAAAAGCAACAACAGACGGGGCTGAAAATAGTAAAGTGATTGTTCATGGATGCTCATATGCGGGGATGTTAGCAACATGGGCACGGTTAAGATTTCCAACTATTGTGGACATTGCTTATGCTTCAAGTGCTCCCTTAGGGGTTGGATTAAATTATCCAGGTAGAGTCACAGTAGAGTCAGAAGGTAGATCCGCAATTGCCGCGGCATGCAGCACACGGCAACCCAGATCTAACCAATTACAGACTAGTGTACATAGTATTACTTGCCTGTGATTGGTTTGGTTAGATGCGGTTTACCGCATATCGCGTGACGCGCCAATTTTGAATCTAAAATTACAACGAATCTTGGGTAGTTGTTCAACAATTGTTTAGTATTGCTTGGTTTCTAGGCAACCTTTTAGGCTTCTAGTGTGGTGTTTGATTGCTAGGCTAACTTTTCGTAGGATCTCAATTAAGAGTGTTTGTTTGGTTGCTAGGCAAACTTTTCGGGTCCTCGAATGATTGTAGATCGGATCTCTACTATTTTCTCAACAATTGTTTGATGTTATGTTAGGAGTGTTTGTTTGGTTGCTAGGTACACTTTTCGGCTCCTCGAATGATTGGAGATCGGATCTCTACTTTTTTCTCAACAATTGTTTGATGTTAGGAGTGTTTGTTTGGTTGCTAGGAAAACTTTTCGGGTCTTCGAATGATTGGAGATCAGATCTCTACTTTTTTCTCAACAATTGTTTGATGTTAGGAGTGTTTGTTTGGTTGCTAGGAAAACTTTTCGGGTCTTCGAATGATTGGAGATCGAATCTCTACTTTTTTCTCAACAATTGTTTGATGTTAGGAGTGTTTGTTTGGTTGCTAGGAAAACTTTTCGGTTCCTCGAATGATTGGAGATCGGATCTCTACTTTTTTCTCAACAATTGTTTGATGTTAGGAGTGTTTGTTTGGTTGCTAGGAAAACGTTTCGGGTCTTCGAATGATTGGAGATCAGATCTCTACTTTTTTCTCAACAATTGTTTGATGTTAGGAGTGTTTGTTTGGTTGCTAGGAAAACTTTTCGGTTCCTCGAATGATTGGAGATCGGATCTCTACTTTTTTCTCAACAATTGTTTGATGTTAGGAGTGTTTGTTTGGTTGCTAGGAAAACTTTTCGGGTCTTCGAATGATTGGAGATCGGATCTCTACTATTTTCTCAACAATTGTTTGATGTTATGTTAGGAGTGTTTGTTTGGTTGCTAGGTACACTTTTCGGCTCCTCGAATGATTGGAGATCGGATCTCTACTTTTTTCTCAACAATTGTTTGATGTTAGGAGTGTTTGTTTGGTTGCTAGGAAAACTTTTCGGGTCTTCGAATGATTGGAGATCAGATCTCTACTTTTTTCTCAACAATTGTTTGATGTTAGGAGTGTTTGTTTGGTTGCTAGGAAAACTTTTCGGGTCTTCGAATGATTGGAGATCGAATCTCTACTTTTTTCTCAACAATTGTTTGATGTTAGGAGTGTTTGTTTGGTTGCTAGGAAAACTTTTCGGTTCCTCGAATGATTGGAGATCGGATCTCTACTTTTTTCTCAACAATTGTTTGATGTTAGGAGTGTTTGTTTGGTTGCTAGGAAAACGTTTCGGGTCTTCGAATGATTGGAGATCAGATCTCTACTTTTTTCTCAACAATTGTTTGATGTTAGGAGTGTTTGTTTGGTTGCTAGGAAAACTTTTCGGTTCCTCGAATGATTGGAGATCGGATCTCTACTTTTTTCTCAACAATTGTTTGATGTTAGGAGTGTTTGTTTGGTTGCTAGGAAAACTTTTCGGGTCTTCGAATGATTGGAGATCGGATCTCTACTATTTTCTCAACAATTGTTTGATGTTATGTTAGGAGTGTTTGTTTGGTTGCTAGGTACACTTTTCGGCTCCTCGAATGATTGGAGATCGGATCTCTACTTTTTTCTCAACAATTGTTTGATGTTAGGAGTGTTTGTTTGGTTGCTAGGAAAACTTTTCGGGTCTTCGAATGATTGGAGATCAGATCTCTACTTTTTTCTCAACAATTGTTTGATGTTAGGAGTGTTTGTTGGTTGCTAGGCAAACTTTTCGGCTCCTCGAATGGTTCTACAACCAGAAAAAAGTAGAGATCCGATCTACATCGGATCTCTACTTTTTTCTCAACAATTGTTTGATGTTAGGAGTGTTTGTTTGGTTGCTAGGCAAACTTTTCGGCTCCTCGAATGGTTGTAGATCGGATCTCTACTGTTTTCTCAACAATTGTTTGATGTTTGGAGTGTTTGTTTGGTTGCTAGGCACACTTTTCGGGTCCTCGAATAGTTGTAGATCGGATCTCAATTGTTTTCCAACCATTGTTTGATGTTAAGAGTGTTTGTTTGGTTGCTAGGCAAACTTTTCGGATTCTCGAATAGTTGTAGATCGGATCTCAATTGTTTTCCAACCATTGTTTGATGTTAAGAGTGTTTGTTTGGTTGCTAGGCAAACTTTTCGGTCCCTCGAATGGTTGCGTAGATCGGATTTCAATTGTTTGATGTTAAGGCTCGACATTACAATCTCAGTTTAACACCGGATTTCCCCAAGATTTCCCTTTGTATTCTGAAGTTTAACTGGGACGCTGTAGATTAAACCGTTGATTGAAGTAACTAAGATTGTAATACCAGGTCTAAGAATGATTGTTTGCTTGCTAGACAAACTTTTCGGCTCCTAGAATAATTGTAGAACGGATTTCTTCAATTGTTTTCTCAACAATTATTGGTTAACAAAAGTGTTTGATTCCTTAATTCTCGGAATTACAATCTCAGTTTAAACCACAGGGTCCCAGTTAAACTTCAGGATACAAAGGAAAATCTTGGGAAAATCTCCAGTCTGTGATTTAAATTTAAGCTGAGATTGTAGTACCGGGCCTAAGACCTTTCTCGAGTTGGATAATTTTGTTTTTATTTTATTTTAACAGAATATTACGAAGTTATTAACGATGTTTATGCTAATGTAAGTATAAGCTGTATTGAAACATTAAAACTAGGTTTCAATGAAACACAAAAATTGCTGCGATCATTAGATGGACGTGAAAAAATTAAAAATGGTTTAAGGTAAGTTTCACTTTAAAACCCAATCAAGAAATTGATTGTTTTTTTATTTTAGGGATTGGAATTGTCGTAGCGTCGACAAAATGCATTCAGGGGAAATTATTCGAACCATGATGGACATTTTGAACGTTCAGGACGACCCCGTTCATTACGAAGAAGTAGGTTGTCTTGTTTTATCCATGGATAGTGACGAGTTATACGCTTTTGAACGCTTAGCCAAATTTGTTGTTTTCAAATCAAAGAATAAAGGTGGTTGCAGATTATCTGAAGAAACAGACGCGGAAAAACGCGAAGGTTACTTAAACTATTTCCCCCTTATTTTTTATTCCATAATTTTAAATTTTCAGGTCGAGCTTGGAGTTATCAAACTTGTACAGAAATGGGTTTTTTTCAAACACTTGACAGTAAAAATTCTCGTCACCCTTTTGCAATTGATTTTACACTTGAAGAATCGGTTGGAAAATGCAGGGAAAATTTTGGGAAAGGGTAAGAATTGACCATTTAAAGAGAAGGGTTAATACTAATTCTTTTAAAGTGTGACCGGGAAAATTTTGGAAACCGGAATAGAAAGGGTTCATCGCCGGTATGGGGGAAAATACCCTAAAATTACCAAACTCCTTACTGTCCATGGTACTAACGACCCATGGAAAGCACTTGGAAAATCTGAAGAAACTGATCCAGAAGCCCCTGTTATTATCCTTGCAGGTATTATCGATTAAATAGTGATTCGGAAAATACATTTCCAAATATTTTTGGATCTACCCCGTACTAACAGCAATTTTACCAACAACGTGGAGTAACCCACATAATTAATCCTGATGTTTTCCAGGATCTCACTGTGTTGATGATTCAGAAAGAGAAGATGATCCTCGAGAGGTAATCGAAGGTCGGGAAATCATTAGAAAAATTCTTTCTAAATGGATAGATGAAATTAGCAAAAACAATTGAAGAAATCTTTCTTTTTGTAAATAAATAAACAGTAAAACAAACAATAAACATTATTTTTTATTAAACACGTTTTAACAAATAAGGTTTTGTTTTTAGCCAGAACAAATGCGTTGTGTTCCTAAAAATTTTGTGCAACTGGATTAACTCAAAACGTGGACGTTAATTTACAAGCACTTTAAACCGCTGTAACTTTCTTGTTATTCAACTTTGATAAAAAAAAAATTTTTTTGGAAAATTAGAAATAAAGATTTGCCCCCAAATCCTATTTTACCTGGAGGGTTGTGAATCAAAGTTTTAATTTTTAAAACTGAAAAAGCATTGAAAACAAAACCAAAAAAAACTTATATAAAGAACTTTTATTTAAAAAATATATTTTAGGAAATTTATTAAAAGATCAAAACTGCAAAATTTTGAGTCTACAAAACAGGGATCTGTCTCCAGTTTTATTGCATTGGGGTGTAAATTTAAAGGTTTAGTTTCAAAAATGTAAAAAGTCTTGAAAACCAAACTCAAAAATCTGTAGCAATTAAGTTTTCGGAAATTTATTAAGAAATCAAAAATACAAAATAAGTTATTTCAAATTTCCCTACCGTCAGTTTTATTCCCGTGGGGGTTGCGGTTCGTAGCTTTCATTCTTTTTAAGAAATATAAAGAAAATGTACTAGTAGGTACCATTACATTTTAAATTTCTAATTTATGAATCACAATATTACTTTTAAATTTTGTACTCATTTTTATTGCTTTTTATTTCTTACGTAGATACATTCAAAGTTATTTTGAATGATATCGCCTTATAGCAGATAAGAATTGAAACTGAAAGTTAAGTGATTGTTCGTATGGACAAATAAACTTCCCATGTACGCATTTCAGAATTTTTGCAGGTGTGTATGTATGTATGTAACGCCTCTAATGCAAAAACTACTGGACCGATTTTGATGAAATTTTAAATGAAGGGGTATATCGAAAATTCATCGACAAAATAAGCTTTTCAAAAAAATCCGAAACCGGAAGCGAAAGTTAGACATGTTTTTTTGGTATCATTTTTTTCAGAAGCGGAATTTTGAAAATCTGAGTAGGGGATATGAAAGAAGGGCATAATTCAAGGGAAACAGTTTTTTACCGGACTCTCTAATTTCAAAATGGCGGTCGCTATGAATATTTCAAAATTTCGACTTTAACGCCCCATAACTTAAAAACCAGTTATCTGATCAGGTTCCGCAACAACTTGTTTGAAAGCCCTTTGGCTGTACTATACCAAGAAAAAGAATCATTTACTAAATCCGAAAACGGTAGCAACGGCGCTCTTCCAAAAGTTTTGAAATGTTTGAAAAATTATTACAAAGAAACTGCTCTAAGGATTTTGTTTAAATTTTCTATACTTATGCAGCTTGGTATTAGCTACATTTTTGTTTTTTGATGAATGCCAGAATTCCACTGTGGCACCCTCTACGAGATTTTGAAAATCGGAAATTGATGCTCCTATAGCGCCTTTATTAGTCAAAATATGAAAGAAGTTTAAATATAAAAGTTGTTCAGTATATAAATTTACATTTTTCTAAATTTATATCATGTATACGGGGTGTTTGGTTTTTACAGTACAATAAGCAACTTTGTTATTTTAAATGAGAAATTCGTGAATTTTGAATATTTAGGCTGGACTCGGACAGAAACGAATCATGCGCGTCGGGGGTCTAGGACACAATTCCCACAGGACACAACCCCCACATGGACACAATCCCCACATTGAACACAACGCCCACATTTCGTTTTGCCCACAATCCCCACATTGGACACATCGCCCACATGGACACAATCCCCACAGTGGACACAATCCCCACAAGGGACACAACCCCCACATTTGAATTTGCCCACAAATCCCACAAGGGACACAAAGCCCACATCTCGATTCGCCCACAATCCCCACAATGGACAACCCCCACATTTGAATTTGCCCACAAGCCCCACTGGGGACACAACGCCCACATCTGATGGTGACACCGCACCATCTCCTTTTCGTGCAAGTTTTGATATGTATTAACCGCTGGGAGCAACTAACCTGAACACAGACTAAGGCACCATGTGCAAAGATTTTCGTACCGTGTACACAGACAACAAAGATGCAACATGAAAATCCCTCAGCTTACCTGCTAACCATTTTTTGTTTTCTTTTATGAGGAATGAAAATCCCTCAGCTTACCTGCTAACCATTTTTTGTTTTCTTTTATGAGGAATGAAAATCCCTCAGCTTACCTGCTAACCATTTTTTGTTTTCTTTTATGAGGAATGAAAATCGCTCAGCTTACCTGCTATCCATTTTTGTTTTCTTTTATGAGGAATGAAAATCCCTCAGCTTACCTGCTAACCATTTTTTGTTTTCTTTTATGAGGAATGAAAATCGCTCAGCTTACCTGCTAACCATTTTTTGTTTTTTTTATGAGGAATGAAAATCCCTCAGCTTACCTGCTATCCATTTTTGTTTTCTTTTATGAGGAATGAACATCCCTCAGCTTACCTGCTAACCATTTTTTGTTTTCTTTTATGAGGAATGAAAATCGCTCAGCTTACCTGCTAACCATTTTTTGTTTTTTTTATGAGGAATGAAAATCCCTCAGCTTACCTGCTATCCATTTTTGTTTTCTTTTATGAGGAATGAACATCCCTCAGCTTATAGTCCGCCCAAGCCTCAGCGCGAATATCGACCTTATGTTAAGTTACTTGTCACCTATTGTTAAGGCGACTTTGTAAACTTTTATTCAACAACAGACCACTAGAAATCCCACAAATCCTTAAAGTATGTTGTAGTAAGAGGTATTAAGGAAAAATGAAGTAGGCAAAAATTTTCTAATTAGGTACGTGTTTCTAAATACAAGGTATTGCCAAGTCCGCCTCTGGAAGAAGAATTCTACCTGCATATACTAATCCCTAACAGCTGGAAGTCTTGTAAGCTCATTTTGGCAATAAGGTCGATATTCGCGCTGAGGCTTGGACGGACTATACCCCCTAACCATTTCTTGTTTTCTTTTATGAGGAATGAGCATCCCTTTGTGTTACCATCTTCTTTTTACTTTCCCATACCACTACTGGTATAGGGAAGTATTGATATCATGAAAATGTTCGAAATCGAGATTTTCACGGAAATGGGTATTTTGGACCCCCAGGAACCCAAAAAAGTGGTCTAGAAAAAATGTCTGTCTGTGGGTGGGTGGGTGGGTGGGTATGTATGTATGTATGTATGTATGTATGTAACGCCTCTAACGCAAAAACTACTGGACCGATTTTGATTAAATTTGAAATGAAGGGGTATATCGAAAATTCATCGACAAAATAAGCTTTTCAAAAAAATCCGAAACCGGAAGCGGAAGTTAGATATATTTTTTTGGTAGCATTGTTTTCACAAGCGGAATTTTGAAAATCTGAGTAGGGAATATGAAAGAAGAGCATAATTGAAAGGAAACAGTTTTTTGCCGGACTCTCTAACTTCAAAATGGGGGCCGCTATGAATTTTTCAAAATTTCGACTTTAACGCCCCATAACTCAAAAACCAGTCATCTGATCAGGTTTCGCAACAACTTGTTTGAAAGCCCTTTGGCGGTACTACACCACGAAAAAATATTATTTACTAAATCCAAGAACGGTCGCAACGGCGCTCTTTCAAAAATTGTGAAATTTTTGAAAAATTATTACAAAAAAACTGGTCTAAGGATTTTGTTTAAATTTTCTATACTTATGTAGCTTGGTATTAGCTACATTTTTATTTTTTGATGAACGACAAAATTCCACTGTGGCGCCCTCTACGAGGTTTTGAAAATCGATACTTGATGCTCATATAGCGCCTTTATTAGTCAAAATATGAAAAAAGTTTAAATATAAAAGTTATTCAGTATATAATTCTGCATTCTCCTAAATGTATATCACGTATACAGGGCGTTTGCTTTCCACAGTACAATAAGCAACTTTGTTATTTTAAATGAAACACCCTGTATATTTATATAATTCAATGCAAAATTTAATTATCTATCACATTGTATAAGGTGTTCATATAGCTAAAATGTACGGTTGATGAGAAATTAGTGAATTTTGAATATTATGTTGGTCTCTGACGGAAACGGATCGTCGCGGCGCGGCGTCTAGTCGGTCGGTAGCGACCGTCCGTCTTCGCCAGCTATAATTTCAAGCCGATTACCTACAGATAGATGGGTCTGGTCTTTCTTCTGTTCATGTCTCGTTTTTCTCGCTAGGCATTCAAATGCTTATCAGGGTCTGCCAAAAATGAAACGTTTATTTTTAGTATGGGAAAGTCCAGGGGAGGTTTGCACCTCCACTTTTTTACTTTCCCATACCACTACTGGTATAGGGAAGTATTGATATCATGAAAATTTTCGAAATCGAGATTTTCGCGGAAATACGTGTTTTGGGTCCCCAGGAACCCAAAAAAGTGGTCTAGAAAAAATGTCTGTCTGTGGGTGGGTGGGTATGTATGTATGTATGTATGTAACGCCTCTAACGCAAAAACTAGTGAACCGATTTTGATGAAATCTGTAATTTTTACGATTTTTTTTTATCAAAGGTTGTAATTTGTTTGTTTTTATTATTAGCAAAAAAAAAAATTACCTTTGGAAAACTTCCTTAATTGAAGTTGTGTACTCGATATTGGATATTGTGATATAAATTATGCAAAGGTAAATCAAGGTTTATTTTTAACAAGGTTGTTATATTTTTAGAACAATAAATAATATAGAGAAAAGTTTTGAAAAAAAAAAGTTCTAGTGTTCGATTCTCACCGTCACACATTACAGTTCCCAGGGTATCTAGAGAGTATTTCTTTATATCCACGAGTAGTAAATAATTCATCCATTATTTATGTCTATGGTGGTCAAGAATAATAGGTACTATCCATAATGCGCGACCGTCAATTATTATCATTGTTCCCTAGTGAATAATGAAGGTGCGCATTTTTGCTTCTTTATTATTTGTTTTATTAAACCAGCAACTACGTAAAAGGGCGCATTTTTTTATTAAATTAGAAAGTTTTCATACTCAATTTATTTATTTATCTTATCATAAATTATAGACTGTCGGTGGAAATTAAGAATAGTACTGAAGATTTAATTTTTTTTTGTATTAATTAAAGTGCTTTTAAATTTCTCGTTTCACACCCCCCTGTTCAAATATTTTAAGTACCTCCCTGTACAATTTAAATTTTCATTAGCAATAATGTTTTTGGACTTAAAACTTTCTCTTGTTTGGAGTTTTCTCAAGCAAACAATAGAACAATTAAAATCCAATTTGAAAAAACGTAAGAAAATCGTGGAAAACTAATCGGAGAAAATTAACGTAAACGGAAAATTCATATCTAAAAGAAAAATTAATTGACTATTCTTCTTATTAGGGTAGATAGGAAAAAAAATCTAATCTAAAAATCTTATTCCCATTATCTTCCTGTAACCAGGAGAGGAAAAAGCAGGACCTTTAAAAAATGCAAATGGATTAAGATTTCGCGTGGGAAATCTCGTTTGATATCAAGGAACATGCAAAATGTAAGTGTTTTTCCGAGACGCAACCGACATTTCACGCACGGTGAGGAAATTCTGAATTATTAAGGGCTGTTAAGGTAACGCGAGTCTGAGGTAGCCCGTTTATTTACAGACACTCCCTTAGTGAAATGCAATTTATTTCGACCACTAAGGACGTACGTGGAAATTCCGATGTTGCATTTTCCACAGACATCCACGCTTTGTCAAAATCTACAGGCATCATAGAAACAGTTTTCAAACTCGGACTACAAATTGTAATATACATCCTCTTTAAAGTTGCCTTAAAATTAATTTTATTATCTTTTAGTTGGACGTTTTAGAATACATTCATAGTAAAGGTTATATTCATGCCGATATTAAAGGTGCAAACGTCCTAACAGGATTAGGCAAAGAAGAACAAACTCAAGTTTACTTAGTTGACTTTGGGTTAGCTACACATTACGATAATAATTTCAAACCTGATCCAAAAAAGGCTCATAATGGTACAATAGAATATCTTAGTCGTGATGCTCATTTAGGAGGTAAAAATAATTATTTAAAGAAATCTGGAGTAGTCAAATTTCCTTTTTAGTTCAATCCCGTAGGGGGATCTTGAAATTTTGGGGTACAATTTAACCCAATGGTTAGGATGTGTACTTCCATGGGAAAAAAATATTTCAGATCCAGTTTCCGTACAAAAAAATAAGGAAAAGTTCATGGAGGACCTTCCAGGATTTTACAACGCCTGTTTTGGGGTTGAGGAACCTCCAGGTATATTTTTTTAAATGAATTTCCTGAAAAATTAACCAATATTGTTTTTTTCCAGTGGCTTTAGTTGATTATTTCAAGTATGTCGCCCCCTTAAAATTTGAAACTGACCCAGATTATAAGAAATTACGTACAATTTTAAGTTCTGGTATTAAAAAAGCTGGAGGATCTATGAAATCACCCTTGAAGTTCAAATCAACTATTCGTACACCAGTAAAACGTAAAGCCGTGGGTAAATCAGCTACACCTGACAAAAAAGGTAAAATAGCATCCGAATCAGAAGAGGACATAACTGAAAATGAAATAACCAAAAAAGAAAAGAAAAAACCTAGCCGTAAAACTAAAAAAATTCAGCCTGAATCAGAAGAGAAGATTTATTTGAAGAGGAAGAGGAGTTGAAAAAAAAACCTAGACGAAAAAATAAGAAGGAAACAAAATTGGAAGTTGATGAAGAGCCAGGGAATGGGTTTACTGCAGAAATGCAAAGGATTAAAGATAAAATTGAGGCAAAGAAGAAACAAGTTACAAGTTCAAGTAGAAGTATGAGGAAACACGCCAATGTAAATTATAATGAAAATTAGTTGAACGAAAAAGAGACGAGATTCCTAAAATGAAATTGAATCTGTGCCTTAAATCTCTTATTACTTTTAAGTTCCTTTTAATCATTTTGTATCTACTACATGAAATTTTTGTTTTATCATTAAATAATATTAGTTTTAGTTTAGAAAAATTGTACGTTCTTTTACAGTGGGAATATGTAAACTTTTAAAAGTGTCACCACTCTCAAACATACTTAAAGTATTATTTATTTAATTAACGAGATTAAAGTTAGTTTTACAGGTTGATACCAGATTAAGTTTAAATTTTTAGAATACTTTGCAATAATTCATTTTAGTTGTATTCCATGAAACTATTGTAATAAACTATTTTAAAGCAATTCGACCTTATTTTGAAAAAGGAATTATTTGTTTCGACTTATCTTTGTGGGACTGCAGCTCTGAAGACAGTAGTCACAGGAACCTGATTCCACAGAACACATAAAACAGACTGAACAAAATTAAATGATGTTCCTACAAGTTATATAAACAAGATCCACATAATCTGCCCCCAAAAAACAATATCATCATTCTTTTGTTCCACATAACACAGTAAGGCGGACCACACAAAACACTGACCCTATAACAATATAAACCTGACGCTTCAAAACATTTAATTCTGATTTTACACAATAAATAAATAAAAATTCACTGAAGTTAATCCTGGTACCACAAATCATACCCTATAGAATAAAGAAGCAAGCTTGACTTCGCAGTGCATAATCCTAACCTTCTAACACACACACAAGTATGACGTTAGGAAACATTTTCACCCCAGACTCCAAAAAACATTTCAAGTTGAACCCACAAGGATATAGAATCATCCTGAGACGCAGACGGCGATGCTGACCCTAAAGATCTTCTCATCTTTGCCTCACATAATCCTGAGCCCTGAACCCACAGAACATACAATCCTAACCCTTCAGAACAAAGACATAGTCTGACCTTACAGAAGATACTCCTGACCGTGTCCTTACCCCAAAAGGTCTTATAATAATCTCACAAAAAGATAAGATCCTATAGGGCATAATTTTGACCATAGAGAACTCAACCATTATAGCTTTGCCTCATACAAAGTACACTTGATCCTATAGAACATAATCGTGACACAACACACCAACCTGCTCTTTCAATACCTACTCCGAAGTCTGAATCATGCTAACCATCATTCAGAATCTTAAGGCAACCAACAGTACGTAGGTCTACCCTATGACAAGCAGATTACACTTACCCCTACAGCAACCGAGCAGCTGAGCGTACTGACATAATGTCGTAAGTCCCGGTTTAATGAAATATTAAAAAATACTCAAGTAGACATTTATAATTTTATCAAAGATTAAGGGCAGTAAAAATGAGATTTATTTTCTATTACAATTTACAGCAAAATGTATACTAACTAAAAGAGAATGATTTTAACATGCATAACTAGTGTCTACCATTGTTTTTATTAATGGTGTTCTGTCTTCTTCATTTTGCAGTTTTCTTTCATCAAAATCGTCGATATATCTTATGCTAACTTTACGATCATCAGAGAGATGAATGCCCATTAAAATTTTCTTTAAACCCTTTCCTTCGATTTCTGTACGTTCAAATGCTTTATAGTATTCTTTTTGTAGACACTGGTCTAGGCCCTTCTTTGCAGAATCTTGAAATAAATTTCGCTTTACTTCAATTATAATTGCTGCACACTCTGTAATAATCATTAAATCAAGCTTGGGCGACCATCCCTCTTTGATTGACAATTCTGAGGAACAATGGAAGCTCCCAGAACCAGAAATTAACGTCCAAAGGTCACTGTGAAAATGAAAATGAGCTTTTGGCAATTCTCGGTTGGTATACAAATTTACCACAGTTTTTTTAAAATCATCATATTGCCTAGGTTCATGCTTCTTTCCACATCCTAAGGACTGTAATGCATTGACAATTGACGCTTGTTGTTTTTCATCAAACATGTTAGCTTTAAACTTTAACAACGCCCGACCTAGTTCATCTGTAAATTCCGTTCTCAATTCTAGATTCGGAATTTGTATTCTCCAATTCGTATTGTTCTTCTCAATAACGTTAAAGTACCCACGTTCTGTGAGAAACTGAAGAGCAAAGTCTACCTGCTCTTCAGTGATACAGTTCAAAATTGATTCAGATAATGTTTTCTTAGAAACATTGTTTAACTCTAAAGTTGTTGTATTGATGTCAATGATTTTATTTTCTCTAACGGCAGGAAACACCTTCTCCTGCATCTTTTCGAATTTAAGTAGTTGATTTACACATTTTGTTCCAACTGATTTAATCCAATAACTACTTAGTTTGCGATTCGATAAATACTGGGTGATAGACACAGGATTAGAAATAGTTGTATCTTTCCCTATTACAGTGTAATTGTTGTACCAAATAGCAATATCACGAAGAACTTCTTGTTGTTTACTTTCTTCGACAGTCCTTTTAACTAAAGCCTCTACTTCTTCTTTAGTAAATCCAAAGAATTTATAATAATCAAAATCCTTGTCCAAGAATGTTCTATGTTGGACATTGTTAGCTCCTAATGAAAGCGTACTGCTGAATGCAGTGACAGAAAAAATTATTACTCGTTGAACAAATGATAGTGACACCTCGTCTTTGCATAAAAGACGCATTAGTTCTCGTAGAAAAGGAATGATCCTTGAGTCTGAGTTTTCACTAAATAACAATTTCATAAAAGGTGCGTCGAACTCGTCAATTAGCACAATAATTTTTTTATGTCTTTGTTTTGTTTGATAGCGGGCTGACAAAACTTGAATCAAATATCTAAAAGCTTCAAGTATGTATTGCTCTGGTACGTTAGAATTTTTTGCCTTTATCCAGTAATCGTCTTTGTGAGCTGCTTTCAAATAATCCAAAAAATCGTTAACATCCAGTATTCCCATGTTGTTGTTTGACCAGCTATATGTTTCATTGTTCTCTTGAATTAAACACATACATTTTTCAAATTGTCTGCTCAACATATCTCTAAGGCTATCCAAGAATTCGATATATGACGTTGCGGATAATTGTGCAAAATCCAGTGAAATTACTGGATGCTGTCCGCAATGCCGGCGAAAAAAACTTTTACTTTCACAATCATGAGTATCTGTGCATTCTTCAGTGCATTTGTAAATTTTGAGATCCTTGAAAAGTTTACGTTTCTCCTCCAACTTTTGTTTACTGTCGACAATTTCAAAAAACATCTGAAGCATATTGCAAGCCATACTCTTGCCAAATCTGGGCGGCGCAGTCAGAAGTACTCTACGTGCCTTATCCTTCATACTGCATCTGATAAGCATAGACTTGTCCACAAAAGTCTGTGACCATCGAAGATCCCCGAAATTCAGATCCTGAAAAGGCATAACAAATTGTAATTTCATAAATTCCTATTTGAACATATGACAAATTGTACAGTTTGTTCGAAGCAAGTTACTTACCGAAGGTCTACAGTCATTTAAGCTTCCGGAAGTGTCCGAAGATATTACATCATCCAGTAAATTTGATCCAACTAATTGCTATAACAACAGAGTAACACATGTTACAAAAATTCTTTCCGTGTGATACAATAATATGTCTGGTCTTACTTGGCGTGAACTGGTAGGTCTGCTTTCGACTTTTATGCGCTTAGATGAGGAGGGCTCCATCAGATCTACCTGTAAAAAATGTTATATTCAAAGGAATTTTTTATCTTTAATCTGTACGAGTAAAAAAACTATTAATAAAGTTCAGTTCAAAATGATTTAAAAATTTCAAAATAAATTTTTTACAATAAATAAAAAAAATGACCAACACTAAAGAGAACAAAATTAGCAGAATATTATACACCATTAAAAACAAGACAACAATCTGACCTCCAACAATTTAAAAATAGTTTCAAATCTTTTACTCAAGATAAAAAACTAACAAAGACCGATTTTTGCAAATCTAAAAGTATTTCCAGAAATTCCCTAAATATGGGGCTAAATTCAGTTGGAATTAAGATTGCATGTAAAACTAGAACAAACAGGAACAATCCTGAACAAAAGAGAGAAAAAACAAAATGAAAAATAAAAAAATATTCGATAATGTAGAACATAAAGCAGGTAGTCGTAAAAATCTAAGTTTAGATGAAGAAGCAGATGAATTAATTAGTAAATCTTTAGAAATTTTTCAGTCATAAATGGACAAACTAGTTTCGTACATTCCCAACGATGAGAAAGAAAAAGTGGAGGTGCAAACCTCCCCTGGACTTTCCCATACTAAAAAACGAGACTATACGGATTCGATATGAACAGAAGAAAGACACCACCCTGCAGGTACCGGCTAGAAATTACAGCTGGCGAAGCCGGACGATCGCTACCGACCGACCGACGATCCGTTTCCGTCAGACTCCAAGATAATATTCAAAATTCACGAATTACTCATCAACCGTACATTTTAGCTATATAAACACCTTATACTATGTGATAGACAATTAAATTTTGCATTCAATCATATAATAATATACAGGGTGTTTCATTTAAAATAACAAAGTTGCTTATCGTACTGTGGAAAGCAAACGCCCTGTATACGTGATATACATTTAGAAGAATGCAGAATTATATACTGAATATCTTTTATATTTAAACATATTTCATATTTTGACTAATAAAGGCGCTATAGGAGCATCAATTTACGATTTTCAAAACCTCGTAGAGGGCGCCACAGTGGAATTCTGGCGTTAATCAAAAAACAAAAATGTAGCTAATACCAAGCTTGATAAGTATAGAAAATTTAAACAAAATCCTGTGGACAGTTTTTTTGTAAGAATTTTTCAAAAATTTCAAAATTTTTGGAAGAGCGCCGTTGCGACCGTTTTTGGAGTTAGTAAATAATTTTTTTTCTTGATGTAGTACAGCCAAAGGGCTTTCAAACAAGTTGTTACGGAACCTGATCAGATAACTGGTTTTTGAGAGTCTTGCAAAAAACTGTTTCCCTTCAATTATGGTCTTCTTTCATATCCCCTACTCAGATTTTCAAAATTCCGCTTCTGAAAAAAATGCTACCAAAAAAACATGTCTAACTTCCGCTTCCGGTTTCGGATTTTTTTGAAAAGCTTATTTTGTCGATGAATTTTCGATATACCACTTCATTTAAAATTCATCAAAATCGGTTCACTAGTTTTTGCGTTAGAGGCGTTACATACATACATACATACATACATACATACATAAACAGACAGACGTCTTCGACTCGTGGTGATTTTCGTACCTATCAAAAACATAGCTGCATCCAAGTATTGTTTGATTTGGACAACTTTTCTGGATTATGAAACTAGCAAACTTACACTTCCTTACACTTTACAACTTCCCAGTAATAGTGTAAAGTATTCTATTAATTACTACCATGTTTTGGAAGTGAAAGCATGTTGTTCTTTTATGACATTGAAAAACGATAACAATGTACCAAGTTCGTGGGTCAGGATTCAGTTATTTGATTTACTTTAATTTCAGCCGCAACCGTTGAAAATGAATAGAATGTCAGACGAATTATGTTTTACTTATTACATTTAATAAAGATCAGACATTTTACTTACCCCGTAAGAACGATTCAATTCAAATAACGGCCAACGGGGAACGGGACCAACGCACCACACAACGCACTGTGTGTGTCAATGTCAACGGATGAACCATGGATCATGGCAGTGGCGTAGCTACAGGGGCCTCTGGGGCAGCAAGCGATGTCCGGCGCTGGTAGGATTAGGCGCCGAAGGCGCCGTACCTTCTGGCTTCTGCCATGGTGTAACCATGGTATGGTGTGCCAACGCGCAGCCAGCGCTCTGTCTCGAGTGCAATGTGACGTCACCTTGGGAGCATGTTGGGAGCACGCTTTGGAATTCAACCGATAACAATCATTCCATAACATATTTCAATTTCGATTCTCAATTAACGAAAGAGTGATTTTAAATATAATTAAAACAAAAATAACATCAATAATTAGTATTTTATTTAAAATCGATTAAATACAACGTCAAACAAGGTAGATAAGTACTTAAAGAATTAAAATTTAAAAAGGGGAGATTTTAGTGAATTTCAATAATTTTCTTTGAAACCACGATAACATTTACATTTTTAAAAAAATTTTAATTTCGGCCTCTATAGCAGTCTAGAGAATAAAATACTCTACTTGATCCTGAAAACCGTTTTTTGATTATGCTACTCTGAAGCGCGTAATACGAAATATTCAATAATCCGATCGAATTCTCAAATATTTCGTATTACGCGCTCCAGAATAGCATGATTAGAAAACGGTTTTCAGGGTCAAATAGAGTATTTTTTTCTCTAGACAGTTATCGTGGTTTCAAAGAAAATTATTGAAATTCACTAAAATCTCCCCTTTTAACTAAATTTTATTTAATCATTTTTTTTGGTTGGTAAATTTGGACATTTTTTTGTCCAATTTACGTTTGCAATTATCAAAACTGATTTTCTTATTAAGTTCCCTGAGTCTAATATAGGTCCTAGTGCGGACTAAACAATGAATAATTTCACGAGGAAATGTATTACCAAAATTGTTGTGTTGTGTGGAAATGCAGTCGGTTAACTTGTCAAAAATTTTCTCTTCTTTTGAAAATGTAGAACCGTGAAATTTTTCAAACTCCATGTTCATAACGCGGGCTAATTTGATCATATCTTCACTTGGATACAACAAATTACCCCTTGAAAAGTATTCGATCCAATCTGGAGTTTGTGATTTATTTAAGGTATGCGTATGTACACCTAAATTCAGATCTTTGTATTTTTCATTAAATCTATAAGCCACATAACCAGCTATATATTTCAATCCCTCATTGCTTACTGTGTCGGTAAATGTTGGTTTCTCCAACAAATTCAGATGTTCCAAATCTTCCGAAGAAAGCTCAAAATCAGACATATCAATGGTCTCTAAATCAGCATATTCAGGTGTAATAAATGTATGATTGTCAAAGAAGGAAATTTCCTTTTCTATTTCGCTTTGAATTGGGATATCAGCAGCAGCAGTTAACACATTATGAACAACACTTCCCGTTAAACAAATTTCCTCATCTGATTTTTTACACATTATTGATTCTAAAGGTTGAACCAAACACAACTCTTCACTTTCCTCGGTATTTTTGTTCATAGAGAACACTGCCCTTGAGTGTTTACCCAAAATATACCATCGTAATCTATATTTGAGATCAATAGATGTTGGGTGGTCGTTAGTAGAACCCATAGCACGCATATATGAAAAGAAATTTTCCAGGATGTCCTGATTTAGGCGGTATGTTAAAATATATTCGACATCATGTTTAGAGTGCAAATAATCATATAAAGCCAACAGGGAATTATTACTCAATATGATACCCTTTTGAAAAGGTATCATACATTTATGTTTGCCAACAGTCATCTTAGAAACAAAGTTAGTTGTCTCTTTAATGACTGCTACTTGTTTTTCAAGGTCTACACCAAAAGCATTTGCGTCGGGGTGACTCCCGTATTTTAAACTAGCGTTGAAAATATCGAACCACTTATTTATCAAGTTAATAAACTTGCTAGTTTCTTCCCAGTCCGTATCATTAAGAAAACCTTGCATACCACACCATTCTAATGTTTTTGCAACTGTGTTTGATAGAAGTTGAGCAGCAGGTCTCACTTTTTGCCGCTCAGTCCCTCGTACATTCAGGTGGTAGCTATTAATTTTGTGGGCAATCTTTAGGTCATGGGTTGAGGCAGATATCAATTTCTCCACGCAAGTTTTATTCACTTTTTTGGAGCCTACTATAAAACCTTGATCTAAGAAATGGTTTCTACATAGTTTTAGTAGATGTGGGGCGTCCGCAAAAACAAAAATTTTTTGCTCCGTGTTTGCAGGATGAGCAAAGAAACAATTTCTATCGTGCCCAACATTCAATCCCTTCCATAACCCAACATTTCCGGGTCCCATGTCACTAGTAATTGACACAACTGTATAATTGACGTTGTGCAGTTCTGTAATCAGTTCTAACATAATATGTTTCGTCATTGGGAAATCGAAATTATAAAAAATAGGCTGTTTCCAGGGCGAAAACATACCCCTAGCCATGACAACTTGGCAGGATTTATGAGGACCAAATACTCGCTGACGTTCTTTGTCAATGCATAATTTATTTGAAACATATATTTCGTCAAAGGATAAAGTTGTAATCCTCTCCATTCCACTTAGTGAAAGCCCTTTTAACTTCATTAATTTAAATACATCTGTAAGAATCCCTGGTGTAACATTTAGATTTAAAGCCCATCTTCTTAAAGTGCTTAAAGCAGGTAGTGGAAGGCCATTCTGCCTTAAATACCTGTATGCTTTAGGACTTACGCTCCTAAGGGAAATTGCTGATGCAATATCATCTGCATTCCATGAAAATTTCTTCATTGGATTCTTCAACCTCTTGATTTGTCCGGAAGTAAACTGCGTTTTTAATATATTGTCGATTTTATCCAGTTCAGTTGTCAGGCTTTTGTTTGTTTCTTGTAACAACGTTATTGTAAGTTTTAACGTTTCACACTCGGCTTCTAATTCCTTCATGCGCTTATTTAAATTGCTATTTTCTTCCTCCAGTACCGCTACTGATACCGTACTTTCGCCTTTTTTGTTGTGTATTTCATTTCTATAATATAATTATAGAATTAAATTATTAAACATTGAATAATTTGTACAAAGAAAATACCAAAAAACGTTAACAAGTGCGATTTACCTATCAAGCATCAGTACTTTTTCTGAACTGATAGATTGTATATCAAGCATTGGTTCCTGTTCACCTGAACTATTCGAATCTGTTTCCATTAACAGGGACTGCACAATACTTTTACGGCCTTTCTTTTCATTTCTAACAAGATTTCGTTGTTGTCTTTCATTTGCCAACTGTGAGGTTTTCAATGTAGTTGTTGGTAAACATTCCGTTGGAAGAGCACCCATATTTAAATCCCGATATTTCGCAGGAGTATAGTTCATCATTTTATGTTTTAAACTTATATGGAAACATTCATTCTTAAAGTGCTTTGAACAAATGCGGGCTGCAAAATACATTTACAATTATCTAAGAGCACATAATTATTTAATGTTGAATATTATTTTACCTTGATGGATATTGAATTCATCTGCACGACGGCAAGCTTAAACCCATTGCTTTGATAATTCCTCGTTTTTTGGAAAACTGTAGTATCTTATATCAGTTCCCTTAGTTTTTCTGGAATAACTGAGGCATCCTCCCACGGCACATGCAGGCATTTTAAATGTTTTAATACACGATTCACCAGCCACTTTACTAGTTCACACGCAAATTTGATGATACCCTAATTTCTCACGCAAATAAATTACCTGAGAACGATACACAAGTAAAATCACGACGAATGAATCAAAATCAAATACAACACAACTGAAGGATGCTCCCAAAGTGACGTAGCGATCAACGCTGCGCAGAAGTGGACGTAATCTAGTCACGCCGTTGGCACACCATACTCTCCTTACACCATGAGTGGTACCTAAGTATTTCTGCCTGTCATGCGGCAGACCGGAGTTAGATTCCCCCACGGGGAGGAAGTATTTTAGACCTTCAAATAACTTCTAAAAAGGTGCTATTAAAATGTGCAACAATTCAGCGATGGTTACAAGAAATCCTCGGTAGTAAAGTGGTAAGTACCCCGCCTGTCACGCGGGCGACGGGGTTCGATTCCCCGCCGGGGAGGATTTTTTTAAATCCTTAACTGGCTTTTAAAGGGATTTTGTTGAAATACAGAATAATACAGGGGTGTTTTCAAGAAATCCTCGGTAGTATAGTGGTAAGTATCCCCGCCTGTCACGCGGGAGACCGGGGTTCGATTCCCCGCCGGGGAGGAATTTTTTTAGAACTTTAACTGGCTTCTAAAGGGTTTCTGTTGAAATACGCAATAATTCAGGAGTGTTTTCAAGAAATCCTCGGTAGTATAGTGGTAAGTATCCCCGCCTGTCACGCGGGAGACTGGGGTTCGATTCCCCGCCGGGGAGGAATTTTTTTAGATCCTCAACTGACTTCTAAATAGTTTCTGTTGAAATACGCAATAATTCAGGGGTGTTTTCAAGACATCCTCGGTAGTATAGTGGTAAGTATCCCCGCCTGTCACGCGGGAGACCGGGGTTCGATTCCCCGCCGGGGAGGAATTTTTTTTAGATCCTCAACTGACTTCTAAATAGTTTCTGTTGAAATACGCAATAATTCAGAGGTGTTTTAAAAAAATCCTCGGTAGTATAGTGGTAAGTATCCCCGCCTGTCACGCGGGAGACCGGGGTTCGATTCCCCGCCGCGCGCCGGGGAGGAATTTTTTTTTGTTTCCTCAACTGACTTCTAAAGAGTTTCTGTTGAAATACGCAATAATTCAGAGGTGTTTTAAAAAAATCCTCGGTAGTATAGTGGTAAGTATCCCCGCCTGTCACGCGGGAGACCGGGGTTCGAGGAATTTTTTTTAGATCCTCAACTGACTTCTAAAGAGTTTCTGTTGAAATACGCAATAATTCAGAGGTCTTTTAAAAAAATCCTCGGTAGTATAGTGGTAAGTATCCCCGCCTGTCACGCGGGAGACCGATGTTCGATTCCCGGCCGGGGAGGAATTTTTTTTAGATCCTCAACTGACTTCTAAAGAGTTTCTGTTGAGATACGCAATAATTCAGGGGTGTTTTCAAGACATCCTCGGTTGTATAGTGGTAAGTATCCCCGCCTGTCACGCGGGAGACCGGGGTTCGATTCCCCGCCGGGGAGGAATTTTTTTTAGATCCTCAACTGACTTCTAAAGAGTTTCTGTTGAAATACGCAATAATTCAGAGGTGTTTTAAAAAAATCCTCGGTAGTATAGTGGTAAGTATCCCCGCCTGTCACGCGGGAGACCGGGGTTCGAGGAATTTTTTTTAGATCCTCAACTGACTTCTAAAGAGTTTCTGTTGAAATACGCAATAATTCAGAGGTCTTTTAAAAAAATCCTCGGTAGTATAGTGGTAAGTATCCCCGTCTGTCACGCGGGAGACCGATGTTCGATTCCCGGCCGGGGAGGAATTTTTTTTAGATCCTCAACTGACTTCTAAAGAGTTTCTGTTGAGATACGCAATAATTCAGGGGTGTTTTCAAGACATCCTCGGTAGTATAGTGGTAAGTATCCCCGCCTGTCACGCGGGAGACCGGGGTTCGATTCCCCGCCGGGGAGGAATTTTTTTAGATGTTTAACTGGCTTCTAAAGGGTTTCTGTTGAAATACGCAATAATTCAGGGGTATTTTCAAGAAATCCTCGGTAGTATAGTGGTAAGTATCCCCGCCTGTCACGCGGGAGACCGGGGTTCGATTCCCCGCCGGGGAGGAATTTTTTTAGATGTTTAACTGGCTTCTAAAGGGTTTCTGTTGAAATTCGCAATAATTCAGGGGTATTTTCAAGAAATCCTCGGTAGTATAGTGGTAAGTATCCCCGCCTGTCACGCGGGAGACCGATGTTCGATTCCCGGCCGGGGAGGAATTTTTTTTAGATCCTCAACTGACTTCTAAAGAGTTTCTGTTGAGATACGCAATAATTCAGGGGTGTTTTCAAGACATCCTCGGTAGTATAGTGGTAAGTATCCCCGCCTGTCACGCGGGAGACCGGGGTTCGATTCCCCGCCGGGGAGGAATTTTTTTAGATGTTTAACTGGCTTCTAAAGGGTTTCTGTTGAAATACGCAATAATTCAGGGGTATTTTCAAGAAATCCTCGGTAGTATAGTGGTAAGTATCCCCGTCTGTCACGCGGGAGACCGATGTTCGATTCCCGGCCGGGGAGGAATTTTTTTTAGATCCTCAACTGACTTCTAAAGAGTTTCTGTTGAGATACGCAATAATTCAGGGGTGTTTTCAAGACATCCTCGGTAGTATAGTGGTAAGTATCCCCGCCTGTCACGCGGGAGACCGGGGTTCGATTCCCCGCCGGGGAGGAATTTTTTTAGATGTTTAACTGGCTTCTAAAGGGTTTCTGTTGAAATACGCAATAATTCAGGGGTATTTTCAAGAAATCCTCGGTAGTATAGTGGTAAGTATCCCCGTCTGTCACGCGGGAGACCGATGTTCGATTCCCGGCCGGGGAGGAATTTTTTTTAGATCCTCAACTGACTTCTAAAGAGTTTCTGTTGAGATACGCAATAATTCAGGGGTGTTTTCAAGACATCCTCGGTAGTATAGTGGTAAGTATCCCCGCCTGTCACGCGGGAGACCGGGGTTCGATTCCCCGCCGGGGAGGAATTTTTTTAGATGTTTAACTGGCTTCTAAAGGGTTTCTGTTGAAATTCGCAATAATTCAGGGGTATTTTCAAGAAATCCTCGGTAGTATAGTGGTAAGTATCCCCGCCTGTCACGCGGGAGACCGGGGTTCGATTCCCCGCCGGGGAGGAATTTTTTTAATTCCTCAATTGACTTCTAAAGGGTTTCTGTTGAAATACGCAATAATTCGGGGGTGTTTTCAGGAAATTCTCGGTAGTATAGTGGTAAGTATCCCCGCCTGTCACGCGGGAGACCGGGGTTCGATTCCCCGCCGGGGAGGAATTTTTTTAGATCCTCAACTGACTTCTAAAGAGTTTCTGTTGAAATACGCAATAATTCAGGGGAAGGTTGTCTTCAACAAACCCTCGGTAGTATACTGGTAAGTATCCGCGCTTGTAGCGCGGTATAGGTACTGGGATTCAACATCCCATTCCCCACCGGAGGTCCGGAGTTCAGTTTCTTATTGAACTGCTCAAAAATAAATTTTTCCTAAAAACCAGAAAGTCCCTTAACAGAATTATCTAAAAATATACGAGGTGTTCAAATTTTATTATAACTAGTGTACAGTGCTTATTTTATATTTGTAATGTTACATTTTATTAAATAAGCCCTTTAGTCTTAGCATTCGCTTCAAACCAGCAAGTTGGTCTATTGTACTCCAAAGTTTTATTTACGATTTAAGTATATTTTCGCTTTGTAAAATAAAGAAACGTTTTTAAAAACCTTGTTAAAAGGTTTAAATTCTTAACTTGTGGTTTGTGTTTATATTTGCGTCTTTTTTAGGGACATTGTGAACACGTAATACATATTTTACGGTTATACTATGTTTAAATAAAATATATAGATTTATGTATTTCTTATGCTTACGGCCATTGTGAATGCCTACTAACCTTTGATAAAATTTGTAGAGCATAAGCATCTAGTTAGTCTTTATTACCCTTAATTTTTTTTACCCACAACCATTGATCAAGTTTGGGCCTGATCGCCCTGATCCCATATCCTAGACCACTGTAGCACCAAAGACTTGCAATAAAAGTTAAATTTTTGTGTTTCAAATCGAAAGTTTCATTGCCGAGGACCGCTAAGCTATATTTTGTTTTTGTCTCTTGTAACCATAGAACATTGTAACAAACTTCTCTTTCGACTTCTGACTTTTTCAAAATTAAAGTTTTAAAGACACGTCAATTCTTTCAGAATAAATTGGATATGAAGATAATCACATAACATCATGGGATTAAAAAGAACATTCTCCGGTGAGGTAACAGAAGATGAGTCCGTTAGGAAAAAACCAAAGGTTGGAACAAAAAATAATCGACTTTTGCAAATGTCCACAAGCACAGGTTAATAATTATTGTAGAAAATTATTAACAAAGACCTAATGTTAAACCTCGTTTTTTTATTATATTTAGAAGACACGACAAATCCTTCAACCTCGGCAACTATTATTAATGGCAAACCAAATATCGAAACTATTACCACACCCACAGGATGTTGGATGCCGCTAGTAGAAACAAGTTCAAAAAAGAGAGGCAGTAGTGATGAGTTGAAGACAGGTAATAGTTATTTACGATATAAGTGTTAAAAATCGTACACTATTTTTTATACAACTTATTTAATTTAAAAAACTAATTCATAATTTTTATTTTAAAATGTTTCACAAAAATCAGATCTGTCGTGATAATTTTTATTTTAAATTGTTTCACAAAAATCAGCTATGTCGTGATGTAGTTGAAAATTGTTTATTAGAAACGTCAGAAAATGTTTTGTATGCGTTTTTTTAAAACAGTTCGTATTGATTCTGCAATAGTGAAAATGGATTGTGATGAAATCGAATTTGTTGGAAAAGTCCATTGTGGAAGTCGTCAACATTATGGTCTAATTTTTCGATGATAAAGGAGTTAATATCTGTATAATTGTTCTAATTCTAATGGGTATGTTACTAAATAAATTATAAACAATTTCCACTAGTGTTAAAAATCTTTTTTCTACTAGTGTTAAAAGTATTTTTAACATGCTACTTTATAAAATTGAATTTCCAACCCGGGTAACTTTAACAAAAAGTGTCATTTTTAATGACAGTTGTATAAAAAAATGTTTTAAATCTTCGAGATCGTGTATTATAGGTAAACATTTTTTACCTTATAGCTGAGAAAGTAATTCCCACGATTATCATGCCGCGTTTTCCTGAAGAAGAAAAGAAAGAAACGAAGTGAGTAAACATTTTTCTCCTAAAAAAACGAGATAAGGGTGCAACCTGCTAAAAGGTGATTTAACGAGTTTCTTATGACCCCTTTGTCGGTGATGGACCTTCCCGATTTAGGGGATGAGGATCATATCAAATTCTGTTCAAGAAGAAGCCAAGTCCCAAAAAAGAACTCCGAGATCATTCGTGGTCCAAAACTGACCCAACACAGTCTGTGTGTCTTGGTATTCAACACATTTTTTGTTTTACAGGATGCTCTCAAGACTACCACAATCAGTTGCGCCAAGAGAATTTCAGGAACATCCACTGAACTTACGAATGAATCCAAATCCAATGTTGCCCGTGCCTGAAAATCCACAAACTCCCATACAAAACACTTTTGATAATTTCAGTGCAACCCATTTCGGGAATGCACCACTGCCTCCTAATTAAAGATAACGAAGGGGATGCGGAAGTGCAAGAACCGGATGATAGTTTAATTTATCCTCTCATGGAAATATTTCCTGAAGCTTGTCCGCAGTACATAATAAAAATTTGTGAAGGAAAGAAGAACAATCCTGGTGTCTTAGATGATCTTATTTCGCAAATTTTGGAAAGTATGTTATTTGGATTGAATTATTTTTATATTGTTTTGCTTGTTCCTCGCGTTTCCAGATGATTCTCCAAAGATCCAAAAAGCTCCAAGCCCTATACACACAATGGATTCTGTAGAACAATTAGCTATCCTCAAGGAAATCCTTCCAGATGCGGATCCTAGTTACCTTCAAATTCAATGCGACTGGTTCATGGATAAACCGGAGGAAATGAAAACTTTTATAACAAACGCGATAGAAAACCCCACTTATCCGAAACTAAAGGATTATTTAAGGTAACAATATTTAACTAATAGTATATTATTCAACGAGCATGTTAGCGATGGCTATTATTCACGACGGTTACCCCTGCGGCTCGTTTCGTAAATAATAGCCAATAACATGCGAGTTAAATACTATACTTTGTCCACGACTATTACTAAATAACAACAATTTTTGTAAAAATTTATAATTACCAGAAACATTTTTTTTAAAACTTCATCTAATCAGCCATGACATTGTACCTATATCAAAGGCAGCAATTGTTTTTGATGTTATTCGAGAAACGTCAAAAAATTAATACGGTGCGCGAGATTTTGCTTTTGCAAGTATTTTGTATTAAAAAAGTTAAAAATGAACAAAATGACTTCTTTAAGTTTGACAAATCTCAGGGCCTCGAAACTAAGTTGGGGTATGTTGTATTGTATTGTATTTTGACATTTTGTTCTTTTTTTCTGTATTATTATTATTATTATTAACGTTTATTATTTTTTTTATAGAACCTGTTACAAATGTAATAAGAAATTCATCAAAACGGAAGGGTGCAATTTAATGACTTGCCCTTGTGATGCCTTCATGTGCTACGTTTGCGGAAAACCCGTTAAAGGCTACAAAAATTTTAACGGAGATGGAGGAGACCAGTATTATTTTTGTAAGTGCAACTTTTTTTTACCTTGGATTCGAAATCTATTTTTCGTTCGCCCAGATTTTTTTTTTCCTGTGGACGAGACATGATTTTTTTAACAAGATTGTTTTCTTTCCTTCAGTAGATGTCCCTTGTTCAGCAACACAAATAATTTACACAAAGAAGCGGTTTTGAAGGGTGCCGAAGAGGCCAAGAAAGAAATGGGTCTTGATGCTAATCCTACAAAGTTTAAAAATGATCCAGCTGCTGATGTTGAACAACATTATACAAAAATTCCCTAAAGACGCCCTCCTGTTGCTCCTGTTGACAATTTGATGGGTGCAATTGCAGGCATTGCTCGAAATTTGGTAAGTTTTTAAAATAACGTTTAAAAATTTATAGCTCACGTAGTACGATCGAAATTAATTAAAAAAATCTAACAGTTTCCGTTATACTGAAGTCCATTTATTGTGCAATATAGCATATTGCTAGTTAAATGGTGCGCTCACTTTAGTAATGGAATGTAGGCAACCCATTATAGACACTGCTATCACTTTTGCCCCCTGTTTACTGATTTTAATTGTTGGTTGTTAAATTACACAGTGTTTTTTTTCGTGTTTTTTTTTTTTTTTTTTAATTTAAAGTTGTACCCTAACAGATTACAAAATCCACATCAGGTAACTTTGTTTAGAAAATAGTACAGTCTGCACTTACATATTTACATATTCAATACTAAAAAAACAGTAGTACAAAATAATATTATACAACTATATATACAGGGTGAGTCTGCTAAGAAGAACTCTGCTGGATATCTCCGTTATCTGAAGCATTAAAATAATTCTGCGTGGGTAAACTGTAATAGACAACTCCCTCTATGTATAGGCACAGTCAAATTTTTTTTAGGCTTTTCCGACGAGATGTAATGAATTTTTTAGTTACCTCAAAAAAATTATTTTTTTTTTAATTAATACTTTTATGGCTTAATATTGTTTGCCATACTATTCTCTTTAATACTGTATTTTTCAAAAAGTGATTACTGAAACCGTTACTTAAAAAAATTCATAAAATAATTATGTTATTAGTACCCTAGTTCACATAATTGCGATAATGACGTACAACGTTAAATTAAACAAAAATATGGTAACAAGGAAACCTGTAATTTTTCAACAATTTGGAAACGTCAGGAGGATTGTATTCAATTTTTTTTAAATTTTTATAGCGATTTAACGTAGTAAAACGGTAGTGTGCTTTAAAGTTTACTCGCAAGCAATAAATTTTATTCCTTGATAGTTTCTGACATACCCATAAAATAAGTAGGTACTAATACGTATCTCCAAAAAACAAATAACTATTTATATAAATAATAAATATTAAATAAAATATCGATTTCAACGAGAAATAACAAGATTTATTCGCTTTATACGTATTTCGGCATCAAAGTGCCATTGTCAAAAGCTATATAAAATATTATAACAAATGCAAAATATAGTAACTCCTTGATTCTATTATTTTAACACTGCGTGAAGCAGCTGGCCCCAGTCAACCCGTCGGAGGTCAGTCGCTTATCAGTGTGTTTTAAAAAGATATTTATTCCAAAATCTTCAGTAAAGGAGAATCTAAGAGCTCAATTTGCTCATTCATTAAAGGTACGTTGTTTTTTGTGTGTTTATAAATTTCAAAAGCTTCCAAAATATTTAATTTATTTTTGTTATCAGAAAAGTGTAAAAATTTAATTGTATTATTAGATGTTAATGTGTGATTTTGTTCTAACAAATGTTTAGCAAAATTTGATTTATGTGCATGTTTATATTTGTAACAACGGATATGTTCTTTTTGCCTAATACTGAAATTTCTAATTGTTTGACCTATATATACTGAATCACAATGTGAACAATTTAATTTATAAATACCTGATTTTAGCAAATCATTAATTTTGTCTTTAGCATTGAAAAGAGAGTATAGAATATTTTTATTTGTTTTAAAAATGACTTTGTATTTATTTGTGTTATTTATAATTTTAGCAATTTTTTCTGAAATTTTACCAAAATATGGAATTGAAACGTATTTTAATGTTTTATCAGTGTTATTAATGGAATAAACTTTTTGAATAGCTAATTTATAATTTTTCTTTTTAATTAAAGACAAAATTAATGATTTGCTAAAATCAGGTATTTATAAATTAAATTGTTCACATTGTGATTCAGTATATATAGGTCAAACAATTAGAAATTTCAGTATTAGGCAAAAAGAACATATCCGTTGTTACAAATATAAACATGCACATAAATCAAATTTTGCTAAACATTTGTTAAAACAAAATCACACATTAACATCTAATAATACAATTAAATTTTTACACTTTTCTGATAACAAAAATAAATTAAATATTTTGGAAGCTTTTGAAATTTATAAACACACAAAAAACAACGTACCTTTAATGAATGAGCAAATTGCTCTCTTAGATTCTCCTTTACTGAAGATTTTGGAATAAATATCTTTTTAAAACACACTGATAAGCGACTGACCTCCGACGGGTTGACTGGGGCCAGCTGCTTCACGCAGTGTTAAAATAATAGAATCAAGGAGTTACTATATTTTGCATTTGTTATAATATTTTATATAGCTTTTGACAATGGCACTTTGATGCCGAAATACGTATAAAGCGAATAAATCTTGTTATTTCTCGTTGAAATCGATATTTTATTTAATATTTATTATTTATATAATCATGGATTTCAACAAAGTGACGCTTGAGAATGTCAATAAATAAATAACTATTTATTAATTAATTTTTCATTAAAAATGTTACAGAAAACTTCAAAAACTACTTAGGTATTTAATTTAGTAAATGTTCAAATGTATGCCCTCCCCTTCTAAACAAAGATTTATTCTACGGTTAAAACTTCTTCTAACATTTCTTAATTGATCCAGGGTAATCGCAGCAAAGGCGTCACGAATTCTCTGACGCATGTTTTCGGGCGTTGTGGGTGCCTCCTGGTATACACAATCCTTGACATAGCCCCACAGAAAGTAGTCTATGGGCGTAATATCGGGTGAACGGGGCGGCCAATTTATCACAGCACCTTCTCCACGACCAATCCATCTTCCTCTAAAATTGGTATTTAAATAATGAACAACATCACGATGGAAGTGCGCAGGTGCTCCATCGTGCTGATATACAATTTGAGCTACTACATTGAGAGGCACATTTTCCAATAGATCATCTAACTGTGCTCTAAGAAATTCAAGGTATCTTGCACCTGTAAGGGTACCTTCGAGGAAGTAAGGTCCTATTACGTGATTTCCGACTATCCCTCCCCACACATTAATTGACCATTGTCGCTGATTTTCGACATGGCGAACCCAATGTGGATTTACTGGACTCCAATAGTGCATATTATGACGATTAACATACCCATTATTTTTAAATGACGCTTCATCAGTAAATAAAATTTTGTTGCAATTAAATTGTCTTCTGTTTTCAATCATAAACTGACAAAATGCTGTACGTCGATTAAAATCATTTCCTGCAAGTTGTTGATGAAGAACTAATTTAAATGGGTGAAACTTTACTTGTTTCAATGTTCTAACGACTGTACTTTGGCTTACATTTAGCACAGAAGCAATAGCTCGGGTACTTGTATGTGGATTTTGATCAACTTGAGCTATTGTTGCCTCCAAAACTTCCGGATCTCTAAATACAGCATGTCTTACACGAGGGAGTGTTCTGATACTACCTGTATCAAGAAATGTTGTAACAATTCTTCGTACATTTGTGAAACTGAAATCCTGTCCTCTTCCAGGAAATCGCTGCATTAATAATCTTGAAGTTTCCCTGATATTTCTATTACCTTCACCAAAGGTTATGATCAGTTCGATCTTATCTTGAACACTAAGCATTTTGGGATGAACAAAACCAACAAACAACTTCGGAAATCAATAGGAACAAGAATAATAACAAAGATTTTATAAGCTACGAACAAGTATAACACGAGTTTTACAGATACTATGATCAACTGTCAAGATGACAGAACGATTATGCGCTGCAACCATACTACTTTGATTTTAAATTTATTTAAATAAATTGCATTTTTTGTTTTTGTTTAATTTAACGTTGTACGTCATTATCGCAATTATGTGAACTAGGGTACTAATAACATAATTATATTATGAATTTTTTTAAGTAACGGTTTCAGTAATCACTTTTTTAAAAATACAGTATTAAAGAGAATAGTATGGCAAACAATATTCAGCCATAAAAGTATTAATTAAAAAAAAAATAATTTTTTCGAGGTAACTAAAAAATTCATTACATCTCGTCGGAAAAGCCTAAAAAAAATTTGACTGTGCCTATACATAGAGGGAGTTGTCTATTACAGTTTACCCAAGCAGAATTATTTTAATGCTTCAGATAACGGAGATATCCAGCTGATTCTTCTTAGCAGACTCACCCTGTATATATATATTATTATATTACAAAAATACACACCCGTAGTCCGACTTACAAATGTACATATTATCACACTAAAATTGGTTCGACAGTAACAATGACTTTACATCTTTAGCAAATCTGGCTAACGTAACACTATTTTTGATATCACTAGGCAGCTCATTAAACCAAATTGCAGCCTGGAAAGTTAGTTTTTTCCTTCCTACATTTTTTGTACTAGGATAAATGTAGATGTTCTCAATTGTTCTCGTATTGTGGGAGTGCATGTTAAAATTGAAATTTAAATTTATAGATGTATTATCTATGAGGTTATTCTTTATTTTGTATATTAATTTAACAGAGTCGCTTCTAATTATATTGCTGATATTTAATATATTTAATTGAGTGTATAAATCTGATGTATTAAAACGCATTGGCTTATGAAATAGAATTTTTAGGCATTTATTTTGGGCTACCTGTAATTTTTTTAATGACCCAGCTCCCGCTTGGCCCCAGAATGCCGCTAGGTAATTTAAATGAGAGTTAATGTAGGAATAGTAGATTTGATATTTGGTTGCTTTATTAAAATATTGAGAATTTCTTTTTAAGTAGTAACAAGTATTATTAAGTTTTTTTATTAAGCATAGAACGTGTAGATCAAATTTCAATTCGTTGTCCACGGTAATACCTAGATATTTCGCACTTTGCACTTGCTTTAGTATGGTTCCACTTATTTTTAAGTCTGGGGTTATTTCACATTTAGGATTGTTGAAACACAGATAGTTACACTTTGATTCGTTAAGTTTAATCCTATTCTCCATAGTCCAGGAAACTACTCTGTCAAGGTCGCTCTGCGCTTGTTTGAAAATTCCATCCCTTCGACCAGAATAAAAGAGAACTGTGTCATCGGCGTATAGTATTATTTTCCCATTCAATTTTATTTTTGTTATACTGTTAATATATATGAGGAAAAGCGTTGGACCTAACACTGAACCTTGGGGTACTCCATATTTGACGACGCGTTTTTTACTGGTACAGTTGTTACAAGTTGTATATTGAAGACGATCACTTAGGTAACTTTTAAAAATTTCCAAGGCTGATTCTTTTACACCAAGTTGTTGCAATTTGTTTATTAGTATTGTGTGATCGACCACATCGAAAGCTTTGCATAGATCTAAGAATATTGCTAGCACTGCATTTTTCTTTTCAACATTATCATATATATATTCCATTGTCGCAGCAATAGCGCTTTGTGTACTTCTCCTAGCAATGAAGCCGTGCTGGCTGCCCATCTGAAATCCCACATCTTTAAGAAATTTTATAAGTCGATTTTTAATTACAATCTCGTAAACTTTTGCAAATACCGATATAACAGTTATCGGACGATAATTACTAGGCAATGATTGGGGTCCTTTTTTATAAATTGGAGTTATCTTCCCAATCTTTAGTTCGTTGGGAAATTTTTTGTTTTTCAGTTCGTTGTTTATAAGTGTTGATAAAATTGGAGACAATAGGTTGCTTAGCTTTTTCACTAATTTGGGTTTTATTCCATCATATCCAGGTGCAGAGTTATCTTTGAGTGAATCTAATATTTTTTGAATTTCTTCAGGAGTTGTGTGATGAAAATGCATTGTTGCGATGCTTTGGCATTGATTGTTACATGATGATGCTGTTCGTTTTCCAATAACTTTTTCAGCAACTTCCGCAAAATGATCATTTAGTATATTAACAATTTCATCAGGATCCTCGGTCTCATTATCTTCTTTGGTTAATTTGGTTATTGAAGTAGTTTTGTCTTGAAGCATGACAGAGTCACTGATTATGGCCCATTGTTTTTTTGAAGAGTTACCGGCATTGGCGAATCTACATTCCATATGATCTTTTTTATTTTTTATGATTAATTTTTTGACTTCCAGTTTAAGTTTCTTGAACCTGTTCACATATACTGTATTTTGTGGATGTTTTTTCATGGCAATATAACATGTGTTTCTCTCTTTAATTTTGTTTTTTAGTTCTCTGGTGAACCATCCTTCTTCGATGTTATCAGTGAATTTCCTGGTTTTTTTTTCAGTTGCTTTTTTATATTCTGTTTGCATGACATTTATCAACGTTTCAAAATTCGCTTCTTTCCAATTTTTGTTTACTAGACCAATCTTAAGTCTTTGGATGAGTTTCTGGGTGTTGATTATGTCTGATGTGTAAATTTGGTTTACATGTTTTTTTGAAGTTGCATATTGGATGTGGGCTTCTAATAGCATATGATCAGAGATATGGTGTTGATGAAGCTTTATACTAAATTCACAGTTAAAATTACTGCCGATATGATCAATTAGTGTTCCTCTGTTTGTTCTTGGGTCTATTCGTGTCGCACTGTCCTCGTTGATAGTGTTTAGGATTTTGAAGCCGTTTGTTTTTAGTAGTTCGGAGTATTGTTTACTTATGTTGTTGTTTTCCAAAAGTGAAATGTTGAGGTCACCGACGCATATGGTGTTTTTCCCCTGGATTACATTTTCTAAGGTGTCTAAAAATGATTGAAAAGGAGAGTTTGGTTTTTTGTATATACCAATAATGTTCAGGTTAAGTGTTGATACTTCAACGGATAAAATATTATTACCTTCGTTGTTTATAGAATGTTGAACATTACACGTATACGTACTCCTAGTATAGATTGATACTCCTCCTCCCCTATCTTCTCTACACACATGCATTCCTTTATATCCCCGGAACTTTACCGAATCGGCTTCATCTGGATATAGCCATGTTTCCACAAGGACAAGTAGGTTTGGTTTATGTTGAGTTAATATTGTTTCAAGATCGTCTAGTTTATGTCTGAGACTACGTACATTAATATAAAGTATCTTAATATCAGTTAGGCTGTTGTTATTATCTAGTTTTTTGATTTTGGAATGTCTTCAATTGAATTAATGATCAAAGGCTTACCTGACTCGTCCTTTCTCATCATGATTTTACCATTCCTTATCCAGACAAACTTGTAATGATTGGTCTTTGCATATTCTCTGGAAAGTTTGTATAGTTCTTGATTAGATTTTGTTAATTCATGTGAAAAATATATACGCGTTTCTTCATCATATCCAATGTCCTTAGTGGTATGTCCTTTGTTTTTAGCTTGCATTAACTTGTCTTTGTCCTCTTTGTTCAGGAATTCGATTTTTATTGGAATTTGTTTACCAATCTCCCTTTTCCCTAAACGATATGCCTTAAAGTTGTTCTCACTAAGTTTTAGCGATTTACAGAGGTCCTTTATCACCTCAGTTGTGTTTTCAACTACATTTAATACTGGTATTCCAGATATTATTACATTTTTTGACAAATCTGCTTGCTCTCTAGCATTTTTTTCTTGCTTTAAGGTTTCAAGGTCTTTTTTCATGGTGTTCATTTCTAGTTGTAACTGTTTGTTTATTTCCTCCTGTTGTACAAATTTAGCAAATAGGTTATCATACTTGGTATCCATTAGATTTAATTTGTTCATTAGATCTTGCAGGGTTATGTTTCCTTCAATGTCTTCATGATTTCGGGGCAAGTTAACCTCACTTGTTTTACACGCACTGCAAAACCATTTTTCGCCACTTGGTTTTTTGTATTCACTTGCAATTTTGTTCAGCTCAGCCTTGCTAAGATTCACGCATGTAGCATGAAACCATTGATTACATTTCCTACATTGTACACAGTAAGTTTTCTTTGTATCTTGCTGACATGTACCGCACTTGTCCGCCATTTTCGCGTATTGCTCAATAATATTGTTTAATAAAGAACAAGATTTAAAACTAACGATTTATTGAAAACATGATTTATACAGACGAAAAAAAAATATATAAATCTGTATCACTCCGGATTATCGGATTATTATTAGGTAACGATAAGAATCATTTTAGTGTAAAATACCCTAACAGATCAGTTCCTGATTTGTCTACAATATCAAGAACATCTAGAAAATTTGCAAGTGCAGGCTGTGTGGCACAACGTGAAAAAAGAAATCGTGGTAAAACAGTAACACATGAATTTGTACACATTTCTATTTTTTCTTCGTCTGTATAAATGATATTTTCAATAAATCGGTAGTTGTTCTATCCGATCCGATCCGATCCGACCTCTATATAATGCCCAAAATTCCGTTCAATGAAACAAGTATATACCAAAGTGTTGAACGCAGCAATCCACTTAAAAAATGATTATTAATATCGTCGTCTGCGTTGATATGTGTTCCGTCACACATAAAGTCTGCCCATAGCTTGAAAATCGTACTTTGAGATAAAACAGATGTCGCGACGACGCGAGTTATAGGAAATTGCATTTTTGGGTCTAATTTAGGATTGAGAAAATATTGCATGGATAGACAATCAATCTTACAATAGTAAATATTATAGCCGCAAATGGCGCTGTACGTCAACCGTCAAATTTGAAACGTAAATAATTTGAATTTTACTGCAATTCATTATTGTCTAACGTCGTCTTGTTTAATGTAACACAATTGATACTAATTATTACCTTCATTTCAATATGAGCGGTAAAATACAGTATAGCAGAATATGTTGCGTCCCAAAATGTGGACAAGTAAAGGAAAATAGTGTCAAAATGCACTCTTTTCCAAAACATAATACAATTAAAAAAATTTGGTGTATGAAAATATTTAATGTTACAGGTAATTATAATTGTGCTAATTCGCATCAGTTCTATAATGATAATATAACAAACTTTAGGCACAAATATTGCAACCGAGTTATATGTGTGTGGAAAACATTTTGAACGCAGTTGCTATTACACAACTATGGGGAAAATATTAAAGTCAAATGCTATTCCAACTTTGCTTTTGAATGGTGAAAAGTCAGTATCCCCACCTTCCTCTCCCGCTACATTTTCAAATGATATGAATTATGATTCAGCGACCAAATCTTCCAATTTGTGTTCAGCAACAGTTACATCTGATGGTGTCTGTACGGAATCACCATATCCATTCCGCTTTGATTATGATATCTTACCACATTCATTGGTTTATGACCCATTTTCACACAATTTTTTAGATACAGTAAGTGGTAAAAATGATGCTTGTTGCAGTGATAGGGTTTTATTGCTGGATGATATTGAAACTTTGCGTGCTAAGTTAAACCGAGCAAATGAAAAGCTCCGCCTTTTAAACGATAAGCATGAAACGAAACTCGAGGAATTACAACAAATGAGGAAGAGACTGGATGACCAAAGTAAAGCGCAAACCTGTATTGTGAAAATTGAATCTGATGCTAAAGATCTCCATCCTCATGCCACATTTTTATTGGATCAAATTTATAATTATTCTTTGAAAAAACCAAAATGGTCAGAAGTAACTATACGTCAATGTATCGCTTGGAGGTATGCCTCCCCTAGAGGCTACGAATTTGGTAGAAGAAGTACTTTTCTAAAAGCTCCATCAAGAATGACTTTAAATAGATATATGGGTAGTACACAGGGTGATAAAGGCTTATCTAAGTTAATTCAAAGCAGATTATTAGCAGAAGCGAGTAATTTGACCGAGATTGAAAAGGTATGCTCACTAATTGTTGATGACATGGCAATTAAAGAAAAATTAGAATACAGTCGCGGTGAAGATACCTTTTATGGGATGTCCAACATTCCACATGGACAAATTAAAAGTCAGCCTTCTTTAGCCAATAAATTATTATGTTTCGTTATTCATGGGTTATCAACTAAGTATACCATCCCTGTAGGATATTTTTTTCACAAAACACTTTCTTCTGAACAATTCTATAAATTAACATTAACTATTTTTAAACAAGTGCATGACTGTGGGTTTACGATTTTGAGACTCGTTACTGATAACCACAAATCTAATGTGGCCCTTTTTAGAATGCTTGGTGGTGGAGAACTGAAAACAAGAACTGCACATCCTGTACATCCCGAAATTCCTTTATTTCTCAGCTTTGATTATTGTCATTTAGTGAAAAACGCCAGAAACCTATTTCTAGACCACGATATGGCTTCAAGCACTGGTGTTATTACAGCTGATTACCTGAAAAGAATATATGACATGCAGAAATCGTGTATTATAAAACCCATTCCATATTTAACGTGCAAACATCTTTACCCAAACACCTTTGAAAAAATGAACGTGCTAAGAGCAGTTCAAGTATTTTCACCTACTGTTATTGCAGCGCTAAAATATCTGGCTAAATTCAACAACTCGCCAACAAACTTCAGAGATGCAAATGCCACTATCGAATATTTAGAATTCATTAACCAGTTCTTTAAGCTGCATGATGTGAGTGATAGAACACAGCACTACAAACAATTAGAACCAAAATGTGCCCCTTACACACAAATTACGGATGAAAGACTTGTATGGTTGGCTGAAACGTTTCCAAAATACATTGAAAATATACAAAATACCTCTAAATCGAGAAAAATGAAGGGATTGAGTAAGGAAACTGCGCACGCATTTATCTTTACAGCGCAAAGCACAAGTGAATGTGTGAAGTATTTGCTACATGAAAGCAACTTTTATTATGTATTGACCAGATCGTTTAGTTCCGACGCAGTTGAGTCAATGTTTAGCAATGTTAGAATGAGAGGAGGATCACATGATGCTACAGATGCCAAAACTGCTCACTATGCCATTAAACAAATACTAAAATCAGGCATAATAAAAGCAGCACCTTCAGCGAATATTTCTGCAAATGATTTATCACTAATCAGCAATGTTAGTATTCCTAACACACCTTCTGTTCAGTTAACTAACGAAAACTTGCAAATACAACACAATCAGATTCAATCAGATTCAATCAAACAGAGAATTGAGGATTTATGTGAAGAAGATAACAATGTGGGATATGGCATAATGTCTGCTTCAGTTGCTATGTTCGCTGGGTATATTGTACGCACCCTGAAGGAGAAGATCAACTGTTCATGTCTGGATATAATTTTAAGTATTAATGCTTACACACCACTTCTTGGGTTGATCCATCTCCAAGATAAGGGATCTTTGATTTATCCAAGCCGATCTTTCATTTCGTTAATAAATAACACCTCCAACATTATAGTGGATATAATTCCACATTTGCCTGCAGAAGGGAACGCCATGAAAATTACAGCTTCGTTACTAACAGAAGCATTAAAAACCCACTTCTCATGTTGTGATCACAAACAACTTATTACAGACACTATTTTGTCAAAGTTAATAAAACCACTGTTTTCTAGCTATTGCAAAATGCGGACAGACAGAAACTTTTCTACCAATTTATATTCAAAGCCGCAAAGTAGGAAAATATTAAAATTGTAATCATGATTTCCATATATTATTATTGACGATTTAAATTAGGACATAAATTTGTTTCCAGAAACTGGGTGAGTGAACTCACCTAACTATTCTCAACATAACCTAGACCTAGAGGTTTCCTCAGGTCTTCCCATAATAATACATTTATTTAAGCCTTCTGGATGTTATGAAGAAATGAACTGCAACAAGCAAATTTAGTAGACAGCGTAGCACGTTACAAGCGATTCTACATCATACTAGAATTCCAACATCAGTTTCACCACTTCATCCATCACCAGTCAAGCAGACTTCTTCAACTTTACTTTCGGTTCTCAACATTCAAGAATCAGTTATTTTGTTCAAGGAAGATCCTTTAGAAATTTCCTCTTCTGTTGGTTACCATCTGGAACCTCTCAAGATATCTTCAACCAGCTACATTAGAATTTCTCCATTCTTCTTATCCAACTTGGACCCACGAAGATTCATTGTTAGATCCAATTACCGAAGATCTCAAGAAATTGAAGTACCTGAAGACCTATCACAATTTCATCAGACGACGACTCAAACCTTGGTGCAAAAGTTTGAATTCGTTATTACGATTATGAGGTCATGTCTCCAGGATATTTACAGATTTCAATTTCAAGTATTTCTACGACAATCCACGTAAAATTCAAGTTAAAATTTAACATTATTTTCCTTACAAAATTCACACTTTTTACGTCAGCTACGTCAGTAATAAGTCAGTTACAATTTGACATGTGATTTGACACATGTAGCTAGTATTTAAACCGTAAATTACAATTTCCAATGACTCGTACGTACAATGACTGAACTAACGATGAACAGACTTTATGTGTGACAGCAGGAACACATATCAACGCAGACGACGATTAATATTAATAATAAAGTATGTTATTTGGATTGAATTATTTTTATATTGTTTTGATTGTTCCTCGCGTTTCCAGATGATTATCCAAAGATCCAAAAGGCTCCAAGCCCTATACACACAATTGATTCTGTAGAACAATTAGCTATCCTCAAGGAAATCCTTCCAGATGCGGATCCTAGTTATCTTCAAATTCAATGCGACTGGTTCATGGATAAACCGGAGGAAATGAAAGTTTTTATAGCAAACGCGATAGAAAACCCCACTTATCCGAAACTAAAGGATTATTTAAGGTAACAATATTTAACTAATAGTATATTATTCAACGAGCATGTTAGCGATGGCTATTATTCACGACGGTTACCCCTGCGGCTCGTTTCGTAAATAACCGGAGTGAATAATAGCCAATAACATGCGAGTTAAATACTTGTCCACGACTATTACTAAATAACAACAATTTTTGTAAAAATTTATAGTCTAGTCAAATGGTAGAAAATAGGGGAAAGTTTTGGTGTAGTTTTGATATTTGGTTCCTATCAGTTTTTTGGGTCGCTGAATGCGAATATCAGGTTTGCCAACAAAAATTCTGACCGGAAATACGTTTTTTTTTGCAAAAAGCGTATAAAAAACGGATTGTTTTTTAGTTTTTATAAAATATTTCGAAATGTATCAATTTTTTGTAAATATTGATCCTATATGAAATGAAAGAGGATAAAATTTGCTACATTTTATGTATTTAAGCGTTTTTCTCCGATCAAGGGTGTATCCACAGGAGTGTCACCAATTGAGATTATAGAGCGTAAAATTTTATATCATTTGGCTTCCAGTATGTAACATTTTTCGTTCATTCCGCGCGGTGCTAACTGTTGGGGTTCATCTTGTTGGCTACCTGAGCCCCCCCCCTCTTCATTAAGAACTGCTTCTTAAAAAAGGAGCTCCTTTCTTTAAATCACGAGTGTCTGTAAATCAAATTTCTTATGAGGAATTCAGTTAACATTAAAGTGCAGTTACACTGAACCAGAGCAGTGTGCACTAGTGTTAGTACACTATTAACGTGCAATCTCGACTGTACTACAACTTAACTTCTATACTGTTGAGGCGGGTATATGTCATTTAAAATCCACATCTGTTTGCACATATAAATAATTTCTATAAATCTAGTTTTACTTTGTTTATTTTCTTCATAAGAAAACGTTCAAACCAAATTACTTTCAAGATTTTGGCTCCCGTGCGGATTTGATACCCAGAATTCCGCAATTCACATACGTAATTTGGTTTGAATGTTTCCTTATGACAAAAATTTCCAAAGAAAAATTAAATTTATACAAAAATATTATATATACGTCATATTATATATACAAGAAAACTTTGTTCAGTTGACATATTGTTTGACGACACCATGATACCAACGACGCCGACGTCCAAAGAAATTTTCTTTGCTAACCCGAAAAACAAAAGTCGGTTAATATCAATGCTCGCTAAGAAGTTCTCATCAGCAGGAATGACTTGCAAGCAAGCGAAAGAAGATGCTGACTCCCTGATAGTGATCACAGCATTGCCCTTGGCTCCAACAAATGAGACCGTGATTGTAGTTGGTGAGGATGTGGATCTCTTGGTAATTCTGATAGGTCGCTGCAAACATGAAAATCTATTCTTTTTGAAACGTGGGAAAAACAAAGTTTCTCCAACTACATTCTCCCCGATCGATGCTGTAAGAGAAACAATAATTGCTGATAACATTCTTTTCTTACACGCCATAAGAAGTTGCGATACAACGTCAGCATTGTTCGATCAATGGAAGCTGAAGTTCATTTATACTCTGACCAAGAACCCTAATCTCGCCGACACAATAAAAATATACAAAAACTCAAACGCTACTCAGGAGATGGTTGCTGATGCTGGTGAACGTTTTCCTGTTTCACTATACGGCTACAGCGGAAAGAACGTACCTTCTCTAAACATTTGAGGTATGTTTGCTACATAAAATCTGCCTTCAAATACAAGGCAAACATTGCTGCACTACCACCATCAGCAGCTGGGACCTTTACAGAAAAGGATGCGTCGGTGAAGATGAAGTCCAGTGTTCGAAGATGTGCTATGGGTTTTTACTATTTAATTTCGTTTATTTATTTATTTACTTCTATATGAAGATTCCTTTCATATATAATTTTCAGTTATTAAAAATGGATAGTTTTTAATTACTTTGAAATAAACTGGGATAATTTCCGTTTATTGCGTCTAAAACCTAATGTCGCGGCGCTAAACCGTTGAACGGAGAAAAAAACCTCAAATACATAAAATGTAGAGAATTTTATCCGCTTTCATTTTGTATAGGATCAATATTTACCAAAAATGGATACATTTCGAAATATTTTATAAAAACTAAAAAACAATTCGTTTTTTATACGCTTTTTGCTAAACAAATGCATTTCCGGTCAAAATTTTTGTTGGCAAATCTGATATTCGCATTCAGCGACCCAAAAAACATATAGGAAACAAATATCAAAACTACACCAAAACTTTCCTTTAAACGCAGTTTTTGAGCACCATTTGACTGGACTATTATAATTACCAGAAACATTTTTTTTAAAAACTTCATCTAATCAGCCATGACATTCTACCTATATCAAAGGCAGCAATTGTTTTTGATGTTATTCGAGAAACGTCAAAAAATTAATACGGTGCGCGAGATTTTGCTTTTGCATTAAATTTTGTATTAAAAAAGTTACAAATGAACAAAATGACTTCTTTAAGTTTGACAAATCTCAGGGCCTCGAAACTAAGTTGGGGTATGTTGTATTGTATTGTATTTTGCCATTTTGTCCTTTTTTTCTGTATTATTATTATTATCATTAACGTTTATTATTTTTTTTATAGAACCTGTTACAAGTGTAATAAGAAATTCATCAAAACGGAAGGGTGCAATTTAATGACTTGCCCTTGTGATGCCTTGATGTGCTACGTTTGCGGAAAACCCGTTAAAGGCTACAAAAATTTTAACGGAGATGGAGGAGACCAGTATTATTTTTGTAAGTGCAACTTTTTTTTACCTTGGATTCGAAATCTATTTTTCGTTCGCCCAGATTTTTTTTTCCTGTGGACGAGACATGATTTTTTTAACAAGATTGTTTTCTTTCCTTCAGTAGATGTCCCTTGTTCAGCAACACAAATAATTTACACAAAGAAGCGGTTTTGAAGGGTGCCGAAGAGGCCAAGAAAGAAATGGGTCTTGATGCTAATCCTACAAAGTTTAAAAATGATCCAGCTGCTGATGTTGAACAACATTATACAAAAATTCCCTAAAGACGCCCTCCTGTTGCTCCTGTTGACAGTTTGATGGGTGCAATTGCAGGCATTGCTCGAAATTTGGTAAGTTTTTAAAATAACGTTTATGTACGATCGATCAATAACAACTGTTTTTTAGACCTAATTTTCAGGCGTAAACCTAGTCTTTTTGGCCCTCGGGCCGTAATTATGTTTTTGGCCCGCTGATGGCACTTTTCTAATTAAGGAATAATTTTATTTTTGTTTGGAATACAAGTATTAACACAGTTATTTGTTAATATGAACATTTATATCTATCTTACAGTTATTACAATTACTTATATTAAATGCGGAAGGAATGGTGTTTATCAAAGATTCACTGATAACGCTTTCATTAGTACCATCATTCTCTAACGTAGAAAGAATGGTGTTTATCACAGAGGTATTGCGAACGTTTTCATTACTGACAGCATTACTTGTTGAGGGTACATGAAGACCTTCGCCTACCATAACCTTTTGTGCAATTTTCATTTTATTTTGCAATGAATCCTCAATATAAGTCTCAGCCACCGCCGAGGACTTCCAGCCACCATGACGTTTGATACTGATCAAGTCTGCGCCCCCATTAGCTAAAAGAGTAGCGAAGGAACGTCAAAAGCAGCGTCCTGTATAGGCACCTGCATCCGGCATATTCAAAAATTTGGCTACTGTTTGCGGCACTTGTCCCAGTGTATTTTTTCCTACAATCTGCGATGTACACTTGCCATTTTTGTAATACACAAAGAATCATCGATGCTCCGTGTGTGATGGCCGTAAAAACACGTATTTTCGAAATATTTGTAGAAAATTCAGTGCTAGTTCTTGATCGTTGTTAATGACTGTAAATGTTCTGTTGATTTTGTTCTTTGTCTTATTGATTTTTACAATGAGCGCAGACCCTACATCCTCAATATCGTCTAGAGTTAATTGGGCTAATTCGTTTCTACGACATGCCCCAGCGATGCCCATGATTATTGCCACCTACAATATTGTAGAAACTCAGTGAGTATAATTATATTTCGAATTAGTGATTTTCTTACCTTCATCATTAGAAATGTATCATCTGGGGCTTCCAAGAAAAATTTTGTGATCTGTTCCATGTTGAGTATTTTTGATTTTTTGGGTTCGTACCCCTCGCTTTGCCTTTTCAGAAAGGCGAACAATCGCTTGAATTGACTGACATCAATGTTTTCCTCAGCTGCCAAATTTGTTTTGATCATTGAGTAACGCGACCAAAGCGAGGTTGGTTTGTAAATTTTACTTTGTTCATCAAAATATACCAGTAAAACATTTTCAGTAATGGTTTTTACCTTATTAACTGCACACCACTTTAAAAAATCATTATGTTTTCTCATATACAGATTGGTGTCCGTTAATGTGAACATAGAGAGACAAATGCATACGCGCTTTGCATGTATCGACACCTTGATTATGCATTATTTTTAAAATTGTGTTCTGTAAGTTAACAATTAAGGAGGCTGCTATGGTTTTAAACTAGACGCCTTCTTGGGTTTTATTCGAACTAATACATACAATTTTAAAAATAATGCATAATCAAGGTGTCGATATCAGCAAAGCGCGTAAGCATTTGTCTCTCTATGTTCACAATAACGGCCACCAATCTGTATAGCTTTGGATTTTGGCGGTAACAGATTCAAAGTAATGTTCTTTGCTGCTTCATCAAAATCTGGCACAATGCACGAGAAATCTTCTTCTTTAGACATACTTTTGCAAACAAATAGTGACAAATACTTAAATTACTTACTAATTTTTTTGCAAATAATTTGTTTTTGTTTATACTTGTTGCTGTGGTTACGCAGTTTTATTTGGTCAATGATAAATCGATTTCAAACGAGCGCTTTTCAATTTTTGTTTAAATACAGTTGTCAATATAAACTATAATTTTACGGTTTTTAAAATTTCGATCTTACATAAAGTTTTGTATGCACCTCAGGCGTAACCGACGTCTTTGGCCCTCGGCGTGCTATAGCCCTCCGTGCTTCGCACGTCGGGCTATAATTTTCACACCGCGGGCCAAAAACGCCTGGGTTACGCCCTTGATACATAAATAACTATTAAAAATTTATAGCTCACGTAGTACGATCGAAATTAATTAAAAAAATCTAACAGTTTCCGTTATAGTGAAGTCCATTTATTGTGCAATATAGCATATTGCAAGTTAAACGGTGTGCTAGTTTTCATTCGTGGGTAGGCACGAACGGAGAATAAGTAATCAACTGTAGAATTATAGAATTAGTAAGACTGATTTATTTCCAATATTTTACATCTTATATAAAGCTTATTATCAAAATCTAAAGTATACAGAATAATGTATTATTTGAATATATATTTATACAGGGTGTCTCTAAACCCAGTACCATAAATTTACCAGCCGCTTCCTAACGCAAAAATAAGTCGAAATTGTCTATAAAAATTTTGTCCTAAACCGCAGCATAAGGAAGCTACACGTCTTTGAAAATGGTGTTGAAAAACGGAAAACAATATTGCATTTTAAAAACGGTTTGAGATAAAAAATCGAGATTTTGCATGCAGCCTAACCTATTGAAGGTATAAACAGTACGAGCACTTACTGTAACTATTTTTATTTTAATTTATTTTTCAATAAATTAATTTACATACAAATCCAGCATTCTAAATTGATTTCGGCTAAACAGAAAACCTGCATTTTATAGGAAATGGTTAGTCCAGGCGAGTTGAAGCAAGAGTACCTTTTTTGTTAATTAGGCAACAGGGAACACAAATCTCTAAACTAAAATGGAAAAAAACAAAAGGTTAAGAAAAGCGGGTTACAAGAAGAAGGTGATAACCCCCATTCGCGCCGCCCCTGGTTAATTTTCAAAAAAAAATTACTAGAAAATTTATACCTTCAATAGGTTAGGCTGCATGTAAAATCTCGATTTTTTATCTCAAGCCGTTTTTAAAATGCAATTGTTTTCCGTTTTTTCAACACCATTTTCGAAGACGTGTAGGTTCCTTATGCTGCGGTTTAGGACAAAATTTTTATAGACATTTTCGACTTATTTTTGCGTCAGGAAGCGGCTGGTAAATTTATGGTACTAGGTTTAGAGACACCCTGTATATGTGATTAAATACACATAAATGCATTATGTGTACCTACACGTGATACATAACTCCTCCCTTTTTAAGATAAATTTAAGGTATTTTGATGTTTAAAATAGTTTAAATTTTTACTTCTATTAATTTAAGAGGAACATCTTTTGATTTTTTGTAAATATATTGAATAAATTTATCTTTCAAAGAGAGTGTCTTACAATATATATATTGTTGGATACCTGGTTGATAATCCAACAATTCGATTTCTTCTGACACCAGGGCAGCTTTGATTAGTAATGGGGGAGGCTCCGTACTTCCTTTGTAGTGATGTCTAATTGTTGAATCTCAACTTAAAACTGCAGGTTTGACTTTGAATTTTTAAGACGAGTGCAGGTTTGACTGCCACACAACTATTAACGCTCACTAGAGTTCAATCTCTTTATTAAATAAAAATCAAAGATACAATCTAATTTCTTTATTTAATTATTCACGTTACACAATTGGGTGAACCGGAGGGATGGTTATTCGAACTGAACTGAGGTTTTTGAAAATGGGGTTGCTTTTATACCTGAAGTTGGGGGCGTGTGTCATAGGTTTTATCTTAATTGCCATCTTAACGATTGATACGTCTTATAGTGCTTAGATGTGGCTATGCAACAATATATTACAAGGCTTATAATTAAAAATACAATAATTGTTACGATTAAAATAGACGTAATGGACATATTATTAAGAATGTAAATTGTCAATATGGTTAACAGGGGTTAACATGGTTTATTGTTTGTTTACCAGAAATAATTATTTATGTCAACTGATGTGCAATGATCGTATTCAATTGGTATTGATTCTAAGGCATTGAATAGGATAGTGTTATAGGTAGGTATAAGATAAAGCTGAGGATGGTGAGTGTCCTGCAACAATCAGTAGTTCATTAAAATGTCTTTTAAACGTTTTTGGGGTTCGAGGGTGTTGTAATAAGTAACTATTGTTAGCTAATATTTTTATTATTTTGAATGGTCCTTTAAATTTTGAACTTTTTTTGTCACGTCGTCGGTCATTTTTTAAAAATACCTTTTGATTAAGTTCAAACGTTACGGTTGATCTTTCGGTATTAATTTTTTCATTGCGTTTTTGTTTTGTTTCTTCTTGTTTGGTTTTTATACTGTTGTAAAATAGTGTTATCCTCTGTTTATGATCGTTAACATACATTTCGTAAAATGTGTCGGTACAAAGTTCGTAGGGGTTTTGATTGTCGGTATGTCCAAATAGGATTTCCATGGGTGTAAACTTAAAATTCGAGTGTATAGAATTGTTATATGCAAGAATACAGTAAATCATCCTATCTTTTTCTGGAGTAGTCTCTAAAAGCCTAAAGTGTTCGATTAAAGTCGAGTGTACTCGCTCAATTAAAGAGTTTGATTCGTGATGTAGGGGTGTTGTTATATGTAGTTCTATTTTATGTAAACTCAGAAATTCTTTGAAGATTATATTGTCGAATTCATTATCTGCAATTATTTTCTTAGGGATAGCATAATTTGCAAAAAATGTTAGAAGGGCTTTCACTAAATCGATTTTATTATGCGAATTCAAGGAATATGCTTGAGTGAACTTACTAAATGAGTCAATGATTGTCAAATATTTTGCTTTATTGATGTGAAAAATATCAATATGTAAGCATTGAAAAGGTTTATTAGAGGTAGCTGTAAGCTGTAGTGGTGCTTTACAGGGATTACGATTATATATTTTCTCTTTTACAAACATCACAGTTGTTTATAAAATTTTGGATGTCCTTATCAATTCCTTTCCAAAAGTACATACGTTTTAGGTGTTCTGTGGTTTCCTTAATTCCGCGATGGTTATTTTTTCCTAAATGATAGTCGGAGATATATTGAGCTTTATTGTTTGGGTCAGTTACATACAGGGTGATCATTTGAAAACGATCCACCCCCAATATCTCGGTGCACAAAGCTTTCTAAAGAAATCGCCGAGACACGTCAACAATATTAATGAGGGGGACATATTTTTACATAAAAGTTACATAACAAGTTTTGTCCACGACTACTAAATTATACATCGATTATTTATGTGTTTTGTTAAACATAAGACTACCCATAATAAATTGCCGTGAATTATGGGATGGGAGTGAATTATGGTACATAATTCACTCAAAAACAATTGCTGCCTTTGATATAGTAGGTACAATGTCATGGCTGATCAGATGAAGTTTTTAAAAAAATGTTTCTGGTAATTATAAATTTTTACAAAAATTGTTGTTATTTAGTAATAGTCGTGGACAAAGTATAGTATTTAACTCGCATGTTATTGGCTATTATTCACTCTGGTTATTTACGAAACTCACCTGCGGCTCGTTTCGTAAATGTAACCGTCGTGAATAATAGCCATCCTAACATGCTCGTTGAATAATATACTATTATCCCCCCACCCTCCAGAGCCTCCTCCTCAAAAATTTTAAATGGCAAGGGGGGTTATGTGATAACTCATTTGAAAGGCCTTTGGATTACCTACATGTTGACGTTTTGCTTTTTAAAATCGGTTGATTCGTTTTTGAGATATTAAGGGAAAAGTGTTTAAGTTTATTAAAACAAAAGGGAGCTTTTAAAACGCATAGCAGGCTGTTGTCATAATGCATTACTGGATGTTTTTATTGTCACTACTTGTCAAAGTGTTTGGCAATAGTAATTATTGTTGACGATTTATTGAAAACATGATTTATACAGAAGAAAAAAATATATATAGTAAATCTGTATCACTCCGGATTATCGAATTATCATTAGGTAACGATAAGAATCATTTTAGTGTAAAATACCCTAACAGATCAGTTCCTGATTTGTCTACAATATCAAGAACATCTAGAAAATTTGCAAGTGCAGGCTGTGTGGCACAACGTGAAAAAAGAAATCGTGGTAAAACAGTAACACATGAATTTGTACACATTTCTATTTTTTCTTCGTCTGTATAAATGATATTTTCAATAATTCGGTGGTTGTTCTATCCGATCCGATCCGATCCGATCCGATCCGATTCGACCTCTATATAATGCGCAAAATTCCGTTCAATGAAAAAAGAACCAACAGCAATCCACTTAAAAAATGATTATTAATATTAATAATACCAATATAACTGCATAAAACGTAATTACTTATTGCTAATTTGAATTATTAGCTCCTTGTAGTTACTTATTAAAGCCTCGGAAATGATTATTCTTCATTTTTATAAATTTTTTCGTATTAAAGTACACGAACGCACGGAAAAGCGTAACACACCTCACAAACAACGTTTTGACACTTTACTTTGACACATCTTGTTATAGACATTTGAACAGTATTTGAAAAACGTTGTGTATTACAAAGTATAAACAAGAAAAAAATCTGTATATTAGGCTATGATGTATTACGTATATGAAGTGAAAATACGAGTTAGTATGTATTGTGCAATGTACCTACAAGAATAATCCCAAAAATATGTTTGGTGTTGAGTTTATATACTTTGAACTGAATTTGGAAAATCGTTATTTGTCATTATGAAATAATACACGCAGTCCTACGCAAAAGAGAACGAAAAATAAATATGTATTAAAATACCAGATAGTGATACAAAGAAAGTAAATATAAAAAAAAATTAGGTTTAAAAATAGTACCAAGCTATAATATTTTTTATGTACGATCGATCAATAACAACTGTTTTTTAGACCTAATTTTCAGGCGTAAACCTAGTCTTTTTGGCCCTCGGGCCGTAATTATGTTTTTGGCCCGCTGATTGCACTTTTCTAATTAAGGAATAATTTTATTTTTGTTTGGAATACAAGTAGTAACACAGTTATTTGTTAATATGAACATTTATATCTATCAGTACAGTTATTACAATTACTTATATTAAATGCGGAAGGAATGGTGTTTATCAAAGATTCACTGATAACGCTTTCATTAGTACCATCATTCTCTAACGTAGAAAGAATGGTGTTTATCACAGAGGTATTGCGAACGTTTTCATTACTGACAGCATTACTTGTTGAGGGTACATGAAGACCTTCGCCTACCATAACCTTTTGTGCAATTTTCATTTTATTTTGCAATGAATCCTCAATATAAGTCTCAGCCACCGCCGAGGACTTCCAGCCACCATGACGTTTGATACTGATCAAGTCTGCGCCCCCATCAGCTAAAAGAGTAGCGGAGGAACGTCGAAAGCAGTGTCCTGTATAGGCACCTGCATCCGGCATATTCAAAAATTTGGCTACTCTTTGCGGCACTTGTCCCAGTGTATTTTTTCCTACAACCTGCGATGTACACTTGCCATTTTTGTAATACACAAAGAGTCGTCGATGCTCCGTGTGTGATGGCCGTAAAAACACGTATTTTCGAAATATTTGTAGAAAATTCAGTGCTAGTTCTTCGTTGTTAACGACTGTAAATGTTCTGTTGATTTTGTTCTTTGTCTTATTGATTTTTACAATGAGTGCAGACCCTACATCCTCAATATCGTCTAGAGTTAATTGGGCTAATTCGTTTCTACGACATGCCCCAGCGATGCCCATGATTATTGCCACCTACAATATTGTAGAAACTCAGTGAGTATAATTATATTTCGAATTATTAGTGATTTTCTTACCTTCATCATTAGAAATGTACCTATCATCTGGGGCTTCCAAGAAAAATTTTGTGATCTGTTCCCTGTTGATTTTTTGGATTCGTACCCCTCGCTTTGCCTTTTCAGAAAGGCGAACAATCGCTTGAATTGACTGATGACATCAATGTTTTCCTTAGCTGCCAAATTTCCTTTGATCATTGAGTAACGCGACCAAAGCGAGGTTGGTTTGTAAATTTTACTTTGTTCATCAAAATATACCAGTAAAACATTTTCAGTAATGGTTTTTACCTTATTAACTGCACACCACTTTAAAAAATCATTATATGTTTTCTCATATATAGCTTTGGATTTTGGCGGTAACAGATTCAAAGTAATGTTCTTTGCTGCTTCATCAAAATCTGGCACAATGCACGAGAAATCTTCTTCTTTAGACATACTTTTGCAAACAAATAGTGACAAATACTTAAATTACTTACTAATTTTTTTGCAAATAATTTGTTTTTGTTTATACTTGTTGCTGTGGTTACGCAGTTTTATTTGGTCAATGATAAATCGATTTCAAAGGAGCGCTTTTCATTTTTTGTTTAAATACAGTCATTGTCAATATAAACTATAATTTTACGGTTTTTAAAATTTCGATCTTACATAAAGTTTTGTATGCACCTCAGGCGTAACCGACGTCTTTGGCCCTCGGCGTGTTATAGCCCTCCGTGCTTCGCACGTCGGGCTATAATTTTCACACCGCGGGCCAAAAACGCCTGGGTTACGCCCTTGATACATAAATAACTATTTCATTTCTATATCTTAGCGTTTTACGATTTTTAACTTCTGAATATAATTTAAATAGTAACAACCAATACTATACATTTTCGATTCAAAGAAATAGTAGAGATACCTACATATTTTGCAAATAAGATAAATTACCTACTCTGACCGCCCGACGCGATGGTCCCCTACTTTGCACTATGCTTGCACTTACTAATACAGATACTTTCTTTGTATAGATGAATCTTTGTCTGCAAATTTTGAAATAGTTTGCTTGAAAATGATCCTTACATAACATAGAATACCCTGTATTTTTGGGAATATCTGCAAATATCTATGTATAACCTATATCATTTTTTAGACTTTTCTGACGAGATGAAATACATTTCTTAGTTTTCTTGATAACAATTATTTTTTTCAAATCAATACTTTTATTGATGATTATCGATTGTCATATTTTTCTCTTTAACGCCCTATTTATAAAAAAGTGATTACTGAAGCAGATAGTAGTAGTACGTACTTAATAAAATTTTCAATTCTGAATTAATTATTCCCAATTTAAAATTGTTTAGTCTCATTTTGAAATGGAAAAGGAATAGTTACTACATTTACAACATTTTAAAAATAATTTGCATTTAACATTATTAAATGGAAACAAGAAGACACCATCCAATATGTAAGAAAGCGGCCTGGAACCTATCCAAAAATTTTCACACGGGTACCCAGCTATTAAAAAATAATTATCGTAAAATTATAACCTGCCGATAGTTTTTTTTAATCGTCACACCAAAAAAGTTTTTCAAATTTGAATCATGTGTGTATTAAGCTGTAGTATACCGAGTGTTAACCACCAAACCTGGCCATAGTACTTACGCATGTTTCACAAACAATATATGAGTTGCCTTGAAATATTTTTGTTTATTATCATTTTGAGGGCTTCATTTTTGACTATTTCCAGAATAAAAGGTTTGAACATGAACACCCTTTCTTCAATTGAATAGTTCATGTTTATAACACAAATTACAGCACGACTTATAACGCAATTTCATTAAAAAAATAAGCTGGCAACATGACATTAAACAAAAATATTTCAAGGCAATTCATATTTTTTTGAAACATGCATAGCATTGCATACTGCATAGCTCCTATGGCCAGGTTTGGTGGTTAACACTCGGTATAGTGTACTAGCACTGCGGGCATTGAAAATTTCCCCAAAATTTCCCAGTGTATTCTGAAGTTTAACTGACACGCTGTGGTTTAAACTGAGATTGTAATTCCGAGTGATGATCCTCGATCAAACAATTTTAGGAAGTATGTACAATAGCAGTTGCACCTCCAGGAAATGGACAATACTGCTTTAAAATATACGGTCAAATATAACATAGGGTTGGCCCCTTGTACCCCGATGAAGGTGCAGATACACCATCATACGGACAAATTTATATATTAGATTCGGAACTTGCAACTACAGAAAGGTTACGTAATTCAGCAAATTCTGGTTGCATTTCATCGATAATGGGGCAGTTAGGTGCTCTTTTATCTCATATAAATCCATATGTTGCTTCATTGCGGATGATGAAAGAGGTTATTGAAGAAGAGGAAAGTCTACCTCACGACCTTCTTCATTTCCGAGACTTACGTCAAGTCTCGGAAATCAAGAAGGTTGTGGTCTAGCTTTACTGCAAAATAGAACAAGTACATCTGTAAGAATGTTTTTTGACATATCTAAAACCATGGATCAAAGGCGGTATAATGCACCAACTGCCAATGTAGCACGTGTCCAGAGATTTTATTTCAAATGCTTAAACTTTAACTGCTGTTACAGCCGGATTCATCAACGAGGCGTAAGTCGTTAGTCCGACTACTGAGACTTGCGCCCGTGTAAACCTATTCATATGAACCGGTTTACACGGGCGCAAGTCTCAGTAGTCGGACTAACGACTTACGCCTCGTTGATGAATCCGGCTGTAAGCGGGCATGACTATATGAAGTAAAATTAAGTAAATAACAATTTTTAGCTTTAATTATTAGGTAATTTTAACATTAGTAAATTTGATATGGTTTGTATCCAATTTGAAATTATTGTTTAGTTTCAATTTGAAGTCGAAAAGGTTTAGTAGTGACATCTCCACTAACTGTGAATTTACTACATTATAATAATTTCCATTTAACATTAAATGGAAAAAAGAAACTTTTCAACAGCATCCAATATGTATGAAAGTAGCCTGAAGCCTATCCAAAAATATGATAATATATAGGTATATACAGGGTGAGTCATAATTAGGTGTAAATTTTTTTTAACCAAAGCTTCTTTAGGCCAAAACAAAGCAATTAACCTAATATACCTTAGTACCAAATTACTTCCTGAAAAAGATACAGGGTGTTAATGAAAAAAAAAATTCTATTGTTGGAAAGTAAACATTTGAATAATTGTTAAAATCAAGTAGTCTGATTTTGATAGTCAATTTTAATTTTGAAACAATATCAAGACAATGGCTCTCATAAACAGTCGTTAATTGTTTGAAAGTCTTTGTTGTGTTTTTTAAAAGATCGATTGTCTTTCAAAATGGGTGATTTTACCAAAAGAAATAGCAGACGTCATTTTCGTGTATGGCTTTTGCAACAGAAGCGCCTTAGCAGCTGTTAGGGAATACCACCGCAGATTTCCTAACAGAAGAATCCCAAATGATTAGGTCTTTACTGCAGCCTTTCGAGGATTGGGTGAGGTTGGTTTTCCGCGAGCTCAAGGGGTTGGTGTACCGCAACAGGAAAATGTAATGCAAGTAGAGGAAGCTGTGATTGGTTTGGTTTTAGACAATCCTACTACAAGTACTCGCCGAAATTCTGCGCGGTTAGGACTTTCACAAAGTTTTGTTTCACGAACTCTGCTTAGGGAGCAATTACACTCTTATCATTATATGAGTGTTCAAGCTCTTCATTCTGCGGATGCCGAGCAACGTGTAGTTTTTTGTCGGTGGCTTCTTGGAAGGATAAATAACGATCCCAATTTTATTCTATCTATTTTATTTACCGATGAAGCGAATTTTACCAGGGACGGGATTACAAACTTTCGAAACCTGCACCATTATTCATTAGACAACCCTCATGTAAGGAGTAGAAGGTTCCAGCAACGATTTTCTGTCAATGTAAGGGGAGGAATTTGCAATGGTTCTTTACTGGAGTTACAACAACTCGATAATCGGTTCAATGCGAATGGTTATCAACTTTCTTGAATACCAGCTGGATGAAAACATTAGACAACAGATGTTCTTCCAACAAGACGGTGCACCTCCTCACAATGGCAGAAACCTACGGAATGGTTAAATGACTATTTCAATGGTAGCTGGATCGGCCGATTTGGTCTTGTGAGATGGCCGCCAAGGAGCCCTGACTTAAATCCGCTGGATTTATTTTTATGGGGTTTTTTAAAACAGCTGGTTTACCGTGAGGCAATTAACACGAGGGAACTGTTACAGCAAGCAACTTTCGAGGCTCCTAATGAAATTCGTCAAAACTATAATATTCACCAAGTGTATGGATCGTTAGTACAACGGTGCCATTCTTGTATTGAAGCTGGAGGGGGCATTTTGAACATTTGCTATAGTTTTCTCTTATTCAATCATTGTTTTGTTAATTTTGTATTTATTTTGATGTATTTTCAAATTAATCAGATAAATAAAAATTTTTTCATTAACACACCCTGTATCTTTTTCAGATAGCATTTTGGTAGTAGGTTGTATTAGGTTAATTGCTTTGTTTTGGCCTAAAGAAGCTTTGGTTAAATTTTTTACACCTAATTATGACTCACCGTGTATATTATAAATTATAAATACATCTTTTGGAAATTTTTCTGTTTTTAAAACTATCTGCTACGATAGATATTAAATTCGTTTTATACGACCCTACTGTAAACGCGCGGCATGTGCTGCGGGTACCCAGCTAGTTTTAAAATGTTTCACAAAAATCAGATCTGTCGTGATAATTTTTATTTTAAATTGTTTCACAAAAATCAGATTTGTCGTGAAATTTTTATTTTAAATTGTTTCACAAAAATCAGCTAAAGTCCGTTTTTTTTTAAAGATCCACCACCTGTTGATTTCAGTTGGTATAATAAAAAAATTGAAATTTTTAGTAATTTTTGTCAATATATGGTAACATTGATTCAAAGATCAATCAAAATGTTCTGTCAATTTATGCGTGCGCATCACTACATTTCAAATTTAAATTATTAAAAATGTTAATTAAAACATAAAGAAGACTAGGTACTCTAATATAAGATTTATTTTTATTGATGAAACCCCGATTTACAAAAACGATTCTGCTACTAAATCTTGGACTATTGACAACCTTCCCAAGAAAGATTAGAAATTAAGGAAAGCAGGTTTACAGTGCTCCATCCTGGGTGTGTTGAGGTTTCTTAGATGGATGTAGTTAGCTTTTAAGACCCAGAAACAATGATCGGGATTATCACAAAACGATGAATAGTCAGCTATTTAAAGAGTGGATTGATCAATTAATTTCAGCTCTATCATTTGATGGTTTTAAAACTGTTATTATTTTTGACAATGCCCCATGTCATTCTGTCCGTTTGGAGAGACCTCCAATACATTATTCCAATAAAACTGCAATGGGAAATTATTTAATAAACTGTAACGTTCCATTTTAACTTACATGTACAAAAGTTCAATTATGGCAGCTGATAAATAACTTAGGACAAATGGACTTTATGTTCAAAATATACCGCCAATCGTAATATATCAAGGTGACGATTCGGATAGAGATTCAATTTTGAACCATATCTCTCATAATATGATGATTCAGAATTTGAACCGCCCGAATCTGATTCTGAAAATAATCCCAATTATTCTAATCCTGAATACCTACCTACATTTTTTCTATTCTTACCTCGAATTATTTATATATTAATTATTATAAAACTATAATACTTCTTATTAAATCGGGCAAATTTACATAAACTCAGCATATATCCAAATAAATCAACAATATTTAACAAAATATATGAAAATACTTCTTGTGAAAATCACTTGTCAAAATTAACCATTAAATTTATTAGTCCTAACCCTACTTTAAAAATTACTAAAAAATTTCACCAGCAGCGTTGCCAAACATACTTTCGAGAGAAATTGCGAGGTTGGTGGATCTTTAAAAAAAAATAGACTTTATGTCGTGATGTAGTTGAAAATTGTTTATTATTAGAAACGTCAGAAAACGTTTTGTACGCGTTTTTTTAAAACAGTTCGTATTGATTCTGCAATAGTGAAAATGGATTGTGATGAAATCGAATTTGTTGGAAAAGTCCAAGTTGTGGAAGTCGCCAACATTATGGTCTAATTTTTCGATGATAAAGGAATTAATATCTGTAATTGTTCTAATTCTAATGGGTATGTTACTAAATAAATTATAAACAAATTCCACTAGTGTTAAAAATCTGTTTTCTACTAGTGTTAAAAGTATTTTTAACATGCTACTTTATAAAATTGAATTTCTAACCCGGGTAACTTTAACTAAAAGTGTCATTTTTAATGACAGTTGTATAAAAAAATGTTTTAAATCTTCTAGATCGTATATTTATAGGTAATCATTTTTTATCTTATAGCTGAGAAAGTAATTCCCACGATTATCATGCAGCGTTTTCCTGAAGAAGAAAAGAAAGAAACGAAGTGAGTAAACATTTTTTTCCTTAAAAAAAACGAGATAAGGGTGCAACCTGCTAAAAGGTGATTTAACGAGTTTCTTATGACCCCTTTGTCGGTGATGGACCTTCCCGATTTAGGGGATGAGGATCATATCAAATTCTGTTCAAGAAGAAGCCAAGTCCCAGAAAAGAACTCCGAGATCATTCGTGGTCCAAAACTGACCCAACACAGTCTGTGTGTCTTGGTATTCAACACATTTTTTGTTTTACAGGATGCTCTCAGGACTACCACAATCAGTTGCGCCAAGAGAATTTCAGGAACATCCACTGAACTTACGAATGAATCCAAATCCAATTTTGCCCGTGCCTCAAAATCCACAAACTCCCATACAAAACACTTTTGATAATTTAAGTGCAACCCATTTCGGGAATGCACCACTGCCTCCTATTAAAGATAACGAAGGGGATGCGGAAGTGCAAAAACCGGATGGTAGTTTAATTTATCCTCTCATGGAAATATTTCCTGAAGCTTGTCCGCAGTACCTACATAATAAAAATTTGTGAAGGAAAAAAGAACAATCCTGGTGTTTTAGATGATCTTATTTCGCAAATTTTGGAAAGTATGTTATTTGGATTGAATTATTTTTATATTGTTTTGATTGTTCCTCGCGTTTCCAGATGATTCTCCAAAGATCCAAAAAGCTCCAAGCCCTATACACACAATGGATTCTGTAGAACAATTAGCTATCCTCAAGGAAATCCTTCCAGATGCGGATCCTAGTTACCTTCAAATTCAATGCGACTGGTTCATGGATAAACCGGAGGAAATGAAAGCTTTTATAGCAAACGCGATAGAAAACCCCACTTATCCGAAACTAAAGGATTATTTAAGGTAACAATATTTAACTAATAGTATATTATTCAACGAGCATGTTAGGATATGAATAATAGCCAATAACATGCGAGTTAAATACTATACTTTGTCCACGACTATTACTAAATAACAACAATTTTTGTAAAAATTTATACTTACCAGAAACATTTTTTTAAAAACTTCATCTAATCAGCCATGACATTCTACCTATATCAAAGGCAGCAATTGTTTTTGATGTTATTCGAGAAACGTCAAAAAATTAATACGGTGCGCGAGATTTTGCTTTGGCAAATATTTTGTATTAAAAAAGTTAAAAATGAACAAAATGACTTCTTTAAGTTTGACAAATCTCAGGGCCTCGAAACTAAGTTGGGGTATGTTGTATTGTATTGTATTTTGACATTTTGTCCTTTTTTTCTGTATTATTATTATTATCATTAACGTTTATTATTTTTTTTATAGAACCTGTTACAAATGTAATAAGAAATTCATCAAAACGGAAGGGTGCAATTTAATGACTTGCCCTTGTGATGCCTTGATGTGCTACGTTTGCGGAAAACCCGTTAAAGGCTACAAACATTTTAACGGAGATGGAGGAGACCAGTATTATTTTTGTAAGTGCAACTTTTTTTTACCTTGGATTCGAAATCTATTTTTCGTTCGCCCACAGATTTTTTTTTCCTGTGGACGAGACATGATTTTTTTAACAAGATTGTTTTCTTTCCTTCAATAGATGTTCCTTGTTCAGCAACACAAATAATTTACACAAAGAAGCGGTTTTGAAGGGTGCCGAAGAGGCCAAGAAAGAAATGGGTCTTGATGCTAATCCTACAAAGTTTAAAAATGATCCAGCTGCGGATGTAGAACAACATTATACAAAAATTCCCTAAAGACGCCCTCCTGTTGACAATCTGTTGGGTGCAATTGCAGGCATTGCTCGAAATTTGGTATGTTTTTAAAATAACGTTTAAAAATTTATAGCTCACGTAGTACGATCGAAATTAATTAAAAAAATCTAACAGTTTCCGTTATAGTGAAGTCCATTTATTGTGCAATATAGCATATTGCAAGTTAAATGGTGCGCTCACTTTAGCAATGGAATGTAGGCAACCCATTAGAGACACTGCTATAATAGTCGGGGCACGCTAAAGGTGCATCTACTACGTCATCAATCGCATTTTCTGGTAATTTTGTACTACCAATCTTGAAACAGTATAAAACTGTAATATTTTTTAGCGAATTACGTATTAAGGCGCGTCCACACTAGTAAAAATATACGTTGTGTGTTGAATGTAGAATTCGGCACAAATATTTGCGTCGCAAAGGCGCTGCAATCGCTGCAATCGCTGCATAAATATTTACGCCGTGCGCCGTCCGTTCGCGCTCAATACGTGTGTGATGGTTTGTTATTATTAATTTTTGAAATGATCCGTACTTTCATCCAAGGATAGTACATTCAATAATCTGCTGCAACCATTCTGTTTTTTATTTTGATACAGATGTTTAATCCAATAGCGTCTGTTTCTTTTAAATTTCTTTTTTCTTCATAATAAGATTATGCATAACAATGAAAGCAGCACATTTCCTTTTATTTTTTTATTATTAATGTATCAGACATGTTTTAGCCGTTACCTACCTACTTGGGTTAACAAAGTATGATTTAAATTAACTCCCACTGACAAAATACGCCACAATCACTGGGTTCACGAAAAATACGTCCACACTAGAACGACGTTGCAGCGCAAATCTCTTTGATGTATTGACAAAAACCGACAAGGAATGGATCGCGTGTGTTGAATTTGGCGAAAAGTTTTACGTACGTTCGGATGCGGCGAACACGTCTACATTTGCGTAAATTTGTAACTCACGCACAAATTTGTGGCGAATGAAACATACAACGCATATTTTTACTAATGTGGACGCGCCTTTAAAAGTATGCTTTTTATAAGCCCATATAATGCTATTTTACAGTTATTATTTTTATTAATTAGTTGCAAAAAATAAAAACGTTTACTAATTAGTATTTTATTCGTCCTATAAGTTTTTATTTAAGCACATGATCATTGTTGTTTTTTTTTATTGTGTGTATATTGCTCAAACGTCAGTCTGACAGTTTGAGAAACACATTAGCTGCGTTCAATTCCGTCAGCGACAAACAGCAAAACGTTTTGAACAGCTTGCTGAGATTCAATAGCAGCAATTTGCTGGCAATTGCTAGCATCGTTTGCAAGCGCAAATTTCACTTGCTACTTTCTGCGACCAGCGGAATCAACTGTCAAAAACGCGAATTGTTATGTGTACATAACGTTACTCTCAAAATTGTACATGCAAATTTATCGAAAAACAATAATTCTGATATAATTTTTATAATAATGAATAAATACACTTTTTTAGATGAAAAAACAAACATGATTCTTATTATTTTTGATAAAAGTGGCAATCTGGTCTCGTTTGAGGTTATGATTATAAATCAAAACAAACATAAGGTACCAGCAATGCGTTCAAATGTAAAATTTTTCGCTTTCAGTAAGCGTAAGCAATTGCTACTCTCTGCTCGTAGAATTGAACGCAGCCATTAAAGCAAATGACGTTTTGAGAAACAATAAATAAATACAGAGTAATTCATGACGTCATGGACGCCATTAAAAAATTGATGACGTAGATGCACCTTTAGCGTGCCCCGACTATATCACTTTTGCCCCCTGTTTACTGATTTTGATTGTTGGTTGTTAAATTACACAGTGTTTTTTTTTTAGTTTTTAATATAAAGAACAAGATTTAAAACGAACGATTTATTGAAAACATGATTTATACAGACGAAAAAAATATATATAAATCTGTATCACTCCGGATTATCGGATTATTATTAGGTAACGATAAGAATCATTTTAGTGTACAATACCCTAACAGATCAGTTCCTGATTTGTCTACAATATCAAGAACATCTAGAAAATTTGCAAGTGCAGGCTGTGTAGCACAACGTGAAAAAAGAAATCGTGGTAAAACAGTAACACATGAATTTGTACACATTTCTATTTTTTCTTCGTCTGTATAAATGATATTTTCAATAAATCGGTAGTTGTTCTATCCGATCAGATCCGATCCGACCTCTATATAATCCGACCTCTATATAATGCGCAAAATTCCGTTCAATGAAAAAAGTACCAAAGCGTTGAACGCAACAATCCACTTAAAAAATGATTATTAATATTAATAATACCAATATAACTGCATAAAACGTAATTACTTATTGCTAATTTGAATTATTAGCTCCTTGTAGTTACTTATTAAAGCCTCGGAAATGATTATTCTTCATTTTTATAAATTTGTTCGTATTAAAGTACACGAACGCACGGAAAGCGTAACACTATTGTTCACGACGCACGGTTACATTTACGAAACGAGCCGCAATTTAAGTTTTTTTAACGAAAAATCTAGTTTTTAAAAAGTAAAAACTTTATTGAGAACATAGAAAAAAACGGAGTAGCAAAAATAAGCGTGTAGTACTTTACAATACGAGTACTTGTTACTAACTAACTAAAATATAACAACTGTGGATGCCAGTTGCGATTAGGTAAAATGCAATTGTGCATACACAAGTAAAAGATAAAACTTATCTTTAATAAGAACAGCAGAATACAATACGTAACTAGCGTGATTTATATAACCTTTTTTTAAAACATATTCAGAAATGGAATTGTACCGAGCACTTTGTTCTTCTTTTTGAGTCATCATTTGACCAGCACGTCCTTAATTTTATTGTTAATTTTGACAGGTTAACAAATTGCTTCTCTTTGAGACAAATTGAGATTAATTTTTTTTTACATATAAATTTATTCAAGAAAGAATTTACACTCAAAAACTACATATAAAATGTAAAAAAATCCGCAACATTTAAAAACAATACATTTTAGAATGATATGGAATACAAAAGTAGTTTTTCTAATTTATTAGTTTATTGTTGAATATAGATACACTATAGAAGAGTCGCAAATTAAAATTTTTCTAGAGGTTTATATCTGAGTTGATTCGTTTAATTGTTTTATTACAGTTTTCCGCCCACTAGATAACCTTATAAGGACTATAAGTATGAATAATTAATCCTTATTTGTTTTTACTACATTTCGTTACAAACAAGAATTTTTGGAAATGTCAAAGTTTAATTCCACGTATCGCATTTCGTCTTCTTTTTAACATTTATATAGCAGCTACCACAGGAACAAACAATTTTTTTAAAAAACCACCCTGTATTTATTCCCAAATAAGGAACTGGTCTTGGTGACGTAAAACCAATTTTTTGTCGAAATTTCGGCGTCCTAAACGAAATACTCTCGCATATTTAATTTAATTTCTAATAATTAAGAAAACTGTAGATTTGTCCAAATATGAATCATCAATTTTGAAAAAATTCCGCTAAATATCTAAGAAAAAAAAGTGTTCTAAAAGGGATTAAGCTAATATTACATGAAAAATGATAACATTCCATATAAACACCAATGCAAAACAAATAGCACAATGAAAATTTTGATAGCTGTGGTCCTCCAACCTGTTCGTTCTTCTCGTACAGCCTCGGGTACAGCCAAATTTGGAGGACCACGCTGCCCCCGACGTCGTTCATTTGAAAACTAATTAGCAATTTTTTTAGGCTGCAGGTTCGTTTGTTGCACCAAATTGGCTTGCGCTGCCCTGGTGGGGTATTCATTTAAGTCGTGCTCCTGTACCCATGTTCTTAATATTGCTACAGCCTCTTCGGGAAGCCTAGGCCTGTTTTGGCGGACGCCAAGGACAGCGTCTGAAACAAGCCATAAAAAATTTCATTAAATATGACAGATCTGAGTTAAAGTGAGTGTTCATAAAATAGCAAGTAGGCTCTTCCGGTTACGAGTGTTTCCGCCGATATATCCGTGACACTAAAAAAAAAATAATTAATCAAAATATATGCAAAAAGTGCAATAAAAGGCAAAACCTCGAGTCATTGTATTGCATAGTCATGCATAGTATTGCATACTGCATAGGTCCTATGGCCAGGTTTGGTGGTTAACACTCGGTATATTCTATAATATGCCGCATGTCCACTCGTAAATCCAACATTTAATAACCTCCGTTTACATTACATTAGGTAGTACTTACTTTGTTGTGTAGTTTTGAAAAATATCACTAAAATTTTGAAGAGCCGCTGCGTTCTAATCAGACTGTGTTGACACGAAGATTAGAAAAAGCACAATAATGGCAATGATTGTATTTTTGACCAGGTAGTAGTTGCCTGCTATAGGCTGTAATAGGAGTTGCCGACGTTGTTTTTCGCGTGGTGCACGTTCTATGTATGGGGCCTTTCTATGGGTCCCATGTTGTTCCATAGTACTGAACCTTGTACTGCTGTTTGTGCAGCATTTTGAAGGCCGTTGCCCGGACGTTGCCGAAAGGTTTTTAAGAAATTCAAAAAAGGATTCACTGAAGCGACTTCCATAATTTAGGTAAAACAAATATGAAAAATATGCAAAAATTTAGAATGATGAATGAATAAACAAATTTCAGTATAGTGTTATACAATCACAGTCTCCAAATTTATCAAAGCAAACATATTATTAATAGTTCATTTCCGTTTATTAAAAATGTTCCATAAGTTTCATATCTATATTTGTAATTCCAATGTATCTTGAATAATTATAAACCTTGGACCATCCAAAATGTATAAATATAAGTATTTTGTTAGAATAAGATCATTATTAATTATTATTATTCAGTAATCAGTATCTCGTAGTCAGTATCCATTGTTAATTCATTCTTATTAACTTATAAAGTAACAACTTGCTGCATCTTTAAAATATCTTGTACTTGGGGCTAAAAAATTTTTTTGGATTTGAAATAGAATTGTCATATAGAAATATACCTACTCTGTTTTTTCTCTTTATCATTCAGAGTAGGCGAAGTCAATTTTAGATATATTTATAACAGTGTAGAAAAGTTACTAAAGTCACCATCGGCCTCGGGTCGTTATTATTCTTATAATACCCTAGATACCTTAATAACTATTATAATTAATTATATTTGGTACAAGAAATTTAAAATTACAAATAGGCTATACCCAGAAATACACATAAGTATTTCTGGTTTATACTTAAAGGAAATTAGTTATTCTAGGGCAAGAGTGAGTAAGGTTGCCTCGTAACAAGGTTACTACGTCACTGGTATGCTATCTGCACAATGTACTATTGTAGAATCAAGGTCGCCTTACTAATACATTGCAATATAATTGTTTAAATAGGTACCCTAGAATTGGGAAAGACCGGGCCTTAGTAACATACCCATTAGAATTAGAACAATTACAGATATTAATTCCTTTATCATCGAAAAATTAGACCATAATGTTGACGACTTCCACAATGGACTTTTCCAACAAATTCGATTTCATCACAATCCATTTTCACTATTGCAGAATCAATACAATTTTTTTTAATAGGACTGGAACCTCGAGCTTTCTCGTCCTAACATGCTCGTTGAATAATATTAAACAAATTAATACAATAAGGTAATTATAACATTAGTAACTTGGGTTATGGCTACTCCTGGTTTCTTTTGCGCTGTTCATTTCGGGCCTCCGCCCGATACCTATAGCCTTTTGCGCAAGCGTCATGATTCGCCATATGAAGGCTGCTATTCTTATTATGTCGCGTGGATGCATTTCCAAAGCCAAGACCGCCATACCTTCTCTCACATCTCGGACAAAGTTTATGAAGTTTTATATATCTACCCTCCATTAATTATGTTTGTAAAATGTTTGTAAAAAACACAGGGTTAAAAATTCCCCTTTATAAAATTTAACAAACTGTGTAAACAAGTTTGTTATGGTTACGTTCACAAATCACCAACGTTACGTTTACGTGTTGTTTATTTTACGAATTATTTTGATTAGATTTGTTTTTCTGGATTATTTCGTCTTCGGGCTTGCTCGCGACGGGCCTGGAGCCTAAATCGCGCCTTTTGGTTGTGGTTCATTGTGCGCCAAATGCGCGCACCTTCTATTGCGATAGTTGTGGCGTCCAGGCCCGGATTTCGTTGCCGAAATTCCCGTAGAAAATTGAAGAAGGGATTTATTGAAATTCTTGCATGTCGATCCATTTATGAAAATAAAATTAAATTAACACTTACAATTTGAAAAAAATAACCGTACTACTTGAATTTTAACATATATTCTGAATTACACCTCCCTCTTAAATCCGTTAAACTGTGTTTCATTTGCATCTTCGAAAGTTTCATTATGTGAATCACGTTTTTTCTTCTTTTTCTTCTTTGCAAAGCTTTCAAAACCATTAGCATCAATATTCATACAATTTAAAGTTTCAGATTCACAATTGTTTCTTTTATTAATTAATCAAAATATATGCAAAAAGTGCAATAAAAGGCAAAACCTCGAGTCGTTGTACTCGTGCCATTCGCGCGAGTAAGGATGCAGGCAGGTGGCCGTGTAATGACCCCTTTTTAGTGTGCCAATATGGTTTACAATGCCGTATAAATTGTACACACATTCTGGGCTTGATTCCGCAGCATAATTGCTCATATCCAAACCTTCTAACGGAAAATTAATTAATTGAGATAGTTTTCTTCGTCTGATTGTTCTATGCGCAAAACGCTTGATATCTAAATCACGTTAAGGTTATAATTAATTTATTATAAATTTTATTGAGTCGGGGAAAAAGGATACGAATTACCAATATGTTTGGAAACTTTTGGAAACTGAACGATTTTGTACAGTATCTTCCGTCTTTACAGTTCGAACATGTCTAAACAAACAAATACATCTTTAATTGAAAAAGGAAATTAAACCACAAAACCAACTGGGCCAGATTTTTATTTTATAATAATCCTATAACAAGCAAAAAATTATTAGAAAAAAATTAAGCCTTGGCTCATATTTGGACAAGTTTTCCCCACAGACGAATGTCGGATACACCGGACATGTCTTGCACTGCATGACTTGTTTACTGCCGAATATTTTCGGCATAGGTACCTGACATTCTTATCAGTCAAATCTGAATTGACCACTGATATAACCGATGATAGTTGTTTAAAACTTTAAACCTTGGACGGATACCGGGTGGTGATTATTTCGATGCTCACCATTGGTATCTCGGGAACGGTAAACGATACAAAGTCGGTTAAATTAGACAAAAGTTGCGTGCTTTTATGACGATTGAGAATCTGAAAAGAAATCCAGGATATTTTGATTGCTTCCCGATTTATCATGAAAAAACTGAAAATAATTACGATTTTTAGTAATTTCTCTCTTAAATTGTTATTTTTTATCCCAGCTACGATTCTATCCCTGATAAGGGAATAAGACACTAAAGCACGACAAAAAATGAAACATCACTGGATTCTCAGTCGAAAGATGGTGATCATTTTTATCATCGTTAAGAGTAAAAAAAATGAAATAAAAAAGAAACGATAATGTTATACCTTTATCTTTCTTTTCGTGCTAATTTATAATTACAAATAATTTTGGAGCCATAATTTTTACTCATTTTGTAGCCGAAAATCTATTAAAAAATTAAAAAAAGGGTTGATACTATGCACAGGTTGTCTCGTACATTTTCCTTTATTATAATATATAAATAATCTCTTGTGGGGCTAGCTAAATAGACGAGAATTACGTTTTCTGTCGTATTTTTTGTCCTTTTTAATACTTTCCACTTGCAAAATCCCAGAAGACTTTCTTCCGTTACAGTACTTACAATTGATTCTGCTGGAGTAGGAATGAGAGAGATCTGACAAGGAGAAACATATTCAATAATTTCATCCTCTTTGGTTAATTCAGAGTTTTCTGCATTTTGCGATATCCGAATTAATTGCGGTCCAATACTTTCATTTCTTAGTAATTGTTCCTCATTACCTACTCTGATTTTCTTGTTTATTGAATGTTTTAACCGACAGAATTTGAACGTTTTCGTTTATTTATGTAAATAATAAATATTAAATAAAATACCGATTTCAACGGGAAATAACAAGATTTATTCGCTTTATACGTATTTAGATTCTCCTTTACTGAAGATTTTGGAATAAATATCTTTTTAAAAACACTGATAAGCGACTGACCTCCGACGGGTTGACTGGGGCCAGCTGCTTCCCGCAGTGTTAAAATAATAGAATCAAGGAGTTACTATATTTTGCATTTGTTATAATATCTTATATAGCTTTTGACAATGGCACAGTGATGCCGAAATACGTATAAAGCGAATAAATCTTGTTATTTCCCGTTGAAATCGATATTTTATTTAATATTTATTATTTATACAATCATGGATTTCAACAAAGTGACGCTTGAGAATGTCAATAAGTTTATTTATGACCTTTAATCAGCTCTTTCAGCTGTTTCCAAGGCCTACTATTACATGGTAAAATTATAATTATAGCTATTACTACTTTAATCCTTTCTGATAGCCCCATTCCACTACTTGCGGATCTATACCGTGACGTTCAGGAAGTTGTTCTAGCCACTGTTTCCATTCAACATAAGTACTTTCCATACCCAAAAGTGGTACACATAGTTGGCGTCGAAACGCATCTGCCACTTTATTAGCTTGTTTCTGCCATTCTTCACTTAACGGTTTATGTACCGAAAGGTTTGCAAGTTCAAGTTCACGTAGAGCATCCCAAAGTAAGGATCCATGATTTGTATTAAGTCCAACAGAATTTAAACCTTTTTCAAAGACCGAGTATGTTTGTTCGGGTTCACAGTTTCCAATACAAAACTGCACGTATTCTAGCCATACGCCAATAGCTACAAAAAAAAAACGCAACGTTAGTAGGTACCTATTACTACTTTTTATATGTAGGTACCTACTACTTACATAAATAATCATCTACAGCTTTAACAAACAGTGATATAACATATTTCTTTTCTGCAGGAGATTTAGATAACTTTATTTCGTTTTGTATCCACACCAACCAAATCGAAGGAGTCAATGGAAAATATTCTGAGAAACGTTCATAAGCTGCTCTCATTGATTTTAAGTCTCCTAGCTTATGGTATAAATCAACCAATTCTGTATGAACATCATAAGCCCAGTACTAAATCTAGACGAAAATTAAACCCGGACAAAATTAGTAGTAAGCTACAAATTGCAGAATCTCTTCCTCTTATTGTTCTTTACATCCTGTAAAAACCCACCGACCCTACGGAGGTGGGAACCACCCCAAAACCACCCCCAAATGTGCACTTTTACGGTTTTTATTTTTTTTCTCCCAAAACATAGCTAATATCAAAAAATTGCAAGAGACATTTCTTGTAGCTTATAAAATTTGCAATCGATTGGTGTATATTAATATATAAATTAATTATATTTGTAGGGTTACAAATCGCTACAAAGTATAAAATATTTATTTAAGTTACATATTTAAGTTTAAATCCACTCTTCAAAAAAATGATAATATATAGATATAGATATAGAAATAAGTTAAATACAGAAAAACATTTAACAAACGTTGAAATAAATGAAATATCATAAAGTGATATACATTAACACTGTGGCTCTGTTTCCTCCTCCTCGTTACTTCCATTTTGACACGAAGTGCCTTGGCAGTGCTCTCTTGGCTTTTCAATGGATAGGGGATGATGCCAGAATCTAGAAAAAACATGGGTTATGTGAAGTTATAGCGGGGTTTACATTAGGTAGTACATACATTTTTGTGTAGTTTTGATAAATATCACTAAAATTTTGAAGAGCCGCTGCTTTCTTGTTAAACTGGGTCGTCACGAAAATAAACGAAAAACAGAATAATGGCAATGACTTTTTGACTAGGGAGTAGTTGCCTGCTATAGGTTGTAATAGGAGTCGTTGCTTTTCACGAAGTGCACGCTGCATGAAGGGGGCCCTTTCTATGGGTGCCATGTTGTTCCATACCAAGGAACCTTGTAGCGCTGTTTGGGCAGCATTTTGATGGTCATTGCCCGGACGTTGTCGAAATGTTTTTAAAAAATTTAAGTAATTTCCGTAAGAATGGGTGTTGGTTCCGAGACTCGCGTCTAATCAAAACCCTAATCCTGTCAAATGCGCATGCGTATCTAAACCGCGCGAACAATTGCGAATGTTTGAAATAGGAGTGTGTTGTTGGTTGGTGTATTTAATTTCCCGAGTTGCGAATGTTTGAAAATTTGATAAGATTTTCGGAGCTACAAAGATGAAAAGAAAGAACATTTATTTTTATTTAAAAATGTTTATAATAATATACAAAATAATATAGAAGATTTTGGAATAAATATCTTTTTAGAAAACACTGATAAGCAACTGACCTCCGACGGGTTGACTGGGGCCAGTTGCTTCACGCAGTATTAAAATCATAGAATCAAGGAGTTATTATATTTTGCATTTGTTATTAAATATCTTATAGCTTTTGACAATGGCACATTGATGCCGAAATACGTATAAAGCAAAATAAATATTGTTATTCCAGTTAAAATCGATATTTTATTTGATATTTATATTTCTATAATATAGAAATAGGTACTTATTATTTTTTTGGGTTTGCTCTAAAATCAAAAGTAAAGGTTCTTCATCGTTAGTTGCAACGTCAGACTTTTTTTTCTTCCGTTTTAATTTTTTTAATGAAGGTAACCAACGTTTTTGATGTTCAACAATTTTGTTATGCTGATACCTTTGTGCAGGAACCATACTATCACCATCATTGTTACTTTCTAATTTCTATTCAACGTATTCCAGCAATAATGGATGAAACATTTTTTGATGCGTATGTAACTGCTTCAACATTGTTACTGCTCTTCACTGCAGCTATCAAAAAATTCAATTTTTCAAGAGCAATAATTTTTTCTGATTCAAGTGTATTGCCACTTGCGCTTGCTGAAGATGACTGGAAATAATGTCTTGTTCTGCATCATCTGAATTATTGTTTTCATCAATGGCTAACAAATTATTTTCATTTGAATCCTCTTCTTGTTCCTGAACAATTATTTCAGTAATTTTTAATCAACCATCAGTCGTCCATTAGAAGCAACAAGGTAACCTGCATATGACCTCCATAGATAAGGTAACCTGACGCATGATACGCATGCGCCCGATAATCTTATCAAATTTTCAAACATTCGCAACTCCGGTAATTAAATACACCACCCGACGCGACACACTCGTATTTCAAACACTCGCAAGTTCGCGCGGTTTAGATACGCATGCGCACTTGACAGGATTAGGGTTGGGATATAGACGCGAGTGGTTCCGAGGTAACTCTGTTAACGTCTTCGTGCAGCCCGTAAAAATTCTTGGGCATCCTGTTGCCAATACCCCATAAATCTTGGTGCAATTCGTTGTAATTGCGATTTTAAACTCAGAGTGTTAACGACCCGATCTGATGAATCTTCCGACCAAATTTCTTTAATCACTTGGAAAAATTCTAAAAAAGGGGTAACAATTAGAAAGTTATTATAATTTTTCGGAATTATTTAATACCTTTAATAAGAGCCCCTTTCATACTAGTATTAATATCACTAATGTAATTATTATTCTGAATGTATTCGAGCAAGAGCTTACTATTCGAGAGGCACTGAATGAGGGGTTTACATTAGGTAGTACTTACTTTGTTGTGTAGTTTTGAAAAATATCACTAAAATTTTGAAGAGCCGCTGCGTTCTAATCAGTGGGATCACCACGGATATTAGAAACAGGATGGCAATGGCGAGAATTTTGAATGTGGAGTAATTTCCTACAGGTTCTAATAGTTGTCGACGACGTTGTTTTTCCCGTAGTGCACGTGCTATGTAGGGGGGCTTTCTATGGGTCCCATGTTGTTCCATAGTAAGGAACCTTGCACTGCTGTCTGTGCAGCATTGAGGTGTCTGTTCAATTGGCGTTGCCGAAAGGTTTTTAAGAAATTTAAAAAAGGATTCACTGAAGCGACTTCCATAATTTAGGTAAAACAACTGTCAAAATATGCAAAAATTTAGACTGAGAAATGATAAACAAATTTCACTATAGTGTTATACAATCACAGTCTCCAAATTTATCAAAGCAAACATATTATTAATAGTTCATTTCCGTTTATTAAAAATGTTCCATAAGTTTCATATCTATATTTGTAATTCCAATGTATCTTGAATAATTATAAACCTTGGACCATCCAAAATGTATAAATATAAGTATTTTGTTAGAATAAGATCATTATTAATTATTATTATTCAGTAATCAGTATCTCGTAGTCAGTATCCATTGTTAATTCATTCTTATTATCTTATAAAGTAACAACTTGCTGCATCTTTAAAATATCTTGTACTTGGGGCTATAGAGTGTTGCTATAGATTTACCATTGTTTTAATTATAAGACCTATGTGTTTTATTAATATCATAAGACGTCTCTTTTTGTTGATGTGTGAGCGTGCGCCATACCTCCCCGGCCTCGACAGCAATCTGGGACATGGGCCAACCTATTCTCAGGTGCTGGTACATCATAAAATAGTTAATGAACGGGTTTAATAGTGGAATTATGACCTTACAATAATACTGGTTGTGGATAAAATAATTTAATTATTTGATGATATTTACAATGATTATATCATTGTCATTTTGAAGTTTGAAATAATATTTATTCCTGCATGTTTATAATTAATTATATTTGGTACAAGAAATTTAAAATTACAAATAGGCTATACCCAGAAATACATATAAGTATTTCTGGTTTATACTTAAAGGAAATTAGTTATTCTAGGGCAAGGTTTATATAGTGAGTAGGTTGTCTCGTAACTTCAAGGTTACTACGTCACTGGTATGCTATCTGCACAATGTACTACTGTAGAATCAAGGTCGCCTTACTAATACATTGCAATATAATTGTTTAACAACGCCGCTGCTTTTATTTGCCTATTGAGAATGCGCCGCCTTATAAGCAATATTTTAAACCAGCATACCTGTGACGTCATGCCGATGCCGCCGCGCTTCTGATTGGCTAAAAGTTACGAGGCAACCTACTCACTATATAAACCTTGATTCTAGGGTACCTATTTAATAAATGGTCATCCACTACTATAGTGGATCAGCATCGCAATCTGGGTCAGAGTCGGAACCAAGAGATTCATTCGATTCTGAATCAGACTCGCCCAATATAATAATAATTGGAGGAACGTTATCTACATTAGTGTCACCCATGAATTTAATCCAGTCCTTATCTAAAATTTTATATACGGCACTATTCGAAATCAATATAATTTGCATCACATTTTTTAAATTAGGTTTAATATCATTAACTTACGGAAAATATACTTGGCATTCCCTTATCAGGGATAGAATCGTAGCTGGGATAAAAAATAACAATTTAAGAGAGAAATTACTAAAAACACGGCAGTTAACATTGGCTGTATGTATCGACATTTGCCGTGCCGATGAAGAAACACATCCTCATAAGTTTTTAAAATGTTCATGCATCTCTTCCTTTCTTCTTCGTCATTGCCCTCATTTTCCTTGGTGCTGCTTACCTGTTCTAATCTATAACGGTTAGTCCTAGGAGCGGCTGGGTGTCGGATTTTGTTACATAGAACTGTAACAATGCTTTCCCCCCACGTTTCCTTTCACATTCTAATTTACAAGTGCCGTTTATGTCGATTTCGTGATTTGTATATGATATCAGTTTCTTTGTTGATTTATCCAAAGGGAAATCATTTTCCAGGTTTTTGTATAGTGAATATGGTATTAAATTTGCTTTGGCTACCCGTATCCAATTTTCAGTCGATTTTCTTTATTCCCACCCTTATTTCTTCAAACCATTCATTCGCATTTTTAATTGCATTTATCTGCAGCTGGTGGATTTCTTCTACCTTATAAATCGCTCCAATATCTAATCTTCCATCGTACTCTTCGGTTGCAGCTTCATACACTTCCTGGACGTATCTTGCTCTACACGCCTTTGCAAAATGGTTAAACCGATTGCATTTTGTGCATCTTTGACCAAACGCTGGGCATTTCCCTGCAAGTCTGTTCATTTTGGATAATTGCTTCGCCGTTTCTTCATCGGCACGGCAAATGTCGATACATACAGCCAATGTTAACTCTGCCGTGTTTTTAGTAATTTCTCTCTTAAATTGTTATTTTTTATCCCAGCTACGATTCTATCCCTGATAAGGGAATAAGACACTAAAGCACGACAAAAAATTAAATATCACTGGATTCTCAGTCGAAAGATGGTGATCATTTTTATCATCATTAAGGGTAAAAAAAATGAAATAAAAAAGAAACGATAATGTTATACCTTTATCTTTCTTTTCGTGTTAATTTATAATTACAAATAATTTTGGAGCCATAATTTTTACTCCCGTCTCCGCGCTTGTTCTCGTTGCGCTTCGATACGGTACTTCGCTTTCTGTTGCGCCTTCATACCGTTCCATACCCGACCGCCTTCGATGACTGAGGCGCCGCATTGAGGCCGGGATTTTGTAGCCGAAAATCTATTAAAAAATTAAAAAAAGGGTTGATACTATGCACAGGTTGTCTCGTACATTTTCCTTTATTATAATATATATAAATAATCTCTTGTGGGGCTAGCTAAATAGACGAGAATTACGTTTTCTGTCGTATTTTTTGTCCTTTTTAATACTTTCCACTTGCAAAATCCCAGAAGACTTTCTTCCGTTCCAGTAGTTACAATTGATTCTGCTGGAGTAGGAATGAGAGAGATGTGACAAGGAGAAACATATTCAATAATTTCATCCTCTTTGGTTAATTCAGAGTTTTCTGCATTTTGCGATATCCGAATTAATTGCGGTCCAATACTTTCATTTCTTAGTAATTGTTCCTCATTACCTACTCTGATTTTCTTGTTTATTGAATGTTTTAACCGACAGAATTTGAACGTTTTCGTTTATTTATGTAAATAATAAATATTAAATAAAATATCGATTTCAACGGGAAATAACAAGATTTATTCGCTTTATACGTATTTAGATTCTCCTTTACTGAAGATTTTGGAATAAATATCTTTTTAAAAACACTGATAAGCGACTGACCTCCGACGGGTTGACTGGGGCCAGCTGCTTCCCGCAGTGTTAAAATAATAGAATCAAGGAGTTACTATATTTTGCATTTGTTATAATATTTTATATAGCTTTTGACAATGGCACAGTGATGCCGAAATACGTATAAAGCGAATAAATCTTGTTATTTCCCGTTGAAATCGATATTTACTTTAATATTTATTATTTATACAATCATGGATTTCAACAAAGTGACGCTTGAGACTGTCAATAAGTTTATTTATGACCTTTAATCAGCTCTTTCAGCTGTTTCCAAGGCCTACTATTACATGGTAAAATTATAATTATAGCTATTACTACTTTAATCCTTTCTGATAGCCCCATTCCACTACTTGCGGATCTATACCGTGACGTTCAGGAAGTTGTTCTAGCCACTGTTTCCATTCAACATAAGTACTTTCCATACCCAAAAGTGGTACACATAGTTGGCGTCGAAACGCATCTGCCACTTTATTAGCTTGTTTCTGCCATTCTTCACTTAACGGTTTATGTACCGAAAGGTGTGCAAGTTCAAGTTCACGTAGAGCATCCCAAAGTAAGGATCCATGATTTGTATTAAGTCCAACAGAATTTAAACCTTTTTCAAAGACCGAGTATGTTTGTTCGGGTTCACAGTTTCCAATACAAAACTGCACGTATTCTAGCCATACGCCAATAGCTACAAAAAAAAAACGCAACGTTAGTAGGTACCTATTACTACTTTTTATATGTAGGTACCTACTACTTACATAAATAATCATCTACAGCTTTAACAAACAGTGATATAACATATTTCTTTTCTGCAGGAGATTTAGATAACTTTATTTCGTTTTGTATCCACACCAACCAAATCGAAGGAGTCAATGGAAAATATTCTGAGAAACGTTCATAAGCTGCTCTCATTGATTTTAAGTCTCCTAGCTTATGGTATAAATCAACCAATTCTGTATGAACATCATAAGCCCAGTACTAAATCTAGACGAAAATTAAACCCGGACAAAATTAGTAGTAAGCTACAAATTGCAGAATCTCTTCCTCTTATTGTTCTTTACATCCTGTAAAAACCCACCGACCCTACGGAGGTGGGAACCACCCCAAAACCACCCCCAAATGTGCACTTTTACGGTTTTTATTTTTTTTCTCCCAAAACATAGCTAATATCAAAAAATTGCAAGAGACATTTCTTGTAGCTTATAAAATTTGCAATCGATTGGTGTATATTAATATATAAATTAATTATATTTGTAGGGTTACAAATCGCTACAAAGTATAAAATATTTATTTAAGTTACATATTTAAGTTTAAATCCACTCTTCAAAAAATGATAATATATAGATATAGATATAGAAATAAGTTAAATACAGAAAAATATTTTAACAAACGTTGAAATAAATGAAATATCATAAAGTGATATACATTAACACTGTGGCTCTGTTTCATCCTCCTCGTTACTTCCATTTTGACACGAAGTGCCTTGGCAGTGCTCCCTTGGCTTTTCAATGGATAGGGGTGATGTAATACGAGAATCTAGAAAAAACATGGGTTATGTGAAGTTATAGCGGGGTTTACATTAGGTAGTACATACATTTTTGTGTAGTTTTGATAAATATCACTAAAATTTTGTACGCTGCGATTCTAATCAGATTGTGATCACGAAGATGAGGAAACTCACAATCATCAAAATAATGGTGTTTCTCAAGTAATAGCATCTTGTTCTCAGCGCATGTTCTTCTTGCAGCAAGCGTCTCCTGCGCCGTTGCTCGTGATGCGCACGGCGCTCAAAGGGCAGTTTTACTTCCTGTGGTAAATTATTCCATTCTATTGATCCGAGTGTAGCTGTGACGGCTGCATTCAGGTGTTGGTTTTCTATACGTCCACGAAACATCTTTAAAAAATTAAAAAAAGTATTTACCGAAATCCGCTCCATTTGGAATAATTTGAAAGAAAATATAAATATAATACAACAAAATATAGTAAAATTTAAAATGATAAATGAATAAACAAATTTCACTATAGTAATAATTACTTTGTCTTTTTTTACTTTCCCATACCACTACTGGTATAGGGAAGTATTGATATCATGAAAATTTTCGAAATCGAGATTTTCGCGGAAATACGTGTTTTGGGCCCCCAGGAACCCAAAAAAGTGGTCTAGAAAAAATGTCTGTCTGTGGGTGTGTATGTATGTATGTATGTATGCTAACTTTAAACGGTTCTCAGGCGCAAATTAGTAAAGCTAGACATACGCTTTCTGGGAGTTTCCTGTTGAAAAATTTATTTTCTACAACTTCGGTCTTATGTTATTTTTACCTATCCAGGGCGGTTTTCCCCGAATTTCAATTTTAATTCAGAATCTCTGGTTTATGCTAACTTTAAACGGTTCTCAGGCGCAAATTAGTAAAGCTAGACATACGCTTTCTGGGAGTTTCCTGTTGAAAAATTTATTTTCTACAACTTCGGTCTTATGTTATTTTTACCTATCCAGGGCGGTTTTCCCCGAATTTCAATTTTAATTCAGAATCTCTGGTTTATGCTAACTTTAAACGGTTCTCAGGCGCAAATTAGTAAAGCTAGACATACGCTTTCTGGGAGTTTCCTGTTGAAAAATTTATTTTCTACAACTTCGGTCTTATGTTATTTTTACCTATCCAGGGCGGTTTTCCCCGAATTTCAATTTTAATTCAGAATCTCTGGTTTATGCTAACTTTAAACGGTTCTCAGGCGCAAATTAGTAAAGCTAGACATACGCTTTCTGGGAGTTTCCTGTTGAAAAATTTATTTTCTACAACTTCGGTCTTATGTTATTTTTACCTATCCAGGGCGGTTTTCCCCGAATTTCAATTTTAATTCAGAATCTCTGGTTTATGCTAACTTTAAACGGTTCTCAGGCGCAAATTATTAAAGCTAGACATACGCTTTCTGGGAGTTTCCTGTTGAAAAATTTATTTTCTACAACTTCGGTCTTATGTTATTTCTACCTATCCAGGGCGGTTTTCCCCGAATTTCAGTGTTAATCCAGAATCGCTGGTTTATGCTTACTTCAAACGGTTCTCAGGCCTAAATTATTAAAGTTAGACATACGCTTTCTGGGAGTTTCTTGTTGGAAAATTTATTTTCTACAACTTCGGTTTTATGATATTTTTACCTATCCAGGGCGGTTTTCCCCGAATTTCAATTTTAATCCAGAATCGCTGGTTTATGCTTACTTCAAACGGTTCTCAGGCCTAAATTATTAAAGTTAGACATACGCTTTCTGGGAGTTTCTTGTTGGAAAATTTATTTTCTACAACTTCGGTCTTATGATATTTTTACCTATCCAGGGCGGTTTTCCCCGAATTTCAATTTTAATCCAGAATCGCTGGTTTATGCTTACTTCAAACGGTTCTCAGGCCTAAATTATTAAAGTTAGACATACGCTTTCTGGGAGTTTCTTGTTGGAAAATTTATTTTCTACAACTTCGGTCTTATGATATTTTTACCTATCCAGGGCGGTTTTCCCCGAATTTCAATTTTAATCCAGAATCGCTGGTTTATGCTTACTTCAAACGGTTCTCAGGCCTAAATTATTAAAGTTAGACATACGCTTTCTGGGAGTTTCTTGTTGGAAAATTTATTTTCTACAACTTCGGTCTTATGTATAATAATCATAAATACTTATCTTAATCTTAAACAACGTAACCTATCTACCGTTTTTTACTTTCCCATACCACCACTGGTATATGGGAAGTATTGATATCATGAAAATTTTCGAAGTCGAGATTTTCGCGGAAATACGTGTTTTGGACCTCCAGGATCCCAAAAAAGTGGTCTAGAAAAAATGTCTGTCTGTGGGTGCGTGCGTGCGTGTGTGTGTGTGTGTATGTAACGCCTGTAACGCAAAAACTAGTGAAACGATTTTAATGAAATTTTAAATGAAGGGGTATATCGAAAATTCATCGACAAAATAAGCTTTTCAAAAAAATCCGAAACCGGAAGCGGAAGTTAGACATGTTTTTTTGGTATCATTTTTTTCAGAAGCGGAATTTTGAAAATCTGAGTAGGGGATATGAAAGCAGGGCATAATTCAAGGGAAACAGTTTTTTACCGGACTCTCTAACTTCAAAATGGCGGTCGCTATGAATTTTTCAAAATTTCGACTTTAACGCCCCGTAACTCAAAAACCAGTTATCTGATCAGGTTCCGCAACAACTTGTTTGAAAGCCCTTTGGCTGTACTACACCAAGAAAAAAAATTATTTACTAAATCCAAAAACAGTCGCAACGACGCTCTTCCAAAAATTTTGAATTTTTTGAAAAATTATTACAAAAAAACTGGTCTAAGGAATTTGTTTAAATTTTCTATACTTCTGCAGCTTGGTATTAGCTACATTTTTGTTTTTGAAAATCGGAAATTGATGCTCCTATAGCGCCTTTATTAGTCAAAATATGAAAGAAGTTTCAATACAAAAGTTGTTCAGTATATAGATTTGCATTTTTCTAAATTTATATCACGTATACAGGGTGTTTAGTTTTCACAGTACAATAAGCAACTTTGTTATTTTAAATGAAACATCCTATATATTACTATATAATTGAATGCAAAATTGAATTGTCTATCACATAGTATAAGGTGTTCATATGGCTAAAATGGACGGTTGATGATAAATTCGTGAATTTTGAACTTTAAAACAGTGTAGGGTGAAATTTCTAAGTGCCGATATGTTCAAGTGACCATGCGCGACGGGAATTCCTTGTCGCCGGTTAATCCCAGGTTAATCCTAGCAGCCTATGAATATAAATAATCACACATGCGCAGATGAACACAATCGGCACTTGGTGTTAATTTTCAAGTTTAGTTTATCGGTTGTGGCGAACAATACTGTTGAACACCAAAAACGAATGTTTATTTTTAGTATGGGAAAGTCCAGGGGAGGTTTGCACCTCCACTTTTTTTAAAGTTGACGTTGGCTTATGAACCTTTAAGTTTACATAGGTACCTACATGTAAAGAACGTGCAATTGTTTTGTTCTCTATTCCTGATGGACATACTAAAGATAATCCCACTGCTGGAGCTCCTAGGACTGCCACAGCAATGAAGCAATAAAAATTTCAAACATTCTCAGTTCTTCGGCGCCCTTGGATCATTGCCGCCCCTGGGCTATAGCCCATTTAGCCCAATGGATAAGGAGGCACTGCTACTACCTTAAAAGTTTGTCAAGTGCTCGGAAGATTTCTGTAGACAAGGGGCCCCCTTGTTCTAAGAAAATTAGTTTTAAAGACTAGTGAAGAGAAAATCTTTGACGGTTCAGGAGTTATTTCAATTGTGACGGGTTTCCTTTCATACTGAAATTGTGTTAAATTGGTTTACTAGCATGCAAGTACAGAAGATATCCAGCTAAAGGTTTGCTTTATATTTTTAATAATTCACTGAAATTTGATGTGCATGAATTTCTTCCCCTCTTAAAATGCCTGTTGTGAATATTTACTATTGAGCCCCAAAAAAGATGTAATGAAAAGTTGAATGAAAAAATCTCTTTAAAAACGTATATTTTTTATTAAATATACGAAAATAAACTATATTCCATACAGATATACACAATTAAATAATAAAATACAGCTGGAGTAAGTTAAGTACGTAATAAATACAGGAATGTTTTTTTTTTCTAAACCTTATTTTCCAAAGCACGTATACAATGATCCGTTTTTTCAATAACTTCCTCAATAAAAGGTCGTACACTTGGATCTTCCTTGAGCATAAACAAAATTAAGTCATGAGTTTCCTAAAAAAAAAAACAAATAATAATTATAAGAATAAAAAAAGGTAATTTTTTCATAACAAACCTGGGAAAATGGAGTGTCTTCGGGGAAACTTATCTTCGCAGACATCACAGCTAAGGCCACAGAATCACCTCTTTCATAAACGGCATCAAAAGGTGATTTAAAATAACACATTGCATATAAAATACATCCAAGACTCTTTAATAAATACAAAAATTTGTCGTGATAACATTGCCAGAATCTAGAAAAAACATGGGTTATGTGAGCCGGTTTTACATTAGGTACATACTTTTTTGTGTAGTTTTTCGGGTTCACTAAAATTTTGTACGCTGCGATATCAGCCTGTGAAAACGCAGATTATCAACATCAGAATTATGCCCATGAAGATGTTTCTAAGAACGACGAGGTAGTTCGTTGTTCTTCCCACAGGTTCTTGCAGTTGTAGCCGGCGGCGTTGTTGTTCTTGACGCGCAATTCGCCTAAACGGGTATTTTTGGTTTGGGGTCAGGTGATTCCACTCGATCGCACCTTGTTGCGCCGTTAGGGCTGCGTTCTGATGGGCGTTGGCGGGACGTCCTCGGAATATTTTGAGAAAATTAAAAAAAGCATTTGCGGATGGGCGATCCATTTTTAATTTAAAATAAATTTGAAATTATTAGAATTTGACAAAATTTAGAATTATGAATGAATAAACAAAATATATCACTATAGTAACAAACATAGAGTAACAAATTTCGTTGTTACCATATTAATATTTATTTCGTCAAAAATACGGTGGTAAATGTGTAAACCCACCTTAATACAACACTGTAAATTAACCTAGTAGTAGAATATGCATGAAGTTAGCATATAGTTTTTTCCTTTGTTCTTGTAATGACAGATTGTTTCTTATATCGTTTACGACTGATAATATCCAGTGCGCACTCGTGGAGTTCAAGTTCTGAAACTTGCTCTCCACTGCTCTCCACTGCTACAAAATACAACAAGTGCATAGCACAGCCGAACGAATTTTAACTTCTTGGTGCGGCGTACATAACCTCTAATTCCGTGTTTATGGTGTTTGCCAGTTTTTGCTATCGTCGTTTTGAGGCACGTTTTTCGATAATAATAATAAATCATGAACAACAACGCATTTTATAATATGTTTCTTAAAGTTAACGACTTAGATTACACCCTAAATTTAGAAAAGTGGAGGTGCAAACCTCCCCTGGACTTTCCCATACTAAAAATAAACATTCGTTTTTGGTATTCAACAGTATTGTTCGCCACAACCGATAAACTAAACTTGAAAATTAACACCAAGTGCCGATTGTGTTCATCTGCGCATGTGTGATTATTTATATTCTTGGCTGCTAGGATTAGCCGGCGACAAAGAATTCCCGTCCCGCGCCTGGTCACTTGAACATATCGGCACTTAGAAATTTCACCCTACACTGTTTTAAAGTTCAAAATTCACGAATTTCTCATTAACCGTACATTTTAGCCATATGAACACCTTATACTATGTGATAGACAATTCAATTTTGCATTCAATTATATAATAATATATAGGGTGTTTCATTTAAAATAACAAAATTGCTTATTGTACTGTGAAAACCAAACACCCTGTATACGTGATATAAATTTAGAAAAATGCAAATCTATATACTGAACAACTTTTGTATTTAAACTTCTTTCATATTTTGACTAATAAAGGCGCTATAGGAGCATCAATTTCCGATTTTCAAAATCTCGTAGAGGGCGCCACAGTGGAATTCTGGCGTTCATCAAAAAACAAAAATGTAGCTAATACCAAGCTGCATAAGTATAGAAAATTTAAACAAATTCCTTAGACCAGTTTTTTTGTAATAATTTTTCAAAAATTTAAAATTTTTTGGAAGAGCGCCGTTTCGACCGTTTTTGGATTTAGTAAATAATTTTTTTTCTTGGTGTAGTACAGCCAAAGGGCTTTCAAGCAAGTTGTTGCGGAACCTGATCAGATAACTGGTTTTTGAGTTACGGGGCGTTAAAGTCGAAATTTTGAAAAATTCATAGCGACCGCCATTTTGAAGTTAGAGAGTCCGGTAAAAAACTGTTTCCTTTCAATTATGGTCTTCTTTCATATGCCCTACTCAGATTTTCAAAATTCCGCTTCTGAAAAAAATGATTCCAAAAAAGCATGTCTAACTTCCGCTTCCGGTTTCGGATTTTTTTGAAAAGCTTATTTTGTCGATGAATTTTCGATATACCCCTTCATTTAAAATTTCATCAAAATCGTTTCACTAGTTTTTGCGTTACAGGCGTTACATACACACACACACACACACCCACCCACCCACAGACAGACATTTTTTCTAGACCACGTTTTTGGGCTCCTGGGGACCCAAAACACCCATTTCCGTGAAAATCTCGATTTCGAAAATTTTCATGATATCAATACTTCCCTATACCAGTAGTGGTATGGGAAAGTAATAAACATTCGTTTTTGGTATTCAACAGTATTGTTCGCCACAACCGATAAACTAAACTTGAAAATTAACACCAAGTGCCGATTGTGTTCATGTGCGCATGTGTGATTATTTATATTCATAGGCTGCTAGGATTAACCGGCGACAAGGAATTTCCGGGTGGGTGTGTGTGTGTATGTAACGCCTGTAACGCAAAAACTAGTGAACCGATTTTGAAGAAATTTTAAATGAAGGGGTATATCGAAAATTCATCGACAAAATAAGCTTTTCAAAAAAATCCGAAACCGGAAGCGGAAGTTACACATGTTTTTTTGGTATCATTTTTTTCAGAAGCGGAATTTTGAAAATCTGAGTAGGGAATATGAAATAAGGGCATAATTCAAGGGAAACAGTTTTTTACCGGACTCTCTAACTTCAAAATGGCGGTCGCTATGAATTTTTCAAAATTTCGACTTTAACGCCCCGTAACTCAAAAACCAGTTATCTGATCAGGTTCCGCAACAACTTGTTTGAAATCCCTTTGGCTGTACTACACCAAGAAAAAAAATTATTTACTAACTCCAAAAACGGTCGCAACGGCGCTCTTCCAAAAATTTTGAAATTTTTGAAAAATTATTACAAAAAAACTGGTCTAAGGAATTTGTTTAAATTTTCTATACTTGTGCAGCTTGGTATTAGCTACATTTTTGTTTTTTGATGAACGCCAGAATTCCACTGTGGCGCCCTCTACGAGGTTTTGAAAATCGAAACTTGATGCTCCTATAGCGCCTTTATTAGTCAAAATATGAAAGAAGTTTAAATATAAAAGTTGTTCAGTATATAATTCTGCATTTTCCTAAGTGTATATCACGTATACAGGGCGTTTAATTTCCACAGTACAATAAGCAACTTTGTTATTTTAAATGAAACACCCTGTATATTATTATATAATTGAATGCAGAATTTAATTGTCTATCATATAGTATAATGTATTCATATGGCTAAAATGTACGGTTGATGAGAAATTCGTGAATTTTGAACTTTAAAATAGTGTAGGGTGAAATTTATAAGTGCCGATATGTTCAAGTGACCATGCGCGGGACGGGAATTCCTTGTCGCTGGTTAATCCTAGCAGCCTATGAATATAAATAATCACACATGCGCAGATGAACACATTCGGCACTAGCGTTAATTTTCCATATACTAATTTTCAAGTTTAGTTTATCGGTTGTGGCGAACAATAGGTACTGTTGAATACCAAAAACGAATGTTTATTTTTAGTATGGGAAAGTCCAGGGGAGGTTTGCACCTCCACTTTTTGTCTTGTCTAAACATGAATTATTTATTTGAGTTTATTACCAATAGTGGTAACATAAATATCTGCGAAGGTTAAGTTTAAAAAAAGTTTAAAAAACCTAATTATAGGTAATTATTAATAGAACATAACAATAATGTACATAGCATGATTACAATTACTCCAAAAGAGTAACAAAAGTAATTTGTCACCTCGACGTGATATTGTGTAATGTAAACTTGAATGTCTATATATCTATTAATCCATAAAAATAAAGTACACAACAGCAACAGCACAATTCCGGCAGAAATGATGGCACGAGTGCAGTTACCTCGAGCTCGTATTGGGTGATGTAGAGCGCCATCGCCATGATGTAGAGCGCCATCGCCATGATGTAGAGCGCCATCGCCATGATGTAGAGCGCCATCGCCATGATGTAGAGCGCCATCGGCATGATGTAGAGGATCAGGGCCTTCATGTCTATTATTGCGCCGTCGCTGATTTTTAAACCAAATGTTTACTTGGTGTAGTGTCAAATTTGTGGCCTGCGCCAATGCAAGTTTTTCCATTGCCGTTGGAAAGGCATGATCCTGATGCTCATCAAACCATGTTCTCAGGATTCTCACGGCATCTCTAGGATGTCGGCGGACGACATCATGGACAGGGTCCTAGGCATTTGCCTACTTTGATTCCGTACAGGCCGCTAAATAATTTTTGTACTAAAATCCGTTTCTCGCGTCAGCGATTATTTTAAACCGCATTTTATTTTGCCTAAAGTGCCTGTTTTTCACATTATGTGCCTATTTTCAGCTATTATAGTGCCTTTTTGGCTTATTTTACGTTGTGTCTGCCTATAACTTGCCTAATTTCGTAATTTTTTTGGTGCATCGGGAGTTTATTACTTTCCCATACCACCACTGGTATACATGGGAAGTATTGATATCATGAAAATTTTCGAAGTCGAGATTTTCGTATATTGTACAACTAGACGATCGAAAATTATCGATAATACGAGACGTGTTGCCTGAAACACCACGAGACGCGGGCGTTTTATTAGGCAATACGTCGAGATTCGAGAATTTTCGATTGTCGAGTTGTATACAAGTAGATTATTTCATGAACAAACAAAATAAATAAAATAGGCTAAAGAAGTAAACAGGAAATTTATAAATTTAATTATTAATATTGAATGTACAATTATTATAAACATTTCCATTTGTTGTTGCGTTTTTGACAGAAGAGGAAGGTGAGGGTTCTTTGTTAGCTGAAGGCGTCTCTTTTCTCAAATTTTAATATTGATTTTTATGCTTGTTACATTTTTTATTCAAAGGCTACTTATGTAATTTTAATAATTCGATAATGCAAAGGTTCGTATTATCGATCGTCAATCGTCATGGTTACTCAATAGTTACGCAAATAACCGCTGTAACACGTTGTAACTAAGGAAAACCATGCATTCTTATTGGCTTATATACGTGTGAACGAAATAATCGCGGAAATACGTGTTTTGGGTCCCCAGGAACCCAAAAAAGTGGTCTAGAAAAAATGTCTGTCTGGGTGGGTGTGTCTGTGTGTGTGTGTATGTAACGCAAAAACTAGTCGACCGATTTTGATGAAATTTTAAATGAAGGGGTATATCGAAAATTCATCGACAAAATAAGCTTTCCAAAAAAATCCGAAACCGGAAGCGGATGTTAGACATGTTTTTTTGGTATCATTTTTTTTAGAAGCGGAATTTTGAAAATCTGAGTAGGGTATATGAAAGAAGGGCATAATTCAAGGAAAACAGTTTTTTACCGGACTCTCTAACCTCAAAATGGCGGTCGCTATGAATTTTTCAAAATTTCGACTTTAACGCCCCGTAACTCAAAAACCAGTTATCTGATCAGGTTCCGCAACAACTTATTTGGAAGCCCTTTGGCTGTACTACACCAAGAAAAAACATTATTCACCAAATTCAAAAACGGTCGCAACGGCGCTCTTCCAAAAATTTTGAAATTTTTGAAAAATTATTACAAAAAAACTGGTCTAAGGAATTTGTTTAAATTTTCTATACGTATGCAGCTTGGTATTAGCTACATTTTTGTTTTTTGATGAATGCCAGAATTCCACTGTGGCGCCCTCTACGAGATTTTGAAAATCGGAAATTGATGCTCCTATAGCGCCTTTATTAGTCAAAATATGAAAAATGTTTAAATATAAAAGTTATTCAGTATATAGTTCTGCATTCTCCTAAATGTATATCACGTATACAGGGCGTTTGCTTTCCACAGTACAATAGGCAACTTTGTTATTTTAAATGAAATACCCTATATATTATTATATGATTGAATGCAGAATTTAATTGTCTATCATATAGTATAATTTATTCATATGGCTAAAATGTACGGTTGATGAGAAATTCGTTAATTTTGAACTTTAAAACAGTGTAGGGTGAAATTTGTAAGTGCCGATATGCTCAAGTGACCATGCGCGGGACGGGAATTCCTTGTCGCCGGCTAATCCTAGCAGCCTATGAATATAAATAAACACACATGCGCAGAACGCAGATGAACACAATCGGCACTTGTGTTAATTTTCAATTTTAGTTTATCGGTTGTGGCGAACAATACTGTTGAATACCAAAAACGAATGTTTATTTTTAGTATGGGAAAGTCCAGGGGAGGTTTGCACCTCCACTTTTTAATACATATAACATTGTGGACTGTAGTATAAGTAATACGAACTAGTTGTGTGATTATAGAAGATGCTCAAACTGGAGGCCGTTCTCACGTATACAAAGATTTGCTCTTTTTCTAATATTGTTTACAGCTCTATGAATATCTCTGCCTCGAATTGTAGCAAATGCATGTAAAATGTTTCTTCTTAATTCCTCCCTATTGTCAATCCTGTTCTCTTAGATTTTATTTCTGAGGTTTCCCCACAAAAAGAAATCTAAAGGGGACAAATCAAGTGATCGAGCAGGCCATTCCACAACTCCACGGTTGCCTATCCATTGATTATGGAAATGCTGATTGAGAAAATTTCGTACTGGAATAGTGTTATGGGGAGGTGCACCGTCTTGTTGCATCCATAGCTGTCCTAACCGTAGTAAAGGGATGTCTTCTAAATAGTCCCTAAACTGAGTTCTCAAAAAATGATACCGTTCTCAGTACCCGCTGCTATTTCTGTAAATAACAGCAGTTTCCGGCAGTCAAAAGTCATCATGTTATACATCGTTGAAAGCACCATCAAAAACTCTATCCGATACTGTAAAAATTCAATATGCCGCCCATAAGAAAAAACAAACCTGAGGATGATTCCGTGAAACCGAAACGGGGTAGAAAAATTTTGATACCACTACGGTATTGCAGCTAAAAAGTTGCTTCGAGAAAGTTTTAACAGATTTGAAAAATTTTTAATAACAACCAACTTATGTCCAAAAAACAAAATTGCCATATTTCTGTTTTTTGGCCATAATAAAAAAAACTAAGGTAGATAGGTTAAATTTCTTTTTTAATTATTGATCAGCACTATATAGCGCAACCTTGCCCCAATTTAACCGTCTTCGTATCTCTTACGGTTTCCGAGATCCCAATGGTGAGCCTCGAATTTGAATAACCCTGTATAGTCCAGTCAAATAGGGATTTAACCTCGGAATGGAAGATAATAAGCTGTAAACTTGTATATACCTTTGTTTTGGCATTTTATAAGTTGGCTCAAAAGTCTCATATAATCTCGTGTCCGCGTCGCAAGATATCAGAGGTCAAAGGTCATGAAAATCGGTTTCTTGTAAATATCTTGTTTCCTTTGCTCAAACTGACATTTAAAGTTATTACAAAAGTTGTAGAGCATAAAATTATCTACAAATTTTGTATGAGGCAATATTTCATACGATCAACCGTTCTTGAGATAGTAACGCGAAGACTGGGAAGTGCTGAGCCGTATTATAGTAATGTTAGGTCAGCTGTGTAATTCAGTACCTACATAGTATGATTTATGAAATAAAATTGTATGAAGTATTCACAATAAGGTATTAAAATAAAATAGATTGAATATATTTTAATTATATTTAATGATATTTTTATTCCTCATCAATTTATTTAAATTCCATTACAATTCAAATAATTATTATATGAGTTTTAAGTTGAAATTTTATTATTAATAGCAAGTACCCAGCTCAATATTACTTTTATTCGTCATCGCCTTCTTCTTCTTCTGCTCGTTCACCGTGAATTTCTAAATCATCATCATCCTGCTCGTAGTCTGGTGAATCCGGCTCTAAAACTTAACTTCAGGCACATCATATTTACTTTCTTCATCAAGATTATTTGGATCTGATAAGAGTTGAGGCATGCTTGTCCGTTGCACTGACCACAAACTGAGGAGCGTTGCAACCCTACTTTCCTACATCCGCAACTCGAACCACAGCCTTTTTTGCAATTGCAAAATATCACATTCAGCAGCTCGTCTGGTGCTGGTGGTAATAATGTTGATATTGGTTCCAGAGTTACATTTTGCAGTAGGTACCCAACCCCATTTCTGGGGCTCTAAATTATTCCCTAACCAAGTTTGAACCTGATAGTAAACACGATTAGTATGCTGTCGAGCTGCTGCACTTGTAGGTGGAAGAGATGATAACTGCACCGGTTTCTTAAGTCTCGTTGATTTGATAAATTGCGTATATCGAAAATTATCAATGTTATGTTCTGATTTTGGAGCATTATATATTGATAAAAAGACACGTAGGCCATTTTGAAATAATGTTCTCTGTCCCAACTTACTTACTCTTCGCGCTATCTCAAGAACGGTTGATCGTATGCAATATTGCCTCAGACAAAATTTGTAGATAATTTTATGCTCTACAACTTTTGTAATAACTTTAAATGTCATTTTGAGCAAAGGAAACGAGATATTTACAAGAAACCGATTTTCGTCACCTTTGACCTCTGATATCTTGTGACGCGGACACGAGATTATATGAGACTTTTGAGTCAACTTATAAAATGCCAAAAAAAGGTATATACAAGTTTATAGCTTATTATCTTCCATTCCGAGGTTTACCCGTTTTTTTAATTATAGAAGGGATTTATACTATGCATTTTTTCACTTTTAAATTTAAAAAAAAACGGAACGTTATAAAGATACTAATAACGATAATGTTATACCTTTACCTTTCTTTTAGTCTGCGGCGGCCAATTTATAATAAGTACAATAATTTTTACTCCCGCCTCCGTGCTTGTTCCCTTTGGGGTTCAATACGGTACCTACTTCGCTTTCTGTTGAGATTTCATACCATTCCACACTCTACCGCCTTCGATAGCTGAGGCGGCCGCATTCAGGCCGGGAGTTTGGAGACGAAATCTATCAAAAAGTGTTTCGGCTTTCATATGTTTTTGTAAGTTACTATTGTGAACACTTCAAAAACTGAACGGTCACAACTGATAGCAACAATGAACAATTTATATCTGTCAGAACGTTTTTTTTTTATAAAACTCGAAACTACTCCGACTACTTAAATATTTATTGTATGCATAAATTAAACCCAGAGCTGAGTATCAAAAACACAGAAAACATGGCAGCTTTATAATACACATTTTAAAGCGTTTGAAGAAAAAATGAACGACGGCGTCGTTCCTGCTCAGCACGAGCCATTTGCCGGAATGGTGCTTTTTCTAGAGGTTTCATATTGTGGTTCCATTCGATGGAGCCTAATCTAGCGCTGTCAGCAGCATTAAGATTCGGATAGTCTTCATATTTTATTTGGAGGAGAAGTGCCTTTTCATGGCTTGCCTTGTATTACCCGCCGAACGTAGTAAGACGCGCCATGAAAAGTCATACTTCTCCTACGTATAAAATAATATACTATTGTTATGGGGATGCATATTACGTTTTGTTTTTTTTATATTTTACCACGACCTTCTTGATTTCCGAGACTTGAAGCACAATCCTGTGTGTTCCTTTGTAGTTATAGTAGGCAGAACCTTCATTTACAGGTGCTTGTATCACAATATGCTTACCATCCATTGCCCCAATTGTATTTGGCAAATTCCATTTCTCTTCAAAATCTCTTGCAATGTCAAGCCATTCAGTTGCAGTATTTGGGATCTGTAATATTTAGTTAGGATTACATATTTATTTGTGAATTTATAATTTATTACCGTTTAGTTTTTGAGTTATTTATTCGAGATCCGCAGAATATTATTGAAGCGCAAGAAAAAAAGGCAAAAACCAAACGCTTTCAGTGACAATGTAGAAATAATATGCAGTAATAATAATAATAATAATAAGACAAAACTTTAAAAATACTGATAGGTGGCTGACCTCCGACGGGTTGACTGGGGCCAGCTGCTTTACGCAGTGTTAAAATAATAGAATCAAGCATTTACTATATAAATCATTTTGCATTTGTTATATCTTATATGCTTTTGACAATGGCACATTGATGCCGAAATACGTATAAATCAAAATAAATATTGTTATTCCAATTAAAATCGATATTTTATTTGATATTTATATTTCTATAATTATGGATTTTAACAAAGTAACGCTTGAAAATGTCAATAAATATGCAGTAAATTTCAATATTGTTCTTTACTTTTTTATTTTGTATTTTCTAATTTGTAAAACCTCATTTGAAGGTTGGAACTGTTTTATTTCTTACAGGTACCCCTTTACTTTTTTATTTTGTATTTGATAATTTGTGAAACCTCATTTGAAGGTTGGAACTGTTTTATTTGTTACAGGTACCCCTTTACTTTTTTAATTTGTATTTTCTAATTTGTAAAACCTCATTTGAAGGTTGGAACTGTTTTATTTGTTACAGGTACCCCTTTACTTTTTTAATTTGTATTTTCTAATTTGTAAAACCTCATTTGAAGGTTGGAACTGTTTTATTTGTTACAGGTACCCCTTTACTTTTTTATTTTGTATTTTCTAATTTGTAAAACCTCATTTGAAGGTTGGAACTGTTCTATTTGTTACAGGTACCCCTTTACTTTTTTAATTTGTATTTTCTAATTTGTAAAACCTCATTTGAAGGTTGGAACTGTTTTATTTGTTACAGGTACCCCTTTACTTTTTTATTTTGTATTTGATAATTTTTGAAACCTCATTTGAAGGTTGGAACTGTTTTATTTGTTACAGGTACCCCTTTACTTTTTTAATTTGTATTTTCTAATTTGTAAAACCTCATTTGAAGGTTGGAACTGTTTTATTTGTTACAGGTACCCCTTTACTTTTTTAATTTGTATTTTCTAATTTGTAAAACCTCATTTGAAGGTTGGAACTGTTTTATTTGTTACAGGTATGTACCCCTTTACTTTTTTATTTTGTATTTTCTAATTTGTAAAACCTCATTTGAAGGTTGGAACTGTTTTATTTGTTACAGGTACCCCTTTACTTTTTTATTTTGTATTTGATAATTTGTGAAACCTCATTTGAAGGTTGGAACTGTTTTATTTGTTACAGGTACCCCTTTACTTTTCAATTTTGTATTTGATAATTTGTGAAACCTCATTTGAAGGTTGGAACTGTTTTATTTGTTACAGGTACCCCTTTACTTTTTTATTTTGTATTTTCTAATTTGTAAAACCTCATTTGAAGGTTGGAATTGTTTTATTTGTTACAGGTACCCTTTACTTTTTTATTTTGTATTTGATAATTTGTGAAACCTCATTTGAAGGTTGGAACTGTTTTATTTGTTACAGGTACCCCTTACTTTTTTATTTTGTATTTTCTAATTTGTAAAACCTCATTTGAAGGTTGGAATTGTTTTATTTGTTACAGGTACCTTTTTACTTTTTATTTTGTATTTGATAATTTGTGAAACCTCATTTGAAGGTTGGAACTGTTTTATTTGTTACAGGTACCCCTTACTTTTTTATTTTGTATTTTCTAATTTGTAAAACCTCATTTGAAGGTTGGAACTGTTTTATTTGTTACAGGTACCCCTTTACTTTTTAATTTTGTATTTGATAATTTGTGAAACCTCATTTGAAGGTTGGAACTGTTTTATTTGTTACAGGTACCCCTTTACTTTTTAATTTTGTATTTGATAATCTGTGAAACCTCATTTGAAGGTTGGAATTGTTTTATTTGTTACAGGTACCTTTTTACTTTTTATTTTGTATTTGATAATTTGTGAAACCTCATTTGAAGGTTGGAACTGTTTTATTTGTTACAGGTACCCCTTACTTTTTTATTTTGTATTTTCTAATTTGTAAAACCTCATTTGAAGGTTGGAACTGTTTTATTTGTTACAGGTACCCCTTTACTTTTTAATTTTGTATTTGATAATTTGTGAAACCTCATTTGAAGGTTGGAACTGTTTTATTTGTTACAGGTACCCCTTTACTTTTTAATTTTGTATTTGATAATCTGTGAAACCTCATTTGAAGGTTGGAACTGTTTTATTTGTTACAGGTACCCCTTTACTTTTTAATTTTTTATTTGATAATTTGTAAAACCTCATTCAAAGGTTCAAACTGTTTTATTTGTATCTATAATAAATTATGTAAACCTACGTGTTGTGTTATAACTTACAAAAAATAAACACTATTTATTCATGTTGTAAATACAGAAATATCAGTGATCATATGTGCCAAAACAGATTTAAAAAAAAATTATTAATAACGGTAAAAGCTGGGTTTAACCTATTTTCGTTTTCTAAGGCAAAATAATTTTTTTTATATCTATATCAATAAAAGTGTCTTCATATTTCTACCTGCCAAGAGCTTCGTCAGCTGTAATGAATGGGGATGAGTTCCAGATGGTCAACAATGAATAGTACGCCACTACGGATGGCCTCAGGGGTTTTCTAGTACCCTGTGAAGTGTCTCTACGTTTTGAGCACTTGTTGCAAGTTTATTTGAACTAGAAAAGTATGATGGGTTGTATAAGTCATTTAAGACGTCTGTTATGAGTTTTCGACCGGCTCCAACCACCTTAAATTTCATGTACTCATACTTAATACTCACTTTAATATTCAGATTTCAAATTCTTATAAATAGCTTCGCAAACCTTGGGTACAATTTTTGAAATTGTTGCATGACCAACTCGGAATGAATACATTCAAGACACTAAAGCACGACTGCAAAGAAAGAATTAGAGGGTCTAACAAATTTACTGTTGTCTCAAGTGATTTTATTGTATAAATTTTAATTTGTTAAGTAACCACATTTATAAAAAAAAAACATTATTAGAGACGAAAGAATACTTCATTTTAAATTAGAAGATAATTTCTAACATAAACTAAAACAGGTAAATTCCCAGCTTCAACAAGCTATGACATTAGTTATATAAAATATTAGATAATAATATCCATAAAATTATAGATGAGGTTTTTCCTTTTCTTCTTTTTGATCAGAATCAGTTACCTTTGTTTCGGAATCTTTAACTTCACTTTTCTTTTCAGTCTTTTTAGAGTTATTAGAAGTTATTAATTATAAATTTTTGCAATTTGCTCTACACGCGATTCGACCTAGAGGCTTCAGGGTGTGAAACCCCACGCAGAAGGTCTCCAGGTCCATAAGCTTACATGTTCGGACTCCCGGGTCACATAGAAAGACAATAGCACGGCACCTCCTCCGCGGGCACCTAGAGAACCCCAGGACTTCCGAAAATAATTAAAAATTAGCGATTTTCATGATTTTTTTTCTGGAGTTACAGAGAGAGTCCTCCCGAATCTCGACCGTGGGGACCTAGGGGGGACCTTCCCCTACAACCCCTCTTCTGGCCGTTTTCATACTTTTGCCCTTTTCGGAAATTATCAATTTTTGCAATTTGCTCTACACGCGATTCGACCTAGAGGCTTCAGGGTGTGAAACCCCACGCAAAAGGTCTCCAGGTCCATAAGCTTACACGTTCGGACTCCCGGGTCACCTAGAAAGACAATAGCACGGCACCTCCTCCGCGGACACTTAGAGAACCCCAGGAGGACTCCGAAAATAATTAAAAATTAGCGATTTTCAAGATTTTTTTTCTGGAGTTACAGGGAGTCCTCCCGAATCTCGACCGTGGGAACCTAGGGGGCACCTTCCCCTACAACCCTTCTTCTGGCGTTTTTCATACTTTTGCCCTTTTCGGAAATTATACAAAAAGCGTTTTACTGATCACTAGTTAATATCGATTCATCTATTTCTGTGAGAGACATCAAACCGAAGATATGGATCCATAATTTTTTTTATTATTTACCAATATTTATATTTGTCAAAATATCAATAAATATTAAAAAGTTATCACCTATTTGTTATCATTATTGAATCCGGACACACAAGCCAGTAGGAGATGATACCTCACGCGAACAAATTCGGAGGAATGGAGAAAAAACAATTTTGAATTTAAATTTCAAGATGGCGCCCGACCGGGTCGAGATATGGGGTTCATTGTGTTTCCATCATGCTTGCCGTCCTCGAATTGTGTAAAAAATGTCTAAACAGATTTGAAATATACGTATTTGAACGAAAGAAAAAAAAACTTGATTATTTTCAAAATAAGCCGCCATTTTGAATCCTAAGGGTTGCAATGAGGGGTGCTGCGGGTCAAATCGTTTATTTGGGGCTAAGGAACAACTGTGCCAAATTTCATGCTTCCTTCCCAAAATGCCAGACATTTCTAAATTTCTGGGTGTACCGCTGCCACTACTAGTGGACCTAGGGGGGCCCAGCTGCATTCTTCGATCACCTCTAACAGGTTAGTGAAATTATGATAGAAATAAGGTGTTCATATTGAATATTACTTAATTTTATGCAAACATAACTTGTAATCCATAGCTTTCCACATCACCTTAGTTTTAGCATTATAAGGTGCTGTAACAGGAGGTACTATGACAAAATGCGTTAAACTTTTTGTTTTACATGGGAAGTTTTCGCCAGGAGCCCTATTAAAAGTTTCATTTTCTGATAACAAACTGACCATCGATGTAGCGGAACCAAATAGTTTTGTCACAAACGAAGTTTTGCAAATTTAATTAGAGGATGGCAATATTAAGCATCATGTTTGTCTAAATGTAAGCAAAAGTTTAAGTTTAAGTTAAACCAGGTGTTGACTGATTTATTTGTTAATGAATATGTAGAACCAGTTAGGAGTGAGGAACCAAAAACTAAATATGAAATGCAAATTAGGTTGAGTGCTGATCATAAGCCTTTTACTTTTCGACCTCGAAGACTTTCTGAAAGATTAGAGTTGGATAGTATTATTACTGATTTATTAAGCAAAAATGTCATAAGGAAAAGTTCATCCGAATATTGTTCACCTATTGTTTTAGTACGAAAAAAAAGACGGGTAAACTAAGGTTATGTGTAGATTTTAGGGAACTAAATAAGATGGCGCTTCGAGATAGGTTTCCGTTACCATTGATCGATGATCACTTAGATAAGCTAAAGGATAAGAAATGATTTACGAAGCTAGATTTAATAGATGCATAGATGCGCCGGAAATTTATTTTTTCTAATTCGGTATCGAAAATTCTTACTTATCAACATTCATTTCAGTTAGGAAAAGTACCATTTTTCCTAACTTGTATCGAAAACTGTTTTAAGTTAGGAAAAGTAAGATTTTTCGGTTTCAGACGTTTTGATCTTTTCGTTTTAGACGTTTTTTTGTTTCGTTTTTGACATTTTGATTTTTTCGTTTTAGACGATTTTTTTATCTCGGCCTTTCAGAAAGTAAAATTATTATACCGAATTAGAAAAAATTATGTGTGCAATTCGTTAGGAAAATCAGATTTTTCCGTTCACGACGTGTTTTTGATCTCGGCCTCCGGCCTCGATCAAAAAAACGTCTAAAACGGAAAAATCTTACTTTTCCTAACTTAGTACACAAATAACTATCTTTTATATGTCCACAAGGACAGTTTGAATATTGCAGAGCCCCTTTTGGATTTTGCAATAGCCCATCAGCTTTTACCCGGTTCATAAATGAGGTGTTTCGAGATTTAGTGGCGGAAGGGAAGATACTTATCTTCATAGACGATTTATTGATTGCAACGGATACGATTGAGGAGAATTTAAACATATTAAGGCGCATTTTTAAAACACTTGTGGAAAATCTGCTATGTTTAAGGCTGGAAAAATGTAGTTTCTTACAAACCGAAATAGAGTATTTGGGTTATTTAATTAATAAAGAAAGAATTCGGGCTAATTCAGAGAACATTAGAGCGATTCGGGAATACCCAGTGCCTAGATCAAGAAAACAGGTTCATAGTTTCTTAGGTTTAGCCAGTTACTTTAGGAGGTTCTTGCAAAATTTCTCGCGCCTTGCTAAGCCATTGTACGATCTGATAAAGAAGGACGTTCCATTTAAGTTTGGGGAAACGGAAATGGATGTGTTTGAAGAGATTAGAGAAAATTAATAGAACTGCCTATATTAGCTATATATCGCTCCATACGCGGAAACGGGGGATACGGGGGGATTTTGATGCAGAATGGTTCTGATCAAAAGTTTCACCCAGTCAGTTATTTTAGTCACGACCTTCTCGATTTTCGAGTCTGACGCTCTTTCCGGCCTGTTCATTTTCGAAAAAAAGCATTGCGCCGGCGTAACCCGCGTGGCGCCACTTACCGGTATGTGAAATAATCGAGGGCGGATATAGATTTGAAACTTAGCTAATAACATAGATACAATCTAAATAATATGTATTTATATAAGAGAATTCCGCAAAGATACGAGTTTGACTTGCCTTGTAGCCCAGTTTCATGAGCGAATAGTGATCAGAATATGAAGGAGTCAGATATATTTAAAGTATACATGGTATACAATAGCAAATTCATCAAAATTCTGCAAAAAATTTAACATTTTATTGAACATACATTATTTTTATTATATAATATACTGCTCAGAAGTAAACCTTTGCTATTTTACTACTTGAAACATTAGGTACCTACTTTGAGTTGAGTTTTCGTACATAATTCTACAGAAAATAATAACAATTATAGTTACAAAAGTTTGTTAAAACTTATTATTTGCCCATACCACCACAGGGTACCGATTCTCGAGTTTATACGCCCCCAAGCGTGTACGCTATGAGTCGGATAGCGAGCGTTGCCAACTTTAACAGTGCATCTTATTCTAGAACAACAGGGGCAAAATACTAGTACAATGAAAAAGATTGACAAAACATTGGATTTCTGTCTACTATTCTTCAATAATAGAACAATTCGGGTACTATTATTTTTCAAAAAATTTGTGGAACGCGGTTGTAAAATAATAGTACGGTTGGCAACACCAGGATAGCGTATACGACTTGCAGGCGTATGAACTCGAGAATCGGTACCCTGGTACCTATAGGGAAGTATTGATATCATGAAAATTATCGAAACTGATTTTCTGTCACTGCGTATTCTGTAACCTGTAACTGCGCATTCTGTTCCTTTAGCCGTGTGATTTTTATACTAAGTGCTCGTATTTGCATTCTGTATCCTTCAATGTCTTCTTTACTAACACAATTAGCTTGAGTACTTTTATCATATGTCTACAATTTAAGATAAAAATGCATTAATAATAGGTATAGCACTTAACACCTACAATAAATTTTTCTTACATCATTGTCTGGAGACATTATTCGAAGGAAATTCGTGAAAGGACTAAATTGGGATTACGATCAGTGCATGTCATAATAAAACATGTTTTACCAGATTGCTCCATTTTTAGTCCAAGTATAATAACAGATTTCAAAAAAAAATAATATAAGTAGATACTTATAGAGATATAGATATTGTAATGCACAAATTTAAATTTGGCAATTCACAATTTCTGACATTAACTTAACCCACAAAACTGAATGTCATTAGTTAAGTTTCAAAATTATAACCGCCCTCGACTGTTTTGAATACCGGTAAGTGGCGCCACGCGGGTTACACCTCAACTTGACATATGAACAGGCCGGAAAGAGCGTCAGACTCGAAAATCGAGAAGGTCGTGATTTTAGTAAACGGACCACAGAGTGTGAGACAAAATACCATAGTTACGAGCTAGAGTGTTTGGCTATAGTTTATGCATTGAAACGATTTGATATTTATTTAAAGGGGATTTCATTTAAGGTTATTATTGACTGCAACAGTATAAAGCTGACATTGAATAAAAAAGAGGTAGTGTCACGCATAATGCGATGGGCTTTATTGTTTCAAAATTACAATTTCAAGGTGGAGTATAGGGCAAATACCCGTATGACTCATGTTGATGCTTTGAGTCGATGCCACAACATGTTGGTGTTAGAGGAGAACCCTTATGAACAAGTGTTGGCAATAAAACAAGATGCAGATATTGAAATAAGGGAAATAAAGAAGCTTTTAGAAAGTAGAGAGCACTCGTTGTTTGAGATGCGAAATGGGTTAGTATATAGAAAAGTGGGTAGCAAAATATTATTTTATGTACCTCAAGGGATGGAAAGAATAAATGTGATTAGCACATATCATGATCAAGTAGGACATTTTGGGGCGGATAAGACGTTGGAATTAGTTTTAAAAAATTACTGGTTTCCCAAGGTAAAGGAAAAGATCAGGGAATACATAAGTAATTGTCTTAAATGTATTACTTTTTCACCGGCAAATGTTGTTGCAACAGGGGTTTTGCACAGCATTCCGAAAGTAAAAATACCCTTCGATACAGTGCATCTGACCATGTAGGGCCGTTGTCAAAGACAGCGAGGTCAAACAAACATATTTTTGTAGTGGTAAATGCGTTTACCAAGTTCGTAAAGATATATGCATCATTTCAGATAGAGGAACCGCGTTTACTTCACATGCTTTTGTTGAATTTTTGAAGGAAAAAGATATTAAACACATTTTAATAGCTACGGGAACACCCAGGGGTAATGGTCAGGTTGAACGGATAAATAAAGTGATTACTACACCTGCAATAGCTAAATTAATCAATAACCAAGATAGTTGGGATGAAGTTCTTGATACTGTGGAGTTTTCAATTAATAACACTATGAGTAGGGTAACCGGAAACACTCCGAGTAGATTGTTATTTGGTGTTGATCAGAGGGGTCAAGTTTTTGATAATTTGGGGGTTTTATTAGAAACCATATTACCCGATAATGCTGAACCAATTGAAGTAGCGAGAGATAAAGCCAATGACCAAATTATTAAAGTACAGGGTTATAATGAGTCATATTATAATAAAAGGCATAAGCCAGCAAAGAAATTTGAGGTAGACGATTATGTTGTTTTGGTGAATACCGATACTACACCCGGTTTCAACAAAAAGTTAATACCAATAAAGTATAAGGGACCGTATAAGGTAGCCAAATGTTTGCCGAATGATAGATATATTGTAAAGGATCTAGAGGGGTTCCAAGTGACGCAATTACCGTTTGAAGGCACTTTTGAATCTGCTAAGTTGCGACTATGGTCGGAAAACGAACCTTCTGTATCTTAGGTTAGGTATATATTTAATTTTGTTTCGATTGTTACATTTTTGTGTTTTGTAATAGTTTTATAATAATTTTGTAAAAGTTTTGTAAAACCCCCAGTTGATGGAGGCGATCATAATTATGTCATGTTGGCCGAATTGTAGGTTTTAGATTAAAAGAACATTGGTTATATTAAGATTTTGTGGCTAATGGGAATATGTTAAGTTGGCAATATATGTACGACAATGTAATGTAATGGCCTATCGTTAAACGAAAAGCATAAAGAGCAGTGTAAAATTAAATTAAATTATGAGTTTTTATTAAGAAGGAATATAAAGGCCTTCTACATTGGGATCTTTAAAATATGTTTCCAAGAAATTTTCTACACTGAATTCGGTCGTGTATTGTTTTTGTTGCGCAGAAATCTGTTGTCTCCTGAAAATTTTTTTAATTATTTCGGATTTTGTCATAAAGATCTGGCATTGGGTCTGTTTGAAGCATATTATCTATGGTTTGAAGCATCGACTCTACATACGCGGTCTGTGTTGCATCGTAAAGCGGTTTGGTTACCTCTTCGCGTCGACCGACGCTTCATATAGGGCATACACAGTCTGTGTTTCATAGCAAGCCGTTTTGGTTACCCCTTAGCGTCGACGCGTCATACACGGTCTCTATGGCATCGCAAAGCGTTTTGGTTACCCCTTAGCGTCGACGCTGCATACACGGTCTGTGTTGCACCTTAAAGTATTTTAGTTAAATATTGTTATCTTAAATAATTCTTTAGTTTCGGATAAGTGGGGTTTTCTTTCGCGTTTGCTATAAAAACTTTCATTTCCTCCGGTTTATCCATGAACCAGTCGCATTGAATTTGAAGGTAACTAGGATCCGCATCTGGAAGGATTTCCTTAAGGATAGCTAATTTGTTCTACAGAATCCATTGTGTGTATAATAGGGCTTGGAGCTTTTTACTTTCCCATACCACTACTGGTATAGGGAAGTATTGATATCATGAAAATTTTCGAAATCGAGATTTTCACGGAAATGGGTATTTTGGACCCCCAGGAACCCAAAAAAGTGGTCTAGAAAAAATGTCTGTCTGTGGGTGGGTGGGTGGGTGGGTATGTATGTATGTATGTATGTATGTATGTATGTATGTATGTATGTATGTATGTATGTAACGCCTCTAACGCAAAAACTACTGGACCGAGTTTGCTGAAATTTGAAATGAACGGGTATATCGAAAATTCATCGACAAAATAAGCTTTTCAAAAAAATCCGAAACCGGAAGCGGAAGTTAGATATATTGTTTTGGTAGCATTGTTTTCACAAGCGGAATTTTGAAAATCTGAGTAGGGAATATGAAAGAAGAGCATAATTGAAAGGAAACAGTTTTTTGCCGGACTCTCTAACTTCAAAATGGCGGCCGCTATGAATTTTTCAAAATTTCGAATTTAACGCCCCATAACTCAAAAACCAGTCATCTGATCAGGTTTCGCAACAACTTGTTTGAAAGCCCTTTGGCGGTACTACATCACGAAAAAGTATTATTTACTAAATCCAAGAACGGTCGCAATGGCGCTCTTTCAAAAATTGTGAAATTTTTGAAAAATTATTACAAAAAAACTGGTCTAAGGATTTTGTTTAAATTTTCTATACTTATGTAGCTTGGTATTAGCTACATTTTTATTTTTTGATGAACGCCAAAATTCCACTGTGGCGCCCTCTACGAGGTTTTGAAAATCGATACTTGATGCTCATATAGCGCCTTTATTAGTCAAAATATGAAAAAAGTTTAAATATAAAAGTTATTCAGTATATAATTCTGCATTCTCCTAAATGTATATCACGTATACAGGGCGTTTGCTTTCCACAGTACAATAAGCAACTTTGTTATTTTAAATGAAACACCCTGTATATTTACATAATTCAATGCAAAATTGAATTGTCTATCACATTGTATAAGGTGTTCATATAGCTAAAATGTACGGTTGATGAGAAATTCGTGAATTTTGAATATTATGTTGGTCTCTGACGGAAACGGATCGTCGCGGCGCGGCGTCTAGTCGGTCGGTAGCGACCGTCCGTCTGCGCCAGCTATAATTTCAAGCCGATTACCTACAGATAGATGGGTCTGGTCTTTCTTCTGTTCATGTCTCGTTTTTCTCGCTAGGCATTCAAATGCTTATCAGGGTCTGCCAAAAATGAAACGTTTATTTTTAGTATGGGAAAGTCCAGGGGAGGTTTGCACCTCCACTTTTTTTACTTTCCCATACCACTACTGGTATAGGGAAGTATTGATATCATGAAAATTTTCGAAATCGAGATTTTCGCGGAAATACGTGTTTTGGGCCCCCAGGAACCCAAAAAAGTGATCTAGAAAAAATGTCTGTCTGTGGGTGGGTATGTATGTAACGCCTCTAACGCAAAAACTACTGGATCGATTTGGATGAAATTGAAATGAAGGGGTATATCGAAAATTCATCGACAAAATAAGCTTTTCAAAAAAATCCGAAACCGGAAGCGGAAGTTAGACATGTTTTTTTGGTAGCATTTTTTTCAGAAGGGGAATTTTGAAAATCTGAGTAGGGAATATGAAAGAAGACCATAATTGAAGGGAAACAGTTTTTTGCAGGACTCTCTAACTTCAAAATGGCGGCCGCTATGAATTTTTCAAAATTTCGTCTTTAACGCCCCGTAACTCAAAAACCAGTTATCTGATCAGGTTCCGCAACAACTTGTTTGAAAGCCCTTTGGCTGTACTACACCAAGAAAAGGAATCATTTACTAAATCCAAAAACGGTCGCAACGGCGCTCTTCCAAAAATTTTGAAATTTTTGAAAAATTCTTACAAAAAAACTGTCCACAGGATTTTGCTTAAATTTTCTACACGTATGCAGCTTGGTATTGGCTATATTTTTGTTTTTTGATGAACGCCAGAATTTCACTGTGGCGCCCTCTACGAGGTTTTGAAAATCGAAAATTGATGCTCCTATAGCGCTTTTATTAGTCAAAATATGAAAGAAGTGTAAATACAAAAGTTATTCAGTATATAATTCTGCATTTTTCTAACTGTATGCCACGTATACAGGGCGTTTGATTTCCACAGTACAATAAGCAACTTTGTTATTTTAAATGAAACACCCTGTATATTATTATATAATTGAATGCAGAATTTAATTGTCTATCATATAGTATAATTTATTCATATGGCTAAAATATACGGTTGATGAGAAATTCTTGAATTTTGAACTTTAAAACAGTGTAGGGTGAAATTTATAAGTGCCGATATGTTCAAGTGACCATGCGCGGGACGGGAATTCCTTGTCGCCGGCTAATCCTAGCCATCTATGATCCTAGCAGCCTATGAATATAAATAATCACACATGCGCAGATGATCACAATCGGCACTTGTGTTAATTTTCAAGTTTCGTTTTTCGGTTGTGGCGAACAATACTGTTGAATACCAAAATCGAATGTTTATTTTTGTATGGGAAAGTCCAGGGGAGGTTTGCACCTCCACTTTTTTTAGCCATCTTTCTATATATATTACCAGCAAAGAGCAACTAACCTGAACACAGACTAAGGTGCCAGGTGCACAGATAATCTCAGTATCTTTGTAAAAATTTAATTTTCCCAGGTTTTTACAATTTCTTGTAAATTACATCTTTTCTAATGTTATTTCGGTTGCCTATCTGGACGGCGCGGCGTCACTATCAGATGTGGGCGTTGTGTCCCTAGTGGGACTTGTGGGCAAATTCAAATGTGGGGGTTGTGTCCCTTGTGGGGATTGTGTCCACTGTGGGGATTGTGTCCATGTGGGCGATGTGTCCAATGTGGGGATTGTGGGCAAAACGAAATGTGGGCGTTGTGTCCAATGTGGGGATTGTGTCCATGTGGGGGTTGTGTCCTGTGGGGATTGTGACCAGTTCCCGCGTCGGTCGGCAGCGATCGTCCGGCTTCGCCGGTTGTAATTTCTAGCCGCTACCTACTACAGAGTACAGATAGATGCGTATCTCGACACTGGTATGCAGAGTCATTCGCCAGCGCCTCGCCAAGAAAAACTTTCAGCGAGTCGCTGGCGCGTCGCCGGCGCTTCGCCAAGGAAGTTCTGCCGATGCAGAGACGATCTCCCGCCCGGCGCTCCGCTGGTAATGCTACGTACTAGCAGAGCTGATAAAGTTAGGTCGAATTTAATAGTCATTAAGGACCATTTTCGTCTAAACGTTGCTAGCACGTGGCTGAATAAAATAATATAAATGTGATGTAATTAGAGAAAATAGACAGCCATTTAAATTATAAATAAAAAATTAATAAAAATTAAACATTATACAGGGTGTAACACAACTTATTCGAAAAAAATTAAGAAATCGATTTGTTAAAAAAAATTATAATAAAAGTTCAACAGAAAACGAGACAAAAATTGTTAAATTACCATTTTTAACATTTTCATTAATTTGTAACTTGAACAATTTTTATCTCGTTTTGTGTTGGACTTTTATTAAAAAAAATTTTAACAAATCGATTTCTTATTTAAAAGTGCATGTATGGTTAAATTTCGGTAGTTTAAAACTACCTTCTTCAGTAATAAAATAATAATTATATTTAACAAATCGTATTTAAATAAATTATTCTGAAATAAAATAAAATAATAAAATTAGAATAAGTAAAAGAAAAATCCTCAAAAGGTAAGCCTTTAAGGTAAGAAAATATTTTTTGAGGATTTTTGTTTCACTTATTCTAATTTTATTATTTTATTTTATTTCAGAATAATTTATTTAAATATGATTTGTTTAATATAATTATTTTATTACTAAAGAAGGTAGTTTTAAACTACAGAAATATATAATGTTTGATTTTTATTAATTTTTTATTTATAATTTAAATGGCTGCCTATTTCTCTAATTACATCACATTTATATAATATTAAATAGTATCATTTGTTTATTTTATTACAAAACACAGTACCTATAATAAATTATAAGCCCCTTTTTAAATATGGATAGTATTCCTTATTAGTCTTCTATATTTCCTGTACTTTAATTCGGTGCTTCGATGTCTGGAGATGCTCCTGACCATCTCCCAGCGAGTCGCCGGCGAGTCGCCACGCTTATACCAATTTCGGTTACTGCTCATGCGTCATTCTAACGGCGCACGACTCTGCATTGCATTAGCTATTTGGCGGCTGGCGATTCGCCGGCGAACCGCTGGCGAACGACTCTGCATACCAGTGTTGGTGTCTTTCTTTTGTTCATATCGAACCCGTATAGCCTCGTTTTTCTCGCGAGGCATTCAAATGATTTCCAATGCTGCCTCACGAACTACTGTTGAACAGCAAAAACAAAATGTTTATTTTTAGTATGGGAAAGTCCAGGGGAGGTTTGCACCTCCACTTTTTTAATTTTGTGAGCATTTCCAAATTATCCCTGGATAATGTTTAAATAAAAGGTAATGATTATTAAAGTTACAATTATCGACGTGCAAATCTTGAGATCTTTTAAACAATTATTGGTTTAATTATTGATAGTAATACATTTTTATTTTCTTATAGATTCTGCGGTGAAGAAACTAAATCGTTCTATTTCAAGGCATTAAGAACCCCATCCATTACATTTTGCTGATGGGACGAGGAATAAATAGAAACGTTTATGGTAAGATTTTTTATTTTACTTTCGATTTTCTTTCGATACTTTTTTTTCAATTTAAGGTAAAGAAACAACTAATCAGTGATTTTTAATAAGCCCCGCGCGCCGCTCTCTGCGCTTGCCTCACGCTGCGCTTGCCCCTCGCTGAAACGCAATGGTTACGCTTTTTGAAACAGTTTACCCCTAATGGGCAGAGTGTTCAACAAAAAAATGTACATTTAATTCTCCGATTGTCCGTTCTTTCACTTGCTGGATAACATTTTTTTTATTAAATCCGTATGAAGGGCGACCTTAACAACTTTATTTTGTTACATAAGACGTAATCAGTTTTTTCATATTAAATTTTAAATTTTGAAATTATTAACCCAAATATGCTGTAATATTTTGAAGGTAACAAGATATTTTTGTTTTCAGATATTCGTAATTACACGAACATGTAGAGGGCGTAGTAATTGGAGGTTTTACCTTAAAATCTTTGATCAGTTTGGTAAAAGAATATGAAAGTTCAAGAGACTTGAAGTGGACATTAAATTGAAGTGAAAGTGCAATGAACGTCGAGGGACGGGGACATCGAGGGAAAGGACACCATCGCAGTGTAAAAAGGTTTGTTCCGACTACCAACGTTGGAAGGACTTTTCTCAGGATCCAAGGTCTGAAAATATTATTTAAGAGCAGCACAGCCAGTAGTTAAAACTCATTACGACTTCCTTTTTCATGACAATTTGCAAAATAAAAACTGCTACACTCGACAATGTATCCAATAAGAAGAAGAATTCCCCTCCAACCTTACCCAAAGAATAATGTTTCAATATTTTATTATGAGTGTACTTTAAATTAGAATTATTTTACTAATCTCTTTCCGCCATCCCCAACCCTGTTTTAAGAACGTTAGGCGTGTATCATTTTTTATTTTTGCGGTTGTTACTAAAGCCCGTATGACACGGTGATAAATTTTCATGCAAATTTGCGTGTAAATTGACACGTAAATTTGATGTCAAATTTAACGCCGTGTCATACACAAAATTATTTTATAAATTTTCATGCAAATTTTTATGAAATTATTTTGAACATCCTTGGTACTCCTGCCTTGCCTATCTTTTCCCTATCGTAAGAGTCCTTCAAGACTAGGTACGTAAAAGTGTCTAAGTTTACCAGGGATGTTCAAAATAATTTCATAAAAATTTGCATGAAAATTTACAAAATAATTTTGTGTATGACACGGCGTTAAATTTGACATCAAATTTACGTGTCAATTTACACGCAAATTTTGTTTCAAATTTAACACCGTGTCATACGGGCTTAAGAAATTCAAACTTGAATAAGTTTGTTACACAAGTTCATGCGTCGAAGCCCCATATTTTTCCCTAATGGATATTGTCGCACATCCACCCATACCATACCACTTTGCAGGTTTCTAGATGATTAACAGATACAATCTAGAACCATTTTTTTAATAAATACATAATTTTTAATATAAATTCAAAAATCCTTATCACCGCCTGTAGCAGATTTTATTTTATAATTGTAAATCTCCGTTTAAGTTCGAATATTATGCTCGTTTTCGTATCCGGGAGTGTCTGTGTAAGTGATGGTAACAATATTGCGGATGTATTGTCGTTTTATAGTTTGAATATTTTATTTTTTTGACCGACCCTCGTATATTGTGCATTTTGCTCGTTAGATAGGTAGCGGACGCGTTTAAGAGCGAGATTTTCGCTTTTGAACGCTTTATACGAAATTTTTTATTAGGAATAGGATTCGGATTTTTTTCTGCGGAGTTAGGTACTTGTAAATTTTCGCGTAAATCGGAAAAATTCTGTATAGTATTTCGAGCCTAACGGAGCAGATCACAGTAAAAACACGTTGGTGTACTGCTATCATAACCAACTTGATTATGTTTCTCTTTCCACGTACACCCGAGAAAACATTTTTTCATGATTGAGTTTTAACAATTTTTTTCATAAATTAAAGGAAGTGCGGTGAGCTTTAACCGAATAGGTTTCCTTTCTCAATAACATTTTGTTAAATCATACCTACTTCAAAATTAAAAGTACAAGAATAGGTACGTTTCGGAGTTTCTCCTTCTTGGCAATTCTTTTTCCTTCTAACCTGTTCAACCCTGGCGCTGCTGCTCTGTTTTTTTTTATTCCTGGGCCATTTTAAAAAGTTTAGAAGCAATTTTCTATATTTGGCGATCTTTACAGATCGAATATTATTTTTGACGTTTTGGGTAAATTAACGTGGGTGTGATTTTGTTACATCCCCGTTTCTCGTAAAATTTCTATTCCTTTTTGCAAACAATGATATTTTTAAAATGGTCCGTCTTTTGTTTCTTTATATTTGGTGTGTAGTAGTCGATAAGGGTCTAGGACACAATCCCCACAGGACACAACCCCCACATGGACACAATCCCCACATTGGACACAACGCCCACATTTCGTTTTGCCCACAATCCCCACATTGGACACAACGCCCACACCTCGATTCGCCCACAATCCCCACAAGGGACACAACCCCCACATTTGAATTTGCCCACAAACCCCACAAGGGACACAACGCCCACACCTCGATTCGCCCACAATCCCCACAAGGGACACAACCCCCACATTTGAATTTGCCCACAAGCCCCACTAGGGACACAACGCCCACATCTGATGGTGACGCCGCGCCGTGCCATCTCCTTTTCGTGCAAGTTTTTATTTATATATATTACCTGCAAAGAGCAACTAACCTGAACACAGACTAAGGTACCATGTGCACAGATTTTCGTACCATGTACACAGACTACATTGACCACCTCTGGACGGCGCGGCGTCACCATCAGATGTGGGCGTTGTGTCCCTAGTGGGGCTTGTGGGCAAATTCAAATGTGGGGGTTGTGTCCCTTGTGGGGATTGTGGGCGAATCTAGGTGTGGGCGTTGTGTCCCTTGTGGGGTTTGTGGGCAAATTCAAATGTGGGGGTTGTGTCCCTTGTGGGGATTGTGGGCGAATCGAGGTGTGGGTGTTGTGTCCAATGTGGGGATTGTGGGCAAAACGAAATGTGGGCGTTGTGTCCAATGTGGGGATTGTGTCCATGTGGGGGTTGTGTCCTGTGGGGATTGTGTCCGGGCCCCGTCGATAAGCTGCAAAAATGCCCAAAACAATGCTTTTTGCAATCGGAAGATGTTCGTCTTTTTGGGTTTTTGGTAAAACTTTGTACTAGTTTCCCCCTGACTCTAATTGTTTACTAACATTGAAGAACGTGCATTTCCGATTATCGATAACTATTAACTAGTGCAGAATTAAAAGATACATGAATTGTTTGGTGCCACAATTCTAAATTTCAACTGTAACTGTGTTATAAGTGTTACCTAAGTCAAAAAAATAAAATAAATTCAAATAAATGAGATTAATCTTTTAAATTCTGTACCATAATGTGTACGTTTTCTGATCCATTTTTTTTGGCACTGTCTTTCCGCTAGCGAGACATTAGTGTAAGCTTTCTGAATTGTTGTTACTGTAGAGGAAACACGTCACTGCTATTAACTTTTTTTTTCAATCTCAACCTATCGATTATTAATTGTGATTCCTCAATAGTAGCAGGAGGGGTTGTATATTTATATTTTTAACTGATTTTAGTAATACTCTTCCTGAGATGAGTTTTGGTAGTACTTGGAAGTACTTTGCGGATTATTATTGCGTACACTTGATATAATTTTTACGTACTGCGGATTATTATTGCGTACAATGCGGATTGGGATTACTTTTGCGTACACTGTAATAATTTTGCGCACCTTGCGAGTTATTCTTGCGCATAATGCGGAATATTTTTGCGCACAATTTTTTTAAGCTTTTTACTTTTCCATACCATACCACATTTTAGCCATGTACTACCTATGTGATAGACAATTAAATTTTGCGTTCAATTATATAATAATATACAGGGTGTTTTGTTATGTACCCTTAACTATAGCAGATTTTGAGAAAGACGCAATGAAATATGGAAAAGTGTCTAGACTTATTTTCACACCAAACGTTTCTTTCAATTTTTTCGAACTATTGTTAGTATCAGATTTTTATTTATCTGACTCGAAATAATATTTTAATTTTTTTTCCTCTTTTCAATGATGTAATATTTGAAATTAATTAATTAGAAAAAAAATTAAGAAAGACACAAGAAAATGTGTTTTTACAGCTTTGAATAATAGGCACTTTAATCTCTTTACAGTGATATAATATTTATCAATCCTTAATAAGGAAAATTTTAGGATAGGCGCAAAAAACTTCTGAAAAATATTTTACACGAAAATTCTTTTTTTTTGTTGTTTTATTAATTTATCTTTGAATCTGTTCTAACAAAATATAAAAATAATAAATAATTTTTAACAATTCTTTAAGACCCAACAGTTTCCAAAACCCATTCAAGAACTTCCGTTGTTAATTTCTTCCCATAAATAGGTTTAACACTATCGGAACAATAACCATAGGTTCTATTTCTTGTAAATGGTCCAATCAGAATCCCTTCAACAAACCATTGATGATTGTGGGTGTACATAATGGGACCACCGTAATCATCAATGCAACCAATATCATTTCTTCTTTCTTGCGATGTAAAACACATTTCATCTTTATTTGTTGCCATTTGAACTCCTGGGTCTAATCTATCACATTCTTGGGGAGTTTTCAAGTTAAACAGGAGCCTTTTCTTTGAATTACCTCTTTCATCTGGAAATTGTTAGGTAAATAAAATGTTTAGAGAAGAATTGTGTAACAGACCTTCAACGTTTTTTCCCCAACCAGACGCAACTATTGTGCCATGTTCTTTAGGTCTTATGGATTCATCAAGTGGTAGACAAATGGGTCTGACAAAGTCTATAAATATTTACAAAAAGTTAGGCGTTAAGTAGAATTATTCTGATGGTACGTACCTGTGTATACAACATTTTCTAATAACTTAAGTAAAGCTACTTCGCCATTAAGGTTCGTGTACATCACTTCGTTAACCTTAATTTCGACTACTGGGTCAGAACATTCGTTAAAATTTGTGTCCACACAAGTGATAGGTTGACGGGTATGGTACAACCCCAAACGTACCTTGTTGCTAAAATAAAAAATAATTTAAATAAAAAAAAAATAGTATATTATATTATTAGGAGTAGAAAGAGTTCTTTTTGTGTTGAGCTTATATTGCGGCCGAGGCGCACGCGCCGAGGCTGTGCAAGTGAGCGAAACACAAATAAGACGTTCTACTCCGAATAATATATACTATTTTTTCTTCAAGTGTAAAAATATTCTGTTGCTGTAAATAAATATTTCCTAAAAAGTCATTTACACAAGACAACGCTCTCCCCTCTACCAACCTGGGGGGCGGAGCTATGGGCAAAATACTGCCGTTGCCATGGATACGTAAACACATTATTGTACTAGTAACATTATTTTCATTTTTTGACTATTAACAAAATGACTTTCTTCTACATAGCCAGTTCTGTACAACAATACGGATATTATGATACGCTTGAAGAAAAAAAAAATTAAAGATCCACCAACCTAAAAAGGGCACATCCATATCCTGTTAGAACGAAACCTTTTGTGATCAACACCCCAGGACATATACTAACATTATCCTGATGGACAATGTCGACTAACCAAGGAAATTCATCAAGGGCTGTTGAAGCGTCGGTATAAACCCTATCGTCGGTGTGTTGTAAGCCACAATACTTTAAACTGGGTACTATATTTTGAATAATATAATCCCTACGAGAGGGTTGCTTCACGTTATTGGTAGAAAACACTGAAACTTCTTTAAGGCTTCCTTGCGAAGCTAAATTTACTTCCACTATGGCTGGTTCGGGTTGCTTGAAATTTGGAATATCTTAACAAAAAAAAATAATTCGTTAAAATGTTGAATAAGTAAGAAAATAAGGGTAGGGTTAAATAGGTGGTTAGGTAAAAAACCAACTAAGTAGTCCCCAGACTTTCTCAAATAATTAAAAAGCGCAAGCCCAGAAAATTAATTTAATTTCAATGAAAGAAAAATGCAGTTGCGCACTTCCCCTGGACTTTCCCATACTAAAAATAAACAGTTCGCTTTTGGTAGTCAACAGTAGTTCACGAGGCAGCATTGGAAATCACTTGAATGCATAGCGAGAAACATCAGACATACGGGTTCGATACGTACAGAAGAGAGACAGGCATCTAATTTACTAACGCAGCGGAAGTTCGCGATTTTCTCATCAACCGTACATTTTAGCTATATGACTACCTTATACTATGTGATAGACAATTCAATTTTGCATTCAATGATGTAATAATATACAGGGTGTTTCAATTAAAATAACAAAGTAGCTTATTGTACTGTGGAAAGCAAACGCCCTGTATACGTGATATGAATTTAGGAGAATGCAGAGCTATATACCGAATAAGTTTTATATTTAAACTTCTTTCATATTTTGATTAATAAAGGAGCTATAGGAGCATTAATATCCGATTTTCAAAACCACGTAGAGGGCGCCACAGTAAAATTCTAACATTAATCTAAAAATAAAAATGTAGCTAACACCAAGCTGCATAAGTGTAGAAAATTTAAGCAAAATCGTGTGGTCAGTTTTTTTTGTAATAATATTTCAAAAATTTCGAAATTTTTGGAAGGTCGCCGTTGCGACCGTATTTGGATTTACTAAATAAATTTTTCTTGATGGTATAGTACCGCCAAAGGGCTTTCAAACAAATTGTTGCTGAACCTGATTAGATAAGTGGTTTTTGAACTGTGGGGCGTTAAATTCAAAATTTTGAAAAATTCATAGCGGCCGCCATTTTGAAGTTAGAGAGTCCGGTAACAAACTGTTTCCCTTGAATTATGGTTTTCTTTCATATCGGCTACTCAGATTTTCAAAATTCTGCTTCTGAAAAAATGCTACCAAAATATCATGTCTAACTTTCGCTTCCGGTTTCCAATAAAAAAATTCTTCCCATATGGGAAAGTAATAAAAAAAGTTTGCTGGACTCTTACTCATTAATTTTGATAATGTTTATCGATATAATTATTCGTTATCAGCAAAGAATGTTATTATTTACATGAGAATTGCTAAACATTTCTAGCCAGGGAATTTCCCAACGTCAACAAAGTTTTGGTTTTTACCAGGCAATTATTTCTTCATATACAACAGTTCCACTTTTAGGTTTTTAAAAATTAAGGGTTACTATTTGATATACAGGGTGTTCAGTTTAACAAAACATCATCGTTTAGAAATTTTTCTGGCTACTATTTTTATTACGTAGGTACTTTACAAAATTTGCAATATTCTTCAACTAGACGACGGTTGTGCATTAACACAGCCAACTTTACCAAATTGTTTGAAGACTTTATATTATACAGGGTATTTTTTAACTACAGTCATTAATTTCTGTAGGCCATTCTACGTCAGAAAATATGAAAAAAAATTCCTAAAACATAGGTCCGGATATGCTTCCTAAAGGAGCTGGGGCCCTGTGATGATATTATCCAAAACTTCGTTTTTATTTAATATCTCAGAAAGTGTTCGAATTTTTGAAACTAGGAATCTATTATTTAGACAAAATTACATAAAAAAGGTTCTCTTGTTAGAAACCCGTAGGAGCAACCGTGTCCGACAAAAATTGCTTCCAAAATTATGTGCATGAAAAAAAAAACAAAAATTTTCATGCAGAAATTAATGACTGTAGTTTAAAAACACCCTGTATATTTTTTTTACCCCTTTTCGGATCACTTTTCTAGCGTTTTTTTCTCCCGACATACTTTTACTTTATTTTGTCCCCCCCCCCCAATTTCCCAATTTTGCTAGGGTGGGGTGTATGGGGTTTCATAGATCAGAGCCACCTTCATTAAATTTTTTTGAACAGTTTTACATCCCCCCTTCTTTATTTATCTTCCTTTTTGACTGCTTCCTCCCTTAGAGGATGTTAAAAACTTGGCCGAAAGGTCAGGGTTTACACAGCCATCTTGAGCCAGGACTAACTTAATTCAAAAAATAAGTACCTAGTACTACTACTTACCGTTAGCACTGAATGTACCGTCAATGATTAAGATTACACCAATTATTATAAACATAAAACAATTGCACGACATGTTGCACCAGTTTTTCTTTTCTAACATTCCACAATGAAGCTGAAACGTTGACTGAATGAAGTTCATTGGTTGGGTTTTTGATGTTTACTGCCTTGAATCTTATAGTTTGGAAAGTCCTGCCAGCATGATTATAGTGCGTGGTCCAAAAATAATTGAAACCCATCTCCTATGATTATTATTATTTTCTTGTTTTTACCTCCAGTCTTTGGTTTTTCGTTTTTAGTCCTTGTAAGTCTTTACACATTAAAATTATTTAATAATTAATTATTTAAAAGTTATTTATGTACAGGATGATTCAAAATCTTTGTATTGGATTTTAAAAAAAAAGAATTTCTTCAAATTTATTTATTTTTAAAAAAGCACCCTGTATATTTTTGCATGTTTAGAATAATAATTAATTTGTGATTAAAATTGTGTCACGAATTTGTATATTCTAGAATTTATTACGGGAATTTTCTTTTTTGTTTGTATCAATTTTATAATAAATTATTTTAGTGAAATGGGTCAGAGGTGAACTGATGTGCATCACCATCAAAATACTTTTTTTAATGCTTGTGAAATAAATAAAAAAGTATTTGATGACAGAACCATGTCTTAACGAGTTTCAACAGCTTTTCTTATTTTTCTCGACATTTTCCTAATACGAGCCTACATAAGTTGTATATCGATGTAAAGAGAAAAACATTTTCTATTAGGAAATCCGAAAAAAAAACCAAAACATTCTTCAACAAGTCTCATCGAAAACAAAAACAAAAAAGTCATTGACCAAATCGCGTTTTAATATTTTTAACAGTTTTTCTCGAAATTTTGGTAATGGGAGTTTCTATATTTTTGCATATCCTGTCTAGGGAATAATTGAAATCAAGGAAAGCAGTAGCGGCCCGTAACCAAAATATTTGGGTGGCACAGTAACAGATGAGCGAATGGAGCAAAAATGACGAATTTTTTTTCGGAGTGGGCGTGGCTTCTTTGACGCTATTTAAGAGCATCTGGCAAGGTTTGGAATGAAATTAAAAAGCCTGAAAATGTTAAAATTTTTACAATGAAAAATTAAAGTTTGTGATAACCAAGCGATATAATTTAAAAAAAAATATTCGTGAAACGCTCAGTTTTAGAGTTCAGTAATTTATAGGTAAATAGGAAATTTTGTTGAAATCAAGTCGGCGAAGCGGTTTAAAAGAGCACGTGGCTCGCTAGTACACATTCCGAGCTTGTTTTTGCTGCCGAAAATCGGCGAGGGCTGTCGGAAAGTGTGCCCAGTTTCTTAGTTAAAACTCCTTGTAAATTTGACATGCGCTATACAAAATCGATACGTCGCGTCGCGGTCGTAACGGTCACATCAAAGTTATGCCCGTTTCATGCTATAGTGCGCTATGACGGTCTGTAGTAAGTATACTATTTCGAAGATATAAATTGCTAATGGTATACATTGAATTACGGATGTTTTAAAATTTAATTAATAGTTTGTTATTTTCAAACCAAATGCGGGAAAACGAATTTTCTACATGAGCGTGTTTTGCACGGATGACGATTTCTCGCATAAGGTTTGTACAACATTTTTTTGTAACGAACAAAAATACTATTGAGAAATTCAAAACTCAGTTTTCATACCTTTGTAATTACAAGGGCATACAAGGGTAAATAAAAAAGGGATTAATAAGGAATTTATGAGCTTTTGGGACGTACCTACTACGATTTAAACAACAAGTGAGATTTCCATTTTTGTTGCGGGGACGTATTCCTGTGCCCCTTGGCACCAACCGCCACTGACGGAATGTATGGTTTTGAAAACTGCAAGTGGAATGTTTTGAAATTGGATGGTTTATGTTTACTTTTTGTTATTAAAATTGTAAACATATTTGTTTGATTTTCTTAATAGTTTTGGACAAAGATTACACATAATAAATATGTACCTACCCCTACCTAATAAACATCAGATTAGGTACTACAAACGGGAATTATTGGTTATATAGCTCCATACCATTTAGCGAATCGTTACCCGACCAATCGTTCCCGGCCAATTGTGCCCGACCCTATTAGGACAATTTTGGGGAAAGTAAGAAAAACTGTTCCATGCGTATTTGAGCCGGCAAACAGTTTATTTTGGTGATGTTCATTTATATTTTAAGATACAGTCGTAATAGGTAGGTAGTACTTACAATAAAATATTAGTTCCGTTTTACATCTTTTTTAATAATTGCAAGAAACGAGGTTAGTTTTTATTCGAGTCATTTACAGAAGCTATTATTGATTTTAAAAGAAAAACCTGTGGTTTCTTAAACAGTTGAACATAATCAATATTGTCATATTTTTTCCTCGATACAAGTAAATGTGAACTGTCTATATTTCCAATCTTCTTCGGCTGGGTCGGTGTTTTTAGCAAAGTTACTTTTGCAGTTTTTGCTTCCTTTCGTAAATTTTCCAATTCTTTTACGTTTGATTTTGTTTTTATCATTCTACAAGAACGAAATATAATTAATTACAACTTAAATTTAACAATAGCTTACTTTATAATTGTTTCTGCAGCTCGCCAAATTGGTAAGGAGGGATCTCCATCGTACACAATTCCATTCAAAAATTGTAAAAACTTATTAACGTGATTTACATTAGAAGGAGCGTAAAATGCTTCCAAATAATCATCACTTCTTGAAAGGTTTAAAAATTTTGCGAATTCAGTGGCGGCTAAACGTTCTTTTGTCTAAAATTATTAATTAAACACATTCAAGGGGTGCAGATAAATTAAGGTGCTTTGGTTGGGAAAGTCCCAGATTGGTTTAAGCAGAAAAGCAAAAGTGAATGGGTTTTACGTACCGTTAGTGGAGTTTTCGACAAATTAATTGCAATTTTCAAGGAATTTAGCAAATCAATTCGCGCAAGCACACCTGTTTCGGAAAGTTTCGAAAAGTCATTTCCCGAAAATGCACCTGGAAATAAGAAGACCTGAGGAAAATTAAGGGAAAAGAACAAAAGAATTAATTTTTACGATTTAATAACTTACCGGGATTATAAAAACAACAAACGACATTTTAGTTAAATTAGTTTGGGGGTAATTAATTATTATAAAATATTTTTTACTGCTTAGGGTTTACACCGACCTTTGGGGATGAGCCTATCATATAAAAAAATTCAAAACTTTTAGGCATAATCAAGTTTGGAAAATAAGCGTACAGGGTTGTTAAGAATATTATGACTGGCTATTATTCAAAATTAATTAATCATAAATTTTTTATCGGTATTAGTTAACAATTGCTTGCTGTAAAACAATATGCTTTTATGCTTTTTATTTTGAGAACATTTCAGATAAATTGGAGACGCTATTGAGAACTGTCACCATTTGCTCTTTAATAAAAATTCTTGTTTCAAGGATGGTTTGGGTTATACACTCGTTTGTTTTTACACCATTTGATAGACATTTTTTTTTAGGCGACTATGATAAAAACAGCTGTTTTACGTATCTTTTGACAACCGTAAAGTGTCAATTTGTAGTAGGCGTTTGTCAATTACTACTTCACGGCCGCATTTACTTCACGCCGCTGCGGTGGCCACTTGTTCGATTAAATTGCAAACGCATTATTTTTTAATTTATAACTTTTTTAGGCGATTATGATAAAAACAGTTGATGCGGTATGACGTTTCAGGATGGTCACATGACCAAATCTCATTGGAATATTCAAAATTTGTGATATTCGCCTAAAAAATGTTTGCACCTTTACCAAAAAAAGTGCTTTTATCATCCTTGCCTGATTTCTGGTCTCGGCGTTGCCTCAACTAGACAACTCAGACGAAAAAGATTCCCTTTTTGGCCACAATACAAAAACAACTATTGTTTTTTCATTGTTGTACAGTTTGTAGAAGGTTGTATTAGGGAATGTTTAAGAAAAAGTGGAGTTGCGCACCTCCCCTGCACTTTCCCATACTAAAAATAAAAATTTCGTTTTTGGTATTCAACAGTAGTTCGCGAGGCAGCATTGGAAATCACTTGAATGCGTAGCGAGAAACACCAGACTATACGGGTTCGATACGTACAGAAGAGAGACAGAGGCATCTAATTTACTAACGCAGCGGAAGTTCGCGATTTTCTCATCAACCGTACATTTTAGCTATATGACTACCTTATACTATGTGATAGACAATTCAATTCTGCATTCAATTATATAATAATATACAGGGTGTTTCATTTAAAATAACAAAGTTGCTTATTGTACTGTGAAAACCAAACACCCTGTATACGTGATATAAATTTAGGAGAATGCAGAGCTATATACTGAATAAGTTTTATATTTAAACTTCTTTCATATTTTGATTAATAAAGGAGCTATAGGAGCATCAATTTACTATGGCATGGCTAACTCGACTGCAAATTAAAACATCCGTAAATTCAGCGTAAAACTTTATTTAAACATAAGTTGTTATACATCGTTGAAATCAGAAAAAAAAATGCAATTCATTTCTGTAAAAAAACAAAATGGCGCCCATTTAAAATAAGAAAGTTGCTATCAATATCTTGAAAACCACACATTTTGAAAAAAAATTGAATAACGTTTTTAAATGGGACTATTCGAATCTAGTAACTTTTATTTGAAACTTTTCTCCATTAATATTAAAATTACGCAAATATTCCACTTTTTAAAACAACTGAACGACTGAAAATTTGTAACTTTTCTAATCGGGATATGGATCAGTATGAGAAAATGCAAAACATTGCCCATTTAACCAAATCTCTATCTTCAATAATAACCAGGATACCCATATTATCCTACTCCATTTGAGACACCCTGTATATGTTTTTACAAAATTGCTTATTTAATTTATTTTTGAACCAATGGACCATAGACTGTTTTTTGTTTTCAATCTAATATTGTTGATCAATAGAATCCAAAGATTTTTTAAAGGGTGGGATAATTATTTAATACAAAACAAAAGAGGTTCCAAAAAATTATTTTATTTAATAAACATAAACTACACAACAACGAATACTATAAAAAATTCTGGCACAAGCAACAAAATTGGCCGCTTTAAAAAAAGAACACAAAAATAGTATCTTTGCAATTTTTACATTGAACAAGATTATGGCTTTAAGTTCTACTCATTTTTGTCCTACATTCTTTCATAACAACCGGCTTCAACGCAAAACATAATAAATAGTCAGAATAATAATACAATTTGGCTATACATAATATTAAAAAAAAACACTAAAATTTCTCTAAAAAGATATACAATTGCACTAGAGAAAAACTTACTAAATGATTAATTCATCTACTCTCTCGTTACCTACTTAAATTGGTTACGTAGATATGCTTGAGCTCAGTTTTAGGCTGATTTTCAAACAGAGCTGCTCTGTTTTGACCTTCTCCCTTTTTCACCCAGTGCCCGTATACTCGAAAAGCACAGCCTTAATAAGACGAAGTCGCATTAGATACAGTTGGCCTTGATTATAGCATTAATCAAAAAACGAAAATCTACCTGACACCAAGGTGCATAAGTGTAGAAAGTTTAAACAAAATCGTGTAGCCAGCTTTTTTGTAATAATTTTTAAAAATTTAAAATTTTTTGGAAGAGCGCCGTTGCGACCGTATTTGGATTTACTAAATACATTTTTCTTCATGGTATAGTACCGCCAAAGGGCTTCCAAACAAGTTTTGCTGAACCTTATCAGATACCTAACTGGTTTTTGAGTTGTCGGGCGTTAAAGTAAAAATTTTGAAAAATTCATAGCGCCCGCCATTTTGAAATTAGAGAGTCCGGTAAAAAACTGTTTCCTTTGAATTACGGTCTTCTTTCATATCCGCTACTCAGATTTTCAAAATTCTGCTTCTGAAAAAAATGCTACCAAAAAACATGTCTAACTTCCGCTTCCGGTTTCGGATTTTTATTGAAAAGCTTATTTTGGCAAAGAATTTTCGTTGTACCTACCCCTTCATTTCAAATTTCATCAAAATCGGTTCACTAGTTTTTGCGTTAAAGCTGTTACATGCACACACTCCCAGACAGACATTTTTTCTAAACCACTTTTTTGGCCTGGAGGTCCAAAACACGTATTTCCGCGAAAATCTCAATTTCGAAAATGTTCATGATATCAGTACTCCCATATACTTTTTTTTATACCAGTGGTGGTATGGGAAAGTAAAAATTGGAAAAACACTTAAAAACTGTCATCAGTCGGTCATTAAAATGTTCTCGAGTTTCTTTCAAGGTGGTTTATGTTACAATCATTTGTTTTTTTTTGAGGATTGAAAGAATTTTTGTTTATCTTATTTTCATTGAGTAGCAATTTATGCAGGGTTGTATTAGGGAAATTTTGAGAAAAATTGGAGAAACCACTAAAAGCGTCATTACTAGGCTATAAAAAAGTTCTTGCGTTATAATAAACAAACTTTTGTTTAGGCTATATCTTTAGATGAAAAATTGAAAATTCGAGAAAGAACGCTTTATCTTACAAATTAACCTTCGTATTAAAATAAAAGAATGCATTTCACAAACTTATACGAACAAGGAATGTTAATAAGTCGCAGATTTCTCCTTCGAATTTATTCAAAAATAATAAACAGAAACGTATTTAAATATTTTGCATAATTTGGTAATACAGGTACAAATGTAATCATAATTCACTTAGAAGTTTCCGTATGATGCGTAATTAACAGATAAACGGGACGAAAATAATCGAATTTTAATTTTCTTAGGCACCGAAGTAAGAATCCCCTCTCTATTAAAATGGAAAATCCGACATTAATTACTGTCATAGAAAATAAATTTCATTCAGTATTCATATGCCATCTCTCTATTGCAAACAAACAGTAAGCAATTATTAATATAAGTTTTATGACGACTCATTTAAAAACCAGTTCTGTAAAAACTTTAGCCGTGTTTAGTTTTGCTAAGTAACGCAAACCGAAATGGTGACAAAATATTCGCTCCGGAAAAAGTTTTATTAAGTTTCAAATAAAAATGGTAAACGAACAGATCATTGTTCTTGTAATAATAATAATAAGTGTTGGGGTTTTAAAGTCTGTTGACTCGCAAATTCTTCCGGCAAATCCCTGTCCTAATTTATTCCAATATTTTCAAAACAATGGAGTAATTTACGGAAGATTGGAATTTCCAAACGATTTCAGTGGATTTTATCGTTTATCAGTGAATGTGTCTGTCGCAGCTTATCTTTCAGATAATGAAGTAAGTCAAAGGTTATTTTATCCATAAATTTAGTCCTAAAGTGAGAAAATTAAAAAACAAACACGAATCCGAACTTCTTTTTCCTTATGTTTGATTAAATCATTACTTTTTGAAGTTTTCTCACATACATCTTTGGGGAACCCCCAACAATTTAAAAAATTAGCAGGTAATTACATTAAAAATAATTACAACTTGCTATGATCATATAATTAACAATTTATGTTGAATAAGATTGATTTTTTTCCTGTAATTACTGGAATAATTCAATAAAAAGAGATAAATTAATTAAAACAGGAAAATTAATAAGTTCTCAGTAAGTCTTGCGTGATAAACTTATAATAATATTAAAATTAAACGTTTTTGTAATAACAATGAGCATAATTTTTGATAAAAATGTTGACGTTGTGACCTTAACACTGACCTTAACAGTCATGGACTGGTTAACATCTTCTAACAAAAGATTTTTACTGTAAAAAAAGTAAATTCTAAGAAAGTACATGCTTTGGGTATTTTTATAAAAAAACAACTCGTTACGGATTTAAATTAAAAAGGGTTCATTATGAATTTTTTTTTCATGGACAGGTTACATATTTTAAACAAAATCAACTTTTACTACACCTGTGGGAGTTTTCCAAATCGTGGTGGCATAGATTGTGTGAAAGAAATAAAAATAGCTCTTCAGTAAAACAACAATATTGATAAGTAGGTCGATAATATTTGTTTATCAAAAAAGAAGTTTAGAAAAAATGTCTGTCTGTGGGTATGCGTGTATGTAACGTCTCTAACCCAAAAACTAGTGAACCGATTTTGATGAAATTTGAAATGAATTGGTATATCGAAAATTCATCGACAAAATATGCTTTTCAAAAAAATCCGAAACCGGAAGCGGAAGATATGTTTTTTTGGTAGCATTTTTTTCAGAAGCGGAATTTCGAAAATCTGAGTAGCGGATATGAAAGAAGGCCATAATTCAAGGGAAACAGTTTTTTGGCGGACTCTCTAACTTCAAAATGGCGGTCGCTATGAATTTTTCAAAATTTTGACTTTAACGCCCCACAACTCAAAACCAGTTTTCTGATCAGGTTCAGCAACAACTTGTTTGAAAGCCATTTGACGGTACTAAACCATGACTTAAAATTTATTTTTTACCCAAAACCAATTTTTTTACCAAAAACGGTCGTAACGGCGCTCACCCAAAAATTTTTAAATTTTTGAAAAACTATTACAAAAAACCTAGCCTCACGATTTTGTTTAAATTTTCTTCACTTATGCAGCTTGGTGTTAAGTACATTTTCGTTTTTTGATTAATACTAAAATATCACTGTGGCGCCCTCTACGAGGTTTTTAAAATCGGAAATTGATGCTCCTATAGCTCCTTTATTAGTCAAAATATGAAAGAATTTGAAATATAAAAGTTGTTCAGTATATAGCTCTGCATTCTCCTGAATTTATATAACGTATACAGGGCGTTTGTTTTCCACAGTGCAATAAGCAACTTTGTTATTTTAAATGAAACACCCTGTATATTATTATATAATTGAATGCAAAATTGAATTGTCTATCACATAGTATAAGGTAGTCATATAGCTAAAATGTACGGTTGATGAGAAAATCGCGAACTTCCGCTGCGTTAGTAAATTAGATGCCTGTCTCTCTTCTGTACGTATCGAACCCGTATACTTCTCAGTTCCTCCTGTAGACCAGCCGCTTACGATGAAGAGTTTTTTAACTTCCAATTTCAACGCTTTTTTTTGTGAAAAATACGATTTAATGTTATGGCTCATCGTATGTGGCGCCCTCTGCACAAAATTGTAGACTGAAAATATTTTGTATGCCTTTCTCATGCTCGATTTACTCCAAAGGAACTTTTCCCCATTAATATAGGACAAATACTTTTAGAGTTACGTTACAAACAATTTTTGTTAATACAGGGTGATTAAAAAATAATAACCAATTTTTTTTTTTAGAATATTCGTTTAGAATTAAAAACGTCCGCAAATGATCTATCAGCGGGACGTTCTGTGATATACCACGTCTATTTTCCTATACAGAATGTTTTACCAAAACCGACAAGGATAGAATTTAATAGAAACGTTTATTGCACTGGACCTCCTGAAGATTGTAAGTTACCTATATTTATCCAAGAAATATGCGCATTTAAATTAAATATTTTTTAGTGCGACCAGGAGGTGGAGTTACAAATATGTGGGCTACCACTTACTTCGGACTTGGAGGTCCCGTACGACCCATAAGACCTGACAGTGGAAATGAGATAGAAATAATTGAAGCTGTCCCTCAATTTTCCTTTACTTTACCAACAGTTCCACCCAATTTCTTCACCTTACCAACCGCCCCACCTAACACGTTTACTTTACCAACTTTACCATCCTTTGCTCCTACAAAACCAACAACAAGACCAACACCAAAACCAACAACAAAACCAACCAACCCCCCTGACAATGAAGCACCGTTCACAAGTTCTTCAAACCCATCCAAAGCTCCACCAAAGGAAAAACCCGTCTTCAACAGTGAATGTGGTTTAACTTCAATAACGCAACAATTGGTTGTTAATGGTGAAAAGGTTGAAGATGGTCAATATCCATGGATGGTTGCGATTATGTATAGACAAAATCTTGATTACAAATATAGATGTACTGGTAGTCTTGTATCCAATCAACATATCATAACAGGTACGTAAACTGTTGCCTAAACCCTTTTTTGTTTTTAAAGAGAAAAAGTCTGAAATAAATGAATTTTGAAAGTATACACCTTGCGTTTGATTTTTAACCATTTTTAGCTGCCCATTGTGTTCAGTTCTACAAAGCTCCATTGATTCCAATCGAAGATTTATTATTAGTTTTTGGAAAGAGCAATATCAAAAATTGGGCAAACGGCGCCGTCCTCAGGGATGTCCAAAATATGACCGTACATCCTGATTATAAACAAAACCAAGGCGACTGTGATATCGCAGTCTTAACCATGGCCAAACCAGTTGAATTTCAACCAACCGTTAGACCAGTTTGTCTATGGGGAAGCGATGAAGACTTAGACCTAATCGTCGGAAAAGAAGGAACCGTAGTTGGTTGGGGAAGGGATGAATCCGGAACAACCTTCGTAACAGAAGCTAAAAAAATTAAATTACCGATTGTTTCCCAAGGCACTTGTCTTAGATCAGATCCAGGCTTTACTAGCATTACCTCAACAAGGACTTTCTGCGCAGGTAAGACTTAAAAAATTCACCTCATTTTTTTCTGAACGTCTTACAACCCTTAGGAAGACGAGATGGATCGGGACCTTGTACAGGAGACAGTGGGGCTGGGTTTGTAATGAATCGAGACGGGAAATGGATTCTAAGAGGAGTCGTCTCAACTGCGTTAAGTGCCGATAATACCTGTGACCTTGAGAATTATTTCGTTTTTGCTGATGCCGCAAAAGTTAAAGCTTGGATAGGAAATGCCCTCGCTTGAATATTATAGTAGTGTATTTATTTTAATAAATATTAGCTTTATTACTGTTAAGATTAGTAGTGAATGAAATGTTAAATATAAAAGTATTGTTTAAAAAAAATTGGAAATCCATACGAAACGGAATTCCCTACGGTGGACGACATTTTATATGCCGTCATTCAAGGCAAACTTGAATCAATTTTGTAGTAGATCCGCAGTATTACTTACCTGTTTAGTAGGCGTGGAATTATTTTAATTTTACATCCAGTCTAGTAGGCCATGGAAAAATCACAATCACCATTAAATTTGTGGTCTGACCTACTCGAATTTGTGTCTTATATAATAATTTCTTTACCTTGCATTACCAAAAGATATTCTATGCAATTTCTTTGTAAGTACACTGTACACCAGACGTGCCGAGGATACCAAATGGAGACCTTCCATGGTCTACCTAAACAACATTAGACCTTCTGGAAGCCTTCCAGTTGTGACTTTTTACCTTGTGCTCTTGAGAAGGCTACAATGATAAACTCCAAACTATAGTTTAGACCTTCCAGAAGTAGCTCTTGACCACGGTTCTGTTCAAAAATAATTTCTTCCATGACCATTGACCAATACACCTTTCTGAAGACTTCTGACTGTGGTTACCATGGCAAACAATTGTATCCATGTCAAGTGATCTCTACCGCAGATTTTTGGCCATGGCTATCGCAGTTTAACCGCTGTCATCGTAGTAAATTATTTCATGCCCAATAGACCTTCCACAAGGCTTCCAATTATATCTTTTGAACTTTGGACGTAGTTCTCATTTGTTTCCATGGTTAACAGACCTTCCACAAGACCTCCAGTAGTAACCTCTGACTTTTAATTGTAATTATCATGAAAATAATTGCTTCCATGGGCAGTAAACCTACCATAAGGCTTGTAATCGTGCCCTTTAAACTCTGGACGTAGTTGTCATGGTAAATCATTGTTTCCATGGCCAACAGACGTCCCCAAAACTTCTAAGTGTGATCTGCGAACTCCTAACTACATTTTAGACCTTCCAGACGTGGCTCTTTGAATTCTTGACCGTGGTTATCTTCAAAAATAATTTCTTCCATGGGCAATACACCTTCCTGGAGACTTCTGACTACGGTTACCAGGGAAAACAATTGCATCCATGTCAAGTGATCCCTCCTGAAGATTTTCAGTCATGGCCACTGCAGTTTAACCGCGGTTATCGTAGCAAATGATTGCTTAGGTACGTGGTCCATGTACATTCTCCACGACCTACAGTCGTTGACAGCGATCTGTGGACGTAACAAAATATTTCCGTCGTGGCTTTCTAAACCTGAACGCGCATACCATAGGCTTGGATGAGATTTCCAGCCTTGCAATTTTCTGAATTCAATGGTAAAGGTATATAAACTACCCAGAAGATATCCAATCTTTGAGCCGAGCAAGTGATTGCACTTCCATGGCCAACTTGTACGCTGTACATTGTGAAGTTTTTATTCCCCATAAAAATTGTTGTAAATAAAATAATAACCTTGGTAAAGGAACGTAAATTAATTTTAGAAATTAATTGACATTGTGCCAAAAATGTCTTATATTTGGTACGTTTTATGATAATGTCGTTTGCTATTTTTATAATTTTGGTAAGTTAGCCATACTAAATATTTCTATGCAAAATCAATGTTTTCTATACATTTCATTGTAGGTCTTCATGTTTAAGAGTTACAATTGCGACGATGCATTTGCTAAAAACTCAGAAACAGGTGCTATTGCCCGAATTGATTTAATAAATTCCTTAAAAATTGCATTAAATTTATCTCAACCACCCCCAACGGTACGTATAAAAACTGAATATCAACCTCCTTAGGAAAGGAAAGGAAAGGAAAGGTTTTCATTTTTAGGAAAAAGAACGAAACGCATCCTTCGAGTTTGTAAAATTCCTCGACTCTTGGAGAAGCAACGAATACGTCGAAGCATTTTATGCTAGCAGCGGTTTTCAAGTCGCTAACAGATTCATGCAATTTTTAAACGGAATTTTATTCAATGGAAATCCTGCATTACGGATCTGGAGGGCTGCTGAAACAATTTCAACGTAACTTCTTCATCTTCACTAATTTGGAATATTCTGAGTTGTTAAATTTTAGAATGATAAGCACAAAAGTGGATACTGTGAAGATGGAAGAAATGAGGGAGTTAATGAAAAGGACTGAAGATGAAGATGAAGGTAACCCGAGAAGGAAAGCAATTCCAATTGGTAGTACTATAAAAGAAACTTTATATAAAGGAAATATTAATTATTTTCAAATATACAACAAGTCTGAACTTGTTCTTTTGAAGAAAATGTTGGAATCCGCTTTGGAGAACTCCAAATAATTTCATGTAATTTTAAGAATTAAGTGTATTATAGAAATGTTAATTAAAAATCGATTCTTCCCTCTCCCTTTCCGTGTTTTCTTCCTGTCCATCTCCCCTAACCCAACTTCTGCATGTCTTCTCTATTTTTCCCTATTTAACCCTTCCAATTTTCTTTTCGTCCTCTTCTCTTTCCTACTCCACCTTCTCCAACCTCAGTTCGTCCTACTTCGTGTTCCTGAGTTCATCGTCTTCGTACCCACTCTATGTTTCCCATAACTTCTCTTTTCCTCTCCCAATCTCCCACCTTCTTTTTATTTCTACCCAACTAATTTTTTCTCCTATTATAGTTTCTGCGTCTATCTTTCGGGAGACCTTACTCCAGTTGGTGGATGAGAGAAGTCCTAAATTTAGAATTGCTGTGAGTATTAACAATAAGCAAGCATGGACCTCGCCGTGGACCAAAAGTTGATTTTGTCGAAAATCAGGACATGGTAAAACGAGAAATAAATCGGCAGAGGTATCAACATTCGAAAACAGGCAATGGGGTGTGGGAAGATGATCAAGGACTTGAAAACAAGCAGAGGGTTGCCCAGGGTATTCAAAATTGGTTGAGTTACTCATTTATTGGTTGATTGTGGCATCACTTCAGTTAGAGGATGAACTTGGCCATGTCACTGGCATTGCTAGCTTCATCCTCTAACTCTTACAAGTTATATGGCCGTTTTAATTCAGATTTTGACATGTTGTGCTTTCTATGTGATCCTATCTATTAGATAATGGAGGACCTGCCAAAATCCGAATTGGGACGGCCATGTAACTCGTCAGAGTTGGGAGAATGAATCACAGACATGGCACGGCCAGCTTCACTCTCTCCTAACTCTGCTACAGGCATGGCTAGTTTCATTCTCCTAACTTTCAGTTATATGGCTGTTCCAATTTTGTATTGACAGGTCCACGGCCAACTTCATTAATGACAGAGCGTAAGCTGTCATTAATGAAGTTGGCCGTGACAGGTCCTCTCTGCGGTGCCATCTATTAGATAATAATCGGCTACTATTTTTCAGATTTAAACTACATAGTAGTTTCATATACACCCCGAGAGGGGACCACAGAGGAGACCTGTTCAAGGCCAACTGTATCTATGCGACTTAAGTCGCATAGATACAGTTGGCCTGTTTAATGAAGTTGGCTGTGGACCTGTGAAAATCAAGATTGGAGTTGGGAGAGTGAAGCTGGCCATGGCGTCACAGGCACGGGTAACTTCATTAATGGTTAATGAAGTTGGCCCTGGTCAGAGGAGACAGGGTTCTTTAAATCACGTAGAGATGGCACTGAAATTGCACTACATTCCGTATGGAAGGGTTGGGGTCTCCATTCATTGCACACAATCCAGTTTTAGGAGCATTTCGGACTTAAATACAAACGTGTTCCTTACTACGTTAATTTAAGATTAATTAAAATTTTTATCAGTAATAAAATATTTTTGATACTATTTTACGATTGCACTTGTTGAAATAATCAACGCTAATGGTCTATAGCTATGTATTGTTGTTAAAATGATCTTCCATTTTGCCATCCCCATTGTTTTACAGGTACGAAATAAAATCATTGGTTTCAAGCGATTTTTTTCTGTGCTTTACAGACTTTCTTTTCCATTGGAAAATGTGATGGGGGAGGTTATGGAAGAAATAGTCTTCTAGGGAGTACTGCAAGGTTTGATTTATTAAATGGTGCTAAAGCTGCATTCGATCTTGGAAAACCTACGGTATGTTCGATTGTTTTGATTTACGTAGCTATATGTTCCCCTCTCACTCTTGTTTTGAACGCCCCTCCAATTTAATTCTTTCAAACCTTTTCTCTCTTCCATTTTCCCATTTACGAATATTTTTGAAAATTCATAAAAATTGTTATAGAAAGAAGAACGTTTAGCTTTGATCACGTTTGCAGAGTTTATGAATACTTCCTCCAGTACCGATTATCTAGAAGCTTTTTATAGTGCACACCATAATATTACGAAAGTAAATAATTTCCTAACATTCTTAAATGGAATAATTTTCGGTGGAAATCCATCAAAGAAAATTTGGAAAGCTGCTATCATATTAAAAAAGTAATTTGAAACAATGACTAGGTACTATTTTTAATTGTTACGCGTAAATTATATTCTAGAATGATTACCACAAGGGTCCAGCTTAAAACACTAGAAAAAATACGTGAAATATACAGGTCGAAGAAGAAACCCAGAACATCAAAAATAATAATGGATAATGAAACAAAAACAGTAGATTTTGTTAAAATATTCCATGATTCTTCTTATATTTACATATACAGTGCGATCAATCGTATAAAAAGTGATTATTCAAGAAGAAAGATATTTTCTTCAATTCAAATGGATCTACCGTTTTCTACATATGTGTTTTTAATTTTAAAACAATTAGATAGAAAATTATATAATCGGTTAAGACACGAAACAACTTTTTTCCAAAGTAAAAAATTATTAGGCAGAAGAATGTTACCAAAAAAAGATTTAACGAGCACAAGGGTTTTGGCAAAAGTATATCGAAGACAAACCGGAAGGCCTATAACAAAACATGTATTCTATGGGTATGGTAATATTGATGATAGTCGAAGGGATAAAGGCTATTACAGGCCGCATCTCATAGGAAGACTAAGAATATAATAGATATTAAATTTAAAAGTTCATTACAAATGTAATTTTATTTTTTTCGTCTAAATAAAAAAAAAACTCCTTTATTAACACCATGTAGGAACAAAAAGCAATTATTTTTAATAACGGGACATCCCCTAATTGCCGGTTTTCAATTATTACCATAATTACACAGTGATGATATCCCATGAACGGATACTAGATTCGATGAACGTATAAGTTTTGCGTAACTTCTGATGACGTCTGACGTCACACAATGGTTGTATAATACAAAATGTCTGCTAATGTTGTGTTATTTAGTGCTGCAAAAACCGGTAATTTAATAAAATTCTTTACTTTTCTACCCCTTAACATTATTCCTAATCCAATTCTTTATTATGTAGCTCCTAATAAACATCACACTTTCGTTTGAAAAGAAAAAACCAAAAATAACCTAACTTTTAATAAATAAATTTTATTTTAATTTTTGGCTTATATGTTAATTATTAATAGGTTCACGGTTTTTGCGACCATGTACAGCATTCCCAGCATGTAGATTTAAAGCTTCAACCGCTGATGATGCTTCCAAAGGGAAATACATCTTCGTGAACGATCAGGAACCGAGCATGAATATGAAAGACATTACCGGTATTGTAAAGTTATTCTTTATATTGTTTGGTGCTTATTCAAGGGACTTGTACAAATTCAGTCTTATAAACAGATCGCGCAGCACAAACATTATTCTGGACAGAATTAGTAAGGGGTTTCGCAGTTACGCTAGGTCACATTTTCAAAGAACCTGCAACTATTAATTATCCATTTGAAAAAGGACCTTTAAGTCCACGTTTCCGAGGTGAACACGCTTTAAGAAGGTATCCGTCAGGGGAAGAACGATGCATTGCATGTAAATTGTGCGAAGCTATTTGCCCCGCACAGGTTTGGATTTAAAAAAAAAATCGGTAGGTATAAAATTTAATTACATTTCAGGCTATAACAATTGAAGCTGAAGAAAGAGCCGACGGCTCAAGAAGAACAACACGTTATGATATTGATATGACTAAATGTATTTATTGCGGATTTTGTCAAGAAGCTTGTCCAGTTGATGCAATCGTTGAAGGTCCTAATTTTGAATTCTCAACAGAAACACATGAGGAGCTTTTATATAATAAAGAAAAACTTCTTAATAATGGTGATAAATGGGAATCTGAGATTGCTAGCAATATTTATGCCGATCATTTATATCGTTAAAAAGGTTGAAGTAGTAAGATTGTGTAGAAATGTAATTTTTAGATGAAAAATAAAGAAGCAAAACTTTGCTGAATCGGTGTTTATTTTAATTTCTTATCTAGTGTTGAATAATAAAACCTATTACTATTGTTGAACCTTTTTTTTATGGCTAATAAAACTTTGATTACAGGTTTTGATAATTAATTTATGTAAAAATGTTAATAAAATGTTTGTTGATGTTTTTATAATTTATTTTATGTAAAAGAAAATCTAAAGTGCTATTCAAGTTTGAGACTTCACTAGACTGTGTTTCTCCAAAGATCTGGAATTTTCTTTGGTATAGGTATCTTTTTGCTTCTAGAGTTTTTCTCCTTTTTAAGTATTTTATTTTTTCGTATATTCTCGGGCTTGAAGGGGCTTTCATACAGTCGCGATTTGTTTTGTGAATTTTTCTTTTAGTTGTTAAATTTGGCGGAAAATTCAAAAGTAACCAATAAAAACAAAACTAAAAAATCGCGCCTTGAGGCTTAAGGATTTTATCTTTATATTTGCTCCAGAGGGACCTCAGATCCATTATTTCTTGAACATTATGGTAAAATGTTTAAGCGAAGCATAAACTTGTGGTTGCAAGGGCCATCAACTGAGGAGTAGACTTCCAAAACCCATTTTCTCCAGAATTTTCAGGAATTGAGAGAAACTGCTGTGTGATTATTATTATTAGGTATATAACATTTAAGAGGTCTACCACCACTTAGCAAAAAATTTAATTGTTTTCTTTTGCAAAATCTTAAGTTGGATCCACAATTGACGGGTATGTTTTTGCCTGAACCCTTTTTAGATTAGCCTATTTTGAAATCCCTGCGATTGCATTGGTCTACGCTAGAACGCGGTACGCGTGAAACTTGAGCTGAATCGAGGCGTACGGCTGAATACGCGTTTGGCGCTGTAAGCTGCATCTAACAAAAAAAAATAATCAACTGGCTTTGCATCTAACCACTAGCCAGTGGCGCACCCAGAAATATACGTTGGGGGGGGCAACGTGAAATTTAAAGTTTAAATAATGGCATTTGAGGCTCCCCGCTTCCCCGGAAATTTTTGAAAATTTTTAAGCAATATATGCAATTTTCAGGTATTTTGGGACGACAGAGGCTTCCCAGCCGCCTGTGCTAAATCCACTAGAATGTCACAAGATTTAACCTTCATAGAATTATTAAAAAAACTTAATTTTTTACAGCCTTCTGTTTTTATTTTTTTGTAGTAAACGAAAATGATAGACCACAAAATAAAACCACAAAACAAAATCATTTTAGGTAGGTCTCGGTGGCACGAATTTGCGAGAGTGCTATTATTGATTCCAGTAGAGTGTGCTCATAATGAACAATGGTGGCCTAACGGCCCAGCTTTAAAGAAAAGAAAAAAATATGGTCTTGGGGGGGGGGCAATTGCCCCTTTGCCCCTCCCGTGGGTGCGCCACTGTTACTAGCATTACCGTCTGTGATTGGTTAGATGCGGCTTACCGTGTAACGCGCCAATTGCGAACCCGGCATAAGTTTTCATGTTTCGTCGAAGACTAAAACATTCAATTAGGCACAATGTACTTTTTTAGGCGACTATGATAAAAACAGCTGTTTTACGTATCTTTTGACAGCCGTAAAGTAAAATTTGTAGTAGGCATTTGTCAATTTCTATTTTACGGCCGGTGTTTTTCGGCCGCTTTTACTTTACGGCCGCTGATTTATAATTCTTTAGTCGACTACGATAAAAACAGCTATGACGTTGCAGAATGGTCACGTGCCAAATGTCATTGGAATATTTAGATAAAAATTTAAATTTGTTAATAAAATTTGTAATATTCGCCTAAAAAATGTTGTTTGCACCTCTGCCAAAAAGGTTCACTTTTTGGCCATGATACAAAAATAACTATTAATGTCCCAGGTCAACAAAACTTATTTTGTTTGTCAGTTTTATATAAACACATTACTGCAGAGTAAAATCTAACCCGAACGGTAAATCAATTTTTATTACTTTCCCATACCACCACTGGTATATGGGAAGTAGGTACTAGTTATTGATTTATTGACATTCTCAAGTTCTTGATATCATGAAAATTTTCGAAGTCGAGATTTTCGCGGAAATACGTGTTTTGGACCCCCAGGAACACAAAAAAGTGGTCTAGAAAAATGTCTGTCTGTGGATGTGTATGTATGTGACGCCTCTAACGCAAAAACTAGTAAACCGATTTTGATGAAATTTTAAATGAATGGGTATCTAAAAACGGAACCCATATAGTCTCGTTTTTCTCGCTACGCATTCAAATGATTTCCAGGCTCTGCCTCGCGAACTATACTGTTGAATTACAAAAACAAAATGTTTATTTTTAGTATGGGAAAGTCCAGGGGAGGTGCGCACCTCCACTTTTTATTCATAATTTGCAATTTTATTAGAAATTTATTTCTGATCTCAATTTTGTAGGCACCAAGAGATGAAAAAAAAATGGAATGGAAAATATTGACGTCATGCGCGCACTGCACTAACTTGCGATACTATATGCCCACACCATCCAATATTTACGCCATGGGTAGTAGTACAAGCTATTTACTTTATGGTAGTACCTACTAGCGTCGTCTACATTGATTGACGGTGACAGATCAATGCAGATGACACGGGTACAAGTATAACAGACTGAAATAAAAATATGGTTTCTTTTGTTGGTATTTGTTATTGTATCAAATCAGGACCTAGGTACTACTACTAGGATACCCCGAAGTCTATGAAGGGAATTTTTTATTGAATATCCCTCGTGGAGGGCTCTGGTGAAGATCGAGGGGTATTCTTGCGTCTCTAATAGAGACTTACGTCCCTTACGAGTGTTTATGATGTCTCTAATGGAAATTTTCAAACTTCGCGGTATTTTGGCGTCTCTAGTGGAGACTTGTGCCCCTTACGGGTGTTTTTGATGTCTCTAATGGAAATGTTTAAATTTAGCGGTATTTTGGCGACTTATGAGACCTCGAGGTATTTTTGGCGTCTGTAATGTAGACTTTAATTTTTTTCGAATGGGGATTTTAGGGAGTTAAGGAATATTGTTGACGATTTTAATAGAGATTTTTAAGTCATATATTTTTTACTCCGGAACGAGTTGGAGAACTTTTAGGATCCCAGTTTCAGCTTTCTGGAGAGTTGGAGACTCCGAAACTTAACAGTCTCTGAGAGGATTTTGTTATTTTGTAATAAATAAAACATTTTCAACCTTTTTTTCTAATTTTATTCCCTTCAGGGGGCAACAATTTACTTGTTGGTATATGGGATTTTCCGAAGCGTTGCAAGCGGAGAGTTACGGGGGGGGGTAATAGGTTAATTAGTCCCCCTGGCCAGATATTATTAACATTAATACACAGTTTTCTTCACGTTTAACATCATTGACTGAAGGTTCTTCGTACCTCCCGGATCATTTACCCACCCACCCCAATCCCAGAGAATTTCTCTAAATCCGCTTATTCCCCACCAAACACAGGGCCTGTTCTACCATTAGGCGCGTGCCTAGGGCCCAATGGCAAAAGGGGCCCGCGCGACAAAAGTAAAACTTTTGGTAGCATAAAGCGGGGTATTCATACGCGAGTATGTCCGACGTATCTGTTCGTCAGACAGATCCGTTGCTGGCTGCACACGTCCGGACAGATTCGTCGTCGGCTACACACAATAGGAATATGCTCGGCAGACATCATTTAAGCAGTAAATTTTGTAGACTGGTAACAACTAATTCTAAAAAAATAACGGCTATGGACAGAAAACAAAAACTGGCGATTGCTGGGGGATTTTTAGGAGTATTTGAAGATAAACACAAGAAGAGGCTGTGGTCAAAACGTTGGTCCATGGAAAGAACAAAATACTCCCATATGAGTTTACTTTAAAGAATTGGAAATAAGAGAACCTCATGATTTATATATTTTTTTACGCATGGACAAAGGATTTGCTTTGTATAATATAATAAAACTTTCCCAAAAAGCCTTATTATCCGCGAACGCCATTTTATTTGACAATTGTTCGGAATGTCGACTTGATGGCAGTTGCAGTTTTAATTTTGATGAAAAATTATGACTGAAAGGATCGTAACTCGATTTTTTTCTATACAGCATCCTATATAGTTTTAGATTATTAGATACAGTTTTTCATGCTCTACAAATTTTCTTAAGGGACGGGTTTGGTTAAAACCAAGGGTTTAGAAGAAAATTGAATTTTGATGAAAAATTATGACTAAAAGCATCATAAATCGGATTTTTTCTATACATCCTGTATATTTTTAGAGTATTAGGCACAGTTTTTCATACCCTACAAATTTTCTTAAGGCACGGTTTTAGTTAAAACCAAGGGTTTAGAAGAAAATTGAATTTTGATGAAAAATTATGACTAAAAGCATCATAACTCGGATTTTTTTATACCACATCCTGTATATTTCAAGATTATTAGGTACTTACAGTTTTTTGTGGTCTACAAATTTTCTGAAGGCGTCGCCTTGTCGACTTTTCCCAGATCAATGGGTAAATCCGATTACAGCGTTGGTAAGCTTTTCTCTTGCTCAGTCTCGCTCTTCTTCCTTCTACGTTCTTATATTATACTTACTTCATTTTATTTTTAGTCTGCCTTTATTTCGTTTATGTCCACATAAAAACATTTAACTGTAGTAATTAATGAACTCACAAAAGATGATAGTACTAGTACTACCTACTAAAAGAAGTTTAAAGTTTCACATGAAAACGCACACTGGAGAAAAGCCTTTTAAATGTGACTTGCGTAGGAAAAACTTAAAAATGGTATCTTCAGTGTAGAAAAAAGGTGCTCTATACAGGGTGTCTCTAAAATATGGTGCCATAGCTTAACCACAGATTCCGGGGATCAAAATAAGACGATTTAACGCAACTTACCTCTATCCGAAATTGCTTCGTTAAAGCGCTATCGCACGCCAAAGATCTTCAAAAAATTTCTATATTTTTAAATAACAAAAGATTGTTTTTAGCGATTAAGATGAAATTTGGGATGTGATTCTTTACTGGAAAAAGGTGTCTTTTGACATCATGTTTTTGTTCAGGAGTGTCGCGTAAGTGGTCAAAGTTTGATCATCCACAGCCAAACAAGCTCATATCTTTTTAACAGTTCGGCCAAAATTTTTTTACAGAGAGACATTCTTATTTCAAATATTTTTTGTTTCTTGTTCGATTTCGGTATCTGCCATAGTTTAGGCTGAAAAAATTGTTTTGATTGGCTGCAGTGCATTTCTTAAAACGAGTATAGGAAACAAAGCATAAAAATAGCCAAGTGCTGGAAAAAATTCCAATAAAGCTGAATTTTTGGATACACCTTCTTTAGGGCCTATACAACAAATCCTTAAAAGTCCCCAGCAATCCCCCCGGTGCGTCACCCCCTGCACCCCCCTAAAGGTAGACTTTTGTATAAAAGTGGTTGTAGCTCCAAAACGGTTGCGTTTACGAAAAAATATTAAGAGCAACAAATTAAAGCCTATAAAATTTTGATGTACCACACATGTACTTTAAGTGTACGCTAAGGGCGTAGAGGATTGTCCAATCAGTAGAAATCCAAATTACGTTTAATGCAATCCCTCAGCGGAACGTGACCAAGATCAAACAAGTAGGTACACACTGTCTAGCGCGAGAATAATCGTGGAAAGATTTATTCTGAAAATACTTTTAGCGTCACAGGTGCCTAAATTTTGGAATTTAAGTGCAACTCTTTCTATTCCTTATATCTTTTAAAGGCGAAAATGGATAATACGGTATGTGTGTTGTGTAAAGAAGACTGTTAACAAATATGAAAATGTCACTGTCCAACGGGGATTAGGAACTTTAATAGAATTTTGTCGGGAAAGAAAAGACGACTTTTTAGACATTTTAACAAATGTTACTAGCATTGTAGTTCATATAAACATTGTAGAAAGGCGTATACCAAAAAGTCTAACGTGCAAGTCGAAGAAGCCGGTTGTACCAGAAGTGGTTTTTGATCAATGAATAAAATATATGATTTTAAAAGAAATTGTTTATTTTGCGGGGATGTAGCAAATAAGGCAATGGATTATGGAAGTTAAAAAGCCAGCTGAAAGACGTAATATAATACATAACGTTATGACAAAAGAAAAATTTTCTCTGCCTATTATTATTAATGCTGTAAAAAAGAAATGATACGTGCATTGCAACTGTTGTCAAACGAATAAACAGTGTAATAGATTTAGTAGCTGCCGAAGCAAAATATCATCAGAAATGATACCTACACCAAATATTTTACGCATAAGGAATCAAAGAACGCGTCAGGAAGACCTGTAGACGCCCATCTTCAGGATTATTTTTTAAGTATATGCAATTATATAGAAAGCAATGAAAAATGTCGGTATACACTAAATGAACTGCTGAAAATAATATAGGACAACCTTGAAAAGGATAAAAACGTGAAAAAATAAATTAATTGACCATTATGGTTATAATATAATTATCACTCATTCTAACATATATCTTTCAAATATGTACCACTCATATCGGCACATTTTTACAAGTGCAAACATGGTAGGGGACACGGTTGGGGAACGACTTGGACCCTTTACAGTGGGGGTGGGAAAACGTAGCAGGACAATATCAACATATAACCACAACAACAAAAATAGTTCCAACAAATTTCCTGAAATTGATTAAATGTTCTTGTAAAGAAATGTGCAATGTGGCTGCAGAAAAGCAGGACTTTTGGTTGCAGCGCACTATACACCAACTGCATCGGAATTTCTTGCAAAAACAAAGATATGACGGTTTCTGTAGAGGAGGATTTAAATTAGGTATGAACTAATTATCAAAATTAATCATTATAGCCAGTGGCGTAGCCAGATATGAAGGGCGGGGGGGGCGAGATCCTTTAGGAGCGCATTCAGGGGCGGCTCAAGGTAATTTTTTCACCCGGGCAGGTTAGTTTTTGGCGCCTTTTTCAGGGGCGTAGCCAAGAACTAGTGGCGGAGGGGGTCGAAACAGGGAAATGCGAGCGAAGCGAGCAAAACAATGCGCCGCAGGCGATTTTTTTTTTAAGTGGGCGTGGCCAATTTTTAACGCGTTGTACGAGCATCTGAGAATTTGAATGCCAAATAAAAAAATTCAAAATGTTAAACTTTTTAGAAAAGAAATTGCAAATCTTGCGCTTGAAAAACAATAATCCAGAAAAAAACATTTCATTATGTCCAAAATAAATTTGATTTTTTAACGTATCACATGGTTGAAGTACTAGGAACGGAACCAGGATCACTTGTAATGAACTAATTATTGTTGCATTAAATTTACAAAGTACTTTTTAAAAAGCACAATAATTTTTGACTCAAGTTTGGCGCCCCCCAGGGCTAGCGCCCTGGGCGGTCGCCCGAGTCACCCGGCCCTTAAGCCGCCCCTGGGCGCATTTTTTTATATATTGGGTTCCCTCATACTTGATACTCATAATAGTTTACTCGAGTTTACTCGGGTTTTTTAAATAAAATATTAATATTTTTCTGGCGAATGTTTTTAAAAGCTGCACCTGATTTTTTTTTCGGAGGTATTATTAATAATTAATTATTAAGAAAATTCGAAATTTATTGCCGTAAAATTACAAAAATGCGAATTGCGAAAGCTTAACTTAGTAATTAGTGTCGGTCTTTCTAGTTGAGTAGTTGACTCGTGACAAGTCTAAATCTACCCCTTCCTAGTACCCCCACGTCCCCCACATTCCACAACCACATTCACCATATTGTTTAAAGAATGCACCTCAACACATCATATTGGAATAATATTGGTTTTATGTTCTTTTATTTTTTTCTAAGAGGCGCTAGGGGCGCAGGTCGATAGGGGCGGGGGGGGCGATCGCCCCCCTTCGCCCCCGTGTGGCTACGCCACTGATTATAGCTCAACTTTATATTAAAAATATGTTATATTTTTTGCAGAAAGCGAATCGAGTCTATAAATACAGTTAGAAGATCATTATTTATTTACTAGTATGCATTTTCAATATTTAGCTTTTTACTTTCCCATACCACCACTGGTATATGGGAAGTATTGATATCATGAAAATTTTCGAAGTCGAGATTTTCGCGGAAATACGTGTTTTGGGCCCCCAGGAACCCAAAAAAGTGATCTAGAAAAAATGTCTGTCTGTGGGTAGGTATGTATGTAACGCCTCTAACGCAAAAACTACTGGACCGATTTTCATGAAATTTTAAATGTGGGGTATATCGAAAATTCATCGACAAAATAAGCTTTTCAAAAAAATCCGAAACCGGAAGCGGAAGTTAGACATGTTTTTTTGGTATCATTTTTTTCAGAAGCAGAATTTTGAAAATCTGAGTAGGGGATATGAAAGAAGACCATAATTGAAGGGAAACAGTTTTTTGCCGGACTCTCTAACTTCAAAATGGCGGCCGTTATGAATTTTTCAAAATTTCGACTTTAACGCCCCCTAACTCAAAAACCAGTTATCTGATCAGGTTTCACAACAACTTGTTTGAAAGCCCTTTGGCGGTACTATACCATGAAAAAAAAATTATTTACTAAATCGAAAAACGGTCGCAACGGCGCGCTTCCAAAAATTTTGAAATTTTTGAAAAATTATTACAACAAAACTGTCCACAGGATTTTGTTTAAACTTTCTATACTTATTAAGCTTAGTATTAGCTACATTTTTGTTTTTTGATGAATGCCAGAATTTCACTGTGGCGCCCTCTACGACGATTTGAAAATCGGGAATTGATGCTCTTATAGCGCCCTTATTAATCAAAATATGAAAAAAGTTTGAATATAAAAGTGGTTCAGTATATAATTTTGCATTCTCCTAAATGTATATCACGTATACAGGGCGTTTGCTTTCCACAGTACAATAAGCAACTTTGTTATTTTAAATGAAACACCCTATATATTATTATATAATTGAATGCAGAATTTAATTGTCTATCACATAGTATAAGGTATTCATATAGCTAAAATGTACGGTTGATGAAAAATTCGTGAATTTTGGATATTATGTTGGACTCCGGAAACGGATCGCCGCCGGTCGGTAGCGATCGTCCGGCTTCGCCAGCTGTAATTTCTAGCCGTTGCCTACAGATAAATGGGTGTCTTTCTTCTGTTTTCATATCGAATCCGTCTAGTCTCGTTTTTCTCACTAGCCATTCAAATGCTTATCAGGGTCTGCCTCGCGAACTATACTGTTGAATACCAAAAACGAAACGTTTATATTTAGTATGGGAAAGTCCAGGGGAGGTTTGCACCTCCACTTTTTAGATTTGAGGTATTAGCGTTGACTGATAAATATGGTCAACGGTATTAGTTATATTATGTAAATATGATTCTCACAATTACTAGTTATGTAAATATTAATATTTTTAACGCTGCAGTTTGTTTGCAATTTGTCTTTGTGCAATAATCTGGATTTCTACTGATTGCACAACCAGGCGCGGATCTAGGTAGGGGCTAAAGGGGCTTTAGCCCCCCCCGAAATAAATCCCAGGCTATGTGTTTTTTTACATTTAGTCCAAATATATTTTCGACAAATTTGATGTGACAAGTATCAAATACTATAATGACGTCCAAAACTACTAATATATCAGTTTATGTTTAATATTTTTGAATTTATGTTTATTCTGTTTCTTACAGTTTATTACATTGCAAAAAGTTACGAAAATTTAAATACGTAATACTACTCGTCTTACGAAAGATATTTTTTCCTCCTTAAAAACTTGCATAAAAAAATTCAGCTTTCTCTTAAAGGTAGTTTCCGAAGCCACGCCCCTTTTTTGAAAAAAATTTCGTCTGCGGCGCTGTTAAACTCAACGCTTCCCGCCTCATTCTACCTACCCACTCTTTTACTTTTTAGTTTTATTTTTAAATTAGCCCCCCCCCCCCGAAAAATCTTCCTAGATCCGCGCCTGTGCACAACCCTGTACGCCCTTTAGCTCACACTTAAAGTACATGTGTGGTACATCAAAATACGCAAAATTTTATAGGCTTTAATTTGTTGCTCTTGATATTTTTTCGCAAACACAATCATTTTGAAGCTACGGCCACTTTTATAAAAAAGTGTACCTTTAGGGGGTGTAGGGGGTGACGCACCGGGGGGATTGCTGGGGACTTTTAAGGATTTGTTGTATAGGCCCTAAAGAAGGTGTATCCAAAAATTCAGCTTTATTGGAATTTTTTCCAGGAAAAATCCTTTGTTTCCTATACTAATCTAGTTGTCCCGTATGGGGGTATGCTGCATAGGATAAACAAAGCTGTGGGTCCTACAGCAGCCATTTTTAAAGGTCCAGGGTCACGGGTTCTAGAATGCCTTTGTCGTGGTAAAATATTAAAAAAAAGACAACGTAATTTGTTACTATAGTGAAATTTGTTTATTCATTCATTCATTTTAGTAATTTCAAATTTGTTTCAAATTATTAACTAAACGGTATACCAACTAAACCGTGTTATAATGGATCGCCCATCGGTGAACCCTTTTTTTAATTACCTTAAAGTATTCAGACAGCGATACTCTCACACAAACCTTAATGCGGCCGAAAGCGCTAGATTAGGCTCCATTGAATGGAACCACAATATGAATCCTCTAGAAAAAGCACCCTTCCGGCAAATGCTTCGTGCTGAGCAGGAACGACGCCGTCGTTCCTGCTCACGACGAGCTATTTGCCGAAACGGGGCCTTTTCTAGAGGATTCATTTGGTGGTTCCATTCGATGGAGCCTAATCTAGCGGTTTCTGCCGCATTAAGGTTTGCATTCGCATAGCGTTGTCTAAATACTTTTAGATAATTAAAGAACGGATTTATCGACGGTCGATCCATTATAAAAGAAGTTTAGTTAATAATAATTTAAAAGGAAATTACTAAAATTTAGACATCAGAAGATGATGCTTGTAATTTAAATTGTTCCATATGAGTCCGTTCTATTTGTTCTAAAAATCCTATGGTTCCTACGTTTTCTAATGAAGATTTTAAAGATGCGCTCTCAAACGTGTCGCTTATGTCCGTGTCTGAAGCTACATATGGGAGTAATCTGGGACTTGGTTTTATTATCGGGTCCTCTTCAATAATACCAAACTCTTGCTCGATTGGTGATGTTTTTGTCACTGCTTGGGTTAAATCTGTTAAACCCGAGCTAACACACACGCTGGTGTAAGAAACCGATTTATTTAACTTCCTTTTATTTAATCTTCGTTTAATTGTTTGTAAATCCGATACATCAACTGATTGTTCAGTTTTATTTGATATTTTTTTATCGGTTTTCCTCTGTTTTGATATATTACGCGAATTTTTTGCTTTTTCTAATTTAATTCCTGATTTTACGGTTGGTTTTGAAGCCTCCAATACAGGTGTGTCTCCCGACATATCTTGGATTAGCGGTCTTGAATTTATTTTTACTTTTTTACGACGTTTGGGTTTCGGCTTTTCTTCTTTAGTAGCTTTTTCTTCTTTCCCTGCTTTATTTTCTTCCACAAGTGAATTTAAATTAAACCTAAAAAATTTTAGATTGTTTTTTGTCTCACTTCCTTTATTATTTATACAACTCCCCCCTTTCGTTTTTGTTTACTAATTGAATTTTAAACCGTCTTTCAATAGTTTCGTTATAATTTACCATTCGGAGTTCATTTTTTACTGGTTTGCATAAAGTTCGAATTTTTATCGAGTCTTGAATAGCTTTGCGAACATCTCCTGAAGTACCTATTTTGTAATTCGTCGCCTAATGTTGCAATGGTTGCTGATTGACTTTCACCAAGTTTTTTTTGCGATTGATGTAATCGGAACATCTTCAAGGCTTTTCTTGCATTAATTCCATCTTTAACTGTCTTTGAACAAGTGTTAATAATTTTGTCACTTCTTTCAAGTTTGTTGAAAGATTTTGTTTGGGAAAATCTGTTTGGTTTTGACATGATGGTACCTGGATAGGTTGCTCCGATTTAGGACTAGGTAAGTTGTTTCCGATTTACACCATGAGAGGAGTGTCCGATTAAACCCTCACTTCTGTTAAAATATCAAAACTGAAATTGAATTGTTAAAAATGGGAATTTTGTTGATAAAAGACTTACTAATTTATGTTATTTTCGCTATAGTTTAAAGTGTTGCTTGTAAAATTCATACGTGATAAGCCCATAATTCGTTTTACATTTTTTACATTCTGCAATTTCCAAACAATAGCAAAAAAATTAGTTAAATTTTGAAAAGACTTTTATGTCAATTTAAATAAATAAATTTGATCTTGTTTTGGCACTTGTTTTGCAATAAATCATGGCAAACTTGTTTAATGATTTTCTACCAATTTTCGGCTGTACCTATAGGCCAGTCATTTAAAACATCGGAGATCGCAAAAAATTTCACTGTTCTGATTTTTTGGGATGTTGTTAGGATAGATACCAATAGTTTAAATCCAAGTTTGCAGCTTCGAAAGACCTGTGCTAACTCCGTGATCCTCGAAAAACCTCGAAATTTTCGAACGTTTTTCAGTTTTTGGCTTATAACTTCTAAATGGGGCATTTTACGAAAACAGTGATTCCACACATTTTTAAAGTAATCGAAATTTGCTAAAATTTGAGGGTAACCGCAGCTCAGTAGGTCGAATAGGTTCCGAGATACAGCACTTCAAAGATTGCCCATTTTTTCCAAAAAGTTCGAAATTGTAGTTTTAGCCGTCTTCCCCGCAGAATATCGACTAAAATACTCATGCTACGAGGAAAGTCATGGGAAATGCAGTTGTAGAGCAGTTATTTAGCGTTAATTTAAACACCGGCGGAACTCTGTAGAACCAATAGTACCCTTGTTATCAGGAAAATAGGAAACATTAAGGAAATAGGATTTTTCACGAAATGGAGCCAGACGAATTGCTTTTGTAAAGGATAAGAAAAACATATCTGAGTGGTAAATGGTTCATATCATGCAAAATGAAATTGATTACAATAATAAGTTATAAATTTATCAAAATTGTATAAATATTATTTTGATAGTTTGGGGAACCTGGGTTGCGAAACGTGAAGTGATGGATGGTGGAACCTCAGCTGATATGGCTCCCGCGACAGAAATAAACAACACAATGTAAATTAGTATTTATTAAATGCGTAATCAATTTTATAATAAATTATACGAAAGGGGAAGGTATGTAATAGTAGGCTTACCTTTCGCACTTAGCGACACAGTCGTCTTACTTTGGAAGGCCCAGGTTCGTCAGACGGCTCTTCTTCGGACCCCGAAGACTCCTGTGCTGTCAAATCTAATGATAAAAGGTCGTCTTCGTCATCCAACTCATCAGCCATGTCATGTCATCAGGAATGTTCGGCAACAGCCTCTTCGGTTGGGGGCAGACGAGCGAGGTGAACTTTGGCGTTGGCAGCAGATCGGAGAAATATCCCGTAACGCAGGGCGTTGAGGGAGTCGTCTTCTCCCCCACCATACAGCGCCACGAGACATTTGTTGCCAGCAGAGGCTATCTCTTCATAAGTGGCGTCATGGTTGAGAATCGTGGTAGAAAAGGACACAGGTGGTGTCGCAACCAGTGAAGGCGTGAACGAACAACACTATTCCAGGGGGGAATGCTCCTCGAATGAATGATGTTGAAGAGAACTGCTCACAAACTGTTCCACCTCTGACACTTTTATGGAAGAACGTTTTATATGCTGGAGCCCAATCCATTAAGGAGGAACAAGAGGTCGACGTCCTCTCCAAAGATTAAGACGTGCTCCCACTCCTCGTTCTTCTTGAATGCTGTCCTCACAATTAGGCAGTCGGCGTCCTCTGGGGCTTGCTTCGTTTCGAGCCCTTGTATATCCAGTCCAGTTCAGATAAAGTTGATTAAGCGCTGCTTGTTTTTTGGGTTGGATAATAACTTTTCTTTGATCAGTGTTGAATCTTCAAATATTATGTCGGTGCACGCTGAGGCTGCATAACGACGTAGCCGGTCTGCTGTTTTTGTGCTGCTAACAGCCCCCTCAGAGCAGGGCTGAAATGCTCTGCTCTCTGCAAAGTTTGTCAGGGGAAGACCTGCCTGAATACTCCTCCCTTAGACATGGCTGATGAGTCGGATGAAGAAGACGACCTTTTATCATTAGATCCGACAACACAGGAGTCTCCGGGGTCCCAAGAAGAGCCGTCTGACGAACCTGGACCTTCCAAAGGAACACGACTGTCTCGCTAAGTGCGTAAAGATAAGCCTACTATTACATACCTTCCCCTTCGCAGTAATTTATTATAAAATTGATTAAGCATTTATTAAATACTAATCTACATTGTGTTGTTTATTTCTGTCGCAGGAGTCATATCAGCTGAGGTCCCACCATACATCACTTCACGTTTCGCGACCCAGGTTCCCCAAACTATCAAAATAATATTTATACAATTTTGATAAATTTATAACTTATTATTGTAATCAATTTCATTTTGCATGATATGAACCATTTACCACTCAGATATGTTTTTCTTATCCTTTACAAAAGCAATTCGTCTGGCTCCATTTCGTGAAAAATCCTATTTCCTTAATGTTTCCTTTTTTCCTGATAACAAGGGAACTATTGGTTCTACAGAGTTCCGCCGGTGTTTAAATTAACGCTAAATAGCTGCTCTACAACTGCATTTCCCATGACTTTCCTCGTAGGATGAGTATTTTAGTCGATATTCTGCGGGGAAGACGGCTAAAACTACAATTTCGAATTTTTTGGAAAAAATGAGCAATCTTTGAAGTGCTGTATCTAGGAACCTATTGGACCTACTGAGCTGCTGTTACCCTCAAATTTTAGCAAATTTCGATTACTTTAAAAATGTGCCGAATCACTTTTTTCGTAAAATGCACCATTTAGAAGTTATAAGCCAAAAACTGAAAAACGTTCGAAAATTTCGAGGTTTTTCGAGGATCACGGAGTTAGCACAGGTCTTTCGAAGCTGCAAACTTGGATTTAAACTATTGGTATCTATCCTAACAACATCCCAAAAAATCAGAACAATGCAATTTTTTGCGACCTAACGCGATTTTTGTGTCTATGGTGACTGGCCTACAAGGGAAATGGAAATTTTTTGAGTTCGTTTTAATTCCTTAGTGAGTTTGACCCGTTTTTAGCTGGACATCTTCAAAAATATGGTAATCCGGGAAGTGGACATGTTAGCTATTTTTCATCAGCCATTTGCAATGAATTTATCAATCGCCTTGCAAAGGAGGTAAAAAATTTAATGATGGCGGAACTGCAAACGGCCAAATACTTTTCCATCATTGTCGACTCCACACCAGATATTTCTCACATCGATCAATTAACTGTTATTATAAGATATGTTTTACCTAATGGCCTGCCAGTAGAAAGATTTTTAGGTTTTGTGCCAATTTTTTCTCATACTGCAGAAAACTTATCAACTGTTCTACAGACTAAATTGGAAGATCTCGAAATCAATATCAATTACTGTAGGGGCCATAGTTATGACAACGCCTCTAATATGTCTGGGAAATATAACGGATTGCAGGCAAAAATAAAAGAAAGGTCGAAAACTGCGCATTTTGTACCATGTTCTAGTCATTCTTTGAATTTAGTCGGTAATAGTGCTGCCGAAAGTTGTTCAGAAGCAGCTAGGTATTTTGAAAATGTACAGTGTCTATACAATTTTTTTTCGGCATCTACTCATAGATGGAGTATACTTCAAAAATGCCTAGAAATGCTAAAACCTAAACCACCAATGGTTAAAAAAATATGCGATACAAGATGGTCGGCTAGAGCTGATGCTATAAAATCTATTGCTCTTGGGTTTAATGAGATACAATTAGCTTTAAGACAGTTAAATGAAGATCCCAATCAAAAAACTTCAACCAGAACAGAAGCTGAGGATTTACTTCGCAAAACAGAGACATTCGAATTTAGCCTCATGACGATAATTTAGAAGAGAATTTTGGACAGGATCAATGCCACCAGTAAATCTTTGCAAAACATTGAAACAAATTTAAGTGCAACTTGTAGACTGTACAATACTTTAATTGAATTTGTAAAGTGCTTTAGAGACCAGTTTGAAGAAATAGAAGAAGCCAAAAAATTGCTGCCAAATACCTTGTATAAGAATGAGATTTCAAGAGTTCGCAAGAGAAAACAATTTTTTGATGAAGGGTCTGCACAAGATACTACTTTAAGTAGTTCCGAGAATTTCAAAATTAATAGTTTTTTCCCCATATGTGATCACGGAATTAAAAATGAGAATGAAATCGTATGATTGTGTAAACACATTTATTTTTAATGTTTTACACGTGTACTACCTACTTTGATAATTTTTTCTCGTTACCCTAAGTGTTTAGTAATTATGTTTTCTTAAAAATAATTGCCTGATAGAAGCCAGTGACTACTTCATATTACTTTTAGTCCCAAGAAGTGCCGAAGTGGCATCAGCTTTGTGCGATGGAATTAAGTATTTTGTTTTTCTATTGTTAGGGCTTAACACCGCCTAATATGTTTTGTTTTATTAGGGAGCCTACCGTCAATTGATTCGTGATTGTTGATGCAGTCTCCAATCTATATTGTTTTAATTTTATTCTCCTATTTATATTTCGTGATAGAATTGGGACCAAAATTAATGGAAAAAGGGCTGCTTTTAAATTCTAAATGATGTGCTAGGGCCTTAGTTATCTTCCTCGTGAATATGGAACGAATATGTTAATAAATAAAAAAAATTGCTGGCAGATAGTCAATAAAATCGTGCGTTTTCCCTCCTCCCCCCAGTCGTAGCCGCCTCACGGAAAAACGAATGTCTCGCTGGAAAATGATGTGCTGGGGCCTTAGTTATCTTCCTCGTAAATATGGATCGAATATTTAAAATAATAAAAAAAATTGCTCGAAACAAACTAAATTATTTGAAGTTTTTTGGTTGTCAGTCGTCCCCTTATGACAGAAAATCAAATATTTTGCCGTTATATAATCCTATATATCCCCCCTTGTATATGTGTTACAATATTACTTTAATACCATACTTGAATATGTAATGATACTTGATGAAAATTCAAATTTTTTAACATGCGACATCTTACCACGACTTTATCGAGTTTTAGTTATTGCACGGCACATTACCATCTGATTTCCATATAATAATAAAACTTTGATGTAGAGTTGTAGGAAATGATTATAAAATTATTTTTATTTCATACTGCATCGTAACATCCATGTTTAAGTTAACGATTTGAGTCCGGAAAATAAGACTTTACGGTATCAGGTCCGGTAAAAACTTTTACCGGACTCAAATGAAATAAATCGATAATCAAACTATTTATTACTAAAAAACTACAAAATTAATAAATATTGCAATTAAAAAGAAACTAAATATTAAAATTGACATTAATTGTGCAATAGGTTTACGAAGAACTTCGTCAAAAATGTTATAATTTTCTCCCGTTTTGACAAGGCAAACAATCAAAAAACAAACACTTCCATTTCATAGATGTCCATATTATGAATTGAAATTTTTATTTTTAATTTTTTCAATTTTAAACAAAGATTTAGTGACTGCAGTATGAAATAAAACGCATTACGACATACGTCGGGTAAACTCTTACAGTAACTCGTCTCAAAATTCCTGACTCGGCTCCTTCGTCGCCTCGTCCTTAAACGTTTCGACTCATTACTGTAAAACTGAGTTTACCGGACTTATAACGTAAATTACTATTTTCTAATTCGGTATCGAAAATTCTTACTTATCAACATTCATTTCAGTTACTTGTATCGAAAACTGTTTTAAGTTAGGAAAGATTTTACGGTTTTAGACGTTTTGATTTTTCCGTTTTAGACGTTTTTTTGTTCCGTTTTAGACGTTTTGTTGATCTCGGCCTTTCAGAAAGTAAAATTATTATACCGAATTAGAAAAAATTGTGTGAAATATGTGCAATTCGTGAGACCTTCTGAGAGATAGACTTAGATGCCGAGGTACAATTCCAGAAGCTACAATGTTGACCTACTACTTGAAAATTTCTTACTTGAAGGTTTGTGGTGATCCCAAAGGCGAGAAGACAGCAGACAAGAAGTGTAAACGTACTTGCACTTGCATTTGATGAGAATACATAGCTAAAGCTTTAGAAGGATCAGCCGAATAATTTTTTAAATTGTTAAAGAAATGAGTCATCATGTGATGTTGGCGTTCAGCCCAATGCGTAATATGATGCATATCTAACCCCCTAAATTGTTGAAATTATGTTAACAATTTTGGTAGAAGCCTCAAGGACACAATAACTGATTTAAAAAATTAATAAACGATATAACAATCATATTCTTGTGTAACGGAGAAACTTACGTATTATTAGCCAAGTTATGCAAACATCCTTCAATGAACTTCATTCTAATTATTCGATCGGTATTAAAACACAGGAAATTGCAAAGGGGTTTTTCAGTTTCCACTGCCAATCCTTCTCCTAGTTGACCCTAGAATACAATAACGTTAAGAAAAAAATTAGTTGCAAAAAAATGAGGTAGCTGAAGAAAAACCAGAAAAATCAAATGAAGCAGATGATAATAATTTGGATGTACAAGAAAGGGATAAGTTATTTATTTTAGCGTCAAAAATCTTTCTTCTCAATTTCCCCCTCTACGTTGCTTTTAAACATACAGCAACAAATAAACTTGATGATTTAACTCGACAAGAAATGCAAAATTTAAATTCTTTTTGTGATCTTCATGATTCCGAAATACCTATGTATTTATTGAGAAATGTTACCATCTTCTGCAAAATGGGGGGCTTGCACGCCATGACTGCTTGCTCCACTCATCTGCCACCAGAAGATTTACCAGCTTCTACTGCCCATGCAATGATATCTATAGGTAAGTAAAATCCTCTTTAAAGAGGTAATTTCTAGTATGCAATTTGAAGTTATGGATGAATTTTAAAAGCACTGTTTCCTTGCTGGTTCCTTTACGATCATGTGTCCTCAGGTATATGTGTAAGTTATCTGATCAGGATTTACGAACCCTAACCATTAAAGGCATGGCAGGTAAGTTAATTGAGTTTGTGGGTTAAAAAATCTTTATTGTAAACTTGATTGTTACAGATTTTATGTGGAATGTGATTAAAGATCCGTTGGATACCCCAATGGCATTTGATGTTGATGGCCTAGATTTAGCATTTAAATATTTTACATCGAGCACTCTAACAATGCGGTTAGCTGGTATTACTCAAATAGATAATCAAATTGGTGTATTAGCTGAATTATGTGTTGGTGAAGCTTTACCAGAAGCTGAAGCCGCTCCAAGACATATGGCTGATTGGTTAATTAATAACAATGTTATAGTACCTACATATATTTGGGCCTAATCTACATGTTGAGGTTTCTAATTTTAATTCGTATTTAATTCTTTTACCGTGTATAAACTTTTAATTTTTCTAGGTAATAAAACAAAGCCACATAATTTTAAATTTCCTAGCAATGGAGGGGCGTGTTACTTGTGAACACATAGATACTATTTGGGCTGCTGCACAACTCAAACATTGCTCTAAAACTGTTCATGATCTTTTATTTAGCGGCACCTCCTGTAGTAGTGTCGTTAATTTTATTTTTTTAGTCACATATTGGACTTGTTAAGTGGAGAAGAAGCAGAAGCTGAAGGGGATGCCGATGGTAGTTACTCCCCTAGAATGAGTAATAAATCTGAGAAAAACATGGCAGATTTTGATGGCGAAGACTCTGTTTGTGAAGAAGAGTTGGCTCAGTTAGCTGAACATGTAAGTACTTGCAGTTCCTTAAAGATGAGTTTTAAAATTAATTACTTGATCCAAGGTTATCAGGTTGTTTCAAAGTTGATAATGTTTGTTTACCTGGGATTTATTGCAAGATATCAAAATTGTAAGAAACATTTTTTTGCAACTAATTTTTTTCTTATCGTTATTGTATTCTAGGGTCAACTAGGAGAAGGATTGGCAGTGAAAGCTGAAAACCCCTTTGCAATTTACTGTGTTTTAATACCGATCGAATAATTAGAATGAAGTTCATTGAAGGATGTTTGCATAACTTGGCTAATAATACGTAAGTTTCTCCGTTACACAAGAATATGATAGTTATATCGGTTATTAATTTTTTAGATCAATTATTGTGTCCTTGAGGCTTCTACCAAAATTGTTAACATAATTTCAACAATTTAGGGGGTTAGATATGCATCATATTACGCATTGGGCTGAACGCCAACATCACGTGATGACTCATTTCTTTAACAATTTAAAAAATTATTCGGCTGATCCTTCTAAAGCTTTAGCTATGTATTCTCATCAAATGCAAGTGCAAGTACGTTTACACTTCTTGTCTGCTGTCTTCTCGTCTTCAAGTAAGAAATTGTCTCTTCTATACTTGTTCTTAGACGTTTCTCGAGTATTCGTTCATTTGTTTTCCCCACTACACTCAAAAGAGAGATCCCACGGTAGTTATCAGACGAGGTGCTGTTACCTTTTTTATAAATTGGTACTATCACGGCCATTTTCCAATCTTTTGGTACTTTCTTTGTCCTCCGAGCTAAGTTGAATACATCATGTAACATCTCGATACCCTTTTCCCCCAAATATTTTATCAATTCTGGTTTTATGCCGTCTTGACCAGCCGCCTTTCCAATTTTGAGTTTTTTAATGGCTTCTTCTACTTCCTTCAGTTGTATCTCCGCGTTTTCGTGCTGATCTATTCCCTCCGTTTCACGTTGTCTCCTTTTTTCGTCGTGAGGTCTTGTTTGTTGGGGAGGGGCTTGCGCTTCTAGGAGCTCAGAGAAGTATTCGTGCCATCTTTCTTGTATTTCTTTTTCTGCGGTTAGTAGTTTCCCATTTTTACTTTTTATCCCCCTAGCCGTATCCTTCTTTGGTTTTCGTAACTCTTTGAGTACTCGGAAGAGCATTTTAGCGTTTCCTGCACTTTTTTCTTCCTATTTGTTCCCAAAGTCCTCCCATGCTTTGGCCTTTGCTTTCTTCACCATTCCTTTAACTTTCTCTCTTTGCTCTTTATAGGTACTATAACTTTCGTTATCTTTTATACTTAAATAGTTTCTCCAGTACTGTTTTTTCATCTTAACCTCTCTTTTTATGTCTGCGTTCCACCAGGCAGTTGCTTTTCGTTTACTGGAAAATTTTGACACACCACAGCACTGTTTCGCGACTTTAAATACTATTCCCTTGAAGTTGGTCCATAGTTCGTCGACGTTTTCAGTTTTCTGATATTCTTGAATTTTCTGGATTTCCTGATTTATTGCCCTGGTATATGCTTTCCTGGTAGCTTCCTGCTGTAGTTTGTAGCTCCTTATAGATTCGTATCTTGCTTCGTTTTGCGTGGTGTACCGCAAGGATCGGTCCTAGGACCGATTTTGTTTCTTATTTATATTAACGATATATTTCAGCTCAAAATCAATGGCAATTTTACAATTTTTGCTGATGATACTTGCATTCTTTGGTCAAGCAGCCAGTCTAATATTTTGAATAATATTATACATAGTGATATGATCAAAGTAAAAAAATGGTTTGACTGTAATCACTTATGTTTAAATGCAGGGAAAACAAATATCTTAACGTTCAACGGAAAAATCAATGAAATTAAATTCGACAATTCTTTCATAACTCAAACGAACACTGTTAAATTTTTAGGTTTATTGATCGACAACAAATTAAAATGGACAAATCAAATAAATAAACTTTTGGAAAAATTGTCGAAAAATTGTTACGCAATTCGTACCATTTCTCACGAATTGGGCTATATCTCTACCCGTCTTGCTTACTTCGCTATTATTGAATCACACCTAAGGTATGGTATCGCATTTTGGGGTTCTGTATCACAGGAGAGTATCAACTCTGTTTTTGTTATGCAGAAGAGAGCAGTCAGATACATGTGTGGTGCAGGGTCAAGGGACTCGTGTAAACCACTTTTTATAAAATATGATATTCTTACAGTTACTTGTCTTTATGTGTTGGAAGTATCTTGTTTAATTTTAAAACATAAAAATACTTTATCTTCAGATCACCCTACTCTGCTTAACACTAGGTCTGACGAATCTAATATCTATTTACCGAGGCCAAAATCACATTTGATAAAAAACTCAATATTTTACAATGGTAAAAAAATTTACAATAGCTTGCCCAACAATATAAAGAATATTACAAATTTCAAAAGATTTAGGAATACCTTACGATCGCTCTTACTTAGCAAAGCTTACTATACGCTGCAGGAATATTTTGTTGATAGTAGTATGTAAAGTTTTGTTTGTTTGTTTGTTTGATAATTAGTATTATAATTTTTTTTTATATTCTGTACTTGTATTTGTTATTATACATTTATATTTGTTATTGCATGTATATTTATTTGTTGCGTCTTGAATTTTTTTGTATTTTATATCTCTATTTGTAACATTTTATTTTATACTGTATTTTTAATATGTATTTATACATTATGTTCGTTATGTTCAACGCCACTGGTATTTGAATTTGAATAAATATCTATCTATCTATCTATCTATTACCTCTTTCTCTGGTTGTATTTGTCCTCTTCTGATCTTGACTTCTACAAGGTAATGATCGGTTCCTAGTTCTGAACCTCTTTTAACTCTTACGTCATTTATTTTTCCCAGAGTTGTTTTTCCTACCAGTACTAAATCGATAATTGATTTCTCCCCCCGACTCTTTAGTCTTTACTTCCCGTGTGTATTTGTGTATCTCTTTATGCTCGAACCAAGTGTTCGCCACTATACCAGGTCGTTTAGGATGCAGAAATCTATAATTCTTTGGTCGTTTGAGTTCCGCGAGTCTTCTGCAAATTTTCCTATTACATTTTCCGTCTCTTCTGTGTTATTGCCGACGCGGCCGTTTAAATCTCCTACTACTAATAAGTCACCTCTTTTATTATCTACTTCTTCTTGTAATACCTCCCAAAATTGGTCCTTGGTTTGTTTCGGATCGTTTTCGTTTGGGCCGTACGCTACTATTACTGTGAGTATTTTCTTTTCTATTGTTTTTATCTCCAATCGTAGTAATCTTTCTGAAATACCCTTCCAGTCTGCAATTTTATCTATCCATTCTTTTTTAACTACGCGTGCTACCCCTGCTCTTGCTCGTTCTTGTACGTCGACTCCGCTGTAGTACATCTATTTCGACACACCCTTTCCCTTTCTTTTTAGTCTCTGTCAGAGTTAGTACCATCATTTTTGTCTTTTCAAGTTCGTCAAACAGTTCTAGTTCCTTACCACTAATTCTTCTAACATTCCAAGTTCCAAGTTTCCATACCCGTTCCTTTTCCATTGGTCGTGTGCTGTATTTCCTTCTCGTTTCCATATTCATAGCCCGTGTTGTCGTCATTTCCTTTTGCGCATTGTTCGTTATTAGTTTTTTGGTGTCTTGTCTTGTAATCTTTTCAAACTCCCTCCTACTTCCTCTGACCATACGTATTTGATGTTATTTATCTCAACTTTTCTGCATCCTACACGAGTTTTCATTCCTTTGCTTTTCTCTGCCCTTGCCACTTTCCTAATCTCTGCCTGTATCTTCTGTTCTTCCTGTGTTAGGTCGTTTTCAATGCTTCTAGGATAATTCGCCCCCCACAATTCGCCCCCGGACGATTCGCCCCCGGATGATTCGCCCCCGGACGATTCGCCCCCGGGGATAATTCGCCCCCGGACGATTCGCCTCCGGAAAAAAGTTAAAAAAAAAGCTAAGACAGACCACCCATATATTTTGTAACAAAACTTACAAATAGTTTAAATTAAAATGGAACTTTTACGAATTAGTAAATGGAAAACAATTGCATTTTAAAAACGGTTTGAGATAAAAAATCGACATTTTGCAGGCAGCCTAACCTGCCTAACCTGTATAAACTTTCTATTTTTTTTTTAAACAAACCAGGGGCGGCGCGAATGGGTGTTATCACTTTCTTCTTGTAACCCGTTTTTCTTAACCTTTTGTTGTTTTCCATTTTAGGTTAGAGATTTGTATTCCCTGTTGCCTAATTAACAAAAAAGGTACTCTTGTTTTCTTGTTTCAACTCGCCTGGACTAACCGTTTACTATAAGATGCAGGTTTTCTGTTCAGCCAAAATCAATTTAGAATGCTGGATTTCTATGTTAAATTAATTTATTGAAAAATAAATTAAAATAAAAATAGTTACAGTAAGTGTTCGTACTGTTTATACCTTCAATAGGTTAGGCTGCATGCAAAATTTCGATTTTTTATTTCAAACCATTTTTAAAATGTAATTGTTTTCCGTTTTTTCAACACCATTTTCAAAGACATGCAACTTCCTTATGTTTAGGACAAAATTTGTATAGACCATTCCGACTTATTTTTGTGTCAGGAAGCGGCTGGTAAATTTATGGTACTAGGTTTAGAGACACCCCTGTATATTTTATTATAAAAATAAAAAAACGGACTGTATATATTTTGTATAATGTATTTTTTATTAGTATACCACATACAAAATAGTAATTTATAAATGTTTTTGGGCTTAATGGTAGCCTAAAAGTACTTCCAATTCCAATTTAACGACTTTAACTAACAAAATTTAACTAATTCGTAAGAGTAAAGTAAGTAAAAAGTTCAATTTTAATAAATATATGGGTGGTCTGTCTTATTTTTTTTAATTCTTTTCCGGGGGCGAATCGTCCGGAGGCGAATTATCCGCGGGGGCGAATCATCCGGGGGCGAATCATCTGGGGACGAATCGTCCGGGGGCGAATCGTCCGGGGGCGAATTGTGGGGGGCGAATTGTCCGCAACCCGTTTTCAATGTATATAGGCTGCTTTCCCAGTTTACTTTTTTGTTTTAGTATACCTCGATTGTTTGCTCCATATCTTTCATTTTTACCACTGTTATCTTCGCTTCTTCTTTGCCCACCTTGTATGCTTCTTCGACCTCTGCATTAACTTCTATTTTTTGTCTTAGAAAATCTGTTACCTCTTGTTTGGTGTTTCCTTTGCTAAACTCGATCCCCCTGATAATGATGTTGTTATTTTTCTCCTTCTTTTCCTGGATTTCTAGCCTTTGCTTCATTTGTCCGATTTCCTTGCGTACACAGAAAAAAGGATTTATTTGATTCAAATAAATTAGTCTTGGTTGCAATAAATCATAGTTTTCGATATACGCAAGTAAACCTTACATTCATTGCAAGAAATTGATTTTCTTGAGCACAATGTTTAAAAGCAAGAATATGATATATTCACTTGAAATAATGCAATTATCTTACTTAAAACATACCGTATTTTTGAACGAACTATATGATATCCTTGAACTAAATATATGATATTTTTGAACCAAATGATGGGTTTCTCACGCCAAACATATGATTGTTTTGAAAAAAGTATATAATTTGTTTAAAACGAACCCTATCGTTGTTTCAACCAACAATATTGTATTCTTGACCTAATTAAATGATTTGCTTGAATGGAGTACCTATATCGTAATTCTTGAAACCTCTATAGTTATCTTGAATGAAGTATAATTGTATCTTGCACGAACCGCATGATGTGCTTGAAAAAAGAATATGATATTCTATGTATAACGAAATATATCGTTTGCTTGAATTTTTCCAAATTTGAAACTGTTTATTAAACCCTTGCCTGCATGATATTAATCTCTGGGCAACTTTAAGCTGGTTGCGGTAGGCCAGTGTACACGAAAGACTTTTACGAGTAGAAATATTATTACCGTAAGATTTTAAGTCTTTGTGTTTCGCTTCAAACCTAATAGAAGAAATATATATAGGAGGCCCTGTCTTCTCAATAATTGTTGGATAATGCAATACAAAATGATGCTTCGGTTTTAAATTTAAAACAAATAAGGAAATTACAGGGTGCCAATTTTAAGTTGTCCACCATTGGTAACTTTCTTACCTTTGGGGATGGAAAGTTGGTTAACTGAGGAAAGATTCAGTATTTTTTATGCTCATTTAGAATGTGAATTTTTATTTTTTATGGAACTTCTGGTTTAGCGAGAAATGATGCCAACTTTTTATTTTTAAATGGAACACCCTGTATTTTTTTAAATTTTTCGATTGGGAATAATTTTGGCTTTAAAAAAGTATAGCACATATGTACAGTTAAAATTACTCATAACAATCATATTTAACTTTTATTTATATTTATTAAATTGGGATCACAATTGCCATGAAACAAAAGGGCAACAATAAACAATACCTAGAAATGAATAAATGTCAATTTCGTTTTACTTGTGTAGTACTACTGTCACTGAAATCATATAAAATAAATTTTTCTAATAACGAGAAGGTTAATGATATGTTGGCGATTTATTTTTTTTGTGAAAGAAATGCAAGCGACTCGTTACAATGTTTAAGAAATACTTTCGCCAATAAGTGGATAGGGACTCATGCACCTATTCAATGGCCGCCGAGATCCCCCGACTTAACACCACTAGACTTTTTTCTTTGGGGCTATGGAAAGGATATAACTTATAATTCGAGATGCTGCAAAATAAAATCCACCATGTTTTACATGAGATTGATAGAAGGAATTTGGTTCATCTAACACGAAGTATTCAGCGTGGAGCAAAACTATCTGCGCTCCACGAGGGAAACTGTTTCGGACAGTACTTGCAATAACTTGAATACGTATTCAAATAGTTTTATTTGATAATTATTGTTTATTTTCTTTATTGTTCCTGTTTGGTTAGGTATTGGTTTGTGCCAGGCCAATTGTGATCCCAATTTAATAGAAATAAATAAAAGTTAAATATCATGGTTATGAGTAATTTTAATTGTACATGTGTGCTATACTTTTTTAAAGCCAACATTATTTCCAATCGAAAAATTTAAAAAAATACAGGGTGTTCCATTTAAAAATAAAACGTTGGCACCATTTCTCGATAAACCGGAAGTGCCATAAAAAATAAATTTAAATTCATCAGTAGGCAGGGGCAAGAGTGCTTAGCAGTGTATAATGGGTTGCCTATATTCCAATGCTAAAGTGGGTACACCAATTAACTTGCAACATGCCTATATTGCATAATAAATGGACTTCACTGTATAATAAATACGAAATTTATTACTAAATTTAACATTTCCGCGGCTGACATTACTATGTGTCCATTTGTTAAATGGTCTTGTTTTATATTCGGAAGTCGTACAGTCGATGTACAGTCAGCGACAAATGTTTTCACCAGTATGATACCACAGAACACGTTTTTCTGACACATACCGAGTGGGTACTTTCAAAGCCGAACATAGGGGAATTGCATTGCAACTGATCTTTATATAGATTCCTGCTCGCCATTTAAACCCACAAGGATGGTAATGTCTTTATTATAAAAACCCTCTGCTCTACTAAATACTCGTTATTATTCATATTATTTGATATTAATAACAGAAACATCGACTGATTTCAAATAATTTAATTGACAGATAAAAAAAATTGACAATCATAGCAACCTATATTATTTCAAAATAGCATTATTTTATAATTTTTTTTACAGAAAAAGATAACTAAGTACTAACATTTATTGGTACCATCAGATGCGCTGTATTTTTGTCATTCTATTCATACCATTACCATCCTTGTGGGTTTAAATGGCGAGCAGGAATCTATATAAAGGTTAGTTACAATGCAATTCCCCTATGTTCGGTTTTGAAAGTACCCAGACGGTATAAGAGGTACCATAACGTTGTCCTTATTGTTTTATGTAGGTATGTTGGTAACACTGTTAACAAGACGAAATGAAATATAGAAATGTGTTATATTTCTCAGTAAAGCGGGTTACAGTGGTACAAGACTGGTGAAAACATTTGTCGCTGACTGTACACCTTCCAGTAAATCGTGCATTACGTCGCAAGTCCAATTTTCGTATAAATGGAAGTATTTTAAAGTATGCCAAATGCACCGTTGTTTAATTCCAAATGAAGTATTGACTACATGTTCATTATAATCTGCTTTTTGTCTTATAGAAAGTATATCTTCCCTAACTTGATTATGAGTTTCAGCTTTAGCTGTCATACAGAATCTACAAAAATAATTTGCAGAAAAACTTTCCGTACAACCAAAAATTGAATGAAGGCCTAGGTTATCGCCCACTATTAACACAACAACAAAATGAATTTTAATTAAATTATCATTTACATTTATCACCAAACCAACTTCTTCCAAATGCTTTAACTCTTCAATCAGCGGACTGAATATTTTTTCATTTCCAAATTCTGACCTATCTGTAGGTACTATAAAACAAAAGGGCTAAAAATATGTTTTCCAACCTACTATTATATTCAGTCCCGCATGACTACCGAGAGGATTGCAAGTCTCAAAATCATCAAAATACAAGATGAGAGGCAAAAGTACCTTATCTGGAGGTTCCTGAGTGATTATACTTTTGCACAAACTACCCTGCATAATGTTCGTTACTTCTGATCCTACTTTATGAGAACAGTCTGTTTGGCACTTTATAATACGTTCAAAAACACCTGATATTTCTAAAAATTGTCTCAAATTTTCTTTCATTGGCACAAAGGTACAAGTTCTATTTTTCAGAACAAGAGAGGTTTGAATTTGTTTTGTAGTATTATCAGCAGACATACCAACGTTTATCTGAACAGGAGTTACCAATTTATTGGAATTATTATGAAAGTATTTAAAACGTCTATATTCTGTGTGCAAATTAAAATGCCGAAAAGGGCTTTGAAAAATACATTGTTTTTATAATTTTTCCAATTTCAGTTTGTTCTTCCGAGTTTATTAGGTGTGAGTCCAAGAGATTGATAAGAATTTCTTATATTGTCTACAATTTCTTGAACAGTTGAACGTGGTAACATAGTAATTTCATATAATTTCGAGATAAAGATTTCCAAATCATGTTTTAAAGTCGTTTTAAACTGCTGAAGTGTAGTGGCCAAATTCGTTACATTTTCAGAAAATATCGGACAATTTGTATGACATTCATTATTTGCAGCAATAGATTGTACTTCAGAACTAGGGGAAACTGAAATATCATTGCTTTCTGGTGTTCCATTTTTCTGAAAAGTGTCGTAATTACCGTCAATGTGCTTAGCTCTAAAATGACGTTTAAAGACATCCTTTCTTTGAAATGATCTTTTGCAATTTTGTAAAGGACAAACAAAGTTGTTATTAATCTTATGCGAATATTCCTGATGAATAATATATGCATCGATAGTCGAAAATTTGACACTGCACATCTGGCGATACATTTTAATGTTTATAAAACTAAAAGTAAGTATCTTTAAAACTAAAAAAGTGGAGGTGCAAACCTCCCCTGGACTTTCCCATACTAAAAATAAACATTCGTTTTTGGTATTCAACAGTATTGTTCGCCACAACCGATAAACTAAACTTGAAAATTAGTATATGGAAAATTAACACAAGTGCCGATTGTGTTCATCTGCGCATGTGTGATTATTAAATTCATAGGCTGCTAGGATTAGCCGGCGACAAGAATTCCCGCCCCGCGCATGGCCACTTGAACAAATCGGCACTTACAAATTTCACCCTACACTGTTTTAAAGTTCAATATTCACGAATTTCTCATTAACCGTACATTTTAGCCATATAAACACCTTATACTATGTGATAGACAATTTAATTTTGCATTCAATTATATAATAATATATAGGGTGTTTCATTTAAAATAACAAAGTTGCTTATTGTACTGTGAAAACCAAACACCCTGTATACGTGATATAAATTTAGAAAAATGCAAATCTATATACTGCACAACTTTTGTATTTAAACTTCTTTCATATTTTGACTAATAAAGGCGCTATAGGAGCATCAATTTCCGATTTTCAAAATCTCGTAGAGGGCGCCACAGTGGAATTCTGGCGTTCATCAAAAAATAAAAATGTAGCTAATACCAAGCTGCATAAGTATAGAAAATTTAAACAAATTCCTTAGACCAGTTTTTTTGTAATAATTTTTCAAAAATTTCAAAATTTTTAGAAGAGCGCCGTTGCGACCGTTTTTGGATTTAGTAAATAATTTTTTTTCTTGGTGTAGTACAGCCAAAGGGCTTTCAAACAAGTTGTTGCGGAACCTGATCAGATAACTGGTTTTTGAGTTACGGGGTGTTAAAGTCGAAATTTGGAAAAATACATAGCGACCGCCAGTTTGAAGTTAGAGAGTCCGGTAAAAAACTGTTTCCCTTGAATTATGCCCTTCTTTCATATCCCCTACTCAGATTTTCAAAATTCCGCTTCTGAAAAAAATGCTACCAAAAAAACATGTCTAACTTCCGCTTCCGGTTTCGGATTTTTTTGAAAAGCTTATTTTGTCGATGAATTTTCGATATACCCCTTCATTTCAAATTTCATCAAAATTGGTTCACTAGTTTTTGCGTTACAGGCGTTGCATACCCACCCACCCACCCTCCCACGCACCCACCCACAGACAGACATTTTTTCTAGACCACTTTTTTGGGATCCTGGAGGTCCAAAAGACGTATTTCCGTGAAAATCTCGATTTCGAAAATTTTCATGATATCAATACTTCCCTATACCAGTAGTGGTATGGGAAAGTAAAAACATTACTATACCCACTAGTTTGGTGAAGGTTTTCAAACAAAAATACAGAAAAACTTTTACAAGACAATAAAAGTAAAGAAAAAAATGAATGTATCTGATAAAGAACCTAAAGTAGATTAAGAACTTTTGAACATGTCAATGACGTCGTTTAAGTAGGGAAACCTTTTATATATCAGCTTCTGTATCAATTTTATAAATGATTTTTTGAATCAGTGTAAAAATATGCTCGCTTTGAACTGGATAGTTCGCATTCATGGAGTGAAGCAGTTTAAATAACGTATCAAACGCTTTAATTAAGGTTTCATGCTGATACCTGATAGTGTCAATTATGATGTATTTGTTGTTCAACTCGCCGATACTCGGTCCTTCTACTAATATATACGGTTGAAGAGGTTGTTTCCTGATAGCTGCCTTTTCCTTTTGTTGAATCACAAGTTTTTCCACATCACCTGGTGTCTAGAACAAAATTCTACATTTACTTCCAGTAATTTAAAAAAGCCATTCAATTAACTATATTTACCTTTGCGTGTACTATGATTCCTTCAATCGTTTAAAGCGTTGAAAATTTCCAGTGTTTGTTGTCAAACTGTACTCTACCCTTTGGTGCTAATGCATAACACAGCAAAATTAGTTGACAATAAAATTTGGTGTCTGCAAACAAAAGAACAGACAATAAAATTTAAATAAACATTTTTTGAGACTTACCATCATTAGCATCTTCATTCAATAATTCATTTCTAAAGAGTAGGAAGCGCTCATTGGTGTTAATTACAGTGTCTTTAACATCCAATATCTTTTCTATAAAATACGACCAGTTCAAAAGTAAGTTTAGACCTCTTTTAAAAACCAATCCGGTGTGACAGTTTCGTTTCGTCATCCGTGAAGTGTCCTTCGTAGCGTAGGAACAACCAGGTCGACTCAAGTTTACAAATAATACAAGAATACAAGATTCTTATTTCATTTCAGGATGATTTTTCTGCAGAGTCAAGAAAGATTTCAAATATTTTAAACTTTTGGGACTCGGTTATCTTATAGGTGCGTTAAGAAAGTATACCCTTGAGAGTGTAGGTGTTTTGCGTACTCTTATTGGTGATATTGAATTAATCTGACTCCAATTGATTATCAAATATGTTTATTATATCAGAACAACTTATATACAACAGTTAAATAAAATCTTGTAAAGTGGGTAAAGATACCCTTTATTAATATTGTTAAAGAAAACTTTAATACATGTGAGGGAAATAATCCCAACAATGGTGAAATTGTGATAGGTCTTCAGGTACTTCAATTTCTTGAGATCTCCGGTAATTGGATTTAACAATGAATCTTCGAGGGTCCAAGTTGGATAAGAAGAATGGAGAAATTCTAATGTAGCTGGTTGAAGATATCTTGAGAGGTTCAAGATGGTAACCAACAGAAGAGGGAATTTCTAAAGGATCTTCCTTGGACAAAATAACAGATTCTTGATTGTTGACAACTGAAGGTAAAGTTGAAGAAGTCTGCTTGACTGGTGATGGAGGAAGTGGTGAAACTGCTGTTGGAATTCTAGTATGATGTAGAATCGCTCGTAACGTGCTACGCTCTCTACTAGATTTGCTTGGTACAGTTCTTTTCTTCATAACAATCCAGAAGGCTTGAATAAATGTATTATTATGGGAAGACCTGAGGAAACCTCTAGGTTATGTTAAGAGTAGTTAGGTGAGATCATTCCAACTAAACTCTGAATGATTTTCCAATTTGCTCCGCTTTTTATACAAAATCCAGACAACCAAAATTATTTCATTGGTTGGTCCAAATTGATTTTCACCAATCACATTGCTGAAAATCTGTGTGGGAGGAGTCATTTTGTACAACGACTGAGCTCGGCTGCACTTCATAGTGACACTTGCATTGCAATACAAACACTACGTTTCTATGCAGGTAAGCACTAAACAACGCACTCGCTAGAGCCTTTCTCGTTGTACGTACCGCTTACGCACGCGTTGTTCGGGTGACTGTGACAACGGGTTCTTGATTTTCGAGACTTGAAGAGACGTCAAAGCAGTTTGATTTCCAAGGTATCTTGATATAAATATTACCCTGGCATCGGACTGAAGCCCCGATAAGAGTTCCCATAAACGTATCCAATATGTTCTGCAAGATTATTTTAAAGAAAAAGAATCTGCCTTATTGTTAAATACTACACAAAAAGATGTTGAAATTATTCAAGAAATTTTCTCTGATTGTTCGTCTGAAGAAATTTCAACACTTTTAGAAGAAATTGGAAATGAAAATAATCGGATTAGAATTGTAGTTAAAAAAGTTTTAAAAAAGAATCATAATTTGTTATTAAAAAGAACCTTTTCTGGTGATGTACTTGGATATGATACTGCTACGAAAAGGACAAAGATTTCAAATGATCAACCCTCGACAAGTACAGGTACTACTTAAAATTCCCCCCTTGTTTTAAACCCGGGAATTAATTTCTTATTTTTAGCCTCTACAAGTCTTGTTTATAACGAAGTCAATTCCATGCCGTTAATCGAAACTATTCCCACACAACAAGACTTTTTACCTACAGATAATTCGATGCCGATTTTAGAACTTGATAATGGCAAACCAAGGTGACTCATCACAATCAACCATAACCTACTCATTTGATAACGAAAACAATAAAATCTTGGAAGAAGTAACCCCTGCAAATCAGGAAATCGTCGTGGGAATCATAGAATGTGATTTATATAACGTAGCATCAACTCCGGTGGGTTCAACTGAAATTGAACCCCCGGTAAATTCCTCATACGTTTCTAAAGTCACCGAGGATGACCCTATGCTCCTAAAAATTGTGCGAGTAACCAGCTCAGATGATTTACAATCAAAAGGAGGTATGGAAAAAATCCCTGAAGAAGCTTCCAGTGTTGCTACGGAACCCCCGCATATTGAAACGACTCCTGCTAATAATTTGACAGTTAATTTTGTTGAGAAAAACTTTCAGCCTACTACTTTTAATACTTTTAACATTAATATGCCGGATAATGCGGCTTCAACCAACACAGGAACCGTTAAAAAAGAAGATAACGGTGAGTAATTGTTTTCCAAACTTATCGTCAAGGCAGAGCCTTAAAATTTTAGGGGAGTATCATATTTATAACTACTTCATGGAAATGTTTACTAAAGCGACGAGGAGGGATGTTAAAATGATCTGTCAAAAGTATAACGTCCATAAACATAAGAAACCTCGTGACGATATCTTTAGTCTTATTGTCTCAGATCTATTAGAGCTTACGAATTCTAGTAAAGGGAGCAGCAGTGATGATTCCGAGAAAGGTAAGGATGTTATAAATTTTCAACACCCCGTTCAACTGAAATTGAACCCCCGGCAAATTCCTCATACATTGTTGGCTATAAAAACTTTCATGTGCTTGGGTTTATCAATAAACCGATCACACTGGATCTGCAGGTAACTAGGATCGGCACCCGGAAGAATTTGTTTCAACATCTCTAACTGTTCTGCAGGATCCATACTTTGTATAGGGCTTGCAGCTTTTCGACGCTTCGGATAATCATCTGAAAACACGTCAAGGTAAATTCTAACAATACAAAAATAATTCAAACGTACTTTCTAAAATTTGGGAAATAAGATCGTCTAACACACCAGGATTGTTCATTTTCCCTTTACAAATTTTTCTTATATATACCGGACAAGCTTCAGGAAACATTTCCATAAGAGGATAGATTAGCCGGTTATCCTGTTCCGGTTGTTCCTCCTCTTCTTCCTCTTCGTTATTCGTAAAACAAGGGGGGAATTTTAAGTACCTACCTGTACTTGTCGAGGGTTGATCATTTGAAATCTTTGTCCTTTTCGTAGCAGTATCATATCCAGGTACATCACCAGAAAAGGTTCTTTTTAATAACAAATTATGATTCTTTTTTAAAACTTTTTTAACTACAATCCTAATCCGATTATTTTCATTTCCAATTTCTTCTAAAAGTGTTGAAATTTCTTCAGACGAACAATCAGGGAAAATTTCTTTAATAATTTCAACATCTTTTTGTGTAGTATTTAACAATAAGGCAGATTTTTTTTCTTTAAAATAATCTTGCAGAACATATTGGATACGTTTATGGGAACTCTCATGGGTATACTTTCTTAACGCACCTATAAGATAACCGAAGTCCCAAAAGTTTAAAATATTTGAAATCTTTCTTGACTCTGCAGAAAAATAATCCTGAAATGAAATAAGAATCTTGTATTATTTGTAAACTTGAGTCGACCTGGTTGCTCCTACGAAGGACATTTCACGGATGACGAAACGAAACTGTTACACCGGATTGGTTTTTAAACGATAACTTCTAGATGCAATAAAATAAAATCAGAGCTTCTCCAAGTGGTATTGTAATCCTCCAGGAGCAGGAAATTCCAGTACTTTGACAAGAAGGAAATTTTGACAGATAGGTATGTCACAAACTTATTTAGAAATGATTAATACGTAAAGTATGTTTATTAATCACAAACTAAGCTTATCAAATAAATTCTTTTAATCATAAACACTAAAGATAACATAGAAAAAACACCTACCTGCAAGGTGAATATTCACATAAGATAATTTTCCACAAAGAAAAAAAAATGAAAATGTTGTATTTCAAAAGCGAACTTTGAAAGAAGTTAATAATATTAAATAATATATACACACTAGATTTGACCACACATATGTAGAGTAGACTAGTTTATACGAGTAGAGTTTTGCGTATAAGAATAAGATACTATTTAATATATATGTTTTTCTTCAAGCGTATCATAATATCCGTATTGTTGTACAGAACTGGCTATGTAGAAGGAAGTCATTTTGTTAGTAGTCAAAAAATGAAAATAATGTTACTAGTACAATAATGTGTTTACGTATCCATGGCAACGGCAGTATTTTGCCCATAGCCCCGCCCCCAAGGTTGGTAGAAGGGAGAGCGTTGTCCTGTCAAAATGACTTTTTAGGAAATATTTATTTACAGCAACAGAATATTTTTACACTTGAAGAAAAAATAGTATATATTATTCGGAGTAGAACGTCTTATTTATGTTTCGCTCACTTGCACAGCCTCGGCGCGTGCGCCTCGGCCGCAATATGAGCTCAACACAAAAAGAACTCTTTCTACTCCTAATAATATAATATACTATTTTTTTAAGTTACTGTCGGTTACTGTGCAATTATTACTTTATGTTGTACTAGATTTAAGAGTAATTTTTTTAAATTTTATTAATTTAAATATTTTTATTCCTAGAATAATTTTTAGGTCAAAGACAGCATTTTATTTACCTTGCTCTAGAACCAATATTTTTTGTAACTGTAAAGACTCTTATCCTACAATTTTTTACTTAATACGTACTGCTTACGCCTCTAACGCAAAAACTAGTGAACCGATTTTGATGAAATTTTAAATGAATGGGTAGAATATCAAAAATTCATCGACAAAATAAGCTTTTCAAAAAACTCCGAAACCGGGAGCGAAAGTTAGGCATGTTTTTTGGTAGCATTTTTTTCAGAAGCGGAATTTTGAAAATCTGAGTAGGAGATATGAAAGAAGACCAAAATTCGAGGGAAAAGTTTTTTGCCGGACTCTCTAATTTCAAAATGGCGGCTGCCATGAATCTTTCAAAATTTCGACTTTAACGCCCCATAACAAATGAAACACCCTATATATTATTATATAATTTTGAAGATTTAGGCTGGACTCTGACAAAAACGGATCGTCGGTTGGTAGCGATCGTCTGTCTTCGCCAGGTTCTAATTTCAAGCTGGTTACTACAGGTATAGATAGATGCGTGTCTTTCTTCTGTACATATTGAACCCGTATGGTCTCGTTTTTCAAATGATTTCCAATGATGTCTCGTGAACTACTGTTGAATACCAAAAACGAAATGTTTATTTTTAGTATGGAAAAGTCCAGGGGAGGTTTGCACCTCCACTTTGTTTCTTTACTATTCTTCGCGGCAATGGCTGAGAAGTTATCAGCAAAAACTGCAACCGTCCATTCTAATCCGGGGTCTACCCGCCAATTTTCTGTAGCAAGTTCTACTAATAGCTTATGCAAACTCTTCAATTTCTAATCCTTAATTGATCGGTCAGAGGTATAATTCATATTGCTGCAGTCTTACCCCGTTTTAGTAGTCTCAAATTTCTTTTGTAGATTATCATTTCTGTATAAAAGTTCTGTTTTTATCAAAATCTTGTTTTTCTCATTGTTTGCTCTTATAGTAATAATTTGCTTTGACTCGCTTATTCTAGTATCTTCTTACGCCTCTAACAACTAGAATCGAATAATTATGCCCTAGAACAAATATATGAACTAAGCCTAGAACGGACATAATGCGTTTTGTTTGTCAAAAATGAAAGAACAAAATGCGTTAGAAAGTTAAGTTACTTTTCAAAAGGGATTTTACAAACGACATTAGGTGGATTCGAAATTGGAGCGGTAAACTGCAGACTGATATTAGTCTGTGATTGGTTAGATGACGTATAGGTGGATCCGCAATTGGTGCGGTATGCTGCACCCGATAACCCGTATCTACCCAATCAGAAACTAGTAATACTAGTCTGCGATTGTCGCGTCAATTGCGGATCCACCTTAACGCGCCGCGCCGATTGCGGATTCACCTAAACCCGCCGCGCCAATTGCGGATCGCCCTCCTGCCAGCATCCGTGTGTACTGCTTTATGAAACCTAAGAGAGGTGGTTAATATTTATTAAAGTAATTAGGCTGTAATTTCAGTCAAATTTTATATTTTATTTAAAAATATTTTGTGTATAAACAGTTACAATTATAATTTGTTTGATACTTTGCTTAAAAAAAGAATTTCACATTACATTTTACTTACACAATAATGAGTATTATTTTACAGTATTGCTTTTGCGTATATTATTATTAAATAGTAATGCTTGGTACAATATTAGAAACTTGTATATTATAAACCTACGAATTATTTTCATACTTCCATTATAAATATCTAACTAATTTTACGCATCTTGAGGTAAAAAAGTAAAAAAAATTACGTCCTTCAAAATATTCCTTCATGTTGATTATACAAAACTTTATAATAGAAGGAATAGAAGAATCAAATATGTTTTTTTTATGCACAAATGCCCATTTTTTTACGTTTATACGATAAAATATGTTAATTTTCCACGATTTGGCAAGAACGAAACTCTTTGGATAGGTTTTAAATTTTTTTTAGTAAATTATTAAAGCAAGCTTCAGAAAATTTAAATTAATGGAAAATTAACATTTTTATACGTATTTATATTTTACATGCTTTTCTTCTTCGTCTTCACGATTTTAAGATTTTTTAGTTTCATTGATTTCTTCTGTACTGCCTATCAAGAGCCTTGAGGTGGGTTAGTGGTTTCGAGCAAGTCGTTTCTATCCATTCTACGTCTGGGGCTATGTAACCGCCTATTTGGGACTCGTCTTTGCATCCAGTATCCCAACTGTAGATACCAGCTAAAGTATACTGACCATTTCCGTTAGTACAAGCTAATGCACTTCCGTAATCCACCTGAAAACAAAAATAATCATCTCTGGCCCTCTAAATCGAGGTTGAAATACGTACATCACATTGATCGTTCTGGGAATAACCGCAAATAGTATGCGGGGCGAAATTTTGAAGTGCTTCTTGGTATCTGCTTGATAATGTTTCGGTGCATTGGTTGCTATCAAGAAGATTAACCGATATCGACCTCATTATGGCACCTCTTAAATGTGCTGTAACACAAAAAATACATTTTCAAATTCGTTTTAAACAGGATTAAATTTTTTTAAGGTGACTGACTAGAAAACTGCTGCTTTGCGTCTCTAACAACCGAAATCAGTTTATAGGAGGCATCTATCACTGACTACTTTACGACCGCTTTTTCTTCACGGCCGCACTTCCGTGACGCAAAACAGCTGTTTTTGTTACAGTCTCCTAAAATTAACTATTAATACCTTGTAAGATTTGTTTGCCCCATCCAGTGGCTATACATTGTCCGGAAGGAGGTTGATTAGGTTGTCCTATACAAATAGGAGCAATGTTATCAGCAAGACGTAGTTTTTCTTCGAGCATTAATAAAGCTAAATCGTTTGCAAAACTTCCGGCTTTGTAACTAGGGTGACGGACGATTGCTGCTACTTTTACAATTTGGAAGGGTAGGGGTTCTTCGTCAATTCCCAATTTCCATTCTCCTCCTTTGATCAAGATATCACTTGTTAATAACCTGAAGAAAAAAACAGACTTTTATATCTTGATGAAGAAAGAAAAATGATGGGAACTTCCCCAGCGAAAGAGAGATGGATAGAGATTTTGTGAAAAGGACGAATTAAACTGAGGAAGATTATGAGAAAAAGAAAACGGTGGAAGAGAACCAAAACTTACCCTTCAACACAATGAGCTGCAGTAAGAACAGCGTTAGGCTTTACAATTACACCACCGCAAAGGAGACTTCTGTTTGAATCGCGAAGTATCATAGCTTGCCATGAGATTTCTCCAAAAGCAGCGTCAATGGGTCCGGGTCCACGTGGTTGACCATTCTAAAAACATACCCTCTTATAATCTTTCCCTTTATTTTTTTCATTGTTTACTTACGGGATTTCTCAGACCACAAGTGTTATCATTTGTTTCCGCTACACCTTGCACGTTGAATGGTGGAGGAATTGCTACGGCTGGTTGTAATTCCACGTATTGTTCAGATGCCTTCACGGTATTGTCAGGAAGTACATTTTGGGTATTTCCACGTGTTTCTGAACGAACTGGGCGTTGTTTTTGGGGGAAGTACTGTCCTAGGTTTGGATCTTCGCGGTATTGGCCGTTATCGAATCCATTGATCAAGTTCGCGGATGGCCATGGGTCTACGTAGTTTGGATCCCGACAACATTTTCCTACGATTCCTGATTCTGGATCGCTACAATCCTGTAATTATTTTTTAATTAATTTTAAATAAGTTTGGATGCGTTGCAGATTTTAAAACGTCAACAAATCATAACAGTAGACGATTTCTTTTTAAGTTGAAGAGAGGCAAGAAGCTCTTCCCTAGCGCTATCTTTTTTTATCGGGAGTACCAACAATTCAAGCTAAAAGTACTAAATTATGCAAAAATGTTTGTAACTTTAGTGATTTGTAGTGGCATGCGTTGTGTTTATACAACATAACCTTACCAAACCGTTTGGTAAGGTTATGTTGTATAAACACAAGGCATGCCACTACAAATTACCACCTTACACTAAAGTTACTAGAAATATCGCATAATGTAGTACTTTTAGCTTGAATTGTTGGTACTCCCGATAAAAAAGAATAGCGCTAGGGAAGAGCTTCTTGTCTCTCTTCAACTTAAAAAGAAATCGTATATTGGAAATAAGTATTGTAGGAAACTTACCGTAGTAGGCACCCTTAAATATTCTTGATCTCTGCTGAGAGACACAGCGGTTTGCGAAATAAATCCATCGGCTGTACAATATTGTTCGTGTACGCATCTGAGGGCAGCGGCACAACCTACATGGGGTATTTCCGGAATTATAATTGAAGGCCTTGTGTTGGTATCTCCAGTATCTAAGGGTGGGATGTATGCAGGCCCGTGCGTTGTTGGTCTTATAAACTGATTATTGGTGTTGCTTCCATCAGGGATACGATTTGGTTCTACTGGAGGCAAGTATCCGTTGTTGGTGGGTGGCTTATAGGGTGGTACCGTAATTCTTGGTGGAGCTGGGGTTGGATAAGTAAATGTTGGCGTTGGGGTTTTGTATTCATAACCACCTGAAGGTTGGGGTTGAGGATTATAAGGCTTGGGTGTGGGCTTGGGTGTAGGCTTGGGATAAATAAACGGAGGAGTTGGGGTAGGATAACTATAACCAGGTGTTGGAGGAGAAGGTTGCTTAGGGGTTAAATATTGATTATTAAAATTGTAATTAGGAACAACCGTTGTTGGTGATGGGAATGGAGGGGAAGGTTTGGGGTATTGATATCCTGGGGTAGGTTGACTTGGAGGAATGTATTGGTTATTGTTAGTTGTAGGAGATGGGGTAGGTTGCTTGGGAGGGATATATTGATTATTAACAGTCACAGAAGGTTGAGGGATGAGTGGTTTTTGTGTTGGCTTTGGATATTCAAATGCAGGGGTTGGTGTTGGGTACGAATAACCAGGTTGACTTGGTTGATAAGGCTTAAACGTTGGTGGACTGTAGGGTTTGTAAGTTGAAGGTGAGGGAGGTATATAGCTTGTGGGGAAAGTTGGGGCCCGGGTAAATGGTGGTTGGGTATAACTAACCGAAGGCCTGGTTGGGTATGGAGTATAAGACACTGGTGGTTGTGAAGGTTGAGTCACGAAAGGTGTTGGGGACGAAGGTTGAACAGGTGGGATATACTGGTTAGGCTTGCTATAAGATGGAATTGGTTGTTGGGGTTGTGGGGAATATTCAAATGGTTTAGGTGAAGAAGGACTATAAGGTTTAGGGGTGTAAACTGAAACAACTGAAGATCCAGGAATTATAGGTTTAGTAACGTAGGGTCTTGATGTGGTCGGAATTGAAGGTTGATAAGTGGAAATAATGGGAACTTCCAAATCAGGAGTATGTACAGATGGTACCGGGGTATTAACCGGAGGTAAATACGGAGGACCTCTTGTGGTCGAAACAAAACTCAATTGATCGAATTTATCATTACTGTAATCAATGGTGCTTGAAAAGACCGAATTGGGATTTGGAGTAGTATCCCGAACAACTTTATTAGTAATCGATGATGATCCAGTATGGATAATTCCGGAACCACTTTCTCCAGCTGAAGAAACCAATGGATTTGGCACATTTTCATTAGGGGATAAAACTTGAATTACACCAGGGCTAAGTCCTGCCCCACCACCGAATTTAATTGAAGATCCTGGAACGGAACTCTTTCCTGCTGTGATGTCTTGTAGATTTACAACGCCGGATCCACCACCAAATTGTCCAGAGGTGGTTAAAGAACCTGAAGAGGATGCGGTGTAAGTTGAATAAGAACTGGTGCTACCACCGGGTTGATAAGATGATCCAGCACCCTCGGGAAGACGACAACAGACTTCTTTGCCAATTTCACAATAATCGACCTGAAATTAAAGAGAGTCTTTAGTTATGGGTTTTAGTTAGTCACAAATAGTGTTAGTGATTGTTGTTACGGCTTAACACCGATACGGATGAAAATTCCCTCTTGTTTCTTTAATGTCTCGCCCGTTAATGTGTCTTAAGAACGATTTTTATTTTTTTTAGGTCGATTTCTGTTGTTAGGACTTAACACCGATGCCTGGAAATAACCCTTCCTGATTTGAAAATACCCCTAGAATATTCTAAAGTGTTTACTTGTATAAACTATTGGTGTCCAAGCAGATTATGATGCATTGCTAATTAAATTTCATGTTGCTATTTCAAAATCAAATATTCGACCTTACGACCCGAGGTGTCAGCTAAGGTCTCGTGTTAAACGAGTGGCGACACATAAAACACCTTTTGCAACTATTTTGCTGAAACGCCTTTATTAATAATGATTGTGAAGGTGGTTCTTTCCTAAACCCATTTGAGAATGCTTTCTTGCAACATATTTTAGAAAAAAAAAAGATGCGGCAGCGCTATTATATTCAAAGCGCCCATTATTGTCGATATTTTGTTGATTGATTATCTTCTAATTACGTAACACATGTCGAATTTTTTTTCTTTGTCTGCTATTTGGAAGAATTAATAATATTTGACATTTTGATTTCATTTGGTTATTTATTGCAGATGTTTGAGGTACGGGGTGCGCCTTTCAAGGTTGCTTTGATGATTATATTTGAATTCATTTGTTTACTAAACGGTTTTAACTTCTGCATTGTTTTGGTTTCATGGAATTAGGAGACACACCTTATACCTATATTTTTATTCTTTGCAACTTCAACAATGACTTTTTTATCTGGGTTTCTCATCGAATTTCGTTTAAATTCCAACCGTATAGGAAACAGTTTCAGAATAATACTGTTCAATATCTTTTGCTACCATCTCGTTTCCTTTCTTGTAAAAATGACTAGGATATGTTTGTCTGTTTGTGTCTGGTATTGTTTCAAATGCAACATGCAAGTATGATAACAAACATGTTAGTCCTTTCGCTTGTAACAAATCTTCCAATCACTATTTGCAATACTATTGAACGTCTTGAACATTATTACATCAACTTCCCGGTTTTGAAACTTGTGGGAACTAGAAATATTTTTATTTAAATGTCTAATTGTGTAATTTGCCGAAAATAACAAGTTCGGTGGAAAAGTAAAATTACTTCTGTCCTAGGGTGTTGGTGAGACGAGAAATTTGAATTTTGTGATTAAACTTTTTTGAAATGATTTTGACTATTTGGGCGTTGTCGATACTAAATAGGAGATAATTCTTTCCTCTTTTGAATTGGATAAAGTTTTTGTATTCTTTATTCAGGAAAATTTCGAGAAAATTACAAAAAACTGCTGAAATATGCGAAGGTTTAAGTTTGCGTCAAATTCTATTTCAATTGTTTCAAACTGTTTTTATTATGCGATTGTTTTTCGGGCGTTAATTGATAGATACAGATGTCCCCTTTCCAATGATATAAAATATGTGTGCCCTTAATTTGAAAGAAGTAGAGTTGTGCAACACCCCTGGACTTTTCCGTATAAATATAAACATTTCGTTTTTGGTATTCAACAGTAGTTCGCGAGACCGCATTGGAAATCACTTGAATGCGTAGCGAGAAACATCAGACTATACGGGTTCGATACGTACAGAAGAGAGACGGGCATCTAATTTACTAACGCAGCGGAAGTTCGCGATTTTCTCATCAACCGTACATTTTAGCTATATGACTACCTTATACTATGTGATAGACAATTCAATTTTGCATTCAATTATATAATAATATACAGGGTGTTTCATTTAAAATAACAAAGTTGCTTATTGTACTGTGAAAAGTAAACACCCTGTACACGTGATCTAAATTTAGGAGAATGCAGAGCTATATACTGAGTAAGTTTTATATTTAAACTTTTTTCATATTTTGATTAATAAAGGCGCTATAGAAGCATCAAGTTCCGATTTTCAAAACCTCGTAGAGGGCGCCACAGTAAAATTCTAGCATTAATCAAAAAACGAAAATGTACCTAACACCAAGCTGCATCAGTGTAGAAAATTTAAACAAAATCGTGTTGCCAGTTTTTTTGTAATAATTTTTCAAAAATTTTAAAATTTTTGGAAGAGGGCCGTTGAGACCGTTTTTGGATTTACTAAATTAATTTTTCTTCATGATATAGTACCGCCCAAGGGCTTTCAAACAAGTTGTTGCGGAACCTGATCAGGTAACTGGTTTTTGGTTATGGGGCGTTAAAGTCGAAATTTTGAAAAATTCATAGCGGCCGCCATTTTGAAGTTAGAGAGTCCAGCAAAAAACTGTTTCCCTTCAATTATGGTCTTCTTTCATAATCCCTACTCAGATTTTCAAAATTCCGCTTCTGAAAAAAATGCTACCAAGAAAACATGTCTAACTTCCGCTTCCGGTTTCGGATTTTTTTGAAAAGCTTATTTTGTCGATGAATTTTCGATATACCCCTTCATTTAAAATTTCATCAAAATCGGTTCATGAAACTTTTGTTTTAATTATTTCGAGCTCTTTTTAATGTTCAATGGCTATTGCTTTGATGTTAAATGATAGATAATTCTCGTCTCTTTCCAATGATATGAACCTGTATATCATTTAAAAAAATTTAAGACAATTTAAAAATTGTGGAACTCACCAATTTTTAATTTTACAATTCTCAACAGTTTTTTGTATTTTTCCTGAAAATTTCTTTAAATAGCCGTGTATCATTGAAATGAGAGAAGAATTTTCTAGAAAAAGCTTCTTTGGTTCAAACCCATGGAAACAAATGAAACTGTACTTGTAAGGATGCTGTAAACAAGTAAAAGTAGTTGATACACTTTCGGGTCGGTATAATCCATCAATTTTTTTTATATTTTCTCGTTATACGACTGATTATTGATTACGTGCGTCAGCAAATGAAGCCATTTTGACCTTTTAACAGAAGAATGCGGACGCCGCCTTTCCCTGCTGTTACAGTAACTCGTGGAGCCAGAAGATTCACTTTCTTTGTGGTTCTTTTACATATTTTTTTAATTCGTATCAAATTTCTACTTAAAAACACCATAGGAAAAAATCTTAACCAACGAAATCCAAAGCAGACGTGATTGAAACGAAGTTTTTATCAGTTTATCGAAGTAAATGTAAATTGTAAATATCCAACAATTTGAAGCATTTATTTTTAACCTTACCTAGAAGATTTACTTATTACCTGTTGACAAGCAAAAGTATTGCTTTAATGAATGTTACAGGTATCTCGTTACACTTCGGTGTATTAACAATCATGTTGAAATGTAATCTTAAAAGGTTTCGTGCCTACAAAATGGTCTGTATCTTCTTTACAGACGTTGATTAATGAAAATATTTGCGTAAGTCACTTGCTGGTGATATGCCATCCATTTAAAAAAACCTGACGCGGAACAGTACTGACTGGATGTACTTATGGGTGATAGTAACTTATGGGTATAGGAGGCTTTCACAATCCTTAACTTTTTAAGTGTAGTTCCTTGTTCATCCTTTCTAATATTAGATCACTTTATGATCTAATTAGGAAAAAAGTGAAATTGGTAAAATTTATGATAATGCTCCCCCACAATTTTTGGGAAAACCCTTTAAATGTATTTTTCGTTATGTTTATGCTTTAGACAGAAGATATTAACGGATTTTAAAAATAAACTGTTTATTGCCATGGCTTAGTACTGTTTGTAAGGGAAAAAAATAAGAGACAAATAAATTCCTTAAGAATTTATTTGTCCCGACATCGTTAATAATGAAAGTGATTTGTTTATGATATTCTAATGTACCATCGGTGGTATTAAACTGTGTCATTGTCATAACCAAAGAGCGCCTTAAGGTGTGTAGAGAAGCCTCGTAGGCGATCTGCGATTGTAATCTCAAATCATAGTAGGTGAGTATTCTAATTTAAAATTTAAAATCGCATACCTTTGTTTATTATGTCATATATTTATATTTAGGTAATATATTATGGAGTGCAAATGTTTCTTCTTGTTCAAGGTAGTTCACCTACTTAGATCTTCCATTTCTCATCGCCTACTTATCTTAAATCTAGATCAGTTATAATTATTATTTTGACCTTTTTTTTATATATTTTTTTACTGTAATAGATTACGCAACTGGATTTCTCTAAACGATCTCATCTCACGCCTACTGGTAAAACAAACGAAAGGGAAACCGCAGAGAAATTGTTTCTCTTGACGTCCTTGACTTTGCAAACCTTGGGAAAAGCGCTACCGTTACACGTTTTATATCATCTTTGGTCTACTTTTTTAAATTCGCGATGGTTTTGTTAAATTCCAAAACCTTAGAAATATTTCTGCTTCTGGAAAACCAGTTGGTAATATAAAATTTTTAATTACCACACATTCATTACCTACCTACTTTGTTTCTTTATAATTTAAGCAATTAATTATAAAATAAAAGGGTGACATTAAAAAGAAAAATATTTTTTTTAAGAGTTTGTTTTAACAAAAATATTTTTATTATGTTATGTTTATAACATCGCGCGCGTAACCTCATTTCTCAATTCCTTAAATGGTAAATTATCGAATAAGGTGTTAAGTAAAAGGTTAGATTATATATTATTATTGCTTTAGAGCTACTAAGTTGTAATATGGAGTTAATATCCCCGTCTGTCTTAATAAATTTCCAGTTATGAAGGATTTTTTTTGGTAACGAGTTTGTTGTTGGGAAATAGAGTTAAAATTAAAAGGAAAAGGGAAACAAATGTAGGAAGGACTAGAAGTAAACCAGGAAAAGTAATGAGGGTGGGGTTGGATTTATAAGAGATGTTCGAAGAAAGAGGAGGGAGTAGACTAGGAAAACCAAAAAAAGTTTGCTTAATACTATAATTTTTTGTATTAATGTTTTCTAATTGCGTTACTACAGCTCGACCAAGCTTACAAAGTCGAAAGGGGGCGTGTCCGGCGCTGTTATGGTTTTTCAAAGTACAGTCAAAATAAAAACATTTAGGCGGCAAATTTAAATAATTGTAAATACTTTTCATTCGAAAAATTCTATGACCTCCCGATTGATATTTCTGGCTTCAAAATGAATCTTCCTCGATTTAGGATTTATACTTAACAGATTTTAAACATCAAAACAATCTGACAAACACTGAAATTATTAAAATTTCAAACATCAATTAAATTTTTTCAGAGAATGTAGGTACTTTCGAGTATGATTGTTTGCTATTGGTTGACGTATTGTCGCGCCTTGTCTTTCAAAATTTAGTTGACATATTTTCCGGGGCATTTGTCAGCTTGGTGGAGCGTTACTTATGTTTTTATTAATTCTGAGTTGAAACTATAAATAATTATTTTTTCTCTTTTCAATGATACAAAGTTTGTATACCCATACATTCGGAAAATTTCCTGGAAAATGCAAAAAAATCCTGAAATTTGTACGTGCATGCCGCAACGAATTATTTTCTTACAGAATATTTTCTTCTTGGGCTTAGATGATAGAGCATCCTTTCCCCGTTTCTTTGATATAAAACTGTATACCGTGTGTTAGGAAAATTTCGAGGGAAATGCAAAAACTGTTGAAAAACGTGGTCTTCAAACAAAAGTAGACTGATTCAGTTTACACCGAAATATCGGGTTTCGGACAATTCGCCCTCCACAATTCGACCGCGGACAATTCGCCCCCGCGGACAATTCGCTTCCGGACAATTCGCCCCCGGTATAACAATTTTACAATTACAAAAGAAGTCTGTATTATAGGAGCAAAAAATACAATGTAGATAACCGTGAAAGCTTTAGGTTGGTTAGGTTAGTTAGCTTAGATTAGGTTCCCTGAAGGAATTCTTAGGCGCTAGCAGGGTGGTATCTATACTTAGATCTAAGGAGGGGTTTTAGCTGGTGAGAGTCCAGCGCTACCTGGACTAAGAAAAGCGTCGGGTGTCCATAATGGATTTCCCCTCGTACACACAAAAAAAGGTTAGGTTAGCTTCGGTTTTACAACTGTATTGTTATACCGGGGGTGAATTATACTGAATTAAACGGAAATCAAATAGTTATAAATGTAAAAATTTTTTGACTTCTTTTACAATCGTAAAATTGTTATACCGGGGGCGAATTGTCCGGGGGAGAATTATCCTCGGGGGCGAATTGTCTTAGAAGCCGAAATGACATTTGTTTGTGAAGTTTGATTATTTTCTGACGCTATCGGAAATTTATTACGATACTAGTATTGTAATAAAGATTTGTATGATACCGTTTTTTGTTTTGCAATGATAACTGTTACTATATGAAAGTAGTAGTAAAAATTTTATATCCTCTTTTTGATTTTTTTTTAAATGCAAAAAACCATATAAAAGTGTTTAAATTTATATTTCCATCCATCGTTTCTTTCTATGATTTCGAACTATTTATAAAAACGAATTTTTGTCATTTCAGCTTTATTTAATAAAAAAAAATTCAAAGATATAATAAAACTTCAGTCTCATTATTTTAGAAAAATTTCGAGAACTATTCAGGACATTTAAAAGATAATAGTTCGAACATTGATGGGGGCGGTACCGGGCACTTATGTTTATTAAAAAAAATTCGTAAATTTTTTTAAAAGGTAATAATTCATCGCTTACATAAAATGAACAACAATTGTGTAGAGTAGTAACAAATAAATAATTATTGATGTCCAATAATCATTGTGTAATATTAAAATGAATTATTGGGAAAGTTATTTTTATTTTTATCTTTTGTTCATTTGAACCATCACCGATCACACGCTTGACGCTATTAATTAATTAACAACTTTAAGTAGGTCATATTTCCACTTTGATTAATGTTTCTGACAAATTATAGTTTCAAAATTTTGTTCTCTTCAAGGTTAAACGATGTAAAATAATGATTTTGATTGATGTTATTTTTCTTTACTATTCGGTTCTCATTTTTATGTGTGAGAATTTAAAACAGAAATGTTCCGTGGTTTCTTAGCAACACAACTTGCCCCAGAGCCTACTAGATTAGAAATATTTTTCTTAAATAACTTGAAAAATTGAGATCAAGCCAGACATCATTTGAAAAAGGGAGAAATTTATCTTTAGGGGGATATTAACAAAATGATTTCCAAATGCTTTGAGGTTAAACAGATTTCGTCAATTTTTTTGTGTCGGATTAGACATTTGCTAAGATATTTTACAACCAAGACCATACAATTCTCCACGTTCTAATTTAAAAATGTCAATAAAGTTTGCAAGGTGAAAGAAAGTGTCGAGCTGGAATTTTTTCTCTTAAAACATTTAGGGTATTCCCCTTCCCTAAGTAAGAATCCTTTTTTCAACAACCTCTTGTGTGTTGACCAATTTACAAAACATTTTAATGGAAAGTTATATAAGTAACTAGCAAACAAGGGGTCGGGTCACGTTTGATTTGTCACCTTGTCAAGAGGTTGGGTTGTAATTTTCAAATAAGTACGAGCTACTGCTGGGTTATGTAAAACACATCCTTTATGTGTGTTGAGATATCCTGTTGCAACGGGTAATGCCATAATCGTTAACCTCTATGACTTTAATGTAAATTACGTACCGGACTTTTCCTGTTTTTGTCTTAAAAAGGGTAGAACCATAGATAGTATGGCTCTGTAGTGTGGCTAAGGTTATGTCGCGGTTAATTTCATGGATAATGTCAGAATCGAATCGGGGGTCACCGGGTTACCAACATAAACATTATTTTCCACTACTAGATTAGAAGGTACCATTATTTAGTTTGTTTTCAGGACAAGAAGTTGATTTTCTCAACTAGTGGTTACTAATTTTTTATTATAGACTGGTCAATAATAAAATCAATTTATCTAGCACGCTAGCCTGGTGCCTTTAAAATTATGTCAAATATCGAATATTATTCACCTTCATAATACAACAACCCCTTTCTAAAGATTATTTCTTTCAATCTAGTATTGTTTCTTATTAATTTTAATTATAATTATTTGTTAAAAATGAGAAATAAATATATGTATTTTAGATAAACGTCAAATTTTACACAAATGTCAGTTGAAATGTTTTCAGGCAAGGCTACTTGATTTTTGTGGATATGTAGAAATGTAACTTTATTTTTTATTAACGTAAAAACGATTAATTATAAAAGGAATAAAGGTGCTAGTAGTAGAAAAAATAGTATACAAACCACGGTAGAGAAGACTTATCAGCCTCGCAGCTTATTTCCTTCGATGCTCCGCATCTCCGGAAATAATAATGCTCGGCTGAGAAAAATGTCTGCTCTACCTTGGTGTATAATATACTATTAAACTAACCAAACCCTCTTTGAAGGGAATTAATCTTATTTAGAAGGCTCTAAGGATGCATTTTCCCTTTTCTTCGTTAAAAATCTCTAATCACCATAGCAACGCATTTTTATTTATTATTTATTATTTTTATTATTATTGTAACTGTTTATTGCATAAAGTTTTTAGTCTTGTCCTTAAAAAACTAATTACAGGTGATTTATGTTTTTTTTTTGTTAAAGAATGACACTGAAATTAAATTGAGTGTTAAATGTTTAAAATTATGTTTTTAAATGAATTTTTTGTAATATTTATGAGTTCATTTTCTGGTATTTCACATTCCTGTTAAATAGTTTTAATCAATCATTGTTTTTTTTTCTGTTTCTGTTTAAAATGTGACATGAAGAATTTCTACGGCTAACTTCTTTCTTTTTCAAAATATGGAAAAAAGGAGTATATTTTAAAATTATTCAGAATTATACAGGATGTTACATAAAAAAGAGTTACTAAAACTTTTACAATTTTGAAATGTATATCCTTGCTATAGAAATTTATGCCAATATCTTCCTTATTTTTTAAAATAGAGAAAAAAGTTTCAAACAAATGTTGTAAAGGTCGAAAAGGACTATACTTTAAAGTAATTTTTAATTATACATGGTGTTTAATACAAGAGGGGTGAGATACTAAACATTTTGTAATCTATGCATCCACTAAAAAAAATCCTAGCAATCTTGGTTTTAATATTTTCAATGTAACACCCTGTATATTTTTACCTCACTTTATTCGAAAATTAATAAAATTTCTAAAAATGTTTTTGTAACAATTCTGTTGCGGCGTAACTTGTTTCGATGAAAAAAAATATTTTTTTTTCTTTTTTTTTTTTCATGAATATTATAAAATTTTAAACATTTTAGAGAAATCAGTTGCAGCCAATTATAAAAAAAAATACATTGATGAAAAAAAGAATGTTTTCTTTTTCTTTTTTTTTTCATCGATATATCTTTTTTATAATTGGCTACAACTAATTTCTCTACAATGTTTAAAATTTTATAATATTCAGCCTTAAAAGTCGTTTAATTATTAATTGTAATATACAGGGTGTTCATAGTTAACCTTCAAATATTTACAAAGAACATGATCTGCAAATGCAGACGGTATCAAAATCAGTCGCGTCTGCAATAGCAGACATTGTTACCATTTGGTTTTTATGCAGGCCCGCATTCAGTGTCCAGGCAAGTTGAATTGACGTTTTAATATCTGTCCCTAACTAAACAACTCTTTCGTATAATTTAGTATTAATCTAAATTTTAAATCTTTTAACATGTTTAAAATGATACTTTGCAACCTTTAACAAATGTTACCAAGCTATTAGCGTCAGATTAAATGGACAATAATTAAAACTGTTTCGAAGCAAGTTCGAGAATCGCAGACAAAAGCGCGTAGTTAAAAAATTGCCTTAATATTAAAATGAATAGCAATTTCATAATTTTACATATAAAATTATTCATATTACATGATTCTTCCGCCTTCTTTAAAAAGATTACAAGCGATCATAACTAATCAAACACCTAATAAAAATAGTACAAACCAATTACACTTTTTGATCGCGCTACCGTTGTTTTTGTTGTTACATAATCTTAACAAATTTGTCAACCAATTTAATCGACTGCTAGCAGGAGGAGGGTCGTATTATCATTACATAAATCGCGGTCATAATATCTATATTATGAATATTCCAAGAATGTAGTACACAAACTACACGAAATTGGTGTTATATGATGCCACTTTCACGCTTCCTATTTGAAATCATCGTCTCTGGTTATTATGCGGGTGTTTATAAATAAATTCCTCGACTTGTAACGACGTACAGTACAGCATGTCCCAGATAAGGGTTGCAAAGAAAAACTCATGCAAAAGAAAAGAAATTCTCATTAAGTCTTCCTTAAATTCGACACACCCCGTATAACAAAATTCAATGTAATTTATTGTATAGCCCAAGCAAACTTCTTAAAAATAAGTTGTAATCATAAAAGTAACCATCAATCACAATTATTTAAATTTTGTACATAAATCTAGTCACCTTTTTTTTTCGGTATCTTAACTCTATATAATTGTGATATAACAAGGAATGACGTCTTGTCCAGAGATGGAAAATCTAACGATGATTCAATCTGACGACCTATTTTGAAAAAAATTAGTTATTGTCACATTATTGTTATGAAATCTTTGTAAATAAACACTTCTACGTCCGAATTCCTATGATGTTACGACGTTTCTTTTTAAGATTACGTAAAATTACTGGAAAATTTAACTAATGTTTTGTTTTTGTTTGAAATTTCATTGATTTCCCTTTTTAAATGAAAGTTTCACCCAAAAACATCGAATTTAAGGATAAAAATTTGTACATAGTATAAAAATTTCAATTGTGTGGAAATATAATGTTATAGTTTAGAAAAAACATTAATTTTCAATGCCGCATTTATTCGAAACACCCTGTGTAACTTAAAATTACTTTAAAAAGAGTTTAAAGTATAATCCTGGATTTTTATCTGAAATTATGCAACAAAATTTTTCTTAATTTCAAGTTGTTCTCTTTTTAACAATTATGATTTTTTAGATATCATTTAATAGAGAATTTTCTTCTCTTTTCGTATGTAATTGGTATAGCCATATATTATAAAAAATTTGAGAAAATCTCTGAAAAGCAAAAATTGAAATTAATTCATTTTGCGTAAAACTTTGCAAAATTCTCATCAACCGTACATTTTAGCTATATGACTACCTTATACTATGTGATAGAGAATTAAATTTTTCATTGAATTATATAATAATATACAGGGTGTTTTATTTAAAATAACAAAGTTGCTTATTGTACTGTGGAAATCAAACACCCTGTATACGTGATATAAATTTAGGAAAATGCAGTGCTGTATACTGAACAACTTTCATATTTAAACTTTTTTCATATTTTGATTATTAAAGGAGCTGTAGGTGCATCAATTTCCTATTTTCAAAAACCTCGTAGAGGGCGCCACAGTGAAATTCTAGCATTCATCAAAAAACGAAAATGTACCTAACACCAAGCTGCGTAAGTGTATAAAATGTAAACAAAATAGTGTTGCCAGTTTTTTTTGAAAAATTTTTCAAAATTTCAAAATTTTTGGAAGGTCGTCGTTATGACCGATCTTGTATGAAAAATTCCATAAAATGCAAGTAAACTTTAGTGCGCTATTCTTTAGTTTTTCTGTGTCATATACCTACTATAATCTACTTGTTTGGAAGTTACACGTGTTAATAATTATTACACTGTGGGCATATAAAAAAACATTCCTTGAAGTAATTAACAAAAGATCAACTTATGCATAAAAATGCATAAAATTTCAGTTAATTAAATTAAATACCAAATCATTATGTTTGGTGAAAATGTAGGTGAACCGGACTATTAATAATTATTCATCCCAACCCATTGGTGTCTCTAAGAAAAACAAATTGCATCCCATCGCATTCTCGTATATTATTCTAATCGACCCGGATTCTATGCAGAATAAATGTGTTATTAAATTAATCGCTAATTATTCTTGACTCGCCTCCTTTATTTATGTGAGAAAGAAAATTATGTTTTTCATAAGACATTTATTATTTAAATGAACTTTAAGTATTCCAGAATATGTGAAAGTATAAAGTTTAGATTTAACAATTAAGATTAGGAGTTAAATGGGTTTGCAAAAATTTCGAGAGAAAAAAGGGTAAAAAAGATTAAAGGGGCAATGTTAAAAAAGAAAAGATTTGATAACCCAATTTCTCACAATTAATAAAATTATGTCATGAGCAGCTTTTATGTAAACAATACACAATAGGTAGATAGTTCAATAAATCATAATTATGGCTGTAACAATTCCATAAAACCTTTGTGCAATTTGCATTTTATTTTCCAGTTAAAACTCTCTTATTATTAGAATTTTTATCAGCTACCTACAAGGTAACAATTGTTTACATAATCTAAGGTAATAACATTTTGTGCTTTCAACGGGTAATTAAAAAATTAAGTAAAATAAACACTGAGGAAGTATAATTACTTGTTGATTTTGAAATATTAATAATTAAAGAAAATACAAATTTTCCCCAATAGTAGTACTTGGAAAATCTTCATATTTTTGTATTTTTACTTTCCCATACCACTACAGGGAAGTGTGGGAAGTATTGATATCATGAAAATTTTCGAAATTGAGATTTGGTGTTTTGGACCTTCAGGAACCCAAGAAAGTGGTTTAGAAAAAATGTCTGTCTGTGGGTGGGTGTGTATGTAACGCCTCTAACGCAAAAACTAGTGAACCGATTTTGATGAAAATTGAAATGAAGGGGTATATCGAAAATTCATCGACAAAATAAGCTTTTCAAAAAAATCCGAAACCGGAAGCAGAAGTTAGACATGTTTTTTTAGTAGCATTTTTTTCAGAAGCAGAATTTTGAAAATCTGACTAGCGGATATGAAAGAAGAGCATAATTCAAGGGAAATAGTTTTTTACCAGACTCTCTAACTTTAAAATGGCGGTCGCTATGAATTTTTCAAATTTTTTTCTTTAACGCCCCATAACTCAAAAACCACTTGTCTGATCAGGTTCAGCAAAAACTTGTTTGGAATCCCTTTGGCGGTACTATACCATGAAGAAAAAATTATTTACTAAATCCAAAAACGGTCGCAACGGCGTTCTTCTAAAACTTTTGAAATTTTTGAAAAATTATTACAAAAAAACTGGCCACACGATTTTGTTTAAATTTTGTACATTTATGCAGGTCGGTGTTAACTACATTTTCGTTTTTTGATTAATGCTAGAATTTCACTGTGGCGCCCTCTACGGGGTTTTGAAAATCGGAATTTGATGCTCCTATACCTCCTTTACTAAACAAAATATGAGAAAAGTTTAAATATAAAAGTTGATCACTATATAGTTCTGCATTCTCCTAAATTTATATCACGTATACAGGGTGTTTGCTTTTCACAGTACAATAAGCAACTTTGTTATTTTAAATGAAACACCCTGTATATTATTATATAATTGAATGCAAAATTTAATTGTTTATCACATACTGTAAGGTAGTCAGACAGCTTAAATGTACGGTTGATGAGAAAATCGCGATTTTCCGCTGGGAAAGTCCAGGGGAAGTGCGCTACTCCACGTTTTTAGTAGTTTTTTGTGGTTTTTTCAAAATTTTTATTATGTAGGACTATACATATTACAGACCGTTGGAAAGAGAAGAAAATTTTCTATAAATGAGTGCAACTACTCCAAAAAAATCAGCTAAAATAATTTAAAAAATAAATTAAAATCTTTACCCAAAATTCCTATTCAAGATTTTCTTGCACAAACCTTAAAATATGCGATGGTCATAAAAACGTGCTTATCCATCGAAACGGTCGACCTAGAAGGTACGACGACCTTTGAAATTTTTAAATATTTTTAACTCAACCCCAGCTTTCAAAATTTGGGATATTTTAGAAACTGTTAGGGATTTTAATTGTTTTAGAGCACCGTGTACAGACATTTTTGCTTTATTTGAATATTTTTGTTATTAGTCGTGTTAGGAAAAAACTTTTTAGACAAAATGTATTCAATTTGGAATTATCTACAAAGTTATCCTTTAATTTTGTGTACAGAGTGTTCTATAAGGGCACGACAATAAAACAAAGTTAATTCACTATTGTGTCAGTAATAATTTTCTGTGTTTTTCTCACAATTTTTATAGAAACAATCCTGAATATTTTCGATACTTATCAATGAAAATTGGAAAAATTTTTTATTATATTACATAAAAAAAATAAATACCGAATGGGTAGAACAGTTTAAAACAAATAAAAGAATATTTTAATTTATAAATAATTGACGTGTAATAACAATCGAAAGACGCATCTTTATTGTACGAAATCGTATTTTATGTTTATTATTAGCATATTTATCTAACTATTAATCTTCAATATTAATTATCGATAAACAAATCGCATCCTCATTCACACAACCAATTAATTAGATGTCTTTGTGGAATGTCGCGTTTAGATTCGTGTAAGTAGCCCGGTTGAGCAAAAACAAAAAAGTAAATTATGTAAATATAAAAATGCACCGAATGAAGAATTTAGGTAAAGGATCTACACAAGAAAGTGAAAGTTAAAAACCGAAAGTATCGTTTTATTTATTGTTACGTATTCCTCCTACAATTTCTTCTTATATGTTAATATGCATGTGTTGCAAAAAAAGCAAATTACCGAATTTGATTTATTAAATTTCCTCATTAAATTCAATTGTTTAATTACCATACAATAGATTTCTTAAATGTCACCGTACAAAAAAAAATACCCATCATCATCGACGGATAGAAATTAAACAAAACAGGTTTAATCAATTATTTGAAGTCATCCATAATAATAATAATAAAAAAATTAAGCACGACCACTTTTAAATAATATATAACTGTCAGATATGTCTCTGTCAATTTTGAATAGTTTTAACCCATGACCCCATAGTTATTGCCTTTTGACCTTTGGGGAACTTGAAGGTCTGCTAGCGTCACTTCTTTATTACTAAGTGCTAACTTATTGTAATGCGTTACAGGCGTGGATAAAACGAGAGAGACTCCTCTCCTCCTGTCTAGCTTTACAAAACGGTGAATACAACTTAAATAAATTAAACACGCAGAGAAGTGATACTTATCTGCAAAATTGTTAGGATTAAGTTGCAATTAGCAGTCGCAATGAATTCGCCTCGGGCCTTCGTAACAACCAGATTTTATTTACTGTAGGTTTATGAATTTATTTATTTGTTTAGCTATTTATTTGTATTTGATTCTTTCGAGATGTTAAATTAACGGAACGATTACGTTTTAGAATACATTTAATACAGTGTTTGTTTGTCGCGTCCTTATGCAACACCCTGTATATAAAATTAAATGGTGATTTTGTAGATAATTTAAAACTGAGTCAATTTTGTTTAAACAGTTTTATTCTAACACTTATAATAACAAAGATATTCAAATAATACAGAAACGTTCTATACAGGGTATTCAAAAACAAATGCCCGATCCTACATCATCTTTATTTTAAGGGATGCGGTTTTAAAGGTTGTAATAAAATATTTTAAGGATCTTAAATACAATAGAAAGAAATAATAAAAATATTAAAATTCCTAACAGTTTCTAAAATATCCCAAAATTTTGGAAATAGGGTTTGGGGTTAAAAATGATGTTAGAATTGAAATTTGCTCCGTATCTTCTATCGTAACCATGCTTTTAACGTATAAGCACGTTTTTGAGGCAGGATATTAGAAGATTTGTTTATCTTGGGGGGGGGGGGGGGTTATGCAAGAAAATGTTGAAAATGGGAATTAAAAAATTTTGGATCAACATTTTCAACGATTTCCTACAAGTTCTTCCAACTGAAAATTTGTTGGTGTTGTTGGCAGCATTAGAAATCACTTGAATGCGTAGCGAGAAACACCAGACTATACGGGTTCGATACGTACAGAAGAGAGACAGGCATCTAATTTACTAACGCAGCGGAAGTTCGCAATTTTCTCATCAACCGTACATTTTAGCTATATGACTACCTTATACTATGTGATAGACAATTCAATTTTGCATTCAATTATATAATAATATACAGGGTGTTTCATTTAAAATAACAAAGTTGCTTATTGTACTGTGAAAAGCAAACACTCTGTATAGTTGATAAACATTTAGGATAATGCAGATCTATATACTGAACAACTTTTATATTTAAACTTCTTTCATATTTTGATTAATAAAGGAGCTATAGGAGCATCAATTTCCGATTTTCAAAACCTGGTAGAGGGCGCCACAGTATTCTAACTGAAAGTTTGTAGGGTACCTATTTGGAATCCTTTAATAGAAAATTTTCTTCTCTTTACAATGGTATACAATTTGTTTGGGGTGACATTATAAACATTTTGAAAATAATGGGAAAAAACTTTTGAACCTAAAATAATTAGAAATACTTTGATAAGAACTTAATAATAAAGTAGCTTGGTTCAAAGCGTAACTGTTAAGGGGGTAATGCTGCAAATTTGCCGTATATGTGAATACATGTAATCGTTTTTGTAAGATTTCTCAGTCAATAGTGGACTTAGAAAAAAACCAAAAACACCAAAATGCTCAGAAAAATATACCGAGAGTGCCTATAGAACGTTTTTTTCAAAATTATTATTAGGTAATTAATAAAAAAAATTGATTTTTGCAAAAATTGTTTATTCTCTAGTTTTCTCATTTATTTGATTGAAATTGAAAATTCGGCTTCTATAGGCACCTTCGTCAATTTGTGTACTACAAGAGCCTCATTTCGAAAATTGTCTATCCCGAACCGTTTTTTCAAAAAACCGAAAATACGGAGCCAAAGTGTTGGCTAATTTTTAAATTCACAAATTTCCAAATTGTTTATTAAAACATACAGCAAGCTACGTGCAGTTAGCGAAATAGCTATTTTCCTAACAAGTGCAGAAAATCGATTTTTCCGCACGCAAATGCCGTTGACAGCACGACGCGTAGCGGAGTGGTGTCAAGCATTTAAGTGCGGAAAAATAGGTTTCTGCACGTGTTAGGAACAATAGTTTTTCTACTAGCGTGCGGAAAATGCGTTTTTCCGCACGCTAGTAGAAAAACTAGTGCGGAAAAATCCTTTGCCGCACGGTGCGGAAAAGTGGATTTTCCGCACTAAAAAATGTGCGGAAAATGCGTTTTTCCGCACGCTAGTAGAAAAACATACATCTACACTGTAAAAATAAAATATCAAACCTCTACAAGGTTATAGTAGTATGTATTTTAATCAGTATACAGGGTGTTTCCTAAGTAGTGTAGAAAATGCAAGGTTCTGGGTTTATCCTGGGCAAAAATTAAGGCAACTTTTTCCAATATACTTTTATCCGAATATGTTACCCTGAAGAGTTACCGTCTTTTCAAAAATAGAGTAACAATTTGGTTTTCAATTTTTATCTCAAATTTGGACGTAGATAAAAAAATACAAATCCGTGGACGTGTTCTACTAACAGGAAGGCTCTTTAAGGATATTTTCATAATCCACCTGTATTGTTAGAAGGGGATGAAATAGGGGAAAAAATAGATTGTTATACATCGTTGAATGCAGAAAAAAAAATGCAATTTATTCATTTGAAAATCCAAGATGGCGCCCATTTAAAATAAGAAAGTTGCTATCAACATCTCGAAATCGCCCTTTGCGATATTTTTTTTGTAAACATATTTTTGTTTATCTTAATGAATCAAGTAACTCTTGTGTAAAACAATTTTCTGTAACTTTTATAATAAGCGAACAAATCGACTTTTTCGAAAAATGGATTTTGTGGTTTTTTGCGGATATCTTTTGAAGGGTTCGGAATGTTTGATGTTTCTAAGCAGCATCTAAACCAGCATGAAAAACTGCACAACATTGCCCATTTATCCGAATCTGTATCTTTATTAATAAGAAAGATAGCCATGCAATACTACTCTATTTGGGACACACTGTATACCAGAGGACTGATGTATCATTTAAAATCCCTTGGGTGATTATATAATTCCTTCGCCCCCTCCGCTCGCTCAGAAAATAAATTCACCCTCAGGGATAAAATGATATACAGGGTGTCCCAAATCGAGTGGGATTGCATGGGTAACCTATTCTTATCGAAGATGGAGATTTGGTTAAATGAGTAATGTTTTGCAGTTTTGTATGCCGATTTAAAATCTGTTAGCAAAAGTTCAAAATGTCGAACCAGTTAGTTATTTAAAAAAAACTGAAAACTGTAATTTTTTTGTATGTCAAATATCTTCCTTAGATATAATAAGAGATGCAAAAAAGTTTCTTATGCAAGTCACTGTTTCCGATGAGACCACAGTTTAAAAATGGTGTCAAAGAAAAATTGCCAAAATGGCTGCTTTTGAGGTACTCGTATCAACTTCCTTAAGTTAAATGGGTGCCATATTGGATTTTTAGGTTCCCGAATAAATTACCTAACTATTACTTTTTTAAAAAATCGTTTTATAGGCATCCTCGGTATACTTTTCTGAGCATTTTGGTGTTTTTCATTTTTTTTTCTAAGTTCAGTATTCACCGAAACATCTTACAAAAACGATTACATGCATTCATTACATATGACAAATTGAAAGCATTGCCCCCTTAAATTAAATTACTCAATTTGTACAACTACGATATCTGCAGTTAGGAAGTCGACCGAAATTTTGAGGAAGGTTGCAGCAGGGCCGGAGACCGATTTAGCCGGGGGCCCGCGTGCTTCGCACCCAAGCACCCCACTAGTTACACCCCTGGAAATAATTTATTCCCGTAATTATCTTTGTCAGTTATCATTATCACGGACTGTTATCTTTCGGGACGAAACATCTATGCAGCTTAAAAGTTACTCGAATCAAATTAGGATTAACTGTCATCACGGGGACGAAACATCCACTGCCCCTATACTGGGTGTTTCAAATTGGATCTGGGGATCTCGCTTATCAGAAGAGATAGGGGGTAGGTTTAAATTTGACACTTTTGCAGAATTTTATGCATATATACTATTATAGTAACAATATGTCGCTACGAAATTTCTCTTCATCTTCGCGTGGAATTTTACTCTGGGAGGATAGAGAGAGCGGTACTACGAAAAATAAAGGAGACAGCTGCGCCGTTGCCTAGGTAACTGTGTTCTTGTTGATTTGCATAAGGGTCATGACGTCACCATGGGTTTATGGTCACGTGATAATTTTTAAATTATCCTGTACTTTGTTTATTTAATAAAAAAATCAAGAAGAAATTTTTCATGTTTCTATTTGCAATAACACAGTCACTATACCGCATACTTTTAAATTATAGGTACCACTTTTAGCAATAATTTTTTTAGTATAATTCCTTATTATCATAATTATGGTGTAGGTAAAAGTATGAATGGTAAATAGCGAAAACAGTAACATTTGCAGGGAAAAAGAAACCACAATAACATTCGCAAATAATGCTAGTCAGCGTAATTCCTAGTAACTTTTAGGCGAACAGTGTAGAAAACTGAGCGAATTGTGTACCCATAAATAAGATTAAAATGACATAATGTCTATCCCATAATTGTTTTGCGATCTTACGTTCGTCCACGTTATCGTAATTGTATCGACACGTAGTGTAAAGTATTTGTATAAGTGCGTCTTTCTCCGAACTTTTTGTGCTCTCTCGCGAAAATATTCCAGCCTTGCAGCATTACCCCCTTAAGGTTAAATAATTACAACACAAGTTAACATTTTACTCGGTATTAAATATCAGTGAGCTGAGGAAAATTATGGCTATAATATTTTGTCTCTTACTGCAACTTTGTCTTATTTCAAACTAAGTTATTGCACGTTTAGCTGTAATTGGAAACACGGTTGATTTATTTTTTAATGGTTATTACCGGAATTTTATTTGCATTTCACTTGTCACCAGTAATAAATTTAACAGTTCTTTGTTTTTTTCTAAGGAGTTTTTTTAATGTACTTCCTTGTAATTGAAACTTAAAAATTCCAAAAATGGCTATAAAAATTAAACTAAAACTTGTCATTTTGTTAATGGTCTTCCATCAACTACAGAAAAAAAAGAGAAAGCTTACTCTTCCTTGTTTTATCTAAAACGGTCCTTCTGATCATGAATTGCAATCACTTTATTTTTAAGAAAAAAAACATGTTATGTAAATGCATGTTAAAATTTTTGCCTACGATAGAAAATTATTTTAATTGGAATTTTTTGAAAGACGTGTCTATTAAAAATGAAAAATAAGCGATGTTGTCACTAATTAAAAAGTTATTTTTAATTATTACTTGCGAAGTGTTAATTTTTCTATTAGATTCCTGGTTTTTACGAAGATTATGTGTATTCGCGGATTGTTAACAGAAAAAGAACGAAATTTTTTAATATAACAAGACAAGTAATTGGATATTTTTAAGTGATACTCATACTATAAAGTTATGTAATATTTTGCATTTTTCTCAAAACCTTCATGACATAAGCCTATAGTTGTAATACACCATTAAAAAGAGAAGGAAATTATCCATTCAATATGCCTTTAACAAAACAAAACTTTTCAGTTAAAAGTCTTGAAAATATTAAAACAAAATTTTGATCCGGAAATATTAAAATTCCATTTTCATCAGTTTTCTGCATTTTTCTCAAAATTTTTATGATATAGGCTGTAGAAGTTATACACCATTAAAAGGTGAAGATATGTCTGTACAATCGTTTAAAAACAAATCAAAATTTTTCGGTCAAGAAGGCTTGAAAAAAAATATCAAAAGCTTGATCCGTAAAGTTTTAAATTCGTTGTTTCTGTTAGATAACATAATTTGACTCATCCTGTATATTCAGTAATTGATTTTATGTTCTGTTCACGTATGTTTGTGACAAATCAGTAAAATTTGTGATTCACTTTTAAAGAAAGAGGTCAGTTCGTGTCAGACAGAGTGGTACCTGTCAAAATCCAAGGACGAACACATCCTTGACTGTTATTTATTTATAATCAATTTAAAAAGATGACACCATTTTAAACGACACGCGATATTTATTTGTTCGCGATGCCTTTCAGAACCAAATTTGGCAATAAACAAGGTGTTGCTTGATTTCTTAAAAAGTTTCAGATTTCAAAATTTACGTATTTTAACATAAAAAACGAAGACGTTTCAAGGTATGCGAAAAAAAATTATTATTAAAAGAGTGGGAGGTATAAAATTGCACCCACACTTTGCAAAAAAAAATCGTAGTAGGCACTTCACACGTAACAAATCCTGCACTGTTTTATTTATAAAACAAATGCCACTTTCGCCTTCAAGCGACCCACTGAATGAAATTTAAATCAATTAATTATCTAAACGATTTTTTTAACGGTATAATTCCGTGGTTAATTTCTTAATTAGGCGGTAAGATGCGCTTGGAAAGTGCAAGGATTTGTGTGTGGGGAGTTTCAATATTGGCACGACCGATCGACAGTGGTTTTGCAAGAATTTTTTGTTGCGGAAAACGATAACCACATTTTTGATTCTAAGAAAGTGAATGGAAAACCACAATTTATTATGTTTTGAGTGAAGGGATTTTTCGACGATATAGTTGGTATACCCTCACCCCTCCAATTGTATCTTATTGCACATAAAAATTATTCTGTTCTAAAAAGTTTTCCTATTTTGTATTTTATTCGAAATTTTTCTGATATAAGCCTATAAAAGTTGTACAGGGTGTTTAATATAAACATTAATCAAGGGTGGCTGTGCAAAATGAAAAGTTTGTCTATACTTGATTCAACTAGCTACTAATACGGATTATTACTGGTTGCATATGAAGCGTACGAAACAAACTACGACCTGCTGTCAAAAAAGCATGGCCGCTGTTGATTAATGTTAATATTAAACACTCTGTATATCATTGGAAAGAGGAAATAATTAATTCCCTATCGTTTGATATCAAAAACACAAATGAATGTAAGAACAAAAAAATACAGCAATTTTAGTACCAAAAACCTTAAGAAAAACTACAGGAGAGTTTCCATTTATTTTTGTTTAAATTCAGGTTTTGTCAATTTTTTGTATTTTTTCAAAATTTTTGACTTCGGTTTAGGGAGAGGGACTTTGCTGGCGCAGTCGATGTATCAATAACGTAACATACAACTAACTAGTGTGTTATAATATATAAAATTTAAAAAAGTGGACGTTAGCCCCTCCCGACCGACCGATAATCCCTCTGTCAGAGTTCAGCCTTAATTCTTCAAAATTTACAAAACGCAATGAAACTTCGCGAAATTCTCATCAACCGTACATTTTAGCTATATGACTACCTTATAATATATGATAGACAATTAAATTTTACATTCAATTATGTAATAATATACAGGGTGTTTCATTTAAAATAACAAAGTTGATTATGGTACTGTGGAAACCAAACACCCTGTATACGTGATATAAATTTAGGAGAATGCAGAGACACATACTGAACAACTTTTATATTTAAATTTTTTTCATATTTTGTTTAATAAAGGAACTATAGGAGAATCAATTTCCGATTTTCAAAACCTCGTAGAGGGCGCCACAGTGAAATTCTAGAATTAATCAAAAAACGAAAATGTACCTAACACTAAGCTGCATAAGTGTAGAAAATTTAAACAAAACCGTGTGGCCAGTTTTTTTGTAATAATTTTTCAAAAATTTCAAAATTTTTGGAAGGGCGCCGCCGATGCGACCGTTTTTGGATTTACGAAATAAATTTTTTTCATGGTATAGTACCGTCAATGGGCTTCCAAACAAGTTGTTGCTGAACCTGATCAGAATACTGGTTTTTGAGTTGTGAGGTGTTAAAAAAGTTAAATTTTGAAAAATTCATAGCGGCCGCCTTTTGATTTAGGGAGTCCGTTAAAAAATTGTTTCCTTTGAATTATGACCTTCTTTCATATCCAATACTCAGATTTGCAAAATTCTGCTTCTGAAAAAATGCTACCAAGAAACATGTTTGACTTTCGTTCCCGGTTTCGAATTTTCTTGAAAAGCTTGTTTGTCGATGAATTTTCGATATCCCCCTTCATTTAAAATTTGATGAAAATTGGTTCCCTAGTTTCGACGACACGCACCCACAGACAGACAGAAATCTCAATTTCGAAAATTTTCATGATATCAATACTTCCCATATACCAGGAGTGGTATGGGAAAGTAAAAAGGCGAAAACATCGTAACTTCTGGAGCATCCTATATATGGTTAAAAGACCCAGAATTATATAATTCCAAATCATATAATATCTTAATCTTGGAATTTTTAAGCAGGTTTAATGGTATAATGATACCTAAATTGATAAGCGTGATGTGGACGTCCTTTAACTTGACCTCACGAAACATTTACGTTAACCGGAAAGCTATTATAAAAAAAATTCTTAATTCGAAATATTATTACGATGAGAATTAATTTTTTTGTTTATATTTTATTGTGTTGCGACGTCGTTCCATATACGGCGTGGTCTACATTTGTTCATTTCTATATAAATACATTTAAAAGTGCGCTACTGAAATTTATAAACCCGTCTTAACCTTTTACAGACACAGGAGTTACGATTAAAAGGATCCGGGTTACAAAAAAAACAACCAAATGACTCACCTCTAACGTTATTACATCCTTTTAATAATTACTATTTTGGAGAACCCGTTTATTATTTTTTTACAAATAATTTCCAGAAAAATTATATCCGGGACAAAGAGACAATTTTGGGTTTTTTTGATTGAAGAAAAACGCATTTGGTCTGTTTTTAAAACAACCTTTAAATACCAGATTTTCAAACAGAATTGGTATTTAACACATTCCAGATATCAGTTTACCTTGAATTGGTAATAAGTGATGGACTGTTACGAAATATTAAATTGTTCAAATGTCACACTTGTCTGAAAGATGTACCAAAAATGTCTCGACAAGAACGGAGCATTGAGGATTACTAATCGAATAAAAATAATTAAGTGGATAGGCATGTTTTCATCAGCAGAAGCTTGTGTTGTTTTTAATTAGATGTCAAGTTCAATACTTTTCAAATTATGTTAAATATTTGACTCGTACGTGTGCGAGAGCAGGCGGCAAGGCTGAATTTTGCAGCACTATCTGCATTTATACAGCCAAAGATTTCATTGAAATTTGTGACAGGTTCAGTGGAAATTCACACTTTTCTGAAATTATCTCGAAAAATTCAAATGGAAAGGCCACAAAGGCACATCCATTTATAATCGCGAAGTTACGCACCTCCCTTGAACTTTTCCATACTAGAAATAAACATTTCGTTTTTGGTATTCAACAGTAGTTCGCGAGGCAGCATTGGAAATCACTTGGATGCGTAGCGAGAAACACCAGACTATACGGGTTCGATACGTACAGAAGAGAGACACGCATCTAATTTACTAATGCAGCGGAAGTTCGCGATTTTCTCATCAACCGTACATTTTAGCTATATGTCTACCTTATACTATGTGATAGACAATTCAATTTTGCATTCAATCATATAATAATATACAAGGTGTTTCATTTAAAATAACAAAGTTGCTTATTGTACTGTGAAAAGCAAACACCCTGTATGCGTGATATAAATTTAGGAGAATGCAGAGCTATATACTGAATAAGTTTTATATTTAAACTTTTTTCATATTTTGATTAATAAAGGGGCTATAGGAGCATCTATTTCTGATTTTTAAAACCTCGTAGAGGGCGCCACAGTGAAATTTTAGAATTAATCAAAAAACGAAAATGTACAAAAAAAACACCAAATTGCATAAGTGTAGAAAATTTAAACAAAATCGTATTTCCAGTTTTTTTGAAATAATTTTTCAAAAATTTCAAAATTTTTGGAAGGGCAACGATGCCACCGTTTTTGGATTTACTAAATAAATTTGTCTTCATGGTATAGTTCCGCCAAGGGGCTCTCAAACAAGTTGTTGCTGAACCTGATCAGAGAACTGGTTTTTAAGTTGTGGGGCGTTAAAGTCAAAATTTTGAAAAATTTATAGCCATTTTGAAATTAGAGAGTCCGACAAAAAAGTGTTTGCCTTGAATTATGGTCTTCTTTCATATCCGCTACTCAGATTTCAAATTTCAGCTTCTGAAAAAAATGCTACCATAAAACATGTCTTAACTTCCGCTTCCAGTTTCGGATTTTTTTGAACAAAGTACAATCAGAAATTGACGTTTCAGATCAGATCCCTCAAAAATGAAATCAAGTAATTCATGACTCCCTTACTTATCAAATTATTTTATTATCACATTTTGATGCATAACTGCGTTTCTAATGATCTTATGATCCTTTTTTTACATTATTTTTGTATTTTTATCTTCTTCACGATTACTATATCTATCTGAAAGTTTCAAGAAAATGCAGAAATGTGCGAGTTTCCACTGAAAACTAAACTGTGTTTTCTAAAGTGTTTTCCATTTAAAGCCTATTGGAGTAAACATTAAATTCGAAGTAGTAACAGTCCAACCCCTAAGTGTTAGGTATAGGCTATTCAGGGAGATCCTACGTGCCGGAAATCTTAAGTTTTTAATCGTAAAACATAAGAATACAAGCTATTTTCATTTATATTTGCCTAAGGTATTCTTCTTTTATTTTTTTCCTTTCCCAACAATTTAACATTCATAATGCTAGCTTCATTTGTAGTTAAAGGAATGTGATATGTTTATTCTTATTATTGTGTCGTAATGTCTTTTGATTGTCCTTAACACAGTGAATCTTCCTTACCTTGAGTTAAAATGTATAGCAGTAATTAAATTAATAATTTAATACACAATTTGAATGATGGTTTTATGTTAATGTAAGCAAGTTTGTAAAAAGAGAACGCATCCGACCGTGACATTATGTGTACGCACTTCTTATCGTTAATTACACCAAAAACTGTATTTCATTCTGTTCTAGTAAACTTTTATAAGGTTCAAGGCTTTGTTATATAATAATAAAAAAGACTGGGTTATATTTTACTCCGTGGACCACGCCAGGTCGAAATTTCTTCTGCATTTACATGTGTTCGGAAACACCCTGTATAAATTATTTTACAAACCTCTAAATTCGTGCTTGCAATTAAAATGTTAATTTTTGTAACTGTAAAACAAAGGTTGGTAATAAAGGCACTTGCCTTAGGCGCACAAAACTGATAGGGCACCATTTTCAAAAAGGGTAAAATTGATTCCCCTCTTTTGTGATCAATAACAAATGAATATATTCAAATATTTTGATGTGTCTTTGTAATATCTTATCCAAGATCTATAACACGACATGAATAAATCCCACGGACAAGGTCCTTCACGAATCCCAGACGCCTAAATAAATAATTAATCCGTTACTTTTTAAAACAAGGTCTTTTAATTGCGCGTCTTTGATCCATCAAAGAGTTTTAGTAAACCCCCACCATTACTACCTAAAAAACAAAAACACTTACCGAATTCCTTTGTTGAAACTGTCCATGGGTCTTAACAATTCCATTTACGCATAATTCTTGTGCTACGCAGACATGTCCTGGTAGTTTGCAGTTCTGGAATTTTCCACTGTCTCTACCGGGGTGGGTTGATGGGAAGGGTTGTGCTCCAGGTTGAGATGGGTACGCGGTTGAGAATGATGAAGATCCTTGATTGATTACGTTTCCGCCGCTTGGATAAGTCGTGGGGAAGGGTTGGACTTTACTACTTCCACCCTTTCCAAAAGGTACAGCAGGTTGTACCCCTAAGAATCCATCGGATCCGGTTACAACCGTTTGTCCGTTACCAGAATAAGCGGCTTGGCCTCCTTGATTTAAGAAAGGATTTCCACTGATATCGATCTGACCTGCACCACTACCGCTTGCTTGATGGTGTTTTATTCCAACTCCTGCCCCAGCTATTCCAATTCCAGATCCAGCAACCCCTTGGATTTGTCCATTCAAGAACGGGTTTTTCTTAATATCAACTGGTCCAAAGTTAGCTCCTCCACCACTACTTCCACCCTTAAGATCAATTGATCCGGTTACGGTGCAACCGCTTGGTCCGCAACCACCTTGGGGTGCTTCGAATCCAGGAGCTACAGGAGGGAAACAATTTCCTTTTGAAGAACACTTCTTGAAATGATCGTAAGCGTGTTTGAATGGTGAATTGGAATCCATCCACCAAAACGCAACGGATCCAGGAACAACATTGTTAGAAGCTCCTGAAGGATGAGGGGGTAGAGCTGGAAAACCTCCTCCGTTGTCATAGCTTCCGGAGAAGCCTCCACCGTAGTGGCTGTCTGTGTTTTGGTAATGGTGATGACCAGCTTGGGCGCATTTACAATCTGGTGGATGTGCTGAGCCTTCTAGTACGTGTTTTACATCGGCTAGAGAAGGGTTTAGTGTGGTAAATACCAACAGCCCCACTAGGATTAGTGGTGACATTGTTATGTTTTATTTTCCTGTAACAAAAGAGAAAATTGTTAAAATCAGGCGAATATTTAGTTGGGTTTCAAAAAAAAATTTAAACTTCTGCTTTTAAGGCTTAACTTCGATTCCTTGGAATTAGCCCATTATATTTAAAAATGTACCCTTAATTTTTTATTTTCACAACGAAGTAACGCACGGCTTTTAAGAATGATTACAAAATTCGTTAAATTTGCTTCTGTCGTAAAGGCTTAACCCCAACGCCACTGTATAGGCCCAGAGCAGTGAAAAATTGTGATTTACAGTTTATTTTTTTTTTTTAAGAAAAACGGTGTAGTACTTCGCAATGTTGCAGTTCTTGGGAATAACTGTCGCGCTCTCTCTCATTCCTGTCATATTTGGAGTCAAGAATACATTAATTTTTCTTCTGCCTTTAATACTTAACACCGACGCCACGAGTAAAGCCGAAAGTTCGACAAATAATTGTTTTTTCAACACACATGCTGTGCGGGCCACAATTGCACGATTCTTACGAGCTAGGCTCATTAATTTTGTTTCTACTGCTCAGATTTAACACCGACCCCATTAATTAAGCCCATACTATCCGTACATTCTGCTTTTTCTTCTCGTTTGAATAATTATGCAAGGCTCTGGTATTTTTTTAAATTGGTTCTTATGTTTTGTAACCAATCACCGACGCCCTAAAAGCTCATAAACTCCTCATTAATGTTTGTTTTTCGCTCGCACAATTATTACATTCCCTTCCACACGTAAATGATTTTTTGTACTCACTACCTGGGAAACGACATTCCGCGAACGCTACCGATGAACCGAAACGTCAATTTCCCGGTCTACTCAACCGGGAAAAATAGCAAAAAGCACTGGCCCTCTCAAACATATTACAAGAAAAATAATAATAATAGTAATTAAGTTTAATTTATAAAATGCTATTTCCGCGATTTTCATTCAATAATATTTACAAATACTAAAAGAAAACTCGCTAATTATACAGGGTGATTTACACCACGAGGCGAAAAATGAAGATTCGTGTTCAAAATTTGATTCTAAGCAAAAAATGTGAACCAACTTTTTTCCGATCGGCATGGCCTACTGTTAGTTTTTTGTGAAATTTGAAATTATAAAAGTTTGAAGCTCGATATCTCCAAAACAAAGGCCGATCTGAAAAAAAGTTATTTCGCATTTTTTGCTTAGAATTAAATTTCGAACACGAATCTTCATTTTTCACCTCGTGGTGTAAATCACTCTATGTTAAAAATATTTGTGAGCGCCATCTATTGGAATGTCAAAGTCAAAAACTGCTATAACCCTACTTTTTTATTTACTCTTGTAATACCAAAGGTATGAAAACTGAGTTTTTGATTTGTCAATAGTATTTTTGTTCGTTACAAAAATTGTTGTACAAACCTTATGGGAGAAAGCGTCATCCGTGCATTCGCGCAATGAAGAATTCGCTCACAAGCTCGCTCATTCTTCAAATCACGCTCATGCAGGAAATTCGCATTCCCGCATTTGGTTTGTAAATAACTATCTACGAACGAGGTAGTAATAGTTATTACTTATAAATGTTTCAGTTTCCTTTTATATTTTATGAAAGACGGTGGAACATATTTTATGCATTGCCATTAAATGCAAGCTTAGTTTTATGCATAAAAACAAATAAGGAATGCGGCATCATTTTAATAAATATTCTGCAAATGGATAAACTTAATTAATTTTGCTTATAATTCTTATAAAGACGTTCACTACGTCAGTTTATAATTAAATTCCTTCCTATATTATTAATAATTGTTTAAAAAAAATATTGAATAAATGTCAAAGTTCTAAGTTGCTCTAAAACTATTCAAGTACTTGACATTTATTTAAGTTTATTTACAGACAAAGTTCTATAATTTGCAATGATCATGTATGACTTGATTATTTATTGTCAATTAAAATCTTGAAGTACTTTTAAGTGGTGCAATGACCATTTACGGATCACGTATGCATCCTGTTACTAATTTTTTTAATTAAAAAGGTCAACATATGAATCAATATTAAAATAATTCAGATTAAATAAATAACTTCGGATAATAAGCGTGTGTTCTTCAGGGTCAAATCGTCTTCTTAAAAAAAGATTGCCTAATAATTGTTTTTTTTAATAAATTTTTTTGAAAATTTTGCCAATTAGTTTCGTTACGTAGCTCGGTAGGTATTGAAGTGTTTGTGTCTTATAGGCGGTAATTACACATATTTTTTAAAAAGTTCATTGCCATATTTACTTCCTGAATTAAATGAAATAATCACTAAAATCGATTACGTAATAAGTTTGTTTATTGGCTTTTACACAATTTGACATTTTTAGGTCCAATAAACAAGTCTACCTTGTAAATTCCATATTCATCTTCATAACCATTCGTTTTTTAGTTTTTTTTCTGCTCCTCTTCATTCAGGATTAATTTTTATGCTAATTCACCCCTCTTTCCTATTTCTTGTACTTCAGATATGTCCTTGTGATTAAAAAAATTATTTTAAAGAAGATTTTTAATTTATAGCTTGATATTTACGCCAGGAACTAAATTATTTTATGGTTAATTAATTACATGATAAAAAAATTGATGTTATCTATGTTTCTGGTACGAGATATTTCCAAATCTGCAAGGTTGTCATAAAAATATTTTACCTTGCAAAGTGTTTTTTAAAACCCCCCTTAAATATGCAGAACCATTTAGTTCCGGGGGGTTTACAAAAAAAAACTCTGGAGAAGCTCTCTCTCAAAATTTTTAGTAATTCCAAAGGTATAAAAGACAAACGATTTTGTAGAGGGCGGGGATTCCCTGACGAGATATTTTAATGTTGCTTGATCTCATATGTTTTTGACACACTCCAAAAAAAATCACCGTGTATACTAGGGACCGGGGGAGGGGTATAAAATTCTCAGGCCAATCCTAATTTTATCAATAAATTACAATGAGCCGGCTCTGACTTTAATAACCATGAGTACAGTAGCAAATTATGTACTGCTAAGACTTAACACCTACGTGAAGGACTAAAGTGTTGTCATACGGGTAGAATCTGCATGAAACCAACCCACTATAACTCTTCACGAGGGTTATGTGAAATGGCGAAGAATAAAGAAGTCCGTACTTATTATGGCATTGTGAAGGTCAAAAATATTGCTGCTGTGATTAAGAAAGAAAATGACGTAAAGTTTTTGTAGGTTGTTTTAAGTTGTGTAGCCTTTTTGGTCAATGAAAAAGAAAAAACTCATTACATAATCGTAATTCATTTGTCTTTAGCATCGTTGCATATTTTTATTATGCAGTACAGGAGCGGATTTAAAAGTTTTTTGTCAAAATTAAAGCTTTTTATTGAACAGATGTTAAAAGTCGATTCATTTTCTTAATAAATACTTTTTTCTTAATGTTCTGATTATCTCATCTTTCGTGTTACATCAATAATAGCCACCAAGGTTATTAAACCCCCACAAACTACTCCGCGCTTACCTAAAAACAAAATGAGAAGCAACATTTCTAATGTTTATGGTATGAATTTTTATAGCGTTTTTGCACGTCATGGACAACATGATTTATAATAGAAATTCATAATAAAATCCATCAATAAAAATACTATCAGAATAAATTCGATATTAGTTGCACTTTCAGTCCTTCTATATAAAAGGAATTTTAGAAAGTCATTTTACTATAGACATCAATTTTAAGAGTAAATTGGCCGTAATAGCTGTCGCTTTTTTCATGAAGTTATTTTGATAGTGGCCAAAAATTCTCTAGGGTTGAGGTCTGGGGACCGTGCCTGTCAAGCACCGAACTCGTCGTCACCAAACTTTGTTAACTGCAAGGGGTAAAAAAATCTTGGCCGTAATAACGGCCACTTGTTGTTTGAAATCATCCCTTTTAAGGTGGTCAAAAATATGGTAGGATTAAGATCTGGGGATCGTGCTGGCCAAGGATTGTGCTCATCATAGCAAAATCTGAACTACAAAGGGGGGAAGGGAAAGCTTCGAGAAAATCTTAGCCGCGTGCTATTGCCATTTATTTTTTGAAATTATTCTTTAGGAAAGCCAAAAATTCGCTAGGGTTAATGTTTTGGAATTGTGCTGCCCAAGAATTTGGTAATAAAATTATGCGCTTGCAAGCTCGTCATCTAAAAATCTGTTTTAGGAGTAAAGGGAGTTTCTAGGTCAAAAATTCCCTAGGGTCGAGATCTGGGCATCTTGTTGGCTAAAAACTATTCTCTTTACTTTCATCCCTATGGTAATGGAAAAATCTGATCTTGAATTTCAAACATGCGATTCAGTTGCAGTTAGTTTCTTTGGGAAGGTACTCATGCATTTAATAAAGATTTCAAGGGCATCTAGATTATGACGTAAATTAAAATGAAGAGCGTTCAAGCAAAAATAAATATCTTTTATGTTAATATCAATCTGGAACTATTTTTAGACTCCGGATTTTTAATTTACCATGCGTTAAGAATAGGTTTGGGGCCATTAAAGTAGACTGACTGTTAAACTGAATGACATGGGTGTGGGTCCGAGTCTCGAGAGGGAAAATACGTTTCTGGAATCATTTAAATGGATTTCTAATTTTTTTTTTACTTTAAATTAAGATTGGATAAATTCTTACACTGACCTATAAAACGTCACGGGTTTACAAAAAAAATTTAAATCTTTCTACTATCCATGGGTGTTTGTAATTTCGTCTTATTAGGTAGATGGGCAGACGTATGACCTAACAGTTAAAAAAGTAAGATCGGCGATTACCGAATGTTTTAAAAAAATATGACAACCAGCACAGTTGGAAATTAACAACCTAAAAATCCAATTTAGTCCATTAACGAAGATTACATAAGAATTATTACTTACTAGATCTAATTTCTTTATTGCTCTAACGAGAATATGAAGCAATATTAAAGTTATCGCTCACGTATTATCGTTTTACGATAATGAATGGGAATGTGTTCTGTTCTGATCGATCATTGAAATCTCCGCTTGTTAGGATCAAGTCAGTATAGTGAGTGATGATCTGTTTTGTTTTTGCTTAAATAATTCTCAAGTATATATGTAACTGGAAAATAAAGATCTGGAATTGAAATTTTGTTTGAAGAAAATATGTAAAATCCGTTTTTTAAGTCCTAGCAAAATGGAAAAAAAGTGGAAGTGCCCCCTAGACTTTCCCATACTAAAAATAAACATTTCGTTTTTGGTATTCAACAGTAGTTCGCGAGGCAGCATTGGAAATCACTTGAATGCGTAGCGAGAAACACCAGACTATACGGGTTCGATACGTACAGAAGAGAGACAGGCATCTAATTTACTAACGCAGCGGAAGTTCGCGATTTTCTCATCAACCGTACATTTTAGCTATATGACTACCTTACACTATGTGATAGACAATTCAATTTTGCATTCAATTATACAATAATATACAGGGTGTTTCATTTAAAATAACAAAGTTGCTTGTTGTACTGTGAAAAGCAAACACCCTGTACACGTGATATATATTTAGGAAAATGCAGAGTTATATACTAAATAAGTTTCATATTTAAACTTCTTTCATATTTTGATTAATAAAGGAGCTATAGGAGCATCAATCTCCGATTTTGAAAACGTCGTAGAGGGCGCCACAGTGAAATTCTAGCATTAATCAAAATACTAAAAGGTACCTAAAACCAAGCTGTATAAGTGTAGAAAATTTAAACAAAATCGTGTGTCCAGTTTCTTTGTAATAATTTTTCAAAAATTTCAAAATTTTTGGAAGAGCACCGTTGCGACTTTTTGGATTTACTAAATAAATTTTTCTTCATAGTATAGTACCGTCAAAGGTCTTTCAAACAAGTTGCTGCTGAATCTGATTAGATAACACGTTTTTGAGTTGTGGGACGTTAAAGTCAAAATTTTGAAAAATTCAAAGCGGCCGCCATTTCGAAGTTAGACAGTCTGGCAAAAAACTGTTTCCCTTGAATAATAACCTTCTTTCACATCCGCTACTCAGATTTTCAAAATTCTGGTTCTGAAAAAAATGCTACCAAAAAAAACATGTCTAACTTCTGGTTCCGGATTTTTTTGAAAAACTTATTTTATCGATGAATTTCCGATATACCCCTTTATTTAAAATTTCATCAAAATCGGTTCACTAGTTTTTGCGTTAGAGGCGTCACACACCCACAGACAGACATTTTTTCTAGACCACTTTTTTGGGTTCCTGGACGTATTTCCCCGAAAATCTTAATTTCGAAAATGTTCATGATATCAATACTTCCCATTTACCATTAAAATCGACAGAGGAGGGTTAGCATTTTAGAACCTGTAATATTTGAAAATAAAAAATGATTGCGTTCCTTTTTAATGAAAACGCTACAGAAATCAATTTCTGAATCCTTTTGGTAATAAATGTGTAGAGAATTTTTTTTTCTACATGAATATTTCGTATTTTAGTGTTTTTTTAAAATTTATTATCAAATTAACAAAAGAAAACGACTACAAATGATTAACTAATTCCATTAAATATTAACAAATCCGTCTACAAACAGCAATTACTGTTTATCATTGTCCGAGCATCATGTTAAACATAATAATTTGCATTTGATTATAATATGAATGCATTTAATCAGAAAAGTTCAACACACTCTCTACTGTTTGAATATTTTATTATTTTAATTTCCTCAAAACAAAACATTAATTCTCCTAAAATTTTCGTTACTCATCCAAAAACAAACTTCTATTTAGGTAATAAAATATCAAGCAATCGTGTTCTGATCTCTCGTTGAAATCTCTCGAACAAATCAACGGCGCTAATTCCTAAACAAATCCATAAATCTCGTGCCCTTCAGACGTGTTGATTTAAACATCACTTGAAACAGTTTCAGGAAGTCTATTATTATTGTCTTAGGAATTTTAAATCAGCACTTTGCTGCGAACCAGTGCAACAATTAGCATAACATAACTCAAGTCCCGCTATATTGTCAACAATTACAATTCGAAACAGAACCCGATTCGATCATCCTGATTTATTTTCAGCCTTGTAAACCGCAGGTATTATTGCTTAACTCTTGGTGCTTTACATATGAAATCGGTATGTTTTTGCATGAGTAATGTAAATTGTAAAATATCTTCTCTTAGGAGACACTCGTTACGAAATTTGTGTTAAAAAAATTTCGATCCGATTTAAATATTTATTTAAATCTGATTGAAATAATTTGAATCTAATTTTTAAATCTTACGAGATTTAACTACAAAATAGGTTATGAGTTTAAGTATTGGAAAAATTTTATTTTAAGAACGATCCGATTTAAAAATTAAATCTAAATCGGATTGAATTTGAATCCGAATTTTTTATAACATTATTTAAGAGGTTGATTGATACAATCCTTCAAAAGCGTTGAATTTGTAACTTCAAGTTTAAATTTTTTTTAGATAAAAAAGAATAAAAACTTTTTTGAAAGAAAATCTATTTCCGATTTAGTTTAAAATTAAATCCAAATCTGATCGGATTTATTTTTAATCCCATTGAGATTTAGCTAAAAGCGTCTCACTAAAATGTTTGGTTGCTGATTAAACTTTTTCAAGCCACTTATAAACTAATCACGTGCACATGAATTAAAAAATACTTACTGATTTTCACAGCACACTATAATAAATAAATAACTAACACTGAAGCACAGCACACTGAGAGGAGCTTGGGTCTTGACATCACTTTTATAGCGGCGTACATCTTTGATATTCGCATACCTGTGAGTAAACTCCCCACCTGCATACGTATACAGACGTATGCGAATTTTAAAACACATAGAAGAAGTTCTTTTGGGCCAATGTTAATTCCTAAAATATAATGGGCAGTATGTCGTGTAGTTTGCGGAATCTTTTTACGGGTTTTCCGTGTAGAAAAAAATGTCCTGTTTGACCTAGTCGAACTTCGAAAAGGGAGGACAAATAAATCCGATCGAATCCGTTCATCTGCGGCTTTAGAATTGTTTTTTTAAACAATCGAACTATGCCTTGATCTTTCGTTCTTTTAATCTAGAAGCCATTGTATACCAAAACGGCAGGTATTGTGTGGTCCTCAAAATGTTTGATTTCCTGCTTACTGAGAAAATTGGAAGAAGAGATTTCTCAAATTAAACACACAGAAAAGGGGAAGAGAATAAATGATGGGTGTAATAGGAAAAGGGAAATTAAGGGAGAAAGATAAAACAAGCAAGATGGAGGAAGAAATAAACATAAACAAAGAAAGAGATATAGAAATTTTTTTAAATGTTGTCTTTCTCCCTCTTGCGTGTTATTTCTTTCCCCTTTAATTTTCTTTTTCTCCGACATATCACTCGAAATTTATTTTCTTCCCCTTTTCTGTATGTTTGGAAAACCTGAGAAAAATTCGAATTAGATCACTTTTGTTCCTGCTTATAGTTTACCCCCTCTTCTTTCTTTTAGACATTTTTTTCCTTCTCTAAATTCATTTGCCCTATATATGTATTTTTATTTTTAGAATCCAAAAAAGATTCGAGAAATGGTCTGTTTTATTGCTTCTTGGGTTTTTCCCTTCTCCCCTAGACTCCCTTCCTTTCTCCGTTTCTTCTGTTATTTCTTCTCGACACTCCTCTTTCCTCTTCCACATCAAGTCCGCCCCCTTTCATTTTCGTACCTTTTAAGAATGTTTAAGGTGAAAATACAACGAAAAGATCGATTTTCAGCTCCTTCTTTCTGTTTTTTTACTTTCTCATACCGCCACTGGTATAAGTATATTGATATCATGAAAAGTTTCAAAATTGAGATTTTCGCGGAAATACGTGTTTTGGACCTCCAGGGACCCAAAAAAGTGGTCTAGAAAAATTTTAGAAAAATGTCTGTCTATGGGTGTGTGTGCATGTAACGCCTACAACGCAAAAACTAGTGAACCGATTTTGATGAAATTTGAAACGAAGGGGTAGATCAAAATTTCATCGACAAAATAAGCTTTTCAGAAAAATGCGAAACCGGAAGCGGAAATTAGACATGTTTTTTTGGTAGCATTTTTTTCAGAAACAGAATTTTGCATATCTGAGTACCGGATATGAAAGAAGACCATAATTCAAGGGAAACAGTTTTGTACCGGACTCTCTAACTTCAAAATATCGGCCGCTATGAATTTTTCAAAATTTCGACTTTAACGCCCCATAACTCAAAACCCAGTTATCTGATCAGGTTCCGCAACTCTTGTTTGAAAGCCCTTTGGGGGTACTACACCATTAAAAAAAATTATTTAGTAAATCCAACAACGGCTGCAACGGCGCCCTTCCAAAAATCTTGAAATTTTTGAAAAATTACTACAAAAAAACTGCCTACACGATTTTGTTTAAATTTTCTACAGTTATCTAGCTTGGTTTAAGTTACATTTCCTTTTTTTGATTAATGCTAGAATTTCACTGTGGCGCCCTCTACGAGGTTTTGAATATCGGAAATTGCTGCTCCTATAGCTCCTTTATTAATCAAAATATAAAAGAAGTTTAAATATAAAAGTTGTTTAGTATATAACTCTGCATTCTCCTAAATTTATATCATGTATACAGGGTGTTTGCTTTTCACAGTACAATAAGCAACTTTGTTATTTTAAATGAAACACCCTGTATATTATTATATAATTGAATGCAAAATTGAATTGTCTATCACATAGTATAAGGTAGTCATATAGCTAAAATGTACGGTTGATGAGAAAATCGCGAAGTTCCGCTGCGTTTGTAAATTAGATGCCCGTCTCCCTTCTGTACGTATCGAACCCGTATATAGTTTGGTGTTTCTCGCTACGCATTCAAGTGATTTCTAATGCTGCCTCGCGAACTACTGTTGAATACCAAAAACGAAATATTTATTTTTAGTACGGGAAAGTCCAGGGGAGATGTGCAACTCCACTTTTTATGCTTAGATCTTCCCCTGCCTTGTATTCTCTGGCACCCGCTAACTGTATAATCTTCAATTTCTTCTCCCTTTGCATTTTTCTTTGACAATCTCTTTTATAGCAATTGTTTTTTTTTTGGGCCTATTTGATTTTTCTTTCAGAATTCGATTTAGTTGACAAGCTTTTACGTCCGTTAACTCTCCCTGTTCTGCAGTAGTTCACACCTAATAAAATCACAAGACAGAAGAACCTTGGCAATTGAAATTGAAATGTTATGTGGAAATTATGTAGCAAAGGAAACAATTGAAGAGCATTGTTAAATTTGAATTTCTTTGAAAGTAAGAGTCATGGTTATTGTTGGAAAATTTATTTTGTTCTGGAATTCTAAAATTGTTGTCTCATATTCTACATTAATAACTTAAATGGAAATACTTTAGGTACGTGCAAGCTTTCACGACCTTCTATAGGAGATTAACAACTGAACATCAATAACTACGACAGCTTGATTTTACTAAATATCTTTGTTAGTATTCTCTTTTTCATAGGTTAAATCGGTATTATGAGTAAATAAACGCTGCCATCACTTAACAAACATTGATTTGTTCTTTGAGTGTCTTCATAACATGCAATATTAGACAAAATTCCAGAAGCAACAAACGAAAAATAAGCAGGTCATAGTAAAATGTACCAACCTTCAGTTTTGGACGTAGAAGAAGAATACGGAGGAAGGAACTTTCAATTTTACAACGGGACTGTATACAGGGTGTCTCTAAAATATGGTGCCATAGCTTAACCACAGATTCCGGGGATCAAAATAAGACGATTTAACGCAACATACCTCTGTCTGAAATTGCTTCGTTAAAGCGCTATTCAACGCCAAAGATCTTCAAAAAATTTCTATTTTTCTAAATAACAAAAGATTGTTTTTAGCGATTAGGATCAAATTTGAGATGTGATCCTTTACTGGAAAAGGTGTTTTTTGACATCATTTTTTTGTTCAGGAGTGTCGCGTAAGTGGTCAAAGGTTGATCATCCACAGGCAAAGAAGCTCATATTTTTTTACCAGTTCGGCCAATAGTTTTCTAATTTTTTTTACAGAGAGACATTCTTATTTCAAATATTTTTTGTTTCTTGTTCGATTTCGGTATCTCCCATAGTTTAGGCTAAAAAAAATTATTTTGATTGGCTGCAGTGCATTTCTTAAAACAGCTGTAGTAATCTAGTTGTCCAATATGTTGAGAAATAGATCACGAAGAGACAATTTGATATAAAGTTTATTACTCACAAGTATGTAAAGGGTGGCGCAAAATAATCTGAACATTTCTCAACAAATGGTTCAGCTTATTTTGTACCACCGGTAAATTAAAAGATTTAGAGCAAATGCTCAATGTGACGACCATTTTCGCGGATACAAAAGTTGATTCTACGCAAAAAATTGTCTTTTCGTCATTTGTTTCTCAGCATACGGGACAAGTAGATTACTACATCGTTTTAAGAAATGCACTGCAGCCAATCAAAATATTTTTTTTTCGCCTAAACTATGTGAGATGCCGAAATCGAACAGCAATAAAAAAATATTTGAAATAAGAATGTCTCTCTGTAGAAAAATTTTGAAAGCCATTGGCCGAACTGTTAAAAAAATATGAGCTTCTTTGCCTGTGGATGATCAACCTTTGACCACTTACGCGACACTCCTGAACAAAAAAATGATGTCAAAAAACACATTTTTCCAGTAAAGAATCACATCCCAAATTTCATCATAATGGCTAAAAACTATCTTTTGTTATTTAAAAAAAAATAGAAATTTTTTGAAGATCTTTGGCGTTGGATAGCGCTTTAACGAAGTAATTTCGGATAGAGGTAAGTTGCGTTAAATCGTCTTAGTTTGATCCCCGGAATCTGTGGTTAAGCTAACGCACCATATTTTAGGGACACCCTGTATATAAAGGACTCATATATGAAGTCGGGAAATGTAACCGGCCACTCAATAAAGCTAACAAACATTGGTGTGGTATCTTGATGGGTTGGGCATGTCATTAAAAGAATCCCACGAAAAGAAACGGTGATAAAGTTTGCCGATCGAGCTGGCCACTTACTAGGTCCTTTAGCGTTCTGTTAATTTTTTATTCTTACATACACTCTCAGAACCCCATTTTCTACTCGAAATAGAATGATAATCGGGTCTGAAGTAATTTTATAAAATAAAACGTAGGAGGTTTAAATCTGTAGATCTAGGTGGCAATTTGATGGATTCTTGAGTCAAATTTCGTCAAAAATTCTTGTTTAAAGACAAAATGTGGTCTAAGGGTAGGGGGAAGAAGTAAAATAAAGCAGAAGAAAAACACCAAAGTTTGTTCTTGAACTTGCTTAGCTCCTTCGAGCAAAATTCTGAGAATATTTCATTAATCTTGACATTCAACTAATGAATATTGTTTAATTGACGTTTAGTTGACGAGGTGAGACTTTTGAAGGTTTTAAATCTACATTATACAAGGTGTTATTTTTAAATTGTCGCGAAGTGTATTCGTAAAACTTCGACTGAACTCCTAAACTTAAAGACTTTTACCTCTTAGCCTGATTGATCAATAAAGAAAAATTTTAATTGCAAATGACTTCATCTTTTACTAATTTAAAATTTCCCTGCAACGCACGTTCTAAGAAGAACAAGTTCCAAGGCTTTGTCCGATGGTAACGCACTTTTCCGAAGTTAAAAATAAACATATGAGTAAGAGATCCGACGTGTAAAATTAAAAAGAAAAATTCAGAATTGTAAAATTCCTCTTATGACCTAGTATTTAGTTTTACTCTCACTGGATTTGATTACAGCAGTTTTATAAGTGTTAAATCATGCTGTTTTAGGATTATTGTTTTATGGGAGGTTAAAAAAATTCGCATTGGTTCAATCAAAGCCATAAAATTTATAATTTTCCTGGTGAATCATGATTTATTGATAGATAATAAATTTAAACGTTTTTCTTGGACAAGGAACAGAATACTTGGTAGAATTATTCCTTTAATTTCGAAATACCTTGTATATCGATCGATTATTATTGTATAATAGTAATATAATATTATTAAAAGGCCAAAGTTGGTCCTTCACGAGAATAAATTTACGACTGCAAGAAAAATCAAATGCAGGAATTTCTCTTCATTTTATTCAGTGTGGGTGAACCAGGTTATTATTTATTTTTTTATAATAGCTTATTAATTACTTTTTGTGTAATCGATTTTCGTATCGATCCATAAAACTAATTTTAAATTTCCTGACTTAATAATAAATCTACATTTTTATTAGTTTAAAAGAATCAAATGACAATTCTCTAGAATAGAAGCTATTTTATGGTTTAAAACAAAGTTTTGGTAACGTACAAGTGACATTTCTCTTTTTTTATATATTATTAACGTTCGATAAAAATCTTCGCACATTAACAAAGATATTAAATTGCATATCCTTTTACGTCTGGAAATTTATCTTTCAAGATTTGAAATTTAAAATTTATTATTGGAAATGGCAGAATTAAGCAACGCAAGGAAAAGGTCAATTTTTAGGGAAAAGTTGTTAGATATTTCTTAAGTCAAAGACATCAGGAAGGGTACAATAAACTTCAAATGCAGAGACCGAATGGATAAAGAGTGAACAGAAAGGGAAACACAGGATTTGATTGAGGAAGGAATAATGGAAACATGCGTAGTGCCAAAAAGAAGGAAAAAAAAAATAAGAGCGGCGAAACGAGAGAGATTCAACTTCGGAAGAGAGGGAGAGACAAATCCAACGTAGCCCTTGTTTAGTTATTATACAGGGTGCTTCCTAAGTACGTGTAGAAAATGCAGGAGGTGATTCCTGGGCGAAAATTAAGGCTACTTTTTCGTATAAACTTGTATCCTAATATGCTTCCCTGAAGAGTTACGCCTCTTCAAAAATGGAGTAAAAATTTGGTTTTTAATTTTTATCTCAAATTTAGACAATGATAGAAAAATAGGAAAAATACAAATAAGTGGACGTGTTCTACTAACAGGAAGGCTCTTTACGGATATTTTCTTTATCCACCTGTATTGTTAGAAGGGGATGAAACTTACAACCCCTGTTCATTTTTTTTAGAACTTTTTAATGCACCGAAATTTTTATTTTTAAAAATACGCATTAGAAAGCCTAATTCATTTAGAAAATTATTTGTCTCTTTTATTTTTACCGTGAGACTATAATAGTTTTCGAATAAAAAATTAAAATCAATTGTAATGTACGCCTTAGTTTTGTGAGAAGTTGTACTAAATTTTTAAAAGAAAAAAGTGTAGGTAGGCGGATTTCATTTTTTATGTTTTATTGTTTTTGGTAATAATAATTGTTAGTACGTTTGCATACATTATTGATCATGGAAAGATACACAAACGCCTACCTAGACTTTTTCTTTTAGATTTTTAGTACAACTTCTCACAAAACTGAGGCGCACATTACAATTGATTTTAATTTTTTACTCGAAAACTACTCGTCTCACGGTAAAAATAAAAGAGACAAATAATTTTTTAAATGAATTTGGCTTTCTCATGCGTATTTTTTAAATTAAAAATTCCGGTGCATTAAAAAGTTCTAAAAAAATGAACAGGGGTTGTAAATTTCATCCCCTTCTAACAATACAGGTGGATAAAGAAAATATCCATAAAGAGCCTTCCTGTTAGTAGAACACGTCCACTGATTTGTAGTTTTCTATCTTTGTCCAAATTTGAGATAAAAATTGAAAACCAAATTTTCACTCCATTTTTGAAGAGGCGTAACTCTTCAGGGAAGCATATTAGGATACACGTTTATAGGAAAAAGTAGCCTTAATTTTCGGCCAGGAATCACCTCCTGCATTTTCTACACGTACTTGGGAAACACCCTGTATACAAAATTCAGAAGGGAAATAAAATGATAGTGATGGTGCAAAACGTAATCGAGAGAGAGGGAAAAAGAAGGTCTGTGTATAAAAATTTATGTTTTGGGATTGCCTGAGAGTAGGGATGGAAGTAGAAGACGGGGGAAAAATTCCTAATAAAATAAAAATTAATTTAAAAATCGGTCCATATTTTGCTTAAATTTTTCCAATTTGCATTTAAAATGTTTTGCTAATTCGTAACCCATCGGTTTCTTATACTTAACTTCTGGTAATGCCGCAAGAATAATAACAATATATCTTTTAATATTTTCTTAATTATTATCTCTTATGACATATGAACGAACATAAAATCTACAACAATAATTTTAAAATACGCATTAAATAAATAATACAGATGAAGCGTATAACAAAATTATGTGTGCCAGTTTTAATCGAGTTAACCTGAATAAAATTGCAATTATTAAATGAGATTTACGACCTAGGAGAGCGGTTTATATTAGAATAAAACCACGTTTCATAATTAACAAAATTTTGATCCGATAATAAAAGAAAATATTTCGGTGGAATTTGTGATAAAATAATCTTTTATGTAAACAAGTTTTTTCCCCTAAAATTTTTAAACAAATACCAAAATATGTAAATGTAACATTTATAATATAATGTAATAAAAATTAATTATGCAAGAAAATTAATTAATTAAAAATTTAACAAGGTTAATTAAATTTTATTCAAAACGATTGATGTTATGAGTCACGATTTGTAGGTAATATTTTTTATTCGGAAAATCAATTTTTAGAAAAACCCTAAATGTAAATTATTTTTGCACCAGCCTGTATAACAATAAATGATTGACTCATCATATTTTTCTTAATAAGTATAAATTTCATGTTTTTCCAAACCGCAATAAATTAATAACCGGAGAAAGATAAGGAAAACGTATTTATGCAATAAAAACCTGTTCAATTTAGCTTTTTTGACTTCTGTATACCGGAATCCGGATTCGTAAACGACAAAAGAAATGACGTCTAAACGTAAATTCCTTAAAATTCATGAAACGTTCTTGGAAAATTATTTTTTTACCCTTCAAGCATTTTTATTACCCTAACCTCTCGGATTTAATATTAAATTACAACAAAATAAATAGATTATAGGATACTGCACCTAGATTCATCTTTAAAAAAATGTATGACATTGCGATCTATAGTCTTGGAATAGTTTTCACCTCCCACATTCGAAAATAAAACATGATTGTTAACAGTTTCGATTCCTTTATTAACATAATAATATTATGAGTTAAGGTTAACACAGAAATATCTATGCTAAATCGATAATATTATATACAAGGTGGATCAAAAGTTTTTATTTAAATCCAAAAATGAAAAAAGGAAGGGTACGCGTACGAATAGGAAAAGAAACTCAGAAGTGGGATAAAATAAATGTGGCGAGTGAGAAGAGTAAAAGAAAATCAGGAGAGAGAGAGAGAGAGAGAGAGAGAGAGAGAGAATTTTTAAAAAAGGAACGAAGGAAAGAGGGTGGTGTGAATTAAATGTGAATGGTAAGAACTTTTGGAAAGAGATAAAAAATTAGGAAGATTAAGAAAGAGTGAGAGAGTGGCGGGAGTGCGGCGAGGGGGGAGAGAGAGAGGAAACGAGAAGTAAAAAAGTGGAGGTGCCCACAAATCACTTGAATGCGTAGCGAGAAACACCAGACTATACGGGTTCGATACGTACAGAAGAGAGACAGGCATCTAGTTTACTAACGCAGCGGAAGTTCGCGATTTTCTCATCAACCGTACATTTTAGCTATATGACTACCTTATACTATGCGATAGACAATTCAATTTTGCATTCAATTATATAATAATATACAGGGTGTTTCATTTAAAATAACAAAGTTGCTTATTGTACTGTGGAAAGAAAACACCCTGTATACGTGATATACATTTAGGAGAATGCAGAGCTATATACTGAATAAGTTTTATATTTAAACTTCTTTCATATTTTGATTAATAAAGGAGCTAGAAGAGCATCAGTTTCCGATTTTCAAAACTTTGTAGAGGGCGCCACAGTGAAATTCTAACTTTAATCAACTGAATCTGATCAGATCACTGGTTTTTGAGTTGTGGGGCATTAAACTCAAAATTTTGAAAAATTCATAGCGACCGCTATTTTGAAGTTAGAGAGTCCGGTAAAAAACTGTTTCCTTTGAATTACGGTCTTCTTTCATATCCGCTAATCAGATTTTCAAAAGTCTGCTTCTGAAAGAAATGCTACAAAAATACATGTCTAACTTCCACTTCCGGTTTCGGATTTTTTTGAAAGGCTATCGATATTCCATATTTCAAATTTCATCAAAATCGGTTCACTAGTTTTTACCCTGGAGGCTTCATAATATAGGTACACACATCACACACCCATCCACCCACAGACAGACATTTTTTCTAAACCACTTTTTTGGGTTCCATTTTCATGATGTGCTGGTATGGGAAAGTAAAAATCCTTTCAATCCAAATACTACTTTTACGTCATTTCTGTAATAGGTTATTATTGTAATACAATCTCCTTCTTTTTTTCTACGTTGTAAGTATATTTTATTGATCAAGTAAGGTAACAAATATGGTCGAGTGTGAAAAATCATCAATTATTCATATTTTTACAGTTTATGCAAGGTAAATATTAGGAATGTACCTACTTCTGGGAAAAATTTTAAATTTAAATTCAGAATTGCATAATTAACCAAAAAAAATTTAAAATTTATAACATTCCCGCTTTTTATTTACCTTTTAGGTGCAATTGATTACCTCTTGGTAATACAAAACAAGTAGCCGAAATATATAAATTATTTATTACCTAAATAAATAACAATAAAATGGTAATAATTCAATTGTTTATACAGAAGCGGATTTTATCATTCGTAGGCGTTCATTTATGATTTGCTAATATTTTACACTATTTTCATAAAATTCCAATAATTATTATTGTAACATTATGCAAATACTTTACCTTTCTGATAAGATTTATTAAAGATTTATATTATTAACTCCGCAACTAATAACAACATAAATTGACGACTCTGTCGACTTCTTCTTCGTCGTGGCAAGTTTACCTTGTGAAGGCTGCCAAGATTTCACTTCACCTGTAAAAGTGTAAGTGGACGTGGATCCCAACTGAATAATATTAACAGTACCCCAATCGTCAGACATATTGCACCGCAACAGTGGCCAAGGGTGCATGTAATCGCTGTAATCGCCGATTACAGTTGAATGTATTGTAAAGTATCCGTTACTGACGTTTGAAGTTTATTTTTGTACATCAAATATACGAAAGTACTTTCCTTACCTTGACAATAAAATAAATAACGAAATTTTATTGACGGCTACTTAAATTTAATTTTTGACTAATTCTATCACTTAATTAATTAAAGTCATTAGAAGGTACAGGAGTCACTTGTGTGTCGCTTGTTTAAAATTTATTATCCTTGCGGAAGGTAAATGTTAGCATTTTTTCTAGAAGGAAGCAGTTTTTTCAAAATTAATCTTTTTCTTCTTAACTAAATCATTTTTCTGAACCATTCATCTTGTAAATTTTAACCTTTAGAAAATTAAAATTTTAATCAGGTTGATGGTTAAGATTATACGATTAAATGTATAATTTAAGAAGGCTGTCTTCTCGACCGATTAATTTAACATTTATGTTGGAAAAAAAAGCTTCCAAGAGTTCAAGAACTGATGTAATACATAATTCATATTCGTTTACTTAAACGAACCTGACGTTATGGTTCATTTTCTTAACTAATCATTGAATCAGGTATTCGAAAATTTAATACTTTGTACCAGTGAGTGTTAAGAACATTTTTTTTATTTGCCTTCAGGCAATGATGTCTCCATAAGAAAAGTAATTGCTTACAAGAAGTTTTGTTAAACAAAGTTTAGCTACGCAGGGGATAAGGTTCTAATACGTTTGGAGATTTTTTCCCATTAAATTTGTTTTTTAAACTTACAAAATGCATTGCGACGTTGCCAAGTTATTCAAGTTTTTATAAAATTTCGTAATAATTACAACAGACCTCACAAAACAAATTCCAGGGCCGTACTTCTACAGATTAGTCAATTAAAACATAATTATAAGTCAAGGATGATCTAGCACCCCCAACATATTTAAAAATTAAATTCGAATATACAGGGTGCTAAATCCAGAAAAACATTTTTAGAACCTTTAAATTTGAATTATTTTGAATTGTGATTATTTCGATTTTTTCTTTTACAACACCCTGTATATTTTTGTACAATATTATTCCTCATTTGATTGGCTTTTGAAATATATTCAAATTTTTGGAATTTAGTTGGGCCGTTAGCAAGTTATTCAAGTTTTTATAAAATTTCGTAACAATTACAACAGACCTCACAAAACAAATTCCATGGCCGTACTTTACAGATTATTCAATTAACACAAGTCAAGGATGATCTAGCACCCCCAACATATTTAAAAATTAAATTCGAATATACAGGGTGCTAAATCATGGAAAACATTTTTAGAAACCTTTAAATTTGAATTATTTTGCATTGTCATTATTTCGATTTTTTTGTATATAACACCCTGTATATGTTTGTCCAATATTACTCCTCATTTGATTGGCTTTTGAAATATATTCAAATTTTTCGAATTTAGTTGTGCCGTTAGCAAGTTATTCAAGTTTTTATAAAATTTCGTAACAATTACAACAGACCTCACAAAACAAATTCCAGGGCCGTACTTCTACAAATTAGTCAATTAAAACATGATCATAAGTGAAGGATGATCTAGCACCCCCAACATATTTAAAAACTAAATTCGAATATACAGGGTGCTAAATCCTGAAAAACATTTTTAGAACCTTTAAATTTGAATTATTTTGAATTGTGATTATTTCGATTTTTTCTTTTACAACACCCTGTATATTTTTGTACAATATTATTCCTCATTTGATTGGCTTTTGAAATATATTCAAATTTTTCGAATTTAGTTGGGCCGTTAGCAAGTTATTCAAGTTTTTATAAAATTTCGTAACAATTACAACAGACCTCACAAAACAAATTCCATGGCCGTACTTTACAGATTATTCAATTAACACAAGTCAAGGATGATCTAGCACCCCCAACATATTTAAAAATTAAATTCGAATATACAGGGTGCTAAATCATGGAAAACATTTTTAGAAACCTTTAAATTTGAATTATTTTGCATTGTCATTATTTCGATTTTTTTGTATATAACACCCTGTATATGTTTGTCCAATATTACTCCTCATTTGATTGGCTTTTGAAATATATTCAAATTTTTCGAATTTAGTTGTGCCGTTAGCAAGTTATTCAAGTTTTTATAAAATTTCGTAACAATTACAACAGACCTCACAAAACAAATTCCAGGGCCGTACTTCTACAAATTAGTCAATTAAAACATGATCATAAGTGAAGGATGATCTAGCACCCCCAACATATTTAAAAACTAAATTCGAATATACAGGGTGCTAAATCCTGAAAAACATTTTTAGAACCTTTAAATTTGAATTATTTTGAATTGTGATTATTTCGGTTTTTTATTATACAACACCCTGTATATTTTTATACAATATTATTCCTCATTTGATTGGGTTTTGAAATATATTGAATTTCTTGGAATTTAGTTGGGCCGTTAGCAAGTTATTCAAGTTTTTATAAAATTTCGTAACAATTACAGCAGACCTCACAAAACAAATTCCAGGGCCGTACTTCTACAGATTAGTCAATTAACACATAATTATAAGTCAAGGATGATCTAGCACCCCAAACATATTTCAAAATTAAATTGGAATATACAGGGTGCTAAATCATGGAAAACATATTTAGAACCTTTAAATTTGAATTATTTTGAATTGTGATTATTTCGATTTTTTCTTATACAACACCCTGTATATTTTTGTACAGTATTATTCCTCATTTGATTGGCTTTTGAAATAATTCAAATTTTTCGAATTTAGTTGGGCCGTTAGCGAGTTATTCAAGTTTTTATAAAATTTCGTAATAATTACAACAGACCTCACAAAACAAATTCCAAGGCCGTACTTCTACAGATTAGTCAATTAAAACATAATTATAAGCCAAGGACGATCTAGCACCCCCAAGATATTTAAAAATGAAATTGGAATATACAGGGTGCTAAATCATGAAAAACATTTTTAGAACCTTTAAAATTTGAATTATTTTGAATTGTGATTATTTCGTTTTTTTCTTATGCAACACCCTGTATATTTTTGTACAGTATTATTCCTCATTTGATTGGCTTTTGAAATATATTCAAATTTTTGGAATTTAGTTGGGTCGTTAGCAAGTTATTCAACTTTTTTTAAAACCTCGTACACCATCCCAAAAAACAATTCCAGTGCCGTACCTTTACAGATTAATCTTTTTTTTTTCCTGGAACATGAAAATCAACCTCAGGGACCACCCTCATTATATTTTAAAATAAAATTTGAATATACAGGATGTTTAATAAAACGTGGAAAAAAATATCTAAACTTTCAATTTTTTTTAACTCGTTTTTTTAAATTGGTGCTTCCAATATTTTTATTCTAATCGTCCTCTATATTTAATTTGCTTTTTAAACGTTTTTTTTCCAAAATGCGACGTTGTCAAATTAAACCCGGAAAGGGTTCAAACCAAATGCATCTTGAGGTCAAACTCTTCTCTGATGATGGTCAAGTTCGAAACCTCCTTGAAAGTTAAATTTTCTTCAATGACTAATGTTTATGACCTGATGATGGCCTAGTACATGGATTTAACAATTAAAGCTGCTTGTACGCCTAATAACAGTGAAGTTTGACAGATTAACAGTAGAGACAAGGTTAATAGTAGGTGTAGAGGTTTCAAAGAGACAAGAGTTATAAAATCCAATTAAGGAGTTAACACATTCGGTTCCGTTTATAAGCGTCACCACGTAGTAATTAATCGAATCGAAAGTCCTTTTAATGCTTTCGGTTTTGTGAATACTTTTAATGAGATAATATTGTAAGTATCCTGCTGCGGTTTTTTCAGTCTTTAAATATTCAGATTTTTTTACGGTTGTCAACAATATAATTATTATTGGTTACCCTACCTCTTGATTCACCAACGCAAAAATGCAAATTTTTTTCTTGGTACTATACTAGTATTTTTGGAGTAAGAAGATGAGTACCAAATCCGCCTACTAAAAGAAAGAGCAATATAAGGACATAATCTAGTTTTTTTATTGATAAAAGGTAAAAAATAGGATTGACGTAACTTTGCGATTGAATGAGCAGATTCTTCTGCTTTCACGAAACGTCATGAGTTCGAATCTTTCCGGGGCATATTTTTTTTGGAAAAAATAAAATAGTTTTGTTCGTTGGTGCTTGCGATTACTTTTTCGATGAAAATATAATGTATGTATATGATGTAACGGTTGCGTCCTAGAAAAAGCTCTGGGATCTAGTCTGTTTGATCCAGAGGGGTGAGTAAAGACTGGTATGCGTATTTTCCTAATAGAAGCCCCAAATATGACATAATTTTTGTCATTTTGAAAATTTATAAAAGTATTATCGTGCATTTATGTAACTGTTTTTTTGTTTCGTTTTTTAAAATTTAATTTAAATTGTTTTTAATTAAGTAATCGATACTTTACACATGCTCTTCTGTAATTTAAATAAAGACCACTTTTTTGCGTAGATAGAAAAAAAAGTTTTAGACAAATGTTGTGGTAGATAGTTTGAAGATTTAAAAAAAAAATATTTTGAAAAATATATGGGGTGGTTATCAAAATATTGTGATTTGAAATTTATGATCGGCCGCCATTTTGTTATTTGAAAAAATATTAAATAACTGTAAATACAAATGTTTTAGACAACCGTAAGCTCATTTTGAAAACCTTTCGTTTTTTGAAATATCCCCTAAAATGAGGGAAATATTACGATTGTTAAAAAAACAAAAGAAATCCAATAACTACAAATAGGGGCCCCAAATCAAAAATTCGAACTAAAAAAAGTTGTTTGTTATAATGAGTTCCAACTGCCATTTTCGGGTGTAACGACTTAGTATTAACACCCTATATTCGTGGAATCAGACTTGGTGTTTTCTTATTTTGTTACTTATCCAAATTTCTCGGTGTACCCCTGCTAAAATATTCTACTAGTCCAGGGATGTTTGAGGTCCAGGACGAATGTTTACCAGACACGTTTTAAAGCGTTTCTTTATTTATTTCGTTTTTGATAGAGCTGCCTTTGTTCGAGCTTAGATTTGAAATACAAATGATGTCTGATCCCGCAATGTTTTATTTTCTGGAATTTATCGACCAAGAGAAAAAGTAGGACATGCGGGGTTTCTAAGGAAACGGACTTGCAATCAAGTTACCCTAGAATATATCCTTGAAAATTTGTCCAATTCTGAAATGCGGAATGATTTGTGAATCATTTCAACTACTATGTCATACACAGCTCTAAGAAATTATCAGTAATTCAGGTCGTAATTTCATCACACGATATAATATTATTTCAAATACCTTCCTTGTTAATAAATATATCGATTGCGGTCAACAGAGAGGGGGGTAGTAAAATTAATTCTTATTGCCAAATATTTTGCGAATAGATTAAGTTTTGCTAAAATTTCCATTTTTTCATATATTTTCTGTACCTAATTGATTACACTTATTGCGTGTGGTATTGTAAAAAAAAATTCGCTTTGATTACAGAGTAGTACAGAAGGAAAAGGTGAAGGGCATAATTGGGATGCCGGAAACAAAAAAGTAGTTTAAAATGTCATCTACATTTAAAAATGATTACGTCATCGTTAAACACATTAAATTTTATTAAAAATCGAAATTCTTTTAATTTGTTTAATTTATTACCTGTTGATTATATTTTACAACATATGAAAAATTAGCAAAACGAAGTAATAAATGTGTTCTTTTCAAGACTTTCTGTAAGCACAGCTGATCGACTTGGTCATCAAGACTCATGGCCAAGGTACTGTTTGTGCTATCTTGCATGAAAATGACCTAATATGTTTGGGTTATAAACTGTAAACTGACGCCAACGTGGCATAAAAACACAAGGAGAGGAATGCGTAATTAAAAGGGGCAGAGAGTGGTTGGCTTTAGTAGCAGATGGATGTATGGTTTAAATAAGTATTTTGATAAGATTGTTCATGATTCGTTTATTAGTGTTAAATAAAGATATATTGTTCCTGATACGTTTATAGTGCAGCGGTGGGATAGGTAATCTGTGTGCATTATTGCCGTTCTGCAAACGCGAAGTGCGAATAAAAACGTTCTCTGAATAAACGTTAAGTGAAATTGTGTTCAAAATATGAATACATCACGGAAAGATCGTGAGTTAACAAACCGGCGACGCCGAGCTAGATCGAGGTCGCGCGCTCGCCAGGGAACGGAGAAGCGGTGTCGACGAGACCGTAGCCTGAAAACTCACCGGCGGCGTTCACGCTCGCGCTACAGATATGAGTCACCCACTCGAAATGCTTACGAAGACGAGCGGCGCCGTTACCGGAGCAGTCCAGGACCTGGGGAACGTCCTCGGGGAGGTTTGGCCAAAAACCAAGAGGTGATTGGATTAGAGAATGAGCATCCGGAGCACATAGAGACGGAAGAAGAGGTGCAACAACCACAGGTACCTAGTTCTGTAGTCTCACTTGCTAATTCTGATAATGATAACCGCATGGCTCATCTTGAACGGCTTGTTGAATTGTTGGTGGCCGAACGGAGCAGTCAAAGTTTGGGCAACCCCTCGCAATTTTTGGTCAAACCGGATTGTATTCCAATGTTCAGTCCAGGTGATCACAGTTTGTCATCTACTCGCTGGGTGGAAAAGATTGATCAGTTGGCTCAAATTAATGCATGGAATGAAAAGACTGTCGTTTACCATATGCAATGCCGTCTTGCAGGTTTGGCGAAAACCTGGTATTACAATTTAACCGATTATAATTTAACTTGGGAGCAGTGGAAGACGCTTATTGTTAAAACCTTTCCCGATCAACGCGATTACGCCACTTCACTAAGGAAACTAGTAAATCGCATAAAAGAACCAGGGGAGACATGGACGCAGTATTATTTCGGAAAAATGAGTTTACTCCAAACATGTGGAATTGTCAATACTAATGCTGTCTCGTGTTTAATTGACGGCGTAAACGACGTTACCATTCAAACTGGTGCAAGAGCAGGAAGATATGAAACTCCTGAAGACCTATATCACCACTATTTGTCCACATTGGCAAATGAAAGCCAACAAAGACCATCGACCTTTAAGAAACCAGACAAACGATATGTGCAAGTGCAACAACGATTAGGCCCACTCAAAAGCAATGACAAGGACCTAAGGGCAAAACGCGATTTCAAGTGTTTCAATTGTGGCGACGCGTCACATTTAGCATTTAAGTGCCCCAAGCCGCGCAAGGTGTGCACAGTATGTAACCGCTTGGGACACGAAAGCCATCAATGTAAGAAAGGACATGTACAGCAGAAAGTTCTGCTGAGTGAAGTATCAAATGAAGACCAAAACTGTTACATGACTGAATGCAAAGTCAATGGGCAAACGTTGCCAGCGTTTATCGATACTGGGTGCAGCATAGTGGCAATTAGGGAGTCGGATGCGAAACGTTTGCATCTTACGTGGACTCCTTGTGAAATCACTATTACAGGGTACGCGGGTGGTTCAACCCAAGCCCTAGGACAGACAACTGCACGTATTGAAGTTGATCTAATTAATGCGGAAGTTTCGGTTGTCATAGTTACTGACCAGGTACAACACGTCCCTGTGCTGATCGGGCAAACTTTTATCAACAAGGCAAACGTTGTCCTTGTGGTACGTAATAACCAATTACGACTGTTTGATGCAACCCTTGTCCAGTTGCCGCAGGTGAATGACTTACCTCCAAGAAAATTAAAGCTATATTCCAGGGACGATGTGATCATTCCACCCAACCACATAACTGAAGTAGTTGTGTATTGCGAAGACAATTACCATGGAGATATCTACGTGGCCCATGGACAGCGCAGTGAACCTAATGGTGAGTACACGGTTCCCCACTGTGTAACGTCTACAACTGAGGGTGCAAGTAGCATCCCCATACTCAACCAGTCAGGACAGTTCCTTACCTTGAAGGCATCCCAACCTCTAGCCAGGGGGCACCCTTGCAAGGAACAAGACGTGCAGGCGACAACAACAACGGTAAGCGTTTTCAAATTAAACACTGTAGAAAATGTCAAACACTTTTCAACGAATGATATACTCAAGCGAACCAATCCTGAGTTAGACAAAACATCTCAAAGTAAGTTACTGAAATTACTTAACGGTTACCGCGATTGCTTTGCTAAAGACACAAAAGAATTGGGTACAGCTCATGATGTGCAAATGAAAATTACGCTTACGGACGAGGAACCTATAACCTATCGACCTTATCGTCTGTCAGTCGCCGAACGAATCAAACTACGCGAAATTGTTAAAGACCTCCTTGATAATGGGATTATTCGGGAATCAGAGTCGGCTTTTGCCAGCCCCATCCTGTTAGTAGGAAAAAAAACGGGGGAGTTAAGAATGTGCGTAGATTATCGGAAGCTAAATTTAAAAACCGTTAAAGACCGATACCCAATGCCAAGAATTGATGATCAGCTCGAGAGGTTAAAATTTGCAAAATATTTTATAAGTTTAGATTTGAAAATGGGATACCACCAAATCCCTATGGCTCCTGAGTCTGTTGACAAAACAGCATTCATAACCCCAGAGGGGCATTACGAATATCTTCGGATGCCTTTCGGCCTCGTGAATGCACCTGCTATATTCCAACGAAAGGTCAACCAGGTGCTAGGCCCAATGCGCTTCACCACAGCATTAGCCTATATGGATGATATTTTGATCCCAGTAGCAACAGTAGATGATGGGTTTGAAGTACTAACAAAAATACTTGAGGCATTCCGTCAGTCCGGACTAACCCTTCGTCTCGAGAAATGTAGTTTCTTTTATCCAACTGTTGAGTATTTGGGACATGAAATTAGTGGAGGGGTAATCCAACCGGGAAAACGCAAAATCCAAGCTGTTGCAGATTTTCCCAAGCCAAAAAACGTCCACCAAGTACGCCAATTTATCGGACTCTGTAGTTATTTCCGCAAATACATAAAAGGGTTTAGCATCATCGCGAATCCTCTAACAGCGCTTACGCGAAAGGACGCCGTTTTTATTTGGGACGAGTCCCAACAGCTGGCGTTTCAAACTTTAAAAGAAAAATTGACACAACGACCACTCTTGTCCATATACGACCCTGCGTTGCCCACGGAAGTGCATACTGACGCGTCAAAATTAGGAATCGGTGGCATATTACTCCAACGACAAAAGAACGACAACTCGCTAAAACCCGTCTTATACTTTAGCCGACAGACGAGCAAAGAGGAGCAACGATTTCACTCATACGAATTGGAGACACTAGCGGTAGTGAATTCCTTACAAAGGTTTAGAATTTATCTTGTAGGTATCTGCTTCAAGGTGGTGACAGATTGCAATGCGCTTCGCACAGCGCTGAGTAAAAGAGATTTAATACCTCGAATCGGAAGGTGGTGGATCATTGCACAAGAGTTTGATTTCACTGTTGAGTATCGGGCGGGAATAAAAATGACTCACGTTGACGCACTGAGTCGTAATCCAATACAAAGCGACGCAGTGGCAATAAAAGAACACGTGTTCACGGTAAACATTAACAAAGACGACTGGCTATTGGCCGTACAGCTTAAAGATGAAAGATGTCAATTCTTGCATGAGGTCTTACAAAAAGAACCACATGATAAAGACGAATACCTTATCCACAAAGAATACACCCTACAAAACAACAGAATTTTCAGAATCACGGCAAAAGGTAAGAGGTGGGTGGTCCCTAAAACAGCTAGACGGGAAATTCTAGCATATCACCATGATCAAAGGGGTCATTTTGGCCTAGAGAAAACATTAGATTCTATAAACAGGCTTTACTGGTTTCCAGACATGAAAAACTACATTAAAAGATATATTTCCTGCTGTCTCCCTTGCGCCTATAATAAAGAACAACCAGGAAAGAAACCAGGTTTCCTACATCCTATCGAGAAAGGTCAGACGCCGATGCTGACATTACACATAGACCACCTAGGGCCTTTTGTTAAAAGCACCAGGAAAAACACGTATTTGATTACAGCAATCGATGCTTTCACGAAATTCTTATTTTTAAAGGCAGTTAGAAATACTAAGACGGGGCCCGCCATACTGTTCCTTAAGGGTATCTTTGAAACGTTCGGAGTACCAACACGACTAGTTTGCGACAGAGGAGCATGTTTCACAAGCAAGAAATTCCAAGAATTCGGTCAGGAATGTGGCGTTAGAATAATTTATAACGCTACAGCAACACCACGGGCAAACGGCCAAATGGAACGATACAATAGGACCATTTTAAATGCTTTGAGTTGTTCAACAGACAATGAGACCAAGTGGGACGGAGTTGTACAGCAAATATGTTTTGGTATAAACTCAACAATAAACAAAACCACTGGAAAATGTGCGTACGAAATGTTAATGGGTTATCGCCCACGTTGTATCAATGACGCTTACCTGCAAAGTGAATTAGACGGTGAGGAGAAAACTCCGGATATAGAGCAAATAAGGGTAGAAGGTATCCAAAACACTATTAAGAAACAAGTTCAGCAGAAAAAGGGTTTTGATTCAAGAAGGCGGCCAGCTGATCACTACGAAGTGGGTCAGCAGGTATTGGTAAGAAAAGTTCTTACCTCTAATGAAGGCAAGAGCAAAAAGTTATTGCCTAAATTCTCAGGACCCTATGTTATCACGAAGGTACTACCACACGATAGATACATAGTGGAAGACCTCCCGGGATCGAAACGTGCGCAGAAGTCTTATACAGGGGTCTGTCCCATTGATAAGTTGAAACCTTACGTGGTAAAAATAGTCGATGACGATCTGCCTTCTGAAGACGAAGCGAATAACTGAAACCCGACACGAGTAAAAAAAAAAAAAAGAGTAAGCTATACATCATGGCTATTAATTAGGTTACTGGTTACTATTATGTTAGTGTTATAAAGTCATATGTAAGTTCATATCAGTTATTTTCTGTGAATTAAGTGTTAATAATGTTCATAATCTAATATGCATGAGAAAACTAAGCTAGTCTAGTAATAATCCTCTGCCTCTATCGCAGTTACGCTGAATTCCTCACTTTGTTAAGTTCTTAAGTTCACCAATCAAGTACCAGAGACAGAATGGATCAAAGTGATCCATATCTAGATGTGAGTCCACTCACTAGAACACATTTAAGGAAAATGTCCTTACGAAGTTAGACTATTAATTGTTCTATAAACATTAGTGAAACGTTCACTAATTCAAACGTCAAGACATTTTATTTCGAAGAAACGTAGGGTTATTTCATAAAAATTGAAGTAACCCATAATAAATGAAAGTTCACTAGTCCTAACGTCTGGACATGTTATGGCCAAACGTAGGGTTATTGCATAAAAATTGAAGTAACCCATTAAGTCAAGTGGTAAGTCCACCGACCCAAACGTTGGGACATACGAAAAGAACAGGTCGTGCTACTTCATAAAAATTGAAATAGCACAAACAAAATTATACGATCATATTGCCTAATGTTGAAGGTACCTCGAAGGGAGGATATCCTATACAACTATTCCCGCTACATACGATTTAAAACATTCTATACAAGAAACGTTCTTGTCAATGAGTTTAAGACACGCACTCTACAGGGACGTAGAGATCTGTAGCATGGCCGACTGTAAGCACAGCTGATCGACTTGGTCATCAAGACTCATGGCCAAGGTACTGTTTGTGCTATCTTGCATGAAAATGACCTAATATGTTTGGGTTATAAACTGTAAACTGACGCCAACGTGGCATAAAAACACAAGGAGAGGAATGCGTAATTAAAAGGGGCAGAGAGTGGTTGGCTTTAGTAGCAGATGGATGTATGGTTTAAATAAGTATTTTGATAAGATTGTTCATGATTCGTTTATTAGTGTTAAATAAAGATATATTGTTCCTGATACGTTTATATTTCTTGATTATTTTTAGGTTTGGTTATCAATAAAAAAAATGCGCATATAAAAAGGCTTTGACCTCTCTTTAGTTAAGGTTTTTTGAATACTAAGCAATACATGCTTCCCATTCTTTAAATATTAGTCATCTGTATTGCTTTTAATTCGCCAGGTACTATATTAAAGTATGTTTGGGATTTCATTGTAAGATGCGCTCGGTTTGTATACAAAACACGATTAATAAGTAACAAACAATGGATAACAAAGGTCATTATCTGTGTGTACGTTTTTATTAAAATAAGTCAGGAAATACAAACACAGAATACAATTCGTTATTTAAATTAATATTGAAGTATTAAATTTTATTGGGGAACCAAGGGAAATTGCGAGATTCAAAAAGGGTGTAAACAATTGAAAACGATCGAATTTTACTAAAAAACTCAAATACCATTGAAAAATCCATGGTACTTTTAAAAATTCCTCAAGGACCAACATCGTAGGAGTTGGTATGGGCGGTGCGAACCCGAGGTACCCGAGCAAAAATCCCTCCACGAAAGGGGTTCTATGTAAGGTCAAGAAAGTAGAAAATAAAAAGCTGATTACAATTTATAAACAGGAAAAATATTTGCAGTAAGAGTAAAATCATCCCCTAAATGGGTAAGCCGTGTGAAGGATGCAGCGAGACAGCTTCTTGTGAGTTCTATACCTACTTGATACGAATTTAAAAAAAACTTGTTTTCCTTTTTTCCTTATCTAACAAAAAAAAAAAATGTTAGATAACCCTGACGTATAAAAAATTCTTTGCCATCTAAAAATTCTTTTACCAGATGAATTTATCTTTGTCAAGTGCTTTTTCAGATTGGGTTATTACCCTCGCAGGTTGCTTAACCTTTTCTTAGCTTGTTTAGAGTATCATCCCAACGTTGTTTTTTTTCTTCTATCCGATGGGAATTTGCTTGAAGCGAACAGCAAGCACCTTTTATTGATTTTTTACCTTCTTTGTTTGGGTATTGGAGTTTGAGTTGGGAGGGATCTCGCAGGGAGCTTGACCTCTTATAACGAAAAATGTTTAGAAAATCTTGGGGAGTCTGGCCCGTGGCTGGGAAAATTTGGAATGAAAGATCCTGTAGACAAATTTTGTTGAAAATTTTAAAAAATCAAACTATAACTTCAAATTATTCTTACTTAATTTTTTCAAATGTAACACCCTGTATATTTTGTGATTTGTTTGTTCTGATATTCATTTCCTTTTCAGGCATACCAAGTTTTTGTAATTTGGATCTGTTGCCAAGTTATTGCATTAGTTTAAAAAAAATTGTAAAATTTTAAAATATTCAAAGAAACTTCAAATTTGATTTTCTTAATTTTTTCAAATGTAACACCCTGTATATTTTACTATGTCTTTATTGTCCTATTCATTGCCTTTCCAGGCATGATTATGCTTTTGTAATTTGGATGCGGTGCCAAGTTATTTTATTTGTTTAAAAAAAATTGTAAAAATTGAAAATATTCAAAGAAACTTCAAATTTGATTTTCTTAATTTTTTCGAATGTAACACCCTGTATATTTTACTATGTCTTTATTGTCCCATTCATTGCCTTTTCAGCCATGATTGTGCTTTTGTAATTTGGATTCGGTGCCAAGTTATTACATTTGTTTAAAAAAAAATTGTAAAATTTTAAAATATTCAAAGAAACTTCAAATTTGATTTTCTTAATTTTTTCAAATGTAACACCCTGTATATTTTACTTTGTCTTTATTGTCCTATTCATTGGCTTTTCAGGCATATTATGCTTTTGCAATTTGAATCCCTTGCCAAGTTATTTTATTTGTTTAAAAAAAATTGTAAAATTTGAAAATATTCAAAGAAACTTCAAATTTGATTTTCTTAATTTTTTCAAATGTAACACCCTGTATATTTTACTATGTCTTTATTGTCCTATTCATTGGCTTTTCAGACATGATTATGCTTTTGTAATTTGGATGCGGTGCCAAGTTATTACATTAGTTTAAAAAAAATTGTAAAATTTGAAAATATTCAAAGATACTTCACATTTGATTTACTTAAATTTTTCAAATGTAACACCCTGTATATTTTACTGTGTCTTTATTGCCCTATTCATTGCCTTTTCAGGCATATTATGCTTTTGCAATTTGAATGTCTTGCCAAGTTATTTTATTTGTTTAAAAAAAATTGTAAAATTTGAAAATATTCAAAGAAACTTCAAATTTGATTTACTTAAATTTTTCAAATGTAACACCCTGTATATTTTACTGTGTCTTTATTGCCCTATTCATTGCCTTTTCAGGCATATTATGCTTTTGCAATTTGAATCCCTTGCCAAGTTATTTTATTTGTTTAAAAAAAATTGTAAAATTTGAAAATATTCAAAGAAACTTCAAATTTGATTTACTTAAATTTTTCAAATGTAACACCCTCTATATTTTACTGTGTCTTTATTGCCCTATTCATTGCCTTTTCAGGCATGATTATGCTTTTGAAATTTGGATGCCGTGCCAAGTTATTACATTTGTTTAAAAAAAATTGTAGCATTTTAAAATATTCAAAGAAACTTCAAATTTGATTATCTTAATTTTTTCAAATGTAACACCCTATATATTTTACTGTGTCTTTATTGCCCTATTCATTGCCTTTTCAGGCATATTATGCTTTTGCAATTTGAATGCCTTGCCAAGTTATTTTATTTGTTTAAAAAAATTGTAAAATTTGAAAATATTCAAAGAAACTTCAAATTTGATTTACTTAAATTTTTCAAATGTAACATCCTGTATATTTTACTATGTCTTTATTGTCCTATTCATTGGCTTTTCAGACATGATTATGCTTTTGTAATTTGGATACAGTGCCAAGTTATTACATTGGTTTAAAAAAAATTGTGAAATTTGCCATTTATTTATTCTGTTATTCATTTCCTTTCCTGACATACCAAGTTTTTGTAATTTGGAGTCTCCATTCCCAAATTATTGCATTCGTTTTGAAATATTTTGTATAACTAAGAATTTTTAATATTTTAATTTGAACCCTGTATATTTTTATCTTCTGCAAGGATAATCTAATTTAATACCCTGACATACAAACAATGTATAACTAAATCTTGTAATTTATTTTCGGATACCTGCTAAAAAGATTTCAAACAACCAAATAAATTACACTTTGAAGACTTTTAATCAAGATTTTCGCGACCGGTTTTCTTGTCCTTAAATCTGCAATAAATCGAAACAGCCGAAAGATAAAGTCAGGATGGTTTTTAGTTTTTTACATTTAAAAAAAGATAGTAACACCCCTTGAAGTTTAATTTAGGTTTGATCATAACACACGGCATCGAACTATTAAAGAGTTGTTTGGCGTTATATAATTATAAACCGTATCTAATTACAAATCGCAAAAAAAAACTTGATGTTATTGTTCGCAGTTGAACTAACGGCCAATGACACTTGTTTTAATTCGATTTTTATCAACCCTTATTTAATGAATATTAATCACTAGTTCGTGACTCTCTAAAAATTAAATTTATTTCGTCTAGTAATATGGATTTCCCTTGCAAGGATGTCACAGATCCTGGTTCGCGTATTTTATTTGTTGTTGTTTTGCGGAAGCCGACAATATTTATTACATCATTATTTATGCATACCTCAAGTCAAACAAAAAGTTGTACGTCTAATTAGAAATTTTATTTAAGATTACGACCATATAAATATTTCAATTACGAAAGTATATGGCGCCTCCGTATTGTTTGAAAGAGAGACCATGGTGAAAGAAAAAAATAAGCAAATCAAGGTTTATTATGCAATATTTTTAAATTATTTGTTATAATTCTACAAGAAAGCTTCTCAATGCTTTAGGATTGCGGTAAAAGGTAGTTTATTTAGGCCAGAGTTCGTTCTTCCTTTCCCATTATTACATTCTTGAATATACTTTACAAGTTTAGGATTGCATTAAAAAGTTGTCAAGTTAACTAAGAGTGTAAAACAAAAGGTTAACAGTTACTTCTTTGATAATAAATCAAACCAGCGGCGATTGTTTTTCAAATTTAAATTTTTACGTGTAAACATCTGACGAACAGATCGTCTTCTGTCGACTAAAATCAAAATAACAAAAAATCTGAATGTTAAATGGCAATAAAAAAAATCCAACATATCTAAATGTCAGTCACCCCTTTACAAGACGCTGACAGGTTTTCTTTTTTCTAATAAAGTTTTCGCCGAGATATCCGCTTGCTAAGATTCGTAGATATAAAATTATAGCTCATGTAGGTCTTTATAATGATCTCTCTGGGGAATTGAGATTTAGCAAGGTGGTGAGGTCAAGGATAACTCGGTCAGATTCAAACCCGCATCTAAAAGTACTTCAGATGATTGTTTACAACTTTTTTTTTTTTAATAAAATCATTTCTGGAAACATTACGTGTAATTATATGTAGAACACAAAACGGTTTGCCTAATTATATAAAAATATACAGGGTGTTCTATAAAAAAAATAAGTATAGTAGTAAATAAAGTAAGAAATGGTTGCTACGTTTTTGCATATTTTTCTAAACAAACAAACAACTTAGCAACGAGACGTCACAATTACAAAACCTGGGTATACAGGGTGTCCAAGATAAGGAGCGCACGCATGGTGATCTCGTAAACGGTAAGAGATAGAGATTCAGTTAAATGAGAAAAAATGTTCATTGTATTGAGGACTACTATGATCACCATTCAAATTCTATAAATTTTTCGCAGTTTTCAGTTCAGGCTGAAAAATCTTAAATTATCAGTTTTCCATTTGCCCTCAATTTCCTAATTATCAAAACTTGGTATGCCTGAAAGGGCAATGAATAAAAGAAGAAATAAATTGTAAAATATACAGAGTGTTACGTTTGAAAAAATTGAGTACATCTAAAGTAAATTAAATTTGAACTTCAACGTTCAACATAGACAACCAAATACAAATTTCAATTTTAGTTGGACCACCCTACATAAAACTCCACAATAAAAATCAAAACATGCAAACTTTTTTACAATAACCTATAATTTACAATTCATAATAATTATGGTTATAGTGTTGGAGGATCAAATAAAAACCAGTTCTAAAAAAAACAAATACTACCAAACGATGTGTTACATGAATCTTCTTGCGAGTAGTAATTTTTTTCTTGTAAAAAAATTTTAAGCTTGACTTAGTGCTGTGAGTTTAATTAATAATCCTCTTTTGCTATATACAAATGGTTAAACTAAAAATAAACTCGTTTCTTGTTCAGGCATGCACAGCAACATTTATTTGCCTCTTAACCCAAGGATGTCGGGAATTCTTCAGAAGATGAAACATTTTTGAAATAACCTACTCGATTTTTAATAACAATTTTGTGGTTGCTTCTTTGAGGTTTGTTAACAAAATTCCAAATACAGGGGAAACCCTGCTGGGACGAGAAATTAATAAATTATCGTAAATAGACCAAGTAGAAAAACAGGTTGACATTTAAAAGATTCTCATTGCCATGAACCATTAGTTTCTTCCCTCGTGTGTTTATTTTTGGTAATTTTAACCACATCAAGACCATATGGTAGTATGTAGTATGACAATTTATGGAGTCGAGGTATCCTCACCACATCCCTGACCAAACGTTTCTCTAATCAAATTTTACCCCTTTTTACTTTCCCATACCACCACCGGTATATGGGAAGTAACGATATCATGAAAATTTTCGAAATTGATATTTTCGCGGAAATGAGTGTTTCGGACCCCCAGGAACCCAAAAAAGTGGTCTAGAAAAAATGTCTGTGTGTGGGTGGGTAGGTGGGTATGTGACGCCTCTAATGCAAAAAATAGTGAACCGATTTTGATGAAATTTGAAATGAAGGGGTATATCGACAAAATAAGCTTTTCAAAAAAATCCGAAACCGGGAGCGGAAGTTAGACATGTTTTTTTGGTAGCGTTTTTTTCAGAAGCAGAATTTTGAAAATCTGAGTAGCGGATATGAAAGAAGACCATAATTCAAGGGAAACAGTTTTTTACCGGACTCTCTAACTTCAAAATGGCGGCCGCTATGAATTTTTCAAAATTTTGACTTTAACGCCCCACAATCAAAAACCAGTTATTTGATCAGGTTCAGCAACAACTTGTTTGAAAGCCCTTTGACGGTGCTACACCATGAAGAAAAATTTATTTAGTAAATCCAAAAACGGTCGCAACGGCGCTCTTCCAAAAATTTCCAGAATTTCACTGTGGCGCCCTCTACGAGGTTTTGAAAATTGGAAATTGCTATAGCGCCTTTATTAGTCAAAATATGAAAGAAGTTTAAATATAAAACTTATTCAGTATATAGCTCTGCATTCTCCTAAATTTATATCACGTATACAGGGTGTTTGCTTTTCACAGTACAATAAGCAACTTTGTTATTTTAAATGAAACACCCTGTATATTATTATATAATTGAATGCAAAATTGAATTGTCTATCACATAGTATAAGGTAGTCATATAGCTAAAATGTACGGTTGATGAGAAAATCGCGAACTTCCGCTGCGTTAGTAAATTAGATGCCCGTCTCTCTTCTGTACGTATCGAACCCGTATAGTCTGGTGTTTCTCGCTACGCATTCAAGTGATTTCCAATGCTCCGTCGCGAACTACTGTTGAATACCAAAAACGAAATGTTTATTTTTAGTATGGGAAAGTCCAGGGGAGGTTTGCACTTTTTCCTTAACGGATAGTTCTCCCTACCTCAAACTTCTGGAGTCTTCCTCTCTTTAGTCAAAATATTTCCAACTGTCCTCTTCACTGTCCTGTTTAACGAAATAGTTCCCCTTATTCCTACCTCAACATCCTGCTGAGGAGATTCTTGAAGATTTGATTCAAGAGACTTTTCAATTTTTTCACGTAAAAAATAAAATCGGTTGCATAAAATGTAATATTTATTCCTAATATAAACCTTCGCTAACGTCGTGAATATTTTTATATTACTGGTAACTCATCAGAAGTTTACGGCAATTAAATCAATTACCGAGGATTAAATGTCTAAAAAGACCGTTCCTGATAATAATAAATATAATTTATTAAACTGATTGGCTTTTATAATGAGCTGCAAAGTTATTAAGTGTGTTACGTTTTATGTAAGAGCTCCTGGTAAAAAGTTTTATGGGTGTTCGAATAGAAAAGTGTTGGTAATTATCTCTCTTGGTTTATTTTTATATTTAGTTGCTGATTTGCAAATATTGTATGCGGAGGCGAACCCGATTTCTGGAAACAATGAAAAAATAAAAATTTATGTGAAAATGACTAAGTATCGAGAATATTTAACCTAATTTATTAAAACGCTCACCTTTTGAATTGTTGGTAAATGAATAAACGAATGTTTTATGTATGGGATTGTGGGAAATTCTATCCGTTTTAAGTTGCAATTTGTTACCATATCCGTTTATACTGTTACGTGTGGTGAAATGCTTGCTGCTGACGCATTCTCCGTAGGATCTCTGTCCTCCACGATAAATAATGAAGTGAATAAAATTCCGTACCAATTTCAAATTTGGCTAAGTGTAGGAAGATTTTTTTAATTTATACTAACTTGGAGAAACTTTCACGTACCTATCTCATAAATTTTCATACTTCTGATGAATAGGAAAAGCGCAAAGAAAATGAGAGATAGAGAAAAAAAGACAGTGGAACAATAAGGATGAAAGAGAAAGGAGGTAAACGCCGAGAAAGATGAAGAACAACGAAGCGGTAGTTTTGTCTTTTGTCCCCAAGTATACGAAGGGATGTTTGAAACGGTAAATTTTGTCCCGGATAATACGTAGGCATGTCCAAAAGGGTAAATTTTGCCCCCGAGTGTACGTAGGTATATGTCTAACAATGTCTAAAACTTCTGATGAATAGGAAAAGCCCAAAGTAAAGGAGAGATAGAGAAAAAAGACAGTTGGACAAAAAGGGTGAAAGAGTAAAGAGACAAGAGCCGAAAAATGAAAAAAAGGGAAGCTGTGAGGAGGCAGAAAAGAAGCATAAAAAGTGGGAGAAGTGGAAAGTAAAACCCAGAGATAAGAGTGGGAGGCACAAACAAAAAGAGAGAAAGAAAATAAAGAAGATAGCCGTCTTTCTCTCTCTCTCTCTCTCTCTCTCTCTCTCTCTCGTGTTAAAGAAGAGGCGACAAAAGAAAAAGGCGAAAAGTTAGAAAAAATAAAAATACAGAAAGAATAATACAGAGTAATTTTTTTTAAAGACGCAGGGGGGAAAACAATATTGTAGAAGAACGGAAAAGACAATAGTGTAATATGCGTATTGGTGCAACATGAATGAGGGAGAAGGTGAAAGAGCAGGTCGAGGATTGGGAAATGATGAGACGGCATAGATGTAGAACAGAGAAGACCGAGAGACATTATACAGGACCGGATTGGTGCAGGGAAGAGGGGGTAGCTGAGAAGGAGAAAGGAGAGGTGAAAAATGCAAAATATTGTGAAGAAGGGAGGCAACCAGAAAAATGAAGAAAGAAGCAGAATGGGAGTGGAATCACTTGACAGGGGATGAAGTAAAGAGGTGGAGGGGGGAGTAAGTAAAACACATTTAAGAAAATTAAAAGAAAGTTAATGTTACGTGGCAGAGGTGGGGGTAAGGAAGAAAAATTGATATACATGGAAGGGAAGAAAAAATAAAACCGAAAGATACAAAAGCGTTGAAAGTAAGAGCACGCAGAATAGGGCGACACGATTTTTCTGTCGCCCTCTTTGTTTATGTGCCCCGTGGTTATTAACTCCCCCTCTAAGTTCCTTTAATAATAAGCCTGCCTACTAAAACAACGTATATTACTTTTGATTTTGTGCAATACTTTACGTAAATGTAATATTTTTTTCTCTGATGATTTTAATTTGTTTTCTTCCTAAGTGTTGAAATGTCGCATAAATTGTAGGATTTAATCCTAAAAAGGGGGACATCTACTAATTAATTAATAGAAAAGAAATTATAAATCACTTTCTAGAAAAAAGATTATCTAAAATTACTCTTCGTAACAATATGATAATCGAGAACTCAATCAAACCAACTTTTATTGCCAATAAAAATAACTTTACACGTGTAAAAGAATTTCAAAGAAAAAACGTTAATTCCTTTTTTTAAGATGTCGTGAGATGACACACTGATAGAAACAGTTTCACTTTCATAAATAGTACACTGATTTTTTTTATTCAAAACTTCACTCACGCCGGTTAAAAAAATTCTCAAAGGCACTTTGATTATTTTTCCAATTTTACTCGCCCCTTCCGATCCTCATAAAATAAAATTCAGAATATAATTCAAATATTTACAGATGCTTATTACCTTCTTTTAGTTGTAGCCTCAATTTTAACTGCATAGAAAAATGTTTGGAATGCGCCTCTCCGAATGGAATATAATTATGTCGAGTGTGAGGTGCTTGCTTCACTTGCGTAACATGTTTGGATAAATGAAATTGAAATTGATTTTTCAAGTTTTTCAAGTAAATTTATGTCAAGAACACATCACTCTGTGTGGTGGTTTTGGTAGTACGCTTTTTTTATTACCGTTTTAAATCAAGCTGTTGTGTATATATTTTAATAATTTACATTTTTGTAATAACAAATCATAGCTAAATGTTAGCCGGGCTTGTTTCGTTACTAATCTGTTTATTTAAATGGCCATTAAGCCGCAGAATGTATAATTTATTAGAAATTAGAGACGTACAGGGAGATTTCAAATAGAAATGTATATCACCCTTGTTTGCACGGAACGGTTTCCGGGATGTAGGACTTGAAATCTACTACGTTTCGTCTTCGGTTACACGAGACATCTTCAGATCCTTTCCCTTTTCAAGTCTCCAACTTTTACTGGGAATTAAAGAAAGGACATAGTACGGTGTTAAAGGGCGCGACGTGGGGATGTAACCATGGGTCGTATAATTTTTAATTTTCTATAAAACCAGTTTTCATGTTTTCAGAAATTGGCCAACCTCAACATCCTCAACGAAGACCATCATACTGACTCGTGGATGGTACCGTCATATGGACCAGGAGCCTAAGGAAACCACCCAGGAAATCCAAACTCAGCTTAGCAGGATACAGCGATAGATACAAAAATGGGAGGATGACGATCCATGGGTTTTGGTCCCATTGTAAGTGGTACCTTATAGTTATTTCCTAAGAATTTCTTATGAGAAGAGGTTTCCGAGAGTTGACAACTGCTCTGATTCGGATTTGAACCCAGGCAAAATAAAGCCACATGCTACCGAAAACCTCTCTAACCTCAACTACGATACCGCTCGTCTACCGACTTCCCAGAAAATGAAGGATCAATGTAGTTAAGTCTCAAGCGATTTTTTCTCTCAAAAACATCCCACTCTACCCACACTACCCCAACAAATTCCTAAAACAGCACGAGTTACTCGAAGACAAAGACAACTTTCATGTATTTTTTCTTTTCCAGGTAACTAGATCAGCAAAACCAAGTAACATGCACATACTCCCATTCCTCTGCCAGACGTAGTCGACGAGAGATGCGCAGCCCACGAGAATGTTAGCCATTACCCCAAAACCAAAGACGACGGCTTCTGTACCGGCGCGGCGCAACGCCTTATAAAATCTGCTGTAAGTGTATTCTGATAATGTTAAACTTTTGTCCCAAAGTGTACGGATGGATATTTGAAAGGGTAAATTTTGGCTCCGAGCTACGTCCCGTAGGTATGTCTAAACGGATACATTTTGGCCCTGGGTGTACGTGCTCATGTTTAAAAAAGTAAGTTTTGGCTTAGAGTGTACGTTTTTGCCTCCAAGTGTACGTGTGTATGTCTGAAATGGTAAATTTTGCTCGTGAGTGTACGTCTGTACGTTTAAAAGGGTAAAAATTGGCCCCGAGTGTACGTGTGCATGTCTGATGCCCGATTGCGCCGTCGTCACTTAAATGATAAGCTTCACTTAAAAGTTTAATTACCATGGATACAATTCTTGGTGACAATTGTATCCATGGCAATTCAACTTTTAAGCGACACTTATTATTTAAGTGACGACGGTGCAATCGGGCATGAAAGAATAAATTTTGTCCCCGACCACATGTCTAGGAGGGTAAGTTTTGACTCCGAGTGTACGTGTACGTGTCTGAAAGGGTAGATTTTGCCCTTTTATCTCGGAGTGTACAATTTTTTTTCGTATTCAATACTTTTATCGCGGAGTGTACTAGAAAATTTTTATTCAAAACCTGTGTGCGGAGTGTAGTATAAAATGTTTTTTCTTAGTAAATACTTTTGTCGAAATATACTAAAAAAAATTTCAATGTGTTTGTCTCGGAGTATACTAAAAAATATTATTGAAAACTTTTGTGTCGGAGTGTACAAAAAAATTACATTGAAAACTTTTGTCTCGGAGTGTAAAACTTTATTTTCATATTTGTTATTCAAAACGTTTGTCCTGGAATGCCCAAACCATTTTCTTTCCGTATTCAATACTTTTGTCTCGGAGTGTACAAAAATTTTATTAGAAACTTTTATATCCACTGAAAAAATTTTATTCAAAACTTGTCTCGGAGTGTACAAAAAGTATTTTTTTTATTAAAAATTACTCTTAGCTCGAAAACGACTGATTTTTGCACCCATTATACGGGGGAGGTGACTTCATTGTTTGGTATGGTAGAAAGGTTTGGTTGGACGTAGGTAGCTACATAGGTTGAGGAAAAAAGATTAAAAGTTTTCTATTGAAGGGAGTAATTTGATGGTTCTATTGTTCTGTCAACCCCCCCATGCTCTTAATAATAATAAATAAAATAAAAATAAACTTTGGGGTTGTAAATGAATAATAACAAGAACTAACATTTTTAGTAAATTCAATTTTTGTGACAGAGTCGTATCTGCGCTTCTCTTTGGAAAATCTTTTTATAAATTTGTGAGCCCTGAAAAGGACTGTTTTTAGTTTTGGAGCCCTAAAAGGGACCGCTTTTCCTTTAGGACAGTGGATCTTCAAGTCGTAGATCCTTCATGAATGAGTAGTGGACGACGATTTCTTCAAGGTGGCGTTCATTTCGGCCTAGTAAGTATAGTATCCCAGGAAATACTCCAACAAACATTGCACACTTCTGTTCCATCCTGTCTGTAAATTACAAATATCTCGCTTGAATAACAAATTACATTTGCAATGGGATTAGTGCTGGGAATATTTATCGATAATATCGGTCACCGATAATTTAAAAAAGATATCGATATTGATATTATCGATAAATGGAATTGACTACGATTTTAGTGCAGATTTCTTGGGCGCACCTAGATTGTGACTAGGTCAGGAGGGGGGTAAACCCTGTAGAACCCTCCACATTTGTAAATTTTTTATAAATTCGTATAAAAACATTAATTTTTCTTTGCAGATTTACTGATGATATGGAGATTTCTCGCTACCTCCGTTTTTCATGCATTTTTCGTAATATAATATTGTCTCTCGCTTATATCTGTTAATAATTATTTTCTTACTATTTCTGTAATTTATGTTCATTAGAATATTTTTTGTGTACCTATATGTATAATATTAATTGCTTTCAGTTTTAATGTGTGTGTAATAGTAATAAATACAATTGCAATCGTTTAATTTTGTTTCTTTTCTCTGGTTAACATAGGCAAAAATTACCAGTGTGAACGCACCCTTACCTAACAAATTTTGCAGTGTGAATGCAGCTTTAGCTAAAAAGAATTGCAGTGTTAACGCACCTTTAGCTTAAAAAAATTGCAGTGTGAACGCACCTTTAGCTAAAAAAAATTGCAGTGTGAACGCACCTTTAGCTAAAAAATTGCAGTGTGAACGCACCTTTAGCTAAAAAACAATTGGCAGTGTGAACGCACCTTTAGCTAAATAAATTCACAGTGTGAACGCACCTTTAGCTAAAAAGAATTACAGTGTGCACGCACCTTTAGCTTAAAAAAATTGCAGTGTGAACGCACCTTTAGCAAAAAAATTAACAGTGTGAACGTACCTTTAGCTAAGATATCAACAATGTGAAGGCACCTTCAGTTAAAAAGAATTGCAGTGTAAACGCACCTTTAGCTAAAAAGAATTGCAATGTGAACGCACCTTTAGCTAAAAAAATTGCAGTGTGAACGCACCTTTAGCTAAAAATTTGCAGTGTGAACGCACCTTTAGCTAAAAAACAATTGGCAGTGTGAACGCACCTTTAGCTAATAAAAGTTGCTGTGTGAACGCACCTTTAGCTAAAAAACAATTGGCAGTGTGAACGCACCTTTAGCTAATAAAAGTTGCTGTGTGAACGCAACTTTAGTTAATAAAAGTTGCTGTGTGAACGCACTTTTAGCTAATAAAAGTTACTGTGTGAACGCACCTTTAGCTAAAAAGAATTGCAATGTGAACGCACCTTTAGCTAAAAAAATTGCAGTGTGAAGGCACCTTTAGCTAAAAAGAATTGCAGTGTGAACGCACCTTTAGCTAAAAAAATTCACAGTGTGAACGCACCTTTCGCTAAAAATAATTAAGTGTGAACGCACCTTTAGCTAAAAAAATTTGCAGTGTGAACGCACATTTAGCAAAAAAATTAACAGTGTGAACGTACCTTTAGCTAAGATATCAACAATGTGAAGGCACCTTCAGTTAAAAAGAATTGCAGTGTAAACGCACCTTTAGCTAAAAAGAATTGCAATGTGAACGCACCTTTAGCTAAAAAAATTGTAGTGTGAACGCACCTTTAGCTAAAAAGTTGCAGTGTGAACGCACCTTTAGCTAATAAAAGTTGCTGTGTGAACGCACCTTTAGCTAAAAAACAATTGGCAGTGTGAACGCACCTTTAGCTAATAAAAGTTGCTGTGTGAACGCAACTTTAGTTAATAAAAGTTGCTGTGTGAACGCACTTTTAGCTAATAAAAGTTACTGTGTGAACGCACCTTTAGCTAAAAAGAATTGCAATGTGAACGCACCTTTAGCTAAAAAAATTGCAGTGTGAAGGCACCTTTAGCTAAAAAGAATTGCAGTGTGAACGCACCTTTAGCTAAAAAAATTCACAGTGTGAACGCACCTTTCGCTAAAAATAATTAAGTGTGAACGCACCTTTAGCTAAAAAAATTTGCAGTGTGAACGCACATTTAGCAAAAAAATTAACAGTGTGAACGTACCTTTAGCTAAGATATCAACAATGTGAAGGCACCTTCAGTTAAAAAGAATTGCAGTGTAAACGCACCTTTAGCTAAAAAGAATTGCAATGTGAACGCACCTTTAGCTAAAAAAATTGTAGTGTGAACGCACCTTTAGCTAAAAAGTTGCAGTGTGAACGCACCTTTAGCTAAAAAACAATTGGCAGTGTGAACGCACCTTTAGCTAATAAAAGTTGCTGTGTGAACGCACCTTTAGCTAAAAAACAATTGGCAGTGTGAACGCACCTTTAGCTAATAAAAGTTGCTGTGTGAACGCAACTTTAGTTAATAAAAGTTGCTGTGTGAACGCACTTTTAGCTAATAAAAGTTACTGTGTGAACGCACCTTTAGCTAAAAAGAATTGCAATGTGAACGCACCTTTAGCTAAAAAAATTGCAGTGTGAAGGCACCTTTAGCTAAAAAGAATTGCAGTGTGAACGCACCTTTAGCTAAAAAAATTCACTGTGTGAACGCACCTTTCGCTAAAAATAATTAAGTGTGAACGCACCTTTAGCTAAAAAAATTTGCAGTGTGAACGCACATTTAGCAAAAAAATTAACAGTGTGAACGTACCTTTAGCTAAGATATCAACAATGTGAAGGCACCTTCAGTTAAAAAGAATTGGAGTGTAAACGCACCTTTAGCTAAAAAGAATTGCAATGTGAACGCACCTTTAGCTAAAAAAATTGTAGTGTGAACGCACCTTTAGCTAAAAAGTTGCAGTGTGAACGCACCTTTAGCTAAAAAACAATTGGCAGTGTGAACGCACCTTTAGCTAATAAAAGTTGCTGTGTGAACGCACCTTTAGCTAAAAAACAATTGGCAGTGTGAACGCACCTTTAGCTAATAAAAGTTGCTGTGTGAACGCAACTTTAGTTAATAAAAGTTGCTGTGTGAACGCACTTTTAGCTAATAAAAGTTACTGTGTGAACGCACCTTTAGCTAAAAAGAATTGCAATGTGAACGCACCTTTAGCTAAAAAAAATTGCAGTGTGAAGGCACCTTTAGCTAAAAAGAATTGCAGTGTGAACGCACCTTTAGCTAAAAAAATTCACAGTGTGAACGCACCTTTCGCTAAAAATAATTAAGTGTGAACGCACCTTTAGCTAAAAAAATTCACAGTGTGAACGCACCTTTCGCTAAAAATAATTAAGTGTGAACGCACCTTTAGCTAAAAAGAATTGCAGTATGAACGCACCTTTAGCTAAAAACTTAACAGTGTGAACGTACCTTTAGCTAAAAATCAACAGTGTGAAGGCACCTTTAGCTAAAAAGAATTGCAGTGTGAACGCACCTTTGGCTAAAAAAATTCACAGTGTGAACGCACCTTTCGCTAAAAATAATTAAGTGTGACCGCACCTTTAACTAAAAAAATTCACAGTGTGAACGCACCTTTCGCTAAAAATAATTAAGTGTGACCGCACCTCTAACTAAAAAAATTCACAGTGTGAACGCACCTTTCGCTAAAAATAATTAAGTGTGAACGCACCTTTAGCTAAAAAAATTCGCAGTGTGAACGCACCTTTAGCTAAAAGAATTGCAGTGTAAACGCACCTTTAGCTAAGAAGAATTGCAATGTGAACGCACCTTTAGCTAAAAAAATTGCAGTGTGAACGCACCTTTAGCTGAAAAGTTGCAGTGTGAACGCACCTTTAGCTAAAAAAGAATTGACATTGTGAACGCACCTTTAGCTAATAAAAGTTGCTGTGTGAACGCACCTTTAGCTAAAAAACAATTGGCAGAGTGAACGCACCGTTAGCTAATTAAAGTTGCTGTGTGAACGCAACTTTAGTTAATAAAAGTTACTGTGTGAACGCACCTTTAGCTAAAAAGAATTGCAATGTGAACGCACCTTTAGCTAAAAAAATTGCAGTGTGAACGCACCTTTAGCTAAAAAGAATTGCAGTGTGAACGCACCTTTAGCTAAAAAGAATTGCAATGTGAACACACCTTTAGCTTAAAAAAATTGCAGTGTGAACGCACCTTTAGCTAAAAAGAATTGCAGTGTGAACGCACCTTTAGCTAAAAAATTAACAGTGTGAACGTACCTTTAGCTAAAAAATCAACAGTGTGAAGGCACCTTTAGCTAAAAAGAATTGCAGTGTGAACGCACCTTTAGCTAAAAAAATTCACAGTGTGAACGCACCTTTCGCTAAAAATAATTAAGTGTGAACGCACCTTTAGCTAAAAAAATTCACAGTGTGAACGCCCTTTCGCTAAAAATAAGTAAGTGTGAACGCACCTTTAGCTAAAAAGAATTGCAGTGTGAACGCACCTTTAGCTATTAACTTAACAGTGTGAACGTACCTTTAGCTAAAAAATCAACAGTGTGAAGGCACCTTTAGCTAAAAAGAATTGCAGTGTGAACGCACCTTTAGCTAAAAAAATTCACAGTGTGAACGCACCTTTCGCTAAAAATAATTAAGTGTGACCGCACCTTTAGCTAAAAAAATTCACAGTGTGAACGCACCTTTCGCTAAAAATAATTAAGTGTGAACGCACCTTTAGCTAAAAAGAATTGCAGTGTGAACGCACCTTTAGCTAAAAACTTAACAGTGTGAACGTACCTTTAGCTAAAAAATCAACAGTGTGAAGGCACCTTTAGCTAAAAAGAATTGCAGTGTGAACGCACCTTTCGCTAAAAATAATTAAGTGTGACCGCACCTTTAGCTAAAAAAATTCACAGTGTGAACGCACCTTTCGCTAAAAATAATTAAGTGTGAACGCACCTTTAGCTAAAAAGAATTGCAGTGTGAACGCACCTTTAGCTAAAAACTTAACAGTGTGAACGTACCTTTAGCTAAAAAATCAACAGTGTGAAGGCACCTTTAGCTAAAAAGAATTGCAGTGTGAACGCACCTTTACCTAAAAAAATTCACAGTGTGAACGCACCTTTCGCTAAAAATAATTAAGTGTGAACGCACCTTTAGCAAAAAAAATTCGCAGTGTGAACGCAACTTTAGCTAAAAAAATTCGCAGTGTGAACGCACCTTTAGCTAAAAGAATTGCAGTGTAAACGCACCTTTAGCTAAGAAGAATTGCAATGTGAACGCACCTTTACCTAAAAAAATTGCAGTGTGAACGCACCTTTAGCTAAAAAATTAACAGTGTGAACGTACCTTTAGCTAAAAAATCAACAGTGTGAAGGCACCTTTATGTAAAAAAATTCGCAGTGTGAACGCACCTGTAGCTTAAAAAAAATTGCAGTGTAAACGCACCTTTACCTAAAAAAATTGCAGTGTGAACGCATCTTTAGCTAAAAAGAATTGCAGAGTGAACGCACCTTTAGCTAAAAAATTAACAGTGTGAAGGCACCTTTATGTAAAAAAATTCGCAGTGTGAACGCACCTGTAGCTTAAAAAAAATTACAGTGTAAACGCACCTTTAGCTAAAAAGAATTGCAATGTGAACGCACCTTTACCTAAACAAATTGCAGTGTGAACGCACCTTTAGCTAAAAAGAATTGCAGAGTGAACGCACCTTTAGCTAAAAAATTAACAGTGTGAACGTATCTTTAGCTAAAAAATCAACAGTGTGAAGGCACCTTTAGCTAAAAAAATTCGCAGTGTGAACGCACCTGTAGCTTACAAAAAATTGCAGTGTAAACGCACCTTTAGCTAAAAAGAATTGCAGTGTGAACACACCTTTAGCTAAAAAATTAACAGTGTGAACGCACCTTTAGCTAAAAAATCAACAGTGAAAGGCACCTTTAGCTAAAAAGAACACAGCAACTTTTATTACCTAAAGGTGCGTTCACACAGCAACTTTTATTAACTAAAGGTTCGTTTACACAGCAACTTTCATCAACTAAAGGTGGGTTCACACAGCAACTTTTATTAGCTAAAAGTGCGTTCACACAGCAACTTTTATTAACTAAAGTTGCGTTCACACAGCAACTTTTATTAGCTAAAGGTACGCTCGCACTGCCACTTTCGCTAGCTAAAGGTGCGTTCACACTGCAACTTTTATTAGCTAAAGGTGCGTTCACACAGCAACCTTTACTAGCTAAAGGTGCGTTCACACAGCAACTTTTATTAGGTAAAGGTGCGTTCACACAGCAACCTTTACTAGCTAAAGGTTCGTTCACACAGCAAGTTTTAACAACTAAAGGTGGGTTCACACAGCAACTTTTATTAGCTAAAGGTGCGTTCACACAGGAACTTTTATTAACTAAAGGTTCGTTTACACAGCAACTTTCATCAACTAAAGGTGGGTTCACACGGGAACTTTTGTTAGCTAAAAGTGCGTTCACACAGCTACTTTTATTAACTAAAGTTGCGTTCACACAGCAACTTTTATTAGCTAAAGGTGCGCTCGCACTGCCACTGTCACTAGCTAAAGGTGCGTTTACACTGCAACTTTTATTAGCTAAAGGTGCGTTCACACTGCAACCTTTGTTAGCTAAAGGTGCGTTCACACAGCAACTTTTATTAGCTAAAGGTGCGTTCACATTACAACCTTTATTAGCTAAAGGTTCGTTCACACAGCAAGTTTCAACAACTAAAGGTGGGTTCACACAGCAACTTTTATTAGCTAAAGGTGCGTTCACACAGCAACTTTTATTAGCTACTGAGGGTTGCAGTGTGAACGCACCTTTATCAAATAAAAGTTGCTGTGTGAACGCACCTTTAGCTATTAAAAGTTGCAGTGTGAACACACCTTCGGCTAATAAAAGTTGCTGTGTGAACGCACCATGAGTTGGGTTAGGTTAGGTAATGGGTTAGGTTAGGTTAGCACAACGAGATGGGTTAGGTTAGGTAATGGGTTAGGTTAAGTTAGCAAAATGAGTTGGGTTAGGGTAGGTAATGGGTTAGGTTAGGTTAGATAAATGAGTTGGGTTAGGTTACCTAAATGAGTTGGGTTAGGTTAGTTAAATGAGTTGGGTTAGGTTAGGTAATGGGTTAGGTTAGGTTAGCAAAATGAGTTGGGTTAGGTTAGGTAATGGGTTAGGTTAGGTTAGCAAAATGAGTTGGGTTAGGTTAGATAAATGAGTTGGGTTAGGTTAGCTAAATTATATATATATTTTTTTATTATATATATTTATCTAACCTAACCCAACTCATTTAACTAACCTAACCCAACTCATTTAACTAACCTAACCCAACTCATTTTGCTAACCTAACCCAACTCATTTAGCTAACCTAACCCAACTCATTTTGCTAACCTAACCCAACTTATTTAGCTAACCTAACCCAACTCATTTTGCTAACCTAACCTAACCCATTACCTAACCTAACCCAACTCATGGTGCGTTCACACTGCAACCCTCAGTCGCTAAAGGTGCGTTCACACAGCAACTTTTATTAGCTAAAGGTGCGTTCACACTGCAACCTTTATTAGCTAAAGGTGCGTTCACACAGCAACTTTTATTAGCTAAAGGTGCGTTCACATTGCCACTTTCACTAGCTAAAGGTGCGTTCACACTGCAACTTTTATTAGCTAAAGGTGCGTTCACACAGAAACTTTTTCATAGCTAAAGGTGCGTTCACACTGCAACCTTTATTAGCTAAAGGTGCGTTCACACAGTAACTTTTATTAGCTAAAGGTGCGCTCACACAGCCACTTCTATTAGCTAAAGGTGCGTTCACACTGCAACCTTTATTAGCTAAAGGTGCGTTCACACAGCAACTTACTTTTAGCGAAAGGTGCGTTCACACTGCAACCTTCATTAGCTAAAGGTTCGGTCACACAGCAACTTTTATTAGCTAGAGGTGCGTTCACACTGCAACCTTTATTAGCTAAAGGTGCGTTCACACAGTAACTTTTATTAGCTAAAGGTGCGCTCACACAGCCACTTCTATTAGCTAAAGGTGCGTTCACACTGCAACCTTTATTAGCTAAAGGTGCGTTCACACAGCAACTTACTTTTAGCGAAAGGTGCGTTCACACTGCAACCTTCATTAGCTAAAGGTTCGGTCACACAGCAACTTTTATTAGCTAGAGGTGCGTTCACACTGCAACCTTTATTAGCTAAAGGTGCGTTCACACAGCAACTTACTTTTAGCGAAAGGTGCGTTCACACTGCAACCTTCATTAGCTAAAGGTTCGGTCACACAGCAACTTTTATTAGCTAGAGGTGCGTTCACACTGCAACCTTTATTAGCTAAAGGTGCGTTCACACAGCCACTTCTATTAGCTAAAGGTGCGTTCACACTGCAAAACTAGTTTAGCATCCTTAGTTAATTGTTTTACAGCGCGACGCTTATTTCCTAGGAAAAACCTTTCTTTAAATTTTTTGTTAGTCCTATAAAGGACTGTTTTTATTTTTACATCCCTAAAAAGGGCCATGTCTCCTTGAGGACTCATGATCTTCGGCTACCTGGAGGAAGAACTGAGCGACGGCTCCGCAGGATGAAGTCATCCGTGTACTCCAGGAAAACGACCTTAAACAAATCCTACTTTTAGCCCCGAATGTACTAGGTAGGAAGGGGTAAGGGGCATTTGATCTATAATTTCTAAGTGTACACCCTCCAAATAACATTCTGGGAAAATCCTGAGGAGATCTGAAGGGGATGAAAAAATTTTCGGTAAAATATCGCAAAAAAATATACAGTGTGATTGAAAAAGACGGTGTTAGAAGCAGGGGTGGCATCCACGGTGTATTTTGTTCAAATTTTTCTGAAACCACCTTTCTTCATTGAATGGTCGTCCTAGGTATACCTACTTGAAGTAAACGTCGTCAGTTGCAGAAGTACATTCAGAGTCCATATTTTACCAAATTACTTCATTGAAAGGTCGTCAGAACCACAATTAGTGGCAACAATTGACAATTAAGTACATACCTATTATATCGTCGTAGTTTTCACTATGTGGCGTATCTCATTTTCTATAACTTTTCAGGAGAGCTGATTGAAAATTTGCCAAACCTTATTTATAATTTTATTTGAATTTATAGATCTCTTTTTTGATAGTTGTTATTTGAGATGTTGTGTGCCTGATAGCTTATCATGTTCCAGGTAGATTTTATAAATTTTTAATTAAAATAACAAAAATTTTGAATAAACAATGATATACGCCCGTCTGTGAAAAATATTATGGGGCTGTTTTGATATACGTCCAAAGAAAGCAACACGACTATCAACGCATTTATTGACAAATAAATAACCTTCTGTTATTACAATGTAAAAAATTAGCAATTATAAACAAATATGACAATATTAATGAGGAAGATTAAAATAAAAGTTCTTATATTCTTCCATACGTCCATTGCACATGGAATTTAAAGGTTAAAATGAGTAACCTGCATTTAACAAACAGACGTAACTCAGCATACGCCTTATGCTCATGTTGCAATACACCTCACACAATATTTGACAAGGTGGCGAATTTAACTTTGCGCCAGTTTGTGATATATTTTTACTATAGGATTCAAGTTACGCCTAAACAAAAAACAGCTGTATCTTCTAAAGTATTTGGAATAGAGATACGCCACTTTGCGACACGTTGGAGGTTGACTTAAGCATAGCATTGGACAAAAAATCCGAAATACGCCCATTTTTGAGTTACGCCACATAGTGAAAACTACGACGATATGTTCAAATCATAATATTTACATTTCAGCGGCATATCAAGTTGATTAGTAATTTATAATATTGTATAAGCCATGACACCCTAAGAAATGTGCCTCTTGGTCCTTTGGGTTAGATTGTTTGAAAAAATAAATCTTGGGTAGTATTTAGATATTGGAGGAAGTGGCTTGGGTTTCGAAAAGAGTGTCTACCACTAGAAGACTCCACGGAGGAGGTTGGGGAGGTTGCAGACTTCTTGAATGATGTTGGAGAGATTTTTAGTTAAGGAGGAGGAGGGAGTGCGTTGGAAAAGTTCTGAAGCTGGAGACTTACCTGGCTTTTTATGGTGATCCATTTGCTCCTCGTGGATATTGCTGAGGACAGTCTGGATCTCTTTGATGCCTCGTTGGAAAGGACCAGTCTGGTGTCAAAAGCAGCTTCTTCAGTTGCAGAAGTACAATTTGAAGTAATATTAGTACAGCCTTAGTTGCTGTAATCGTCGTTCTAGGTACACTTGAGGTCAAAAACAGCAGAAGAACAGTTCATCGTGTCGGTCGTAGAGAACCATATCTTTCTTTCTTTTTTTCTTTCTTTCTCTCTTTCTGTCATTTTCACAAATATTTCACCTTGTAGTTAATAAAGAACGTCTACTAATTGAAACAATTTATTTTAAATTTCAGTGGCGTACCTTTGCGATTTTATTTTGATATCGAAATCGATAAATTGTATCTTTTTGCGATATAAACAGAAAAATACGTCAAATTGCTTAGTTCCTAGTTGAATAATGACAATTACAGAATAGAATTAAATAATTCCGTATGAGTTCATGATGCCAAATAAGGTTTTTTAAGATAGTAATAGAAAGCGTCGCAAAGAACATAAAATTCCGACTTTCTCAATATGTTACAATTTCGAATAATCTCTTCCAAGTGCATTTGTGTTTGCATATTTTTTTGTTAGATTAACTAAAGAGAAGAACGATTGCGTAGGTTTGTAATATTTAAGAGAGCCCACCGTGGGGTCGCATAATTAAATCGAGCGTCTCTTCACATGCCGGAAACCGTATTTGAAGAAGCGCACCAATAAATTTAATGAGAGTTATATAATAACAGATAGGTTTCGTCTTACTACTACGTATTCCTTTTTTTTTATTATATACCATTGGAAGATGATCTTGACATTTTCATTAAAAGAAATTCGTATATTTTTGTTTATTTTCATATCGCGCCACGTTTGAACTATAAATATTAAGAATATTAGTCCGATTCTTCTTCCTGATGGTAATTATCATATTTTATATCTTGTCATAATGAATAAAATTGTTGGAATTTCTCGGTTTTAATAATTTCACAATTTATTTTAATTAACTCATAATTTATATCTGTGACGTAGGTGCATGATTAGCACGTACAGGGTGAAGGTATTTTCGTTTATCGAAATTTTCAAAGTAGAAAATTTTTCCCGCATTGCTAAAATTATCCTTTTTTTTCGGGAAAGCTTAAACGCCTTCGTTCACGAACGCCACTGGTCAGAACTTTGAAGCATCATATTTCCCCTCCAAATTGGATCAGGGACTTGAACTTTTTTTTAAAAGGTCTTCACAGACACAAAATTTTTAGGGCTACAAGAGCATTCTTAAAAAAATCGAAATTCCAAAAAAAAAAAATGTTTCAGTGCCGCTGATTTTCTCGCCATCCATATAGAATCAAATCCTGTTTGCGCGTGTTTATTAAATGTCGCAGGATGAGTCGTTTTACAACCTCGAAGCCGGATTTTCAACCTACAGACCTATTATATATTATTATTAACAAGAAGAACTGGGTTGTATTTTTTTTAAATTCAGGAACTTTTTTAAATGCATCGGAGTATGTTCTTCTTATCTGAATATGTTGAATAGTTCTGGTTCCTTAAAGGTAAACCAGGATATTAAACTGGAGATTTGAGTAAAACCGTAAAACGGACGGATTATGGGATGAGTAATGTTTCTTTTTTTTTGGAAACAAGTTTTCTTTTGTTTTTTAGTAGCAAAAATGAATTTTTAAGACATTAATTAATATTTATTAATGGATATTACCCAAATATGTCACTATGGGTCATGACCATGAAAAGGGTCTATGGACTTCTTAGACTTTCTGGAAGACACCTGGAACTATGGATTCAGGGTCTCGTAGGGTTCTTTGCGAAACTTGGCGGACTCTGCTGCGAGAGAAATCTTTAGGAGGAAATCCAAATCTATGGCTTTTGGAAGACTCTAGCGACCCTAAGGATTAGAAAGAATTAGAAAACCTCAGATTTAAAGTTTCTGGAACGATTCTAAATCTGAGGACTCTTGAAGATTTTTTTGATCTTGAAAAACTTCAGGATCTCGAAACTTATAGCCTTTTAGAAATCCTAGACACTGTCTGCGCCCTGGGGTGCTCCATGGGATATGTTGCTGGGGTTTCTTGGAAGTCCAAAGCCAAAATTCCGAAAATTCCGGATTGAAGACCTCTTAAGACTTGACGGACTCGTGGACCTTTGCTGGCTTCTGGAAGACTTCAGGAAAAAATCGTAATGTTCTAAGGTTTTTTGGGAGATTGAAGGCACTCGTAGACCGCATGCCGAAGATTCCGGAATCCTTAAAATTTTTTTCTTGGGGTTTCTGCGTGATTTGACGGACCCTTGGAGTCTTGCCAGTTTCTGAAAGAATTCAGGGGGAAGGTTAGAAAAAGAGTTAAGGGAGAGATATAAAGGTTGAAACCAAAAGAACATAAATTTTCATTGAATTCGAGCGATTTCCATTAAATTCCATTTGTTTTAAATTTAAAACTTCCCAGAAGACAATTTATTGACCTTTTGAGTAAATTCATCGTTCTTTTAACAAATAAAAAATTTCATCGTCTAACACAGTACCGGATCAAAATAACCTTGACTCGATTCATCAGATGGTCCAATGTACCCTCCTTGTCCAACTGGTTCCTGATTAAATTAGCAACCAAGACATTTATGTTCCATAATCTTGTTATCGTCTAAGGTTAGTCTAGTTCATTCAATCGAGAGAAATGTTAATGTCACTATTTTTTACGCTCTGATTAATTTACTTACGTAAGCTGCAAACATGAAAAATGACAAAAAGGTTGCCTTATAATAGGAAAAAAATTGTAAGTTATGGGTGATGATGAGTTTTCTATTCGCAGATGGTTTTAAAGATAGAAATTAACACAATGGAAATATTTTAAATTTTAATTTTAAGAATGATAAGTAATTCAGGATTGTTTAATTTCTGAGTCATCCATGAACTCGGCTCGAACAAAATCGCATCAATTTTGCTTAATAGTTGCGTTCAATTGACTAAGCAACGCGACAGAATAAACGCGTACGTATCGCTGTTTAGCGTCAACCAATAAAAATGCTCGAGTTTTGAAAACGTCGCATTCTATTGGTTGGCACTAAAACACGATACGCGATTGTGCTGAATTGCTGGGTCAACTGAACGCAGCTATTGATCCTCGTTGAAAAGCCTAGGAAGATCGCCAAAATAAACGAGTGCTCCAAATATTTCCAAGGCTCACCAAATTTTAATGAAAAAATAAACATAAAATTAGATATACAGCTGGACCAAGCTTACAAAGTTGAAAGGGGGAGTGACCGGCGCTGTTATAGTATTTCACACTACAGTCAAAATAGAAACATTTAGGCGGCAAATTTAAATCATTGTAAATACTTTTCATTCGAAGAATTCTACGACCTTCCGAATATTTCTGGCTTCAAAATGAATTATCTTCCTCGATTTAGCATTCATACTTACAGATTTTAAAGGTCAAAACAATCTGACAATAACTAAAATTATTAAAATTTCAATTGAATTTTTCCAATGAATGTACTTTTGAGTATAATTGTTTGCTATTGGTTGACGTATTTTCAAAATTTAGTTGACATATTTTCCGGGGCATTTGTAAGCTTGGTGGAGCTGTACTAACATTTTTTAGGTACGGGCGTTGCAAAGTGGTAGAGTCGAGAAATTACAAACGCTGGTGGTTCAAATCCGGTAAATCTTTTAGTTCACTGTCTTTCGTCTTAGATTAACTATTTACTAAAAGAAGACCTCAGGAGTCAGGCGTTGCACATATTTACCAAAGATATACATACATATACATTGCACAGTCTTTTAACGAAAAGTAGGCATCCTCAGTATTTTTTAAATCGATTGGTTGCTTAACAATCACCAAAACCTGCCAATAAAAAATAGCAAGGGAGATATTTTTACTTTCCCATACCACTACTGGTATAGGGAAGTATTGATATCATGAAAATTTTCGAAATCGAGATTTTCACGGAAATACGTCTTTTGGACCTCCAGGATCCCAAAAAAGTGGTCTAGAAAAAATGTCTGTCTGTGGGTGGGTGGGTGGGTGGGTGCGTGGGTGGGTATGTAACGCCTCTAACGCAAAAACTAGTGAACCGATTTTGATGAAATTTTAAATGAAGGGGTATATCGAAAATTCATCGACAAAATAAGCTTTTCAAAAAGATCCGAAACCGGAAGCGGAAGTTAGACTTGTTTGAAACCCCTTTGGCTGTACTACACCAAAAAAAAATTATTTACTAAATCCAAAAACGGTCGCAACGGCGCTCTTCCAAAAATTTTGAAATTTTTGAAAAATTATTACAAAAAAACTGGTCTAAGGAATTTGTTTAAATTTTCTATACTTATGCAGCTTGGTATTAGCTACATTTTTGTTTTTTGATGAACGCCATAATTCCACTGTGGCGCCCTCTACGAGGTTTTGAAAATCGAAAATTGATGTTCCTATAGCGCCTTTATTAGTCAAAATACGAAAAAAGTTTAATAATAAAAGTTGTTCAGTATATAAATTTACATTTTTCTAAATTTATATCACGTATACAGGGTGTTTGGTTTTCACAGTACAATAAGCAACTTTGTTATTTTAAATGAAACACCCTATATATTATTATATAATTGAATGCAAAATTTAATTGTCTATCACATAGTGTAAGGTATTCATATAGCTAAAATGTACGGTTGATGTGAAATTCGTGAATTTTGAATATTCACTCTGACGGAAACGAATCATGCGCGTCGGTCGGTAGCGATCGTCCGGCTTCGCCAGCTGTGATTACAACAGATACACACGTGTCTTCTTCTGTACATTTCGAACCCGCATAGTTTCGTTTTTCTAGCTACGCATTCAAATGATTTCCAATTTTGCCTCGCGAACTACTGTTGAATACCAATAACGAAATGTTTATTTTGAGTATGGGAAAGTCCAGGGGAGGTTTGCACCTCCACTTTTTTTAGGTAACATCAGGAGGTCTGTCTTCAACCCCTTACCCGTCACAGCCACCCCCTCAAAAATTTCAAATGGCACCATACCATATATTCATTCCACTATTTATTTTTTTTTTGTTAGCTTTAAATTGAGACATAAAAATTTTTAGTTTAATTCCGATTTAATTCCATCTAAAAACCCGCCCGCTGCGTAAAAATAATGAATTTATTTAACATTTATGAAGCTCGATCCCCCTGACGTTGTTCTTTTTTCCATACGTAAGTGTTAGCAAAGTTGCCTATCTACCTACATAAAAGTATTCTTGAAAAATAACCGCTTTTTAAAATAATCAGGAACTTTAATTAATTGAAACAATAAAATAATATACAGGGTCTTTGATTAAATTTGTACGAAGACATGTTTTAGTAATTATATTGTTCAGAAAGAAAACAAGGCAGGAAACCAGCAAATCACGGTAAAACTTTGCGTAGTAGTACATTAAACTATCCAATCTGAAAAACGACCCAGACTTTCCCTGGACTTCCCGAAGGCGCCCTCTGTACATTGGGTGCATTGTGGAGTTTTTTCGGTTTGTTGGGAAACTCTAAAAAATCTAAAATTCCCGAAAATCCAAATTTTAAAGGGGGCTCATACAGTCGCGCTTTTTATTGGCGAATTTCTTTGTTTTCATTGGTTAAGTTTGGCGACAAATTCAAATTTAACCAATGAAAACAAAAAGAAAAATCGCAAGAAAAAGTCGCGCCTATATGAATATGTTGTTTTTGGGTCTCTGCTGCGATACTTGATAAGCTGTTGCCTGATTCTGGAAGACTTCGGGAGGAACTGGAAATGCGAAAAGTCTAAGATACTCCGAGGAAGACGATTGCGAGTTTTTTTTAGAAGACTGTACGATCTTGAGACTAGAAAGAATTTCTGGAAAACTGCAGGAACTGGAAATGCTAAGGATTCTACACTCTGGGAGTTCCCCTGGATTTCCTTGTCTTTTCCTGGACTATCCTGATACCTAGGACTTCGCCCAGATTTCTTTGCCTTTTCAGGTACTAGCCCCAGGCTTTCTGGAACTTCCTTGACCTTCCCTCGCGTACTTACGACATTTCGAGAACTACCTGCACTTGCCACTTACCCAAGACTTCCGAACTTTGCTGAGATTATCCTAACTCCCCCGAGACTACCTAGTATTTTGAAGAGTTCGTAAAGACTTCCTCAAGCTAACCCAAACCTTCCAGCAACTTCCTCGAACTTCCCTGTAACAGCAAAAAAAAAACTTCTTTGGATCTTTAGGGAAGAGTTATTCAGAGAAAATGAAGTGTAAAGTAAACGAAAAAGGAAGTAGGGGTGCTAAGAAAATAAAGTAATAATAATAATGAGTATTAGGGGATGGGGTAATGTTCTGATCAAGTTGAAGTTTGAGTTCAAAATTTTTACTCTACTGGCAACCCACTTTTCAGTTGTGTACATTAAGTTACATAACCAGTTTAAATGCCATTAATAAATATAATGTGTGGGTGCATGCTCTAATTCTTGTTTAATAATTTCCGTACTGGGCTACGCTCGAAATCATATCTTCCATCTCTTTCCAACGCACGTTCCACGGCAGAATTCTAACGGTTTTTTTAAAAGACGTCCCTTGTCCCCAACAACGTACACAAAACCATAATGCATTTTGGGTAATAACCGATGCAAGCTCAGATATACCACGCTACATAAAAATTTGAATTAAAAAGAGACAGAACAATAACAATACGTTTGAGATTGTTTCTTAACCCATAAACCTGTTCTCCTGTCAACATTTCAGAAATTTGAAAGTGAGAATTAATTTTTTTGCAAAAATATGTTTAGTTTAATAAGTTGAAAGTAACTTTTCTATTTTGTGTCCATCTCTAGTACGGAAATCTTTAAAATATCGGTACGGTTTAAGTCAGAATTATAAAATTGAATTTCATGTGTGGAAAAAGTATAATATGCAGATGTAGTAGTAGTAGGTATTGTATAATAAGCGAAATAAGTGTCCGTAGGTGTTCGCATATCGGCTGTTGATGTAATTTATGAATCTCATTACTACATTAGCGTATTTTCTCTTTTTAAGACGGGCGTTGAGGACTTTTACGGGGTCCACGAGTGCACCGAACCATATTGCTGTTTATTTACCAAATATTATGGCCCAATTTGGATTATTAAACTCGGAATTATTTAAAAAACCAACCATGCAGGTAAGAATCTCTAAAATTAATATTTATACCCTTTAAAAAAATATTTTTTTAAACCAGCTGTCGAAGAAATCATTTTTGTGAGGTTCCGTTAATTTATATACGTACCCCCTCAAAGTAAAAAAAATATGCGGAAGTAGTAGGTACATGAAATAATTCCCAAGTACTACGTGGGTGGAAATAAAAACAAAGTAATGGGGGATCCGGCAACGCTTTTTATTGGTTACTCAACAATGAATGAAATCGGAAAGTAGAGGGGGGCTTTGGAAAAATGAATGAATGTATAAAAATACGTGGGATGTCCAGAAAACTTTTTTTTTGTGTTTTATATTTAATCAACCCTGTATACTAAATTAAATCAGAATTGTTACAACGTGTTAGATAATTTTCCTCCCACGTTCTTTAAAGTGAGAGTTAATTTTTTTAAGTACTACCCACATGTGGTTTTGATAAAACAAGTACAAACATATTAATTACAAGACCACATGTTTTTATTAACTAAACCAATTGTGCGAAGTAGTTACTTTTCTCTTGATGTTCAGTTTGCTTGACGCAAGCGAATACGTAAGTTTTCTTAGCGCGTACATAAAATTAATTATTATAAAAGTGCAATCGGTGAGAAGTAACAGGAATTTTTAATAATGGAAGCAGCGGGAATCATTAACAAAGTAAGTAGAGTGGAAATTAGAAATTTTTGGGATTAATTGGGAAACGAGAACTGAGAGTGAAAGGGTGGCAGTGGTCGTAAATATTTAAAAGAAATGAGGTGCGGAAGAGGGAGACCGGGTACAAAAGTCGGAGAGTTGGAAAATTAATGGAAGGAGAAATAAAAAAACAAAAATGGAGGAGATGGAAATGAGAAAAGAAGTGATTTGAAGAAACAAAGGGAGGAGAGGATAAAAAAAACGAGTGTTTAAGAAATAATAGATAATTAGGGAGATGGAACAAAAAAGAATGGATAGGAGACCAGGATTTTTTAACGTCTTTGATTTATTTTTGATCCCGATTTGCTTCGAATATACAGGGTGATTATAATCTACCCACGCTGTAATGGGTAACTTTGTTATTGTAAGACTTACATAATTGGTTAAATTAACAAAGTTGGGCAGAATTACACCCAAACTGCGTTTTTGATCAATATTGGCAACTTTCTGAAATAATCTGAAAAAAACTGAAAATTATAGTATTTTTCAGTTTTTTGCGATTATTTCAGAAAGTTAGCAACATTAGTTACTCAATACTCATACAAGGTGGGTTAGATACTAATTATCACCCTGTAGTATATATTTTTTAATATACAGGATGTTCCCTGAGGTAACCGACAAACTTTAATTCAGAAAAAAAAATTATACAGGGTGTCTCTAAAATATGGTGCCATAGCTTAACCACAGATTCCGGGGATCAAAATAGGACGATTTAACGCAACTTACCTCTATCCGAAATTGCTTCGTTAAAGCGCTATCGAACGCCAAAGATCTTCAAAAAATTTCTATATTTTTAAATAACGAAAGATTGTTTTTAGCGATTAGGATGAAATTTGGGATGTGATTCTTTACTGGGAAAAGGTGTTTTTTGACATCATTTTTTTGTTCAGGAGGGTCACGTAAGTGGTCAAAGCGAGGGTCAAAGGTTGATCATCCACAGTCAAAGAAGCTCATATCTTTTTAACAGTTCGGCCAATAGTTTTCAAAATTTTTTTGCAAAGAGACATTCTTAAGTCAAATGTTTCTTGTCTCTTGTTTGATTTCGGTATCTGCCATAGTTTAGGCTGAAAAAATGATTTTGATTGGCTGCATTGCATTTCTTAAAACAGATGTAGTAATCTAGTTGTCCCGTATGTTGAGAAATAAATCACGAAGAGACAATTTGATATAAAGTTTATTACTAGGAAGTATGTAAACGGTGGCGCAAAAGAATCCGAACCATTTCTGAATCAATGGTTCAGCTTATTTTGTCCCACCGGTAAATTTATAGATTTACAGCAAATTCTCAATGTGACCACCATTTTCCCGAATGCAAAAGTTGATTCTACGCAAAAAATTGTCTCTTCGTCATTTATTTCTCAGTATAGGGACAACTAGATTACTACATCGTTTTAAGAAATGCACTGCAGCCAATCGAAATATTTTTTTTTCAGCCTAAACTATGAGAGATACCGAAATCGAACAAGAAACGAAAAATTTTTGAAATAAGAGTGTCTCTCTGTAAAAAAATTTTGAAAACTATTGGCCGAACTGTTAAAAAAATATGAGCTTCTTTGCCTGTGGATGATCAACCTTTGACTACTTACGCGACACTCCTGAACAAAAATATGATGTCAAAAAACACCTTTTTTCAGTAAAGAATCACATCCCAAATTTCATCCTAATCGCTAAAAACAATCTTTTGTTATTTAAAAAAATAGAAATTTTTTGAAAATCTTTGGCGTTCGATAGCGCTTTAACGAAGCAATTTCGGATAGAGGTAAGTTGCGTTAAATCGTCCTATTTTGATCCCCGGAATCTGTGGTTAAGCTATGGCACCATATTTTAGAGTCACCCTGTATACACTTTAGGTCCATTCCTTTCAGTTCTTTAGATATCTACAAAAGAAAAGTGTGTATCAATTCATGTAAATAAAAAAAAATAACAAAACAAAAAACTAATAGGTATATTTAATAATAAATTGCTCGAATTATTCGCCTCCACATTTTAAACATGCGCCTCCTATTTACGCCATGATGCTTGCTATGCTAGTCCATTAAGCCATACTTTGTTGCCAATTAATAATTTTTAAGTTGGTTTCGTATAGAGAATCTACTGCCTCAATTATTCTTGCGTGTCTGACTTACCGTTACTGTAAACATGAGATGTAAGCAAAAAGATAAAGTTTAATGAATGGTTAAAACTTAAAAGTCAGGAGAACGTGCAGGCTATAGTGCACTATCCACAGTCAAATCATCTAGGGTGTCTGGTTTGCCGTTACAGTAAATACGAGATTTAAGACAACCCTAACAGAAAAAGTTTAATGGCTAAAAGTCAGGAGAACGTGCAGGCTATGGCCTGTACTATGGTACAGAGTCTCCCGTTTATATCCAGAGTCAAATCTTCTCGCGTGTCCGGTTTACCGTTACCTACAGTAAATACGAGATTTAAGGCAACCCTAAAAGAAAAAAAAATGTGTGCTAACTCGAAATCAAATTTACAATTTAACCTGAATCTTTGGAATGAAGTGCTATTAGAATATAAACTAGACGTAAATGTGGAAAAAAACAAAGTAATGGCGCTGGCAATCACTGATACGGTTACAAACACAACGGTCGGAAGTGCGGTTGTGGAACAGGTTAACAGCTTCAAATACTTGGGGAGCACCATACATAAAAGGGGAACCTTTGAAGAGGACTTGAACAATAGGATAGTAGCAGCAAACATAGTTTACCAAGGCTTATACAAAAAAAGGAAGTGTCCATACAAACTAAACTGACAGTCTATAAAACCATCTATGTACCAACACTAACCTATGGCAGCGAAGATTTGGAAAATTGGGAAATAGACTACAGGCCGCAGAAATGAAATTCTTGAGAAAAATTTTAGGAGTCAGAAGAATTGACAAAATAAGAAACGAGAACGTTAGGGCAGTGCTACAAGTAAAACCTTCAAGGGAACACCTGGAAGAACGAAAATTGGGATGGTTTGGGCACGTGTTAGGAATGAACAACAACAAACAAGTAAAGAGAATTTGGGAGGCAGGAAAGTTTGGAAAGAATAGAAGAGGGAGGCCAAAGCTTACGTAGAATAACAGTGTGAAGGAAATACTACAAGTAAGAGGAATATCCTGGAACGAAGCAAAAGAAATGTCAACAAACAGGAAGGCATGGACATAGAGCAGTTTCATTAAATAGAAAGACTATAGCCAAGGAAAACTAATTAAACCTCGACACCTTAGGGTAAAAGAGGACCGAATTATATACAGTGCTTCCCGAAAGTAACGGATAAATTCAATAAAATCGTTGAGAAAAATATTTCAAATAAATGTTCGGACACGTCGATTTTTATTTTTAAATTATGATTTAGAGATGTAATTTTTAACCCCCCACCACCCAACCCCTAAGCGCTGCCAACTCCAACTTTAAAAATTCAAATAGCAAAGAACCCTTTCTGATACCTCATCTGATAGCTTTTCTTATGCTCAATACAATAAAAAAAAGTTTTTCAAGATCGGTTGATAAATAACGGAGATATTTACCAAAATGTATTCAAATGAAAGTGCCAATATTCGAGCAGGCGTTGGTACGGCTCTACAATGGGTGGTGAAAAACAATTGCAACTTGTTTGTAATTGAATGTAAACAAAATGTATCTATCTATTTCCAACCCCAATCATCATTAAAACTTCGGTTCTTTCGGCTTCAGTAAATCTCATTTTTGTTATCTTATTTTTCAAATCGTTAATAATAAATAACACACACTCCACTAAGTAATGTCAATACATTTTGTTTACATTCAATTGCAAACAAGTTGCAATTGTTTTATACTACCCAGTACCAACGCCTGCTCGAATATTGGCACTTTAATTTGAATACATTTTGGTAAATATCTCCGTTATTTATCAACCGATCTTGAAAAACTTTTTTTTATTGTATTCAGCATAAAAAAAGCTATCAGATGAAGTATCAGAAAGGATTCCTTGCTATTTAAATTTTTAAAGTTGGAGTTGGCAGCGCTTAGGGGTTGGGTGGTGGGTGGTGGGGGGTTAAAAATTACATCTCTAAATCATAATTTAAAAATAAAAATCGACGTGTCCGAGCATTTATTTGAAATATTTTTCTCAACGATTTTATTGAATTTATCCGTTACTTTCGGGAAGCACTGTATGTATGTATAATGTAGACGTTTAAAAAAAAAGTTTAATGGTTAAAGGTCAGGAGAACGTGAAGGCCATAGTACAAGTTCTCCTCTTCCTATCCACAGTTCAGGAAAATTTTGGTCCAGAAATGCAATAAATTGTAAATGCCTTTGCGGTGCAGCACCCTCTTCCTCTTGTTGATACAGAGATTCCAGTGGAACTTTTTGGTTGTATACTGGCAAAGTAGTACCTACTCATCTCAGAGAACATCCTATACATATAGTTGCTTTAATTTATTTTTAAAAGAATATTTTTGTTTCGTAAAGTGTCAGGTTTCAGTCCTCGATGGCATCTATATCATACGAAAGTTCTCGTAAAAATGTATCTTATGTATCTAGAACCGACCCGCTAACTTTTCTCGTTTCGGAGTTACAGTGGTCAGAAGAAAAATCCTTATACACCTTCTAGTGGCTCCGATGGTAATCACAGGAGATCAAGGTTCACGAAGCCGGATAGAGTTCGGCGATCGGAGATATTTTTTTAATGTTCTTCCAAACTTTTTAAAAAAAAATTGAGAAAAACACCCCTGAAACAAACTCAATTTTGCTCATGTCAGTGACGGAAATCGTGTCGCCGCCGCCGTATCAAAACAGGGTTTGGATAAACCTTTATGAAACTTCCTGCAACACCGGAACTCTTCCGTTTCCATAGTAACGGTACGGCGATATGTCAAAGCCGTTTCTGCATAAACAGTTTTTCATATTTTCGCGTAGCTAAAAATTTCCATCTTTGATTGCTCCTATGCAGGGTTGAATGAAGGTCTTGAAAATGTGCATTCGACGTGCCCTGGCCCAAACCCCCAAACCGTCAGCTAGTTTCGTTTTGAAGTTATGGCGCTCTTAATAAAAATTTGACGCCCTCTGGCGGTGGCCGCAAAAATCTTACCCCAGGGTGGTATTATACAACCCTATTCAGTTCGACGAGCTCTATCAAATAGCGAAAACCGCGAAAGTCTAGTTTCGTTCCTGAGATATAGGACCCCACTGTTCAGTGGTGCGTTAGCGGTTTCAAAATTATTTTTTTTCAAAGTTAATTTCAATTCATTTTTTTAAGCCTCATTGCTAAGATTAATTATTGCTTATATTTTTTTGAACATCATAAGGATCTCTCAACAAGGTTTCCCATGGACCATCTGCAGAACAGCTGTTCTCTTGTATTAAAAAAAACTCTTGACACGTTTATCCCCATAATTCGGTAGTGTTATTGGCGGCTCCCCTTTTTGTAATTTAAACTGAGTTTTTACCGTCACTATTCCCGTACACCGTAAAGTCGTAACGCAAGCGCAAACGTATCAAAACAAACACATGTCCCAGAGAGTATAAAATCTAGTTGGTCGTGCCGGCTTGGTGTGGCCGTTTGTTTACGTTCCGGTTCTCTGTTTGTAAACGGATTCTCTCTCGTCGCACGTGAATTTTTTACCGTATTTGGGTTTTAACATAAAACGTAGATGTGTGTGTAAATTTTGTTTCTTTTTTTGTCGTATGGCTGTGGATTTTTGTTTTACGCTAAAGGGTGCAGAATCATCCCCGATTGGTCCCGCAGAACGGCCAAGGGTGGTTCTCCTTTGTGTTACAGGATACGAAGGGATTAAAGACTGAGAAGGGTGTGTTAGAATTTGTTTGTTTAAAAAATATTATTTTTAGCCCTCTGTATTAAAAATTATTTTTTTTTTATTCTTTTTTCTATCGTATTCTATTATCGTTGATGGCACTTAATTGCAAATTTTAATGACGTTGACAATAATATAACACACCGTATATTGTTATTTAAAGACAATTTTATTGAGACACCCTGTATAATTTTGTAAAAAAATATATTATAGTCGCGTATTGAACTAATGTTTTGAATTTAAATTTCGCTCGATTTTAAAAATTACAAAAAGTGTTCCAGAATCAAAATGAACACCCTGTATGTTTATGAATGTTTATGCCTGTGTACAGGCTGTCCGAAATTATAAACCTACTCTTGGGAGATATTCCTGTACCTATTTCTGTTTTTTATAAAGTTACAGGAGGTGTCCAATTTCAAACGAAACACTCTGTATACAGGGTGTTCCATATTCAAAATTGACTCTCGAGGTCTTAAAAAAGTACAACTGACAACTGCAATTAAATAGAAAAAGCAATGGGCTGTTACTTTAATTTATTTGCTTTTTGGAAAAAAGTCATGGCCTACTTTATTTCACTTTAAGATGCTTGTACTGCCCTTATTTTTTTGCGTAATTTAAATCTGGAAAATCTCTTTTATAGCGAATTTTAAGCTCTATAAGATAGATTTACTAGTTTTTTCCAATCGGTCTCTAGAAATGTCAGAAAAAATATAATCTAAAGTGTCCTGTCAAAAATCCATCACAAAATTTAGTATTTGGTATAAAAAAATTCTAATTTTCTTACTGTTAGAAAGTGTAAGCTTGTTGATGTTTATACAAAATTTATCTGTTAAAAATTTGAAGGGAAACCGAATTTTAAAACTTTTACTTATACGTAAGATATTAAAAACAAGTTTTAACGATTCAAAAAGCAATTTAAACTGTTTATATTGCCCTAGAATTTATCTAAAAGAGGAGAAATTATAGACTTTCAAAACTGATACTAGACGTACTTATCTTAAATATATTTAGAATAAAAACAAATGAAACGAGACTTTGTTTTGTTTCCTATATCAACATCCCCTTTGTTTCAAACAAACAAGCTTCAAGGGAAAACCGCTTGTTTTAATATTTAAACGCGATTATAAACCCAAACAAGTATCATTATCAAAAGATTCTATAGGGTGTACTAAAAAAATTGTCTTTTTTAAAGAAACCTAGTTTTGCTTCAAAAACTTTGTCAAAATAAATTAATAATTTACCTGCCTACTCGTATGTTTTTCTGAGACTTGAAGTGGGAATTAAAGGCAAGTTCTGGAAGTGAAACTCATTTCAAATCAGCTGACATTTACTTCAAATATACGCAAGTTGCTTAGGCCTAAAATACAACTGCATACCGTCTAAAAATACTTTAGCAATTTAAATTCCACCCTAGCAATTTTTTGTAAGAAGTTTTAAATAGATCACTCGAGAATGGCAGGCATCCTTTGATAAATTTTTGAGTCATGATGCACTTTTTTGGTACATAACACGGTAAATTACACACGACTATAATTAATATATTGAATGAGAAATTTATGAAGAATGGAAATAAAATGTGATATAAAAAGTGGAGGTGTGCACCTCCCCTAGACTTTCCCATACTAAAAATAAACATTTCGTTTTTGGTATTCAACAGTAGTTCGCGAGGCAGCATTGGAAATCACTTGAATGCATAGCGAGAAACACCAGACTATACGGGTTCGATACGTACAGAAGAGAGACAGGCATCTAATTTACTAACGCAGCGGAAGTTCGCGATTTTCTCATCAACCGTACATTTTAGCTATATGACTACCTTATACTATGTGATAGACAATTCAATTTTACATTCAATTATATAATAATATACAGGGTGTTTCATTTAAAATTACAAAGTTGCTTATTGTACTGTGAAAAGTAAACACCCTGTATACGTGATATAAATTTAGGAGAATGCAGAACTATATACTGAACAACTTTTATATTTAAACTTCTTTCATGTTTTGATTAATAAAGGCGCTATAGGAGCATCAAATTCCGATTTTCAAAACCTCGTAGAGGGCGCCACAGTGAAATTCTAGCATTCATCAAAAAACAAAAATGTAGCTAATACCAAGCTGCATAAGTAGAGAAAATTTAAACTAAATCGTGTGGCCAGTTTTTTTGTAATAATTTTTCAAAAATTTCAAAACTTTTGGAAGAGCGCCGTTGCGACCGTTTTTGGATGTGCTAAATAAATTTTTCCTCATGGTATGGTACAAAGGGCCCTCAAAGTGGTTGCTGAACCTGATCAGATAACTGTTTTTTTGTATATTTTGTTTATTATTTAAAAAATATAGTTTAGGTTTTAAAAAAAACTTTTTTCTACGTCGATCGCGCAAGATCAAAAAATAGTAAGCTAGAGGTTAGGGGAAAGTTTTAAACAATTTACTTCAATAAATTAAGCAATTGAGGAAGCACTTTTTAAGGATTTCTAATGAAATATTGTCGGTGTTACAAAAAATTGTAGAATTTTTGCTTGTCACTTGCGTAAAAAATTAATTTCCTGTAATTTAATAAATATACGGAAACAAGCAGAAATGCCTGAGAGTGCGGCTTTTGTAATTAACATAACATGGAATGTTACTTCATGCCCTAATTACTCATATTAAGTACTTGATTTTTGTGGAGTTTATGGTAAAATAGAAATCTTTACCCTACATACCTAAAATTTTAATTCCAACCCAGAACATTTTTTAGTTTCGTTCTAAAAACAATCGAGGTTAAAATTAATTAAAAAATAATTGCGAATGCTACTCCACAATTCAAAAATGAACAAATATACAAAGTGTTTCATTAATATTACGAAGATTAGTTCACTTCCGGTATGACCGGAAGTACAAAATTATTTCTAAATAGTGTAAAACATGAGTTATTACTTATTACACCTTTATAGCCTACCGAAAATTTTATTCAAATCGGTGAAAAAATAAAAAAGCTACAAGCCAGTATCATGACTCGATCATGACTCACCCTGTATATTACTCGAATTTGTGATCGGAACTAGAATTAAATTCCGAAGTTTTAAAAACATTTATCCTGTGAAATACTACTATAAATATGGGAAAATTCTAGCAGAAGTTTTGGACAAAAACTTACCGATATAATACAGGGTGTTAAAAGATATTGGACTCCAATGGAATTAAAAACCGATTTGAAAACATGCTTGGTAGAAAATAACCGTTCTGCGAATATTTAAATTTTTCTTCGTAGTTTAACATAATTTTTTTTATTATATACAAGGTGTTCGTAAAAAAATACGACCCAATTTCATACTAAATATTTAAAAATTAATGTCGAATCTTTTGTTCTGTTCTCTAATGTAACTGTTCCGTAATTTTCTTAATATTTTTTTCTTACACTTATTGGTATTTAAATCATAAATGCCAACTTCCTTTGCAATTTTTTTTTCTTTTTGTCTCTTTACTTTAGTAATTAACCCAACCGATTGTTATTTGTTATACAACAATATAATTGCTGGTACATTTCTAAGGACACGTTGTACTGCTAGGTCATGCTACAACTCGTCATCAAAATAATTGTCTTGATATTATTCAACAAATACAAAAAAATTTCCGTAATGTTTTTACACCGACACAGAAAAATAAATCGCAACCCTTCGCAGTTTTAATTAAGAGTCCCTTGACATAAGGATCACATTTATCTACCCCTTGGATATTTTCCAGCCATTTCAGCGTCAAAAAATTTATAAGTAATGAGAAAAAATTTGTAACGCGGAGTATAATTTTGTTATTGAGCTGAGAAGCGAGTTTTTACGACGTAAATTATATTCCCTCCGACGTGCTGGTATTTTCCGATTAGTCTCGTCTAGTGTATTATTGATTCGCCTCCCACTACTAGTTTGAATGCAGCTGCTGCATTGTCAGGGTTGGAATGTCATTAAAAGGGGGATGGGATCCTATCATGTCTGGGTTCGTTGTTACATTTGAATTCGTCAAAAAATGGATTTATGAGTATTTTTAAACACCCTGTATTCTATTTTTACTTTCGCGTACCACCACTGGGTATATCTAATATCGGAAGTATTGATGACATGAAAATTTTCCAAGTTGATATTTTCGCAGAAATATGTGTTTTGAACTTTCAGGAACCTAAAAAAGTGGTTTAAAAAATGTCTGTTAGTGAGTGTGTGTGTATATGTAACGCCTCTAATGCCGAAACTAGTGAACCAATTTTGATGAAATTTGAAATATAGGGGTACCTATATCGAAAATTCATCGACAAAATGTTTTCAAAAAAATTGGAACCGGAAACGGAAGTTACACATGTTTTTTTTGATAGAATTTTTTTCAGAAGCAGAAATTTGGAAATCGCAACGGCGCGGCGCGGCGCTCTTCCAAAAATTTTTAAATTTTACATACAAATAAACTGGTCTCACGATTTTGTTTAAATGTTGCTTAAATATTCATGCTCGAATTTCACTGTGGCGCCCTCTATGGGGGTTCGAAAATCGGATATTGATACTCCCATAGCTCCCGATAGCTCCTTTATTAATCAAAATATGAAAAAAGTTTAAATATAAAACTTATTCAGTATATAATTCTGCATTTTCCTAAATATATATCACATATACAGGGCGTTTACTTTTCACGGTACAATAAGCAACTTTGTAATTTTAAATGAAACACCCTGTATATTATTATATAATTGAATGCAAAATTGAATTGTCTATCACATAGTATAAGGTAGTCATATAGCTAAAATGTACGGTTGATGAGATAATCGCGAACTTCCGCTGCGTTAGTAAATTAGATGCCTGGTCTCTCTTCTATACGTATCGAACCCGTATAGTCTGGTGTTTCTCGCTACGCATTCAAGTGATTTTCAGGACTGCCAAAAAAGAAATGTTTATTTTTAGTACAGGAAAGTCAAGGGAGGTACTAACGTCGACTTTTTTAATTTCCTCTTGGAATGGAATTAAATTCCTGAAATGCACTCTTCTAATTTTTTCCGTTCTAATAAGTAATAGAATTTCTTTTGTTTGATAATAAAGCCTAGTACATATTATAATGTACTCTGTATATTATATTCGCTCTATTTGCGAGAGCGTTTTACGGAACGTTGGTTTGATGTTTAAAAAAAATGAGTTACACTTTTTGTGACCTTAATAGTTAGTCATTTACCACGAATGGTATCAGTAAAAAGAAGATTGTTCTTAGACCGCGACGTCCTTTTGTTTACCTCCCTATATCATTTGTTTTTTCGTAGAGAGTTGCAAAATACCATGTCAACACGTTTAGAGGGAGGAGGAGGGAGAGGAACATTTCCTACTTTTTGACTAACTTGTTCACCTACAAGTTTTATTTGAACTTTCTTCAGTAAATTAAAACTTATCGACTCACCCCATATATGTAAAAAAAATTACGAATTGCATATAAACGGTTGTTTGGTAAAAAAAAATCAAAGTTTGCGTTTGCGAATGTTGGTGCAAGAAGCTGTTGCAACTCTGTACTTAGTTATCTCTGAACTGTTTTTGTTTTTGTTGGTAATTCAAAAACTGTTAGATAGACGTGATATCCAATCTTCTAGTACGTGCGTTTTACCGGCATCATTATGTAATGGAATATATACGCGCTAAAAATAGAGAACCAGAGAAGAGAGCACCTGTAGAACAGTTAAATCTCGCATACTACAGCACGATATTTTCCTGAACGAAGAACAAGCTTTTTAATACGTAAGAGACGCAATAATTTAGAAAAATACAAAAGAAATTATAACTAAAGTCGAGATACACCGATTTGATTTCGTTTGCGCTTCAAATCGCCGCTTTTTTTGTATGATGTAATTAAAGCCGAATTTACACCCTCGGATTTGAAAATTTTCCGTGTAAAACTGAATATATTCTTAAAAAAAATCCTGAGGGTTGTCCAAATATTGTCGAACCGCCCTGACCTAAATTTAATCGCTGTTAACGCTTCTTTGATCTCCGTTTCGCCGCGTTTGCTCAATGTGCAGTCAATAGTCGATAATAAGTCGTTAATCCGGCTATTATCATAAACCTTCTACACTCATTTATAACGTAGTAATTATAAATTAGTTACAGATGAATAGGAAACTATAGAAATGTTCAGTGTCTCGTTAAATTTATTGTTTGTAGTTCGTTAGAAATTAGCGTAACATTGTGCAAAATTCCTCTAACAAATTAGATAGGAAACACTTCAGGGGCGGTATGAAATAGTTAAAGCGGGGGGGGGGGGGGGATTTTGATGTTCAACAACCCCACCAAAAGAAGCATGTTCGAGGTGATTCACAGATGGCTGATTATTTCCCAATTCTCGGCCGCAAAAACTCCAGCAGACGTATAATTTTTCGGAAAATTCTCATTGAAGGTCCAAATCTTTATACTCTTACAGAAAGAAAAATAAAGTCAATATTTCGCATATTTTATCTCTTGGTGCCTACAAAATTGAGATCAGAAATAAATTTCTAATAAAATTGCAAATAATGAAAATTAGTGGAGTTGCGCACCTCTCCTGGACTTTCCCTTACTAAAAATAAACATTTCGTTTTTGGTATTCAACAGTAGTTCGCGAGGCAGCATTGGAAATCACTTGAATGCGTAGCAAGAAACACCAGACTATACGGGTTCGATACGTACAGAAGAGAGACAGGCGTCTAATTTACTAACGCAGCGGAAATTCGCGATTTTCTCATCAACCGTACATTTTAGCTATATGACTACCTTATACTATGTGATAGACAATTCAATTTTGCATACAATTATATAATAATATACAGGGTGTTTCATTTAAAATAACAAAGTTGCTTATTGTACTGTGAAAAGCAAACACCCTGTATACGTGATATAAATTTAGGAGAATGCAGAGCTATATACTGAATAAGTTTTATATTTAAACTTTTAACTCATATTTTGACTAATAAAGGAGCTATAGGAGCATCAATTTCCGATTTTCAAAACCTCGTAGAGGGCGCCACAGTGAAATTCTGGCATTCATAAAAAAATAAAAATATAGCTAATACCAACCTGCATAAGTGCAGAAAATTTAAACAAAATCGTGTGGCTAGTTTTTTTGAAATAATTTTTCAAAAATTTCAAAATTTTTGGAAAAGCGCCGTTGCGACCGTTTTTGGATTTATTAAATAATTTTTCTTCATGGCATAGTACCGCCAAAGGGCTTTCAAACAAGGTATTGCGGAACCTGATCAGAAAACTGGTTTTGAGTTGTGAGGCGTTAAAGTCAAAATTTTGAAAAATTCATAGCGCCCGCCATTTTGAAGTTAGAGAGTCCGGTGAAAACTGTTTCCCTTGAATTATGGTCTTCTTTCATATCCGCTACTCAGATTTTCAAAATTCTACTTCTGAAAGAAATGCTACCAAAAAAACATGTCTAACTTCCGCTTCCGGTTTCGGATTTTTTTGAAAAGCTTATTTTGTCGATGAATTTTCGATATACCCCTTCATTTCAAATTTCATCAAAATCGGTTCACTGGTTTTTGCATTAGAGGCGTTACATACACACACACCCAGACAGACATTTTTTCTAAACCAGTTTATTGGGTTCCTGGAGGTCCAAAACACGTATTTCCGCGAAAATCTCAATTTCGAAAATTTTCATGATATCAATACTTCCCATATACCATGGTGGTTGTATGGGAAAGTAAAAATATTAGCAAGACAGTGTTGTTGCCATATTTCTCCCCCTTTTGGGGCCGAAATGTTGAGAAACTGATTAGTCATTTTTCCCTAAAATTTTAAACTTAAAAATTACAGGAATTCCTTTTTGGACGGAAATTACGACCCAAACGCGAAACTTCCGATAGACAAATGTTTTTCCTGATTCGAGGGTAAAATCAACGCTCAAATAATTGAAGTAAAAGTAACGTAAAGTTTGTGTTAATAACACGAGAAAACTAAAAGAATGTTGACAACTCTTATGAGATGAAGATAACATAATCGTAAAAGTAATAGAGAAAAAAAAGTAAAGGAGTCATAAATAACGTGGCGCTTCTTTTTCAACTTTTCTTTTTTAAATTTGTGTCTCTTTAACCGTTAGTTTTAAAAGTTCAAAATCGCACACATACATTTCTTTCCCAATAGGCTATAATTACATCGACAGTTACTGTGAAAGAAAAATTATAGCACGGTATGTCTGACCTGAAGTGCACCAACAACCTGTCCCACGGCAAGGTGAAGCCGAACCTTGCTGTGTGTGTGTGTGTTGTGTAACGGAACCCGCGAAGTGATTTGGTTTTACTTCGTTTGACATTCCTGCTGGCCAATCCACCAACTTGTAACATAAACACAGAATGCCGTATCTACTAATGTTATTCCCTTCGGGCGCCAACACCACCTCGGAAAAAAAGGAACATCGCAATACCAACTCGACGTGTGGGACGAGCCTTTTAAATTTAGATTTATTTTCTCTTCATCTCTGAAGACTCCGTGTACTTGCTAGTTTATTCATTTGTTTAATAAACGCATCCTCAGTCAAAACGTAAATTGTTACAGGATGATGTAAAATCACCCCGTATAAGAAAATCTAGTCGAGATAGCTCGCTCGAATTTGAAATTTACTAAATTGATATTTTTTTTCGTGACATTTTTGGCTATTTCGACCCATTTTATGAATCAACCCTTAAACATACAAGACTAGCATTTGTTTTTCAAGGTTTTTATTTTACGCTCGGGGTCGTGGGGACGCTACTCACCAAAGTAAGTTTTCTTCACTCCTGCAAAACTACAAGAAAAAAATGTTTTCAGTGCTTAGAGAACGAACACCCTGTATATTAAATTTAAAATTCAACTTTAAAAAATCTGCAGGATATTCCAAAGTCTCAGAACTAGCAATTAAAAAAAATTTTAAATTAAAATTGTGAGATCACAGGCGCCTATTATAATTTTATTTTTTGAATTATTGGACATAATTTAAAAGCAAAACGGTATTAGGGATACATGTTTGTAAAGAGAATTTGATGTAGAATCTTACTCCGGAAAAATATACAGAGGGTTCCATTTAAAAAACCAAAGTTGCATATTTTTCCGGAAAACGAGTAGGCCGTGGAAAAAACTTGTTTGCGCTATTTTATACACCAGGTTCTCTTAGCTAAGTCTCTCCTTTAACTTTTTCCTGTATCTTTAATATTTCAGTAGATACAAGCTGGACAATGAAAAATCAGCCACCCTGTATAGTGACCAGCTTTTATGTTTAAACTTTTTTCATATTTTGACTAATAAAGGAGCTATAGAAGCATCAATTTCCTATATTCAAAATGTCATAGAGGGCGCCACACTGAAAACTGTTTCCCTTGATTTACGGTCTTCTCGCTACTCAGATTTTCAAAGTTCTGAAAAAAATGCTACTAAAAAAAGTTTAACTTCCGCTTCCGGTTTCGAATTTTTTGGAGGTATTTCCGCGAAAATCTCAATTTCGAACAGTTTCTTGATATCAGTACTTCCCATATACCTACCAGTTGGTGGTATTTTCAAGTTATGACACAATGACACAAGCAATTTTGGCACTGCTTGTACCAAACATTTTATTTAATTTAGTCAAATCGTAGTAGAATCGTATAGTAGACCATAATAATTATTATGCATGGCATATTGTAGGGTGCGAACGTGTTTGCCGTTGGGAATTTATTCTAACGGTCCATCGTAATGTTGACCATAATCGAACCATAACCGAATCGAAAAATGTTTTTTTTTTCGGACCCAAACCTTAAGTCTAATTAATTAAAATTAAATCAACTCTTAAGGGCTCCGTAATCCAATTTCTTCACGTCGTTTACCCGCCCAATTATAATTAAAAAATAATAGTGATTCACGTAGCAGCAAATTATCGCTACTAAAGTTAAAATTTTCTATATAAGTGGTTTGGGGCGTATTCTTCATGTAGTATGTCTTGGATGATCTGCAATGCCTGCCTACGTTTACACATGAATTGCAAGTAGTTACGCCCTTTTCTGGTTTACTCTTAATAAGTACCGAACAATTTCTATAAAATGTGGGTGTTTACAGTCCGAAATTACACCACACCGTTCCCTTCCACCCCATTATTTATGTTTTTGATTAATTTTACGATTTATTTCATAGAGCTAACTACCTTTTACAAAAGGGCAAAACAATTAAGGACTTGTTTGTTCTTATATACAAGGTATTTATTTCTTGAACAAAGAACGTGTAAGATTATTTTAAGACGTACTAGACAGGACCTTCCTACTCTCAGGGACATCAATTTTTATTAACCTGTTCAGACACACCCTGTATATACATAGGAATGTTAATAACATTTTTCTAGTTGACGAAAAAATTATTAGGCACACAGATGTAGGTGGTAATATATAAAAATTTGCAATTCGCTTTGTACGTTTTATATGAAACACCCTGTATATAAATTTCAATTGACTTAACCAATTCAAAACTCTTTTCAAAAATATTTTTCCATTTTAAATGCATAAGTTCGTTAATACTTGATATAAATTCAAGGGTGCGTTCACTTTTGAACTGACGAAACAAATGCGTGTCTATTACTAATTTACATAAGGGTAGGGCTTGTAACAACCCATATTATGTAGTTAAACACAGCTGTAGTATAAAAGGACGCCCCTTTGAACTAGACACTCTGCCGTCGTCCATTTAAGTTCAAACAAAACTTTGATGTGTTTAATCAAATTATTGGCGCCCCTAAAATCAAGACGCCTTGGGGCTGGCTGTCGCCTAGGTTGTTGCATTACTGATGGGTCAACCTCTTCCTCTCCCATTCTCTAGCACCTTGTCGTAATAGTTGATTTTATTATGAATAGAGTAAATACAAAACTGATTTTTTTTGTTTGAAATTTTGGCGCCCTTAAATTCTTGTCGCCTCAGGCTCTTACATTTTGGACTGCAAAGACAGTAGTTTAGTTTTTTGCCTTATTGGGTCAACCAATGGGTGTGGTTATATTACAAATAAAATAATTATTTTGGTTGTGATATTTGACGCCTCTAAAACTTTTGCGCCTCGGGCGGCAGCCCAAAATTTTACCCCTACACGAATTAAAATCTTTTCCAGTGTACCTACGTATCGATAGTTAATAATTAATTGGTGCTGTTTAAATTACGATCATGACAAATAATTAATTTTCTGAACGAGTATATTTCGCATTTATTAAAGACATCCAAACACAACGCGCATTGCTCTTCCGGTATTACGTAGTTTTCAATGTGAATTTTCCGCATGATTAATAGACCATGTCCCGGTTCGTTATGCATACATATTCTTTTCATTATCCATTATATCCAAGCAGGAACGCGGCGCGGCGCGCTGCCACCATAATCGTTTTTTTTTCTCGTCTTATTTGCGCGCGAGTGTGTAATCTCAGGAAACGGTTTAAAAATCGGTATGAACTCGGACAGGTATTTACGATTGGACTCATGAGGGAGCAGATAAGTAATTAATTTAAGCGATAGGTAATTAAAACGGGGCTAGGTAAGTAAATGCGGAATGCCGGTGATTACGAGTCGTGATCGTTGAACCATTAATAAACACGCCATAAACTAAGAGATACCTACCTGTGTTTTATCTCCGGTGAAATTGTTAATTTAGATTGTGTTATTGCCGACGTAAATCAATGCAAAACTACCGCGAGGAGACACTAAAAGCACTTCAGAAGCACTGCCCTTAAACTATGATCGTAATCGAACGAAATTCTATATCTTGCCAATCAAGCAATCTGGAAGAGGAAATTATATTCGTGTGCGTGTGTATTTTAATTTTTATTTCCTCATACCTGTTATATATACGTGAGAATAGGGGAGGAGAGGCGCAAAGAGAAGGGGAAGAAGGCAAAAGCACTAAGAGGGGGATTTAATGTAAAATTAGACGGGATTTCAATCTAGATGCCTACCTTCATTTGGTGTTTTTTTTTTGAGAAAAATATAAATTCGTGCAAGGCCAACTGTATATATGAAGTCGCATATATACAGTTGGCCTTGATTCGTGTTACCACTCCTCGATTGTGGCGCCCCCTACAGGAATTGCCGGCCGAAAATATTTTTAATAGTTTTCCCATGAGCGATTTCCTCTACAAAAACTTCTTCCCATTGATGTGAGACAAATAATTTCGATTTAAAGTCGGTACCTTTTTTAAACGAATCATCCTGTATATAACGGCTAGCCAATTAATATTATTGTTTGTCAATCCTTTTAAATGTATTTTAAAGTCGCACTTCATCTGTTTATGTCACCTACAAAAAGTTAATTATTGCTGAATATTAATTTTGATAAATAACCAATTTAAATTTAAAATTCCTTTATGTTGTAATTTATTATTCATTATCTTCTGAGAAGTTCTGTAATAATAATTTACACCATCCGCCTCTTTAATTCTTGCTGTCATTTGCATACACCCAGGACAAATCGAGTCGGTTCCTCTGTATCACTGTTTAGTTTTAGTTAATAAAACCTGTTCATTACAGATTATGTAAAAATATACAGGATGCTCTATTAAAAACTTGTAATAATTTTATGCTACTCTTTAATGAAACACCCTGTATAATTTAAAACAAATTTAAAAGATAGTCCTTTTCCTCTCTTGTAACTTTTAGTTAAAACAGTTTCCGATATTTTAACCAATAAAGGAGTTAGATATGACTCACCCTGTATATAATTTTACTATCATCCATTTCCGAGCAAAATAAACCCTTTTCAAACATAAGTAAGACATTATCATTCATTAAATATAAATCTGTTTATAATTAACCGCATTGTGTGTTTGTCTGTACGTAAATATTATACCGAGAGAGCTTGATTTTACGGTCATAGGTCAAACTGATTAAATTGTACGTCTTTGTAAATTGTAATAATAAATACATAATAAAATACATGTTCATAACAACATTCAAAAATAAAATCAATGTATACGCTATTTATTGTCCTGTTGTTTGACTCCCAAACATTTGACTCACCCTGTATATAATTTTTTTAAAAGATGTTTCCCAAGCTTTTTTAATGTTAAGAATGTTTGAAAGTGTCGTTTAGCGATGTTTAAGAAAATGCAGGGTTTACCTAGCCTTTTTTTTAATATACAGGATGATCTGAATATTAGTAAGATACCATGTATCAAACAAAACTATTAAATCAAAGTGTTCGACTATAAATAATTTAATAACGGTGTCATTTTTCCTGTCAGATTAACGCTTTCCTAATATAGTTTAAAGTTCCTGGTACGTCCTCATTTGCATCTTGTTTATTTCTCTTCTAATTTACATTACATAAGTATCTCATCTAATAAATCTGCAAAATAATTGTAATAATATATTACCAGCCGATACTTCTGTTGGAATAATCATCGTTCAAAACCAGATCTGTTACTAAACGTATCGTATTAAGGACAATTACGATTTATAAACCTCATTTGTGTTTCCTGTAAATCGCTACAGCCTAATTGGGCTTTACTTTATTAATTTACTCCTTAAATTACCAGATAAACTTGGAATTTCTTGTTTGAGTATACAGGGTGAGTGAGACAGAGTGAAAAGCTTGAACGAAGAGTGTAATAGGGAAAAATAGGTACTGAAGGAAAACTGAGGGATTGAGGGGTTGAGAAGTAGAGAGAGAGAGAGAGAGAGAGAGAAACAGAGAGAAACAGGGTTAGGAAGAAGCAAGTAGTGGGACAAAAATAGAACCGATAATTCATTCTGTCTCTCTCGCTCCCTCGCACACGGTATGACTACCTTTCTTTCTTTCTCCCTGTGTAACATTCTTGCAGTTTTTTTTAAACAAACGAGTTTATTAAGAAGAACTTAAGTGAATCACCCTGTATGGGAAACTGCTTTAATTAACAACAACTGGAAAGGTGATCGTTTAAAGGATAAAATCGTAAACAGGTGATAAAACGTGTCGCATTTACTATTTTACAGCTCGTTCGGAGATTAATGTTGTAAACTTAATAATACACGATTATAAACTTTTTTTTTATTGTTGTTGTTCTATTTACACGCACTACAGGTAATTAGATAACGTGATAGTATGTTTAAATGAAAAGATAAGCTCTTGATAACATGCATTCCATTTCATCTTTTTAATAGTTTATTTTATTGTTCGGGAGTGGTCGAAAACGTTTTTGTATAAAAAAAAATGTTTTGTTGTTAAAAATAGAACTTTATTACGTAACACATTTGGATTTGGAACGATATGGGATTGTTTGATGAAATCTTTGGAGGGGTACGTTGTAAAATATTCAGTTTCTCGTAGAAAGGTTATGAAATATAAAAAAATAATTTAAAAAAACGAGTGCATTTTAATTTTTGGTTACCGTGGCAACGAGTTCCTTATTAAAAAATTAGCTCCTATGGAGGACCAACATTTCAAAAATGATGAAATTTTTGAAGATGAGATTACATTTCCAAAGGATTAAGTCAAATTCTTCTTGATACAAGAACGTTTCAAAAATGAAGACACATTTTTTTTGTGAACGTGAAATACTCTGTCGGGTTTGTACGATTCCAAAAATGAATTTTTTTCACCAAATAATCTCCAAAAGAATGAGTCAACGTGTAAGGGGGGAAGAGCAAACAATGGACCGAAGTGTTTAAAATGATTGATTTATTTTTATCTCTTTCGCACTCCCGCTCCCTTCTATCTCGCTCTCTTTCTCTATCTTTGGCTTTGATTTACTCTCCTCTATTTCCAAGATGATGGTGATAATATTTTTCATTAAAAAATGTGTTCTTTTTTCCAGAGGGATTACGCCAAAACCAGGAGTACCAAAACAAATACAAGAAATGATATTGTCCTGTTAAGTAAAAGACCAATAAGCAACTCTACAAGGTAAGGAAATATTCGAACGTAGTGCAGGTCCCTTTTAGCGCTCCCTTAATAGTACGAAAAAAAATATCTAAATGAAAACATTTTTATCCCAAATGCATCTTTGAGTGTGCGTTTTGCAGACCCTTAGGGTTGCTCTTTCTGCAAATTAAGGCACACAGCGCTAATCTAAAAAATTGTTGCATTACCCTGTACAATGAAATAAAAATAAAGCAGGCAACTATCGGATTTCTGTGGTTACGCACCGATTCCTTTTATTTTGAGCGGAAAACTCTTTTATTTTGCATGCGAAGGAGGTGTAAGAAGCCCTAAGAACGAGATAATTGGATATGTAATTAGAAAAAACGAAACGGAAACGAAGCTTTAAAAGTTTTGAATTATTTTTTTTAATACTTGTTTGGAAATTAAGACCTAGGATCTATTCTAACCTAATTTTATTCTGCTTATCATTACTGTAAAAATTCTAAGGAGACTAGCATAACTCAAGATTCGTCAGCTAGTTTTACAAAACAACGGTCGGTTCGAATCTCGTGCGGGACATTTTTTTTTGAAAAGGTTAGATGTCTTGTCCATGGATATTTATGATACCTAAATGTTATACAGCAATAAATTGGAAACTACCAAGAAATAAATTTAATTTCCTGTATAGTCCAGTTTTTACAGAACACATACTATGATTTATATTATCATCTGTATTGTTTCATATTATCGTGTGAAGAGTGTTAATTTTTCAAAACTTCTTTCTATATCTATGTATGCTCTGTATATTTTAAGACCAAGAAAAAACTTCATTTTCTCTGCCCTAAAATTTGTAACCATGTCTTAAAGACAGGCAACCCATCAAACAGATTCTTAAAATTACTTCCTTCGCATTTTTATTTTGAACAAATATTTATTTTCTTAAAATATTTCCATTCCTGGACTCTTTCTTCCCCTACTGTTTTTATTTAAAAGTTCCCCAGTACACGACTCAACGTAAAAATTTGCTTAAAAAGTTCTTGAAATTTAGTAGAATTTAATGACTTGAGGTTCTGTTGGTTAGATAACCAGTTGTACAGACGTGTATAACGTTCGGTATAAAATACAAGGGATAATAAAATGTTTATACTGTAATTCGATCGTGATACAGTGTGCTATTTCTCGTAGCTTTCGTTTCGTATGAATATCGTGGGGGTATAGCTCAGTGGTAGAGCATTCGACTGCAGATCGAGAGGTCCCCGGTTCAAACCCGGGTGCCCCCTTGTTTTTCTTCTACTTTTTTCGTAGTTCATATTTGTTTTGCATTATAGATTTATCTTCATTTTTCAATCTATTTATCAAAATAATAATTAAAACGCACCGTATACCTATGTTCGTACCTCTTACGTTTATAATTTTTTTATAAAATAGCGGTAGAAAAATTTCAATACAGGGCGGGCGTATTACAAATAATAACGGTGATATACACGGTGTGTCAGAATAACAGGTTGGTGCAAAATTTTATATTTTAATATTTCTCGTCCCAAGCAGGGGTTTTCCTAATTCCTAATCGCAACTCCTTATGTGTATTTCCTACTTATTTTTGGAAAACAATTATTCCTTTATTTTCTATACAGGGTGAGTCACAATGGCGTACCATTTTTAAAACGAAATCCGTTGTTAAACCGTGGATATTTCAATAAAAACAAACCAAGGTCATTCCTATTATGAGTATTATGCAATTATTCATCAAATAACATTTTTGTCCTAAACTCTTCCTGTTTGATTTATGATAAATTGACAATGCTTCATTATTGTGTCAAAGACCTTTGTTCTTTAATTTATCGCGAATTACATTTCCTAGTTTTAATTTAGAATCAAGCGAGCTCGTTCGGTTAAATAAGAGACCAAAATCCATTTGATGATCTCTCCTTTGAAAATTTATGAATGGGAAGTTATTATTATAACCATTGACTGTCTAGGATTTTATGACCGCTTGACCTCTTGATCTCTGGGAACTTTCATGTAATAGACGCCTTTATCTGAGTTTGGTGTCGTTTACAATTAATAATCTTCGGTATTTCCTGGTAACCAAATGTGCATGATCCCCCTCCAAAATATTTTAACGAGGCCATTAAAATTCAATTTCCTAAACACCCCGTGTAAATTTTTTGAAAGAAAATTGCAAGAACAACTTCCATTTTGGTACAATGGTACCTATAACAATAACTTGTTTTGTCCATCCATATACGGTGTTCAGCAGCAAGACTCTGGTAGGCGATAAATTCTAACTGTTTGGTGGGCATAATACCGAGTGTCATACATGATTCAATACAACCTTTGTTAGGGACAAACGAGAGGATTTTGTCGAACGGCCGATTGACCTTGTGTGCTTCTTTTTTAACCTTGCTCGACTGCAAGAAGGCAGTAGCCAGAGACTCATGGTCATCGACTTCTGTCTCTTCAGACCAATTCAGGTTGCAAATATCGAACTTTATTTCATTCGATCCATATCTGTATTGAATTAATCAGATTTAATTATTATTTTGAACCGTTTCTTAAGTTTATTGTATTCTGAACTAGTCACGCCGGCCGTACATATAATACACGCAAGCAGCTACCCTGCACACGCCCAAGTGGCACAAAGGATTAAATTTTTTAAAGAAATACTTAAAAACACACATAATTTCGCTTAAAAACAAAGGTACCTACTTATCGTCAAACTATTGTGACACACCCTGTATATAAAATTAAGCCACCCTGTGCAAGTACATTCCATCTGCACAGTTGGTACAACGAATTAAATTTTCTTGAAAATTACTCAAAAATAGTCGGACTTCATTAAATTTGGTTAAGGTTGCGTTCTTGTGACGCACCCTGTATATACAATTAAGTCATTCTGTACACGCCACGTACCCTTTCGAATACATTTTCTTTAAAAAATCCCAAAAACTGTGCCGATTTTGTTTAAAAATGTAAAGTTGCTTATGTACAAGACCTTGCGACACACCCTGTATATAAAATGAAACAATATATTTGCTGCATATTGAACCTACCATTCAAGTTATTTTATGGGTAACAGTTTAGGAGATGCACAATTTTTAACAAATATTAGAAAAAATATATATACAGGGTGTCTCAAATAAGGCGGGCTTGTAACTAGTATCCTGTTCATAAAAATATAAATGTAACACATGAGAAAAACAATCTGCGAACGTTAGACACAATTATTGGTAACATGAATGTTGGTTCCAATAAAGAAAAAGGGAGACTTATAAATTTATTATGCACTCTGTATATTATATCGTACATAATCAAAAACTCTAAACTTTGCTACTGTACACTTAAGCAAAAAGATTGTTTTCTCAATGAAAATTTTATTATTTTGAATTATTACCATCTCAAATTATACGGGGTGTTTCCAAAAAACTGGCCTGCACTGAAATTAAATGATTTTTTTCCATATTTTTAAACGTAATCGGATGAAATTCAAGGTCAAGTTCACAGAAACTAAGTTTGACCTCTAAAGACCTTAAATAACCCCCGATTTACTTTTGTTTTTTCTTAAGATCAAAAAAGCGACTACAAAGTGTTTCGTGTGGGATTTTTTAATCTAACCCAGTCATTAAATTTTATCTTTTCAGAAGATTTTTGTAGGTTGTTCAAGTAGGTGTTGACTGCAATTTAGAAAAAAAAAGTATCCTACGTGGGATTTCTAATGGTAGCGAATTTCATTGTGACGTGTTTTTATGCAACATTTGTCTTACGACCATAACCAGCTTGTATAATGCGTTAATTATTCAAATTATCATCGACAGACGTAGCGATCTTGCAAAACAAAATAACTGAGAATCTTGAACTTTTCGTGGCATTTGTTTTTTTAATTTTCAACGAATGTCGGAGAAAGCCACCCGTGTTTTGTTTATTTGAAAAAAACATCGACAGTTTTATTGATAATCAGAAACAATTACGCATCGATAATAAACAGGGGCGGAACCACTTTTATTTTCCAAACAGGGTGGAATTTTTTCTAAAATACAATATTGTAAAAATAATCAAAATTAAATACAGTTCACAAAAAATTAAAAATAGTATGTAGTGTGCAAATAAAATAAAAAATAGAAGTCGTTTCCGGTTAAACCGGAAGTGTTTGCCAATTTTGGATTAGATTAAAAATTAGTAAATTACCCTCTTACAGCGTATACCAAATTTTATTTCTATATCTTAAAAAATTATGTGGATAATAGGGGTGGCCAAAATCTAACCATCACCTGGTATACAGGGTGTCCCAAAAATACTGTATCTCGATACATTTGCGGACCCATGTTAATAGGAATTTTTCCTCTTATTTATATGAAAGGAACATGCTTTTGACTGGATGCCGTTTCTTTTTGGACACCCTGTATAATAATTCGTGTAAAAATTCAAATTTACAAAAACTGGGAAAAATTTCACTCACCCAAATGTTGTCAACTGCTTAAATATTTTTTCCCTAAATTTTTCTTTTTTTTTCAGAACGACTCGTACAATTTCCTCTTCGGCTTCAACCCTCCGTTCAACTACCTCCAGTAAAACTGTTTCATACGAATCGGTATCGGTTACCAAGCATGGAAGCATCCTCACCAAATCGGCTCCAAGTTTACCAGCAAGGGTGAAACCTCCAGTCATTCTACCGCCAAAAAAAGTCGAGCCCAAGACGGAAAATACCAAAAGATGGTTTGGAGCCTCTGCTAAAACCAAAAATTCGCCAACTACCCAAAGACAAGTAAGGGTTTTTTTTATTATACACTCTTAAAAGTGTCCTAGAAGAACAATTTTTGATTTGAATTCGAATTGGGGGAAAATAAAACAGTTTTAGTTTTGTGAGATACCGGCGAGACGCAAATAGGAAACACATCGACAACTATTGGCGTTAAATGGGGGTTTGCAAAGCGTCGAAATCAAATTCTACCTCAAAAATATAATAAAGGGCGTCTCGCTGGTATTGCCCAAACTTTTAAGACGTGTAGTTTCCGTATTTTCAAAAATTATTGCATGGTGTTTTGGTTAATTTAATACAAAAAATATTAATTTCAGACTAAACCCCTGGCCAAGTCACCTTTATTGTTGCACCACAATAACAATAACAATGAAGTTAAGATCCATGGCAAGCTAAAGAAGCCACCAATTCCGACTTCTAAAGTAACTTCAACGCGGTAAGGAATTTATTTATTCACAAAATGTTCGACGTTAAAATTTAGGCACTTCTCATCAAGACAAAGGGGAAAAACAATTGAATATCTAATCGTCTTTGACCTTAAACCATTCATAAGTTCAGGTTTAAGTGTCAATAATAACTATAATTATTGCTGTTTTGTATGCGCTATGTTGAGGTAAATGGTATTTGTATATTCCACTCAGGCCTGTCCGCGATATCCTAACCTAAAAGAGATAACACGTGTACATTTCAACACGTTACTGACAGCGAACATTTCCATGAAAACAATGAAAATATCCCAGAGTTAATAGTGTAATAATAACCAGAACCGGTCCCAGATTCTAGATTTTTAGCTTTGAGATTGCGCCCTCAATATTTTAAGCCCCTAAGGCGTTGCCTTTCTCAATATTAAATGCGCGAGAAGCCCACAAAAATGTCCCCAGCAACCAAATGTAACCCCTTGGACGTCTAAATCTCCAGCGTTAAAACCTAAATCTCCAAACTTAAACCCTTCAGAATTTTTCTGAATGAAATTTGAAATGAAGGGGTATATCGAAAATTCATCGATAAAATAAGCTTTTCAAAAAAATCCGAAAACGGAAGCGGAAGTTAGACATGTTTTTTTGATAGCTTTTTTTTCAGAAGCAAAATTTTGAAAATATGAGTAGCTGATATGAAAGAAGGCCATAATTCAAGCGAAATATTTTTTTACTGAACTCTCTAACTTCAAAATGGCGGCCGCTATGAATTTTGCAAAATTTTGACTTGAACGCCCCACAACTCAAAAACCAGTTATCTGATCAGGTTCAGCAACAACTTGTTTCAAAGCCCTTTGGCGGTACCAATACCACGGAGAAAAATTTATTTTTAAATCCAAAAACGGTCGCAACGGCGCTCTTCGAAAAATTGTGAAATTTTTGAAAAATTATTACAAAAAAACTGGCCACACGATTTTGTTTAAATTTTTTACACTTATGCAGCTTGGTGTTAGGTACATTTTCGTTTTCTGATTAATGCTATAATTTCACTGTGGCGCCCTCTACGAGGTTTTGAAAATCGGAAATTGATGCTCTATAGCTCCTTTATTAGTCAAAACATGAAAGAAGTTTAAATATGAAAGTTATTCAGTATATAGCTCTGCATTCTCCTAAATTTATATCACGTATACAGGGTGTTTGGTTTTCACAGTACAATAAGCAACTGTGTTATTTTAAATGAAACACCCTGTATATTATTATATAACTGAATGCAAAATTGAATTGTCTATCACATAGTATAAGGGAGTCATATAGCTAAAATGTACGGTTGTTGAGAAAATCGCGAACTTCCGCTGCGTTAGTAAATTAGATGCCTGTCTCTCTTCTGTACGTATCGAACCCGTATAGTCCGGTATTTCTCGCTATGCATTCTAGTGATTTCCAAAGCTGCCTCGCAAACTACTGTTAAATACCAAAAACGAAATGTTTATTTTTAGTATGGGAAAGATTGCCCGCCTAGATCGTCAGACTTAGACTTTACGGATATTTATTTTCTTCAGACGGTGTATACAAAAATGTAATTTTAAGCGTACGTAAGTGGCAATAAATCGATTAACACCTCGTATTGAATACATTTTCTTCTCAATCAAAACATTGAAAATACCCAGTACCGGCCCCAGGTTAAATTGTTTAATTTTGATATTCCGCCCTTAACATTTTAAACATCTCAGGCGGATTGCCTTTAATACAGTTCAACCATTTAAAAATATTTAAAGCAGGAATGGGTCTATAAACATTAAAACAGCGGAGGAACTTTAACCTACTACTGGCCGTTTAGGTGTTCAGACTTAGATCCTTACAAACTTTTTTCAAGAACAATCAATGAAAAATGATTAATTCCAGCATACCCTTGTTCGCGTTAAGTTATTGTCAATAAATTTATTATTGAGCATTAAAACGTAGAAAGGAATTCCCGATTGTCTTTTATTGACTTTCATTGTCACTTCTTCTCTTCCATTGATTAATGCGGCATATTTGCATTTAATGTTGGTTGAAATTGCTGCTATATTCCGTTATAACAATGAGTCACTTACAACAATAACGATTGTTCAGGAGTGTACGTTAATTACAGACAAGTGTTTAATTCCTTGTGTATGTACTTAGTTATTGAAGGTTATCAGATGCGAATAAGAAACTTAAAAAGCTGAATCTCACGTGAATGAATAGTTGAGCAATAAATTCGTGAGATACTTGCATATCTAATTAATGAGCTTTCATAAAACTTCGCGTGTCTGCTCTTAACTTTTCTTTATAAATGACAGGGATTCAATGGTACACAAAGGTTAATCAATGATCCTCCACGTAATGGACTGAATCGAACTCTGCGTGCTTTGGAAATTACAGGACCGGGCTTAAACTCTTAGAGGACGTGACGTAGTACCGTATATTCAGGTACGAAGCCAAGTTTACGCAGTGACGAGGATCAAAACGCCTTCTTGATCTCATACAGGGTGTTCAGAAATTATAGGACCAGGTCTTAACGGATTCTGTTTCGAGGACAACTTTACCCCACAGAAAATTCGATAAAAAAAATTCACGATGACAAGGATTAACATACTTTGATCTCATACAGGGTGTTTAGAAATTATAGGACCGGGTCTTATCGGATTCTGCTTCGAGGGCAACTTTACCCCACAGAAAATTCGATAAAAAAAATTCACGATGACAAGTATTAACATACTTTGATCTCATACAGGGTGTTTAGAAATTGTAGGACCGGGTCTTAACGGATTCTGCTTCGAGGACAACTTTACCCCACAGAAAATTCGATAAAAAAAATTCACGATGACAAGTATTAACATACTTTGATCTCATACAGGGTGTTTAGAAATTGTAGGACCAGGTCTTAACGGATTCAGCTTCGAGGACAACTTTACCCCACAGAAAACACGATAAAAAAATTCACGATGATAAAGATTAACATACCTACTTTGATCTCATACAGGGTGTTTAGAAATTATAGGACCAGGTCTTAACGGATTCTGCTTCGAAGACAACTTTACCCCACAGAAAATTCGATAAAAAAAATTCACTTTGATCTCATACAGGGTGTTTAGAAATTATAGGACCAGGTCCTAACGAATTCTGCTTCGAGGACAACTTTACCCCACAGAAAATTCGATAAAAAAATTCACGATGACAAGGATTAATATAGTTTGATATCATACAGGGTGTTTAGAAATAATAGTACCGGGTCTTAACGGATTCTGCTTCGAAGACAATTTACCCCACAGAAAATTCGATAAAAAAAATTCACGATGCCAAGGATTAACATACTTTGATCTCATACAGGGTGTTTAGAAATTGTAGGACCGGGTCTTAACGGATTCTGCTTCGAGGGCAACTTTACCCCACAGAAAATTCGATAAAAAAAATTCACGATGATAAAGATTAACATACCTACTTTGATCTCATACAGGGTGTTTAGAAATTATAGGACCAGGTCTTAACGAATTCTGCTTCGAGGGCAACGTTACCCCACAGAAAATTCGATAAAAAAAATTCACGATGATAAAGATTAACATACCTACTTTGATCTCATACAGGGTGTTTAGAAATTATAGGACCAGGTCTTAACGAATTCTGCTTCGAGGACAACTTTACCCCACAGAAAATTCGATAAAAAAAATTCACGATGACAAGTATTAACATACTTTGAGCTCATACAGGGTGTTTAGAAATAATAGGACCGGGTCTTAACGGATTCTGCTTCGAAGACAATTTACCCCACAGAAAATTCGATAAAAAAAATTCACGATGACAAGGATTAACATACTTTGATCTCATACAGGGTGTTTAGAAATAATAGGACCGGGTCCTAACGGATTCTGCTTCGAGGACAACTTTACCCCACAGAAAATTCGATTCAAAAAATTCACGATGACAAGGATTAACATACTTTGATCTCATACAGGGTGTTTTGAAATTATAGGACCGGGTCCTAACGGATTCTGCTTCGAGGACAACTTTACCCCACAGAAAATTCGATAAAAAAAATTCACGATGACAAGGATTAACATAGTTTGATCTCATACAGGGTGTTTAGAAATTATAGGACCGGGTCCTAAGCTCCTAACGGATTCTGCTTCGAGGACAACTTTACCCTACAGAAAATTCGATAAAAAAAATTCACGATGACAAGGATTAACATACTTTGATCTCATACAGGGTGTTTAGAAATTATAGGACCGGGTCTTATCGGATTCTGCTTCGAAGACAACTTATCCCACAGAAAAATCGATTTAAAAAAATTCACGATGACAAGGATTAACATATTTTGATCTCATACAGGATGTTTAGAAATTACAGGATAGTACTTTAAGTTCTTTAGACGTCACGTGGTGCCTTATACATTCTCTTACGAGGTCAACTTTCCCCCAAAAGAGTTGCGATTACAAAATTTTCGAGTGACAAGGATCAACGCTCTCTAGACCAGTTCGAATTAAAATTTGAATATTAATTGGAAGATTTAAATCCGTACAAAACAAGACTGTGAAGAGTCAACAGACTGATAATAGTTAATTCGAAGTAAAATGACGAAAGCTATCAATGATGCTAAAAATAAATCCTTTTAATAGACTTTGAGATGCGAAAATAAATTTTTATAATGGATTTTCTAATGACAAATCGTAATGAAGCCTTAAAAAAATATCAAAGCGTCGTCTTCGGTTGTAATCTAAGAGCCCCATGCACGGTTACGCTTATTTTAACCTTCAAACAGGAAGTTGTATCGCATTTTATTTATAAACACGTTAATAAGTAAATACTAAGTGGTTTAATTAGATAACTTGTCAGTGTTTAAATATTATACGTGAATAATTAAATGTTTTTCACTACAGCTTGGCGGCGCGCTTCTTCTTTACAAGTTTACACCTGCAATAAAAATTAAAAAAGATTAAGTACGTAGGTAGGTACAAAATGAAGAATTTGTACACTGGCACCAGTCTGGATTTATTTTAAATGGAAATGACCCCATAAAACCATAAAGGAAACCCTAATTAGTATCCCATAAATTATTAAACATAACAAGTGGAGGAAGGAGAATATAATTGGGGGGGGGGAGAAAATTAAAGGAAGACAAGCTTACCCCTTCCCTTGTCCAAGAGTGGAGAACGCAGACTAGGGACCAATAGGGACTGTGATACGAACAAGGAAGAGAGGACGGGTTTCTGATATAAGAGTGTTGTTAAATGATAAGTACGAGGGGGAGGGGTAGAGTGGGGATAGTTAAAAGAAAGGGAAAGAATGGGGAAAAGAAGAAAAACTAAGGGAAACGAATAAAGAGAGTGGGGTGGGGGTGTTGAAAGAGCAAGGTTATCCCAAACTAATTATCGATTATTATCAAAAGATTAATCACTCAACCGATAACGACAAATTTATCAATTATTGATAACAAAAATAATCAAGGCTTACTTCTAATTTATTTTGCTGTAAGGAATTTCAGAGATTTCTCTATCATTTATTAAATTACTATGGATGTTTAATAATTTTGACATTTTGCAGGGCAAAAAATCGGGAGCCTGTTATTTCAGGAGTAATTGTCCAGGTCAGCGTTGTAACACCAAAGCGTTTATTATTACAGCAAGATAAAAGAAGTAACACAACGGGAAATTGAAATGTCATACCGTAGATTTAAAAAATTATAGATTGCGCCAAAATTATGCCATTCTAAACACATCGTATCCATTATATGGGGTGGGACAAACCCTTCTCTTGATCATATGGGCTGAACGCATTCCATCCTTGTTTTACAACCCATTTCCCTTAGATTGGATGCTGACTTTACTTTGTCCTTCTTCACTCTCTATAGGTTTCCTGATGTTATTTTTCACTTGTTGGCTAAATTCTTTTGTTCCATTCATTTTCTGCAATAAATACAATCCCAAGCTACTTTTGACTTAAGGGATGAAAATGACCCATGGTATTATTGAGAGAATATTGAGACATCGGACCAACAACGCCCGGTTTCAAGTCGACTGTAACTAAAGAACTAAAGTCCACTTTAACTTTAAAGTCGTATTTAAAGTTGACGTGTTTCATAATGGTAGAGGTGGGCGGAGCTACTCGACTTTATGTCGTCACGTGATAGTCATGTGACTACCTCACAACCAATAAAACCGCGCCATTCTACCGGTTACTAAGCAAAATACCATGTAAACACAAGCGACCTGTCAAAAGAAGCAAGTGAGGTTATGTGTCCACTTTAACTTTTAAAGTGAAGGCAAGCGCGACTTTAAAGTTACATTATGAAACACGATTTTTACTTTAAAGCCAACTTTAAATTTAAAGTTGATTATGAAACCGGGCGGAAGACATAGGACGCTGACGAAGCTTGTAAGGGGAAACTTTCGAAGCACATTCTTTTCTTTTACAAGCTATCTACTCTTTTTTAAGCTCAATAATGCGCCCGCCATATGTTTTAAGTGCAGTATAAAAGAAACTTTATATTACTTCATGCTTCTGAAGTTGCTGCACTTGTTTTTTTCGAAATCTTCATGATATGCTTTTTAAGAGTTTACGTCTTACCCTTATCCTTTTCTTTCCCTTGCTAAAAACAAAGACAGAGAAGTTTAAAATCGGGAACCAAGATTTATGATTTCAGTTCCCTTGCAACAAGTGTCTGCCTCTGCCTTTCTTCGTAAGAAATTCAATCATTTCCAATTTCAACCTTACAAAACTAATCACACGTTTCGTAAGTCCGGAGTCTGTCGATAACCATTTTGTATTTTTTATTAGTTAGCAGCCCCGCCTTCCGCGTTTCACGTTGTTTTACGATAAAAACTCTTTCGTTATCAGTGAACCGGTCGAATCAATAGTTTTTTGCCCTTTCCTGACAAATTCGTATTATGATTAAAAAGTCGTCGTCGAAAATTAACCTTATTTTGTAGTGTACGTGGTAAAAAGCGAAATATAAAAGGTAGACTTGCACGCGAAGGTTGGCAAAGTAAGTGGAGGGGATAAAGTAATATACAGGGTCGGATTTAATGTATTTTTAAAGAGGAAAGTAAGGAATCTTCTTTTTCTCGAAACCCAGATGATAACAGAAGATAAAACCAGATGCCAGAGAATTTTGAAAATTTGCGAAAATATCAATTTTTGGGATTTTAACAGAGTTTTCAATTTTTATCGAAATTTTCGCAAGTGTACAGGGTGTGTATAAACAACACCAACAAACTTCGGGAGGTGATTCCTTAGATCATCTTAAGAAAAAAAGTTCCCATGAACAGGTATCCTAAAATGCTTCTGAGGGGAGCTACTGCCCCTTCATGGGGGCGAAGAAAATTTCAATTTTAATTAATATCTCAAACACCCTTGAATATAAAGTAACGAAATTTGGCATACGGTTTAGTACAAGGCCACCTTTACTTAAGGCCAGTAAGTGCAAACTGTGACGTCACAACAGACGATCCACGCTAAGCATTGTGCTATATGGGATATACTCACAATTCCAAACAACATCTTATTTTAAATAACTGTACAGTTGATACATTGGAGATATAAGATCTTACTATTACTTATAAAACCTGCGTAAACATTTTATTGCATACATTATGAAATAAAGTACAATAAAATATAAATAAATCGATAAAACCACTTTAATAAATCAATAACTCACGCAACACAAATCAATTTCACGTACCTTTTAAATTTCTGTGAAAATACAATAAACTTAAAATAATTTAAATAACAAAGAGCATATAAGTTCAACTAGGTCATACGTATTTAATTTAGTTTAATGGTATTTGTATAAATAACATAGAAATACAAGTACCTAGTATGTAGTAATAAAAACGCCTAAATTCTAAATAAAGAAATCTCCTAAATAAAAAAATACCTACGCTACTTGAATTAACATTGAAATAGACATTATGTTTATAATAAATCAATCATATTTTGGACTTTGGAATAACAACTAAAGACTTGAACCAGTTGAACTTAATTTTGATAGTTTTCGTTTTGCTGGTTTACGGTCTTCTTTAACAAGAGTGGCCGACTTTTTCTTTTTTTTTGCCGATTGTTTTTCTTCCTCAATTTTATTCTTCAAAATCTTTGAATAATTATTAAGGAGGATATTGGAAAAAATATCGATACACATTTTTGCTTGTGTCATTCTTGATGTACCACATTCACATGTTTCATTTAATACAATATCTTTATAAATCAACATTTCAAAAGACAAATGTTTTAAAATTCGTTTTTGTGAACAGCAGCTTCGAAACTTGATTTCAAACATGTCTGATATTAGTGTTTTAAATAAGACATACATTTTACCAACAACGTCTACAAAATACTCTCTTGGCCATTTAAGACCGCCCCTATCAATACTCTTAATGTATTTGTAACATTCGCTCTCTGCAGCTATCAAATCTATTTCCATAGTTCTGTCATAACACATGAATGCTCTACAGATATTACATTTAAATTTCTTTGTCATTTTGTTAACTATATATCCGGCAATGTATATTAAGACACCCGTGTCACTTTCAGGTATGATTTCATCATTGGAAATTATCAAAACGTCTTCAAAACTTTCTAAAGTGCCAAATTCCTCCCTATCTTCTGTAGAATAAGCCTCACAACTATTTAAAAAATCAGTCAATTGAAATTCACCTGTATTCGCGGATTTTAACTTCAGCAGACTAATAATTTTGAGCCTCTGCTCAGATTCCAGTATTTGGGTTACGGATACGTGATAATTTCCGCCACTCATTTGGCGATATTGTCCAAATCGCGCTTCCAAATCATCCGTCTGGAATTTTCCTAATAAAACGTACTCAAATCCTAGCGAATTGATTAAATATTTGGAAAGCGCTATTAACGTTTTGGTCAAATGAGTTACTGCCACTTGCGTTTCCGCAGTCAATTTACCGTTTCTCTTGCCTTGTTTGGAATTAGATTCACCTTGAATGTGTAATGTATCCCATTTATTTAACCAGTTAACCATTTTTTCCAGAAATATAAGTTTTTCATCATTGTTATGGAGAAGTGCACCACTAAATGAGTCTCTTAGTTCAGTACCTTTGTATCTGGATTTGCAATTAACGACTTTCCACCATCGCGAAATCAAGCCTAAAAACTTTGTAGTATCTTCGACAGCCGACGGTTTGTCTTTGTATATTTCTCGTAAAGCAACAATATTTTTATCGTCAAACAAACGTACACAAAACTTTACGTTTTGTCTTTCGAGAGATGATGGATATAGAACCTTTCTCGATAATGACGGCGCTAGTTTTATTACGTTATTTTCCTCACGTGCATATACATTTTTCAAATCACTAAGACTCGAAAATATTTTGTTACAACATGTTTCATCACAATCAGTTGAACTAGCATCATACATGGTTGGCGGTATATCCGGTACTATAAAAGTTTGTTTGCTATCTTTTTGATTCAGCCAGTTATTTCGTATAGATTTGAAGGCATGAACTGAGTCAAATAAAATAAAAATTTCCTGTGTTGTATCACTCGGATTTCGAAACGAACATGTTAAGGTACCACCACATATTTGTTCAAACATTGCCCGATTAACCCTGTTATTGTCAGATATTATTGCTACCACTTGGTAACCAGTTTGATATAATATTTTTAAAACTTGAAGGATCAATTCGTGTAGATACCCTGAATTTAAAGTCGCAATGGGGAAAAGACCAACCACATCTTTATTACGTGAAAGAACAGATTTAATCATAAAAGTCTGAATTGTTGATGCAGCTGTTTTATTTACTTTGTTGTTATCATTTCCACCACACAAACCCTGTATTTTACCACCTTTATATTCGACGGTAGATTTGACATATATTTCATCCAGCATTAAACATACAATGTTTTCTTTTTCCCCTAAGAATTTTAATTTATCCTCCAAGTACTTAATGTGACTTTTTCCAATGCCAGAATTTTCAGTACCGAGTTTCATGGATAAGTTATTTAACCACTTTGGATGTGGTAACGTTAACATACTGGAATTTCTTAAGTGTTTGTATGCTCCGGGATATGTGTAGTAAATTAGACTTGCCCAAATTAACGTTTCTGCTGAATATCTATTTTGTTTGCAAAGAATCAAGCTTGTTTGTTCCCGTAGAAACTTCACTATTGATAATTTTTCAGAGCATGCTTTGTTGTTCTTTTCTAGAAGTTCTGTAAATATTGTAACGATTTCTTTTAATTTTGCGTCTGTTTCGTCGTCGGGACTCGGAAGTTTTTCGATCTGTAGACGTAAATATGTAATCAACCTCTTAAATTTTGACCAAGAATCGCATTTATTTTCCTTTCCCAAAATTTCTTTGATTTTTCCATCACTAAATTCAAAGCCTCTGTTAGATATTTGAATACTTAAATCTTTCCGAATAATTAATGTTGAAGTTATTTTCAATTGAAAAGTAGAATTCATATGCGTATTAAAGATGCACACAACGTCGCTAGAACTTTTTACATGCAGGTCCTCAGCTTTAATAAGTGTAAGTTGCTCTAAGTAGTTTTTCTTAAATAAATCGAAATTTTTGATAGTGTCTTTTTCCTCTGCTAACCGTAGGGCGACTTTTTTTCTTTTGCTAATTTCTTCGGTTCGTACATTAGGATCTTTACGTTTATTAGGTACATTTACAGTCATATAATCAGGTTGATTTTCAAATATTGTAGGATAAGCATCATCCGTTAATTTCAGCCGAGTTCGGGGTACAATTAATTCCGATCCATCAGGTTTGACCGCGCGATCTTCGCGAATTATAAATTTTTCCGCAAAATGTTTGATGCATATCCTTGACGCATTCGTAATTTCAAAATTATCACGATGAATTGCGCGAATCCAATGATTTTGTCTTGTGACATCTTTTGGAAATCTAAACATTGAAGTGGACTGATCAGAATTTCTGTAATTACTCCTACAGCAAGGAACGCAACACAACGACGGCATTTCAAAAAATTCACGAATAGGTAGGTACTCTTATTATACTCGTATAGGTAATTAATATTGCTTAGAGCGATATAAAAGTGTTTCCAACGTTGAAGTACTGCCATACAGCCATATGAGTACTACTACCGCGTTCTAGCAAGTTCAAGACGGGTGGATCGTCAATCGTGACGCAGCAGCAAGAGTGGGGATGCACTTGCTGGCCTTAAGTAAAGGTGGCCTTGTTTAGTACTAATATGTGTTACTATCTGACAGTATCCAAATAAAATTATTAAACCAGAGGCTTTCCAAACGGGGGGGGGGGGGCTGCGTCATTTTCACTTATTATTTTTGTAATGTTAGATTTTATTACCAATGTGAGTCAGTAATCTGATGCTACGCTAGAAAGTGCATAAAAATGGTGCTCTTGATTTTTTTTGTAAGATTAGCCATTTCCATAAAAACTCGATTTAAACATTTTTCTCCTTCAGGTCGAGATAAAACTTTTTTTATTTAATATTTATTTATTAACTTTAGATTCAGAAAACTTATAGATAATGGATAACAACTAGACAACTTTAGACAATAATGGTTATCTAAACAAAAATTAAAGATACATCACAACAAAGAACTGAAATTTTATTCGCCCCTCTGCCCTCTCAGAAGCATTTTAGGGCACCTGTTTATGGAAACGTTTTTTCTTAAGATGACCTAAGGAATCGCCTCCCGAAGTTTGTCGGTGTTGTTTATATACATCCTGTATAAGTATACTATACATTATTTAAAAAAATGGACGAAATTTTCTATCATTTGAAATCAAAACAAAAATTGAATTTTGAAAATTTGTACAAAGACAAATTTCGACGGTTTTCAACAGTTTTTTTTGTATTTTTCCCTAAATATAATTCTCTGTCTAAAGGGGGCTGTATATGGCGCCATTTTTTCTTGAGATTTTTTTTACTCTCATTGGTTAAATTTGGCGGTAAATTCAAATTTAACCAATGAAAACAAAAGGAAAAATTCGCGTCTGTATGAAGACCCCTTTAATAATATCCACAAATCAAAAAACTGCCCAAATTATTGTTTAAAACCAAATCCTGTTAATTTTCCCCTTAAATTTCCCAAAAATCTCTTCTTTAAACCAATTCAAATTCAATTGAATACGTCCCTGTGTTGTTGAGCATTAAATGATCCCCTGCCCCCTCAATTCCCTCAACGGTCACTTCCACAGTCATTTCAAACAGTGTACGTTGCCAAGGTAGCACATTGCGTTTGTTGCATTTCCAAAGTTGTTTACACTTTGATTTACACGTTGATTTTTTATTAGTGTACGGTTTTTTGAGTTTCGGAACGTATTTTCCGCGTCGGCGTGCGTTATGGAAATTAAACGGGCAGATAATTTCCTGTGATGTTTATGTGTTATGATATAAATTTACGCAATATAATAATTATTATTATTTAGTGCACTGTTACAAAAAAGTTTATTTAATGCTCCAGTGAATTGTGAGAAAATTATATTCAATTTATGGAATCTGCGAAGCTTAAAAGTACAGCACGTGTTGTGAACTAAATACAGGTTTTTAAAAAATAAATCGTTAAAACAAAATATATACAGGGTGGATAAGGAGAATTTTGGTTTAAGACTGAAGAAAAACCAAAAAGTAGCCCCACAAAAAATTGTGGTGAACATTCTAATCATCCTGTATATTTATTGTTTCCTAAAGAAAAGCAAAAGAAACCCATCACCGCAGATAATAGTTTTTCAGAAGGTTTTTAATTTACAACGGCTTCTAACTAAAACTTAACGGGTTTTTTTAGTCAATATTATTTTCTGGTTAAAATTTTTGTAAATAAGGGGGGGGATAAATTAAAAGAAGTGATTATAATTAATGAGTAAATACTGAACTAATTTCCAGATAGATAATAAATAAATCCAGTCAGATTTAAGAACATGAGAATTTGAAATATTAAAGGGGACCGAAGGGGGGGAAAATAAATGGATGTACCACTTAAAGACTCGACGTTCGTACTTTCTAAAAAAGGAGAATAGACAATTATTAGCATACATAATAATTATAACTTAAGCGTAGCGTGAGTGTTCGAATTTCACTTCTTCTAGTTTGCAGAGAGTTCCATTCCGTTGATTACTTCTCGGTTTATTTTCAATCTTTCCGGACCACTTTTAATAAATATTTTCTTAGAAATGAAAGCAGTGCATTGTACACTTGCCAAGTATGTATGGTTCCGACAAAAAAAAGAAACTGAACAAACCTTGCAGATGTTTAAGGTCAATTGGCGAATAAAACCACAGATTTCTTAGGAAAAATATTTTGGGATTTAACAGGAAGAACAGTTGGTCTGATAAAAAGTTGAATCATTTTGCGTTTGTTTATTATTTTATATTATACAGGGTGCTTTTTTGTATTCCTACAAAATGTTCACGAAATACATTAAGGAATCCCAAAACAATATAGAAAAGTTGAGGGTGTAAAGAGAGGAGAAGTAGGAAGACGAATGAGAGAGGGGGGAGGGAGGTTTGCCTCAAATAAGTAGGGATTCGTTTCTAACCTAAACGTCTTTCTTCTAAGATATGTCTTCATTTCTATAACGCAAGCTCTTCCAGTTGTCTCGAACATAACCCAAATTGTATTCTCCTCTAACTCAATAATTTCCACTTTTCTTTGAACCCTCATTCGTTTCTAACCCAAGCTCTTCCACTGTTGTTTAGTGAACGTCTTTTGCTATTCTCTAAGCCCATATTTTCCTCCCTGGTCATATTCTAAGGTAATGTCTTCGGTTCGTCTCTAATTGGTTGTTCTTCTCTAAGCCTGCCCCCACCAGCCGTCTTTAACTTGAGCCTTGCCACTTTTCTCTAACCCCCCTTCGCAATCTAAGTTCTCCTAGCTTCTCCTACTTTTTCCCCTAGATTCTAAGCTAATGTCTTCGGTTCGTCTCTAATTGGTTGTTCTTCTCTAAGCCTGCCCCCACCAGCCGTCTTTAACTTGAGCCTTGCCACTTTTCTCTAACCCCCCTTCGCAATCTAAGTTCTCCTAGCTTCTCCTACTTTTTCCCCTAGATTCTAAGCTAATGTCTTCGGTTCGTCTCTAATCCAAGCTCTTGGCTGTTCTTTAAACCTGCCCCCACTAGCCGTCTTTAATCTTGAGCCTTGCCACTTTTCTCTAACCCCCCTTCGCAATCTAAGTTCTCCTAGCTTCTCCTACTTTTTCCCCTAGATTCTAAGCTAATGTCTTCGGTTCGTCTCTAATTGGTTGTTCTTCTCTAAGCCTGCCCCCACCAGCCGTCTTTAACTTGAGCCTTGCCACTTTTCTCTAACCCCCCTTCGCAATCTAAGTTCTCCTAGCTTCTCCTACTTTTTCCCCTAGATTCTAAGCTAATGTCTTCGGTTCGTCTCTAATCCAAGCTCTTGGCTGTTCTTTAAACCTGCCCCCACTAGCCGTCTTTAATCTTGAGCCTTGCCACTTTTCTCTAACCCCCCTTCGCAATCTAAGTTCTCCTAGCTTCTCCTACTTTTTCCCCTAGATTCTAAGCTAATGTCTTCGGTTCGTCTCTAATCCAAGCTCTTGATTGTTGTCGAAGCCTCTCCCCACTAGCCATTTTTAAACTTGAGCCCTGCCACTTTTCTCTACCCCCCCCCCCTTCGCAACCTAAGTTCTCCAAGCTTCTACTACATTTTCCCTTCGCATTCTAAGCTGTCTTGGCTCTTCCCTAATCCCAAGCATACTCTTCTATTCTCCTTGAACCCAATTTTTTCACATTTCCCAGAGCCTCCCTCCACGAACGTCTCGATTCTTCTCTAACCTAGTCACCTCCCCCGTTTCCCAGCCTACTCTGACCCAAACCTTCCCCGTTGCCTCTTCTTTAATCTCTTCCACTGTTCTTCAGTCTACTCTACCACTGCTTATCTTTCCTAGTCCTTCCATCCAGTTCACTTTTTTTTACTACTCCTTTCTTCTTTACCCCTTTAAGACTGAAGCAAAATAATTGCTCTAAAAGGTGAATGAATGTATTTATTTTAATTATACAGGATGTTTCGAAAGAAAATCTGTTAGGTGTTTCTTGAGATAATTTGTTATTAAATTATGTTGGTACATTTTGATTTATTGTCGTAAAAATCCAGTGGCGTAGGTGTGTGGGGGATTGCTCGATTCAGGGAAGAGTTCTTGTTGGATATGGGAAAGTCGACCATATTTGTAAAGAATCCTGTAGGTGCCACGAATCTCTGGCGCAAGAAGTTTATTATACGAACACCCACGGACAAGATCATTTTCTTCTATATTATAATTATTACACACGCTCACGTTAGCCTAATAATTATTATCTGCAAGTTAAATTACGGTGCGAGGATTAGCGAACAAAATTTCATCAAATTCGAATACAGTACAATTAAAAAAAACAATCAGCCAAGTCAAGTCACGCCACGCCGTATTGCTTTAATAATGACTGATAAAATCATTGCTAAAACAAACCTACGCTTGTTTAAATATTTAAACAATGATTTAACCTATTTTTCTTTCACGCAACCACAAAATCAATTAATTCAACCAACACGGTAAAGTTTTTGGCTATGCCGAAAGCCACTGGTTGTGTTACACGGCATTTTTTTAATTGTTCAAGAATAAAAAAAAAATTTAAACGAACGTTGAATGCTTGTTATTATTCTTCAATAATTCTTCTTATCCGTGATATTAAAATTGGGCGGGTAGGCAGGCAATATTTGTTTGCCAACCAATGCCGCCTCTAATGTTAAATTTTTCTGAGTGCATAACATATTATTATTCATTGAGACAGCTGTTTAAAAAAAATAATAGCTTGTATGTTAATTCGTGTTGCCTGAAATGGTGCTGCCTTCGAATATTTCGTGAGTAGTTCATGACTGAAGACAGGATTTTGATGCTTAAAGGAAGATGACGTTTAGAATTATTAATAAGGCGCCACGGATGTTACAATGATATGCAAATCAAGCCAAGCATGTAATTAATCTGATTTAATTAAGAAAAAAGTGACGGGAAAAAGTTTCAAAGTTATAAAACATCAATTTTAAGATTTAGGTACTTGTAACAGTTACCTACACGTACCTACCTAAGCAAGAAAATTCCGTTTCGATTACAGTTAACGAACGCCTTCCACTATTAATTTAAAATTTTTTACGTCATAGTGATGCGCTCATTTAGGCTAACGTAGAAATTTATTTAGAAATGAACTCGAACGTTTCTTTCCCATGCAATCTCAATTCTCCCCCTTTCCATTTAATTTGAAACACCCTGTAGAAAATAATTACGGGGGAAAAGTAAACGATTTTTGGGTTACATATGGTGGGGGAAGGGGGAGGTGATGGAGCATAGAGGAAAAGGTGGGGGTTGGTGGAGAAGAGCCGGGGGGATGGGATTAAAAAGAATAAGGAATATTGAATACTAGCTAGCAGAACTATGTAGGTTGGGTTAGAGATGGGTAGGAGGGCAGGTTTTAATCCTACTGAAGATGACAACTTGGTTCTAAAACCCCTTTAGGCTTCCAAACATATTTCTAGTAAGAAATATTTGTAATTCAATTAAAATAATGACTCCCATACTTCTAAAAAAAATGTTTTTGCGCAACGATAACATATCTTCTTGATTTCACTTCGATAAATATTCGGATCACGAACTTCCTCGACTTTCAGTTTAGAGAATATTTTTTCACATTTCCATTGTATCAAACTAAATGTTCACACCGGCATGACGAAGAAACAGATGGGGAACGGGAACCTACGGTAGTCTTCTTTCTTGTGTAGAGCATTAGCGAATGTGGGTCACCATTCAGACGTGAAAGACGACAGGAAATCCTCCTTAAACATGCCACGACGATACAGAGTTGGCCGTGAAACGAATTCGTTATTTTTGCCAATTAAAAACTTTTGTTAAATACCTACGTGAGAGAGTAGGTCGAGAAAAGAAACTTCAAAACTTGTTTAGTGCATTGAGATGCACTTTTTTTCCATAATTGTGTACGTGGAATTGATTTCTATTCTATGGTGGTACATACTATTACATACATTTTATTTGATAACTGATAACAGACGGAGGTTACCAAATTCAAACCCCCGGTATGGATCTGATTGGTCAGTATTAAAAGGAACATCCTGTGTATATTAAAATAATATCGGATTCATATTGAACATCCAGTATATGCGAGAATTGCGAGAGGTTGGTCAGAAAAACACTAGAATTTTTAAAGTTTTTACGTTCCCATACCACCACTGGTATGGTAGGTATAGGCATCATGAAAATTTTCGAAATTGAGATTTTCGCCGATAGTATACGTGTTTTGGACCTCTAGGAACCCAAAAGAGTGGTTTAGACGTTTAGAAAAAATGTCTGTGTATGTGACACCTCTAACGGAAAAACTATTGAATCGATTTTGATGAAATTTGAAATGAAGGGGTGTATCGAAAATTCATCGACAAAATAATCTTTTCAAAAAAATCCGAAACCGGAAGCGAAAGTTAGACATGTTTTTTTTGGTAGCATTTTTTTCAGAAGCGGAATTTTGAAAATCTGAGTAGGGGATATGAAAGAAGACCATAATTTAAGGAAAACAGTTTTTTGCCGGACTCTCTAACTTCAAAATGGCGGCCGCTATGAATTTTTCAAAATTTTGACTTTAACGCCCCATAACTCAAAAACCAGTTATCTGATCAGGTTCAGCAATTTGTTTGAAAGCCCTTTGGCGGTACTATATCATGGAGAAAAAATTATTTAGTAAATCCAAAAATTATCGCAACGGCGCTCTTCCAAAAATTTTGAAATTTTTGAAAAATTATTACAAAAAAACTAGCCACACGATTTTGTTTAAATTTTCTACACTTATGCAGCTTCGTGTTCGGTAGATTTTCGTTTTTTGATTAATGCTAGAATTTCACTGTGGCGCCCTCTAGGAGGCTTTGAAAATCGGAAATTGGTGCTCGTGTAGCTCCTTTATTAGTCAAAATATGAAAGAAGTTTAAATATAAAACTTATTCAGTATATAGCTCTGCATTCTCTTAAATTTATATCACGTATATAGGGTGTTTCCTTTCCACAGTACAATAAGCAACTTTGTTATTTTAAATGAAACACCCTGTATATTATTATATAATTGAATGCAAAATTGAATTGTCTATCACATAGTATAAGGTAGTCATATAGCTAAAATGTACGGTTGATGAGAAAATCGCGAACTTCCGCTGCGTTAGTAAATTAGATGCCTGTCTCTCTTCTATACGTATCGAACCCGTATAGTCTGGTGTTTCTCGCTATGCATTCAAGTGATTTCCAATGCTGCCTCGCAAACTACTGTTAAATACCAAAAACGAAATGTTTATTTTTAGTATGGGAAAGTCCAGGGGCCAGGGGAGGTACGCATTTGAACTTTTTCTTTTACTTCCTGCTGCAATATTACAAGCCATGGAAAACATCCTGTATATTTTAAATCAAATAATGATTTTACCTATTCTTTAATTTAGGTAACAAAAAACCCATTATTGTTAGTAGTCGTCGTCAGATAATGTTGATGTTTTTGCTCAAGGTTTCTAAGATAAGCCTCCTAGATTAGATAAGTTTGTGTGTGTGTCGTTTTACAAGGTATGTGTCAAACCAAAAATACCGAAACCATCATCTTTGCCTTGCACGCAAACATAAATATGTGGGTTATCTTAGAAGTGAATGAAGAATAGTCTTCGGGCTGGTTCTCAGGTATTTCCAAGTGAAATATTTCAAATACCTATGCATACTTAGCTAAACCGCTTTAGAAGAATCTTTGATAAATAAATATGTGAAGGCGGGGGGGGGGGGGTCGAGGAGGAGACGCCACCGGTTTCTAATTATTTTTAAGTTAAGGAGAAAAAATTAAGAGTTAAACATGCAATTTTGCTATCGCAGCCACTCTCCTCTGGCTCTTTCTCTCTCTCTTTACCAGTTTCTCTTCGATATTCATCTCCCTTTCTGTCTTTCACGCATATCCCCATTATCTCAAGTTAGCATTGCTCCCGATTGTTCCTATCTCTCAATCATACCCTTTTTTTTCTACTTCTCATTTTTATTCCCCTACCCTTCCTCTAACTCTTCCCCTTACTGTCCCCTCTCGCTCTTGTCTTATTTCACCCTTGAACCCCACTGTCTAAATTCCACCTTCACACTCATTTTTTCTCTATTTCTTCCTCATACACTTCTTTTTCGCTTTCCATGTAATTCATAACTTCACCATCTTTTATCCTTCCCTCTCCCCTTTTCTCTCCTCTCTCTCTATTTTACCCTAGCACAATTGACAATTCTCTCTCTTTCTATCGATTAGTTTAACCAAGAAGACTAAATAAAACCTTTAATTGATTACTGATTATTCTAATATTGCGCATAGAAAGTTGAAATCCATAAAATTCTTTTGAAATCCGACGCACCCTTTATGTAAAAAAGCAATATTTACTTGTTATGGCATTAATTAGAAATTAACGTCGTCTTAGTAGTAATTATAGGTAAAAATCTATTTTTATAGCAGTACAAATACTGAGAAAGTGGGTCTCTCTCTCTTCATTCACCTTGTGCTCAAAGTAACTTACGAGAGATATCGATTAATTTTTAAATTTTCTTAAAAATCTAGTCGACCTCGCATATCGAAATATGAAAAAAACGCAAGGAAATTCTTGTTTATTTAATACTACATGTGTTTTGATGCTAATACCCTTAAATTCGCGATGATGTAACCGTTTTTATTAACAAGACCATTTATTTAAATTTAAATCACATTCGTTGTACTCGATTGTGCAATTTTTCGGACGCTTTAACTCGATTGAGAAAGAGAAATAAAAGTTGCAGGTGTTTAACGAGTTTATTGCTTTTTTTAAGAGGTCAATTATTTTATAAACCTGCTACTCCCAAAAATGGTTGGCCATGGTTGTAACGTGAAGGCTTTTCGATAACAATTTGCAATTTAATTCACCTTTAAAGGACATGCCCAAACCACATTCCTGATTTTACAAAAGCCGATCAAAAAATACATTTAATACACACTTTTTGAACACCCCTTGTATTATATTTTATAAACAAAATTTAATCATCACTTGATACACTTTTGATTATTTTGTTTGCACTAAATAAAAAATAAGTAAATAAAGAACGGAATTTGTAAGCACTCACGGCCTACTATTAGATGTGGAGTTAGAATCTTGAAAATTACTCATTACAGGATGATATTTAAAATACAACGAATATGAATTTTTTTACAAACTGAAAAAAATTGAACTGTCTTGTTTATCCAAAGAAGTGCCTAAAAAAAGTGAATAAAAGTGTTTTCTCGGGTGTGACGAAGAAACGGTTTATAAAATGATCAAAATGAAAAATATCAAAGCAATTTTTCGCAGAGGGCAATCCCAAGCTTCCTCGAAAAGCGAACAAAGTCAATTGCAAGGACAAATCCGTGAAGATTTGTCGAGGTCTTCATCGGTCACCAACCTTAATGCAGAACATAAAAATAAGGGAGCCTTCTCGAAATTACGAAAATCTGCATCCAAGGATAAACTGGATAAACTAACTGAGAAGAAGAATGAAAAGAAAGGTAAGTCAATTTTGTTGTTTCTCTTTTTATGGCATCCTCGCCTTTCTCATCTCTAGGTACCTTTCAGTTTCTATCTTGCTCTTATTTCTCTTTAATTTCGCCGCCTAAAGGTGGATCCCCAACTGGCGCATCACGCGGCATGCGGCGGTAAGACATATCTAACCAATCACAGATTAGTATTAATAGTATACTTGCTTCTGATTGGTTAGAAACTGTTTACCGCAATTGGCGCGTCACGCGGTAAACCGCATCTAGCCAATCACGGACTGGTATTACTAGAATGACGCGCCAATTTCGGATCCACCTCGGGATCCAACTTCACACCCCCCCCCCCCTCAATTAGATCTGATTGATAAGTGATTATAAATCAAAAATCTATTGCCATAGTTACCAGAATTATTTTTTTACCAGGTATTCCAAGTAACAATAACAAATTAGACAAGGGAGAAGCAGACCATTCGATTGAATCGTTGCAAGAAATAGAACTGCTTCAAAGGCAGTTAACGGAAATGGCCAAAGAAAAATCCGACCTTGCATTAGAATTGGGTGAACGTAAAGGAGAACTGCAAATCCTGAAGAACGAAATTGTTAAGCTTAAGGTTTGTTGAGTTTGAGGGAAAAATTTTCATAACTATTGTATTGGTTGTATGCAACATTTACCGCTGAGCGCCTCACATCTCATTTATTAAATGTTTACCATTTCAGATGTTTCAAGATCAGTCCAATGTTAGGATAGAGCAGTTGAATGATGAAAACACATCACTGAGAAATAGACTTCGAGATGTAGCCCATTCACCGTTATCTGATAATGAAAAACAACAATTGCTTGATTCACATCGGCATAGTTCGGCCCCTGCTTCAATTGCTACTAATATTAGTGTAAGTATTAATATTTATGATCTGACGAACCCTAACAACATTTAAGTTTATTTCTTTTAATTTCCAGTTACTAGAAGACGGGAATGTAGGAGATATAACCGCGTGTCCAACACCAGACTGGGATAAACACTCAAGCAGCAATGTTAGCGAAGTATCCGTTGCTTGTTTACAAGACAAAATTAATCAAATGCAAGAAACTCACTATAGGTAAATTTAACCTCCCCCCCCTCATACCTTACAATACTAATCCTCATACTTTTACAGTACAAATGAAGAACTCCAAGCAACCTTACAAGAATTAACCGATTTACAGCGCCAACTTACAGAACTACAACAAGACAATGAAAGACTTTTAGATGAAAAAAATTTAATGTTCGACTCTTTATGTAGACAAACTGAACGATTAAACGATGCAAGATCCGAAGTAGAATCCTTAAAACAATTATTGTATCGTGATAAAGATGAAACGGGACAGTTTGAAAGTATCGTGGATCGAGAACAAAAATTAGTGGATCTTCTTAAAAGTGCCCAAGAAGAACGGGAAACGTTGTTGGTTAAACAAGAACAGTTGAATAATGAACTTCAAGACGCAAGAGCGGCTAATATAGAACAAATTACAGAAATTGAACAATTGACTGAACGTGTAAGGACATTGGAAAGCACTTTGGATGCTAAACATGCTGAACATAGGCAACTTGATCAAGAATTAGCCATTGCCAAAGATCAATGTAGTGGAAGACAGATTGAAATTAATAGACTTACGGACCTTTTGGAAAATGCAAGAACAAAGGTAAGGAAAAACCCCATTTTCCTATAGGAAAGAAAGTGGGCCTTGACGCGACTGGACTCGGTCTCCTTTCATTCTTAATTCTTTCTCCGTCATTTTCAACCCCTTTCCCTTATTTTTCGATTTTTTCCGCTAGTTTTTTGATCCGTTCCTCTCCATTTTCGACTCCTCCTTCCCTAAACACATTTTATTTGTAATACTTTTCTTTTGCAGATAAACGAATTGGAACAGGAAAGAGCCCTAAATGATAAATCAGAACTGGATGAATTGTTAGATAATGCGAGGAAAGAAAAGGATGCGTTGGAGTCGGAGGTAGCAAATTTAAAAGAACAAGTGGCACGTAGTCGTAATGAGACTGAAAAACTTCGGGAACAAGTTTCTATTTTACAAGAAGAATGTAAAGTAAGTTTTAGGGAAAAATCTTGGGTTGTTTGGTATTGATTTTTAATTTTTCTTAGGTTACAAGGAACAATGCGAAATGTACGCAATCAGAATTGGAGTATAAATGCGAAAAATTAACAGCAGATAAGACTAACCTCAACGATCAGTTACAACAATTACAAGATGCTGCAAATGAATTGCAGGTATGGTATTTTTTACCTCTTTACCTGATCCTCTAGCATATCGTGGACTCTTCCTGACGCAGATCATTTACTGTCGTTAAGGGTTCCATCCTCCATTCCCCCTAAATCTCATTTGTCTGTTTTCTAAATTTCCTGGCCTTCAATTTGTCTGCTTCCTGGATTCCCCAACCTTCAATTTGTTTGTTTCTCCGGCCGTCCTCTTCTCCCATTTGCCCGCTTTCTACCTTTCCCTGATCCACAGTTTGTCCTCTTCCTGTGTTTCTCCGACCACCTTCATCCCGCATTTCCCCTGATCCTATTTGTCCGCTTTCTAGCTTTCTCTGATCTGCAATTTGTCTTCTTCCTGTGTATCTCTGACCGCCTTCTTCCATCCTACATTTGTCCACTTCTAGCTTTTCCTGATCTGTAATTTGTCCTCTTTCTCCATTCTCCCTGATTCTCCATTTATCCGCGTTCTGACTTTAATCCACGATTTGTCTTCTTCCTGTGTTGTTCCGACTTTCGGCGTCCAAGTCGCTGTTCATTTAGCGCTATCCAGGGAGCACGAGGACATTCTGTCCGGACGCGAACAGCATTGCCCCCCATTCATTCATTCATATTTCTGCAACTCTCTCCTTTTTCCTCACGCCCCAATTATATTTTCATCCCACACCTCACGACTTTTCACCCTTTTTCCCAAACATTTTATAACTATAAACTTTTTTCTCATTGCAGGTTCAAGCCCAGTGTCAATTAGAAGATAAAAGACAGTTATCTTCAGTTTTATCTGAAACCCAGAGGAATCTTAGCGAAGCCGAACGAAAAAACACCGAGCTTGGTACTGAAGTTGATGAACTAAAAAGACTGAGAAAGGAAGAGGTAAGATTAAGGAGTTTACCTTTAAAGTTCAAAAACCTAACTTTTCCTTTTTTCCAAAGAATGAAGAATGGGAAAAATTCCAAAACGATTTATTGACCTCGGTAAGGGTCGCGAACGATTTTAAAAGTGAAGCACAACAAGAGTTGCAGAAGATGATTATGGAGAACAAAGCACATCGAGAACGAGTCCGACATCTTGAAGCACAACTTGACAAGCTTAAAGGTAAGATATTTTTTTGTTATAGCACTTGCATGATTTAGAAGAGTAGGGGGTGCATGAAATTATTTTAATGAGCTAACCCGCTTTTTTTAATTGACAAAAGACCATGCAAGTGAGGTAGAATTTTTTTGTTTGTAATTCATAATAAACTAACCAGGTTTGGAAGAAGAAATCATTTCCTCAAGGGAAATTATAGATTCACCCCGTCAAGATTCCGAAGAGACCAAAAATGAAGAAGAATTGAAAAATTTTAATTCAGAACAAAATATTTCTGGTGGTAAAAAATCTAAATTTCTTCCTATGTTGTCCATAATTTCCCGTAAACCCGAAATAGGGAAAAAACCCCAATCTGATGAGTCGGACAGTGCAAAAAATCTTACGCGATACGGGGATCCGAGTAAAGTAATCAACTCTTCCTTTGAAAAACATTCAATTAAATCCCAATCAGACAGTAACATCGTAAAGAAACGTAAAGCAATTAAAAATCCCCAAAAATTTGAAAAAAGGCTCTCTGACCAAGAGGAACGAAACCTTGCTTTATTATACAACTTATACTCGCAAATCGATCAAAACATTCCTGAAGAACAATTAACAGAGGAACAAAAATTTATTTTAAAATTAAAAGACGTTTTTGATCAAGATACAAATCCAAAATTAAAACCGATAGCAAAACAACCTAAAGATAAGCTTGCTATTAGCAAACCATTGCTAACTTCTGTTTTACAGAATCCTAAGTTAAAGGAAATAACGGAAGATCAAAGAATGGTACATGTTGAAAGCGATACAATGACATTTTCCCCCGAATTCAAAGAATTTGCTGTAAGCGATCCGAATTTTAGTAAACGATACGAAATGATTCTTAAACCCCAATCAAAATTTGATGAACTTTTCCAATCAAACATTGAGTTCCATTATTATGACGAAGATAAACAAAGGCCGAAGTCTTTGTCCAGTTTTAAACCCGAAACTTTAATTACCAAGAGTAAAAGTTTGGATAATATTTATTATCAAAATTATTTATCAAATCGTGACTCTTCAAACTTTAGTGATTCAGAAAGCATGGAACCAGAAACTCCAAAAGATATAACTTTTGAAACCCTCGACGTATTGTATTCCAAAATTAATCAGAACCTTCCGGAAGAAGAACTAACAAAAGAGGACAAATTTGTCATAAAACTAAAACAATCGCTAGACGAAATGGGACGAAAAAGTACCCTTAGAAAAATGGCTTTAAAACAAAGAAAAAATCTTCAAATAAGCGAACCAACCGAAACCTCAATTTTAATGAATCCAAAATTGGTTTCAATCTTAAACGATCCAAAAATCAAAGCAGTGGATGATGTCAAAAATGAAGAGACGCAGAAGAGTTCATCATTGGAACCCAACCAAAAGAAATCAATCAGTTACGAAGATATTTTCAAAGAAGACTTTGAATTTAAATTACCAAGAGCTAAACTCGTTTCAAGCAGGGCCTCATCCGAACCTCACCTCTTGAATGATTCTTCAGAAGAGCATAAAACTGTTAAAAAATATATTAAGAATCCAGAAGAACATTTAAAACGTGAAAGTGCGCCATTTTATCGCGTAAAACGGGCTTACGACTTGCAAGTTCTAAGACCTGCCTTTGACAAGCGCAAAATCTCGTTGAACGAACCCGAGTCCGACAGTGAAGGAATCTGCATCTTAGATAAACCAAAAGACGATCCGAATAACACAGACGAAGATATTGAAGAGGAACTTGAACATGATTATGAAAATAAAAGACACGTTTTAAACGAAACATTCGTCGATGGCGCTAATCCTCTTGAAACTATACAAGAAATATTTAATCCGGAAGATCCAAATCGATTTGACTTTAAACAAAATGTTTTGGATCCAAATCCAGATGTAGAATACTCCATAAATTACCAAAAACAATTCTCAGATTCAATTCCTCTTGAAACCATACAAGAAACTTCTCCAGAAGATCGAAATCTTCCCTATTTTAAGATAAACGATCCAAGTTTCGGAAACGTAACCGTTTCGGATACAAATTCACTTAGCGAAGAAGTTCTAAGCAGTTTAAAATCCAAACTAGATGAAGACGAGTTCGATCTAATACAAAAAATCCAAAGCTCTTCGGAGTATAGCCGACCTAGTTCAGGTTTAAACGACGAAGATTTGAGGTTGATAGCGTTTGCCCAACAACAATGCTCACGAGATGAAGATAGCGAAGAGAAAATTAGTGAAGAAGAAAGAAAAACTTCTGGTTTAAGTGAAAAAATTGAAGATAAACCTGAAACAATCGTAGAATGTTACAATGACAGTATTGAGAGTGAAGACAATAAAAGAAAGAAGATTGGATCTTCAAGTGTTATTGAACAGACTTTACCTTCTGAAACGGATTCTTCTAATAGATTCCAGAGTTTTGCTCGCATTGATCTCCAGACCCATGTTTTTGCTTCGAATGGTCTTCAGACCCACGTTGTTGCTCCTACTACAACACCAACCTATGATGATGCTAAGAATAGTCTTCAAAGCAATGTTGTTGCTCCGAATACCCTTAAAACCCATTCTGTAGCTCCTGCTACAGTCCAAACAAATTCTCTAGATGTTCCAGGTACGGCTCAGACCGATATGTTTGCTCCGCATAGTCTTCAGACCCATTCTGATACAGTTCAAACCCTTTCTTCCGATGCTCCGAATACATTCCAGACCAATGTTGTTGTTCCTACTACGACACGAGCCCATGATGGAGCTCCGAATAGTCTTCAGACCCATGTTGTCGCTCCTACTACGGCACAGGCCCATGATAGTGCTCCAAATAGTCTTCAAACACATGTGGTTGGTCAAAATAACCTTAAAACCCATTCTGTAGTTCCTGCCACAGTTCAAGCGCATTCTTCTGATGTTCCTGACACCCCCCAGACCAATGTTGTTGCTCCGAATATTCTTCAGACCCATGTTGTTGTTTCTACTACGACACAGGCCCATGATGGTGCTCCGAATAGTCTTCAAACCCATGTGGTTGGTCAACATAACCTTAACACCCATTCTGTAGCTCCTGCCACAGTTCAAACGCATTCTCCTGATGCTCCTGACACGCTCCAGACCAATGTTATTGCTCCGAATAGTCTTCAGACCGATGTTGTTGCTCCTACTACGACACAGGCCCATGATGGTGCTCCAGATGGTCTTCAAATCCATGTTGTTCCCCAGAATAACCTTAAGACCCATTCTGTAGTTCCTGCCACAGGTCAAACGCATTCTTCTGATGTTCCTCACACTCTGCAGAAGGGTCTTCAGACTCAGAACACCCTCCACACACATTATGTAGCTCCTGAGGCATTCCAAAGGCATTCTTCAGATGTTGCTAACACACTCCAGACCAGTATTGTTGCTCCAAATAGTCTCGAGACGAATTCTTCTGTTCCAAACAATCTTCAAACCCAATCTGTTCCTCCTGGTAGTCCTCAAAGTTATTTTATTCGTGGTTCAGAAGCTAGAACTAGTTTCCACGAACCCATTTATGCTAATTATAGTATTTTTTTAAAACAAATGATTCATGAAGATGATATTAAAGCAGAAGAAACCGTTTCAGTAAGAAAAAAGCAACCCCTACCATTACCAAGATCTAAAAGTATAAACGAAGGTCAAACAAAAAGTGACAATTTAGAACAAAATGTTGCCAAATTTGACGTAATTGACAGCAATCGTGTTTCGCCCCTTGATATTTCCAAAATTACCCGCGATATTTCAAATTTAACAAGCAATTTGGATAATTTACAAAATCAAGATATGTTTACTGGTTCAAAAGATGTGAATAATAAAATAAAAGTGTTTGCTAATAACGAAGACCATCCTAGTACGTCTGATGATCCGTTTTTTGATGTCATCATCGATAAAGTTATTGAAGATGATAAAAAAATTGGATACGTATCAAAAAGTAATGTGAAAGTTTTTGGAAATATAGAAAAATATAAAGCTTTGGAGTTTATTAACGACTTGGAACTTAAAATTAATGACGATGATGGAGAAGATGGAAACAAGGTTGAAGTTGCAACTTCGGCAGTGAACTTTTTTGATTCGAAACAAGAAGACATTAGTAAAGGGTTGGTAATTGAAGGAAATGTCCAGGCAAAAACGGTAGAGGGTCAGAATTGGGAATTAAAATTCGGAGAGCCTTCTTTCAAGATCCCAACGCTTCAGAATGAACACAGACACAATAAAAGTATCGAACCTTGGAATATAAAACATTTCGGGATCCAAACTATATCGCATAAAGATGAAATTTCGGATACAACCGAAGATAACCATAACGTAGGTAGTGAAACTGAAGACGAAGAAGCGAAACATAACAAAAACATCCAATACGAAGAATCAAACGAAAATACGACAACAGGTTTTTCCCTTTACGGGATAATCGATAAACTAGGACACATAATTCAAGCTGTAACAACCTCCACAACAATCACCACAAAAGATATTATCACACAAACCGAGCCTGTAATCGTAGAACATCATTTTCGTAGTAAAAGAAGTAAAAAGAAACATGAAAAAACAAAAGAAAGCAAAAGCAAGCATAATAATAATTTTGATAGTTTAGATCGAATTGCTGCGTTTCATATTTTAAATAATCCTCCAATACCTCATGTCCATGTCCATCCGACTCATCAATGCCAATATCATTTTAATCCAAACCCCGGTCCGACTATAAGATGTCCCCATGGACTGGACCATAATTGCCAACAGTTTGCCCCCGAGAATTTTAAAATTGAACCAATGGTTAGTCAATATCAACCGCAAACTAACAGAACGAGTATTGAGGATGCTATAAAAAAATTTGAAACAATAATTCAATCTAATAATCAGCAACAAACTTTAGATTTTAAGAGCGATACCTTGAAAGCAACGTTTTTAACGAAAATGAAAAATAGCGAGTTTGCGAGTACACAGACAACCGATTTAAGAAAACAAGAAGAAGATAACCTTCAGATATTAGAAAATGCTTCGGCACAAGTGCCAAAAAGGAAAGATATGCAATAAAATTACTTTAAGGCTATTTTTTTTATTACCTACTTTTAAATTTTATCTTAAAATATAAAAAAAGAATACTACTTGTAATGTAATTATTTTATTATATTTGGTTTAATAGTATGAAATAGTTTGCGTATGTATACCTAACAATGTGTCCCAAATTTTAAACATTGGAGGAGTAAATTGCGCTCTTTTTGGCCATTAAATAGTTGTTTTCCTTTTTCAATAGTAGATGGGTTGGCATACTTTGTTACAGAACATTTCAAGATATTTAATAAAACGACTCAATTTACCGTACCGTGCCGTGTTAGTCTCCAGACTCGTTCTATGTGTCCGACTAGTCGTTAACACACTTTCTTGGTATGCATGTAAATAGTCCAGGCACATCCCTTTGATCCAGTTTAAACCCCGTTATGTTGCTAAGAATAACCTTCAGATCTATTCAATTGCTCTGAATAACATTTAGATCGGTTCAGTTGCTCCTGAGAACAGTCGAGACCCATTTTTTTGTTCCCAACAATCTCCAAACACATTCTTCTATTCTCGATACAATTTTGGCCTATTATATTGCTCCGAATAATCTCCAGATCAATTTCATTGTTTCGAATAGCCGTAAGATCTACTCTTTTGCTCCTAACAGCGGTTGAGACCCATGCTCTGCTCCTAATAGTTTTCGAACGCAGTTTTCTGTTACTTGTGATAGAGTTTAGGCACATTGGTTAACTCCGAATAATTCTAAGATCGAATCCGTTGTTCCGAATAACCTTCAGAACAACTCCGTTGCACCTAGCAACCGTCGAGGACCATTCTTGTGCTCCGAATAGTCTTCTGCTGTTCCTGATACAGTTTAGACCCATTGGTTTGCTTCGATTAACTCAAGATCGATTTTATAAACAAATAACAAGTTCCGACCAAATTTGTTGCTCCGAATATCAATTCCGTCGATTTTGTTGCTCCGAATAACAATGTCAACCCATTATGTTGCTCTGAATAACAATTTTGGTCCATTATGTTGCTTTGAAATGCAATTCCGCCGATGTTGTTGTTCCGAATAACAATTCCGCCAGATTTTGTTGCTCCGAAAATCAATTCCGCCGATTTTGTTGCTCCGAATAATAATTTTGACTCATTATGTTGATTTGAAACGCAATTCCGCCGATTTTGTTGCTCCGAATAACAATTTCAATCCATTATGTTGCTCTGAATAACAATTCCGACGATTTTGTTACTCCGGTTCATTATGTTGCTTTGAAATGCAATTCCGCCGATGTTGTTGTTCCGAATAACAATTCCGCCAGATTTTGTTGCTCCGAATATCAATTCCGCCGATTTTGTTGCTCCGAATAATAATTTTGACTCATTATGTTGCTTTGAAACGCAATTCCGCCGATTTTGTTGCTCCGAATAACAATTTCAATCCATTATGTTGCTCTGAATAACAATTCCGACGATTTTGTTACTCCGAATATCAATTCCGCCGATTTTGTTGCTCCGAATAATAATTTTGACTCATTATGTTGCTTTGAAACGCAATTCTGCCGATTTTGTTGCTCCAAAAAGTCTACAGGCCCATTTGTTTCCCTTGGTACAGTCCAGACGCATTTTTAAACCGGGAAGCGCCCTCCTGATTGTTGTTTTTAATAGTACCCATTATCTTGCTTCCAATAAACAAAATTAAAAGCGTTTTTGTTAAATATCTTGAAATGTAAAACAATAAACTAATTTTAGTCGACTGTTGTTCCTATAAATTTAAAATTGTTTAACCTCCTACTTACAAGTTAAAATACTTTTTGTATTATTACTCGAAATTGGAATATTTGTTATTAAAAAAAAAGAAATGAATGCTGATAATTACTAATCCAGTAGGTGCGAGCGGTATTTTAAATATTTCATTTCGTATGGGTTTTATTTTATGGCATTTTCTGCATTGTTAATTATCTATGGTACGCCATGCCATAAATACCTTCTTAAACATTATTCAACCTGCAGTAGGTAACAGTGAATAAATGGAATATCAACCTTCTTTTCTGTTTCACATTTAAAAAGGTAATTTTTTTGAAAAATTAATTTTTTATTGTGCTTCTTGTTCGTATATTTATTAAAGGGGTTTATTTATTTTTTTATGTTGCAAGCCTTTTCTCATTTGCTATTTGATGCTTTATTCTTTGATTATGAAATCGTTTTGCAATGTTTTTTTAATATACAGGGTGATTTATAAATTTAATTTTGATTTAAAAAATACAATTCGGAACCAGAACAGGTTGTTCTAAAACAACTGTTTTTAAAATTAAATTTAACAACACCCTGTACAAAAAAATATTTAAAAAACTGATTGTTTTTTATTTTTTTACAGTGACAAGTGAACCGGTTACTTTACGTCCTAATAGTTTTCCAAATGATGATATGGCTTCCCGAAGACAAAAAGTAGCCTTGAATCGTCAAAACAGTCGACAGTCTGTGAAATCCTTAATTGAAAGCATTGAAAACGCTGGAAAACCGGTCGTAAAAAGTGGTAAGCTTAAAAACAAAAATTTTTACTCCAAATTTTTAATAAAAAATTCCAGGCTTGTGCAGTACTTCAAGAAGCAGTTCAACATCTTCCCTTAATTCTTTTATGTCTGATACTAAAACCCCTTCAAGCCCTCCAGCTGTTATAACCTCCACAAGCTTTTCACCAGGATCACCTTTGCGTACGCCTTCGGAATGGAGTGAAGCCATGTCGAGTATCACCCAAACCAAAACACCTCTGAGGGAACAACAACCAAATAAACAAGGAAGAGATTGGTCCAAATCTGTTATTACCGGTAAAATATGTTTGGTTATTATTATTCCGAAGGGGTGGGATTGAATTTGGTTCGATAAAAATGCAACACCCTGTATATTTTTAAATTTTTTATACACACCATGTTGGATGTTAGACCTTGGAAAAAAATATTTGAAGAACGTATAATTACGACTTAAAAAAATTAAAATATACAGGGTGTTTCTAAATTAAAAGCAAAAACCAAAGAGAAATGAAAGTTTTAGTCGGTGTTTTTTTTTATTTTTTATTTTTTTTTATGTTATTGCATGCAGATTCACTATCAAAGGGAGATAAAATAAAGAGTAGCCTCAGCGGGAAAGCAGAAGAAACTATACGCGAAACAATTCTTCAAACTGCAAAGGGCATTGATTTTTCCAGAAGGAATAGTTATTCAGATTTATGTATGTATTTAGAATTACTAAAAAAATACTACATTTGTTCCCCAAAAAATTTCATTTTAAAAAAATCCTACACAAATAAAAACACTTCTTTTAATTACAGGTGAAAGAAAAGATCCTCTAAACGGACTTGTCAAAAATGGTGGATCCAAACGCAATGCACTTTTAAAATGGTGCCAAAATAAAACCGTTGGGTATAGAAACATTGATATTACAAATTTTAGTAGTTCTTGGAACGACGGGCTTGCTCTTTGTGCAATTTTGCACACATATTTACCTGACCGAGTTCCTTATGACACTTTAATACCTCAAGAAAAAAGAAGGAATTTTTCTATTGCATTTACAGCCGCAGAAAGCGTAGGAGTCCCTACAACCCTGGTAAGTAGACAATTTTGGGTCAGGGCATAATTGGATGAGACAAAAAAAAGTGGAGGTGGCTCCGCTGGTTTTCCCATACTAAAAATAAGCATTTCGTTTTTGGTATTCAACAGTACTATAGTTCTTGACCTCGAGGCAGGCGCGCATCTGTATTAATACTAAATCTTCAAAATTTACAAAACGCAGCTAAACTTCGCGAAATTCTCATTAACCGTACGTAGTAGCTATATCAATACCTTATACTATCTGATAGACAATTAAATTTTGCATTCAATGATATAATAATATACAGGGTGTTTCATTTAAAATAACAAAGTTGCTTATTGTACTGTGAAAAGCAAACACCCTGTATACGTGATATACATTTAGGAGAATGCAGAGCTATATACTGAACAAGTTTTATATTTAAACTTTTTTCATATTTTGACTAATAAAGGAGCTATAGGAGCATCAAATTCCGATTTTCAAAACCTCATAGAGGGCGCCACAGTGAAATTCTAGCATTCCTCAAAAAAGGAAAATGTACCTAACACCAAGCTGCATAAATGTAGAAAATTTAAACAAAATCCAGTGGCCAGTTTTTTTGTAATGATTTTTCAAACATTTCAAAATTTTTGGAAGAGCGCCGCGCCGTTGAGACCATTTTTGGATTTACTAAATAAATTTTACTTCATGGTATATAGTACCGCCAAATGGCTTTCAAACAAGTTTTTGCTGAACCTGATCAGATAACTGGTTTTTGGGTTGTGGGGTATTGAAAGTCAAAATTTTGAAAAATTCATAGCGGCTGCCATTTTGAATACAAAAAAGTATTTCATATAAATTTTGTAGAGGACCAAGAGAACTATATTGGAAAAAAAATCGATTGTACAGAGTGTTCTGATAAAGAGCGCCTTTTTTTTTAAATAAATACGCCAATTTTTTTGATCATCCTGTATTTTTATTGGGTACCTACCTATTTATTTATGAAAATATAATTAATATTCTTTTATAGAACGTAAACGACATGATCCAATTGGAAAGACCCGATTGGCAACAAGTCATGGCCTATGTGACTGCAATTTACAAGCATTTCGAAACATAATTTAATTACTGCAAGTGTTTTTTTTTTAAGTTAATCCCTTTATTGTAATAATAATATTGAATACTTAAGCTTAAAACTTTTGTTATGTACTTAGGACAACCAAAGACTTGCAAAATTTGTATGTGTGTAGTTTATAGAGCACTTTTCTTATACAAAAAAAAAACCTTTTGATATTCCTCGGTGTATTTATAATAATGTAAAGGAGGAGTGAATTTTTGCTAACGTATTGCTAGATGGTCTAATCTAGTCAATAATGTATTCATCTGCTTTCAATAATTTTAACCAAGTGATTAGAATATTAATGTGCCTTTTTCGCTGTTTATTATTTGATACCTTCTCCTACTTTTATTACAACATCAAACTTATTCAAGTTCAAATCTTAATTTAATTTAACAAATCCGCATTTTAATTTTTTAACTTTTTAATAAAAATTACAGTATTACAAAAAGAAATTTTGATGTTGTACTAATTATGTAAATATAAATGTGTTATCAAATGCTCCTAGTATTATTGGAACAGAAGACTGCTAAATTTAGTTTTACGTAGAATTCATTTTGTATTGATAGGAAGGAGGGATAAGAATTTTTTTTTATATTGATATTTTTAATTTTATAAAAATGTAACTTTTAGTGCTTGGTTTAAGAATTTATTTTTGTTTTGTTGTTATGTATAGTATTTGTTTATTGATGAAAATGAAATAATAAAAATAATATTCATAATTGGCTCTTTTTTTAAATACAGATCCAGTCGCTAATTACTTTAGATAAGGCGTGAACAGATTTGATCCACCAGCGTCTGTAGTCGCAACTCAAAGGTCTTTCAAAATAAAAGAAAGTCCTCCAAGCCCACCATTATTTTCTGAAATTTAAAACTCCCCATATATAGACGCCAAAAATAATCCTAAATCTCCACTAGAGACGCCTAAGTTTCTTTTTAGTTTCAAAGGTCTCCATTAGACCTAAAAATACACTCAAGTCTCAAAAGTACTTCACAGAGTACCTACACTCGAGTTTCTGTCAGAGTTCCTTTTACCTTTTAGTATCAACAATACCTATTACGAATTATTTTTAAAATCTCGCTGTTATTCAAAAGTCTGTAATACAGATCGCAGACGATAAAAATATCACTAAATATCGCCGAAAACACCCCTAAGGTTCAAATGTTCCTAACAGAGTTTACTTAAAATTCTGTCATGATCATGTGATCATTGAAATATCTTTTTAGACACCACTAAGTCTCCATTAAAGACGCCGAAAAGACCCGTAGTCTCCATTAAAAACGTTGAAAAGCCCCTAACAGAGTTCACTTAACTCTTTGCCAGGTTTCCATTTAGTCTCAAAAACTTAAAACCTTTTACGTATTATTCTTAAAATACCGATAAATTCAAAAGTCTTCATTTATTAGGTATCCCAATGCCATTTGGTCACGTGACCGTCGTGGAGGGCGCTGATTTGTCTGAACAAGGGTCACGTCATACGGTTAGACGTTAAGATTGTTTGTTCTGCTCCCGCGGAGATCACGTGACCAACTATCATCGGAATATCTTCTTAAGAGACGCCGAAAAAATCCTGAGGCTGGCCGAAAAAAACCCAAGTCTCTATTAAAGACGTACAAAAACCCCTAAGGCTCAAAATCCCTAAGAGAGTTCACTTAAGTCTCTGCCAGGGTTTCTTTTAGCCTCAAAAAAACTCAAATCATACGAATTATTTTTAAAATCTCGCTGAACTTCCCAAAAACACCCCTAAGTCTCCATTAGACTCGCCAAAAAAAACCCAAGCCTCTATTGAAGACGGCTCAAAAGCCCCTAAGGCTCAAAATCCCTAACAGACTTTACTGAAGTCTTTGTCGGGTTCTTTTTAGTTTCAAATCTCAGGAATTATTTTTAAAATCTCGCTGAACTTCCCAAAAACACCTCCAATTCTCCATTAGACTCGCCAAAAAAATCCCAAGGCTCTATTAAAGACGCGCAAAAGGTCCTAAAGCTCAAAATCCCTAACAGACTTCACTAAATTCTTTCTCACGATTCCTTTAAGTTTCAAATCTTAGGAATTATTCTTAAAATCTCGCTGAACTTCCCAAAAACACTCCTAAGTCTCTATTAGACCCGCCAAAAAAAACCCAAGCCTCTATTAAAGACGCGCAAAAGGTCCTAAAGCTCAAAATCCCTAACAGACTTCACTGAAGTCTTTGTCGGGTTCTTTTTAGTTTCAAATCTCAGGAATTATTTTTAAAAACTCGCTGAACTTCCCAAAAACACCTCCAATTCTCCATTAGACTCGCCAAAAAAATCCCAAGGCTCTATTAAAGACGCGCAAAAGGTCCTAAAGCTCAAAATCCCTAACAGACTTCACTAAATTCTTTCTCACGATTCCTTTAAGTTTCAAATCTTAGGAATTATTCTTAAAATCTCGCTGAACTTCCCAAAAACACTCCTAAGTCTCTATTAGACCCGCCAAAAAAAACCCAAGCCTCTATTAAAGACGCGCAAAAGGTCCTAAAGCTCAAAATCCCTAACAGACTTCACTGAAGTCTTTGTCGGGTTCTTTTTAGTTTCAAATCTCAGGAATTATTTTTAAAAACTCGCTGAACTTCCCAAAAACACCTCCAATTCTCCATTAGACTCGCCAAAAAAATCCCAAGGCTCTATTAAAGACGCGCAAAAGGTCCTAAAGCTCAAAATCCCTAACAGACTTCACTAATTCTTTCTCACGATTCCTTTTAGTTTCAAATCTTAGGAATTATTCTTAAAATCTCGCTGAACTTCCCAAAAACACTCCTAAGTCTCTATTAGACCCGCCAAAAAAAACCCAAGCCTCTATTAAAGACGCGCAAAAGGTCCTAAAGCTCAAAATCCCTAACAGACTTCACTGAAGTCTTTGTAGGGGTGCCTTTTTGTTTCAAATCTTAGGAATTATTCTTAAAATCTCGCTGAACTTCCCAAAAACACCCCAAAGTCTCTATTAGACCCGCCAAGAAAAACCCAAGCCTCTATTAAAGACGCCCTAAAGCCCCTAAAGCTTAAAATCCCTAACAGACTTCACTGAAGTCTTTGTAGGGATTCCTTTTTGTTTCAAATCTTAGGAATTAGGTATTTTTAAAATCTCGCTGAAATTCAAAAATCTTCATTAAAGACACCAAGACTACCCAAGTTCCCTTTAGACACCCCAAAAATCAAAAATATGTCCCCCCTTCAAGATTGCATTAAGAATGAATACTTAACATTTATTTCAAAATTACACTAATATGTTTATTTGTTTTCTTTTAAATTATTTTTCTTCTTATACGACCTGAAATAAAAGTCGGCAAAGAGAAAAATAAAAAATATATCGTTAATTACATAAAAATATATCATAGCTGTAGGTATTTTGCAATCCATCAGTACAAGATATACAGTGAAGTCCATTTATTATGCAATATAGGCATGTTGCAAGTTAATTGGTGTACGCACTTTACCATTGGAATATAGGCAACCCATTATACAGTTAGCTAGTTTTTTTTATCTAACCGTCTATGATCTAACCGAAATCAGCAACACATGAAAGTTTAACCTCAAAATAAAACATGTTCTTAGTTAAAAAAAAATTTAATAGGTAAGAAAACAATAATAATAATACATTCCTGACAATTGAAAATTTAAATTCATCAGTAGGCAGGGGCAAGGGAGGTTAGCAGCGTATAATGGGTTGCCTATATTCCAATGGTAAAGTGCGTACACCAATTAACTTGCAACATGCCTATATTGCATAATAAATGGACTTCACTGTATTAGGTACAGCATGATCAAGAAAAATTGACCTACAAATTAAAATTAACCAAACCTTTTTTTTTTTAATATTATACCTACCAACTGAAGCCACGTGATGTATTTTTTCAACCAAAGAAATCGTTTTAATCCCAATACAGTTAGTAAATAATAAGAGTACATTATGACATGTACGAAAGAATTTACCAAGCCTATGAAGATACCTTGTCCGTCTAAAACAGAATTTAAGGCTCATCAGAGTTACCCCTATTATCCCCCTACCGTAGATCTGCGCTTGCTCGGACCAACGCTTCGGAAAAATATTAATCAATGCCCATACCAACAAGTAAATTATTGGCCCCTGAAGGGAATAAAATTAGAAAAAAAAAGTTTGAAAATGTTTTATATAGTTGCTAGGTCCACGGGATGACGTGGATATAATTCTGACACTAAATCCACGACATTACGTCTGTCAAGGGGTGACGTCATTAATTCGGCGACGCGAATACGAGCTGCACCTACGGCGCATTATAATCATTAGATTTCTCAGAAACAGACTTTTACGCCTTGGGAGTAGGCAACCAATCGTACATCACCTCTGTCCCTATAATCTCAGGAAGCTGAAATAATTTTCCAAGTCCCCAGACATGCGCCGAGTCGGCCGATAAACGTCACCCCTTGACAATGACGTAAAGCCGTGGATTTTGTGTCAGAATTATATCCACGTCTGCCGTGGAGCTAGCAACGGCGATTATAACAGAACAAAATCCTCTCACACACTCTGTTAAAAGTTTCGGAGTCTCATGAAAGCTAAAACTGGAATCCTAAAAGTTTTCCTACTTCGAAAAAAAAATCACGTCTCCATTAGAGACACCAAAAAAACCTCGCAGTCTCATAATTCGCCACTAGAGACTACACAAAATACCGCTAAGTTTCAAAATTTCCATTAGAGACATGAAAAACACCCGTAAGGGACGTAAGTCTCCATTAGAAACGCAAGAATACCCCTAGGGGTCTACCAGAGCTCTCTCCACGAGGGATATCCAATAAAACAATCCCTTCATAGACTTCAGGGTCTCCTAGTATAATAGTAGACCCTGATTTGACACAATAACAAACACCAACAACAAAAGAAACCATATATTTCAATCTGTTATAAACTTGTACCCATCGGTCGTCTGCGTTGATCTGTCACTGTCAATCAATGTAGACGACGCTAGTAGGTACTACCTATCTCAAGATACAATTTTATTTTTTTAAAGTCAAGTTAGTTTTAAAGTCAACATTTACACTAATTCGTGTCTCTTTTATTGTAAGATTTTATATAAAAATCTCCAAAAAGATAAAGAAAGAAAAACATGTTAAACACATAAAACCAGATAAGGGCATTTGGAATATTACAATCCATTACCACAAAATATGTTAAGATTGGTATCCCCAACATGAATTGGATCTGCAAAAAAATGTCTTTAATAAAAAAAATTTGGTCAAGTTGGCTGTGGGATTCGGTTTTAACTGATTCCTACCAATTGTAGCCATGTAACGTATTTCTTCCACCAAATATATTTCTGGGGTTTTAACACAGCCATAAGATAATAAGAATACATGACGATATGTACGAAGCTATTTATAAGAGCCAAAAGAGGACCTTGGCCACCTAAAAAAAGGATTTTTTAAAACTTTAAAATCAAGATATAATATTTTAGCATTACTTGGTAAGTATTTAACATAAATCCAGGTAAATATCACAAGGAGAATGTGATGATAAAGGTGTAAAAATGTGACATGCGATTGTTTTTTCCTCAAAACGAAAAAAATTGTATCAAGCAAATCGATCACTTTGGAAAAAAAGTACCACCAAGAAGCTACCATAATCTGAAAAATAAATTTATTAAATTTTGGTGGGGGAAAAGAAATATTTCGACGTTTACTTCTTCCACTTCTGCTTTTGTGTGTTTTGTATGATCACACTGCATTAATATTTTCACGCTGTTATCTTTCAAAAATAGTTTACTGCATAACCAAGTACTGAAAAGTACTTGATACGCGTTGTAAATTATCAGGATGTTTTTCAGCTGAAAAGGGGGTCTTTTTTCCATTAATTGAGGCCCCAGTTTTAGTACGAAGTACAAGTAGAAGATGATAATTGATAATAAATGCAGTGGGGACTTCATCAGGAGCCATGAATCAATTGGGAAATCTAAAAAGTATTAATTAGAAAAAAAAAAGAAAATATAAGTATAATGATTGATTACCATCATAAAAGTTTTTATTTGTTTCCATTTTGCCTTCTTTTGTAAGACTGACGCATTTAGTAGTTATTGTTTTTTTTTACAAAGCTCATTATCTTATCACTTTTTCAGACGTAAAATATAATTACTATAGATACTCAATATGTAATATAAGAGACCTTGCAAAAAACGCATTAATTTATTTAATTAAGGGGTCTTTTTCAAATAATAATTAACATGTTTTTATTATCCAAATTGATAGCGCAAGAAATACGCTTTTCCCATTATTTTTCAAATTTTTCCTACGACAAAAAATAAGCGCACAATACAAAAATAGCCACGTAATCTGGAAGTTGAGCTACGCCATAACAATGAAAAGCTGACGACAAGCTAGTGCCGTTTACTCTAAAAGTCAGACATGCTTCGCCCATTGCAAAGAAAATGCAAGTAATGAGCTAAGCTCCGCCCAGTGTAAACAAAACTTGTGACGTCAGTCTAGAGTTGAGTTATGCTCCGCTCATCAAATAGAAGTAATGACGTCATAAGAAAGTTGAGCTACACTGCACCCAGTGTAAACAAAGTAAACGTCATACGTCAAAGGGAAGTTGAGCTATTCGCCCATTGTAAACAAAATTTGTGACGTCATCCTGAAGTTGAGTTATGCTCCGCCCATTATAACAAATTCAGAGTAGTGACGTCATCTGATAGTCGACCTACACTTTATCTGTTTTTCTTGGGCTTTTATTTTATTTTATTTATTAAAATTAATACAAAATCCAAATTTGCATACTACAAAATAAATTAAAACTACTTAAATAAATAATAATGCTTTTCAATCGATGTTTAATTTCCTGAAACTTCCTTCTACTCCAATAACATCATTAAACTGGCCGTAAGAGATATGGGAAGGTATCGGTCCAACCGCCTTGACACTATCTTGCTGTTGGAACCATTTACTATGCCCAATTAAATATTTTGTCCATTCCTCAACTAAATCATCAAATTTTCCTCCACTTCCACCATACTCTTCAGGTAATACATCACCTGGGATGTATTTAAGCAAGTTTTGGACATTTTCATGAACCACAAACTAGAAAATAATTTTTTTAGTTATCTAAAATAAAAGTTCTTCCTAATTCCTACCCTATTCCTCATTTTTTCCTTAAGGAATGTTTTCGTAATACTGAAAAATCTTTCTGCAATTGGTGGAGAATTAACAAAATGTAATTGTTGTAAGCGTTGAGGGTAAGCTTCATGCGCCGCCGCTAGGGCTTTCCTTAGTATCGGTGTGACATATTTTATAAGATGTGCCCCTTTTAGATTTCTAACATCATAAATAAAAACATCCCCAGCAATAGCGGTTTCTTCTGCGACCCGTAAATCCGCTAAAAGATTTTTAGATCAGTATATGTGGGGAAAGTTCAGACACCTACAGTTGGCCGTGGGGAAAGGTAAGACAAGCGCCATCTATCTTTGAAAAAGGAAAGTATTCGATCTGATGAATAATAATCCTTGATGTCTGAGGAAAATTTTAAAGGAAGGGATGGTCTAACAGCGCTTATATTGGTGGAGGTGGGATACTTTTCTGGTGGTTACTTACCAACCATAAAAACGTATCGAAGTACGTCCCTGGTATCCCAGATGTTCCCATCAGGGCAGATAATTTTAAAAATCGTTACCCTGTATCCATCAGGGGTAAGTTGGCGCAAAGTTGTGAGTTTACTAAAAAATAATTAAATAATCAATTCAAGCTAATCGGCTCCAAAAGTGAATATTTACATCATTTTGGTGTATTTTTCCATTAATTCCCTTGTGGGTTCTCGATCTCCGAATAATTCCGGAACTTTTGTTCTTGCTATAAAATACATTTCGATCTTCTTTTTAGTTCTGTCAAGGTTGTGTTTACAACCGCGAAGAAATACCGACAGTGTGTTATTGTCTGTTAAATAATTAAAATAATTAACCTTGAGACATAAATATTGTAAATATTTAAGCGGAAATAACCAGTGATCAATTAATTAAGCAATCGTAAAGTGGTTGACTTTGAATTCGGTTCGAACAGGAAGTAGTTTTTAAGCTCACCGTAATCTTGCGGAAGATGGGGTTGACATGCAATCCATTGTTGCAAAAGATGTAAATTATGTTGCAATTTGTCTGGGTCTTCGCTTACTTGAGAACATATTGCCTTCATTTGGGAAGGATTTGGCCCTTGTAATAAATTCATTGTGTTGGAAAAACTTGAAAATAAAGAAACAGAAAGTAAAGAAATGCGTTTGATTTTTTTCAAAGAAAATATTTAGTTCCTGGACCATTTTCTCCCCCTATTCTACTTTCTTTCCCTCAAATTTGTAAAGCCCAACTTTTGACCTCAATTCACATTCCTACTCCTTCTAACCAATACAACCCCTACCCCTTTCTCTTCCTGGTATAGTATCTGAATTCTTCAAATATTAACGCAAGTTTTTAATTACACAGGGTGTCTCCAAAAAAAACGACATTTTTTTGAAATGCTTTTATTATTATTTTCCAAATAATAGATACATAAAATATCCACCATTAGCTTCAAGACCAGTTTCGATTCTTCCAACAAAATTTTGAAGCCAAAGGCGGTCATTATTCAAAAAACGGATTTGCAGAGTTATTTTTTTATTCTAATTTTTCATCTTTGAAGTGTGGTTTACACGAAAACGGTTAGTGGTACGAAAAAATCTCAAGAGACTGTTTCAACCGTAAATTAGTTGAGAAATTTGAAAATTGTGTCAAAAACAAAAAAAACAGTGGCGTACCATTTTTTTCCTCCAGAAATATCGACATACGCACCTGTAGTTACGCCACTGGAGAAGGAAAAAACTAACTAATATGGTCCACTTATAGCAAATGTACATACATACGTATTGCTTACTTTTTAAAATTTAATTCCTATAGTCATTTCTGAATAAATGAAAAAAGATCGATATTTTTTACAACTTTCAACACCCTGTATCTCGGTTGCGAAGCATTTGCGGGCCCATGTTAATAGCAACTTTTCCTCTTATTTTCATGAAAGGAACATGCCCTTAACTGGATGCCGTTTCTTCTTGAGACACCCTGTATAAAAAATATAGGTAGGTACATGTATTCATTATGGATCTTAACTCAGTTATTAAAAATATACAAGGTGCTTGCTAATATAAAAAATGGAGTTAAAATTGAGTTAGGTATTAATACTAAAAGATCTAAAAATTGTCGAACATTAAGCAAAGATTTTGTAAATCCAATTTAAATTAAACATAAAGTAAAGTACCTGGCCTTGACTATCATTAAGAAAAAATTTGCTTACGTTTCAAATCAATCTTAATAGAAAAATGAGCAAATGTCGCACGTTTCGATAAAAAGTTGAATAAAATCCTCTCGATAAAAAAGACACAGATACCTATTCTTTTGAACATCCGGTATATAATAACCTTCTTCCATCAAATTTGTTTTTTTTTTGTAAAATTTTGTTTTAATTGATTATATCGACCTACACGAATAATCAAAGTGACCTTGATGTACCTACCAACGTACCTATGGAAAATTTTTATCAAGGAATTGATTGGAATTTCCGTGTTTACAACATTGAAATATTAATAACAATATTGATGACATCCTGAGGGCTAGAAAATAACGCAAAATCACTTAATAATAATTTATTTCAAGGAAAGAATTTAAAAAAAAAATCGGTGCAAACAAAAAACCTGCACGAGGATAATTTTGGAAAGAAAACAAATATTTTATAACAACTTTAATGAAACAGTCTCAATCAAAAACAAAGCACTCTATAATAAAACTTAATTATTTTTTTAATAAAAAAAGCAACAAATCTTATAAATACATTCAGAAAACTCCCGTGACGTTTAATGTGTCAAATCAAAAATGCAAAATTCAGTTGGTTAACAAAAAAATCCCTATTAGATATTAGGAATCACGGCCCCCTTTTAAAAAATATGTATAAGTAGCGATTTTTTTATTAGCCACCTAAATTTTTCATTTCACACATTTAGTCATTAAACGTAACGGGAGTTTTCTGAATGTTCTATTAGATATGTTTTTACTTTTTACGTAAAATTCCAAATCTTTTTCTACTTTTAGTATTTCAAATATTCGATCATTAATCTTGATATAAAAAACAATTTTTACAATCTCTTTTCTCTAAAAAAAAAAGCTATCGAAACTATCCAACCTGGTTACATTCAGGATTGCGAAAATATTGATATTTAACCTACATAGAACGCTGATTATGGTAGGTGTTACCTACTAATCAAAATTCGTGTGAGTAATATTTGTTACATAAAACAAAACACTGTTGCAACCACATTACAAACCCCTAAAGGTAAATAAATACATAGTGTAGTGTAGTGTAGTGTGTAAAAAAACGGCATCCAGTTAAGGACATATTCCTTTCATGAAAATAAGCGGAAAAGTTCTTATTAAATTCCTAATAAATATCATATATTAAGTCCTTACTGTTACGTAAATTTTTATAGAATTGGTGGAGAAGATTTTCCAAAATCGAAAAAAATAGAAAGGTTCGTCGTCTACCGTAGCGTTGAAGTCTCCGCGTAAATCGGCTATACAAGGGTGTCCCAGTTAAGGGCGCATGTTCCTTTCATGAAAATAAGAGGAAAAGTTCCTATTAACATGGGTCCGCAAATGCTTCGATATCGAGATACAGGGTGTTGCAAGTAGTAAAAAATATCGATCCTAGTCATTTCCGAATAAATAAAAAAAAATATCCATACGACTTTCAACACTCTGTATTTCGGCAACGAACCATTTGCGGACCTATGTAAATAGGAACTTTTTCTCTTATTTTCATGAAAGGGACATACCCTTAACTGGACCCCGTTTCTTTTTGAGACACCTTGTATAATGTCAAATGTGTGTATTATGAGAACATTTCTAAGAGCCACTGAACTACAAGACGATGAAGAAACACGGATTACACGAAAATTTTGCCTTATTTTCAGATGTCGGTGTTAAGTCTTAAGAACAGAAATAAGTCTACATTAAATAATCATAGAGGACATTATGAATTAAAATTATAACTACGTATGTTTCGATAAAAAAATATTAAAATATACAGGATGATGTGTTATTTAAAATACAAATATTTTAAAAATTTTAGTTTAATTTGCATTTAATAACAGAAAAATTTCTATTGAATTTATTAAGTTTAATTCGTTTGTTTTTAAAAATAATCAAAAGACAAGAAAAAGTTTTTTTTTTGTCTTTGTAAATATTCATTTTCAGAAGACAACAAAAAAACCTTTTTTCCCTTACCCTCTGTATATTCTCCACCCGGAAAAAATATTAATCACGTAAAAATCTACCTCATTTTTCAATAATCTTCAATTTTCAAAAATAATAAACAAAACTCACCCTTAAAAAAATTATAAAAACCCTTAAAATTATATAAATTTGATTACACCAAACACTTAAAAAAATCACACAGCTAATGTCTTTCTTCCACAAGAAATAAGAGTGTATTGAACAAACTCTTCAACGCGTGTGTCTTTTACTATTTATTTAATACAGGGCGTCCTTGAAACGCACAAGTTAAACCGAGGAAGTTCTTTTAATTTTTTTTGTATTTCCGACAAGAATTTTTCTTCTTGAACCGGATTATTGCTTATTTTTCATTACTTATACAAGGTTTGGTTGATTGACCTTCCCCTATCAACATTTATTAGAAAAAATAATTTTTTTAATTTTTAAATTCTTTCTTGCAGGAATTTGAATTAAAATAAATTTTTGGAAAGAAAAGACAGTAAGTATATGGTTTCTTATTTTTAGATCCCCCCCCCCCCCCCCCATACAAGTAATTTTTGATTTATGTACCTACAGGGTGTTTGTAGAGAACAAACTTCCTTATTATGGCCATTTTTTAAAAACAATTTTTTCCAAAATATTCTTCAAAGGTTGTAAATAATTTTTTTCAAATCCCCTATACAGGGTGTCTCAAATGGATTAGGATAGTATGGGTATCTTGGTTATTATTGAAGATAGAGATTCGGTTAAATGGGCAATGTTTTGCAGTTTCTCATACTGATTCATATCCCGATTAGAAAAGTTACAAATTTTCAAGTGTTCAGTTGTTATCTTGAAAAAACTGAAAAATGTGTATTTTTAAAAAGTGGAATATTTCCGTAATTTTAATATTTATGGAGAAAAGTGTCAAATAAAAGTTACTCGGTTCGATTAGCACGATTTAAAAACGTTATTCAATTTTTTTTCAAAATGGCGGTTTTCAAGATATTGATAGCAACTTTCTTATTTTAAATGGGCGCCATTTTGTTTTTTTACAGAAATGGATTGCATTTTTTTTTCTGATTTCAACGATGTATAACAACCTATGTTTAAATAAAGTTTTACACTGAATTTACTGATGTTTTAATTTGCAGTCGAGTTAGCCATGAACACAAAAGACATGAAACAAAATTTATTGAAAATTATTGGTAAAGCATGTTGCACCTGAACTACAAATCTCATAAATCTTAGAAAATTTCACAACAAATGTTCAAAATGGTGACCATTATTAGCCAGACATAATTGGCACCTTTTTAATACAGAAGCAGTTACTTTGCGCAATGTGTTTCGATTAATACCATTAAATGCTTCCAAAACCTCTTAATAAATAATAAATTAATTAAAATTAATAAATAATAAATAATAAATTTTGTTTCATGTCTTTTGTTTTCATGGCTAACTCGACTGCAAATTAAAACATCAGTAAATTCAGTGTAAAACTTTATTTAAACATAGGTTGTTATACATCGTTGAAATCAGAAAAAAAATGCAATCCATTTTTGTAAAAAAACAAAATGGCGCCGATTTAAAATAAGAAAGTTGCTATCAATATCTTGAAAACCACCATTTTGAAAAAAAATTGAATGACGTTTTTAAATCGTGCTAATCGAACCTAGTAACTTTTACTTGAAACTTTTCTCCATAAATATTAAAATTACGGAAATATTCCACTTTTTAAAAATACGCATTTTTCAGTTTTTTCAAGATAACAACTGAACGACTGAAAATTTGTAACTTTTCTAATCGGGATATGAATCAGTATGAGAAACTGCAAAACATTGCCCATTTAACCGAATCTCTATCTTCAATAATAACCAAGATACCCATACTATCCTAATCCATTTGAGACACCCTGTATATATTTCTCGTAATCTCTGTTGTCACTCTTCTGTTACTTATGATTATCTTTTTTTAACAATAAAAATATGTAAATTGGTTTTGTGTCGTAATATTATAAAAGGTAGATGTTAAATTTCATGAGAATATGTTTAATTATTTTTAATGTAAAGTGTTTCGGCCCATTGTACTACTTTCCCATCGCTTGGATAATGAATTAATGACAGACATTAATGCTTGATGGTCAAAAAATATTACACAAACGTCTTGTTTATTTACGATATTTTTGTTTGCCTTGCAAAAACAGCGTGTAGTATTTAAAAAAAATAAGATCCACATTCTTGGGGGTTGGAGAAGGTAGAAATAAACCAAAAAGTTTAGAAAAGAAAAAAGAGAGAAATAGAGAGGTTGAGTAGTAGAGGGAAAGCAAAATGAGTTAGGGTTGAAGGAGAGGGGAGGCAAAAAAGGGTAGCAGTTAAGAAAAAAAAGTGGATTACGTAATAAGGGAGAGGCAATAAAAGAGGATAGAAAGAGAGAGAGTTATTGCACAGAAAAAGACGGAGGAGTGGGATAGAAACATAAATCCAAACCTTGTACCTCCGCTCTGTTTTTTCCCGATATAATTTCGTCATAAGACTCATAAGTTACAAAACAAAAGATCAAGCTCGTTATATCTTTTGAAATGCTTTGCACTCGAAGAAATATCTAATTTTCCATTTGATGCAATAATGCTGAATCATTTTATAAAATAGCCGTTGGCGTAAATCAGACAAACAAAATTTTATCGTTTTCGCAAACAAATCGCATTTAAATATTGTACTTCACCTAAGGCTTGTTTTGACGTGATTGCATAAATGTTAAATTTTGTAGAGATTACATAATTGAACTGTACGTTTACATTATTAGATGATGACATGAAATACTACGTATTGGTGTTAAAATCAAAGCAATGAAGAGAATTTTAGGCAACCAAACATACAGAAAGAGGTAAATTATACGAACCACCCTATATGTCTAAATACATAAAATCCAGGCATTACTTTCGACCTTAAGATTCATTTCAACGTTTTTTCGAGAAAGATGCGAATTAAAGTTACCGGTCCGCGATTGTGGTGCCCCCTATAGGAATTGGTGACTGAAAATATTCTTATTGGTTTTCTCATGATTGATTTAGTCTAGAAAAACTTTTCCCGTTAATGTGAGACAAATACTTTCAAAGTTCCACTCTGTATATACTGGGTGAGTCAATAAATTAACAAATGATTAATATCTCTTCAGATACTTAAAATACAGAAAAATTTTTCATACAAAAGTTGTAGAAGACCCGTAGCGCAACCGTTCAAAATTATTCTCAAGTATACAGGGTGTTCTATAAATTTGCGGTTATTTAATAAAATGCCCTGTATATTTTTAATTTTCGAAAAGACTTTTAAGATATTGTAAATTATACGAAACACCCTGTATTACTAAATACATAAAATCCCACGCATTACTTTCGCCCTTAGGTAACATTTGTTTCTTAGAGAAAGATGCGAATTCAAGTTACCAGTCCGCGATTGTGGCGCCCCCTATAGGAATTGGTGACTGAAAATATTTTTATTGGTTTTCTTAAGATTCATTTAGTCTAAAAGAATATTTTCCCGTTAATGTGAGACGAATACTTTCAAAGTTCCACTCTGTATATACAGGGTGAGTCAATAAATTAACAAATGATTAATATCTCTTCAGATACTTAAAATACAGAAAAATTTTTCATACAAAAGTTGTAGAAGACCTGTAGAGGGTGTTCTATAAATTTGCGGTTATTTAATAAAATGCCGTGTATATATTTAATTTTCGAAAATAGTGATATTTCGTACAAAAAAAATTTGTACAAACCGTAGTGTGAAGATTTAGCAAACTGTTTCCATACAATATAATTTTAACGTTTTTAAGATATTGTAATTTATACGAAACACCCTGTATGTCTAAATACATAAAATTCCACGCATTACTTTCGACCTTAACATACATTTGTTTCTTAGAGAAAGATGCGAATTCAAGTTACCAGTCCGCGATTGTGGTGCCCCCTATAGGAATTGGTAACTGAAAATATTTTTATTGGTTTTCTCATGATTGATTTAGTCTAAAAGAACTTTTTCTCGTTAATGTGAGACGAATACTTTCAAAGTTCTACTCTGTATATACAGGGTGAGTCAATAAATTAACAAATGATTAATATCTCTTCAGATACTTAAAATACAGAAAAAAACTTCATATAAAAGTTGTAGAAGACCCATAGCGCAACCATTTAAAATTATTTTCAAGTATACAGGGTGTTCTATAAATTTGCAGTTATTTAATAAAATGCCCTGTATACTTTTAGATGTTCGAAAATACTGATATTTCGCACACAAAAAATTTGTACAAACCGTAGGCTGAAGATTTTATGTTTCTAAGATATAGTAGGAAATTTGCACATTACATAATTATAGGAAGGTTTGCTACACCAATGCAAACATTGCGATGTTATTTGAATTATTGCTTAATAAAACAGAACTTATATAAAGTTTATTAACCAATTATACCAAAACTATACAGGGTGTTCAGAAAAAACCTGCTAAACTTGCTTGTACTTCCACTAAATTTAATGCAATCACAATCAAATAGTAGATCAAATTTAATTAAACACTCCATTCAAAGGTAATAAAATAATTAGCCACACTTTATCAGTTACAAAACTATAATTTACATTATTACACATACATTAAAATATAATCTTACAAAAATAGTTTCCATTACAGGAAACAACTTTTAAGAGTTAACATATTAGTTAAAGACATGCAAATGATTAAATAAAAAAATGATTAGAGACACGTTTAATGAAATAAATTTGCAACTCTTTTAAGTACTTGTTTTAATTTCTTCTCCTAACTTTACATAAACATACGCTTGCTGATATGTGATAAAGTTAATATAGTAAGAATAAGAGGAACTGTGCTCTTTTGTTATAATAGTAAAATTGGCACAGTATTCAGCACCAGCAGAACAAAAGAATGCTTATTGTTGCTGTTGCATTTGGGCTTGCATTGCCACAAGCATTTCTTGCATGCGTTTCAATTCTGCTTCTTTCTCTGCTAACATACGGTCTTTATCACCCAATATTCCGTTCTTTTCATCAAACCTACAAGAAATATGTTAGGAAAAAATAAATGAGAATCCCCTGCCTTTCCCTAACCCACATCAGGCCCCCACAGGGCTTTATAGTTTACTTACACAGGCCGTTTAGCAGCCGCAACAGGTGTAGGTGGAGGAACCCCTTTAGCCAACCTTTCAGATCTATAATTTTCATAATGAACCTCCTGTGTCACCTCTTGTAGATCTTGCATATGAGTAATAAGCATTGTTCGTAATTTAATAAAATCACAATGCTCAGGATTTTCGACTTCCACCACACCCCATGGATAGAGTCGACCCCGAACCTTTCTTCCCCTAACTTCTAAAGTGGTATTGGAACCACAAACTGCAAAGGGAATGGCTTGTTTTAATTGACGAACTTGTTCTTTATATTCTTCATCCTCATCGGAGTCACATTCGGGTAAAGGATAGATTTTGATACCATTTTCTGCTATTTCTCCAAGAACCTAAACAAAAATGTTAGGAAAATGGAAGAAATAAGAGGGAATATTACCCTTTGTTTAAGACGTTGTACTTCTTTCTTGGTTAAAACATCTGCTTTGGCAATTACAGGAACAATATTAACCTTGTTATGGAGTTGCTTCATGAATTCGATGTCTAAGGGTTTTAGCCTTAAAAGGAAAGTAACATCGAGTATTTTATTGTTACTTTACAGACTAGAGGGACGAGGGAGTAATAAATTTTAGGGGCAGCTTATGATCTATACAGTAATAATAATTATAAAACATCATACCCATGTCCAAACGGAGATATAAAATAAAAACAACAGTGAATACGATTATCGACAATATTCCTCCTATTTAATCCAGATTCGTCCCTGAGAAATCGTTCAAACTGTTCATCAATGTATCTTATAATAGCCCTGAATGAATCTGTATTATCTATAGCATCTCCGTATCCAGGTGTGTCCACTACCGTTAACCGTAACTTCACACCCCTCTCTTCTATTTCAACGGTTGATGCATCGAGTTTGACAGTTTGGTGACTTTTTTCTTTAAAAACCTTATAGTAAACTACAAGTCGAGAATATTTTAAAACTAATCTTACCAATAGCATCAGGGATTACACGTTCCGGATAGAGGTCAGTTAGAAATAAAGAATTAACAAGCGTGGATTTTCCCAATCCGCTTTCGCCTACGACCATTAAAGTAAATTCGAAACCTTTTTTAACTGATTTTCGATGAACTTGATTAGGTAAGTTTGCAAATCCAACATATCCGGGGGTTTCTAAGCTTGCAAACTACAAATAAAGACAATAAGTAGCACAAATAAAGTAGGTTGCGAATGAGAATTACTTACACCTTTTACGGAATCGCTAGACATTTTAAACACTCTTTATGTATTTATCAATAAATTTAAGGAAGTTTAATGTTGCTTTATCAAGAATAGCAGGTTTTATTTGATAAGATAATGAATCATTTATGTTATGATTACCCCCAAAAGAAACACACAATTTTCACAAGTTTTTAAATTAATTTCGGTTAAATGTTGGATTAGAAATGTAAAGCAAGCTTTTATTTAGAATTTACTTGCAACAAACACTAATTTTTAACTGTATAATCAGAGATAACACAAACACATTCCACGACACTGAAAATAAAAAGTTCGGTTAGTATGCATAGAGGCGTGGTTTGTTTAGATAACATAGCCAGTATACATTTTGTCCATTCGTAACCGTTAAATTTCAATTTATATATACAGGGTGCTTACAATATATTGATTTTTAACGGAAAAGGAAAAGAAAAATGTGCGGGATGACTGAGACGCGCAAGGGAAACGCGCCAGGGAAAAACTAAAGGAGCAAAAAAGAGATAATACAAAGTAGAAAGGGATGAAGCAGAAAAGGAATAGAAACAATGAAAGCGTAGGAGAAATCGAATAAGTGTGGGGACGTTGTTTTACTACCTTCTCTTTCTGACTCGCTATATTCTTTTTCATCTTATTTCTACCTCACCCTGCGTTTGGTTCCCCTACCCGACTAAAAGAAGACCATTAAGGGTGTGACATATAAAACAAAATAAATGAGGGGGTGGGGTACCTAATAAAATGAAGAAATAAAGCTAATAAAAGAATGAATGAAATATATAAAAGAATGAACAGGAGGCAGGGTACAGATAGAGGGCGAATAAAGGAAAAAGAGAGACAGAAAAAGGTGGATGGAAATCCAAGGGAAATTTTTATTATAGTCATTGAAGTAACAGTCACGACAATGTTCTAGTTCCTTCACAGAATGAGGGGGTTTGTAGTTCCATAAAGACACTTTTGTGAAGCGTTCCTGTATGCTATTTTTTCTTAAAGTGCTTCAATTAGCAATAAATAATTACGGTATCAATATTTTCTAATTTCCACCGTCCAAAGTATGATTACAAGATAAATTAATTAATTGAGCAAGAAAAGTTTCAATTAAATCAAATAAATACGCACTTTTACGTAACTACGTTTTAAAAAAAGAAAGCAATAGTGATTCGGATTTGACCCCCGCTGGGTTCTAAACCATCGCCCTAACAAATTCAGGTAAAGCCCCCCATTCATATAGGCGCGAGTTTTTCTTTTTGTTTTCATTGGTTCAATTTGGCGGCAAATTCAAATGAATTTAACCATAATATCTGGATGCGCCAATTTCAGAACCACCTTTTACGCGTCAGTCACAGTTCATAAATTTCAATTTAATGGAAACATTTTCATGTCGCAACCAGAGAAAGATAACATTAGAAAAACTATAGCTTTTGTTTTTACCAGAAACAATTGAAGCACTACTACTGCCGATTCTGTATAAAATCAACATTTTTAATTTTCCTTTAAACCGTGCCATTTGTTTATTCCGCAAATCAATACTAATTTTTTTTTGTTTTATGCCTCTGCAATTTCAAATGAAACAGTTGAACCTCCTACCCTTAACTCTTTTTTTTGTATTTTGTTTTTAAGATTAGACGCAAAATTATAAAATAAGTATTTTGTAACAATAAAAATCTTTATTTAATTCGAATACAATTTAATGGTGGCATCAGCTCCGGATGTAAACACCCACGGTTGTAACGGATGAAAATGCACATCAAAGATTCCAAAATCATTTGCAGACTTATGGTTTTGTAGACGTTTTAATGGAACAATCAATGGATTTTGCATCAAATCACTAAAAAAAATATTCAAATTAATAAACAATCTTTGTAATAGTTTAAAAAAAATGGGTCAAGTTGGTTGTACCAGGCCAAGTTTGCTATTCCTACCCAAGTAAAGTTGGTTGTACCAACTTGACCCCTTTTTTTTCTTTCATAACTTACTTATAAACCATTCCATGAGAAATAATAAGACTTTTATCATCGGATCCAGATGCAAACAACGGATACCGTTTATGAAAACTAACCCCTCGAACAGCTGTCCCATGTAACCGTAATGTTTGATATGGTTTAGTGCTTAAATCCAAATCAAACCAAAGTACTTTACGATCATAAGTAGCAACCAATAAATTATCTCCACCTGGATGAATATCCATGGTCGAAATCCATTTACAATTGGTAAGTAATTTTTTTACCAGCATTTGTTTCATCAGATCGTAAATCCGTACATGTCGTTGAGTGGCAACAAACAAGAAAGGCTTAGAAGGATGGAAAAGTACATTTTGAACCAAACCTTTAGGTTTTGAAAACGGTAATTGTGAGCGACGTTTTGAAACTTGTCCGATTAAAACTGAACGGTTTTGCCCATCAGGCATAACCGTGGCAAAGTAATCCCCCCTTCCGTGCCAAGTAACTTGTGTAACCTCCTTGAAATGTACTAAAACGGCGCGATAGCCTTTTTCGTATTCGTTTTCATCCGGTTCTTTCCATTCAACGGTTGTACGAACACGTTCGCTTATAATAACGTCACTCACGGGTGAATCTTTAAGGATTGTGTCGGTTTTGTTACAAATTAGGGTATCCCCGACTTGAGGATTAATTAAAATAACTTTATTACCGGAAGCAACTAAAATTAAGGATAACGCCGGGTTGGGGCACCATTTAACCGATCTTACAATGGAATCGGTTTGTATTGTTTTCAAACATCTTCCGGTATTGATTTCCCATATTTTAACGGTGCAATCATCCGAACCGCTAACCAAATACTGTCCGCTTTTATCCGTATCAATAGTCCGGATCATATCTGCATGCCCAATGTATTCAATTGATAAAACCGTAGGGAATGGTTGTAAATCACGCGGACTTGGAAGTTTAGGTACTAAAGCTTCCGGTTCAATTGTTAATTTCATTTTAATAGCACGCGGGCATAGATACAAATCAAGACATCTCAAAAATCTTTCTTTAATAAACCTTGGATAAGCCGGGACGTTACGTAAAGATTCGTATTTTTGTGGTACAAAATGTAATTTTCGTTTCCACGGTGCATCTTTTTGTTTGTTCCATTGTTTGAGTTCTTTTGCATCAAACAAAAATTCGGAGGGTGGGTTGTAAGACTCTGCATGACCAGGAAGATGCCTTTTCGGAGCCGGAATGTGTTTGTGGATTCGACGCATCTCTTCACTTTGCTCATCCGTTTGCCATAGCATATAAAATTGAGGTTCTTTTTTTGCACGTAATTTATCTTGCTCTTCTTTTGTTTTTATCCAACCCATTTTAAGCGCATGAACTAATTTTGAAACCTTTTTCGCTTCATCTCGGCTGGGCAAGAAAGAACGTTTCTGTTCCGGGAACTTACGCAATGGAGTCTTCATTACTTCATTGGTAAACCATTCGATCCAAGGCTACAAAATAATGTATTCAAAGTCGTTTAATTCAAACATAAAATGGGGAATTAAAATTAACGGGTTTGTCTATAAAATAAAATAATTACTTACAGCGTATTCATCGAATGTTTCATCAGGGATTTTCTGGCCCTGTATTCTTCTAATTAGCTTAACATCTTCATCGCTTAGGACAACTTCTTGACCTGTTTGTGGATCCTTAACAGTTCTCCAGAAGTTTGGATCGTCTATTCTTTTTAGGAATGAATCTAATTGATCTTGACCTTCAGGTTTTGATATTTCCTTTCCATCCCAATCATACCCTAAATGTTTATATTCGTCATACCAGTTTTTTGGGATGTTTCCGACTGTATTTCGAATATCTTCTTCGTCGGACGTGTCATTATCTGCGTATTCATCTACAATAGAGTTCTTTATAGGTTTTAATTTGTTATTTTTCTTTTGCTTCGTGGTTTTTTTACTACTTGATGGTTTTGTGTCATCATCAGAACTATTTTTCTTGCCGTTTATTGAATCACCTTCGTCTTCACTTGCAATATTTGCTAAATCATCTTCATCACTTGTAATATTGGCTAAGTCATCTTCATCACTTGTAATATTTGCTAAATCTTCTTCATTATTATCAAGTGAACTGTTTTCTTCATCTGAATTGTCCTCTTCTTCGATATCATCGTCCTCGTCTCCAGACCCGGCAATGAATTCTTCATCACTTTCTTCAATTTCTCGTTCGGAATCAGAACTGTCTGCTTCATTATCATCAATTATATTCCATAAATCTTCATCTTTATCCTAAAACAAACCAGTATTAACAAGTTTAAATACTTTTAAGCAAGCAACTTACAGTTTCCAATTCCTTAGTCACATCCTCTTCTGGTTTTCTTTTTAATTTTGCTTTAGGCATATTTTTATCACTTATCACTTAACAGAAATTAACTTTGCACAAGTTTAAAATGTTTAAATTAAACAATAATTTATAAATCATAAAGCATGTTATTGTTGAGGTTAAGTTTTTAACAGAACTGACGTTTTGGAAGTGGTTAGATACACGCTAACGGGATTTTAATAAATTATGTTTATTGTACCTAAAATTACTTGTTTAATGGCCGCTGCTAGCTCCATGGCTAACGTGGATATAATTCTGGCACTAAATCCACGGCATTCCGTTCAGCGCATGTCCGGGGACTTGGAAAATTATTTCAGCTTCCTGAAATTATCGAGACAGAGTTGCGCACGATTGGTTGCCTATTCCCAAGGCGTAAAAGTCTGGTTCTGAGAAATCTAATTATAATAATTATTAACTACAAACAAAATCAATCGCTCGAACTTAGAGAAACTTTACTCTAGTATTTTTTATTGGTCATATTCAACTTGCAAATTAGTTAAAAATCAATTTAAAATATGAAAATGTTTGAAACTTTCATAATGGAATAATTTTGTTCCCGGACATGCGCAGTAAGTGCAGCTCGTATTCGCGTTGCCGAATTAATGACGTCACCCCTTGACAGACGTAATGCCGTGAATTTAGTGTCAAAATTATATCCACGTTAGCCGTGGAGCTAGCAACGGCTTTGTTTAATAGCAAGATTGAAGGATAAAATGGTACAAAGGTAAAATAAATACCTTTTGATCATATAATATTGTATATTTTTGAGTGAATACTGTATACAATGTCTAAGTCACAAGACATAAGCGCTCTATGTACTAGAAAAATATATTATGATGGCACTTTACATCTAATACCTAACATACACAACTAAGTATTCTATTATAATACATTACTGGGGAACGCAAAGTTGGATGTATACTTCGTAAATTAAAAGAAACGAAAAGGAACTTACACGATTATGGATGTTTTCGCGAAACGAATAATGTTTCGACATTTAGTATTGTTCCGAGCAAAAAACTCTGAATCATTATTATTGCAACTAAATTAATTAAGTATCTTAAAATACTCATTGATTGTTATACGTTTATACAAAGAAATAAAATGACTAAAATGCTGAATACGAGAGATATCGCCTAAACATATACACAAATCTAAACTAACACAATATACCACTTAAAATTAAAACACAGAGAAATATAAATAAGTCGCGACAAATAAAAATAAAAACGTATATGCCGTTACTACGTCTACATATTATAAATTAAAAAAAAAAAAAAAAAACTACGTTTACGCACACAATTTCTATACAAATCCAGTTGGTTTTGTTATCTTACTTTCGCAATATGTAATAATGGTATGGGTTGATTCGAACGCTTATCGGTTGAATGGAGTAATAACTGCTACAACTGGCACCTGCTGTGGTGTCTCTGTTTCTACAAACGGTCAGCCCGGAGGTGGGCCGCTTAAGCTACACTTATTTAGTCTAAATGAGGTTCCGTGCGGTTCTAACTAATTTACTTCTTCTTTGCGGCAACCAACGTTCTGACATTTAGAGGATAGAAAAAGAAAATTCGTATAATCTTAAACTTAAAAAAAGGTGAAAGTGGAGCAATAAGATGAAAAGGAAATACAAAACGTTATGCTGTTCAGTCTAAGGTTTTTTTAAAAAATAATGAGATGTTTGAAGAATTTAAGAACGGACTAGTTTTTTTTTTGCTAGTAGTCAGGAAATTTGTACATTTTCCCTGGTTTCTGATTACGATAAATGTAAAATTCGACTTCTGTTTACTATAACCATTCATACTAGCTACGTTTTAGAAGACTATCGCTTATTACAACTTTTCCCCTAAATACTTTTTTTAACTCTACAATGTTGTAGATTAATTCAAATTCGGACAACAATGGTTGCTCTGTTTTCACAACCAATTGTTTTACAGAAAGAATTTACTCTTAACGCCATTACATCTTAGATAAATATAAACCTTAAGTTATTTCCATCATGTTTCAAACTCCAAGCTCCCAGATAGTAATTTTTTAATATGTACAGGGTGGCCCAAATTGGTTGTCCGTATCGGGTATCTCAGTAGCTATTGTCGTAAGGAAAAAACTGAGGGCACATTCTCGAGTCGTGTTTTGAGACAAATTTAATGGCGCAGACGAAATTTTGCTATAGTTTCACATTTTCAAGGAAAACGCGATTTTCCGAAATTTTCTTATTCCTATTATGTTGAATAACTTTTTTATTTTATAAGCCATCACAAAACTATAAAAAACATTCTAAAGGCACTTTTTTTGGATAGAACTCAATAGCGTACTCAAATTTTTAACTAGGGTTCAAATTTCGGAAATATTAATTAATATAGTTGTATTTTTTTAAATAGAAACCATAGTTGGCCATGTCCTTATTAAAACAGGTATTTTTTTCTTATTTTAAAAATATATACTTTAATGGGTGGGTATATTTTTAATAGTTTTTCAGCAAAATTAGAATTTGTCTTTTACTTGCATTTATTCAGGTAAAGTACGTTTTCTGTACTAACTGTGGCAAAACATCATTTAGAAAAGTTGTTCAGAATGCAAAATCATCACCCCATGCAAAATTTCAGAAATATCGGTTTACTTTTATGAAATCGTGTCTGCATATTTTTTATTAAAAAAAATTTGAAAAAAATAAGCTGCCAATATTTCTGAAATCTTGCATGAGGTGATGATTTTATATTCTGAAACACTTTTCTAAATGGAGTTTTGCCACAGTTAGTACAGAAAACTTATTTTATCTGAATATCCATGTAACTGAAACACACAAATTCACTTTTGCTGAAAAATTATTAGAATATACCTACCCATTAAAGTATATATTTTTAAAATCAGAAAGAAACGCGTGTTTTAATAGGGACATAGCCAACTATGGTTTCTATTTAAATAAACACAACTATATTTAGTATCTCCGAAATTTGAACCCTAGTTAAAAAAATCAAGTACGCCACTGAATTCTACTTAAAAAAGTACCTCAGAATGTTTTTATAGTTTTCAGATAGCTAATGAAGCAAAAAAGTTATTCAGCATAATAAGAATAATAACAGTTAGGCTATTGCTACCCTTTTCCAGAACCTTCAAAACCAATATTTGTCCAAAATTGTCACAATGTTGTTTACAGAGGTTCTAAATTCCCCCCATAGCGGTGCGATCTTAAATCATGCAAAGTCAATCAATTGTTTCTTCTAAAGTACCGACACGAATTTTAGCGTTTACGAAGGCAATAATAATGATCAACTTGTCGCAAGGGGTGCTCTTGTCCTGTGAATTTTAATCTCAAATTTAATTTTCAGTATATCTCAAATTTGAAATTAAAATCAACACATCAGCAGCTCCGAATATGGCATAATTATCACCTAGTGTGCCATGATACAAAAACAAATGAATGGTACTGTGAATGACAAAAAACAAATGACAATAAATCGTTTGTTAATTGTTTTATAAAACACTGTTAATTTGTTTTTGCATCATAAAAGACTAAATTAATTCTTTTTTCTTGAATATCTTACACAATACTCAAATTAAGTTCATCAGCTTTGATATTATTCAAAAGCAAAAAGAAAAACAAAGCTTCCTAATGATACAAAAAAATTATTAGTAATCGGTTTCATAATTTTTTGTGTATGTCATTAAAGGTTATTTCCCTCCTCCAAATGTTTACCCTAATAAGGGTTGACATACTACCTTTTCCATATTTTTAAAATTATTTAAAAAAATAACTTTCAATCTAGTATGCAGGGTACCAAACAAAACAAACAACTTGCATGGCTATTTGTTGCTATGGAAACAAAACAAATTAAATTTTGTTTATAGTAACAAGTAATTCCTTTGTTTTTATTTATCAAAGCACACTAGAGGAGAATTGATTTTAAATATCTTGAAAGTGATTAAAAGCAAGGAAATCCCTCCTTCAGTAGGCTATGGATTTTTCATTAGAAATGATCTTTTTCTGTATTTTGGAGCTTAAAATTTGAAACATACTGTATACAATTAATGAACCCTTAACTCTCTTTGTAAAACAATTTGCAAAACATAAAAATTCGAGGATTATAAATAAAATCAGATCATCGTAATCAAACACAATAATAATGCTGAAACCGAAAAAGCTTTAACGAACCTCACAATACTACCCGATTCTTACTTAAGTTTAGAAACGCCGAGGGCGGGTAACTTGTAATGAACAATATGATAGGGCGGTCCTATAGGACTGGTGTTTCCAGGAGCATTATAGGAGGTGGCAACAGGCATTGGTGTTCCAGAAGGCCCCGAGCACGATCGTCCACGTTTTCTTCTTGGTAAGATGCCTTTACGAGCCATATAAAATCTTATGGTCGAAATGGGGATGTTAAATTGATCGCTAACGTTTTGAAACGTTTGTCCCCGTGTTATACATTCCGCTGCCCTGCGTAATTCCTCATCTGAACGTCTTATACGTCTGTTAGGCCCACCTATTATCAGATAAACTGTCAAATAATTGACATTTATTTAATAACAATATAATATAGGATTGTGGAGGGAATTGGAAACAATGCAGAGGTGGGGGAATGGAGAGGGAGGCGGGACTACGCAAAGGAGGAGAGAAAAGGGACAACGCAAAGGTACAGAAAGGCGCAACAACGCAGTGCTGGAGGGGGGTGGGGCAATGCAGAGGTTAGGGGAGGGACAAATCAGAGGTGCAGGGAGGCGTGACAAGGAGAGGTGGTAGGGAGTGGAAAACCAGAGGTGGAGGGGAGTAGGAACAACATGGAGTTCCAGTGGGCCCAGACAATGCAGAGGTGGAGGGAGATGGGAACAACGTAGAGGTGGAGAGAAGAGGGACAACGCAGAGGTGCAGGGAGGCGCGATAACGCTGAGGTGGAGGGGATACACAGAGTGTAGGGACGTAGAGTTACTCAGTAGAGGTTAGGCACAGATTATAGGACTCGGAAACAGAGCCAAAACAATAATAATAATTTTCATTAACCACCTTTAATTTGTTATTAGTTTATTTTGGACTGGATGAGTATATATCTATATATAAAAATTTACCTGGGCTCCCATCATACTGACAAGATACGTTAGCAATTGCAAATTCCGTTGCTTTCGAGTCACTACTGTTGAGGTTTCCGTCTTCTTCCAAGAATTCCGCATCCATAAGCTCGCTATCACCTTCGTAGTACGAATCTTCTTCTAAGTTTTCCTCTTTCGTCTCTATTTCATCTAAAAATTCACCTGTTAGTAATTGAAAGTTTAAATTCTAAAATCGTGCCATACCTTTAATATGTACCTCGTTGGAGTCACATTCAGATGACGAGGGACGTGCACTGGTTTCAGCTGTTTCATCAGACTTTTCCTCTTTTTTGGAGTTTATATTTTGTTGATCAGCTGCTTTCGGTGGGTTAGTTGGATTCACTTTATCACTATTTGTACTGGCAGCTGCAGCTTTCATCTATAAACAAAAAATAAAGCTTGAAATTTAGCTTGCAATGTGGAGGGTTGGACCCTCCATTTGACTACACTTTTAAAAAATACTTACTTGTGCTTTAAGATTTCCCAAGTGATGCTGATTGAGTAGTTGGTCAGACCCACATAAGCCTCGAATTTGTAGTGCTTCCGCAGACTTTAATAATGAAGGAAGATCGTCCTGAGTAACATTGACTTCCCCCTTGTACATAAAATCAACAAGGGATTGCATTTCTTGAAATCTAAAACAAATGTTTTTTATATTTTTGTTTTAAAAATTAAATTCAAACGTACCTCATGTCTTTCATGAAAATTATAGGGTGCTGGCAGGGATTTTCCAACAATAATTTTTCAAAGTACGTCGAACAAGCCGACAGTACAACTTTATGGCATTTTAACATTTCATTTTCGCAGGCCAGTGTTACGTCAACAAAGTGTTCCGATGTGAGTAGTTTGGGAAAGGCATTTTGCAGGTTGGACTGGTAACTATTCCATCGTACACAAAATTGTTGGGGTGGCGTGGTCACCATTTTTTTTGTGTAATATTTTTGATTTTCAATTTGATCTGAAAATTTAAAAAATAGTACAAGTCATTAGTTTGTGAGGATAGGAATGGTTCTATCCTTATCTAGCTTACTATTTTATGAATGAAATGAGTCACACTTATTCATGAATTGAGTCACATGCAAAGACCGGTGAAAATAAAAAAAAAGACGAGTCAAAACATAACCTAATCGTACATAACCTATCCAAAAACACGCTCTTTTTTGGAAACAACCTAAAAGGGCAATAATAAAAACACCCAAAAGGTAAAAATAACAACATTGGAAGAGGTGCATGATTTGGAGAAAAATTATACCCTGAAGATAGTAAAAATTTGCAAAATTAAACTTACCAAAGGGGCACAAAGGTAAAGAATAGGCGTATGTTATAAAAATAGATGTTTAAACGAAACCTATTTTAAAATAAACAGAGTAAAATGACGCTACGCCATTTTGGCGAACCCCTAAATTACCATCTAAAAATGTTGAACAAAATACAACAATTTAGCAGAACACCCGCGACTACCTTGAATAAATAATAACCAAAAATGTAATATCACCTCTTTTCTGGGTATCCGTCCAACACAGAAGCACAAACAAATAAAAATTACGTGAAAAATCAATACAAAACTTTTTAATGCAAAATGTAGAGTTAAATAATTATATTGCTCGAGGGAACTAATCTAAGACATAGGTCTTTGTAAAACGCACGTCTAAGAACGTACGTTTGACACAACTAAGACATGCAACGTATGTCTGAGATTCAGCCGAAATGCTATAAATTTACCCATCTCTATGTAGGGGGTGTAATATTACAATTCAAAGATAAACAACGTGCGATTTTTAACGATTTTACAACATTCTTGACTGAAACTTACCACTGCTGTATTGATTTTAAGTAAAGGCGCACTTATTCATCAAAAATATTAAATCACATCCAAAGAAATTAACTAAAAACCGCCATTCAAATATAATATTTATATATAGCACCCGCCATTTGCAATTCACCAGCGTAAATCCCATTTATAACAATTTACTCGAGGGGACTACATTAATCGTCCCCATCAAAATGACTCAAAATCAACCCTTACACTATATTTTTATTATTCCTAACCATCAAACGTGCATTTAAATGCTGTTTTGCTACATGTTTACATTTTCTCCAAGAGCGGCAAAATTCAAATTCCCTTTCGGTTTACACCATTACAATCCAATCCGGTTAGGAACTGGATTGAGATTTTCATTGAAGATTGAAATGTTTCCGTTCATCTCATTGAAAATTCCAAGTGACTCATTTCATTCACCCACTTTACAAAGCATTCTAAAATCACCCAATAGATTATTAACAGAAAACAACCTCCTTTTGTTTTAAAATATTAGAAATTACCCCCTATACAGGGTGTTCATAAATAGTTTAACAGCCTGTAATTCTGTTATTTACAAAGAATAACCATTCATCTGTATCAAAGTAGATTTACGCATTAAAATTAGTGTCTGTAGAACTAAACCACAATGGACTGATTGAAACCCAGGACAGGACGTTGCTAAATCCTGTAACATTTTAAAGCTGTGTTGTTTACCAAAAAATAACCTCTTTGACAGTAGAAGGATTTACGCATTTGTTAACAAAAAGTATTAAAATTTTCAAGTGCTAGGACTAAACTACACTGGATCGTTTAAAACCCTCATACAGGGTGTTCCAAAATAGCTTTCAGAGTCTAGAAAAATCAACCTTTTCTGCTTAAACTACAAAGATGTAATTATAAACGTCGAACTGAATTTTATTATTACAAAAAAACATTATTTACTAAAAAAAATAGTGTACAAAAGAAGTTTCTACAAAACTGGAATTTATAATCCATTTTGTTGGGGTGGAAATAGAAGCCTTAATAGTTGTCGGCAATATCCTTCCTCTTCCTAAAAAGATAAACAAATTAACGACCTGTAATACACAATATTTAATCATGTCATGATATATCAAACACCCTGTATGATCGAAAATAATTTTAAACTCTTCTCTTTTTATTCCTCTACAAGTTTTATTTGAAACAATTTCCCGTATTCTAAAAAACAAAGGAGAAATCAAATATTGACCTCCAGTTTGCATAATATACAGGGTGTTCCATATAAGATCCACAGCAAACAGAGATCCTGTATTTTGCAGGGTATTTAAAATAACTTGTTGCCAACTAAAACGAGAACAATTTGAAATTATATACAGGGTGTTTTCTTAAACAAACAGTAAACGGACAAATATTTTATATGCAGGAAAATTAAATTTTATTTGGCTTACTTCGCATTCAGCTTTATTTGCAATAACTTGCAAATGATTTACGAGTGTTTGGTTAAAATTATATTTTGGATTTCGGCATTCATTTATGGCTCCATAATTATCCTCTACAAGTACAAGTAATAAAGATAAAATATGTTCATGACTTGGCGTGCGTTCTTCCCCTAAAATGCATAACAACAAGGGAATGTATTCCATAAAAATAAGCCGACCTGTAAAAACAAGTTTAATTTATGAATTCTTATGTTCTTTTTGGTTAATACTTTTCACATCCGGTTGGCTTCCACAAAGTGAGGACAAAAGAAATGCAGTTTTTGTTTTTAATTTATCATTCCTTTTTCGAAAGGTGTTTAATAACACTGTTAGACCTTCATGCTGTAATAATTGATGGAAACCTTCTGTATTTTGTCGTACAATACCTTAAAAAAATGTAATATGATTAAAAACCCTGATCAAGTTGGCAGAAATAAAAACTTACAACTAATTGCGTAAAGGGCTTTTATGCAAACTTGGTGGTCAACATCAGTAGCTAAAATTTTAATTAACAAAGGAATGAAGCCATTATCCAAGACAACTCGTTGACAATAAGGATTATTCTGACATAACTCGGCCAAGACATCACAAGCACCTGCTCGGATATCGGGATGAACTGATTTTAAACAGGGGTGGAATATTGTAAATCCCCCAATTTTATGGAAATCTAAAAAAAAGGACTTGAATTCTCTGTTCACTCTGGGAGAAATACCCTACATACCATTAGCTGTATCAATGTTATCAATATATTCCAAAATAGTATCTAAAGCCATTGTATATTCGGATATGTCACTATCCTTAACCAAATGTTCGGCATTTTGTAAAACTTTAATTTTATTTTGCAAAATTTCTATAATATCCACAGTCATTGAATTTAAAGCTGCTTCCAAAAACTTCTTTCTCTAAAAACATAATAATGAAATGACAATTAAAAAAAATTCATTTGTTCGTACATCTTTATCAATGGGGCCCAGATTCTGGGTTTCGTGAGGAGCATCTTCAGCTTTTGTAGCTTCCATGGCAAAACGCATAAGCCCTTGTAAACTCGTTGGTTGCTTTGGTTGAACAATATTACTAGCTTCTTCAGCATTTTCAATATTTTGAGCCTGTATTGGGTATGTTATAGCCCCAGATATTTGGACTTGTTGTTGAGGATTGTTCGTCTCAGACATTCTCTACGAAGAAAGTTTTAATAAATCGATCTTAACAGGAAAAAGTAAAACTTACTGTTTTTTTTATAACACTTTGAATTTATTTTGGAAACAAACTGGGAATCAAATTATTTAATTTTTTAAGCATAAGTAACCTTATTTTTCCATGAAATTCTAGTCTAGACAGTTCTAGAAGGGTTCGAGTCCTAGATTAACACTTCCGCGCCATCTATGATTCAAAATCGATTTAAGAAACAATCGTTCACTTATGCCTACAGGGACCCAGGAGCTGAGTGTATGTATTCACAAACCTAGTCGACTTGTGAAACATAATTCACAAACCCAGTGGACTTGTGAATACATACGCTCAGTCGCTGTGTCCCCATTGGCGAAAGTGCTATCCGCTGTTAGTCGAATTTTATTTTATTTTTTATTTAAACAAATGTATTTCTGACCTTCAATATTAAAGGGGAGGGGAATGGACCATAACTTTATTGGCCAATATTCCATTACAGGTCACAGACCTCTTCTTTTGGTCTTACTCTCTGATGGGATCGTTTTGGTCATTAGTCTGGGATATCCATCTAAATATTGACCGGAGATAGGAAGCTGAACTCTCTTGAAGGCATTCGTGACCCTCTTGATGCACAATTTGCCTTTTAAATAATATAAGGGGTTTTAGAAAATAAATTTAAGTTAACATTGTCCTAGTTTTGGGAGTTACAGGCAAAAACCAAACTGCTTGCAATTGTTGCACTCTTAGCTTCCATTTGTAATGAATAATATTTATTGTAGACTTTTACCAGATACACTTGGACAAAACAAGCAGCAGATCGAACTTTACAATGTCTATAAAATGTTCAAAAAAAAAAGGTCAAGTTGGAGGATTATACGAAAGCCAACTAGTCTTTTTTTTGAACATGTTTGTAGTATACAAACTCAAAATGTAGACACATCCATACATTTATTGGTCTTATTTTGACATTATACACTTCTTTTTTTCCTTACAAATAATGGTCCATACTACTATCACAGATTTCAAATTATATCATTTAAAAACAAAAGCCGCACCTTATATAAAATCGGTCTGGATTTAATAAAAGGTGCTGCATTAAAAAACAAAATATATAATTAGCTACACTAACAATTCCTTTTTAAAAATTGGTATGCGCAAAGGCAAGTTTACACCGTCAAAAAAGTCACCTTTGGAATACCAACATCTGTTACGTTCAATTTTTCTGGACATATAAAACATGGTATATTCATAAGTTTGGCAACACTACATATTCTAGCTTATGTAGAAATATACAATGTACATATTTACAACAACAATAACACAGAGACCACTCCAAAACGAGATCATCTGGTCTACCTACAGTCCAACTGTTCATTTCTTTTTTAAATTTTCAATACTGGTCATCATGTTTATCATCATTACACTGTACCGATTTATTTTATACACTTCCTTTTCACTTTGTTGATCAAGCACACGCATAAGTGGATTTGTGCAAGTGGACAAAAAGGAAATTTTGCATATATTAAAGGCATTGTAAAGATTTACGTTTGTATATACAAAGTCTTCCAAATTATTCAGTTAAAAAAGTATGGGAAGGCAGGTGAAATAGATGGAGAATAAAGATAGAGAGGGAAAGACAAACTGTGAAATAGAAAGGAAGAGGATCTAGAGAATAATCATTACATAAAAATTATTTTTTAAACAATTGACAAATTAAAATTTTTGTTTTTTAGCTCCCCCTGGTATCCATAGAAAATAAAACAGTCAACTGTGACATCCCAAAAACAATTGAAAATCAGTTCTAACTAGACCTCTAGATTTCTCTTTATTTTCCTGGTATTTATACCTTTTTGGAATATGTAAGGGTGGGGGGGGGGGGGGCAGTAAGGAAGAGGATCTAGGTAAAAAATATTTTTTTTTTGAACAACTCACAAAGGTTTTGTTTTTTAGTTCCTTCTGATATCCACAGAAAATAAAATGGCCAACTATCACATCCCAAAAACAAATGCACTCTAACCAGAGCATTGCCTTTTTTTGGTAATTTATACATTTTTGGAACACCCTGTATATAAGCAAGGCATTTTAGTAATACGTAAACACTGTAACTAAAAATTTGTTTAAATTTTTTTTTCAAAAAACAAGTGCAATTGTTTTTAAGATCTTTTTTCTTTAAAAATGGCACTGTTTAACGAAAAAACAAAAATACAGAAAGACATAACACCTTAAGACACTATGAATGCAATTAAAATTTGCAGGCGGTATTTTTTTAATTCTTCATTGCTATTATTTGTGCGTTTTGCTCTTGTACTTGCATTCGAACAAAAAATATTGCAAAATTTGTGCACTTTGATTAGGTAGTTGTTGTGCTAGGATACTGAAACATAGTTGTTCCGCTGCTTGCTAAACCAGCCGACCGCACAGCGGGTTTCGGTGGTAATTTAGGAGTCGTTTGACCTGAAGTAGTGTCATTAGTAAAACGTGGAGAAACATTCGGCGGCTGAGCTGAAACACTTTTAGAAAAAATTACTTTAGAAAGTAATTTAAACCGATTTCAATTACCTGTTCGAGCCGTTAGTATGAGGTAAAGTCCTGGCAGGCGGATGTGGATGTAAAGTCGAGTGCCTACGAATGTGCAATTGAGAAAAATGTGTTGGAGTCAGTCGGGGTAAAGTTCCTGGAGTAAACATAGGAGGTGGTGCAGAAAACGGCAAACTATTATGGTGTGCATTTGGAGAAGGTCCGGGTTCTCTTCTGTCTCGAGGAGGCAATGGTGGTGGTGAACTATCACGAGGAGGCAGAACAGGGGCATCTGGAGCTTGTTTTGCCTGCAGGATTAAAACAATTTTGGAATACACACAAACTCCAAAAACCTATTTTACCTGCTGCGGTGAACTAATTTCCGTACTATCTCTTCTTCGACGCGGAGGCAACGGAGGAGGAGTTGAAGGTAATCGAGGGCTAATAGGATCTGGAAGGGGTGCATGCGGTCCTGGAGAGGCAGGACTATGAGGTCCAGGACTTCCTGGAGCACCCCCAATAGGCTGCTGGGGAAATTTCTGCTGCCTATAAAAACCCCGTTTTAACAATAAAAAAAAATAAAAGTTAACTACGTACAAGTGCTGAGCAGCAGTAGCGCTAATAATGCTTTCCGATTTAGGAGCAGTCATTACAGGAACCATTTTAACAGAAGTTGTAGACATAATCGAACTAACACTTGGACTACGACTGTGACTGGGTTGGAACCAGCTTATAAAAGGCGGAGCTGCAGGAGATGCTGGACTTAACGTAGGACTATTTTGACCCCCACCTTGTAACTGAACCTATAAACATAATGTTTCATTTTTTTCCTCTTCCTCTTTTCCAACGAATATTTTATAATCAAACCTGAGCAAACACACTGTAATCCTCGCTCTTGGAGCTTTCATCATTTTTAACACCCTCCGATTTGACAATTTGTTGGTTGATGGTGACGGCACCGACACTTGGAGGTTGACGTGTCGATTTTGTTTTTGTACCTGGGCTTCTTAAGCTCAGACCTGGCCATTTACGTGTAAATTTTGGAATTTGTTTGCAACCTCTCGGCTCTATTTCAATTGATTTATTGTAAAGATAATTGCTAATATCCGTGTCGCTCAAGTCACCAAACGGGTTCAAAGTCTCCAAAAAATGCTGCAATTATTTCAATGTTTATTCACTTAAATGCAGGTAAGGTAATAAACGTGTACTGACCTTAATTTTTGGTTCAATATTGAAACAATACGGTTGATTTTGGTACTGTTGTATTTCTCCGGTAATATCTGCAACTTTTCTCCGTTTAAAGAAATTAATAAGTTTTGTGTTTGGCAAGAAATCGGGATTTCCTTCTTCCAAATGGAGAATGTTAGTCAAATACATCCCCAAAAATGGAACACATGGGGGATTAATAGAACGTAACTTTTCTTGATAACGTTTTAAATGATCATCGGTTCTCCATTCTTCTAAGTATTTCTTTTGATTCTGGGGTAAATTCTAACAAAAATTAAAATCAAGATTGTTAATAAAATCAAATCATTTCAAGACTTACATTAAATGTAAATTTCAGCCTATGAACAGAAGCGGAACCTAATGCGGAAACAAATGCCAGCACAGCATTGAAATTATTTAATTCTTGTAGCACCGTCGTTATTTCTATTATTCTAGCAAAAATTGCAGTTCTTTCCTCAAAATTCTCAGCTTCCACTATATTTTTTTCCAACCATCTTGTGACCTACAAAAAATTGTAAACAGTTTTTTAAATGAGAAAACAAATGAGCAACTGGGGTTAGATATCTATTTAAGGAAAGCCAGAGGGGAAGAACAGAGAGAGAGAGAGAGAGACAGGCAGAGAGGGAGAAAGACAAATTAAAGTTGGAAACAAATGAGTTACAGGTTAAAATAAGAGAAAGCCAGAAAGAGAAAGGAGGGAGAGTGAGAGAGGGGGGAAAAGAGTCAAGTTTTAGTTGCAAAAAAGGAGACAAACAGAAAAAACAAAAGGAAAGATTGTTTAGAGTTGAAAACAAAAGAGTACAGGTTAAAATTAAGAGAAAGCCAGAAAGAGAAAGGAGAGAGGGAGGGAAAGAGTCAAGGTTTAGTTGGAAAAAGGGAGACAAACAGAAAAAACAAAAGGAAGATTGTTTAGAGTTGAAAGCAAAAGAGTACAGGTTAAAATTAAGAGAAAACCAGAGAGGAGAAAGAGAGCTGGAAAGAGCTAGGTTAGAGTTGGAAAAAGAGAGCAAGACAGAGAATGAAGAGGAAAGATAGTTTAGAGTTGGAAACAAAAGAGTATGGTTACAATTATTAATTAACAGAAAATCAGAGCAAAAATAGGAGAGAGAGAGAGGGGGAAAGAACAAACTAGGTTGGAGTTGGAAAAAGAAAGAAGAAAGAAAAAAAGACAGAAAAGAAGAAGGAAGACAAGAGGTGGAAACAAAATTGAAACAGAAAGAGACAGATTATACTAACCACAGTAGTATGTTTCATCATTCGAAGAAGATTAGGGCTAGTAATTTCCTTATCTCGTTTTGTCCAAACCGATCCAACTAATTCCGATGGTTTTATAGTCCGATATATTTCAAACTCGAGTAGCGTTAGCTGCCTCGCAATTTCAACAGGATGTAAAGTTAATATTCCATACTCTTCTTCCGTAACATTATGATGCCATTCAATTGGAGGGGGAGGTTCATCAAAAGCGAACTTTATATGTCTTTGTAGCTCTGGTTCAGTCTAAAAAAATTTTATTAAATAAAAACCAAACTAAAATCTGATTCAATACCTTTCTCTGTAGGATTTTTATAACACTGTCCACCCATTTTCGCATACTTTTACCCGTGACAGACTCCAAAAATGAATGAAGTTTTTCTAACAGGGATGGGTCACGCTCAAAATCGTAAAAGTGATGGTCGACCCAATGCCGTAACACATTTAAAACCCTAAAAGAAAAAAATAATAGCAGCATTGTTCTTTTGTTTTTAATCATACACTTTGATTGAAAATTTATTGATTTTCAATTGCTAACGTTAACAACGGAAAGCATACCTAAATTGAACGGGCTGACAGTATTCCTTTCTGTATCGTTTCCAGTCTTCTCTCTGGGAATTCTTTTGCATTTTATCAGTATCACAGCTATCTTGTTCATAAACAAGGGAAGGATCTGGTATATTAAATCTTTCTATTAATAAATCTAACAATTCGGAAGGGGCGCAAAAGCTTCTATACGTCGTTAAAAATGTCCGCACGAATTTTGGATCAGCGTAAATATGGTAAGTCAATCTCTCTACTAGTTTATAAAGTGTTGCACCCTGAAAAAAAAATTAATCAACTGTGATAATTTTGAAATTGATTCCAAGTACCTTGATCAGAGGGACTCCCCCATTTTCTCGTTGTTCGAGAATAATGTTATCTTTTGAATCGGGTTCTGCAAATTTGTATAGTTCGGGAGACGGTAACCTAAGAGGATGTTTCCGTTCCATATCGGATAAAATACTATCCAATATTCGATCTAACATAGACCTAGTGTTGAGCATTACCAAATCGGCCATCCAACTGTTTTTATCTTCAGCACTCTTAGTACACAATGTAACGGCTGGTTGAATACGGGGCGAAATTTCAAAAGCACATCTCATTTCTTCCGTATCTGGATGATCTACTATTTCAACTTTTCTTATAAAAAAACGTTCTTTAATGCGACATTCGGGATGTGCTTGATGTACGGAGCTTTGTCTTCGGGAATTTGGTTTACAGAGAATCATTAAACCGTCAAAGAGGAATACTCGCCTTTCGGTTAATCGTTTTCCTGAACTTACTTTCATCAGGATGTCCTCTGGAAAATAAAAAATTGCATTAGCAATACTGAAATGAACAGCGGTAGAGGAAACTGCAGGGGAAGATTAGAGGAGAAAGAAGAGTAAAGGAAGAGGAAAAAGAAGGGTAGAGGAAGGGAAAGAGTCGAGGAGGAACAAGGAGAAGAGTAATGGAAGAGGAAAGGTATAGAAAAAGAGTAGAAGAGAGAGAAGAGGTGAGGAAAGGGAAGATTAGAGGAGAAAAAAGGGAGTGGAGAAGAAAAAGCAGAAGAGTAAAGGAAGGGGAAGAGTAGAGGAGGAACAAGGAGAAGAGTAAAGACATAGAAAAAGAGAGAGAAGGGGTAGAGTAAAGGAAAGGGAATATTAGAGGAAAAAGGGGAAGAGTAGAGGAGAAAAAAGAGAGTGGAGAAGAAAAAGCAGAAGAGTAAAGGAAGGGGAAGAGTAGACGAGGAACAAGGAGAAGAGTAAAAGGAAAAGGAAAGGTATAGAAAAAGAGAAGAAGAGACAGAAGGGGTAGAGTAGAGGAAAAAGGGGAAGAGTAGAGGAGGAACAAGGAGATGAGTAAAGGGAGAGAAAGATATAGAAAAAAAGTAGAAGAGAGAGAAGGGGTAGAATAAAGGGAAAGGGAAGAGTAGAAGAGAAAGACGAAGGAGAATAAAGGAAATTCCTTACCCCTAATAAATTCATTACAACATTGTCCCGTATCCTTAGTATCCCAATTCTCAACAACCCGTTGCAACTCATGTATTTTATCTAAAGCAGCTTGTCTTCGAGACCGAGTCCCGTATTGCGATACAGTATTTAATCTATGTTGAGTAGCAGAACAGTGACCTAAAAAACAAAAAATTATAGAACGTTTGAATGAAAAACCAAAATTTAACGCACCTAATTGAAGCTGTAACGGTGTGAGTAATCCTTCCACTTGCGTTAAAGTCTCTCGATCTTCTGGGGATTCGGACAATCCTCTTAATAGCTTAATAAAATCCAAATAAGAGAAGCAATGACGTATAGGACCCATAAGCAATGCGGGTAAATAATACTTTAAAGCTAAACGCATCCCTTGACCGGCTGTTACTAAAGCACTGTTTACGTCGGGTCGGGACAGGAGATTATTTAAAGTGTCTCGGCATGTTGAAGAAGTTACATCTCGCGCGTATTTTGTATATACATCAAATTCCGCTGCTTCTGCCAGTTCTATATTAAAAAAAATTAGTTGGATCTGATTTTAAAAAAACAGGAGAAACCCCTACCTTCGAAGCAACTACCAATATAGGGCATTTGTTCTTGGGCCATTTCCATAACATCTTCTAAGCTTCCTAATAAAGTAACAGTTAGCTCGTATATGTCGACAATATTAGAAAAAATAGCGTCTAATTCTTTTTGGTCGGCATTTAATTTTATTATTTCTTCCCTAGAGGAGGAAAAATTTGTCAATTCATTTTATAGACGGGTTAAAACGAAATAAGATACCTAAAAACTTTGATCAACATATGAAGTTCACGGAGGTATTGCCGTTCCGATGCCATGAGTTCCCTGACTACCTCCTCGTAAGTCAAACTAGCCCTAGGTGCTGAGGAGGTGGCGACAGGTGGCTCTGAAACCGTGCTGGGTCCTCCCCCTTCGTCTTGATAGAACATATCCATCAGTGCCTAAAAATACCAATACATAAGAGAAATTTAAACAAGAAATAAAAGAGGATCAATTTGGATTACTACTTAAAAAAATAAATCTAAGTAATAAGAATATCCTAGACTAAAGAGCGACAAAATAACGGTCCATGCTTTATGCAAAAGAGAAATAATGCTAAAATTTAAAGTGTGTTGTGTGTATGTTTGAAGTATAAAAGAAAAAACATCAAATTTTTTTAATAAATTTCTTCAAAAGTGTTTGCAACAGAATAAAAAAAAAGCTCGCAAACGAAAACCGCAGCAGGCTTGGCAAATCAGCCAGGTGTATGTGTATGAGTGAGATTTATTAAGTTTATAATAATAAGGTCATGCATACATAACGGTAAATAACAGAACACGGCTACCTACCATGGCGGTGGTGGTCTGAGGCAGGCGTGAAAGCAGAAGCATGTTAATAGAATGCCAAGCGGCGCCTAACTTAATCTAACTACCAAATTGCAAAAACACCTATCGCTTGCTTAATTAATATCTTTCTAGTAATCAAAACATAAGAGACACAGATTCTTACATGTAATATCTTGAAACATCGCGAAATCAAATATAAAACATTTAGCACCCTACATTATTATAAACACAGAAATAAAAACAGTTTCATTAAAAATTTTTACATTTAGATTAAACAAATACAACCCCATTTAATTGATTAATCATCCACCCTTAATGTTCTTTGTCATAACTACATCAAAACTAAATTTCCAGCAGACACTATTTTCCAAATTAGCATATTTTTCACATACCATATCACAAACTTGTCATATACAAGAAGAAAGTCATTAAATAGGTCATAAGAAGTAAAAGTAGCAACACAGAAAAACAATAGATATGTAATAGGGCAAAGGGGAATTACATAAAGGAAAAAATAATGGGGTGGTGATCGGGAATAGAGACTGGAGAGGAAAGAGAGCTGCTGTATTAAGGTTGAATAAGAGAGGGAGTGAAAGAGAGAGAGAGAAAGACAGAGAGAGAGAAAGAGAGAGAGAGAGAGAAAGAGAGAAGGAGAGAGAGAGAGAGAAGGAGAGAGAGAGAGAGAAAGAGACGGAGAAAAGAAGGCAAAATAATTAAAAATTAGAGAAAACCAGAGTCAGAAGAAGTAGGTTCGAGTTGGGAAACAAAGAGAGGCAGGCAGGGAGAAGCAATGTGGAGAGAAATAGATTTGAATTTGGAAAGAGCAAGGGATGGGTTAGAGGTGAAAAAAGTCAGAAAGAGAAAGTGGTAGAATAGAGAAGGTAAAAAGAATTAGAGACAGGTAATAGTTGGGAGAAGAAGAGCTCAGAGTTGTGAAAAAGAGAGAAAGGTAGAGAAAAGGTTTAGAGTTGAAAAAAATGAAAGACATTGAGAGGAGACAAAGATAGAAGAGAGAAGTAGATACAAAGGACAAAGCAGAGAAGTAGGTCAAAGTTGGAAAAAGGGACAAGGAAAAAAATCAAAACGAGAAAAGATGAAGATATGAAAGGGAACAGGTTGGAGAAAAAGCAAAATAAATAAAAGGTTAAAATTGAGAAAAACAGAGAAAGATGGACAGTTGGGAGAAGAGGCTAAAGTTGGGAAAAGGGAAAGTCAGAGAGATGACAGAATCAGATTACAAGTGGAAAGAAGGAGGGAGACAGGTAGTCATAGGAAAAAAAAAGAATAAAGTCAAGAAGGAATAGAGACAAAAAAAGAAAATACGTTAGGACTGGGGACTGGGAATTCCTCAGATAGATTATATTTATAGGAGAGAGAAGTCAAACTTGTGGAAAAGGAGAGACACTACAAAGAATTTTTACAAACGCTTTTGGCTTTTTGACCTATTGAGGAGGCACCGAGCTTGTACCGCACTGCCTTTAACCCGTAAAAATCCATGTTAGTCAAATTAACATTTGAACATCGCGTCCTACTATGTACAATACATACAAAAAAATTATAGACCTATTTACCAACTTTTCCTTATATAACATCACACAATATTTTTAACTTAAATTAACACAATTAATTATAAACAACGATTTAAAACTTAAATAAATAATTCTTCTAATAAATACCCGAATGCAATAATTAATCAGCCATAAATCTAAATCTATAACGATTTTATTTTGTTAAAAAACAAACGAATGCAGTTAAACTTACCTTATCGGCGTTCATTGAGATCTGAACATCTTGAAAAGTAATTTCAACATGTTTAATATGTTTCACGTAGTTACCGGCTAATTTCAGTATATCTGCGGAAATGTACTCCAAAACCGCAACCAGAAACAATGAAACAGCTGAATCTACTTTATACAAGAGAAGTTCCTAAAAGAGAACCCCGTATTAGATATAATTCGTTTAAATAAACAATTGATTAGAAATACTTTTTGTAACAAATGATGGATTTTATCGACAGGTAACACAGATTTCTTTTTTCCTCTTTCCAATGCCTCCTGAGCTTCTTTAAGGGCCCATTTATCGATGGGGGTGGGAAATGTGTTTTGAACACGATATTCGACATCCTGGAAATAAGATTGTGGTCAAAAAATAAACACAGAAGGTTTGAATAAATACGTACTTGTACAGTGTGGGGGCTCGGTTTGGCACAGAGCATAGCGAGAAGTCGCAAGCAGAGTTTCTCGACATAATCCAATGCATCTTCACGTGCATCTAAAGAAGGGTGGACTTGTTCCAAGACCTTAATTAAAAGAATTGGTTAAAAAAGGAGGTCGTTTTATAGGGAAATTAAGTGAACTAACTCTTTTTAAGGCGGTTATAAGTACTCCTTTCCATTTGGATGAATTTTCTTCCGATTCGAAATTATAAATTTGATCTCCGGCATTCGCGGTATTCATACTTAAACAGCGCAGAACAAGTTAATGGGTGAAATACAAAAACGCAGACACCGCCATTATGTTGCGTTTAAAAAGTATAGAGCTTTAAAAAACACAAAATAAACTATGGAAGCGCGAATGTATCACTACATTTACGTTATATTGCACATTATGGATACTTTTTTGTATATTTTTACCCGTAAAATAGATAATATACTCAACATTTCACCTAAAACTTTTGTTCTCATAACACAAATCAGTTGTAGCACGCCATTTTGTTTATTAACAATACTCAGACTTACGTTTACACACTTTTCTTTCTCTTTTTAGCAATTGCCGAACACTACAAGGTCTTACTCCAGTTATCGGACTTCTATGCAAGCAATTATCCGGCTCGGAGGCTAAGAAGTCTTTGAAAACATTCAAGGGTTCCATTGAAAAGTGAAACAACTGAAGAAGGTCTTCGGGGGTTCCCAGACTGCCTACAACTTTTTCTTCAGCCTTCTCTGGTCCAATCATAGATGCAGTTCTCTTCCATTCTAGGGCCGTTTGATCCCATTTTTATTCGGCCGTTGCTAGCTCCACGGCTAGCGTGGATATAATTTTGACACTAAATCCACGGCATACGTCTTGTCAAGGGGTGACGTCATTAATTCAGCGACGCGAATACGAGCTGCACCTACTGCACATGTCCGGGGACTTTTACGCCTTGGGAATAGGCAACCAATCGTGCGCACCTCTGTCCCTATAATCTGAGGAAGCTCAAATAATTTTCCAAGTCCCCAGACATACGCCGAACGTAATGCCGTGAATTTTGTGTCAGGATTATATCCACGTTTGCCGTGGAGCTAGCAACGGCCTTTTTATTCAGCTGTCGTTTGATGTCGTCTATCCTAGGCATTTGTGATTTGCCTCTACTTTTGTGTTACTAATCTTCTTCTTCAGCTTTTTTTTGTCTGCTTCTAGACGTAGGGGGTTTCTTTCTTCCAGATGTTCCTTTGTGACCTGTCTTCTTTGGCCCACTCTTAAGCTGTTTTCCGGTCTCTTCAACTACCGTTCACTTTCAGCTATTTCTTGAATCTGCCTCTACTTCCATTTTTTGTTCACATTCTTCAGTCTTCTGTTGTCTACTTCTTCTTCTCTTACAGTAGGGGTGAAATAATTACCTACTCGCCCATATCTGCAATTGGGAATATACCTACAGAAGAAAAGAAAGAAACAGAAAAGAAGGAAAGTACTATCCAGGTTACAGATCCTTAGTATATGAATGTCCTGTCAACTCGCTACTCATAACAGAGTTACTCTAGAGTGGGTACCGGGACACCAGGGCATAGAAGGGAACAAAAAGGTGGACTCCACTAGCTAGGAGAGGAGCCGAACTGATCGGTCCAGAGCCCCCTTGTGGGCATCGCTTATAGCAGCACAAAGGGCTTTATCAAGGACCGACTCAGCAAAGCACACTGCAATAATTACTGGAGCTGGATGCCAGTGTCTAGATTGAGACAGTCAAAAATGTTTGTTCGAGCTCCATCCAGGGAATACACAAAGGCAATCCAGAAACTCGACAGGAGGAACATAAAACTATTAATCAGCCTTCTTACAGGACACTGCAACATGAGAGAGCATCTCAGCACAATGACCCAACGTACAGAGCGTGTGACATGGAGGATGAAACCCCATTCTATATCTTCTGTGAATGTGATGCATTGGCGGCCAAACGATTGAGGACGTTTGAAGTTCCCTTTTTGGAAACATACGAGCTCTAGGTTATTTCCCTCAAGGATTTCATCAAAGGTAGAAGACTACTTGGAAGGATAACAATTTTACGCTGGGCACAATAGGTCAATTCTGGCCGCAGTGTAGTGGACTTCATGACCATACCCAAGGGAAAAAAAGGATCTCCTTGTTGCAGACAACCTGCGATGAAATCTACATAAAGAATATTTTGTTTCTAGGAGTAGCTTTTTCTGGAAGTTCTCTTAATGCATACAAATCCGACTCCTATCATCCCCAAATAACCGTTGATGAGGATATTCCCACAGTCATGTCTTAACCTATTCCATTCCCTGTCTCTTTCTAGCTTATACAGTAATCGTATCTTCCTTCTCTTTCTACTGGGTGCGCAAGAAAACCTACGCTTGCGCAATATAAACAATCGATTAAGTTTTATCTGTTCATCAAATATCATCACTTACTCATAGTTTTATTAACCGTTCATAAAATCTTAACTCTTATAAAAAAAACCAGTCAAAGTTCAACGTTTTTAATATTTTATCGCACATGGTTTGAATTTGAATCATACAAACGCAATAAATTAATACTATACGTAAGAAAATAAATAACTAATACTAACAATACTATCGAGATTTCACAATAAATAAAAATGGGGGGGGACCTGGGATGAAACTAGTTCGTTATTAAGGAATGGGTTCGGTACCCCGCCACATTGTATTTCCTAGGGTGTTTGTAAGCGTTTTTTTTTTTAAATAAACATAGGACAAAACACAATAAATTAAATAAATTAAATAATAAATAGTTTAAAAATTATGAATTACGAACACAACCTTTCATTAACTAAAACCTTAAAACTAAGAATACTGAAAATTTTCATTGCAAGTCATAAACTACAATTTGCATTATTAGTTGCTAAAAAAATAAGTCTATCGCTTATTCGTCTTGTATATGTACTCTTCGTAATCAAGTTCAACAGGATCCCCGGCATCTTCTTCTGACGAATGATTAAACAGAGTATCCAGTAATCTTGATTCAGATCTTCGTTTCCTTCCACTAAAACAAAAAAAAATAATTAATTGGAGATCTAACCATATCTAATATTATACAAGTTGTAGCAAAATAAATGTGAAATGATACTTACATGTATTTCGGATCAACCTTTCCTAATCCCAAAGGTACTGTTACTAACTTTCCAGACATTTTACTAAGAGCCACTAACGTTTCTAATTCTGCCAGTCGCTGATCGGATACTCTTTTCACTCTGAAAGAAAAAAATATTATTAAAGCAGACGAAAATAGGTAAGCACATGAAAAATAAGCACCTTGATCAGTTTTTTTTAATCACCGTGTACAAATTGAATGAATAGACGAAGAAATAAAGAGAGATGCAATACGAAAAGTCAGGAATAAGCAAGAAAAAAGACTGAAGAGGAGCTTGATGTAGGAAAAAGAGTGAAGGGGGAGCAGAGAGAAAAGGGGATACTGACAAGAGCAATGGAGGGAGAAAATATAAAGGCAGTTGAGAATGTGGCCAAATGTATAAGTGGGAGATAAATGGAAGGGGAAGGGAGAGAGAAGTAGGAGTTGCTACGAAAAAAGAAATCAAGAACACCGTGGTTAGGAAGAAAACAAAGCAAAAAAGAGAAAAAATATAATAGGAAAGGTGGAAAATAGAAGGAGAAGGGAACAGACAAGAAGAGAGAAATTGATTGATACGAGTGAGAGTAGGAAAGTGATCGGCGCGCGATTGGGATGAGAAAGTGAAAGGAGGGAAAATATACAGGATGTTAACTAATATCTAAGTGCGAAAAAATTCAAGAGGGATTGTACATCGAAAATGAGCATAAGCCTTTACTACAAAGTTATTTTCCGAAACCCCCTCCTTTCGGAGTTAAGGTTTCCCAACGTTCGCGTTGGAGGTTAGAAAGAGGTTTTTAATTTTTTTCTCGAAAACGGGAAAATCTGTGAAAATTAAATTTCGTGAAGTTATTACACCCATGAAGAGACATTTTATGAATACTTTTTCAGTCATCCCTTATTGTTACAAGGGGATGAAACTTACAACTCTAATCAATTTCTCTTTCAGAACTTTTTTGTGAACCAAGGTATGGGTTTGTAAAAATATGAATTACATAGCTTGATAAGTCTGGAAACTTTTTTATGTCTTTCATATTTCCCGTAAAGTTGATAGTTTTCAAGTAAAAAAATAAAATGCACTTTATTACATATAATTAATTTAATTTATTCAAAATACATTTTATTTATTTTTTTTATTTGAAAACTATCAACTTTACGGGAAATACGAAAGACACAAAAAAGTTTCCAGACTTATCAAGCTATGTAATTCATATTTTTATAAACCCATACCTTGGTTCACAAAAAAGTTCTGAAGGAGAAATTGATAAGAGTTGTACGTTTCACCCCCTTGAAACAATAAAGGGATGACTGAAAAATATTCATAAAATGTCTTTTCATGAGTGCAATAACTTCACCAAATTCAGTTTATGCTAATTTTCGATGTAGAATCATATCTTGAATTTTTTCGCACTTATTACTTAACACCCTGTATAGAAGGGGATGAAAATAAAATTGAAGAAAAAAAAAGAGGCAAAAACTAAAAAGATTAGAAATTCAGTAAATAATAACCAGAAAAAAGTAAAATATTTATTAATAAATAGAAAGAGAGAGAGAGAGAGAGAGAAAGGAAAGAAATGGAAAAATAAATAGAGGGGGAGAATCTGAGTGAAAAGCGTCTAAGGAACTGGAAAAAGGAGAGCAATTAAATTAGAAAATTTCAGAGATAGAGGTAGAAAAAATTACTAGGAAAGGGAGATAAAATTCACGTGGGAATAAAAAGAGACGGTAGTAATAAGGAGCAAGAAAGCGATTGGAATGGAAACATTCAGACAGATAGAGGGAGATAGGAAAATATATTAGAGGGAGGGAACATAAAATACAGGGAAAATAAAAAGAGACAGTTAACAGGGAGCAAGAGAGAGAGAAACTAAACTCAAAGAACAAGTAAATAGAAATATACAGAGGGGGAAACAGGAGGGATGAAGAGTTGAATTACGAAAGAGAGCGGGGCAAATGGAAACATACAAGGGGTGTTCAAAAAAAAATAACACGTGAAATCCAAGGCCTACTAAACCATCTGCGGTTAAGGCTTAACACAGGCGTCACCGAATTAACAAAAATATTGTTTTACATTGTTTCTTCATTTTCCTGTTTGTCTTAGCAGACTAAATAATGAAATCTATTACTAATAACTTCTGAAGATCATTAATAATATTTATTGGCAATTATTCGATGCGATATTGTACACAAATCCAGTTCATTCCAGTTTTATTAAGGAATTTATCTTAATTTTAATCGTGTTTCCGATATTTTATTACGAAAAAGTTCTAATACACTGTTTTACGAGTACGTTTCAAGACTAGTAATAATAATTATACTATATTATTCGCTTATCATTTGTTTTTTATTTTTAGATTTTATAGTAAATCCGCGTACATTAATTTATTATTATTATAAGTCATAAATTGCATCATTATTTATTACACCGCCATTACTTTTAATTAAATAAATCAGCGTAATTAGAAAATTTTAAAAAACAAGACGAATCAAGTTGGTGTTAAGCCTTAAGAACACCAATAAGTCAGGAAGTATTCAATCCAAATGTTAAAATTCGTAGCAAAAAACAAATGAAAATACGAATGGAGTTAAGCCAGAAACACAAAAATAATAAATTACAAAATATGTGATCAAGTTGGCTGTGTTTGCAACGTAATACGGTTCCAAAAAAAAATGAGTTGACAGGAAAAAAAACAAACGTTAAGTCCGTGTTAAGCCGTAAGAGCAGGAATTAACTATTTAAAAAAAATGATGAAGTTGGCTGCGTCGTTAAAGGCAACTAATTTATCAAATGAAAAATGATGCCAAGAGAATAAAAATAGATCGGAAAAATATGAGTTACGACCGGAAATTCTCAAAATATTAGTCTGAGAAAAATATTTTGATTAAAATACTGTTAGAATTTTTTTTGACTTCCAAGAAATATCCTTGTGGCGTTTCCTGGTAAAATGATTCTTGATGAATGAACGTATTTTTTGGCACAATTTTTATTTTTTTTTGACTTACCTATTAGTCGGTATAGCTGTGACGTTTTGGTAGAGCATGAAAAAAGCAACGACACCAAATATTACTAAACTTTTCATTTTTTCGGAAATTTAAAAAAAAAATCACAATCACCACACTTGTTGAGTTTCTTTGACTTATAAACCGATTTTCCGAATGTAAAGACACGAAAAGCTCGATGAACCGCGAATCAGTGCCTTATCTAATCACACCGCACCGACTTTTGTCTCCACTTCTTCTATCAAAATGATGCAGCACGCTCCGTTTTCAACTTTTATACGTCGCACCAGCGAAATCTCTATTCATAGGAAAAACACGCGTTGTTTTCACATAAGTGAAAGCGAGACAGAGAACGAAATTTTTTTTGAAACTTCCCCACCACTCACTTTTGTGTGGGTGTGAAATAGAACTTTATACCCTGACAAGGGCTTCTAGATTTTCCCTGGAAAATAAATATTTGCGTAAAATAATTAATTATCATACGCACGGGTGTTTTGGGTAATCTCCGGGAATTACATTAATAAAATAATTTGAGGCAAACGTCAGAATGATGCTTGAAAAATCTTGTCACTAACTTCATTCCAAAGCCTACCCCTCAATTTTAATATCCCTCATTAGTTTCGTTTTTTAAACGTGTTTTATAAATAAATAATTACAGGTATTAATGGAATATAAAAAAAGAGATTTTTCTAAACAAATCCGGGTTAAAAGGTTAAAATGTTTAATAACTCGTGGAATATAAAAATAATTCATAAAAACAGTAGCAGATTTACGTCAGAAAAACAAAAGATAATGCGGAAATGAATTCTTTTTTGATTCGTTCACTTTGCGTCAAAAAACAGTTTGCACAACGTAACGAAACTAGATCAAAAAATCTGAGCATCGTTGACTCATCAAATGTGACTAGCAAAAATTTGATTTTAATCGCAACTGAGTCAACAATAAAAATTGCAACACCTGTTATCTAACACGTTTTTAGAAAATATGTGGAAGTAGGTAAATGATTTGAGTTATTACGTGAAAAAAAAATATTTGACTGTCTTTTAGATTAAGATCTTGACATAGATGTGTGAGTGTGTGTGAAATAAGTACCTATCGTAGTAAACAAGAATAAGCAAGCATGTATGCTAATTATAGTCTGTCACAATCTGTTAATACAATAAAAAGATTCTGGAATTCGCGTTTAAGGACGTTTCGTTTCTAAAAATGGTGGCCCCCGATTGTTACTTAACTTGTGACGTCAGATTTTTTAATAATTATTGTATGTTATATGACACAGATCCGGATTAAAGTCAAAAACAAACAAAAGTTAGAAAAAACTTTTTTTGTAAGGAATCAGAGAAGGCCTATGTCCACAGGTCCGGATTAAATTCAAATATAGACAAAAGTTAGAAAAACATTTTTTTGTAAGGAATCAGAGAAGGCCTCTGTGTCCGCAGGTCCGGATTAAAGTCAAAAATAGACAAAAGTTAGAAAAACATTTTTTTGTAAGGAATCAGAGAAGGCTTATGTCCACAGGTTCGGATTAAAGTCAAAAATAGACAAAAGTTAAAAAAACTTTTTTTTGTAAGGAATCAGAGAAGGCCTCTGTGTCCGCAGGTCCGGATTAAAGTCAAAAATAGACAAAAGTTAGAAAAACATTTTTTTGTAAGGAATCAGAGAAGGCTTATGTCCACAGGTTCGGATTAAAGTCAAAAATAGACAAAAGTTAAAAAAACATTTTTTTGTAAGGAATCAGAGAAGGCCTGTGTCCGCAGGTCCGGATTAAAGTCAAAAATAGACAAAAGTTAGAAAAACATTTTTTTGTAAGGAATCAGAGAAGGCCTGTGTCCGCAGGTCCGGATTAAAGTCAAAAATAGACAAAAGTTAGAAAAACATTTTTTTGTAAGGAATCAGAGGAGGCCTATGTCCACAGGTCCGGATTAAAGTAAAAAATAGACAAAAGTAATAAAAACATTTTTTGTAAGGAATCAGAGGAGGCCTATATATGTCCACAGGTCCGGATTAAAGTCAAAAATAGACAAAAGTTAGAAAAACATTTTTTTGTAAGGAATCAGAGAAGACCTGTATCCGCAGGTCCGGATTAAACTCTAAATTTATTTTTTAGTTTAAAGGGGCAAAAAAAATCAGCTCCCCTAGGTTTAATTTTACGTTACCAATGACGTTTGATTGTTCTTATTTTGCGAGAAGTCAGATTTTTTAATAATTATACAGCTCTACCAAGCTTACAAAATTGAAAGGGGGCGTGTCAGGCGCTGACATAGTTTTTCAAAGTACAGTCAAAATAAAAACATTTAGGCGGCAAATTTAAATAATTGTAAATACTTTTCATTCGAAGAATTCGATGACCTTCCGAATGATATTTCTGACTTCAGAATGAATTATCTTCATCGATTTAACATTCATGCTTAATAGATTTTAAACAAAACAATCTGACAAACACTAAAATTATTAAAATTTTAAATGTCAACGGAATTTTTCCAGTGAATGTACTTTTGAGTACGATTGTTTGCTATTGGTAGACGTATTGTCACGCTTTGTCTTTTAAAATTTAGTTGACATATTTTCCGGGGTATTTGTAAGCTTGGTGGAGCTGTACATTTAAATAACACAAGTCCGGATTAAAGTCAAAAACAAAGGAAAATTAGATATAAGTTTGTGTATACAGGGTCGGGGGAAGCTTATGTCAAAAGGTCCGGATTAAAGTCGAATATAATAAAATTTACAAAAAACAATTTTTTGGTTTAAGAGACTATATGACATTCTCTTTTGTTTTTTTTTCAATTCGTGGAAGGTAAAAGATAGTTTGGCATTTACTAGCTTTTGTTTTATCTAAATAACTACCGTATTTTGTTTTATTTCCACGGCAACGCATTGCCCTCCTACCCATAATACACTATTGTTTTGACATTTTCTATTTTTTTAAAGCATGATCAAGGTTGCCTTTTTTGTTTTTAACTCTGCAATACTGCAACGCGTTGTTTTATTATCCATAGCACACTATTTTCTTTTCATAAATTGTGGTTCTGCTTAAATTGAAAAAGAGTATAAAAGTTGCACAGTCCGTAATCCGCGAATACCCTGTAGTACTATACAGGGCGATTGAAAGAAATTTGCAATATCCCTTCCAATTATGGCGAGAAGACCATTTTTTCTTTAGAGAAACAGCAACGGGAAAAGTTGTATAATATCACAAGATATTTATTTTAAAAATATATTTTGATATATACAGGGTGTTTCATGAAAAGTGTGGCAGATTTAATATTTCTTTTGCGGCTTTAGTCATCTTTCACGACATTTTCGATTGCTTTGAGTAAATTTCAACACTCTGAATTAAATAAAATGAAAAAAGAAGCAATTTAAGGCAAAATTGGAAATACAGAGTGTCTCAAAAAGAAACGGCATGCAGTTAAGGGCATGTTTGTTTCATGAAAATAAGAAGAAAAGTTCCTATTAACATGGGTCCGCAAATGCTTCGTTAGCGACATACAGGGTGTTGAAATTTTTTTTCATATATTCCGAAACGATTATTATTATTTTACGAATAATTTTCAAAATGACCATCATTAGCTTCAAGACAAGCTTCTTATTCTTCCAACAAAATTTTGAGGCTAAACGCGGTCACTATTCAAAAAACCGACGTCCCTTGAAATCAGGCGTGTTTCCGACAATTTTCGCATGAAATTAAAATTGTTGCAATCTGATACAAAGAATTTACTCGCGGACTATTATATCTACTTCAAAGGTTCCGGAGCTTTACTAGATACATAAAATCTGGCGCCGATGAACAGATGTGTTCGTATAGATTACGTATATTTGTACACGATGCGTAAGCGTAATGATTCTGAGATTTACAAGCTCGAACCAGTCGTTACATAATTCACATTCATATGACGCGACATGAATTATGATAAAAAAAATCTGCAGTGCAGATTGGGCTTACCACGTAGGAGTTCCCCATGGAACATTCCTGGGACACTTCATGAAAGATATTTTTTTACCTTTCCCTTTGTAAAGTGAAAAAGATTACACCTAACAATGTACACTTTTGCTACATTAAAGCCCGATGAAAAATCCACCGCGTCTTAAATTACGTTTAAAATAAACATTGGCGAGGAAATTGTGAGATATATAACCCAGTAGGTCGAGACTTTGTGTGTAAAGTCGAAGGAAGCGAGGATAAAAAGACTTTCCGTAAGAAAAATAAATAAATTTCAGAATAAATCAATAAAGTAATTAATTCATAAGGTTTCCTCAGACCACGTAACGTTCTTCAGATTTTTAATTTCTGTTCCCATAGGATATCCTTTAATAAAAAAATAATTGTGAATTGTTTATTTGATAGAAATTATAATGAAAAATGTAGACATTATTCATCTCAAAGTTCCAGAAGCGAATAACTCACGCTTTTCTTAAAAATTATTATTAAAATTAAATGGATTGTCATTTTAAACATGCAACCTACTTATGAAATTAATCTTTTGACCCCTGTATATAAAATTTGTTTGTTTCGGAGAACGAAAACTCATCAGTGAGGTATTTATGTAACGTTTTAGACGTTCGACCGTTAATAAGAATTATTGTCGTTAGAAATCTAGATTAGCTCGTGTAATAATGTAAAAAAACAGGTGATGGGTTTAATTCCAAGCGTCAGTGTTTAGCTACAGCAACAGCAGTTTGTTTTAGTTACTAGATTTAAAAGAGATATAATTACGACACTGTTATCAAAATGTTTTCTTTTGTCACAGATACTTTTCTTGATTAATTGAAACATTTGCGTAAACGCTCTGAAATAATAGGGGGAGGGGGTTGGCACATGCAATAGTTGGTTAAAATTAGAAACGTATTTTCCAGGCAAAAAAACCTAAGGATTAAAAGTAAAAGTAATGTTACCGCAAGGGAAAGATAAACCTTTACAAGTAAAAAAATTAAATACTTATGTGGTTTACTTTTAATTTTTTTCTGATTAAACAAAAACAGAATTTGTAAAAAACTTCCTCACCCAATAGATGATAGAGGTATATTTTTGTTTTATACAGGGTGATTAAAAATAAAATTATTAACAAAGTTTTGTTACGTCAAAAATTATTATGTACAGGGCGATTGACTAACTCGGATAATTAGGAATTAGTTTCGAAAGACAATTCTTCCATCCAGGCACCCAGAGATAATATAACAATTATTTTGAATCTAGCAGGCTAGCAGCTTATCATGAATTTTTTTTTAAACATTATGGATAGCTATATTTGAATGTGCCTTTGGCGGTACAATACCATGAAGAAAAATTTATTTAGTAAATCCAAAAACGGTCGCAAAGCCGCTCTTCCTAAAATTCTGAAATTTTTGAAAAATTATTACAAAAAACCTGGCTACACGATTTTGTTTAAATATTTTGCACTTATGCAGCTTGGTGTTAGGCACATTTTCGTTTTTTGATTAATATTAGAATTTCACTGTGGCGCCCTCTACGAGGTTTTGAAAATCGGAAATTGATGTTCCTGTAGCTCCTTTATTAGTCAAAATATGAAAAAAGTTTAAATATAAAAGTTGTTCAGTATATAGCTCTGCATTCTCCTAAATTTATATCACGTATACAGGGTGTTTGGTTTTCACAGCACAATAAGCAACTTTGTTATTTTAAATGAAACACCCTGTATATTATTATATAATTGAATGCAAAATTGAATTGTCTATCACATAGTATAAGGTAGTCATATGGCTAAAATGTACGGTTGATGAGAAAATCGCGAACTTTCGCTGCGTTAGTAAATTAGATGCCTGTCTCTCTTCTGTACGTATCGAACCCGTATAGTCTGGTGTTTCTCGCTACGCATTCAAGTGATTTTCTATCCTACCTCGCGAACTATACCTACTGTTGAATACCAAAAACGAAATGTTTATTTTTAGTATGGGAAAATTCAGCGGAGGTGCCCAACTCAACTTTTTTTATTCCGGAAGTTTGCAGTTTAATAAAATTTATTACTGAAATCCATCATTTATGGGATTTTCATCCCTTCAGGAAGTTCGTTGCTCTAGTGATTAAAAAGTAGAGCATGCCATGAAAGTATTATTTAATATCTATTAACGAGGCAATTGGAAAATTACTGTAAAATGAATTTTTTAGCAGCTGCTGCTTTCATGGCCATCAAATGAAATAATGAGATTAAATCGTTCAAGTGTTTTAATTACACCTTTTTTTATAAAGATCTAAATATAGAGGTTTAAAAAAACTTTTTGTTATAACTTATTGTTTTTTAGAAGCAGCTCCCTACTGATCTTGTTTCTTACTCAAAAAATGAGAGATCAAAGAGAATCCCCGAAGGACTTACACTTATTGTGTTCGTATTTATTTATCATAATTTTACTCTTTGAGCTTTTGATAAGTAACCTGGAAGATAGATAATGAAATTTAAAGCTCAAAGATATACTTTTGGTTCGTAAATTATTCATAGCCGTCTTATTTGAAAGATTTTTCAGTAGAAAAAGAAAATCGTTTAATTATTTATGCATTTCCTGTGTTGAACTTTCTTGATTAAACATATAAAAGTATTGAACGTATTTAGATAAACATTTATTTAACCCATTTTCCGTTTCATAAAACAAACAAAATGGTGGAGTGACTGTTACATTTAAATTCAATTAAGCATTTGCCCATTATCGGCCACAGATAGAAAAAAATATTATTAAGGGGTCGAAATATAATTATGTCAATATACACGTGCGTTATCGTTATCAATTTGTATACAAATCCATACAAAGCATTAAGTTTGTGTACAAATCTGTGATTTAAGCACAACAAAATCGGAAAACAAACAGAAATCGCGGGCATTGGGAAAGGAAAAATTTGGAAATTCAAGAAAAATTAAAGAAAATCGTAAAATTATAACAAACATGGGAAAAATGGTTTGATTTAAAGAAATAGCTACGTATATTGTAGTCGAATCTAGGAATAAAAATCCTAGGAAAAAAAATCCTCGGAAAAAAAATCCTGGAAAAAAAATCCTCGGAAAAAAAATCCTATGGAAAAAAAATCCTATGGAAAAAAAACCTCTGAAAAAAAATCCTATGGAAAAAAATCCTCGGATAAAAAATCCTCAGAAAAAAAATCCTCTGAAAAAATCCTTGAAAAAAACCCCGCTGTGTTAGCAAACCAGCGGTTGCCCAAATCGAAACAAATTATTGGTATATAATTTTTTCTTTATTATACAATATTAACAATTGAAACTAAAAAATATTATTATTATTACATTACACAATATTGACAAAATTTAAACTAAAAAAATATTATTATTGTTAAATATTAAACAATAAACAAAATTGAGTCTACAAAATTTTATTATTATATTACACAATATTAACAAAATAATTATCTGAATCTAATTGTGTGTCCTATAGCTCTTAAAAATCTGGTATTTCGCGGGCTCCGTTACTATATTCTTCACACAACCTTTTCAGTCTACGTTGCATTTCTTCATTTTTAGTAATTAGATAAGTTACAATAATGTAGTAAGTGCAATGTATTATTTTGATATTGGTATCTTTGCAATTTCATGCCAACTACAAATTTGTCTAATTTTGTTCCCTCTTTCATAAATAGGTATCTTAATGTTTGTGTAATGTTTAATATTTGAAATAATATGGTTCTGCTAACACATAAAGTTAAACAATGTCGGATATGGTTCATTATGCATAATATAAAATGATTAATTTTATGCAAATAAAAAATGGATTTTTTTTCCACAGGATTTTTTTCCAAGGATTTTTTTTCCACAGGATTTTTTTACCGAGGATTTTTTTCCGAGGATTTTATTTCCACAGGATTTTTTTCCACAGGTTTTTGTTTCCTGGGATTTTTTTTCCAGGTTTTTTTTTCCGAGGATTTTTTTTCCTAGGATTTTTTCCGCCTACCATTGTAGTCTCATATCAATTATAAAAAAAGTACAACGTCGCAAATATTCCTAATTCTGCGTATAGTAACTCGATTTTTAAAATATAGCACCCTATACAGGCCACAGGGTGGGGCAATAGTACGTGGAAGTTCGATTCGTTTTATTTGAAAAAACTTATTTTTTTTTAAATAAATATTGTTGAATTTTCTAGTTTTTGTCCAATAAATCAAAAATGGTTACAAATAGCCAGGAGGATGTTTAAACAAAAAAGGTTCGCTATTTAATTCTACATAACATCGTTAAAAAATATACAGGGTATTCCATTTGAGAAAGTTGAGAAAAATAACTTTGAAGTTTTGAAAATGTGAAAATTCATTTTGAACACCCTGTACATGGTGCCTCTATGTAATTTAAACAAGAGTACCCTACAACCTCCTACAATATGGTCCTTACTGAATTTCGTCTTCAAAGCTGCGGCCGCGGAAGTGGTGAAATGTTAAGTGGAGTAACGTAACAATCAATTTCTTTGAAAAAAAATATTATTACTTCTAAACCGGACATTACATGGCGTTAATATTTTAAGATATGAATAAACATCCGAAGAGAAGTGTTAAATATGGAAAAATATTCAGGGCATTCCATTTAAAAAAATTACCTTAAAGGTGACACACTTTTTTGTAACACCCTGTATATTTGAAAATAATTTCTATGTATGCGCATTTACCCACAGTTTACATCTGCATTAGAATTTTTTTTGTGTCTGTTAGGGTGTAGGAACTATCGAACTTCCACGCATTATTGCCTCACCCTGTATTTGCCCCGTCCGTATATTTTTAGATTATTTTATTTGTTTTCATGGACTTTACGAGTATGTTTTGTTTTTAAAATTCTGTTACGGCATTTCCAAATTTTTCAAGTTTTTTTGGAAAAACTGAAAATTTTTGTATTTGCAGAGTTTGATAAAAAAAATCATCCCTACCCCTAGTCCGTGTAGATTGAACACGTTTTTTGGGCAAATGTTAGTCAAGACCGTGAACTATCCCATAGACATTTTAAACTTGAATTTAAATATATACAGGGTGTGTGTTGCAATGGGATAAACATGTTTAACTTTAATCCGTCATAACCGAGTTATTTTTAATAATACACCCTGTACATGTTCATATAAATCTTTTAATGGGTTTTCTGATAGTTCTTTTGAAATAGACTTTCGGTGTTGCTAAGACTTTAAAAAAAAAATGTGGATTTGTAATCATGTGCCCTTTGGCAACTAGATCTGCAATTTTCCTCTTCAAATTGCTCTGAACTGGTAAAAACACCTACACATGGTTCAGACTTAAAACAGTCTACTGATTAAATACTGGACTAGACTGGATGTTATATACGTAATTATTGATCTGACACACCAATTTAATAAAAATATCGTCTTAATTTTTTATTATTATTCAAATAGTTTTAAAAAAACTATGGAAATCATAATATTTTCAAAAATAATAATCTTTAGTAATGTTTTACCAAACGAGGACAATAAACCCGTCATGGTCTAAAATTTGATAACGATCAGTATAATATAAACATTGATATTTTGCAATTTTGTTAATTTCAATCATCGCAAAATTAAGATAAACAATTATTTCATGCTTATAACAATTTCCTGAAGCAATAAATCGACCAATTACGATGTTTAGACAAAGCTATGTAATTTTTTTTGATAAAACACTATTTATCGTTGAATGGATGAAAGTTTGCTGGAGGTCGCGTGTTTAACATGCGATTTATTTCATAAACCAGTAAATAATTTACTAAATAAATTTTATCTCGTAGACGATTATTTTAGAAACATATTTCGTTACTTTTGGTTACAGTCGTCATAAATAAATTCTATGTCGCAATTACTGTTACGATTACTAAATCTAAATGTATTTATAGGAGGTAGCAATCTAAAAAAAAGACTTAATACAGTATGCGTTAGGATGAATAATTATTTTTTTCAAACACTCAAATTTTTGATTTAAATTAATTTAATTAATGCAAAATGAATCAATTCGTCAACAAGGCAGGGTTCGTCGCCATTGAATCACATTAGCATTGCAAAATTTTTTAAAATTTAATATGGAACGAGATATGAAACGGTTGTATTTACTATACGTTACTACAGAATAATCAGAGGTGGGATTTGAAACAATTTAAACTTGAAGAATAAAATTAAAAAGTGGAGGTGCAAACCTCCCCTGGACTTTCCCATACTAAAAATAAACATTCGTTTTTGGTATTCAACAGTATTGTTCGCCACAACCGATAAACTTAACTTGAAAATTAGTATATGGAAAATTAACACAAGTGCCGATTGTGTTCATCTGCGCATGTGTGATTATTTATATTCATAGGCTGCTAGGATTAGCCGGCGACAAGGAATTCCCGTCCCGCGCATGGTCACTTGAACATATCGGCACTTACAAATTTCTCCCTACACTGTTTTAAAGTTCAAAATTCACGAATTTCTCCTTAACCGTACATTTTAGCCATATGAACACCTTATACTATGTGATAGACAATTAAATTTTGCATTCAATTATATAATAATATATAGGGTGTTTCATTTAAAATAACAAAGTTGCTTATTGTACTGTGAAAACCAAACACCCTGTATACGTGATATAAATTTAGAAAAATGTAAATTTATATACTGAACAACTTTTATAATTAAACTTTTTTCATATTTTGACTAATAAAGGCGCTATAGGAACATCAATTTTCGATTTTCAAAACCTCGTAGAGGGCGCCACAGTGGAATTATGGCGTTCATCAAAAAACAAAAATGTAGCTAATACCAAGCTGCATAAGTATAGAAAATTTAAACAAATTCCTTAGACCAGTTTTTTTGTAATAATTTTTCAAAAATTTCAAAATTTTTGGAAGAGCGCCGTTGCGACCGTTTTTGGATTTAGTAAATAATTTTTTTTCTTGGTGTAGTACAGCCAAAGGGCTTTCAAACAAGTTGTTGCGGAACCTGATCAGATAACTGGTTTTTGAGTTACGGGGCGTTAAAGTCGAAATTTTGAAAAATTCATAGCGACCGCCATTTTGAAGTTAGAGAGTCCGGTAAAAAACTGTTTCCCTTGAATTATGCCCTTCTTTCATATCCCTTACTCAGATTTTCAAAATTCCGCTTCTGAAAAAAATGATACCAAAAAAACATGTCTAACTTCCGCTTCCGGTTTCGGATTTTTTTGAAAAGCTTATTTTGTCGATGAATTTTCGATATACCCCTTCATTTAAAATTTCATCAAAATCGGTTCACTAGTTTTTGCGTTACAGGCGTTACATACACACACACACACACACACACCCACCCACCCACCCACCCACCCACAGACAGACATTTTTTCTAGACCACTTTTTTAGGCTCCTGGGGGTCCAAAACGCCCATTTCCGTGAAAATCTCGATTTCGAAAATTTTCATGATATCAATACTTCCCTAATCCCTATACCAGTAGTGGTATGGGAAAGTAAAAATTAAGGGTGTGAACAAAAAATTAATTAGGGCGTAGGTTGTGATTTTGGGAATAGCGAATAGGAATGAATAACGTAGCACTGTAACGTCTTCACAATATTTTAAATACATAAACAATTGATTGGAAAAACCAAAAATCTTCAAAAAATAAGGAATAACTTGGTTTCACTAGAATTTGAAAAAAAACACTTTCGGAAAGCTCATTAAAATAGTACTAATAAAATTATGTAGAAATATACAGGGTGTTATATTTAAAAACATTCAGTTATGCCTCATTAAAGTTACAAATGACCGCGCCATTGCAGCAAACACCCTGTATATATTCAAATTCAAGTTTAAAATATGTGAGGGGTAGGTCATGGTTTGAAATTTACAAATAAATAAATAAATTGTTAAATCTAGAGCACTAGGGGCGGGGTTGAATTTTTTACCGAGTTTAGTGATAACAATTTTTTTTTCCAAAAAATATGTAACTTGGCAACACCGCAACAGAAATTTAAAATGAAAATATATCTAGGAAGCCCATTAAGATTCTAATATGACTCAACTAAAATATACAGGGCGTTATATAAATAAAAACATTTTTATATTACTGTTCTATATTTGGATTCGTTTTGGTTTTATTGTTTTGCTTCAACAACTGCAATTGTTTGTTATAAATCCATCGATTGTTATCTTTATTTTTATTTACATAATACAAACACAGATATTAAAGTTAAACATTAATAAAACAACAATAAATATTAAGTTTACAAGTCCTTATCCTCATTTACTTTAACCTTTTTTTGTAGATTATGTAAAAAATTACATAGATCAGGCTACGGATTTATATGCAGTGAATCATTTTTTGAAATCTTTACTTGGAAATGCTTAAACACGTTTAAACGTGCGTTTCCACATGAAGTCTGCGTGCCAAACATTAGAATAAAACTTTAAAGGTTAAACCGATAAACTTATACTATAATTATTTGTCTATATTTCATTGAGGATTTGCGGATAGTTCGAAGTTAATTAACTTAATCTAATTAACTTTTTGCAGGGACTTTATTAGTTTCAGAAATTCTTTTTGTTTTTACATGAATTAACTAACTTGCACTAGAATATTCTAGAAAATCGATTATCAAACTTTTTGGATTAGTACATCCTGTAAAAGATAATTAATTAGTCAATAAATTGGTTAATTAACAGGAAAAATGGCAATTAGTAAATTGATTACGTGATTGATTGCAGAATTATGTAGCAATTGGTAGAAAAATGTGTCAGTCGAAAGGAAAATATGTTGGTGGATATAAAAATGCGTCAGTTAACAGTTAGCTTATTACGTGGAAAGAAAATTTGTCAATTGACAAATTGATTGGGGAATTAACAGGAAAAAATGTCAATCAGCAGATTGATTGCGTGTTGGTTCTGGAATAATCTGCCAATTGGTAGAAATTAGAGAAACGTGCCAGTTCAGGGGAAAATGTGTTGGCTATTAGGAAAATATGTTTGTTAAGACGTTAACTTATGACAGTGACGGAAAAACTGTAATTAACTAATTAATTGGCTAATTATCAGGAAAAATTGTCAATCAGTAGACTGACCTGCGTCTTTGATTGCAAAACCATCTGCCAAATGGTACAAAAACGTGTCAATTCAGAGGAAAATGGGTTGGCTAGTAGGACGATGTGACAGTTAACTTGTCAATTAGAAGGAAAAACTGCCAATTAAAAAATTAATTAGCCAATTATCAGAAAAATGCCAATTAGCTAGCAGATTGGCTGTGTCTTTGGTAAAAACCCTGTCAATTCAGAGGAAAATGGGTTGGCTATTGGGCCGATGGAGAAAAAACTGCCAATTAACAAATTAATTGGCCAATTAACAGGAAACATTTTCAATCAGCAAATTGATTGCGTGGTTGGTACATAATCCTGTCAGTTAAGGAAGAAATGTTTGGTATTAAGAAAAGGTGTCGGTTAACCTATTAACTTTGTCAACTGCAATGAACAACTGCCAATTAATAAATTAATTAGCCAATTAACAGAAAAAATGCCAATCAGCTAGTAAATTGGTTGCGAAATAATCTGCCAATTGCTAGAAAAACGTGCCAATTCAGAGGACAATGTGTTGGCTATTAGGAAAATTTGTCAGTTAACATGTTAACCTGCGACTTTGAAGGAAAAATTGTGATTAACAAATTAATTGGCCAATTAAAAGGAAAAAATGTCAATCAACCGATTGATTTTGTGTTAGATTGTGGAACAATCTGGCAATTGGTAGAAAAACGTGTCAATTCAGAGGAAAATGTGTTGGGTATTAGGAAAATGTGTCAGTTAACATGTTAACCTGTGACTATACAGAAAAAATTGTAATTAACAAATTAATTGGCCAATTAAAAGGAAAACAATCTGGCAATTGGTACAAAAATGCGTCAGATGGGAGGATAATGTGTTGATTGTTAGGAAAAATGGGGCAATTAGTATGTTAAGCAATGAATCACCTGGTAGGTATAGCAAACGCAGGTTTTGCAAATAAAACCATAACGTAACATGACATTAATAAACACATTAAGTAATGAAATTAATAATTACAAGGGATATAATATAACTGGATGCAACCACAACAGAGGACCAAATCGTGATCTATTCTACACGAAAGCTCTCTCATTAATTAAATGTAATATATTAGAGAAAATGATTGCATGTATCGATAATTAATTAATTCATTGGGAAAAAATATTAACAAATTGAAAGCTTGGGAAAAGAAGAGCTTCTGACAATTCTTTTCCTTTTAATGATGACTTGAAAAAGGAAGACAATTATTGGACAGCATTATTTGCAGGAAACCTGTGCAGCATGTGATAAAAATGGGACGAACAAGTTCCGTGAATCAAGGATATTTAAAGCTAATAAAACTAAAAATGGGGCGGTTCGTTTTATAGAATGGGAGGAGTAAGTTTCAAAATTAAACAAGTTTGTTGTAAAAATAGAACAAGTCTGCAATTTTAAGAAATATCTAATTCCAAGGAATAGGTACCTAAGGCAACGGATAAAATTTAAACGTTAAAAAGTATGGATGTTTGTTAAAAACGTGCTCTCATGTGGTCTTTTAAATTTGAGACTATAGGTACAACCAACAATTTGTTTGCAGTTAAAAATTAATTTTCCTAATAAAACATATTTTCCTTTCAACTAACACTTTTTTCTACCAATTTCCAGATTATTCCACAACCAAACACTTTGATGAATCTACTGATACACGTTTTTCCTTTCAATTGATTTTCTTTTGTAAGAAAAGTTGGAGACAGGAGATATTCTTTCATTTAGATCAGCCTAGCAACCTCTTTATTTATATTTAAAAAGTCAACAAAAACATTTTCAAAATCAACTTTAAGTTCAGTGTGTTTCTAGACTGGACTGGATTATACTGGGTGGTGTACACAGCGAGATATTAAGTAATTTCAACTTATAATTTATGCAAAATTGTAAACAGAAAATCTAATAAACGAAGAGATGTTCTGAAACGGAGCCTTTGTAAAACGTGTGGGTACATTTCCTCGTCTCCGTTCTAGATGTAGAAATTGTTTTTTGGTATGTACGCAACGCAGGGGTAGATAACAGCCTAGTGCTATTATCTACCTTTATTAAGCGAACAACAAAAGCTTAAAAGCCTTATAATATCTAAAATAAACAAAATTCAGTTAAACCGCTTTCCCCTATTTCATGGATCCTCGATTAATTTTTTCCCCCCGAAACGCAACGCAAAACCATAAAAGCATTTTACCAATAAATTAAATTTTCCAATGAGGAATGATCACCCACACACTGCATTAGAAAATAATGTGGTGTGGGAGAATGTACGTAATATTACGTACGAGCAGGATTATGATTGATAGAATTTTTGCTCGACTTATATAAATAATCCGTTTTTTTCGCATGGAAATAAAATTAGTTCAATTAATTAGAAAATTCACATAGTTATTTATTATTTTATATTTACATGCGCTTTTTGCATTATCTTCACTTTTGATGAAAATTCCTTCAGCTAATAACATACAGCTTTACTCGTCTTAAAGTGAACCAATTTGACGGATATAAGCGTTGTATAGGGTCCGAAATGTACATTTTTTCCTGAAAGAGAAGTTTTAAAAACATATTTATATATTTTCCTTGAACGGATTCTCTTAACTTTCGGCGAGTTTTATGAAAACTATTTGAGCTAATAATTAATAGAAGCTCTATTTACGCCTTAAAGTGAAACAGTTTGACGGATATAGGCCTTGTAGGGTCCCAAATGTGCATTTTTTCCTGAAACAGAAGTTTCAAAAAAATACTTATATATTTTCCTTGAACGGATTCTCTTAACTTTCGGCGAGTTTTATGAAAAATATTAGACCTATTAATTAATAGAAGCTCTATTTACGCCTTAACGTGGAACAGTTTGACGGGTATAGGTCTTGTAGGGTCCGAAATGTGCATTTTTTCCTGAAGCACAAGTTTTAAAAAATACTTATATTCTCCTTGAACGGATTCTCTTAACTTACGCAGAGTTTTATGAAAACTCTTTGAGCTAATAATTAATAGAAGCTTTATTTACGCCTTAAAGTGGAACAGTTTGACGGATATAGGCCTTGTAGGGTCCGAAATGTGCATTTTTTCCTGAAATAGAAATTTTAAAAAATACTTATATTTTCCTTGAACGGATTCTCTTAATTTTCGGCGAGTTTTATGAAAACTCTTTGAGCTAATAATTAATAGAAGCTCTATTTACGCCCTAAAGTGAAACAGTTTGGTGGATATAGGCCTTGTAGGGGCCGAAATGTGCATTTTTTCCTGAAACAGAAGTTTCAAAAAAATACTTATATATTTTCCTTGAACGGATTCTCTTAACTTTCGGCGAGTTTTATGAAAAATATTAGAGCTAATAATTAATAGAAGCTTTATTTACGCCTTAAAGTGGAACAGTTTGACGGATATAGGCCTTGTAGGGTCCGAAATGTGAATTTTTTCCTGAAGCACAAGTTTTAAAAAATACTTATATTCTCCTTGAATGGATTCTCTTGAGTTTCGGCGAGTTTTATGAAAACTTTTTGAGTTAATAATTAATAGAAGGTCTATTTACGCCCTAAAGGGAACAGTTTGACGGATATAGGTCTTGTAGGGTCTGAAATGTGCATTTTTTCCTGAAACAGAAGTTTCAAAAAAATACTTATATATTTTCCTTGAACGAATTCTCTTAACTTTCGGCGAGTTTTATGAAAAATATTAGAGCTAATAATTAATAGAAGCTTTATTTACGCCTTAAAGTGGAACAGTTTGGCGGATATAGGGCTTGTAGGGTCTGAAATGTGCATTTTTCCTGAAACAGAAGTTTCAAAAAAAGACTTATAATATATTTTCCTTGAACGGATTCTCTTAACTTTCGCAGAGTTTTATGAAAACTCTTTGAACTAATAATTAATAGAAGCTCTATTTACGCCCTAAAGTGAAACAGTTTGGCGGATATAGGCCTTGTAGGGTCCGAAATGTACATTTTTTCCTAAAACAGAAATTTAAAAAAATACTTATATTCTCCTTGAATGGATTCTCTTAAGTTTCGGCGAGTTTTATGAAAACTTTTTGAGTTAATAATTAATAGAAGGTCTATTTACGCCCTAAAGGGAACAGTTTGACGGGTATAGGTTTTGTAGGGTCCGAAATGTGCATTTTTTCCTGAAGCACAAGTTTAAAAAAATACTTATATTCTCCTTGAACGGATTGTCTTAACTTTCGCAGAGTTTTATGAAAACTCTTTGAGCTAATAATTAATAGAAGCTCTATTTACGCCTTAAAGTGGAACAGTTTGGCGGATATAGGGCTTGTAGGGTCTGAAATGTGCATTTTTCCTGAAACAGAAGTTTCAAAAAAAGACTTATAATATATTTTCCTTGAACGGATTCTCTTAACTTTCGCAGAGTTTTATGAAAACTCTTTGAACTAATAATTAATAGAAGCTCTATTTACGCCCTAAAGTGAAACAGTTTGGCGGATATAGGCCTTGTAGGGTCCGAAATGTACATTTTTTCCTAAAACAGAAATTTAAAAAAATACTTATATTCTCCTTGAATGGATTCTCTTAAGTTTCGGCGAGTTTTATGAAAACTTTTTGAGTTAATAATTAATAGAAGGTCTATTTACGCCCTAAAGGGAACAGTTTGACGGGTATAGGTTTTGTAGGGTCCGAAATGTGCATTTTTTCCTGAAGCACAAGTTTAAAAAAATACTTATATTCTACTTGAACGGATTCTCTTAACTTTCGCAGAGTTTTATGAAAACTCTTTGAGCTAATAATTAATAGAAGCTCTATTTACGCCCTAAAGTGAAACAGTTTGACGGATATAGGGCTTGTAGGGTCCGAAATGTACATTTTTTCCCAAAACAGAAGTTTTAAAAAAAGACTTATAATATATTTTCCTTGAACGGATTCTCTTAACTTTCGGCGAGTTTTATGAAAAATATTAGAGCTAATAATTAATAGAAGCTCTATTTACGCCCTAAAGTGAAACAGTTTGGCGGATATAGGGCTTGTAGGGTTCGAAATGTACATTTTATCCCGAAACAGAAGTTTTAAAAAAATACTTATATTCTCCTTGAACGGATTCTCTTAACTTTCGGCGAGTTTTATGTAAACAGTTTGAGCTAATAATTAATAGAATCTCTATTTATGCCTTAAAGTGGAACAGTTTGACGGGTATAGGCCTTGTAGGGTCCGAAATGTACATTTTTTCCTGAAACAGAAATTTTGAAAAATACTTAAATTCTCCTTGAACGGATCGTCTTACTTTTGATGGTTTTATTGAAATGCCATTGAATTGATAACTTACAGGCAGCTTTATGAAGACATTAGAGTGAAAAATTTTGACAGTAGGTATTAAGCCTTTTACGGTCTCAGACGTGCGGTTGTTCGAAGAGAACCAAATAATATAGCACCAACATTTTTGTATCCTACTTGGACGGATTTTCTTGCTTTTGGTGGATTAGGTATTTGAAATCTCTTTGGGGTACCTAAATTGTCGACATTAACAATATTAGGGTGACAATTTTTGACGGATATAGGGATTTGAGGTCTCAAATGTGCCTTTGTTCTAAACTTAGAAGAAAAACAAAGTTTATAACATTTCTACAGCCTGTAGTATTCTCTTATTGTTCGGTGGTAGCTTTAAATTTTTTTTTATTAACCTTTTAAATTGACGGATTATTTGACGGATATACACTCTTTAGGGTTCAAGAGCTGATTCTACTATAAAGAATTTTTTAACTTTTGTTCTATTTTTGGTAACGTTTTGATATTTTATCCAATACTAAAAGGACGTGCTTGAACGCTTAAGAATGCTATTAAATTATAAAATATGGATTAAAATACGATAGGTTATATCTAAAATGCGCAGTTTACTATGTTTTATCTCATTTTTTAATGGTTAGAAATAAGAAGCAATTATCACTATTCAGAGTTTTTTTTAATTGAACGAACGCTTGTATTGTGCAAGTAGAGCTGAAAGTGATAAGAATTGCAACTTAAACCATAATCGACAAGCGCTTTGCGGAAATTTCTAATTCAGTGACTCATAAGAATTACGATAACAGTTGAAAATGAAGAAACAGCTCACAGCTGTGTCTTCTAAGCAGAAAAATTTAAAAACATCAGGCCAGACAGTGACCATAGATTATCTTCTGTGGTCACAAGATTTATGGAAGAAAAAAAATAAATATTGGCGCAACAGTCATGAGAATCGATTTCTGAAAATAATGTTTTGCATTTTATTCGCTCGTAAAATTAGAAACGACGCTATATCTTACAATTTCATCCGTATTATTGAATATTATGTTTCTTTTTGATATCGTAGTTCGCTTTGAAAGGCTTTCAGAGCGCCTAAATGCAATTATTGGGTGCTCTTCTCTTCTGCATTTTTAAATCAACTTCCTGTCTACTTTACTAAGAGCTTTTAACCATTTTGTAGAGTCCCAATTAAAATATATTGGACGCAGCGAAAATAAAAAATATATCAACGCTTTAGCTACACATTCATGTTAAATATTTACCCCCAACAGGAAAAAAACACACCTTTAGAGGGTTGATGATCGATCATGCGGGATTCACTAAAAGTATTGTTAACTCTGAAAGTATTTGACCCACATTAACCAGAAAAAGTTCTTGTAAAGGAAATCGCACATGAGAAAAAAACATGTTTTTGAAAAAAATGCACGAAATCACGGCACATTGAAATGCATGCTTGTGTCCAGATCGAAAGTTCATCTAATGTTACATAAAATACATGCACTGGAAGTTTAAAAAGTGGAGTTGCCCTGGATTTTCCCATACTAAAAATATCCTTTACGTTATTGGTATTCAACAGTAGTTCGCGAGGCAGCATTGGAAATCACTTGAATGCGTAGCGAGAACACCAGACTATGCGGGTTCGATACGTACAGAAGAGAGACAGGCATCTAATTTACTAACGCAGCGGAAGTTCGCGATTTTCTCATCAACCGTACATTTTAGCTATATGACTACCTTATACTATGTGATAGACAATTCAATTTTGCATTCAATTATATAATAATATACAGGGTGTTTCATTTAAAATAACAAAGTTGCTTATTGTACTGTGAAAAGCAAACACCCTGTATACGTGATATAAATTTAGGAGAATGCAGAGCTATATACTGAATAAGTTTTATATTTAAACTTCTTTCATATTTTGACTAATAAAGGAGCTATAGGAGCATCAAATTCCGATTTTCAAAACCTCGTAGAGGGCGCCACAGTGAAATTCTAGCATTAATCAAAAAATGAAAATATACCTAACACCAAGCTGTATAAGTGTAGAAAATTTAAACAAAATCGTGTGGCCAGTTTTTTGTAATAATTTTTCAAAATTTTCAAAATTTTTAGAAGAGGTCCGTTGTGACCGTTTTTGGATGTGCTAAATAAATTTTTCCTCATGGTACTATACCCCTTCACATCAATTTCAGCAAAATAGGTTCACTAGTTTTTGCGTTAGAGGCGTCACATACACACACCCCACCCACAGAGACATTTTTCTAGACCACTTTTTTGGGTTCCTGCGGGTCCAAAGTACGTATTTCCGCGAAAATCACAATTTCGAAAATTTTCATATCAATACTTCCCTCAGTGGTGGTAAGGGAAAGTAAAATTTTTATGGGGCTGAAGAGAGAGCCTTTAAGGATAAAAAAATCATCCTCAGGATTGTAATAAAATTGATGTACCTTTCAATTTGAAATTTTCGAGAAAATTGCGAGTTTTCACTAAAACTCGTAAGAAATTTGAGATGAAACGCTGATAATGCAAAGAATATACAAAGCTTCATGAAATACGTGTTTAAAAAAATCGTTACTAAAATACAATTGACTTACTGGAATTGTGGGTGGGTCAAGTTCTAGCTAGACAAATTTTTTTTGTAAATCGAAGTGGTACTTGGAAATCAAAGTCTACAAACAATTTTTTGTTTAATATTCGTTTTATACTTAAAAAATATTTAAAATGTTTCGTAGAAATTTAAAACTTCTTTGAAAAAATTTTTCACCATCGAACCTGTAATTTACTTTGACAGTTGCAACATTGTGCAAGGCTCCGATGATAGGAATCTACCTTTTAATTGACATTATTCCAAGAACTTCAAACTTTCGAGCTAGTTGTTTTTTAAGAAGAGATCAAAAACCCTAAACGCGTCTAATAATAACTTAAATTAAAAGAGTCCGTTTTTTTTACATTCAAAAATAATCGATGCGAATTTCTAAGAAGGTTTTTTTATACCTTTGCCCGGAATGCTCCGGCGACTGCGAGGACCTGAACCGCAGACGATTAAATCTTAAGAGGTATCTAACCTTTCTTGCAAATATGACAAATGAACTTGTGAGTTCGACTACCCGTGAGAGTGCATTTTAATGAAACCCTTGCCTCACCGTGCCTTGCCTTTTTTTACTAGAGACCTATAAAGAATTTTATGTTCACAGAAATGTCCATCAAAGTTAACGAACTCTAGGAAATTTTGCTTCTTAAAATTCTGAATTGTTAAAAAACAATTTTTTTGTAATAATAGGTAGAGGAAGTGACTGTTTCTTAAAAAGCTATACCTGTCCAAGGTGCACAAAAAATAAAACAATTATTGTAGAAGGTCGGTGGTTGTTTTTGAATAAATTTTTAAATTTTATGGTGATTGATTAATAATTTGATTTACTTGCGAAAAGAATCTGTATTAGATTTAAAGAGTGGTTGTGTTGTTCCCGAATGTCATGAAAATGAGGTGATCGCTTCAAGAACGTAGGTATAACATTTAAATCTGATGCAGATTATTTTCGTTAATAAACAACCAACTGAATTCAAAATATTAAATCAAGCAAGTGACGGCTCCAGACTCGGTAAAACGTTTTTTTACTTTTTGCCCGATCGTGTTGTTATGTGTATTTACCAGCTTTGTTGATAGATATTGTAAGTTGGGTTTACAAAATTTCGATTGGTTGGTATGGAAACACCAGTGCTGTTCGAGTTTATAACCTAATTAGGGCGGTAAGTAAAACAAAACATGCAAATCTGACACTTCTAGAGGTAGCGTTCTGATTTTATTTTAGATACCTAGCACGTTTGATATCAAGGATCGTGCAATTAAAATGACAAGTCAAAATTTCATAATTACATTTTAAAAACTACTTATTCCCAAATAAATGTGTAAATTCGATCGGGCAAAAAATATTATACGGCACACGGTCGGTAAGTGCTTACCTACAGATCTCAAAAATTGGAAAATCTCGATCCTACGGGTCTCGATTTTCCAACTTTTTTCGATCTGTTAGAAAGCACTTACCGACCTTGTACCGTTATATACTATAATACATTTTCGTGTATATCTCCGTTTCTAGTGATCTACAGACCTCCGTTTTTACTTTCCCATACCACAACTGGAATATTGATAACATGAAAATTTTAGAAATTGAGATTTTTGCGGAAATACGTGTTTTGGGCCTCCAGGAATCCAAAAAAGTGGTTTAGAAAACATGTCTGTCTGTGGGCGTGCGTGTGTATGTAACCCCTATAACGCAAACACTAGTGAACCTATTTTCATGAAATTTGAAATGAAGGGGTACTATATGGAAAATTCATCGATAAAATAAGCTTTTCAAAAAAATCCGAAACCGGAAGCGGAAGTTAGACATATTTTTTGGTAGCATTCTTTTCAGAAGCGGAATTGTGAAAATCTGAGTAGGGAATATGAAAGAAGACCATAGTTGAAGGGAAATAGTTTTTTGCCGGTCTCTAACTTCAAAATGGCGGTCGCTATGAATTTTTCAAAATTTCGACTTTAATGCCCCATAACTCAAAAACCAGTTATCTGGTAACAACTTGTTTGAAAGCCCTTTGGCTGTACTACACCAAGAAAAAAATTATTTACTAAATCCAAAAACGGTCGCAACGGCGCTCTTCCAAAAATTTTGAAATTTTTGAAAAATTATTACAAAAAAACTGGCCACACAATTTTGTTTAAAGTTTCTATACTTATACAGCTTGATATTAGATAAATTTTTGTTTTTTGATGAATGCCAGAATTTCACTGTGGCGCCCTCAACGGGGTTTTGAAAATCAGAAATTGATGCCCCTACAGCTTCATTATTATTCAAAATATGACAAAAGTTTAAATATAAAAGTTGTTCAGTATATAGATTTGCATTCTTCTAAATTTATATTACGTATACAGGGTGTTTGCTTTCCACAGTACAATAAGCAACTTTGTTATTTTAAATGAAACACCCTGTATATTATTATATAATTGAATGCAAAATTGAATTGTCTATCACATAGTATAAGGTAGTCATATAGCTAAAATGTACGGTTGATGAGAAAATCGCGAACTTCCGCACAAATGTGGGAGTTTCCCATCAGGCACAATCTACTCTACAAATTTTTTTTATTTGTTAATGTGGGACACATTTACTGAATTAGCCTGTATAAACGTCTAGGTTTTGAGTAGATATTAATTTTTTAATATTTATTGTTTGTTTTAGATGATGACAACCGTTAGCAACGGATAATAAGTACTGTACGTGCTGAAGTTTAATTTCATTATTCATACAAAAGATTTTCGTATCACGTAATGTTTTTACCTGTGTAATTCATGTTTTTATTACATTTCACAAAAATATAATGACGTTAGTCAGACAAAACATATGTTGAACTTTGAATGGTCATTATTTTGTTTATTATAGGAAATTTTAGACTTTCGTATCTTGTAACTCATGCAACCCCCATTGAATTTTGTACGTAATATAACATTATCATCCGTTTCACAAGTGATTTCGTAGCATGTGAGCGCAGATCATGTGCCGGCACCGAATCAAATTTTACAACCTACTGTTGCTTAGTCAAAATAAATGTAATTATTTACAATGAGATTTTTATTAAAATAATTGTCTAACAAGACAAACCTTAAATATTGCTCAACTTTGTGTTTGGTTTAGTTATATTAAATATTTCTAAAACAAATGAATATTTCATGCTGTTTAATTTACAATTAGGTTTTATTTACATTTTATTACTGCAACCTATTTGCACATGGATTCGCAGGAAAACGGTGTTTGTTTTAACAAATAGCTATTTGGGTTGTTGAGTTTGAAACTTACAAAACGTTGTTTCCTACGTTAAGTTTCCCCTACTTTGTCAAGTGTTATACATTTACACATAAAATTTATTAGAGTAGTAGTGGCACTTAAATTATTAAAGATAACCAATAGTACCTACCACCTGTAAAATAACTCAAGGTTTATACTAGTACTTGAATTTAATTTTCCTGGAAATTATCTTAATTTTCGCCTTTCAACATAATTAACACCCTGTATATTAATGTTGTTTTTTGGGCCTTGAAAAAACAAATTGTTGAAAAAAATATCGAGTCATGGCAGTCGTGAATTCAAATTTAATTCAGCCCTTACGTCCTGAAATCAACCCCTAACCTATAAATTTAAAAACTACAGTGTGTTTGAAATAAAATAAAAAACTTACACAAGGTTATTTGGAATGATGATTAAAAATCCTTTGACGAATCAATAATTTTAAGCGAGTCATGGCTTACAATTTATTTCATCCTTTGTGTCCTGAATTTAATTCCTAATCAGAAAACTTAACGATACAGGGTGTGCTTAAACTGTTTAAAGAATGTCAAAACTGCAACTAACTTTTTAACGAAAATAAAAAAAATACTTTCAGGAATCAACTGACAACCTGTCCTGGCACCTTAGGATTAAAATTTATTTCATCTTTTGTGTCCTGAATTTAATTCCTAATTAGGGAAGATGAAAATATACAGGGTGCTCTTGAAATGTTTTTAGAAAAATTTAAAACTGCATCTAATTTTGTAACGAAAATAAAAAAATCTTTCAGGAATGAATTTTTGGCATGTCATGGCACCATGGGATATTCCTGCTGTTAACAAGTTATAAAGAGTATTTTTCGGACGTCGAGATCAGGGTGCCTGTTCTGCATTTTTTTTAACTAATTGAATTTTTTCTTACACTATAATTCCCAAAACTAATTCGAATTAACCGCGTACCTTGATTTTATGATACATGTGGTAACGCACGTATGACACAAACGCGCACGGATTCACACACACAAACAAAATATAACAAAGAAGAAACACAAAGGTCTTAATTAAAAAATTCGTATTAACGAGAGCAGAAAATGAAATTGAAAATCTACCACATTTACATTTTAAAGGAACAATTGCCAATTCCAAAATTGTTTTCTTAATATTTATTATACTTTTATTACCATCGAAGTGCGACAAGTCTACCGTAAAGGGGAAAATGAATTGGTCGAATATTTTCCATTAAAACATCCAATTTTACTTCAATGTTATTCTTTAATTTGCTATTAATAAAAAAAGTTTGTGGTACTGAAAATTGAAAAGTAATTAACGAGAAAAATTGTTTTTTTTCAGTATTAAAACGAAAATGTGTGTCATTGTATACTCCATGTTGTTTTAACGAGAAAAAATACCCGAATTTATATAAAATGTTATGAGTTGGTACTCCTACAACAGTTGAACGATATTTCCTTATTCGATTTGGATTTGTTTTTGTTTGCCTAAACACACAAAAAATATTTGCGTAGCTTTCAACATAGAAGTATATTAAAAAGTTATATTACCATTCCCTTTTATTTATTTCCACACAAATCGTATCAAATAAAAAATTATTGACGTTATGGAATAATTCTTAATACTCTTATAAAAAACGACCACAATAATGATCAATCACTCTGTATATAATCTTAGATATGCTAGTTAGTGCCTTAGAGAATTAAATGAGCGACTTATTAAAAAAATAATCAAGTCGGCGAGTTGAATGGTAGAGTTAAAATTTAAAATTAATCCAGTGGCGTTCGTGAACTAATTCCTGTTCAAACATGACGTAATTATATATTTACTAAGTTTAAACCGGATTACGTTTAATTACAGTTTTCCAAGTGTAATTAGGTATTTCCAAATATTTTCAAGAGGAATTTCCGTACGTGCAGCGAAACAGATACAACATCCTGTATTTTTTTGGGGTATATTAGTCAGTCTAATCATGCGAATTCCATGACTAGGTAACAAAAATATAGTGAAACCCCAAAGTGTAAAACGTTGTCTATGCATTTTACGACCGCAAAATAAACACAATTGCAAATTTCCAACGTATTAGCTTTCTCTGACTACAAACAACAACGAAGAGAGTCTGCAGTTAATTACAAATTTCGTTATTAAGCGCTTCTTTAACCAGGATGTCCTAAATTCTCTTGACACACGTTCGGATGTCCGCCTTAATGATAAATAATAGAAGTGACGTTTTAACCAGAAAATTGAACTCCAAATAAGCGTAAAAGCCACAAAAGTGAACACAGAGAAACGTAATTACGAAATTAATTCCCAAGATATAAATAAGACAATTGATTTGTTCATTGAACAGAGCGCAATTTCAAAATGTTACAATTAAGACCGTGAAATAAGAGATTGATTTGGTTCAGACACAATAAACATTAAAAAATGGATTGTTTACAACTTGCGATCTACTATAGGTCAAGAGTATCACCAAGATTATACCAAACACGCCCGCTACAAGTGGGTGTAAAGTTCCCTAAACAGATACATTCATATCTTTGTTGGTACAAAATAATTTTACTCCTAAGATTCTTCTAACCTTTAGCATCACCTTAATGCAGAAAATAACATTGAAATCGTAATATTACTATGCATCAACAATTCAACAGATAAAATAAATGACAACCCACAACCTCACAACCCGTACAACTGTATACATATACGACAACCACAAGTTATAATCTAAAAAGTGGAGGAGCACATCTCCCCTGCACTTTCCCATACTAAAAATAAACGTTTCGTTTTTGGTATTCAACAGTAGTCCACGAGGCAGCATTGGAAATCATTTGAATGCGTAGCAAGAAACACCAGACTATACGGGTTCGATACGTACAGAAGAGAGACAGGCATCTAATTTACTAACGCAGCGGAAGTTCGCGATTTTCTCATCAACCGTACATTTTAGCTATATGACTACCTTATACTATGTGATAGACAATTCAATTTTGCATTCAATTATATAATAATATACAGGGTGTTTCATTTAAAATAACAAAGTTGCTTATTGTACGGTGGAAAGCAAACACCCTGTATACGTGATATAAATTTAGGAGAATGCAGAGCTATATACTGAATAAGTTTTATATTGAAACTTCTTTCATATTTTGATTAATAAAGGAACTATAGGAGCATCAATGTCCGATTTTCAAAACCTCGTAGAGGGCGCCACAGTGAAATTCTAGCATTAATCAAAAAATAGACATGTACCTAACACCAAACTACATAAGTGTAGAAAATTTAAACAAAATCGTGTGGCCAGTTTTTTTGGAATAATTTTTCAAAAATTTTAAAATTTTTGGAAGAGCGCCGTTGCGACCGTTTTTGGATTTACTAAATATTTTTTGTTCATGGTATAGTACCGCCAAAGGGCTTTCAAACAAGTTCTTGCTGAACCTGATCAGATAACTGGTTTTTGAGTTGTGGGGCGTTAAGGTCAAAATTTTGAAAAATTCATAGCGACCGCCATTTTGAAGTTAGAGAGTCCGCTAAAAAACTGTTTCCCTTGAATTATGGTCTTCTTTCATATCCCCTATTCGGATTTTCAAAATTCCGCTTCTGAAAAAAATGCTACCAAAAAAACATGTTTAACTTCCGCTTCCGGTTTCGGATTTTTTTGAAAAGCTTATTTTCTCGATGAATTTTCGATATACCTACCCCTTGATTTCAAATTTCATCAAAATCGGTTCACTAGTTTTTGGGTTAGAGGTGTTACATACTCACACACCCACAGACAGACATTTTTTCTAACTCACTTTTTTGGGTTTCTGGAGGTCCAAAACATATATTTCTCAAAATCTCAAATTTGAAAATTTATCAATACTTCCCATAGATATAGGTTGATATGGGTAAGTAAAAACGGACAGACGATAGACTTTTAATTAAGGGGGGTAGACAGGAAATTCCGACAAAGCGAGGGAGAGAAAATTAAATTGAAATCCAGAATTGATGGTGCCATTTCTTTTAGAACACCCGGTATATCGGAAAATTGCGAACCTCTGTAGATAATGATTAATAAAATTTGTATTTTTAGAAGTAATAATTTTACTAAACAAATGAACTTTGATTCAATATTAAATTTTAAATAAAAAAAGAGAGACCGATGAACTTGTTTTTTTTTCAATGAAATAGTATACTACGCAACCAGAACAATCGACTAACAAACAACCTTGAAATAAATTTGGCGGTTAATAACCTCACCTTTTAAAATACCGATTTTCAAAAAAAAAAAAAAAGAAATACGAATCCAACTCGAAAATGTTATAAGAAACACCTATCAGGATATATTCTACAGAGTGATTAAAAATTACGAGCTCATCAATAAATACCCCATTCATCAAGTTTGCTATCTACAAGGTGTTTGAAAATTTTGACCATTATTAACCTTCAAATAATTAATTCAGTTTTTTTGTTCGTATTTTTACAGGGTGTTGCGTATTAATAAGTCCCTTAATAAATATTTAATGTTATAATAAATCATATTTTGAAGTTTCTAAAATAATGTAACATCTAACATCAAACATTATACAGGCATTAATATTCTACAGGGTGGTGAGTCTTGGGAATTAATAATTACAAGACGTTCTTCTTGTGTGCAATTATAATTCCTGATTGATGTGTACGCACGCTTTTGCTTGCGGCACAAGTCTTAATTTATTGAGAGTTAACTTTACGTTGTCTAGATATTAGAGTTCAAAGTACAACTTGTTGATGTCGTAATACAAGACGAGACATGAATATTACATGAATCTTGTACGGTGTGTTCATTTGGTTTTTCCCTAGTTACCTGCGCTGTTCTGTTTTTTTTTGTTTTCCTTTTTTCCATTATCTTCGGATACATCGTGTAGAAATCTAATAAAATATTAAAATCTTCCCTCTATGTTGTAACTTAAGGACATTTCCATAATCCGTTGATGTTTCCACACGAGAGGAAAAGTTCGCCATTTTTCCGTAGACTTTATAAAATTGAACTTTAGGTATATGGTATAACCTAATATGAGCCCACAACATATATCCGTAATAAAGTCCGAGAAATACAATTTCCTGTTTGTTTCTCTGCGAGTTCTCGTAACAAATTTACCGCTATTCAAAAATTTATTTCCAATGTAATTTGGCTTCCAGTTTCTCTTCGATTACTGTTAACGACCTTTATTTTTTTATGATGTACTTTTACGTATTTACAATTGCAATAAACCAGCATAAAAATTTAATAAAACGTCCGAGTATAGGAAATATCTAAAAATATATGGTACTATACTCTATACAGAATGTGGCGGTTAAAATAAAAAATATTCGCCCCCATTTCCGGTTAAAACGCAAGTAAATCAAAATATCTTTGCTTTCCAGATATTATCCAAAATACATGATTAAACATTTTGGAAGAAGAAAACGTAAAAAACGTTCAAATTATATCTCTGAGTTCATTTTGTGTCTACTAAGTAGATCTAAGTAGATATGTCGAAAAGTAAACAGTTTTGTGCCCATTTGAAAGGTTGTCAGGTATGAACAATATTATGCAAGAAGTAAAAGTGTTTGGCCAAGGGCATAAAGACAATGTAACGTTTAAAAAATATTTAAATAAAAGAAAGATTTGTATGATGACAAAAGCAAATAATTGCATACTTAAATTATTTCGTATTAAAAAAATATTGAGCTTCCAGGGGGTAAGGGAGGTAAGAGTAAAAGAATTGGTTTTGAAAATATAACATCCTGTATATATTTACATATAATTCTATTCCACAGTACAATGTTTTTGAAATTCCGTTGAGATATTGCAGTTATTCAATATTATTTCAAATTAAATATTCATGTACCTATTTATTATTATTATTCGATTCATTTTAATGGAACACCCTGTATATTTTGCTGATTCCTATTACAAATTGAATCCCCTTTATGGATATATTTTGTTTTGATTGTTTGTGTTGAGGCGTGGCAGAGCTATATAATTTATTTTCGAAATTTTCGATATTTTGAAGACCGCAAATATTTCTAACTTGATTATTTTATACACAACACCCTGTATATTTTTATGTAATTCAATGTATATTTTAATGCACTACAATTATTATTCACAGACATTTCTACCTAAAATTAATGGTTATCGAGAAAATTAGTTTCAAAATGAAGCCATTTTTAAAATTCGCGTATGTTAATAAAAGTAATATGTGATACCCTGTATAGAAAATGTTTATATATTTTTATAGAAAATTTAATACTGAACATATTTTATTTTAAAACTTTTTTCCTAACCCTTATAGTAATATTCAAATTTTTTTTGCAAATTGCGATATATTGAAAAAAGTGTTACAATACGATTATTTTATATACAACACCCTGTATATTTTTATGTAATTCAATGTATATTTTAATGCACTACAATTATTATTCACAGACATTTCTACCTAAAATTAATGGTTATCGAGAAAATTAGTTTCAAAATGAAGCCATTTTTAAAATTCGCGTATGTTAATAAAAGTAATATGTGATACCCTGTATAGAAAATGTTTATATATTTTTATAGAAAATTTAATACTGAACATATTTTATTTTAAAACTTTTTTCCTAACCCTTATAGTAATATTCAAATTTTTTTTGCAAATTGCGATATATTGAAAAAAGTGTTACAATACGATTATTTTATATACAACACCCTGTATATTTTTACGTACTTCGACTAATATTTTTATCTTCTACAATTATTATTAACGGATATTTCTATTTAAAATCAACGGTGTTCGAGAAAATTAGTTTTAAAATAAACGAATTTTTGAAATTCCGTACAGTAAAATTCATGTTTCCCGGAAATATAAGGCACCCCATATAGAAAGTTTGTATATAATTCTATAGAAAATTTAATACTGAATACATTTTATTCTAAAAAAAATTTCGTAAACCCTATAACAAGATGTATACAGGGTATTTATTGCAACAGTGCAAATAGTTTTAATCTTAAAAATGTCATAACTCTATTATTTTATGTACAACACCCTGTATAGTTTTACATATTTCGACAGCTATTTTTATATTCTACAGTTATCCTTACCAGATATTGCTACGTAAAAGCAATAGTCTTTGAGAAACTTTCCTTCAAACAAATTTTTCTAATTACAATATCACAAGTAATTCTCCTAGTAAATGTGAAACACTCTGTATAGGATATTTTTATACCCTTTTATAAATAATTTAATACTGAATAAATTTCATTCCAAAACTTTTTTCCTGGCACCTATAACAACCGAGATATTCTAAAAAAAACTTATATTTCTCCTTCATATAAGGCAAAATCAACCCCTAAATGGTTAGGCAACCTATTTACCATCAAAATTTGTATTTTAATAAATTTAAATATTCTAAAGCTACAAATATAAACTTTGTAAGGAAAATCTATGTAGGTATTGATTCAAAATTATTTTTTGGTCAGTATAAGGCCCAAAAGGAAAAACACAAATCTTGCTACCCAGGTTGGTAGAATATTTTCCCCCATGCCCTTGAATATATTTAATGGCAAAATTTATTTTGATCATATTACATCATGTGTAAATAATAATATTTACATTATCCTGGGTGGAAAACCTCGGATTTTGCTAAAAACATGTAAAAATATTAAAAAACAACCCTTAAAAACTTTGTGGCCTTGAAAAATGAATCACTATTACTTCTTTTTATTATTATATTTTATAGAAATTTTAAAAGGCAAGTATTCTACATGATTAAATAACCATAAAAAACAACCCTTAGGTTATGCTTGTTTAATTCTTTTAGCTGAATTAAGTCTTCAAATCGTTAAAAATATCAATTATAATCAAGTGCCTGTTCACGACATCCTCCATGAGATTGCGGGAACAAATTTAACCTTAATATGCAAACTTCTTACTACCAACGATGAAACCGATTATGAATTATCATGGGGGCGAAAAAGAAGAAATATACAATTTAATACCATTACCGATTTACAAAACTTATCAAAAAATAATCCAAACCCATTGCTTCAGTTTCGTAGTTTAAGTAATCGAAACAAAGCTGCTTTAAGTTTCCAACCCTTATTCGTATTAGATTCCGGAAAATATTTTTGTATGAGTTTAAAATATAACCTTTTTAATATTATTCAGATCAATGTTAATGTTGGGTCAGAACCTTCTGACTTGGTTAGGTATTTCGAAGCTATGGATAATTCAAATTTGGATATTAATTTTGCTAATTTAAACAAACCCCTTGCTTTTCCTAAATTTATGTGTACCGAAGACATGTTTGTTTGTAATTCCGGTATGCATTGTTTTAATGATGAATATGTTTGTGACGGGGTTAAGGATTGTAATGATGGATCTGATGAAAATTTATATTTATGTGGAAAAGACCCATGTGAAGGTAAAAAAAATTAAGAAGTAAATTCTTGGCTTGATTTTTAATTTTTAGGAAAAAGGTTGTGTACTAATGGACGGTGTATATCAAAGTCTTTATGTTGTGATAAATTTCAAGATCCATATTGCATGGTTAATGTTAAACATGCTTGTTGTCTTGAAAAAAAAGGTAAGTTAAAAATTTAAGTTTTTGGAGGCATTAATTTTTTGTTTATTGTTAGAAAAACATTTCAGTGATGAGGAAATTACACCATTACAACATGATATTTATAATCCATGTAGGTATTCAAATTTTATAAGCAATAATAATAATATACACTATACAGGGTGAGTCAACTTAGGGCGTGGGGTTTACACTGCCGTTTAGACAAGTATTTTATTTAAAACTATTGGTTTGAAGAGTAGGTAACTAGTGGTAAATAAAAATGATAGGGCACAAAAAATTATGTCTAGTCACTTAAAAGTACACAGTGTGTTAATAAAATAATAGAGATATGACGCATGCTTTTGCAACACCCTGTGTACTAAAATAAATATATATGGAGTATATTTTCCTTAAAAGTGCTGAAACTAATAAAATTTGGTTATTAATTCTATTATATTACTGTAATGTAAAATGGGTTGCAAATTTGGTTGCCTAACAAAAGGCGTTGTTTGTACCTTTTTATGCGAAATAGGAAAATGTATTTTTGAGTATACTTATTTGTTATTATAGAAGCTGGGAAAAATAATTAAAATTAAATTTATTCAGTATTAAGAGTTCTATAAAAATGTAATACGGCGTGTTTCATAAAACCGCAGCAATTACCTATTGTTCAAAATGACTTGATTTTTCTTGTATTTTTTCGAAATCCATGTCTTAAGCAAAACTATTCAGGAATGAAATTTGTTCAAAAGGCTAAAAAATCGAGTTACAACTCATTAAAGTTATCAACTGTTTTCATTATTCCTACCCTGTATACTAAAATAAATCCATAAGGTTGTATATTTTCCATATTAGTATTTAAATTAAAGCATCCTTGCCCTATAAAAAAACATTATAACATTTTTCTGTCAAATTGGTTGCCTAGTATAGCAGGCGTTATTTTTACGTTTTTTGAATGGCCGTTGCCGTGGCCGTTGCTAGCTCCACGGATAACGTGGATATAATTCTGACACAAAATCCACGGCATTACGTTCGGCGCATGTCTGAGGACTTGGAAAATTATTTCAGCTTCCTGAGATTATAGGGACAGAGGTGCGTACGATTGGTTGCCTACTCCCAAGGCGTAAAAGTCTGTTTCTGAGAAATGTAATGATAATAATTATTAGCTATAAGTCCCCAGACAGGCGCAATAGGTGCAGCTCGTATTCGGCATTGACTAGTTAGCCTTGACAATGACGTATGCCGTGGAATTTGTGTCAGAATTATATCCACGTTAGCCATGGGGCTAGCAACGGCCTTTTTGAATATCTTTGTTATTATAGAAGCTACCAAAAAATGTTTTAGAATCAAATTTACTCAGCAATAAAACCTCTATAAACTGTATGAAAATTTCTTCTACCGCGTCTTTCATAAAACCGCAGCAATTACCTCTGTTCAAAAATTACTTGATTTTTTTTGTATTTTTTTTGTTGAGTTCAAACGGCTAAAAAATCGAGTTATAACTCATTAATAACTGTTTTTATTATTGCTTGAAACACCCTGTATACTAAAATAAATCCATAAGGTTGTATATTTTCCTTATTAGTAATTAAATTAAACCATCTTTGGAAAAAAAACATTATAACATTTTTCTGTCAAATTGGTTGCCTAGCATAGCAGGCGTTATTTTTACATTGTGGATTTTTTGAATATCTTTGTTATGAAGAAAGTACCGAAAAATGTTTGAGAATCAAATTTACTCAGCAGTAAATCCTCTATAAAACTATTTATGAAAATTTCTTCAACGGAGTGTTTCATACAGTCGCAACAATTGCCTTTGTTCGAAAATTGCCTGATTTGTTTTGGAATCAAATTTTTTTTTCGAAAACTAAGAAAATGAAATTTGTAGAGCAAAAACGTTCTATTAAACTAGATCAGCGCGCTATATTAAAAAAGACCCGAGTTATGACTCATTAGAATTGTAATCTGTTGTCGCACTATTACAGGGAACACTCTGTATATTCAAATTCAAGTTTAAAATATCTAGGGGGTAGTTCATGGTCTTGACTAACATTTACCAGAAAAAAATTGTTTAATATACAACACTAGGGGTGGGAGTAAAGTTTTTATTGAGCTCTGCAATTATCAAAACCATAGGCGAAACTACGGGTGGTGCCGGGTGTGCCCGGGCACCACCTAAAGAAAGTAAAACTGAAAATGCAAGCGGCCTAAAAAACGGAAAGAGTATTTATTATGTCTTCGATACTTGATCTTAACAATATTTAAGGGGTCACCGGAAACTTACGTAATAGGTATATTAAATATTATAAAGACGACCGCTATCACTTTCGAGAATTTGCTCTAGTACGGTAATACGTCGCCGTAAGTATTAATTTCAGCATTTCGCCACCGCGTCGAAAATTACACCAATGCTTATGAATAGTAAATCGTTATTAGACTATTCAATATTGATTGCTGTAAGTATTTTGCCTTCTCAGTCTTCTTTTACACATTCGAAAACCCGCTTTGGATGTTGCAGTTTAAACTTTTAAGTCGAAAATTGATCGGTTTTTACTTTCCCATACCACCACTGGTATAGGGAAGTATTGATATCATGAAAATTTTTTAAATCGAGATTTTCGCGGAAATACGTATTTTGGGCCCCTAGGAACCCAAAAAGGTGGTCTAGAAAAATGTCTGTCTGTTGGTGGGTGTGGGTGGGTGTGTGTGTGTGTGTGTGTGTGGGTGTGGGTGTGTATGTGTATGTAACGCCTCTAACGCAAAAACTAGTTAACCGATTTTGATGAAATTTTAAATGAAGGGGTATATCGAAAATTCATCGACAAAATAAGCTTTTCAAAAAAATCCGAAACCGGAAGCGGAAGTTAGACATGTTTTTTTGGTATCATTTTTTTCAGAAGCGGGATTTTGAAATTCTGAGTAGGGAATATGAAAGAAGGGCATAATTCAAGGGAAACAGTTTTTTACCGGACTCTCTAACTTCAAAATGGCGGTCGCTATGAATTTTTCAAAATTTCGACTTTTAACGCCCCATAACTCAAAAACCTGTTATCTGATCAGGTTCCGCAACAACTTGTTTGAAAGCCCTTTGGCTCTACTACACCAAGAAAAATTATTTACTAAATCCAAGAACTGTCGCAACGGCGCTCTTCCAAAAATTTTGAAATTTTTGAAAAATTATTACAAAAAAACTGGTCTAAGGATTTTGTTTAAATTTTCCATACTTATGCAGCTTGGTATTAGCTACATTTTTGCTTTTTGATGAACGCCAGAATTCCACTGTGGCGCCCTCTACGAGATTTTGAAAATCGGAAATTGATGTTCCTATAGCGCCTTTATTAGTAGTCAAAATATGAAAGAAGTTTAAATATAAAAGTTATTTAGTATATAATTCTGCATTCTCTTCAATGTATATCACGTATACAGGGCGTTTGCTTTCCACAGTACAATAAACAACTTTGTTATTTTAAATGAAACACCCTATATATTATTATATACATAGTTGAATGCAGAATTTAATTGTCTATCACATAGTATAAGGTGTTCATATAGCTAAAATGTACGGTTAATGAAAAATTCGTGAATTTTGAATATTTAGGTTGAACTGTTGATGGAAACGGATCGAGCGTCGTAGCTCAAATTGCTTGGCGTCGTTGGAAAGGGCGTGGCTTGGCGAGTAAGAAAAACTTTGTTGCCGCCTTGCCGGTTAGGTTAGGTTCGGACATGAAAATGTTTTCTTGCACGGGCTTAGAAAAATTTTCGAAAAGCTTCCCCCATTTTTAGAATTGTCTGAAACGTCTTGAAAAGAAGTGTTGGAAAACAGTCGTAGCTTAAATTGCTCGACGGCGTTGGAAAGACGGATACCTCAATAGTCTACCTACCGAGTTTCAGCATCGTAGCTCAAAGGAAAAGGGAGTTATGAGCGAAACCCGACGATAGCCGATCTGATCCGAACGAGAACGGCACGTCGTAGCTTTAATTGCTCGACGGCGTTTGAAAGACGGAGACGTCAATAGTCTACCTACCGAGTTTCAGCATCGTAGCTCCAAGGATAAGGGAGTTATGAGCGAAACCCGATGTTAGCCGATCTGATCCGAACGAGAACGGCACGTCGTAGCTTAAATTGCTCGACGGCGTTGAAAAGGCGGAGACGTCAATAGTCTACCTACCGAGTTTCAGCATCGTAGCTCAAAGGAAAAGGGAGTTATGAGCGAAACCCGACGTTAGCCGATCTGATCCGAACGAGAACGGCACGTCGTAGCTTTAATTGCTCGACGGCGTTGAAAAGGCGGAGACGTCAATAGTCTACCTACCGAGTTTCAGCATCGTAGCTCAAAGGAAAAGGGAGTTATGAGCGAAACCCGACGTTAGCCGATCTGATCCGAACGAGAACGGCACGTCGTAGCTTTAATTGCTCGACGGCGTTTGAAAGACGGAGACGTCAATAGTCTACCTACCGAGTTTCAGCATCGTAGCTCCAAGGATAAGGGAGTTATGAGCGAAACCCGATGTTAGCCGATCTGATCCGAACGAGAACGGCACGTCGTAGCTTTAATTGCTCGACGGCGTTGAAAAGACGGAGACGTCAATAGTCTACCTACCGAGTTTCAGCATCGTAGCTCCAAGGATAAGGGAGTTATGAGCGAAACCCGATGTTAGCCGATCTGATCCGAACGAGAACGGCACGTCGTAGCTTAAATTGCTCGACGGCGTTGAAAAGGCGGAGACGTCAATAGTCTACCTACCGAGTTTCAGCATCGTAGCTCAAAGGAAAAGGGAGTTATGAGCGAAACCCGACGTTAGCCGATCTGATCCGAACGAGAACGGCACGTCGTAGCTTTAATTGCTCGACGGCGTTTGAAAGACGGAGACGTCAATAGTCTACCTACCGAGTTTCAGCATCGTAGCTCCAAGGATAAGGGAGTTATGAGCGAAACCCGATGTTAGCCGATCTGATCCGAACGAGAACGGCACGTCGTAGCTTAAATTGCTCGACGGCGTTTGAAAGACGGAGACGTCAATAGTCTACCTACCGAGTTTCAGCATCGTAGCTCCAAGGATAAGGGAGTTATGAGCGAAACCCGATGTTAGCCGATCTGATCCGAACGAGAACGGCACGTCGTAGCTTAAATTGGTCGACGGCGTTGAAAAGACGGAGACGTCAATAGTCTACCTACCGAGTTTCAGCATCGTAGCTCCAAGGATAAGGGAGTTATGAGCGAAACCCGATGTTAGCCGATCTGATCCGAACGAGAACGGCACGTCGTAGCTTAAATTGCTCGACGGCGTTTGAAAGACGGAGACGTCAATAGTCTACCTACCGAGTTTCAGCATCGTAGCTCCAAGGATAAGGGAGTTATGAGCGAAACCCGATGTTAGCCGATCTGATCCGAACGAGAACGGCACGTCGTAGCTTAAATTGCACGACGGCGTTGAAAAGGCGGAGACGTCAATAGTCTACCTACCGAGTTTCAGCATCGTAGCTCCAAGGATAAGGGAGTTATGAGCGAAACCCGATGTTAGCCGATCTGATCCGAACGAGAACGGCACGTCGTAGCTTAAATTGCTCGACGGCGTTGAAAAGGCGGAGACGTCAATAGTCTACCTACCGAGTTTCAGCATCGTAGCTCAAAGGAAAAGGGAGTTATGAGCGAAACCCGACGTAAGGGAGTTATGAGCGAAACCCGATGTTAGCCAATCTGATCCGAACGAGAACGGCACGTCGTAGCTTAAATTGCTCGACGGCGTTGAAAAGGCGGAGACGTCAATAGTCTACCTACCGAGTTTCAGCATCGTAGCTCCAAGGATAAGGGAGTTATGAGCGAAACCCGATGTTAGCCGATCTGATCCGAACGAGAACGGCACGTCGTAGCTTAAATTGCACGACGGCGTTGAAAAGGCGGAGACGTCAATAGTCTACCTACCGAGTTTCAGCATCGTAGCTCCAAGGATAAGGGAGTTATGAGCGAAACCCGATGTTAGCCGATCTGATCCGAACGAGAACGGCACGTCGTAGCTTAAATTGCTCGACGGCGTTGAAAAGGCGGAGACGTCAATAGTCGACCTACCGAGTTTCAGCATCGTAGCTCAAAGGAAAAGGGAGTTATGAGCGAAACCCGACGTTAGCCGATCTGATCCGAACGAGAACGGCACGTCGTAGCTTTAATTGCTCGACGGCGTTTGAAAGACGGAGACGTCAATAGTCTACCTACCGAGTTTCAGCATCGTAGCTCCAAGGATAAGGGAGTTATGAGCGAAACCCGATGTTAGCCGATCTGATCCGAACGAGAACGGCACGTCGTAGCTTAAATTGCTCGACGGCGTTGAAAAGGCGGAGACGTCAATAGTCTACCTACCGAGTTTCAGCATCGTAGCTCCAAGGATAAGGGAGTTATGAGCGAAACCCGATGTTAGCCGATCTGATCCGAACGAGAACGGCACGTCGTAGCTTAAATTGGTCGACGACGTTGAAAAGACGGAGACGTCAATAGTCTACCTACCGAGTTTCAGCATCGTAGCTCAAAGGAAAAGGGAGTTATGAGCGAAACCCGACGTTAGCCGATCTGATCCGAACGAGAACGGCACGTCGTAGCTTTAATTGCTCGACGGCGTTGAAAAGACGGAGACGTCAATAGTCTACCTACCGAGTTTCAGCATCGTAGCTCCAAGGATAAGGGAGTTATGAGCGAAACCCGATGTTAGCCGATCTGATCCGAACGAGAACGGCACGTCGTAGCTTAAATTGCTCGACGGCGTTTGAAAGACGGAGACATCAATAGTCTACCTACCGAGTTTCAGCTTCGTAGCTCCAAGGATAAGGGAGTTATGAGCGAAACCCGATGTTAGCCGATCTGATCCGAACGAGAACGGCACGTCGTAGCTTAAATTGGTCGACGGCGTTGAAAAGACGGAGACGTCAATAGTCTACCTACCGAGTTTCAGCATCGTAGCTCCAAGGATAAGGGAGTTATGAGCGAAACCCGATGTTAGCCGATCTGATCCGAACGAGAACGGCACGTCGTAGCTTAAATTGGTCGACGGCGTTGAAAAGACGGAGACGTCAATAGTCTACCTACCGAGTTTCAGCATCGTAGCTCCAAGGATAAGGGAGTTATGAGCGAAACCCGATGTTAGCCGATCTGATCCGAACGAGAACGGCACGTCGTAGCTTAAATTGGTCGACGGCGTTGAAAAGACGGAGACGTCAATAGTCTACCTACCGAGTTTCAGCATCGTAGCTCAAAGGAAAAGGGAGTTATGAGCGAAACCCGACGTTAGCCGATCTGATCCGAACGAGAACGGCACGTCGTAGCTTTAATTGCTCGACGGCGTTGAAAAGACGGAGACGTCAATAGTCTACCTACCGAGTTTCAGCATCGTAGCTCCAAGGATAAGGGAGTTATGAGCGAAACCCGATGTTAGCCGATCTGATCCGAACGAGAACGGCACGTCGTAGCTTAAATTGCTCGACGGCGTTGAAAAGGCGGAGACGTCAATAGTCTACCTACCGAGTTTCAGCATCGTAGCTCAAAGGAAAAGGGAGTTATGAGCGAAACCCGACGTAAGGGAGTTATGAGCGAAACCCGATGTTAGCCGATCTGATCCGAACGAAAACGGCACGTCGTAGCTTAAATTGCACGACGGCGTTGAAAAGGCGGAGACGTCAATAGTCTACCTACCGAGTTTCAGCATCGTAGCTCCAAGGATAAGGGAGTTATGAGCGAAACCCGATGTTAGCCGATCTGATCCGAACGAGAACGGCACGTCGTAGCTTAAATTGGTCGACGGCGTTGAAAAGACGGAGATGTCAATAGTCTACCTACCGAGTTTCAGCATCGTAGCTCCAAGGATAAGGGAGTTATGAGCGAAACCCGATGTTAGCCGATCTGATCTGAACGAGAACGGCACGTCGTAGCTTAAATTGGTCGACGGCGTTGAAAAGACGGAGACGTCAATAGTCTACCTACCGAGTTTCAGCATCGTAGCTCCAAGGATAAGGGAGTTATGAGCGAAACCCGATGTTAGCCGATCTGATCCGAACAAGAACGGCACGTCGTAGCTTAAATTGGTCGACGGCGTTGAAAAGACGGAGACGTCAATAGTCTACCTACCGAGTTTCAGCATCGTAGCTCCAAGGATAAGGGAGTTATGAGCGAAACCCGATGTTAGCCGATCTGATCCGAACGAGAACGGCACGTCGTAGCTTAAATTGGTCGACGGCGTTGAAAAGACGGAGACGTCAATAGTCTACCTACCGAGTTTCAGCATCGTAGCTCCAAGGATAAGGGAGTTATGAGCGAAACCCGATGTTAGCCGATCTGATCCGAACGAGAACGGCACGTCGTAGCTTAAATTGGTCGACGGCGTTGAAAAGACGGAGACGTCAATAGTCTACCTACCGAGTTTCAGCATCGTAGCTCCAAGGATAAGGGAGTTATGAGCGAAACCCGATGTTAGCCGATCTGATCCGAACGAGAACGGCACGTCGTAGCTTAAATTGGTCGACGGCGTTGAAAAGACGGAGACGTCAATAGTCTACCTACCGAGTTTCAGCATCGTAGCTCCAAGGATAAGGGAGTTATGAGCGAAACCCGATGTTAGCCGATCTGATCCGAACGAGAACGGCACGTCGTAGCTTTAATTGCTCGACGGCGTTGAAAAGACGGAGACGTCAATAGTCTACCTACCGAGTTTCAGCATCGTAGCTCCAAGGATAAGGGAGTTATGAGCGAAACCCGATGTTAGCCGATCTGATCCGAACGAGAACGGCACGTCGTAGCTTAAATTGCTCGACGGCGTTTGAAAGACGGAGACATCAATAGTCTACCTACCGAGTTTCAGCTTCGTAGCTCCAAGGATAAGGGAGTTATGAGCGAAACCCGATGTTAGCCGATCTGATCCGAACGAGAACGGCACGTCGTAGCTTAAATTGGTCGACGGCGTTGAAAAGACGGAGACGTCAATAGTCTACCTACCGAGTTTCAGCATCGTAGCTCCAAGGATAAGGGAGTTATGAGCGAAACCCGATGTTAGCCGATCTGATCCGAACGAGAACGGCACGTCGTAGCTTAAATTGGTCGACGGCGTTGAAAAGACGGAGACGTCAATAGTCTACCTACCGAGTTTCAGCATCGTAGCTCCAAGGATAAGGGAGTTATGAGCGAAACCCGATGTTAGCCGATCTGATCCGAACGAGAACGGCACGTCGTAGCTTAAATTGGTCGACGGCGTTGAAAAGACGGAGACGTCAATAGTCTACCTACCGAGTTTCAGCATCGTAGCTCCAAGGATAAGGGAGTTATGAGCGAAACCCGATGTTAGCCGATCTGATCCGAACGAGAACGGCACGTCGTAGCTTAAATTGGTCGACGGCGTTGAAAAGACGGAGACGTCAATAGTCTACCTACCGAGTTTCAGCATCGTAGCTCAAAGGAAAAGGGAGTTATGAGCGAAACCCGACGTTAGCCGATCTGATCCGAACGAGAACGGCACGTCGTAGCTTTAATTGCTCGACGGCGTTGAAAAGACGGAGACGTCAATAGTCTACCTACCGAGTTTCAGCATCGTAGCTCCAAGGATAAGGGAGTTATGAGCGAAACCCGATGTTAGCCGATCTGATCCGAACGAGAACGGCACGTCGTAGCTTAAATTGCTCGACGGCGTTGAAAAGGCGGAGACGTCAATAGTCTACCTACCGAGTTTCAGCATCGTAGCTCAAAGGAAAAGGGAGTTATGAGCGAAACCCGACGTAAGGGAGTTATGAGCGAAACCCGATGTTAGCCGATCTGATCCGAACGAGAACGGCACGTCGTAGCTTTAATTGCTCGACGGCGTTTGAAAGACGGAGACGTCAATAGTCTACCTACCGAGTTTCAGCATCGTAGCTCCAAGGATAAGGGAGTTATGAGCGAAACCCGATGTTAGCCGATCTGATCCGAACGAAAACGGCACGTCGTAGCTTAAATTGCACGACGGCGTTGAAAAGGCGGAGACGTCAATAGTCTACCTACCGAGTTTCAGCATCGTAGCTCCAAGGATAAGGGAGTTATGAGCGAAACCCGATGTTAGCCGATCTGATCCGAACGAGAACGGCACGTCGTAGCTTAAATTGGTCGACGGCGTTGAAAAGACGGAGATGTCAATAGTCTACCTACCGAGTTTCAGCATCGTAGCTCCAAGGATAAGGGAGTTATGAGCGAAACCCGATGTTAGCCGATCTGATCCGAACGAGAACGGCACGTCGTAGCTTAAATTGGTCGACGGCGTTGAAAAGACGGAGACGTCAATAGTCTACCTACCGAGTTTCAGCATCGTAGCTCCAAGGATAAGGGAGTTATGAGCGAAACCCGATGTTAGCCGATCTGATCCGAACGAGAACGGCACGTCGTAGCTTAAATTGGTCGACGGCGTTGAAAAGACGGAGACGTCAATAGTCTACCTACCGAGTTTCAGCATCGTAGCTCCAAGGATAAGGGAGTTATGAGCGAAACCCGATGTTAGCCGATCTGATCCGAACGAGAACGGCACGTCGTAGCTTAAATTGGTCGACGGCGTTGAAAAGACGGAGACGTCAATAGTCTACCTACCGAGTTTCAGCATCGTAGCTCCAAGGATAAGGGAGTTATGAGCGAAACCCGATGTTAGCCGATCTGATCCGAACGAGAACGGCACGTCGTAGCTTAAATTGGTCGACGGCGTTGAAAAGACGGAGACGTCAATAGTCTACCTACCGAGTTTCAGCATCGTAGCTCCAAGGATAAGGGAGTTATGAGCGAAACCCGATGTTAGCCGATCTGATCCGAACGAGAACGGCACGTCGTAGCTTAAATTGGTCGACGGCGTTGAAAAGACGGAGACGTCAATAGTCTACCTACCGAGTTTCAGCATCGTAGCTCCAAGGATAAGGGAGTTATGAGCGAAACCCGATGTTAGCCGATCTGATCCGAACGAGAACGGCACGTCGTAGCTTAAATTGGTCGACGGCGTTGAAAAGACGGAGACGTCAATAGTCTACCTACCGAGTTTCAGCATCGTAGCTCCAAGGATAAGGGAGTTATGAGCGAAACCCGATGTTAGCCGATCTGATCCGAACGAGAACGGCACGTCGTAGCTTAAATTGGTCGACGGCGTTGAAAAGACGGAGACGTCAATAGTCTACCTACCGAGTTTCAGCATCGTAGCTCCAAGGATAAGGGAGTTATGAGCGAAACCCGATGTTAGCCGATCTGATCCGAACGAGAACGGCACGTCGTAGCTTAAATTGGTCGACGGCGTTGAAAAGACGGAGACGTCAATAGTCTACCTACCGAGTTTCAGCATCGTAGCTCCAAGGATAAGGGAGTTATGAGCGAAACCCGATGTTAGCCGATCTGATCCGAACGAGAACGGCACGTCGTAGCTTAAATTGCTCGACGGCGTTGAAAAGGCGGAGACGTCAATAGTCTACCTACCGAGTTTCAGCATCGTAGCTCCAAGGATAAGGGAGTAGTGAGCGAAACCCGATGTTAGCCGATCTGATCCGAACGAGAACGGCACGTCGTAGCTTTAATTGCTCGACGGCGTTTGAAAGACGGAGACGTCAATAGTCTACCTACCGAGTTTCAGCATCGTAGCTCCAAGGATAAGGGAGTTATGAGCGAAACCCGATGTTAGCCGATCTGATCCGAACGAGAACGGCACGTCGTAGCTTAAATTGCACGACGGCGTTGAAAAGGCGGAGACGTCAATAGTCTACCTACCGAGTTTCAGCATCGTAGCTCCAAGGATAAGGGAGTTATGAGCGAAACCCGATGTTAGCCGATCTGATCCGAACGAGAACGGCACGTCGTAGCTTAAATTGGTCGACGGCGTTGAAAAGACGGAGACGTCAATAGTCTACCTACCGAGTTTCAGCATCGTAGCTCAAAGGAAAAGGGAGTTATGAGCGAAACCCGATGTTAGCCGATCTGATCCGAACGAGAACGGCACGTCGTAGCTTAAATTGGTCGACGGCGTTGAAAAGACGGAGACGTCAATAGTCTACCTACCGAGTTTCAGCATCGTAGCTCCAAGGATAAGGGAGTTATGAGCGAAACCCGATGTTAGCCGATCTGATCCGAACGAGAACGGCACGTCGTAGCTTAAATTGGTCGACGGCGTTGAAAAGACGGAGACGTCAATAGTCTACCTACCGAGTTTCAGCATCGTAGCTCAAAGGAAAAGGGAGTTATGAGCGAAACCCGACGTTAGCCGATCTGATCCGAACGAGAACGGCACGTCGTAGCTTTAATTGCTCGACGGCGTTGAAAAGACGGAGACGTCAATAGTCTACCTACCGAGTTTCAGCATCGTAGCTCCAAGGATAAGGGAGTTATGAGCGAAACCCGATGTTAGCCGATCTGATCCGAACGAGAACGGCACGTCGTAGCTTAAATTGGTCGACGGCGTTGAAAAGACGGAGACGTCAATAGTCTACCTACCGAGTTTCAGCATCGTAGCTCCAAGGATAAGGGAGTTATGAGCGAAACCCGATGTTAGCCGATCTGATCCGAACGAGAACGGCACGTCGTAGCTTAAATTGCTCGACGGCGTTGAAAAGGCGGAGACGTCAATAGTCTACCTACCGAGTTTCAGCATCGTAGCTCCAAGGATAAGGGAGTAGTGAGCGAAACCCGATGTTAGCCGATCTGATCCGAACGAGAACGGCACGTCGTAGCTTTAATTGCTCGACGGCGTTTGAAAGACGGAGACGTCAATAGTCTACCTACCGAGTTTCAGCATCGTAGCTCCAAGGATAAGGGAGTTATGAGCGAAACCCGATGTTAGCCGATCTGATCCGAACGAGAACGGCACGTCGTAGCTTAAATTGCACGACGGCGTTGAAAAGGCGGAGACGTCAATAGTCTACCTACCGAGTTTCAGCATCGTAGCTCCAAGGATAAGGGAGTTATGAGCGAAACCCGATGTTAGCCGATCTGATCCGAACGAGAACGGCACGTCGTAGCTTAAATTGGTCGACGGCGTTGAAAAGACGGAGACGTCAATAGTCTACCTACCGAGTTTCAGCATCGTAGCTCAAAGGAAAAGGGAGTTATGAGCGAAACCCGATGTTAGCCGATCTGATCCGAACGAGAACGGCACGTCGTAGCTTAAATTGGTCGACGGCGTTGAAAAGACGGAGACGTCAATAGTCTACCTACCGAGTTTCAGCATCGTAGCTCCAAGGATAAGGGAGTTATGAGTGAAACCCGATGTTAGCCGATCTGATCCGAACGAGAACGGCACGTCGTAGCTTAAATTGGTCGACGGCGTTGAAAAGACGGAGACGTCAATAGTCTACCTACCGAGTTTCAGCATCGTAGCTCAAAGGAAAAGGGAGTTATGAGCGAAACCCGACGTTAGCCGATCTGATCCGAACGAGAACGGCACGTCGTAGCTTTAATTGCTCGACGGCGTTGAAAAGACGGAGACGTCAATAGTCTACCTACCGAGTTTCAGCATCGTAGCTCCAAGGATAAGGGAGTTATGAGCGAAACCCGATGTTAGCCGATCTGATCCGAACGAGAACGGCACGTCGTAGCTTAAATTGCTCGACGGCGTTGAAAAGGCGGAGACGTCAATAGTCTACCTACCGAGTTTCAGCATCGTAGCTCAAAGGAAAAGGGAGTTATGAGCGAAACCCGACGTAAGGGAGTTATGAGCGAAACCCGATGTTAGCCGATCTGATCCGAACGAGAACGGCACGTCGTAGCTTTAATTGCTCGACGGCGTTTGAAAGACGGAGACGTCAATAGTCTACCTACCGAGTTTCAGCATCGTAGCTCCAAGGATAAGGGAGTTATGAGCGAAACCCGATGTTAGCCGATCTGATCCGAACGAAAACGGCACGTCGTAGCTTAAATTGCACGACGGCGTTGAAAAGGCGGAGACGTCAATAGTCTACCTACCGAGTTTCAGCATCGTAGCTCCAAGGATAAGGGAGTTATGAGCGAAACCCGATGTTAGCCGATCTGATCCGAACGAGAACGGCACGTCGTAGCTTAAATTGGTCGACGGCGTTGAAAAGACGGAGATGTCAATAGTCTACCTACCGAGTTTCAGCATCGTAGCTCCAAGGATAAGGGAGTTATGAGCGAAACCCGATGTTAGCCGATCTGATCCGAACGAGAACGGCACGTCGTAGCTTAAATTGGTCGACGGCGTTGAAAAGACGGAGACGTCAATAGTCTACCTACCGAGTTTCAGCATCGTAGCTCCAAGGATAAGGGAGTTATGAGCGAAACCCGATGTTAGCCGATCTGATCCGAACAAGAACGGCACGTCGTAGCTTAAATTGGTCGACGGCGTTGAAAAGACGGAGACGTCAATAGTCTACCTACCGAGTTTCAGCATCGTAGCTCCAAGGATAAGGGAGTTATGAGCGAAACCCGATGTTAGCCGATCTGATCCGAACGAGAACGGCACGTCGTAGCTTAAATTGGTCGACGGCGTTGAAAAGACGGAGACGTCAATAGTCTACCTACCGAGTTTCAGCATCGTAGCTCCAAGGATAAGGGAGTTATGAGCGAAACCCGATGTTAGCCGATCTGATCCGAACGAGAACGGCACGTCGTAGCTTAAATTGGTCGACGGCGTTGAAAAGACGGAGACGTCAATAGTCTACCTACCGAGTTTCAGCATCGTAGCTCCAAGGATAAGGGAGTTATGAGCGAAACCCGATGTTAGCCGATCTGATCCGAACGAGAACGGCACGTCGTAGCTTAAATTGGTCGACGGCGTTGAAAAGACGGAGACGTCAATAGTCTACCTACCGAGTTTCAGCATCGTAGCTCCAAGGATAAGGGAGTTATGAGCGAAACCCGATGTTAGCCGATCTGATCCGAACGAGAACGGCACGTCGTAGCTTAAATTGGTCGACGGCGTTGAAAAGACGGAGACGTCAATAGTCTACCTACCGAGTTTCAGCATCGTAGCTCCAAGGATAAGGGAGTTATGAGCGAAACCCGATGTTAGCCGATCTGATCCGAACGAGAACGGCACGTCGTAGCTTAAATTGGTCGACGGCGTTGAAAAGACGGAGACGTCAATAGTCTACCTACCGAGTTTCAGCATCGTAGCTCCAAGGATAAGGGAGTTATGAGCGAAACCCGATGTTAGCCGATCTGATCCGAACGAGAACGGCACGTCGTAGCTTAAATTGGTCGACGGCGTTGAAAAGACGGAGACGTCAATAGTCTACCTACCGAGTTTCAGCATCGTAGCTCCAAGGATAAGGGAGTTATGAGCGAAACCCGATGTTAGCCGATCTGATCCGAACGAGAACGGCACGTCGTAGCTTAAATTGCTCGACGGCGTTGAAAAGGCGGAGACGTCAATAGTCTACCTACCGAGTTTCAGCATCGTAGCTCCAAGGATAAGGGAGTAGTGAGCGAAACCCGATGTTAGCCGATCTGATCCGAACGAGAACGGCACGTCGTAGCTTTAATTGCTCGACGGCGTTTGAAAGACGGAGACGTCAATAGTCTACCTACCGAGTTTCAGCATCGTAGCTCCAAGGATAAGGGAGTTATGAGCGAAACCCGATGTTAGCCGATCTGATCCGAACGAGAACGGCACGTCGTAGCTTAAATTGCACGACGGCGTTGAAAAGACGGAGACGTCAATAGTCTACCTACCGAGTTTCAGCATCGTAGCTCCAAGGATAAGGGAGTTATGAGCGAAACCCGATGTTAGCCGATCTGATCCGAACGAGAACGGCACGTCGTAGCTTAAATTGGTCGACGGCGTTGAAAAGGCGGAGACGTCAATAGTCTACCTACCGAGTTTCAGCATCGTAGCTCAAAGGAAAAGGGAGTTATGAGCGAAACCCGATGTTAGCCGATCTGATCCGAACGAGAACGGCACGTCGTAGCTTTAATTGCTCGACGGCGTTTGAAAGACGGAGACGTCAATAGTCTACCTACCGAGTTTCAGCATCGTAGCTCCAAGGATAAGGGAGTAGTGAGCGAAACCCGATGTTAGCCGATCTGATCCGAACGAGAACGGCACGTCGTAGCTTTAATTGCTCGACGGCGTTTGAAAGACGGAGACGTCAATAGTCTACCTACCGAGTTTCAGCATCGTAGCTCCAAGGATAAGGGAGTAGTGAGCGAAACCCGATGTTAGCCGATCTGATCCGAACGAGAACGGCACGTCGGTCGGTCGATAGCGATCGTCCAGCTTCGCCAGTTGTAATTTCTAGCCGGTACCTACTACAGAGTACAGGTAGATGCGTATCTTGGTGTCTTTGTTTCGTTCATATCGAACCTGTATAGTCTCGTTTTTCTCGCGAGGCATTCAAATGATTTCTAATGCTGCCTCGCGAACTACTGTTGAATAGCAAAAACAAAATGTTTATTTTTAGTATGGGAAAGTCCAGGGGAGGTTTGCACCTCCACTTTTTAATAAAGCTACCATATCAACCCACTTTGACGATATTTCCGCGTAGAAAAATAGGCTCAAAATTCAGAAACTTTCAGAAAAATTGGTATGATTCTTTCAAATGGCTAGAATACAGCCAGCAGTTGGATTCAGCATTCTGTTTCCATTGTCGTTTTTTTGGGTCAAACGACGCCTCATATAAGGGTCATACTGCATTTACAAAGAAAGGTTTTAATAATTGGCATAGGGCCATTGAAGCGTTTAAGAATCATGAAAGAACGAACTACTGTGCATATGCATAGTATTTAGTATTTCTTCATGGAACCATTATGAAAACGGGATCTCGATTGATATTTTGTTAGATCAAACTAAACGCGATTTTATTTCGAAAGAAGAGCAAAAGCGAATCGAAAACCACCAACTATTCGAAAGACTTATAAATATTGTTCTGTGTTTGGCTATAGGAGGGCGTCCTCTAAGAGGCCACAATGAAAAAAAGACCGATTCTGAAATATATGTTCGTTTTTGTTTATAAGATTATTATTTAATAAAAATTCATTTTATTTACTTTTGAATAGTCGGTGCCTTTTTGTAAAGAGATTCTGGAAAAACGATGCTACATTGATACAAGTCAACGCTTGGTTTCTAATTCTAGCTGGCACTACCAAATAAAATACTCTAGTTTCGCCTATGCTGCCCAAAAAAGAAAAAACTTGAATAACTTTGCACTGCAAAAACTAAACACATTCGGAAACCCTATTAAAATACGAATAAAATTATCTAAACAAGATGTTTTATTTAAAAAAAAATCCAGTTGACTCATTAAAGTTAGAAATGCTTTTTACACCTTTATATTCAAATTCCAATTTGTAATAACAATTTACTTTTTTGTTTTTAACAGCGAACGACTTGAACGTAAATGAAATCGAGGGGAAAACCATTTGGACAACTCACGAACAACCCCAAGGGATAAAAGGCTTATGTAAACATTTGTTCAATTCTTTTCCTTAATTTATCTAAACAATTTTTTTCAGGGATTGTTGTTCCATGCATCCTAATCCTAATTCTTGTTATAATGTGCATTGTAGTAAGACAATTTTTCATGAAGCCTGTAACCAGGACAAGGTTTATAAGAAACCAACGACGTGCCTTTAGGATACCGAACAACAGGGAAATTTCTTTGGTTACCGGAACCACCAGTTCCGATCAAGGTTCAACCCTTTCCAGATCTGTATCTCCGAATATTAATCCTAATGATTTACCGCCATCATATGAAGAAGTTATGGGAAATAATTTACAAGCTGTGCTTCCATATTATAAAAATTTACGGCGTACATAAAAAACCCTTCATTAGTTTAATTGTTTTGTTATATGCTTGTAAAAATGTTGTAATCTCAAGTACCTATTTATTTTAGATTAATCAAAAATATACTGTACAGGGTAAGTAAGAAGAGGCCTTGATGTGTAGGTTGGGGTGGAGGAAGAAGTTAGACTAGACATTAAATTTAAGGCCGTTGCTAGCTCCACGGCTAACGTGAACATAATTCTGACACAAAATCCACGGCATTACGTTCGGCGCATGTCTGGGGGCTTGGAAAATTATTTCAGCTTCCTGAGATTATAGGGACAGAGGTACGCACGATTGGTTGCCTATTCCCAAGGCGTAAAAGTTTGTTTCTGAGAAATCTAATAATAATAATTATTAACTACAAACAAAATCAATCGCTTGGACTTGGAGAAACTTTAGTATTTTTTATTGGTCATATTCAACTTGCAAATTAATTAAAAATCAATTTAAAATATGAAAATGTTTGAAACCTTCATAATGGATCGTATTCGCGTCGCCGAATTAATGACGTCACCCCTTGACAAGACGTAATGCCGTGGATTTAGTGTCAAAATTATATCCACGTTAGCCGTGGAGCTAGCAACGGCCTAAATCTAAACGTCACTCACGCAGACCACGACTAGCATGTAAACAAAACCACGTGACACATGGCCGTAGTAGGATCTGCGATTGGTTGCTTGCTTGCGCGGGCTGCATGCAACCAATCACAGATCCCATGTGTCACGTTGTTTTGTTTACATGCTAGTCGCGGTCTCCGGGAATGACGCGTTTAGATCAAAATATGAATTTCAAATCTCCAGAGGGGCAAACTTTTTATCTTGCCGTTTATCTATTAATTTTAGTAACAAGAACCAAAGCAATTTTATTTCTTAAGTTGTGATATTTATAATTACCAGTGTCTAGAAACAATCTTAAAATTTATTTTTTGTCTGTTAAGAAAGTGTTATTTTTTTATTGTAAAGCTTAAAATATACAGACTTGTGCCTTGTAGATTGTTGTTAAAATAGATGCACCAAGCCATTTTATTTTAATGCACTAAGTACCTACATTAGATTAGTACCTATAAGGAAAACCAAAATCTGTTTTTAATTTGTACCAAAAATAGATTATTTTCTTTTTGATTAGATGTAATCTTTTGTTATTTTCACGTACGAAAAAACACAAAAGTGTTCAAAGTACAAAAGTATGGGAAAATTATTTCCTTTTTAATTTAAAATATTCAAGCTTGCTGTGATTGTTAAATTATTATATATTTACGTATTTACCTATGTATTTTATTAAAAATATATATCTGCTGTTATATGTAAAATCTTATTTGGTTTAGCAGAGAAATATGTTTTCCCTATAGCTAATCGTTGGAGATAAATTGTGGTTAAAATTTTCCTGTTGCATAATGAACTTAAGTACTTTTTTTAGCTTATCAGCTGGTTTTGTTAATATTGGAGTGGAGGGATTAAGATTAACATTTATTACACAAAATTTATTTGATTCATATCGACTTAAATGTCAACGAACCCTACCACAAGTACCAATAACTGTCTGAGGGACCCCAAAAATATAACAAAATTATTTCTAGTCATTCGAAACATTTTAAATCTATTTCCTTTCAGGAAAACTTTTGAAACATCCTGTATATGAGAATATTAGATTTAAAAAGATAGCAGATTCAGCAATCTTGATTCTAGCTAAAATTAATATTTACTCTATTTTCAAGGGCGTAGGCATAACTGACGTGCTTTAAAAGGTGGGGATTTGTGTTGCATAGATAGCGGTGCATTTACAATAAGGAAAATTTATATAATAATATATTAAAGAGATATCAAATCATTACAGTGCCTAAAAATGATCGGTTTTTGGACTCTTTGTCTTGTGCTACAATTGGTTTTTGTGAAAGGTAAGTAAATATTTGTATGTAACTCGAAAAACCTACTAATGCGTAACCGGTTTATTTAAAAAATAAATGTTTTAAGTAAGGAACATACAGGGTTGTGCAGAAATAATTTATTCGTACTGATGTGACTTAACACTGAATAGCCCCCACTCTTATCTCTGTGGTTTAACACAGGCCGCTTAACTCTGCTCCCCAAAAAATAATTCAACCGTACTATACCTGTGTATCAACCCTATAATCCTTGAATACCTCTAATAATATTTATGTTTTAAGGTGAACCACACCTGGAAATTTTTAAAACTATAATGGGAATAGACATCCCAATTTCCCATCACATTCGTGAAATATCTGGTACAAACTTTACATTAACATGTAAACTTATTGGTGGAAAAGATGATGATAAAATAGCATGGGGTTGGAATAGAAAAAATGTAAAATTTTCCAACATCCCAGATTTAATAAAATTATCTGAAGAAAACTCCAACCCATTGAAACAATTTCTTAACGAAACTAATAATCAATCCACCATTCCTTTCCAACCGTTACTATTAAGGGATGGAGGAAAATACTTTTGCATGAGTTTAAAATATAACTTATTTTATATGACGAAAATACGTGTTGTAGAAAATACAATTTGGGATGCTCAATTTATGGAACCTCAAGACAAGAATGCTATGGCTTTTCCTAAATCATCTTTACCATGTTTAGATAAAACTGCGTTTGTATGCAATTCACGCAGGTTTTGCGTTTCTGATGAAAATGTATGCGATAACATTAAAGATTGTGATGATGGTTCGGATGAAAATATTTATTTATGTGGCGAATTTCCTTGTAAAGGTATGTTGGGTTATCTACAAAACTTGAATTTCTTTAAGTAAATGAGTTTGCAGATAAAACAAGATGTTTTGATGGTCGATGCATTTCCGAATCATTATGTTGTAATTATTTAACGAACTTTACTTGTACAGTGACTCCACAACTTTCTTGTTGCTATGAAATCATTAACAGTGAGTTAAGGTTACTTAACGCAATGGTACTTGTATTAAAATAATTCTTTGTCTTTAACAGAAAAACAGTATAATACGGAGGTTGATCCTTTAGAAAGTCTAAGGAATGATGATAGTAAGTATGGTAACGATGAAACAGAACTTCAAAATCAAATTATAGGATTTGATTGAAAACTACCGATTTATTGAAATCATCATTTATACTGACCAAGAAAAACTAGAGATGTGTACAAATTCATGTGTTACTGTTTTACATCGATTTTTTTTTTCACGTTGTGCCACACAGTTTGCACTTGCAAATTTTCTAGTATTTCTTGATATTATAGACACATTAGGGACTGGTCCGTCAGGATATTTTACACTAAAATGATCCCTAACATTACCTAATGATAATCCGGAGTGATACAGTATACGCATTTCTATTTTTTTTTTCATCTGTATAAATCATGTTTTCAATAAATCGTTCGTTTTAAATCTTGTTCTTTATTAAAAATTAAAAAAAAACACTGCGTGGTTCAAGAAACAATAATCAAAATTAGTAAGCAGGGGCAAGAGTGATAGCAGTGTATAATGGGTTGCCTATATTCCAATGATAAAGTGCGCGCACCATTTAACTTGCAATATAGCTATATTGCACAATAATAAACATGTTAATATAGACTTTTTTACTTGCCATGGTGTGTAGAATAATACCCCAAAGTTTGGCAACACATTTTAAAATCACCCTATATAATTACACTGGATATCAGTTTTTCCCCCCGAGGGTGAAACAGACGGCCATGTTAGTTCTGGGCAAAACATTGGGCGTCATTACTTAATGTTTATGCCCTCGGGCTTGCTAACTTCTTACCCTTGGGGGGCATAAACATCTTCATAATGCCTTTGATACAAAATAACGATAATGGTTTTCTTATTTACGATTTACTCAAGAATAACTTTTACCCATTAATGTAGAACAAATTTTCCTCGCTGTGAATATACAACCTGTATCCTAAAAAAACCCTTGAGCCATAACTTTGTTATTTTAAATTTTAGACCCCACAAACTATACGTAATCTAAATGGTATGGCTATATCTTTAGATATCATTCTTTCGTAAATATCTATCGACTGTTCTAAGCTACAATATTCAACCTTTTTACTATCGCCCTGTTTTCCAAACTTGGACTCGTGCGATAAAACCTTGCCTTATGAAACTTGTCTTTTAATATACTATATACAGTGTGTCCGTGTAAGTTGGCTACATATGGAAAACTTTGTTATTATTGATTTTATATGATTTTATGAAAAACCGTTATTCTTCATAAAAAGTTTTGCATGTTCTAAAACCCAAAATTCAACCATCAGATATTAAATTATATCAGTCGTATCATAATAAAAATAATTATATCATTTTTGTTCAAGAGTAAAGTACCTTCATTTTCGACCATATCGAAAACTTTTTATAAGAAAAGATGTTATGGATTAAAAATAATTTTTAAATATTCTATATTGTTTATTTATAATTAAAAAATATTATTAATTAATTAATTAATTAATTAATTATTAAATGTAATGTATTAATCTTCAAACTTAAGGCTGGAGTTTACACCTTGAAATATACCCCATTTTATGCACATTTTGTTCCAATTTTGCAGAGCCAATTTTAAAGTAGGAAGGGCGGGCGAAATTTTTTTCTTATTATTGGTGTTTTATCTGTCTACCCATAGAACGTTTTTGTTTAATTTCTAAAAAATAACTTTTCAGCATTAAAAAATGTACAACTCTATTTTACTTTAAAATTTTCAAGTAGTATTTACAAAAATATGGATATCGAAAAATTCTCTCTATCAATAGATAGATATAACCACGCTCTTCAAATGCCACAAGAATTTTTTTTCTAAAATGCAAATTAATTCGGAAATAATGGAAATAAAATTTTAGAAATATCAATATAATTCACCTTTTGCAATTTAGCATATAGGCAACACAACTAACAGGACCATTAACTGACAATGGAGCCAATACACAAAAGACGGATTATAACGGATTACAACTTTCTACTAGGTATTGTTATTTGACAAAAAAAAATTAAAATAATATAACGACAAAATCTATATTCAATACAGCAAATTCATTATTCTTTATTGCATTTATCAATTTTGGTAACGTCAGAAGAATCTGAAATATTTAAAAATATGAAACAAAATTCCAAGGCAAGCATTATTCTTGTTATTGTAGGTATGCAACTTTCCATACATCAAATTCGATTTTGCTTTAAGTAAATGCCAGCCTTAAACTTTCAATGTTATCGCAGAGACAATGTAAAAATAATATTTTTTAATTGTAAATAAACAATATTGAATATTTAAAAATTATTTTTAATCCATAACATCTTTTCTTATAAAAATTTTTCGATATGGTCAAAAATGAAGGTACTTTACTCTTGAACAAAAATGATATAATTATTTTTATTATGATACGACTGATATAATTTAATATCTGATGGTTGAATTTTGGGTTTTAGAACATGCAGAACTTTTTATGAAGAATAACTTTTTTTCATAAAATCAATAATAACAAAGTTTTCCATATGTAGGCAACTTACGCGGACACACTGTATAGTAATGCGTCATGGCTGTCTAGATGCAACATAAAAACGTTATTAAAAAAAATTCTAACTATAAAAAAAAACTAGGTACTACTATATGTATAATTTCACCCTGAATTCAAATATGTAAAACTATACAGGGTGTTTTTTAGGAAACGGTGTGTATTTAATAAATAGCTAATTTTTTTTAGAATTTATTGATTTTCATTTTCCCAAATTTGAAATACAAACGATGCCAAATTTTGACCTAAACCAATTCGAGAAAGATGAAAGTTTCAACGAGTTTAATATATATCGAGACCATTCCAATAAAAATACGCTCGAGCTTGAATACGAAAATCGTACAAACAAAAGTAAGTACCTACCTATAGTTTTTTTATTTAATTTTTTACTTTTAAAATAAAAAATATTTTTTTTAAGAGTACATATGGATAATTGTGGCTCCTTTAATGGTTTTAATGATTGCAATTCGCATATGTATACGTGGACAAGTAGAAAAATGCAGGAATGGATCACGAAGAGAAATATTATTTTGGAGGATATCTACCCTTACTATTATTGCTCCAAATAATAATGAAAATGTTAACTCGGATAATAATTCTACTACAGAAAATACAAGAAATAATGCAGGGGATGATTTACCTCCCTCTTATGACGAGGCTGTAATAAATGTGCCACAAACTACTTCTCTTTTGAAGTAAAAAAGCGAAAATTAAGTTATTTTGTGTTCAAAACTTTCACTTTTAATTGTGAAAGTTTTTTTTTTATTATTTAACAAGAGAATAAAAATATAAGTTTTGTAGAAATGCGAATACCGTTGTACGTAAGGTGGGATTTAATAAATTTTAGCTGTTTTGAGGGCCTGTTTTTCAGTTCTGGTTTAAACCCCAGTTCAGCCAAACCAAGAATAAACGCTATTGATACAATTGTTATAAAAATTATATCTATGGCAATTAATCTTGGATTAGCTGAACTGGGGTTAAAACAAGAACTGAAAATCAGCCCTTTAAGGTTTAACTTTTTGTTATAGTTGAAATATTTTTTTATTAAAAGAACTTTTCAAAAAAACAAAATGTAACAGTTTATAGTTGAAATAATCCCCATTGAGACTGCTATATCCCTATTACACCACGGCAAACTTCATTCGAGTTAAGAATGAAGTTGGCGAAGACAAAAAATTTACAAGACAGATTGTGTGTACGCTTCAAACAAAAAAAAAATTTCAAACTTCAGTTTTAAAATGTCTATATTGCGTTGATCTGTCATGGTGACCGATCAATGGAGACGACATTCTATGCACTCATTGCATACAATTTATTTATCAAGATGCCCTATGTAACTTGAGGTATTGTCCAACTCGGCCTATGGCCTCGGTGGATAATATTTACGTCACATGCATTAAACAGTTACTTTACTTGTTGCATATGCAACTTACTATTGTAAGTAGAAATCTAATAGGTACCTACCTATTGAACATGTCGCAATGGGTATTATCTCAACTACCTATATTATGATTATTATGCAAGCTATATTTAGAATATTTAAAGGTAGATAACTACACTATAAAAGTGCATATTAAGGCACAACAAATACATATTTACTTTTTGAAACAAATAGTACTTGAGACTACCATAAGGTACCAACTGTTATGACTTTTATTTTCTTATGGGATATGTGACTTAAGAGACGCGTCGCTGAGCAGGGGAAGGAAGGAATAGGGGTAGTCGGCGAGAGCGCGTTAAGGGATGCGGATGTTAGTGTTCCCTTGAGGCGACGAAGCGTCCTTAGTTAATAATTATTTGATTAATATATGTGTTATAGTGTAGCTATTTAACTTCAAATAAAGAAAAGAGATAACATTTCAGAAGTGGGATTAAGGAACTCTGCGTGCGTGTGTGTGTGAACCGAATAAAATAGACAAGTTGATTTTGTTGCGTGTGTATAATTGGAATGTGTGTGACGTCACGTCTGGCTGAAACAAAGAGCGGTAAAGTAGCGTGGCTTGGGGGTGCGCGAGTCATCGGCGTGCGCTGGGGTAGAAGCGACGCTTAAGTAGGGTACGCGCGGGGTTGAAAGTGAACGTTAAATTAAATAACGGCAAAGGTACTTTATTAATTATGAACAGCACAGAGCGCATTGGTGACGGAGATATGGAGAACGGCTGTACAGATGAAGAATCGCCGTTTAGGGGATTCGATCTCCGAAGACAAGAGCCCAGCGGAAATGGATGGTCTTGTGTAAAACAGATTTTGGACGTGCTGGTATCAGAGAACCGTCGAAGGGACGAGATGATGTCGGAGTTTTTTTAAAAACTTGCGCCAAATACAGCCGCGGCTCAAATCGAGAACGTGCAAGGTGGGGGCGTGCAAGCCGGGGGCGTTCAAGCCGTGGACGCGCAAAATACGATGCACGTTATGCCCGACCTTTCGAAGGTAATTGAGTGTTTCGACGGGGACAAAAATGTGTGTGCAGCTAGTGAATGGCTACAAAATGTAGAAACGAGTGCGATTTTAAATAGATGGCCGGGGTCCTACACTCTAGAAACCGCACGGGCGCATTTAGTCGGGCCAGCTAAGTACTGGTATGCGTCCAAACGGGATTTGCTGATCGACTGGCCCAGTTTCAAAATGGAGTTCCTGAAAACATACGGGAAAACTGAAACGTTGGCGGAAAAATGGGAGCGAATGCGGGCTAGGCGGCAAGGACGAACCGAGTCAACTATCGCGTATTTCCACGAAAAGGCCGCCCTCTGCAAGAAATTGCAACTCTCTTTCACTGAAGAAAGGGAAGAAATTTTAGCGGGACTAAACTCTCGCGATGTTGCAATGAGTTTAGTAACGAAAAATCACCAGGATAACGATACACTGCTTCATGATATCCTGACGGTGGAACGCGTTAAGGGAGGGGCAACGAACGGGAAGCCGATCCTAGGAAGTCGACAGGAAGAGAGGGTCCAGCAAAGATCGTGTACTAGTGGGGTTTCGAGAGGGGCCGTCAGCAGATACGACACGTCCTATGTGCAAAGGAGTGCTTCAGGGATGGGACGGTGCTACAACTGTGGACGAGAGGGTCATCTGTCCAGGGATTGTCCGAAACCGCGGACCAACGTGATGTGCTACGGGTGTCATAAGGAGGGGCATATACGAAGCCAGTGTCCTGATGGTGTTAAGTGATGTGACTGATACGGGCGATAAATTTTTACGTAATGTTCTGGTGGGCGACGCGATAGTTTTGAAAGGATTCATTGACATGGGGAGTTCAATATGTACAATTCGGGAGCAAGTGGTAGAAAAATTCCACCTGAAGATACAGGACGACTGTCAACCACTTTATGGTTTCGGTGATGTGGGTACAGCTTCGGTTTTCACGTGCGGAAAGATACGCGCGAAGTTGTGCATTGACAATGTGTGCGCGGAAAATGTAGAACTGCTAGTAGTGCCACAAAATGCTCAGAGCACATACTTATTAATAGGGCGCACTTATTCTGAGTTGGCGCATATCGCCTACGTCCGAAAAGGGGATAAATTAGTATTCGGGTATGCGGAAGACCAGCCGTTTAAGGACATGAACGTAGAGGCTGTCGTGAATAAAAGCATTCAGGCAGTGGAGGAAGCTAAAATTGACGGACGATCGTCAAAGGGACTCGAGTTACGTTGGGGTGAACGAAACGTCGTCATGAGGGTATGCAATGCGAGTGAGTCAGAACTAACTATCCGTGCGGGAGCATCCTTGGGTGAAGTGCAGGACGATGGGGTGGGAAAATATTATAAGAAGTGCAAGACAGAGATTACGGTCGATTTAGTGAATCAAAATTCAAACGCGTCCAATGGTGACCAACGTGAACTACTGGCATTGTTAAACGAGTATCGAGACTGTTTTGCGCTGGAAATGACGGAACTGGGGTGTACGGACTTGACTGAAATGGATATCGAGGATACGGGGGTTCCGGTAAGAAGTCAACCGTACAAAACAAATGCGGGAGATCGTGAAACCATCGCCGAATTGGTGGCAGAATTGAAGCGCTGTGGATTGGTGTCGGAAACAAACAGTCCATACGCCTCGCCGGTATTGCTAGTACGTAAGAAAAATGGTGATCCCAGATTGGTAGTGGATTATCGTAAATTGAACAGCCAAACGACGAAGATGAATTTTCCCATTCATGGAATCGACGAACAATTGGAGCACCTATCAGGTAGTCGAGTCTTCGCGACGTTGGACTTGGCGAACGGGTACATGCAGGTACCCATGACTCAGCAGGCACGAAGAAAGACGGCATTTATCACGCCAGATACTACGGGGGAATTCAATCGAATGGTATTGGGGTTGACGAATGCACCGTACGAGTTTGTTCGCCTGATGAATTTAGTGCTTGGGCCCCTCAGAAACAAAATCTGCTGTTGCTATTTGGACGACGTCATAATTCCAGCAAAGAACTGGAATCAACTGCTGGAACGGATAAGATTGGTGCTAGACGCTTTTCGGAAGGCTAAACTGACGCTAAATCTAAGAAAGTGCGAGTTCGGGTTGGATAAGGTATCGTATCTGGGGTTCACGGTTTCGGAGGCGGGGTTAGGTCCGGGACCTACCAAGATATTAGCTGTTGAAAATTTTCCTCAACCGACGAACGTTCATGAGGTGCGTCGTTATTTGGGATTGACCGGGTTTTTCAGACGTTTTGTGCGCAACTATGCGATCATCTCGCGTCCGCTGAGTTATTTAACCAAAAAGGATGTGCAATTTAACTTCTCAGAACAATGTGTGAGTGCATTTAATAAACTGAAGGAGAATCTAATACAGGCACCGGTACTAAAACTTTATGACGCGGCAGCACCGACAGAATTGCATACAGATGCCAGTGCGGTTGGTATCGCAGGGGTGCTTCTACAACGGGACGAGAATAAACAGTTGCGGTTGGTTTATTGTGTGTCGAAAAAGACAACGGAGGCCGAAAGCAAATATCACTCTTCGAGATTAGAATTGTTGGCAATCGTGTGGTACGTGGAGAGACTCCGTGGATTCCTCATAAGGATCAAATTTAAAATAGTGACGGACTGTCAGGCGCTGATTTTTCTTAACGGTAAGAAGTCGATAAATCCTCAAGTGGCTCGTTGGTTCAGTAGTCTCCAAGAGTATGATTACGAGATTGAGCATCGAAAGGGAGAACGCATGGGGCACATAGGCGCGTTGAGCAGGGCGCCAGTCGAAGACAGCGGTGATACGCAGGATTATGCGTTTGATAAAATATTAAGAGTGTACGCGACAATGAATGAGATCGATATGGTATTTTCGATACAACGGGGTGATCGGGACTTACTTAAAAAAATTAGAGAGTGTGAGGTTCCGGAGGAGGAGCGGAACGTTGAACAAAAGCGCAAGGCGGACGGATACCGCTTAAAAAACAATATTCTATACAAACGAGTTGTACGCGACAATAACGAACGCTTGTTGTATGTCGTGCCGAAATCCATGCGCAAGAGCATCGTGGTAAAATTTCATGACTTATTGGGTCATTTCTCGGTAGATAGAACCGTATTGAAGATAAGTGAACTGTATTGGTTTCCCAAGATGCGAAGGTACGTGCGCCAACACATCCGAATGTGCCCGGAATGCGTTCTGACAAAGGTATCTGGCGGAAAACAACCAGGACTGTTACATCCGATACCACCGGGGAAAAGACCGTTTGAGGTGATACACGACCTTGGTCCGTTTGTGAGGAGTTTTAGGGGGAACTCGTATTTACTGGTGTTGGTGGACAACCTTACAAAATTTGTTCACCTTTATCCAACAAGGGATACGAGCGCGGAAGGGGTATTGGCGGCGATGAAACGATTCGTTTTGGAAAGGGGATTACCAAACAAAATAATTAGTGACCGGGGTACATGTTTCACGTCTAAGGACTTTTCTGAATATTGTATGAGACATGGCATAAGTCACATCCTGTCACATCGACTTTAAAGTCGAGATCTCGCGGTTTGAAAGTCGAGATGGCGAGTTTAAAGTCGAGATCTCGAATCTAAAGCCGATATCTCTCGGTTTTGAGTAAAATGCTCGTCGAAATGAGCTCCACTGGTCAAAATCTCCACTTACTGTTACTATCAGATACCTCAAAGGTAGTACGGGCCAAGGGGGCCATCTGAACGGGCCTGAACAGACATGAACATACAGAGATTCAGACCGAGGAGAAGGGCAAATCATGGATTGTAGTGTTATTATGAACTGTTTGTATTATTGCTTCAAACACCCTGTATACTAAAATAAATCCATAAGGTTGTATACAGGGTGTCCGGAAACAACGTTCCGTAACTTCGGGAGATGATTCTACATCCAAAAATATGAAGAAAAGTTCTCATGAACAGGGGTCCGGAAAAGCTTTCTAACGGAGCTACGGCTCTTTGAAGAGGGGCCTCAAAATGTGTTGTTTTATTAATTAGTTAATCAATACACCCTACCCGTTACGCACGACCCTGGCTTTTTTTTCTATTTTTAACATTACCAAACTATTTCCCGTACCAAATATACCCTGGGTACCAAATTTTATCAATCTCGTTTCAGTATTGATTAACTAATTAATAAAACAACACATTTTGAGGCCCCTCTTCAAAGAGCCGTAGCTCCGTTAGAAAGCTTTTCCGGACCCCTGTTCATGAGAACTTTTCTTCATATTTTTGGATGTAGAATCATCTCCCGAAGTTACGGAACGTTGTTTCCGGACACCCTGTATTTTCCTTATTTAAATTAAACGATCTTTGCGTAGAAAAAAACAATATAACATTTTTCTGTCAAATTGGTTGCCTAGCATAGCAGGCGTTATTTTTACATTGTGGATTTTTTGAATATCTTTGTTATTATAGAAGCTACCAAAAAATGTTTTAGAATCAAATTTACTCAGTAGTAAATCCTCTATAGAACAGTATGAAAAATCCTTCTACAGTGTTTCATATAGTCGCAACAATTGTCTTTGTTCAAAAATTTCCCGATTTGTCTTTGGAATCTAATTTTTTTTCGAAAACTAAGAATGAAATTTGTAGAGCAAAGAAGTTCTATTAAACTAGATCAGCGCGCTACATTTAAAAAAACCGAGTTATGACTCATTAAAATTGTGAAATGTTTTCGCACTATTACAGGGAACACTCTGTATATTCAAATTCAAGTTTAAAATATCTAGGGGGTAGCTCATGGTCTTGACCAGCACTAGGAGTGGGAGTGAATTTTTTATTGAGCTCTGCAATTATCAAAATTGCCCAAAAAAAGAAAAAACTTGAATAACTTAGCACCGCAAAAAAAAACACATTTGGAAAGTCCATTAAAATACGAATAAAATTATCTAAACAGGGTGTTTTATTTAAAAAAATCCAGTTGACTTATTAAAGTTAGAAACGCTTTTTATACCTTTATATTCAAATTCCAATTTGTAATAACAATGTGCTTTTTTGTTTTTAACAGCGAACGACTTGAATGTTAATGAAATTGAAGTGAAAACCATTTGGACAACTCACGAACGACCCCAAGGGATAGAAGGCTTATGTAAACATTTGTTCAATTTTTTCCCTTAATTTATCTAAACAATTTTTTTCAGGGATTGTTGTTCCATGCATCCTAATCCTAATTCTTGTTATAATGTGCATTGTAGTAAGAAATTTGCCCAAACACGTCGGTCAACGAAAGGCGGCGCTAAAATTTTTTTCGCACTAAAGCCTAGACGAATCGATTCCTCTCCGCGATCCGAATCCATTCCCGCAAACCGCGATTCGATATCTCTTTTCGTCTGCCCGTGACGAGCGTTCAAAATTTTCGAAAAATTTCCCGAAAAAGCCAATTTTGACGATTTTTGGGGTTCCATATCTCCGGAATGGAGCGAGATAGGAGATCGCGGTTGGCGGCGCTGGAGAGAGCTGGTAAAAGTGTATAACTGTGCTAAATCTGAACCCCCTGAGATTGACGCCGTCGCCACCAGAGGGCGCCAAACTTTTTTCTTTAGAGCCAAATAACTCCGAAACCAGGTGTTTATGAAAACGAGTCTTTCTTGGCATATACGGAACCCCATATACATAAACGGGATATTGAGCACAATTAAAAAGTTAGGTAGCTACTTATAATGAAATTCGTGAGAATCGTAAAATTTTCAGGTTTTTGAAAATTGTGCAGAAACCTTAAGGTGTAGAGATAAATGTATAGGAACAAGAAAGTTTCCTCTTCGCAGTGGCTTTCAAACAAAACAAAAGAAAATCGAAATCAGACCATTAGGAGCTGAGATACAAAAATATTTACTGGGGCTAACAGGGTAGAACACCAAAATGGCGGCCATTAAAGATGACCGCCATTTTGGTGTTCTACACTATTTTCAAGTGGCTCCCTATCTGGAAAGTTACCTTTTGGCATCATCTATGACCACGGAAAGTGGCACATTCCAATCAAAAAGTGCAGCTTTTTTTGGTGTACCCGACGTACTATTTGGAATGCCGAACAACAGGGAAATTTCTTTGGTTACCGGAACCACCAGTTCCAATCAAGATTCAACCCTATTCCAGATCTGTTTCTCCGAATATTAATCCTAATGATTTACCGCCATCATATGAAGAAGTTATGGGAAATAATTCACAAGCTGTGCTTCCATAGGTATTATAAAAATTTACGGCGTACATAAAGTCAAAGAAAACCCTTCATTAGTTTAATTGTTTTGTTATATGCTTGTAAAAATGTTGTAATTTCAAGTATTTATTTAAGATTAAATCGAAAATATACTATACAGGGCAAGTAAGAAGAGGCCTTGATGTGGCTGTTGGGACAAAATGCGAATTTTGATAAAATTTGTTAGACTTCGTGGTCTAGTGGTTCGTGCCAATCTCTAAGATATTCAGGTTTGGGGGTTCAAATCTCCAGAAGGGCATACTTTTTATCTTGCCGTTTATCTATTAATTTTAATAACAAGAACCAAAGCAATTTTATTTCTTAAGTTGTGATATTTATAATTACCAGTGTCTAGAAACAATCTTAAAATTTATTTTTTGTCTGTTTTACAAAGTGTTATTTTTTTATTGTAAAGCTTAAAATATACAGACTTGTGCCTTGTAGATTGTTGTTAAAATAGATGCACCAAGCCATTTTATTTTAATGCACTAAGTACCTACATTAGATTAGTACCTATAAGGAAAACCAAAATCTGTTTTTAATTTGTACCAAAAATAGATTATTTTCTTTTTGATTAGATGTAATCTTTTGTTATTTTCACGTACGAAAAAACACAAAAGTGTTCAAAGTACAAAAGTATGGGAAAATTATTTCCTTTTTAATTTAAAATATTCAAGCTTGCTGTGATTGTTAAATTATTATATTATATTTACGTATTTACCTATGTATTTTATTAAAAATATATATCTGCTGTTACATGTAAAATCTTATTTGATTTAAAGCAGAGAAATATGTTTTCCCTATAGCTAATCGTTGGAGATAAATTGTGATTAAAATTTTCCTGTTGCATAATGAACTTAAGTACTTTTTTTAGCTTATCAGCTGGTTTTGTTAATATTGGAGGAATTAAGATTAACATTTATTACACAAAATTTATTTGATTCATATGGCCTTAAATATCAACGAATCCTACCACAAGTAACACTACTGTCTGAGGCACCCCAAAAATATAACAAAATTATTTCTAGTCATTCGAAACATTTTAAATTTATTTACTTACAGGAAAACATCCTGTATATGAGAATATGAAATTTATAAAGATATCAGATTCAGCAATCTTGATTCTAGTCAAAATTAATATTTACTCGATTTTCAAGGGCGTAAGCATAAACCGACGACGTGCTTATAAGAGGTGGGGATTTGTGTTGCATAGATAGCGGTACATTTACAATATAAGGAAAATTTCTATAATAATACATTAAAGAGATATCAAATCATTACAGTGCCTAAAAATGATCGGTTTTTGGACACTTTGTCTTGTGCTACAATTGGTTTTTGTGAAAGGTAAGTAAATATTTGTATGTAACTCGAAAAACCTACTAATGCGTAACCGGTTTATTTAAAAAATAAATGTTTTAAGTAAGGAACATACAGGGTTGTGCAGGAAATAATTTATTCGTACTGATGTGACTTAACACTGAATAGCCCCCACTCTTGTCTCTGTGGTTTAACACAGGCCACTTAACTCGGTTCCCCAAAAAATAATCCAACCGCACTACCAGTAGCAACCCTATAATCCTTTTGATACCTTTAATAATATTTATGTTTTAAGGTGAACCACGCCTGGAAATTTTTAAAAGTATAATGGGAATAGATATCCCAATTTCCCATCACATTCGTGAAATATCTGGTACAAACTTTACATTAACATGTAAACTTATTGGTGGAAAAGATGATGATAAAATAGCATGGGGTTGGAATAGAAAAAATGTAAAATTTTCCAACAACCCAGATTTAATAAAATTATCTGAAGAAAACTCCAACCCATTGAAACAATTTCTTAACGAAACTAATAATAATCAATCCACCATTCCTTTCCAACCGTTACTATTAAGGGATGGAGGAAAATACTTTTGCATGAGTTTAAAATATAAATTATTTTATATGACGAAAATACGTGTTGTAGAAAATACAATTTGGGATGATGAATTTATGGAACCTCAAGATAAGAATGCTATGGCTTTTCCTAAATCATCTTTACCATGTTTAGATAAAACTGCGTTTGTATGCAATTCACGCAGGTTTTGCGTTTCTGATGAAAATGTATGCGATAACATTAAAGATTGTGATGATGGTTCGGATGAAAATATTTATTTATGTGGCGAATTTCCTTGTAAAGGTATGTTGGGTTATCTACAAAACTTGAATTTCTTTAAGTAAATGAGTTTGCAGATAAAACAAGATGTTCTGATGGTCGATGCATTTCCGAATCATTATGTTGTAATTATTTAACGAACTTTACTTGTACAGTGACTCCACAACTTTCTTGTTGCTATGAAATCATTAACAGTGAGTTAAGGTTACTTAACGCAATGGTACTTGTATTAAAATAATTCTTTGTCTTTAACAGAAAAACAGTATAATACGGAGGTTGATCCTTTAGAAAGTCTAAGGAATGATGATAGTAAGTATGGTAATGATGAAACAGAACTTCAAAATCAAATTATAGGATTTGATTGAAACCTAACGATTTATTGGAAACATGATCTATACAGACGCAAAAAAAATATAAATGTGTATACTATATCACTCGGGATTATTGAAATATCAATAGGTACTGTTAGGGATTATTTTAGTGTAAACTATCCCAACAAACCAGTCCCTAATGTGTCTACAATATCAAGATCATCTAGAACATTTGACACAACATGAAAAAAGAATTGACGTAAAACAGTAACTCATGAATTTGTACACATTTCTATTTTATCTTGGTCTGCGTAAATGATGTTTTCAATAAATCGGTAGTTTTCAATCTTGTTCTGTATTGAATATTAAAAAAAACAAATTTAACAGGTGGCAAATAATATTTAAAATCAGTAAGCAGGGGCAAGAGTGCTGGTAGTGTATAATGGGTTGCCCCATTATTTCAATGGTAAAGTGGCCGCTCCATTTAACTTGCAATATGCCTGTATTGCATAATAAATGGACTGTACTGTACACAGTGAAGTCCGTTTATTGTGCAATATAGGCATATTATTGCAAGTAAAATGGTTCGGGCACTTTATCATTGAAATATAGGCTACCCATTATACATTGCTATTGAGTTTCGCGCCTGCTTACTGATTTTAAATATTGTTTGTCACTTGTTAAATTTATTTTTTTCTATTATCTAATACAGAACAAGATTGAACACTACCGATTTATTGAAAATATCATTTATACAGACGAAGAAAAAATAGAAATGTGTACAAATTCATGTGTTACTGTTTTACCACGATTTCTTTTTTCATGTTGTGCCACACAGCCTGCACTTGCAAATTTTCTACATGTTCTTGATATTGTAGACACATTAGGAACTGGTCTGTTAGGGTATTTTACACTAAAATTATTCCTAACGTTACCTAATGATAATCCGATCATCTGGAATGATACAGTATACAGATTTCTATTTTTTTTCGTCTATAAATCATGTTTTCAATAAATCGTTAGTTTTAAATCTTGTTCTTTATTAAAAACGAAAAAATAAAAAACACTGTAATTTAACAACCAATAATCAAAATCAGTAAGCAGGGGGCAAAGTGATAGCAGTGTATAATGAGTTGCCTATATTCCAATGATAAAGTGCGCGCACCATTTACCTTGCAATATGGCTATATTGCACAATAAGGTCCCGTTGTACGAAAGTATTTGATCGCCAGGTTCAGTTGAACCACGATCAGTTGTCATGGATACGATTGTTTGAACAATTGTATGCATGCCAATTGATCCAAATTGATCGTGGTTCAACTGAACTGACGATCAAATACTTTCGTACAACGGGACCTAAATGGACTTCGCTGTATATTCGTGCTAGAACCGGAGATGTGTACGAAAATGAGATAATAAAACATTTTGCTAAATTAAGTCATGGCTTGCTTGTTTTAGTATTTTGAAGCAGCTTAAACGTCATATTCTGATTGTATTTTGTTTATTTTGTTGTTATTTTATCAAATGTTTTTGAATCACTTGCGAAAAAATCGGTATTCGATTTAAAAGTAATGTTATACATTCGTGAAGAGATCACTTCAATTTCATGACATTCACGAACAACTAAAACACGCTTTTAAATTTAATACAGATTATTTTCGCAAGTAAATCTGAAACATTTGATTAAATACAAACAAAATACAATTATAATTTGACGTTTAAGAACCTTCAAAAAATTAACATAAGCAAGCTATGACTCCTAACTCGATTGTGGCGCCTTCTGTAAGAATTGAGGCTTAAAAATATTTTTTATTTTGAATATACAGGATGTATCCTAAAAAACGCCTTGAGCCATAACTTTATTTTAAATTTTAGACCCCACAAACTATATGTAATCTAAATGGTACGACATCTTTTGATATCATTCTTTCGTAAATATCTATTGACTGTTCTATAAGCTGCAATGTTCAACCTTTTTACTACCGCCCCGTTTTCCAAACTTGGGCTCGTGCGATAAAACCTTGCCTTATGAAACTTGTCTTTTAATATACTATTATAGGCGCGTTATGTCATGGCTGTCTAGATGCAACATAAAAACATTAAAAAAATCTACCGATCAAAAAGAAAAAAAATACTGTATGCATAATTTCACCCTGAATTCAAATATGTAAAACCATATAGGGTGTAATATTTAAAATAAAAAAGTTGAATATTAAAACTTTGTCGCGTTTTCTACGAAAAACAGAGTGTGTATTTAATAAATAATTTTTTTTTAGAATATATTGATTTTGATTTTCCCAAATTTGAAATACAAACGATGCCAAATTTTGATCTAAACCAATTCGGGAAAGATGAAAGTTTCAACGAGTTTAATATATATCAAGATGATTCCAATAATACGCTAGAGCTTGAATACGAAAGTCGTACTACACACAAAAGTAAGCAGTTTTTATTTAATTTTTTAATTTTAAAATAAAAAATAATTTTTGTAAGCATACATATGGATATCTGTGGCTCCTCTAATGGCTACAATGATTGCAATTCGTAAATGTATACGTGGACGAGTAGAAAAATGTAGAAATGGATCACGAAGAGAAATATTACCTCCCTGTTATGACGAGGCTGTAATAAATGTGCCACAAACTACTTCTCTTTTGAAGTAAAAAAAGCGTAAAATTAAGATATTTTGTGTTTAAAACTTTCACTTTTAAGGCTGGAGTTTACACCTTGAAATATACCCCATTTTATGCACATTTTGTTCCAATTTTTCAGGGCCAATTTTAAAGTAGGAAGGGCGGGCGAAATTTTTTTCTTATTATTGGTGTTTTATCTGTCTACCCATAGAACGTTTTTGTTGAATTTCTAAAAAATAACTTTTCAGCATTAAAAAATGTACAACTCTATTTTACTTTAAAATTTTCAAGTAGTATTTACAAAAATATGGATATCGAAAAATTCTGTCTATCAATAGATAGATATAACCACGCTCTTTCAAATGCCACAAGAATTTTTTTTCTAAAATGCAAATTAATTCGGAAATAATGGAAATAAAATTTTAGAAATATCAATATAATTCACCTTTTGCAATTTAGCATATAGGCAACACAACTAACAGGACCATTCACTCACAATGAAGCCAATACACAAAAGGCGGATTATAACGGATTACAACTTTCTACTAGGTATTGTTATTTGACAAAAAAAAATTAAAATAATATAACGACAAAATCTATATTCAATACAGTAAATTCATTATTCTTTATTGCATTTATCAATTTTGGTAACGTCAAAAGAATCTGAAATATTTAAAAATATGAACTGGGGTTTAAACAAGAACTGAAAACCCGCCCCTTAAGGTTTAACTTTTTGTTATAGTTTAATGTGCTAGTACTAGTTGAAATATCATTTTTTTTTATTAAAAGAACTTACTATGATTATACTTTTTAGTAGTAGTTATAAGTGTAATAAATTAGACCACTTATTATTGATTGAAGGTGCCACTTCACAGTTAAGTTTTGTTGACCACTTGTTACCCGGAGTTACCTTATTGGAGTGGCACCAAAGTATTAAGAGGCAAATATATTCAATGTTACAGAAATAAAATATAATTGATTCCATAATAATAATAATAAAAGTTTATTCATATAAAAAGAGGCCCAAATTTTAAATTATACTGCAAAAGATTTACTGTATGCCTAATAAAATCTGATATTTTTTAAAAATTAACAAAGTTAATTGTTCCTAACTAGGATATCTTCCAAATTCTTGTACCCACTTCTTCTGCTTCCATCTTAATTTCATGAAGTGCCTTCTTCGACTGATCTTCATTGGGCTCTTGAGCTAGTGCTTACTAACTGGACCTACTTATAGTAGCATTTTTCATAGTATTGCACTCTACTTCAATTGTTTTCTCAGAATGATGTCACCAGGGCCCTACAAAGGTTAACTGAATCGAGTAATCCCACTGAAGTCTCCTGCGTTCGCTTTTGAATTCTTGATATGAAAAAAATATTTGGGCTCTTCCTAGGTCCTAGCTGGAGTGGCATCTTCCAAATTCTTACTTGTATTCACTGATTTTACCGTTGGATGGATTTCCAGAATGATGCCACCAGCGTCCTGCAAGGTTAACTGGATCGAGTAATCCTACTAAGTCTCCTGCGTTCCCTTTTAAATTCTTGATATGAAAAAAATATTTGGGCTCTTCGTAGGTCCTAGCTGGAGTGGCATCTTCCAAATTCTTACTTGTAGGTATTCATTGTTTTTACCGTTGGATGGATTCCCAGAATAATGTCACCAGCGTCCTGCAAGTTTAACTGGATCGAGTAATCCTACTGAAGTCTCCTGCGTTCCTTTTTAAATTCTTGATATGAAAAAAATACTTGGGCTCTTCGTAGGTCCTAGCTGTAGTGGTATCATCCAAATTCTTACTTGTATTCCCTGTTTTTATCGTTGGATATACAGAGAGAAAAAGTAAAACACAAACAGATGAATTAGGAAATAGATATTTACCTACTAGGTAGGTACTTAATAGATACTTGCCACAAGAACTGATTGGTTTACGATCGTATTTTAAACTTAAGATACAAACAACACACACCACCGAAAATATTTGAAAGGATTATAAAGGATAATCACCAAACGCATAACACTTGGCGCAAACACGGACTGTTGCTGTCACCGAAAAAGAGCAGCAACAGCAACAGAAAATGCATACCAAGAAATTGGGCGAATAATTCGTTGGATTACTCTTGAGTAACCATTGTGGTATAAGAGAAAATACATATAAATTATTTCCAGATTCAGAATAATCCCCTCTTGCCACCGTAGAGGTTATACAAGAGAAAGATTTTACGATAACAGTTCTTACTACTAGATAGTTAGGTAGTAGGTATTACCTACCTTTTACTAAGACGACTCTCTGCTAGTAACGTAGTCTACGATGTCAACTCCCACGATGTAGACACTTCTGTAGCACTTGACAGTTCAGAACACACACAAACACTAAATCTGTAAATTAGAAAATAAATTTAATATTGAAACATTTAAAAGTGATGTAAAATTAACAGGATTTAAACAAACAAGTAGTACTTACCACTTCACCTTTTTTATACTAATGGTGATTCCAGAAGAGAAAAACTGAATTTGCTAGGTAGGCAACTTAGCATCTCCTGGTTTCTAGAACCTGAAAATAAAAGAATTAAATTTGAAGTTGAACTCTCAATTTTTTGAGTTTTTTTTAATTGTGGCCAGTGGTAGAAAAAATATTGAAATATTGTAGAAACGTATGCATAAAATGCCTTTTTTAACTAGAAATTTGTGAAAAAAAAGTACTAAGTAGGTAGGTACTTTTAACCACTTGTTGCATAAATAGGTACTTAACTACTTTTCAACATTCATGATTTTTTGTTATAGCTGCTATTTAATTTGTAACAAAAAGTAAAAACTGATAATCATACCTTAAAATTAAATCCAGCATTTTAATAAACACTTAAGATTCCGGAACTTCCGTAGGTACTTTCCAGAAAGACAATCTGAAATTTTAAAGGCATTATTAAACTTCCAAATTAATTGAAATCCAAAAAAATATATACACTACATCATAAGTTTCAAAACCGGCATCAGTTATACAAATTAGTATGTAAAATGCAATACTTATTCACTTTCTAAACATAATGACAGTATCGCTCAAAACTGAAATGGTTGGGGATATCTTTAAGAATCATCGTTCTTCTTCTCCTTTTGGCCACCACCTGGGATCTAAAATTCTGCGTCTACCTGAAAGAAAATACGTGGATTGCTGTAATGGTTGAGGGTATCTTTCACAATCTCGCTCTTCACGTTTTGTTACCAGCTTCCACCTAAAATTCTGCATTTGCCTGAAAGAAAATACTTGGACTGCTGAAATGGTTGGCGGTATTTTCTAAAATCTCGCTCTTCCCCTTTATCATCAGCCAGTGCCTATAAAGTTCTTGATCTACCTGAAAAAAATACTTGCACCATTGAACTTCTTGGGGATGTCTTCCAACATTGCTCTACGCCGTTCCAGCGGCATGTAGTACCTAAAATTCTTGAGCTACCTGAAAAAAATACCTGGAACTGTTGAGCCCTTTGGTGATCTGCTCTTAATTCCCTTTCTCCATCTCCTTTAGCTTGTACCCACACTTCTTGATTTAGCTGAAAAATATTTGGAACTGTTGGAACTTCTTGGTGATCCCTAAACTCTTGCACTTCGTCTTACCAGCAAATCCCCCGGCTTTCCTTCAGGTGGTTTTGGTCGGTGAAATCCAAATATGTTCCCTGAGAATGGGGAAAATAAACAATATCCTTAGTTCCGGATGCCAAGAATAATTCTAGATTTAACAACAAAATTTAGAAGAGTACCTAGGTACTGAATTTATACTTGCCACTAGAACCACTAGAACTTACAACACCTGGAACACAATGACACAACACAAACACAGCCGTAACATTGCCCGAAAATGTCTGCAAACCGATTGCATAAGATCCGGAGAAAATTTAATGGGGAAAATTTATTCTTGCCATTAAAACCGTAAATTGTTAAGAATTAAGTTAAGCTGATTTGTCTTTACATGTGTAATGCAAATCCAGATACTTGATTTGTCTTTACGTACCTGTGTAATATAAAACCATATAGTACTACTTACTGTTACTACCCTTCGACATAAAACACTGTTTCAACTTTTTTTACAGATACACCAATCACATAACACTTGGCGAAGCCAAAATATAGGCTGCTGCTGTGACCGAGTAATAAGAGCAGCAACAGAAAACGCATATATTATCAAGAAAATGCGCAAATAATTCGTTGGGTAACTACTTCAATTACCGTTACGATTTAGAAGAAAGTAGTAAGAAATTTTTCAGAATTCAAACTCCCTTTTGAAGATATAGGTACCTACAGGTATATGCTGGCGCCATATTACAACGTGTAACTCCATTACTTAGTTAGCAAGGCATGAAATGCATTTTCAAAATGCAGCATATGAACTTTGACAAAATAATATAAACGAAGACTGAAGGGACCATTTTAAATCAAATAATTACTCCCAGAGGACAAGGTATAGTAGGCACAGAGTTCGTTATAATAACTATAAGAACACATTCATGAAAACTGTTGTATTTTGTATATAGCTTGAAGTAATAATTACATGGAACTGTAACTGGACTTCAAAAGCATACAAAGTAAAATAACAAAAAAAAATGAATGTAATAGTTAATAGCTGAAATAATCCCCATTGGGACTGCTTGCTATATCCCTATTAGTAGGTACACCACGGCGAGTTTCATTCGAGTTAAGAATGACGTTGGCCAAGATTGCATGTTGTTGTTTGAAACAAAAAATTGACAACACAAATCGTGTCTGTATGTTTCAAACAAAAACAAATTTACCTATAACTTCAGTTTTAAAATGTCTATGCCGTTGTCTGCGTTGATCTGTTATTATGGTGACCCATCAATGGAGACGACATTCTATGCTATATGCACTCATTGCATACAATTTATTTATCAAGATGGCCCAAAGATGGCCTATGTAACTTGAGGTATTGTCCAACTCGGCCTGTGGCCTCGATGGATAATATTTACACCTACTTTTGCACTTGTTGCATATATACCTACAACTTACTATTGCAAGTAGAAATCTAGTAGGTAGGTATATCAAATAGGTAGGTACCTATCTCAATGGGTATTATCTCAACTATATTATAGAATATTTAAAGGTAGATACCTACTAACACTATAAAAGTGCATAACAAACATTTACTTTTTGCAATCAGTAGTACTTGGGAGTACGTAAGGTACCAGCCACAACATTTCGAATTTAATAAAATGGTCCCACATACTTAATAGTATAAATCATATATTAACAGCAACACAGCCAGCTTTTGATCTAAAAGAAAAATGTCCAAAGCAAATAGACACCTTTTTTTATCTACGCAAGTGTAACACATCATTTGAAACTTATTATTCCCAACAAGTTTTTTCAATTTGTTTCGCATAGGTAGTACCTACCTAGTAATCTTTAAGCAGGTGTAAATAAAGGATATAATTCTTATTTTTAACAGTTCTTACTCTGTAAATTACCTAGATGGGTTTCAACTGCTGGCTATGTACATATATGCTGTTACAAGAAGTCACTGTCAAGTTTTCCCAACGATGTGGGACTTACCTTTTACCCACGATGCAGGGGGCACTTCTGTAGCACTTGATAGTTCATACACACACACAAATTAAATCTGCAAATTAGAAAATAAAATTAATATTTAAACTGATTTAAACATTTAGAAACAAGGTTTAAAATTAACAGGTTGTAAACAACCCACTATACTTACCACTTCACTTTTTTGCTGATAATTGAAAAACAGAACTCCTTACTGTAGCATACCCTGGTTTTTAGAAGATTAACCTGAAAATACAAAAAATTGAAGTTACCATTTCAATTGATTCTAATTGTAGACAGTAACAAGAAAAACAAATTACCTATTGCAAAGGATTAATTTGATTGAAATTTTGTAGAAATTAGGTAGGTAGGTACCTACTACTACTGGTTAGATATTAACAACATTGAAGTTTAATATGATAAGAAAAATTGTCTTACTAAATATATTATCTATGGAAATTACTTACAAGTAAAATTAACCTGAAATTTCACACGTTTCAGTAACTCGTATGTTAAGTGTTTTGTGTCAGTAGCTAACATTTACTAGAGCACGCAGTATTGAGAAAAAAAACATACGGTATGATATCACCAAAGGGATAAAAGTTTTACTTCTTCGGATATCACAAAACACCAAACCCGAAGCTTATATTTTTATAAAAAGCAATTTGTTTATAATTTAATAACTGAATAGTAACAAGTTAACAGACACTAACCAAACCAAGTAAACCAGTATTTCCCGCAAAGACGATCGTCCTTGAAAGAACGTCAACAGGTGGTTCGACATAACAGGCAGTGTTGCCACGTTGAAGATATGTCAATCCCCACCCAAATGCAAGAAAATACCCGTTTTTACCCCGATTTGAAATACTTACGCGAGCGAAGCGAGCAAAAAAATGCGCCGCAGGCGATTTTTTTTTCAAAAGTGGGCGTGGTCAATTTTTAACGTGTTGTACGAGCATGTGAATTTGAATGCCAAATAAAAAATTACAAAATGTTAAACTTTTTAGAAATGAAATTGCAAATTTGCGGTTGAAAAACAATAACCGAATAACCATAGGGCGCTAATGCAATAAGATTGAGAAATTACGACAGCTCGCGCAAAACAATATCATGTCAACGACAATGAGAAGTTAAAAATTTTTTTTTTTCACTACTAACCTGAGAAGTCGCAATTACTTACTCCTTTTCTCTAATGAGAAGTAATATTTCTCAACCTAGGTAAATAATGATAATGAAAAATTACCTAGGCAAATAATAAAATAAACGTTCTATAAATCAGATGTTCTTGGTTTTGTTTTTTAATTTGACAACTACAGTTTCAGGCTACTAAATATTTAAAAAATTATGTGGAAATGGTAAATTACAAAAATATAATGAATAACATTTCTAGTAGTGAAAAAAATAGTATACAGACCACGGTAAAGAAGAGTTCTCTCAACCTCGCAACTTATTTCCCTTGCTGCTTCGCAGCTCGGAAAATAATAATGCTCAGTTGAGAAAACTGTCTTCTCTACCTTGGCCTATAATGTACTATTAATTGATCTGCAGTTAAATACCCGATTTTACCCGCTTCCATATTCTACCCTCAAGCATGGTCTAAATACCCGAATTTCGGGGAAAATACCCGCAAACGGCATCACTGATAACAGGGGCGTATTGAATTTATTATACGTTTCTACGAAGCCGTAGAAGGGCCACTATCTAATTTTATTACCAATCTCGAGATCTTGTGTTTAAAACCGAGGACTCGAGATTGAAAGTCGAGATCTCGTGTTTAAAGTTGAGATCTCGAATTTAAAGTCGAGATTATTCTAAAAATTGCTCAATTACTTGCGCAAGAAATTGTCTAATGTAATACGGCTTTAAAACGCGAGATCTCGACTTTAAACGCGAGATCTCGACTTTAAACGCGAGATTTCGACTTCGAACTCGAGATTTCGACTTTTAAAGTCAAGATTGGTAATAAAATTAAATAGTGGCCCTTCTACGGCTTCATAGCTTCGTACGTTTCTCACGTGTTACTTCATGAGCCGTATCTAATTGGATGCAACCTGCAAATTTATTTCTTAGAAAAACGTTTCTTCAATTTGCATCAGTAAACATTGGTACTATATAACAATTACTCATCAAGATTATTTACATGTTTTTAATGTAGAAGGAAAGAAAAAATTAATAATCGGACTACCTTGGTAATAAAAACCAACCTTCTAATTTTTACTTTATTTTTTTATTTAATATAAATACTTAATTTGTTACATAATAATTATCACTAACTATACATTCTACAATACAATCTATCTTTGATGCATGTAATAATCTATTGCTGTGGAAAATGCAGCAAAACCTGCAGCCCCAACGATTCCTGCTTTAATACCAGCTGAAAAATAAAATCAGTATTACAGCAATCCTAAAAATGATTTCCCTATACTTACCTCTAACCCCTATAAGTCCTCCTGTAACAGCCCCAGCATACGTTCCGTTTTTCCAATCAGATTTACCTCGTGCCTAAAACAACAAATTAAAAAAAATGGACTTTAAAAAATATTTATCGTACCGTTTCAATTGCACATTCAACAGCTGAAAATAAAGCTCCAATAACAGCAAAATTTTTAGCATAACTAAGTGTGGTAGTTTTCATTTCCCTAAAAACTTCTCTTGCAGTTTGTTGTTCCACATTTGTAGCGGTTGGTCCGACGCTTGAAGAAAACAAGCCGATTGCCGCACCCAAACCATATCCTAAAAAATGTTATTGTAACAAATACAAAGACATACGTGTCATACATTACCTACAACACAACTCATAAGAGATTTAAAAGCACAACTTTCAAAAACGGCTTCCACCATTTTTTCTTCATTCGTTTTAATTCGGACCGGACCTAACGTTTTGGGGATGATTATATTCTCCCTAAACCTATAATTATTTCCTACGAAATGATTTGTTAAGCTCATCCATTCTTCTGCAGTGAATTGTCTTTTTTCTTCAGTCATATTCTCCAAGGGTTTGGTTTTATAACCTCACTTTTATGTTGGGGTTTTAATTTCAATGTTCGTTTAATTTTACCAGGTTTTTGTTCAACATAGATTTATTTAGAATTCATTGTTGCTTCTGAAATACTAGAATTTTGCTTATTCAAATTTTAATTTTGAACATGTGCTCTGTTTATTAATTTTGACGTTTGAAACACGTCAGACGTCAGACACTTCGTTAAAGGTGGATACGTATTGGCGCGTTACGCGGCATGTGTGGCGGCATGCGGCACGCAGTATGCCGCATTTAACCAATCACAGTGATTGGTTAGATGAATCGCAGCCTGTAACCCGATCTTTATTTATTAATATTGTTAGAAGAATGCTACAAAGAGGTCAGTTACAATAAAAATAGAGAACCGTGAACCTCCTTCGAACATACACTGCTCCTTACCTGGAAAGAGCATATTATACCTATTCTACACTGCACAAGCGATGGTTAAAGAAGATTGACATTTGGAAAGTACTGGGAAGAATTCTGAAAGAATTGGTAGGAAACCCGTTTTGGCCAACAAAATATTATGCTTTGTGATTCAAGGTCTTTCCACTAAATTTACCATACCAGCAGCATATTATTTTCACAGAGGACTTCTTTCATCTGCATTTTATGAATTAACTTTCAAAGTTTTACAACAGTTACATGAATGTGGATTTGTGTTTTACGGATAATTATTACAGATAACCATAAATCTAAAGTAGCACTGTTCAAAGCATTTGGTAATGGTAAGCTATGTAGTACAAATGTTGACCATCTAGTAACTCCAAGCATATCCTTGTTCTTCAGCTTTCATTATTGTCATTTAATAAAAAAGTGGAGGTACAAACCTCCCCTGGACTTTCCCATACTAAAAATAAACATTCGTTTTTGGTATTCAACAGTATTGTTCGCCACAACCGATAAACTTAACTTGAAAATTAGTATATGGAAAATTAACACAAGTGCCGATTGTGTTCATCTGTGCATGTGTGATTATTGCTGCTAGGATTAGCCGGCGACAAGGAATTCCCGTCCCGCGCATGGTCACTTGAACATATCGGCACTTACAAATTTCTTCCTCCGCTGTTTTAAAGTTCAAAATTCACGAATTTCTCATTAACCGTACATTTTAGCCATATGAATACCTTATACTATGTGATAGACAATTAAATTTTGCATTCAATATTTTGACTAATAAAGGCGCTATAGGAACATCAATTTTAGATTTTCAAAACCTCGTAGAGGGCGCCACAGTGGAATTCTGGCGTTCGTCAAAAAATAAAAATGTAGCTAATACCAAGCTGCATAAGTATAGAAAATTTAAACAAATTCCTTAGACCAGTTTTTTGTAATAATTTCAAAATTTTTGGAAGAGCGCCGTTGCGACCGTTTTTGGATTTAGTAAATAATATTTTTTCTTGGTGTAGTACAGCCAAAGGGCTTTCAAACAAGTTGTTGCGGAACCTGATCAGATAACTGGTTTTTGAGTTACGGGGCGTTAAAGTCGAAATTTTGAAAAATTCATAGCGACCGCCATTTTGAAGTTAGAGAGTCCGGTAAAAAACTGTTTCCCTTGAATTATGCCCTTCTTTCATATCCCCTACTCAGATTTTCAAAATTCCGCTTCTGAAAAAAATGATACCAAAAAAACATGTCTAACTTCCGCTTCCGGTTTCGGATTTTTTTGAAAAGCTTATTTTGTCGATGAATTTTCGATATACCCCTTCATTTAAAATTTCATCAAAATCGGTTCACTAGTTTTTGCGTTAGAGGCGTTACATACCCACCCACCCACGCACCCACCCACAGACAGACATTTTTTCTAGACCACTTTTTTGGGATCCTGGAGGTCCAAAAGACGTATTTCCGTGAAAATCTCGATTTCGAAAATTTTCATGATATCAATACTTCCCTATACCAGTAGTGGTATGGGAAAGTAAAAAAACTCGAAGAAGTAAGAGGAACAAAAAGCAGAGATGTTAAAATGTCGGATGGATTACCGTCTACAGGTAAATACTGAGCAATATCTAAAACTACTTTTATAAGTTGATAATACGTAAATTTTGTTGTGGGATATTTCAGCGCTCCTTTATCTTGTAAGTTTATGAGAGCCAGTAATGGATTTGTACCCGAGCTGGTTAACAGCGAGTATAAGCAAGTTTCACATTGAATTCTTTCTTCAATAGTTCTTGCTATGTACCCAGTCAAAAAAGCCACCGCAGCTGATACTATACCATAATGCAAAGATAATGACAAGTTCTGCAAGTCCTTTAGAGATTCTTGTACATCTTCAGGCAGATCATGAAGCTCAATAGTATTAGAGGACGACTCGCAAACCACTTCTTGAAGATAACCAATGGTACTGCTGTAACTGCAATCAGTAGGTAGATATGTTGGCTGAAGTTGACGATTTAATTAAACCACACTGAATAATGCGTTTAATCGCATTGTGGGCTGCTTGTGCATCAGTTGCATCGCCCCCTTTCATTCGCACATTGCTGAACGAGTAAAACAACGGGTCAGTACATAATAAAACCCAGCTTCTTCTAATAAATATCGAATGCACGCTGACGTACTTCGAGATGTAAATATTAATGCTTCAGCAGCTTCTCGTGTTAATCCCTTCAAGTGGTTCTTTTTTGAATATTCTTGAATTGACTGAATATATGACGGAAATATCGTTGTTAACCAATCCAGTCTTTCATCATTAATGTTGATGTACGGTGCACATTTATTATCAAGCTGCTTGATGTGCTGAATTCTGTCACTAACATCGTGAAGTTGAAAGAACATGTACATTGTCTCCATGTAGGTAACAGTAGCCTCAGAAAAATCAAAGGCAGAAGTTCTGTATTTACTCAGGTATTTTAGAGCAGCTGTTAATGGCGGTGAAAATATTTCAACGGCTCTTCTGACGTTCATTTTCTCAAAGTTACTTGGGTAAATATGCTTTTCTGTTAGAAAACGAACAGGTTTTATTATTAAATTTCTTTGCACTTTGTACAGGTCTTTCAAGTAACTGGAAGAAATTTTACCTTCTTCAGACTGCATATCGTGATCAAGAAATATATTTCTTGCGTCTTTTACTGCATTACTCACAGATTAAATGAATAATTTGTTGAGGACGTTGACGGTTTGTTAAATATAGGAATGGGCTTAGGAATGTTTGAAGGAGATTTCGGTAATGTAACCCCAGGACAATTAAAAACTTGGGTCTAAAATAAATTTTTTGGTAATTATTTATTAAGTGGTTTATTGTTAAGATACATATACCTAAATAAAAAGAAATTTTTTAACAGTGGAACCTAAAAAAGTACCCACCCGACATAGGGTGGGTACAGCGCCACGCTTTAATAAGTTTCGTCCTGATATATCGTCGACTTGAAGCATTCCTTTTCAAAATGAAGACTGCAAACAACCGCTTTGTCAGACAGAGCTGCTTGCTGATCTACATTATCATATTATGGGGATTAAATTTAGATTCTTAGCAATTACTTCTTCATTTCATACCTTTAGACAGATTAAAATTTTCAAACCATTTTTGACGCAAACTCAAATCAGATGGAAATTCATGAAATGATGATGAACATGTACTTTTGCAAAACACAAGAATACAACGATTAGAATGCGACATGTTGAAAAAAAAATAAAAGTAATTACAGCAATATAAATATAAAAATCAAGTTAAAAATTTTAAACGTCAACTATGCGCCAAATTAAAATTTGTGGTCTTTCAACGTTATTCCATCTTACCGGTCAAGTCTCGGATATCAAGAAGGTCGTGGTAAAATATTTAAAAAAAACAAAACGTAATACTATGTAACTATAGCAAAATTGTATACATTTTTGACACAATTTATTTCTGAAAATTCTAAATTCAACTCATAACAAACGTTAGGTACGGTTTTTTTTGTGTAAATTTAATTTTATTTTCTAAAATGGATAGACCAGGTAAAATTTCGATAAATCCTTTTTCTTACGAGAATTTCGACGACGAAATGTGGGCCTGGACGCCACAGCTATTGCTACAGAAGGCGCGCGCCTTTGGTGCGCGATGAAAGCGCCAGAAGGCGAAATATACGCTCGGCGCACCAAAAGGCGAAATATAGACTCCAGGCACGTGCGGAACAACGAAGGCGGCGCAATAATGTAGGTACGTTTCTTTTTCTGGATTATTGCGCGTTGCGCCGCCTGCGTTGTTCGGCTCTTGCCTGGAGTCTATATTTCGCCTTTTGGTGCGCCTTCATCGCGCACCAAAGGCGCGCGCGCCTTCTGTAGCTATAGTTATGGCGTCCAGGCCCACATTTCGTCGCCGAAATTCTCGAAGGAAATTAAAAAAAGGATTTATCGAAATTTTGCTTTTTCCATCCATTTTAGAAAATAAAATTGAATTTACACCTGATTTCAGCGTATTTGCTGCATTACAAGCAGGACGGTGATTTTACAGGTTCTGAATAGATAGTATGTAAGAGTATACCTACAATATTTCAATGGACTAATTTAATGATGTACAGCTGCAGCTCCATATAGATTTTCCCTTTCAAATTGTTCAGCCGTTAAAGTACAACATCCTGTATATTTTTAGATTATTAGGTACAGTTTTTCATGCTCTACAAATTTTCTTAAGGCATGGTTTAGGCTAAAACCAAGGGTTTAGAAGAAAATTGGATTTTGATGAAAAATTATGACTGAAAGGATCATAATTCGGATTTTTTTCTATACAACATCCTATATATTTTTAGATTATTAGATACAGTTTTTCATGCTCTACAAATTTTCTTAAGGCACGGTTTTAGTTAAAACCAAGGGTTTCGAAGAAAATTGAATTTTGATGAAAAATTATGACTGAAGGTATCATAACTCGGATTTTTTCTATACAACATCCTGTATATTTTTAGATTATTAGATACAGTTTTTCATGCTCTACAAATTTTCTTAAGGCACGGTTTTAGTTAAAACCAAGGGTTTCGAAGAAAATTGAATTTTGATGAAAAATTATGACTGAAGGCATCATAACTCGGATTTTTTCTATACAACATCCTGTATATGTTTAGATTATTAAATACAGTTTTTCGTGCTCTACACATTTTCTTAAGGCATGGTTTTGGCTAAAACCAAGGGTTTAGAAGAAAATTGGATTTTGATGAAAAATTATGACTGAAAGGATCATAACTCGGATTTTTTTCTATACAACATCCTATATATTTTTAGATTATTAGATACAGTTTTTCATGCTCTACAAATTTTCTTAAGGGACGGGTTTGGTTAAAACCAAGGGTTTAGAAGAAAATTGAATTTTGATGAAAAATTATGACTGAAAGGATCATAACTCGGATTTTTTTCTATACAACATCCTATATATTTTTAGATTATTAGATACAGTTTTTCATGCTCTACAAATTTGCTTAAGGGACGGGGTTGGTTAAAACCAAGGGTTTAGAAGAAAATTAAATTTTCATGAAAAATTATGACTAAAAGCATCATAACTCGGATTTTTTCTATACAACATCCTGTATATTTTTAGATTATTAGATACAGTTTTTCATGCTCTACAAATTTTCTTAAGGCACGGTTTTAGTTAAAACCAAGGGTTTCGAAGAAAATTGAATTTTGATGAAAAATTATGACTGAAGGCATCATAACTCGGATTTTTTCTATACAACATCCTGTATATGGTTAGATTATTAAATACAGTTTTTCGTGCTCTACACATTTTCTTAAGGCATGGTTTTGGCTAAAACCAAGGGTTTAGAAGAAAATTGGATTTTGATGAAAAATTATGACTGAAAGGATCATAACTCGGATTTTTTTCTATACAACATCCTATATATTTTTAGATTATTAGATACAGTTTTTCATGCTCTACAAATTTTCTTAAGGGACGGGTTTGGTTAAAACCAAGGGTTTAGAAGAAAATTGAATTTTCATGAAAAATTATGACTGAAGGTATCATATATTTTAGATTCTTAGATACAGTTTTTCATGCTCTACAAATTTTCTTAAGGCACGGTTTTGGTTAAAACCAAGGGTTTAGAAGAAAATTGAATTTTCATGAAAAATTATGACTGAAGGCATCATAACTCGGATTTTTTCTATACAACATCCTGTATATTTTTAGATTATTAAATACAGTTTTTCGTGCTCTACACATTTTCTTAAGGCATGGTTTTGGCTAAAACCAAGGGTTTAGAAGAAAATTGGATTTTGATGAAAAATTATGACTAAAAGCATCATAACTCGGATTTTTTCTATACAACATCCTGTATATTTTTAGATTATTAGATACAGTTTTTCATGCTCTACAAATTTTCTTAAGGCACGGTTTTAGTTAAAACCAAGGGTTTCGAAGAAAATTGAATTTTGATGAAAAATTATGACTGAAGGCATCATAACTCGGATTTTTTCTATACAACATCCTATATATTTTTAGATTATTAGATACAGTTTTTCATGCTCTACAAATTTTCTTAAGGCACGGTTTTGGTTAAAACCAAGGGTTTAGAAGAAAATTGAATTTTCATGATAAATTATGACTAAAAGCATCATAACTCGGATTTTTTTCTATACAACATCCTATATATTTTTAGATTATTAGATACAGTTTTTCATGCTCTACAAATTTTCTTAAGGGACAGGTTTGGTTAAAACCAAGGGTTTAGAAGAAAATTGAATTTTCATGAAAAATTATGACTGAAGGCATCATAACTCGGATTTTTTCTATACAACATCCTGTATATGTTTAGATTATTAAATACAGTTTTTCGTGCTCTACACATTTTCTTAAGGCATGGTTTTGGCTAAAACCAAGGGTTTAGAAGAAAATTGGATTTTGATGAAAAATTATGACTGAAAGGATCATAACTCGGATTTTTTTCTATACAACATCCTATATATTTTTAGATTATTAGATACAGTTTTTCATGCTCTACAAATTTTCTTAAGGGACGGGTTTGGTTAAAACCAAGGGTTTAGAAGAAAATTGAATTTTCATGAAAAATTATGACTGAAGGCATCATAACTCGGATTTTTTCTATACAACATCCTGTATATGTTTAGATTATTAGATACAGTTTTTCATGCTCTACAAATTTTCTTAAGGCACGGTTTTGGTTAAAACCAAGGGTTAAGAAGAAAATTGAATTTTCATGATAAATTATGACTAAAAGCATCATAACTCGGATTTTTTTCTATACAACATCCTATATATTTTTAGATTATTAGATACAGTTTTTCATGCTCTACAAATTTTCTTAAGGCACGGTTTTGGTTAAAACCAAGGGTTTAGAAGAAAATTGAATTTTCATGAAAAATTATGACTAAAAGCATCATAACTCGGATTTTTTCTATACAACATCCTGTATATTTTTAGATTATTAGATACAGTTTTTCATGCTCTACAAATTTTCTTAAGGCACGGTTTTGGTTAAAACCAAGGGTTTAGAAGAAAATTGAATTTTCATGATAAATTATGACTAAAAGCATCATAACTCGGATTTTTTTCTATACAACATCCTATATATTTTTAGATTATTAGATACAGTTTTTCATGCTCTACAAATTTTCTTAAGGCACGGTTTTGGTTAAAACCAAGGGTTAAGAAGAAAATTGAATTTTCATGATAAATTATGACTAAAAGCATCATAACTCGGATTTTTTTCTATACAACATCCTATATATTTTTAGATTATTAGATACAGTTTTTCATGCTCTACAAATTTTCTTAAGGCACGGTTTTAGTTAAAACCAAGGGTTTAGAAGAAAATTGAATTTTCATGATAAATTATGACTAAAAGCATCATAACTCGGATTTTTTTCTATACAACATCCTATATATTTTTAGATTATTAGATACAGTTTTTCATGCTCTACAAATTTTCTTAAGGCACGGTTTTGGTTAAAACCAAGGGTTTAGAAGAAAATTGAATTTTCATGATAAATTATGACTAAAAGCATCATAACTCGGATTTTTTTCTATACAACATCCTATATATTTTTAGATTATTAGATACAGTGTTTCATGCTCTACAAATTTTCTTAAGGCACGGTTTTGGTTAAAACCAAGGGTTTAGAAGAAAATTGAATTTTCATGATAAATTATGACTAAAAGCATCATAACTCGGATTTTTTTCTATACAACATCCTATATATTTTTAGATTATTAGATACAGTTTTTCATGCTCTACAAATTTTCTTAAGGCACGGTTTTGGTTAAAACCAAGGGTTTAGAAGAAAATTGAATTTTCATGATAAATTATGACTAAAAGCATCATAACTCGGATTTTTTTCTATACAACATCCTATATATTTTTAGATTATTAGATACAGTTTTTCATGCTCTACAAATTTTCTTAAGGGACAGGTTTGGTTAAAACCAAGGGTTTAGAAGAAAATTGAATTTTCATGAAAAATTATGACTGAAGGCATCATAACTCGGATTTTTTCTATACAACATCCTGTATATGTTTAGATTATTAAATACAGTTTTTCGTGCTCTACACATTTTCTTAAGGCATGGTTTTGGCTAAAACCAAGGGTTTAGAAGAAAATTGGATTTTGATGAAAAATTATGACTGAAAGGATCATAACTCGGATTTTTTTCTATACAACATCCTATATATTTTTAGATTATTAGATACAGTTTTTCATGCTCTACAAATTTTCTTAAGGGACGGGTTTGGTTAAAACCAAGGGTTTAGAAGAAAATTGGATTTTGATGAAAAATTATGACTGAAGGTATCATAACTCGGATTTTTTCTATACAACATCCTGTATATTTTTAGATTGATAGGTACAGTTTTTCATGCTCTACAAATTTTCTTAAGGCTCGGTTTTGGTTAAAACCAAGGGTTTAGAAGAAAATTGAATTTTGATGAAAAATTATGACTAAAAGCATCATAACTCGGATTTTTTCTATACAACATCCTGTATATTTTTAGATCATTAGATACAGTTTTTCATGCTCTACAAATTTTCTTAAGGCACGGTTTTAGTTAAAACCAAGGGTTTAGAAGAAAATTGAATTTTGATGAAATATTATGACTGAATATAAATATAAGAGTAAAAACTCTATATGAGAAAAACGGCTGGAGGAAATTCATATAAGTGAATTGGTAATTAAGCAGCCAATGAAAAAATTACAATTATTCTTGAACCAGTCTTTAATTAAAAAGAAAGGAGAAGAATTTGTGTTATACGTAGAAATATCATCTACAGATCTTTATTTAAAAAGAAAGGAGATGGAATGTTGTTTAAATAAAAACATATTGTACATTGAAAGAATATGTGTATTTAAAAATGCAATGGAACAATTCGAAGAAAAAGTATCGACGTTTCGTTTAACATGTAAACTTTATCAAGATGTAATAATTAATTTAAAATAGGATGAGGGAAAATAAAATACTCTTATATTTATATTAACCAAAAATCAATATTTGGTATTTGATTTTTATACTTTGTTTTCTTAATTTGACCTTTCTATAATTATTTGCCTTTCCATTTTCACTTCTCCCATCCCTACCCTTTTGTATGTTCCTTTTTTAATAAAACAATATATTATAAAAAAAAAAAAAAACCCTTTACAAGAAGATTTTTCAATTCTGGACCACACCACTACAACCAGATTTTACAACAAGTTATCTACTCTAATGGATCAACCACATCAATTCAACGTTTCCTTCCAAGCAAATCTAATCATCAATCAAGATTTCTACAGGTTCATCAACAACAATTATGGTTCAAATTATGTCATATCATTTAAAAATATCCTACTATTCAGCAACAAACTTGTAAAGATTATAATTATAACAATTAATATTACCCATTTTCCCTCATCCTATTTTAAATTAATTATTACATCTTGATAAAGTTTACATGTTAAACGAAACGTCGATACTTTTTCTTCGAATTGTTCCATCGCATTTTTAAATACACATATTCTTTCAATGTACAATATGTTTTTATTTAAACAACATTCCATCTCCTTTCTTTTTAAATAAAGATCTGTAGATGATATTTCTACGTATAACACAAATTCTTCTCCTTTCTTTTTAATTAAAGACTGGTTCAAGAATAAATGTAATTGTTTCATTGGCTGCTTAATTACCAATTCACTTATATTATGACTGAAGGCATCATAACTCGGATTTCTTCTATACCACATCCTGTATATTTCAAGATTATTAGGTACTGTTAGGAAATCCTAGAATTGGTCCGCTTCTGTTGTGTGGGCGTCTGGAGTCCGCGCAACTGGAAGGGGGGAAGCATTCAGGGTATAGCAGCGAAGAACGCGGGAGCCTTGGCGATACCGAGTGTAGAACTCTTTTAATTATTATTTGTGTAAAGTTAATTGAATAAAGTTTAAGTTGTTCAGATTAAAATTTGTCGCTAACATTATCAGAAGTGGGATTTTGAACCCGAGTCCTGTGGTGTTTTGCGTGATAAAGACATATTGCGTAATTGTTGCATAATTGTTGTAATTATTGTGTAATACCTCTTTGTGTGTGTCCTTGAGATATTCGGGTGAGTACTCTAGCCTTATCGATTATAAAACTTTGATCGGTCGTCTTGTCTTGTCATACCTGTAAATCGATAATTATCATGGGCCGTGGTCGTAGCAAAAGTCGCAAAGACAAAAAACGTCGTCGTAGCTCAAGCCAGGAATCGAATAATTCCATCGCTACTACTATGCAAAGCAGCGTTGAGGAGCGCATTCGAGATCTTGAAAAGTTCGTGCGAGACGCGTCCTTCAGGGGAAGCACGCCTCCACCGCGACGGCGTGACTCATCTCGCTATACAGGACAGATAAGTGGTGTTGCTGAATTTAATGGCGCTGCGGAGGGAATGACGAGTACGCGTTGGTTACAAAGAATCGATGCGATCGGCGATTTATATGATTGGGATGATCGCGCGCGTATATTTTGTATGACTGCACGATTAACAGGTAATGCAAAATCATGGTACGAATGTCAGACAGAGATAGGTGAAAGCTGGATAGAATGGAAGCAAAAACTGACGCTTGCTTTTCCCGCCGGTATTGGAATCGCTGCGAAGTTAAAGGAATTTATAAATGACGAAAGAAAACAAGGGCAAGATTTAATTTCATTTTATTACTCTAAACTACGATTGGGCCAGTTCTGTGATTTACCAGACCATGTTATAGCTGATGTCATCGTCGCGACTGTAAACGACAATGTTATAGGATCGAGTGCACGTGCAGCTGGTTGTGTAAACACAACTGGTTTATTAACATTTTTATCGAAGCTTGAAAATTCCAATTCTAACCCGTCAAAAGTAAACTTTAAACAACCTGCACCGGAATTATCTGAACAACGCCAACTAACTTGTTTTAATTGTAAACAGCCAGGTCATAAAGCTGCTTTCTGCAGGGCTAATACGTCGCAACCCTTAACTAAAAGTAAACAATGTTCTCATTGCAATCGCATAGGCCATACGGTAGAAACGTGTTATCGAGCCAATGACAATGAAAATAGGCCCATGAGAACTATAACGATTACTTCAGACGATTTTAAAAATCACACTACAGCGGGAAATAATCAGGTAGACAGACAGGCGCGATTTTCGTTGTTACGGGAAAAGGCTAGAGTAGGGTGCGAGAAAATGAAAGCGCGACATGATAAGAACCGGTTGGAGGCGCGACAATTCAAAGTAGGAGATAGGGTTATGGTGGAGCGAACACCTATGGTCAAGGGAATCAAGAGTGGAAAATTGGTGCAGAGGTACATTGGACCTGTAGCTGTCACACATTGTTTGGCCAATGATCGTTATGCTGTAAAATCTCTGTCAGAGGATCGTAGACGGTTCAAAGGCGTGGTGGCCAGCGACCGGATGAAACCATTCCGTAGTCAAACCATGGATGACTAGTAAAAGTGAGTCAATAAGAATTTTGATATGAGATTGAGCTGTTGAGAGTAGTATGGTTGATAAGGTGTGGATGTGTTATTTACTGTTATTGCTTCTGGTCAAATTATATTGGAATAATTGGTAACATGCCTGGTGTACCCTCTGAACACTGCCGGACGACATGCCGTGGGTGCCTCTGAGCGTGGCGGAGTGTCATGGTTGGTGGCCTCTGAGTACCCTGTGATATAACCGTTTGTTCTCCAAGCAGGAAATACATGGTGTTAGAAACTCCTGGTCAGTCTTGCGTGAGCCCACATGTTTCGAGGTCTTGCGTGAGTCCACGGAAACTCTGAATTCGCTGTGGGAAACAGAAACTCTGAGCTTCTTCGTTGATCGACCTGAGACTTGTGTGAGTCCACTGTGGTTGCCAATCGTTGTGACGCGTGGAAACTCTGAGACTCTGGCTCGCTCCGATTGTTGATCGACCTGAGACTTGTGTGAGTCCACTGTGGTTGCCAATCGTTGTAACTCGTGGAAACTCTTGAGACTCTGGCTCGCTCCGATCGTTGATCGACTTGAGACTTGTGTGAGTCCACTGTGGTTGCCAATCGTTGTGACTCGTGGAAACTCTGAGACTCTGGCTCGCTCCGACCAAGTTTGCGTGAGTCTGTTTTGAATTTGTGTGAGTCTGTGGAAACTCTGAGTCCTTGGCTAACTTGATGGAAACTCTGAGCATTGCGTGAGTCTAACAAGCGATAGTTTAGAGAAATGAATAGGGTAGCGAGTTGACTTTTGCCGCTAATAATAGGAACGATACTGTAATTAATTTTGAGTTTCAGGCCCGGGACGTGCCATAAGCAGGACGGCCGAGTGTTAGGAAATCCTAGAATTGGTCCGCTTCTGTTGTGTGGGCGTCTGGAGTCCGCGCAACTGGAAGGGGGGAAGCATTCAGGGTATAGCAGCGAAGAACGCGGGAGCCTTGGCGATACCGAGTGTAGAACTCTTTTAATTATTATTTGTGTAAAGTTAATTGAATAAAGTTTAAGTTGTTCAGATTAAAATTTGTCGCTAACAGTACTTACAGTTTTTTGTGGTCTACAAATTTTCTGAAGGCGTCGCCTTGTTGACTTTTCTCAGATCAATGGGTAAATCCGATTACAGCGTTGGTAAGCTTTTCTCTTGCTCAGTCTCGCTCTTCTTCCTTCTACGTTCTTATACTTACTTCATTTTATTTTTAGTCTGCCTTTATTTCGTTTATGTCCACATAATAGTTATTTATTGTATAAGTGTCTTAGGAAGTATTTTATCCACGCAAGAATGTTTAAACGCGAGAACGAAGTTCGAGCATTTAATTTTCTTCAGTGGATAAAATACAACTAAGACACGTATGCAATACAACGTTTTATCCACAAACAGACCAGAAAGTGGCGTTTTTAAATGAATATTTTGGAAAAAAATTATTTTGACATTTTGAACTGACTTTTGTCATACGTGTTGCTATAGATTTACCATTGTTTTAATTATAAGACCTATGTGTTTTATTAATATCATAAGACATCTCTTAATAGTGGAATTATGACCTTATAATACACTGGTTGTGGATAAAAACATTTAACTGTAGTAATTAATGAACTCACAAAAGATGATAGTACTATAAAAGAAGTTTAAAATTTCACATGAAAACGCACACTGGAGAAAAGCCTTTTAAATGTGACTTGTGTAGGAAAAACTTAAAAATGGTATCTTCAGTGTAGAAAAAGGTGCTCTATATAGAAAAAAAATAAAGATTCATTCGCTTTTTTTTATTACAATTTTATTTCTAACAGTTTATAAATATGAAAAGTTTTGACAAATTTTCTGATAGGTACTAATACCTATTATAAAAAATATTTCTATTTCATTGTCTGTTCTTCAGTCCGCACAAATTATTGCTAAATAACAAAATGTTTACATTTTTATCAGAATCTCGTTCTTTTTGTTATTTTCTTATTTAATTAAAGAACACTTAAAATTATTATGGACCTAACAGAGCTGGTGGAAGCTGCGGATATATGGGATTACCTCTTAATACCAAACGATTTAAGTTTTCAACCCCTCTTAAGCCATTAGCTTTGAAAGTACTGATTTGATTGTCATTTATAGTTAATTCCTCTAATTTTGGGGCTCCATTAAAATTATCTGCATGAATAATTGTAATACTATTCCTATGGAGAAAGAGTTTAAGCAATTCTGAAAGTCCTTCCCGGTCCTTCCAAAGCTTCCACTTGAAAATCGTTGATTTGGTTGTTAACTCTGTTAACTCTGATAACTTTTAAAATTACCTTTGCGGATACCAGTAAGATTATTGTTGTTTATAAATAAGTTACAATCCTTTAAAATGTCAAGTTCGATGCTTTCTAGTTGATTATTATCCAAATCCATTAATTTTACGGTTGGTAGTCCTTTAAAGGTATCGTTATGGATTATTTTAAGACGATTTGTATTTAAATACAAATCATTCAGACTTTTTAATCCTGTAAAGTTATTAGGATGAATAAAATTCAAATGGTTGTTACTTAGGAATAAGGTCAGGAGGGTGTCTAAAGCCTAAACACGTTTTCTTCTATAACGGAGATTTGATTTTTGTTTAAATCTAAATATTTTAATCTTGATAAATCTTTAAAGGTATCTGTGTGGATAGATGAGATATTATTTTTATTTACAATTAATGTCCGTAATTTTTTTAAGCCCTTAAAAGCGTTAGGTTGAAGATCTTTGATTTTATTGGTGTCTGAGTTTATGGTGATTAGGTCTGGTAGATCTTTAAAGACACCGTTTTGGATAAGGGTTATATTATTATTCGTTAAAAATACTTCTTCCAGTTGTAACAAACCTCTAAATCCGTCATTTTGAATTTGTTTTATTTGATTGTGATTCAAGACAAGGTAAGTTAATTCGGGTGTTCCCCTAAAGTTATCGTTAGAAAATACGGTAATTCTATTGTTGTTTAAAAATAAAGTACCAAGCTTTGATAAACCATTAAAACTACCAACTTGTACGGTTTTTATTTGGTTATTGCTTAAATCAGGCTCTTCTAATGCAGGAAGCCATTTAAAAAGGTCCTTACACTCTACTGATTTAAGAAAGCAGTGATAGCAAAGTTTTTTTTCCTGTATTTGAACAAAAATCGTATTTTTTATTAAATTTAAGGTAAGTGTATTTTATCTTTAAAAAAATTTAGCCATTTGTAATTTTTGTCATACATTTGTCAATTGTCCAACAAAAAGATGCCGAATCCCAATCGGTATATAATGATTATTGTCTTGAAGTGCCTAAATAAATGAAATAAATTAAATTTTGTTATAATTTTAGGTTAATAAAGATGAGTTATAAATAGATATCAAAGTGGTAGTGAAAAACGAAAGAAGAGGAAACTGAAAGAAAATGAAACAGAAAAGCAGAAAAATGCAATGTTGATGTACCTTGAAACGGCAGCGGTAGGAAAGAAACAAGTAACATCTAGTTCCAATGAAGTTGAGGAAGTTAATCCTTCTCTTGTTGCTCTTTCAACGGCTTCGGCTTCAACCAGTAACACAAGCTTCATCGAAGACGATGGCAATGTGAATGAGGACTTTACTTCTCAGGAAGATGAAATGACCTTTCGTCAAGAAACTCGAGACCTAGCAAATTGGCCGAAGAATATAAGTTTAGATTTTCAGGAACATTTTATTAAAAACAGACCAGAACAAAACATGGACAAAAGAAGTGGATGTTCAAAACAGTCTGACGGCAAAATAACTAGATTGTTACAAAATTCAGCATTATACAAAGTTAAGGTAAACGGCGAAAAAGTTTTCCCCAAATCTGGCTCTGTTTACTGTTATGTGTGTAAACTGTTTTCGAAAAAAAGTATAAGTCTTAGTACGGATGGCTACAGTGATTGGAAAAATGTCACTCAGAGTTTAAAAAGCCACGAACGATCTTCTGAACACATAGCGTCCATCAGTACATTAGTTAGTAGAAGCCGCATAGAAAGAAGAATAGATACTGAAATGGAGAAAGCGTACCTACTAAAAAGAAAAAGACTATTGGAGAAATGTTCTGTTAAGGGTGGTCGCTGCCATTAAATTTTTAACAAAAAATGGTTTAGCATTTTATGGTTCTACAACGGAACTTTTTACCAAGGGAAATGGAAATTTTTTGAGTTCATTGGAATTCCTTAGTGAGTTTGACCCGTTTTTAGCTGGACATCTTCAAAAATATGGTAATCCGGGAAGTGGACATGTTAGCTATCTTTCATCAGCCATTTGCAATGAATTTATCAATCGCCTTGCAAAGGAGGTAAAAAATTTAATGATGGCGGAACTGCAAACGGCCAAATACTTTTCCATCATTGTCGATTCGACACCAGATATTTCTCACATCGAACAATTAACTGTTATTATAAGATATGTTTTACCTAATGGCCTGCCAGTAGAAAGATTTTTAGGTTTTGTGCCAATTTTTTCTCATACTGCAGAAAACTTATCAACTGTTCTACAGACTAAATTGGAAGATCTCGAAATCTCGATGTCTGGGAAATATAACGGATTGCAGGCAAAAATAAAAGAAAAGTCGAAAACTGCGCATTTCGTACCATGTTCTAGTCATTCTTTGAATTTAGTCGGTAATAGTGCTGCCGAAAGTTGTTCAGAAGCAGCCGAGGAAGCAGCTAGGTATTTTGAAAATGTACAGTGTCTATACAATTTTTTTTCGGCATCTACTCATAGATGGAGTATACTTCAAAAATGCCTAGAAATGCTAAAACCTAAACCACCAATGGTTAAAAAAATATGTGATACAAGATGGTCGGCTAGAGCTGATGCTATAAAATATATTGCTCTTGGGTTTAATGAGATACAATTAGCTTTAAGACAGTTAAATGAAGATCCCAATCAAAAAAGTTCAACCAGAACAGAAGCTGAGGATTTACTTCGCAAAACAGAGACATTCGAATTTAGCCTCATGACGATAATTTGGAAGAGAATTTTGGACAGGATCAATGCCACCAGTAAATCTTTGCAAAACATTGAAATAAATTTAAGTGCAACTTGTAGACTGTAAAATACTTTAATTGAATTTGTAAAGTGCTTTAGAGACCAGTTTGAAGAAATAGAAGAAGCCAAAAACATGCAGCCAAATACCTTGTATAAGAATGAGATTTCAAGAGTTCGCAAGAGAAAACAATTTTTTGATGAAGGGCCTGCACAAGATACTACTTTAAGTAGTTCTGAGAATTTCAAAATTAATAGTTTTTTCCCCATATCTGATAAATTAATCACGGAATTAAAAATGAGAATGAAATCGTATGATTGTGTAAACGAAGTTTTTGGTGTTTCTTTGCTGAACCTTCAGTTGAATGTTTTAAATTGAGTATAAAAAAGTGGAGGTGCAAACCTCCCCTGGACTTTCCCATACTAAAAATAAACATTCGTTTTTGGTATTCATTATTGTTCGCCACAACCGATAAACTTAAGGTGGCAAGTCTACATGCTATTTGGCCATAAGAACAAACAACGATTAGAATTAAAAAATACGTAATCCCCAGCTACGAAAATTACACAGATTGTTACTGAAATCTTCTTGAGTAACATATTGAAAAATGGGAGGCAAAATACAATTTCTAAATTAATCATAAAATAAATAATGCATCAGTGCATATTGTATAAATTATCTGGGGATGAGTGAATAAATAATATACATGTACTACTGAAATTAGAATATGTCATTTAGACAAAGAATCTAATCAAGTACCATCTAAAATCGAATTGTTTAGTAAAAGTTTAAACATTATTAATCGTTGGTAAGTTATCCCCATAAGACTCAATGTAAATTGTATTTAAGATTGGTGATAATAGATGGCGACGTAATGACACGCGAGACAAGCGCTTCGAAACTTTTGAAAAACTGTACTGCTTCAATTTGCGGAGAAGTAAATTTTGGCTACGTATACTGTCGTTTCCATCAGTTTCTGTGCTCCGTGTAGTATTCTCTCTCTGTTTACGCCCAATTGCTCTATACTAAAGACAGAGTGAGGGTCAGCGATAGGAACAAACGAATGTTTTATGCTTTATGTTTTGCTAGGAATGTGCTTGATAGCAAATAAATCGTCACAATAAAGAGACCACTAAAAATAAAAATTCATTTTTTCTACATATCGATGGGATTTTGACAGAACATCGTAAGCGACATTTTCTCATTTTTTCGTTTTTTTTACTTTCCCATACCACCACTGGTACCTATAGGGGAAGTATTGATATCATGAAATTTTCGAAATTGAGATTTTCACGGAAATGGGTGTTTTGGACCCCCAGGAACCCAAAAAAGTGGTCTAGAAAAAATGTCTGTCTGTGGGTGGGTGGGTGTGTATGTATGTATGTAACGCCTCTAACGCAAAAACTAGTGAATCGATTTTGATGAAATTTTAAATGAAGGGGTATATCGAAAATTCATCGACAAAATAAGCTTTTCAAAAAAATCCGAAACCGGAAGCGGAAGTTAGACATGTTTTTTTGGTAGCATTTTTTTCAGAAGCGGAATTTTGAAAATCTGAGTAGGGGATATGAAAGAAGACCATAATGTAAGGAAAACAGTTTTTTGCCGGACTCTTTAACTTCAAAATGGCGGCCGCTATGAATTTTTCATAATTTCGACTTTAATGCCCTATAACTCAAAAACCAGCTATCTGATTAGGTTCCGCAACAACTTGTTTGAAAGGCCTTTGGCGGTACTACACCATGAAATAAATCTATTTGGTAAATCCAAAAACGGTCGCAACAGCGGCGCTCTTCCAAAAATTTTGAAATTTTTGAAAAATTATTACAAAGAAACTGGCCACAGGATTTTGCTTACATTTTCTATACTTATTAAGCTCGGTATTAGCTACATTTTTGTTTTTTGATGAATGCCAGAAAGTCTTTTTAAAAATTGTGCCGAAACTTGCGAATTAAAAGTCTGCGCATTCGCAATTTAGGAAATGTACGACACTGAGGTGAAGAAATATGTGACATCATGTAAACTAGGATCCTTAATGTAAACATTGGAAAAACGCTCAAAACTACTTTCTAATAGTTCTCACCAAGTTGCGTGCTATGCGAGCGGCAAAATGTGCTATGCAAGCGGCAAAATGTGCCGACTCGTTTTGATGGAGGTAAAACGATACACCTGACATCTATCGAGCCGTATTATAAACTTTTGAAAATTTTCACACCTTAACTTGAAAATTAGTATATGGAAAATTAACACAAGTGCCGATTGTGTTCATCTGCGCATGTGTGATTATTTATATTCATAGGCTGCTAGGATTAGCCGGCGACAAGGAATTCCCGTCCCGCGCATAGTCACTTGAACATATCGGCACTTACAAATTTCACCCTACACTGTTTTAAAGTTCAAAATTCACGAATTTCTCATTAACCGTACATTTTAGCCATATGAACACCTTATACTATGTGATAGACAATTTAATTTTGCATTCAATTATATAATAATATATAGGGTGTTTCATTTAAAATAACAAAGTTGCTTATTGTACTGTGAAAACAAAACACCCTGTATACGTGATATAAATTTAGAAAAATGTAAATTTATATACTGAACACCTTTTATAATTAAACTTTTTTCATATTTTGACTAATAAAGGCGCTATAGGAACATCAATTTTCGATTTTCAAAACCTCGTAGAGGGCGCCACAGTGGAATTATGGCGTTCATCAAAAAACAAAAATGTAGCTAATACCAAGCTGCATACGTATAGAAAATTTAAACAAATTCCTTAGACCAGTTTCTTTGTAATAATTTTTCAAAAATTTCAAAATTTTTGGAAGAGCGCCGTTGCGACCGTTTTTGGATTTAGTAAATAATTTTTTTTCTTGGTGTAGTACAGCCAAAGGGCTTTCAAACAAGTTGTTGCGGAACCTGATCAGATAACTGGTTTTTGAGTTACGGGGCGTTAAAGTCGAAATTTTGAAAAATTCATAGCGACCGCCATTTTGAAGTTAGAGAGTACGGTAAAAAACTGTTTCCCTTGAATTATGCCCTTCTTTCATATCCCTTACTCAGATTTTCAAAATTCCGCTTCTGAAAAAAATTATACCAAAAAAACATGTCTAACTTCCGCTTCCGGTTTCGGATTTTTTTGAAAAGCTTATTTTGTCGATGAATTTTCGATATACCCCTTCATTTAAAATTTCATCAAAATCGGTTCACTAGTTTTTGCGTTACAGGCGTTACATACACACACACACACACACACACACACACCCACCCACCCACCCACCCACCCACCCACAGACAGACATTTTTTCTAGACCACTTTTTTAGGCTCCTGGGGGTCCAAAACGCCCATTTCCGTGAAAATCTCGATTTCGAAAATTTTCATGATATCAATACTTCCCTATACCAGTAGTGGTATGGGAAAGTAAAAATATAGAACATTTATATAATATGGATGTGGATGTTAATGATGATTTGGTGGATGAACTTGTGCAATTTAAAGACCTATGCAAATCAAATAACATTTCTAAGGACCTACAAAAAATGCTACAGTTTTTAATTGACGCCAATATTTTGTCTACTTTTTCAAATCTTGAAATATTGTTGCGTTTATAATTTAACAATTCTTATAGAGTAATATGCATCCAGCGAGAGATCATTTTCTATCTTAAAACGAGTAAAATCCTATTTAAGAAACTCGGTAAATGAAGAAAATCTTTCATCCTTAGGAATTTTAAATGTTGAAAGCGATATGCTAGATAAGTTAGATATAAAAAATAGTTATTTGTTTAACAAGGCAGAAAAGTAGCAGATTTACTGACGCAGCTGGCTTCGCCTCAGCTGTGAAACCAGTCAAGGCAGTAAATCTGCATTTCTGCCGTGTTGAACATATAATTTTTTCTCCGATTGTTTACATTTAACATTAATTTAATGATTATTTTTAATATTTTTTGTGCTATTAGTATCAGCAAGCATCTGTTGCTATGCAGTTCTTATTGGTTTGGTTGCTATGAAAAAACATATTTCAGAAATGTCATTCTATTTGTTGTGAATAGAATAGTTTAATCTTGTTAATTCGTAAATATTAATTAATTTATAATAATATTTACAATGGAAAATGACGAAGAAATGTTCACCGCATCCGAAATTAAAGAAATCGTGAAAAATATGGAACTTAAATTTAATTAATAAAATTTCAAATTTATTTGTTTTTCCGCAACCGACTCAAAAGTGATCACTTTTGATACCAAAAACGGACAGTGAAGTTGATGTTTTTGTTATTAGTAAAAAAATGTGTGTGTTGCTAGGCAACACTTTTAGTTCCTAAGAAGTAAAAGTACTTTTACTTCCTAGGAACTTTTACTTTTCACTTTTTTGGTTAAGATTTTGGTTTGTTATGTGAATAACATTTATTTAAGAAAAACAGTACAAAGATATTAGACAAAGAATTTTCTGTAAATATTTAAATAGCTATCTCCCATCACAGTAAATGATCTAGCCTTATTAGTTTTAGTGTTAGGATCTTAGGAATTTTAATCAGTAAGACTGATTTAAGATCTTCAATATCATTAATCTTTAAATGTAGTAACTCGTCGCAGGGACAAGCTCCAGCAACACCCAAAATTAATATAACCTACAAACGTCAAAATTTAATTATCGTAAAATATTCGATTTTAAAACTAAAACACACCTTCATCATCAAGTATTGCTTATTAGGAGCACACTTCAAGAATCGATCCACCTGTTCTTTACTAAGAATTCTCGATTTCTTCGGTGTGTAGTCATTATTTTCTTTTTTTAAATAGGCACGGAGTTTTGAAAATTTTTCGATATTTACCCCATTTTTTAAACTTAATGTTGCCTTCAACATTGAATATTGCGCCCAAAGAGTAGAAGCCTTCATTTTAGTGGACAATTCGGAAAAGTACGCTAATAGTAGATACCACGCTTTCCGTGTACGATTTTACGGTTTTCTCGTTACACCAATTTAAAAATTTGTTGTAGCCACCTTCGTATACTTCTCGAGATTTATTGGGCAGAAGATTTGATACAACTTCTTTTGCACGGTCTAAAATTTCTGGTGGTGTATCTTCGTTACCATTATCTTGTTCAAACATTTTCGTTGGTTTGGCTGGGTTTGACAGAATAAATAAAATTGAAAACAAAAGCTAAGAAGACTTGATTTTAGTAGTAGTAGTAGTGTTCTCTAATTCCTCGCATCTTAATTTTATTATGTTGAATCCGGTTGTTCCGGTTGCGGAAAAAATAGTATGTTTCATTCGGATGAAAAGTGACTTCTTTTGACTCGCAATTTTGCATCCGTTCGGCTACGCTACGCTTCGCCTCACAAATGCAAAATTTGCTCGTCAAAAAAAGTGACACTTTTCATCCTAATAAAACAATCTACTATTTTCGCAGCAACCTGATTTTGAATGCTACTGTCAGCAAAAAAGATCACTTTTGCCTAGGCAGCAAATGTGGAACTTTGGAGACAGTCGAATGTCAGTCAAAGCATGCTTTTACTGTCAATCGGAGAACAAATAATTAATAACTTTTCCGAAATTAAAGTGCGCAAAAAAAATTTTTAGTTAGGTTCCTATAACTAGTTATTCTTATCAGTAACATAATGCATCCGATAAAGGACGTCAATATATGTATGACGAATTGCTAAAAGATTTTTCCGAGTTGAAGTTTAGTGTTGAATCAAAATATATTAAATTTTGTTTTTAAATATAGGTATATATTTTTTATTTTATTTCATTGTTCTTACACCTGTTTGGTACTCCTTTCACTCGAATACGGGGCCTGAAATTTGCTAGCTGAGCCTAGGGCCCAACTCAGTTAAAAATAGGCACTGTTAATAATGGATACACCGGTGCATATTAAAGATTATATTCAAAGCACCACAGTGGCTCAGATAGGTAATCGTATTTGTAAAATTTTGCTAATTTATTTGTTTGATCCTCCCCGACCGCGATGCACAAATTTGACTTTGACAGATTGAGCCGATGCTGCCAACCAAACAAGCGGATAGCCCTCACATTTGTGCTACAAACAGCTGAATACACAAGTCCACTGGGTTTTTGTGAAAAATAATTCTCAAACTGCAACTAACCTAAAGCTCGAGGGGCGCCCAACTAGTCTTTGCAAAAAGTCTTTGCTTTAGGTTAGTTGCAATTTGAGAATTAATTTTTACAAAAACCCAGTGGACTTGTGTATTCAGCTGTTTGTAGCACAAATGTGAGGGCTATCCGCTTGTGCCAACCAATAACCTACATTCCTACTTTTTGCCAGCCCAGGCCCGAGAAACCTTTGTTTTTGTCAAAATTTTTTTTAGTAAGGATATAAAAATATTATCATATAATATAATACAACAAGACCTTGTATTTTTACCGGAAAATTTAAGTAGTAGTTCCCGAAACATTTTTGCTAGGTCAAGCACGAAAGCACAATGCATTCAAAAACACGAGTGTGTCAACACGAGTGGTTTTTTCGGTTCTATATTGTGCTTGCTTTATAGCAAGAATGTTAAGAGCACTACTGCTGAAATTTGCCATGAGAGAAATAGGTACAAGGCCGAGTTATATTTAACAAGGCAAAATCTCGAATATGTAATCAAAAAATAATAAACAGTGAAACTGTTAGTAAACAACACCCTATCAACAAGTAGACAAAATACTATAGCAAAGGTATTGACAACGGGTTTTTTTTATCACAGGAAGCCGTCTTTTTAAACAGGAAGGGGCATTTTTATCGGACCAAGAGCATTTATTGCGAAAAATGGAATCCTATTGGTTGACGTGTCGGGTGTTGCTTAGTACCTAACGAATGTTAAATGTATCAATGTATGAGTGATTTTGTCAGCTTAAAAAGAGAAAAACAATGGCCATCCAATGCGATAATCAAATATAGGTACATGTATCCATTTAAAAAAAATGTCGATGAGGTTACTACAAAAAATGACTAACGCAAAATTTTTTTGAAGGATATCTTGAAATACGCGCCATAATTTAAATTGCTGTATCTGTCTGAGCGTTTTCCAAAAAAAAAAAAATAATATTTCGGGAGATATTGAATTTGTTCCAAACTTTATTCGCACACTGTATAATGATCTATGGGTGTTTCATTTAAAATATCAAAGTTGCTTATTGTACTGTGAAAAGCAAACACTCTGTATACCTGATATAAATTTAGGAGAATGTAGATCTATATGCTGAACTGAACAACTTTTATATTTAAACTTATTTCATATTTTGACTAATAAAGAGGGTATAGGAAATGTATCTAATACATACCTACATGCATAACTGTAAAAAATTAAAAAAAAACGTGCGGCCAATCTTTTTCTAGTAATTTATCAAAAATTTAAAAATTATTGGAAAAGCGCCGATGAGACAGTTTTTGGATTCTCCAAATTAAGTTTTTTTCATTAAATTTCCTTGTTTGTATTAGAGATAGTATTTTAGCTCTCCTAATTAGTATGTAGTATCTTATCTGCCAAGACCCACAAGTAAAAGTCAATCAATTTAATTCCTAAAACTGGTAGAGCTCATTCCTGTGGCTCATTCGTGTTGTAACCTTCGCCGCAAAATAATGTCCAACCTTCACTTTTCAAAGCTTGTTCTATACGCGATGATCCACTGGTAAGATTGAATTTTTCCTTTATATTTTATTATTTTCTCTATTTTTAATTAATTCTTCTTAGCGTATTGGGTTTAGAAGGCCCTGCTTTGTATCAAGTGACCGATCCTGTAGATCATGGCGAAGGCCCAACTTGGGATAGCAGAACCGGACTATTATATTTTGTAGATATTTTCGCGGGACGAGTTTTAAGTTACGATCCTTTAACATCGGAAACAAATGCTATTTCCTTTGATGGCACGGTTACTCCAGTTATCCCTTCAAAATCAGATCCTCATTTATTAATAGTTGGTGTAAACAGATCTGTACTTGCTGTTGAATGGGATGGCAAGGGACAAATAGGAGCTACCCAAAAATTGACAACAGTTTCTAAACAATTTCCAACAAGCCGATTTAATGATGGTAAAGCAGATAAAGCAGGAAGATTATGGTTTGGTAAGTTTATTAGAAGGATTTGTTCTTGAATAAATTGCATGTCACGTTTTTCTGCTCCGGTGAAGCCGAAATTTTAATTATTGTAGCAGAAAAAGGGAAAACTTTTAAGTGCAAGATTAAACAGACGAAACCCGGATGTTGTTTTCTTGCAATATTTTTTGATTACAATTATTATTCTGTAATTATAGGTCCGACCTTGTAAATATTTGCATTTAATTTCTTAGAAGTAGTCTATTAATAGTTCCAAATTATGTATCAAAATCGTGACGAACTATTAAGGAATACTTTTACATTCAGTCATAGGCGAAACTACGGGTGGTGCCGGGTGTGCCCGGGCACCACCTAAAGAAAGTAAAACTGAAAATGCAAGCGGCCTAAAAAACGGAAAGAGTATTTATTATGTCTTCGATACTTGATCTCAACAATATTTAAGGGGTCACCGGAAACTTACGTAATAGGTATATTAAATATTATAAAGACGACCGCTATCACTTTCGAGAATTTGCTCTAGTACGGTAATACGTCGCCGTAAGTATTAATTTCAGCATTTCGCCACCGCGTCGAAAATTACACCAATGCTTATGAATAGTAAATCGTTATTAGACTATTCAATATTGATTGCTGTAAGTATTTTGCCTTCTCAGTCTTCTTTTACACATTCGAAAACCCGCTTTGGATGTTGCAGTTTAAACTTTTAAGTCGAAAATTGATCGGTTTTTACTTTCCCATACCACCACTGGTATAGGGAAGTATTGATATCATGAAAATTTTTGAAATCGAGATTTTCGCGGAAATACGTATTTTGGGCCCCTAGGAACCCAAAAAGGTGGTCTAGAAAAATGTCTGTCTGTTGGTGGGTGTGGGTGTGTGTGTGTGTGTGGGTGGGTGTGTGTGTGTATGTGTATGTGTATGTAACGCCTCTAACGCAAAAACTAGTTAACCGATTTTGATGAAATTTTAAATGAAGGGGTATATCGAAAATTCATCGACAAAATAAGCTTTTCAAAAAAATCCGAAACCGGAAGCGGAAGTTAGACATGTTTTTTTGGTATCATTTTTTTCAGAAGCGGGATTTTGAAATTCTGAGTAGGGAATATGAAAGAAGGGCATAATTCAAGGGAAACAGTTTTTTACCGGACTCTCTAACTTCAAAATGGCGGTCGCTATGAATTTTTCAAAATTTCGACTTTAACGCCCCATAACTCAAAAACCTGTTATCTGATCAGGTTCCGCAACAACTTGTTTGAAAGCCCTTTGGCTCTACTACACCAAGAAAAATTATTTACTAAATCCAAGAACTGTCGCAACGGCGCTCTTCCAAAAATTTTGAAATTTTTGAAAAATTATTACAAAAAAACTGGTCTAAGGATTTTGTTTAAATTTTCCATACTTATGCAGCTTGGTATTAGCTACATTTTTGCTTTTTGATGAACGCCAGAATTCCACTGTGGCGCCCTCTACGAGATTTTGAAAATCGGAAATTGATGTTCCTATAGCGCCTTTATTAGTAGTCAAAATATGAAAGAAGTTTAAATATAAAAGTTATTTAGTATATAATTCTGCATTCTCTTCAATGTATATCACGTATACAGGGCGTTTGCTTTCCACAGTACAATAAACAACTTTGTTATTTTAAATGAAACACCCTGTATATTATTATATAATTGAATGCAAAATTGAATTGTCTATCACATAGTATAAGGTGTTCATATGGCTAAAATGTACGGTTAATGAAAAATTCGTGAATTTTGAATATTTAGGTTGAACTGTTGATGGAAACGGATCGAGCGTCGTAGCTCAAATTGCTTGGCGTCGTTGGAAAGGGCGTGGCTTGGCGAGTAAGAAAAACTTTGTTGCCGCCTTGCCGGTTAGGTTAGGTTCGGACATGAAAATGTTTTCTTGCACGGGCTTAGAAAAATTTTCGAAAAGCTTCCCCCATTTTTAGAATTGTCTGAAACGTCTTGAAAAGAAGTGTTGGAAAACAGTCGTAGCTTAAATTGCTCGACGGCGTTGGAAAGACGGATACCTCAATAGTCTACCTACCGAGTTTCAGCATCGTAGCTCAAAGGAAAAGGGAGTTATGAGCGAAACCCGACGATAGCCGATCTGATCCGAACGAGAACGGCACGTCGTAGCTTTAATTGCTCGACGGCGTTTGAAAGACGGAGACGTCAATAGTCTACCTACCGAGTTTCAGCATCGTAGCTCCAAGGATAAGGGAGTTATGAGCGAAACCCGATGTTAGCCGATCTGATCCGAACGAGAACGGCACGTCGTAGCTTAAATTGGTCGACGGCGTTGAAAAGACGGAGACGTCAATAGTCTACCTACCGAGTTTCAGCATCGTAGCTCCAAGGATAAGGGAGTTATGAGCGAAACCCGATGTTAGCCGATCTGATCCGAACGAGAACGGCACGTCGTAGCTTAAATTGCTCGACGGCGTTGAAAAGGCGGAGACGTCAATAGTCTACCTACCGAGTTTCAGCATCGTAGCTCAAAGGAAAAGGGAGTTATGAGCGAAACCCGACGTTAGCCGATCTGATCCGAACGAGAACGGCACGTCGTAGCTTTAATTGGTCGACGGCGTTGAAAAGACGGAGACGTCAATAGTCTACCTACCGAGTTTCAGCATCGTAGCTCCAAGGATAAGGGAGTTATGAGCGAAACCCGATGTTAGCCGATCTGATCCGAACGAGAACGGCACGTCGTAGCTTAAATTGCTCGACGGCGTTGAAAAGGCGGAGACGTCAATAGTCTACCTACCGAGTTTCAGCATCGTAGCTCAAAGGAAAAGGGAGTTATGAGCGAAACCCGACGTTAGCCGATCTGATCCGAACGAGAACGGCACGTCGTAGCTTTAATTGCTCGACGGCGTTTGAAAGACGGAGACGTCAATAGTCTACCTACCGAGTTTCAGCATCGTAGCTCCAAGGATAAGGGAGTTATGAGCGAAACCCGATGTTAGCCGATCTGATCCGAACGAGAACGGCACGTCGTAGCTTAAATTGCTCGACGGCGTTGAAAAGGCGGAGACGTCAATAGTCTACCTACCGAGTTTCAGCATCGTAGCTCAAAGGAAAAGGGAGTTATGAGCGAAACCCGACGTTAGCCGATCTGATCCGAACGAGAACGGCACGTCGTAGCTTTAATTGCTCGACGGCGTTTGAAAGACGGAGACGTCAATAGTCTACCTACCGAGTTTCAGCATCGTAGCTCCAAGGAAAAGGGAGTTATGAGCGAAACCCGACGTTAGCCGATCTGATCCGAACGAGAACGGCACGTCGTAGCTTTAATTGCTCGACGGCGTTTGAAAGACGGAGACGTCAATAGTCTACCTACCGAGTTTCAGCATCGTAGCTCCAAGGATAAGGGAGTTATGAGCGAGACCCGATGTTAGCCGATCTGATCCGAACGAGAACGGCACGTCGTAGCTTAAATTGGTCGACGGCGTTGAAAAGACGGAGACGTCAATAGTCTACCTACCGAGTTTCAGCATCGTAGCTCCAAGGATAAGGGAGTTATGAGCGAAACCCGATGTTAGCCGATCTGATCCGAACGAGAACGGCACGTCGTAGCTTAAATTGGTCGACGGCGTTGAAAAGACGGAGACGTCAATAGTCTACCTACCGAGTTTCAGCATCGTAGCTCCAAGGATAAGGGAGTTATGAGCGAAACCCGATGTTAGCCGATCTGATCCGAACGAGAACGGCACGTCGTAGCTTAAATTGCTCGACGGCGTTGAAAAGGCGGAGACGTCAATAGTCTACCTACCGAGTTTCAGCATCGTAGCTCCAAGGATAAGGGAGTTATGAGCGAAACCCGATGTTAGCCGATCTGACCCGAACGAGAACGGCACGTCGTAGCTTAAATTGCTCGACGGCGTTGAAAAGGCGGAGACGTCAATAGTCTACCTACCGAGTTTCAGCATCGTAGCTCAAAGGAAAAGGGAGTTATGAGCGAAACCCGACGTTAGCCGATCTGATCCGAACGAGAACGGCACGTCGTAGCTTTAATTGCTCGACGGCGTTTGAAAGACGGAGACGTCAATAGTCTACCTACCGAGTTTCAGCATCGTAGCTCCAAGGAAAAGGGAGTTATGAGCGAAACCCGACGTTAGCCGATCTGATCCGAACGAGAACGGCACGTCGTAGCTTTAATTGCTCGACGGCGTTTGAAAGACGGAGACGTCAATAGTCTACCTACCGAGTTTCAGCATCGTAGCTCCAAGGATAAGGGAGTTATGAGCGAAACCCGATGTTAGCCGATCTGATCCGAACGAGAACGGCACGTCGTAGCTTAAATTGGTCGACGGCGTTGAAAAGACGGAGACGTCAATAGTCTACCTACCGAGTTTCAGCATCGTAGCTCCAAGGATAAGGGAGTTATGAGCGAAACCCGATGTTAGCCGATCTGATCCGAACGAGAACGGCACGTCGTAGCTTAAATTGGTCGACGGCGTTGAAAAGACGGAGACGTCAATAGTCTACCTACCGAGTTTCAGCATCGTAGCTCCAAGGATAAGGGAGTTATGAGCGAAACCCGATGTTAGCCGATCTGATCCGAACGAGAACGGCACGTCGTAGCTTAAATTGCTCGACGGCGTTGAAAAGGCGGAGACGTCAATAGTCTACCTACCGAGTTTCAGCATCGTAGCTCCAAGGATAAGGGAGTTATGAGCGAAACCCGATGTTAGCCGATCTGATCCGAACGAGAACGGCACGTCGTAGCTTAAATTGGTCGACGGCGTTGAAAAGACGGAGACGTCAATAGTCTACCTACCGAGTTTCAGCATCGTAGCTCCAAGGATAAGGGAGTTATGAGCGAAACCCGATGTTAGCCGATCTGATCCGAACGAGAACGGCACGTCGTAGCTTAAATTGCTCGACGGCGTTGAAAAGGCGGAGACGTCAATAGTCTACCTACCGAGTTTCAGCATCGTAGCTCCAAGGATAAGGGAGTTATGAGCGAAACCCGATGTTAGCCGATCTGATCCGAACGAGAACGGCACGTCGTAGCTTAAATTGGTCGACGGCGTTGAAAAGACGGAGACGTCAATAGTCTACCTACCGAGTTTCAGCATCGTAGCTCCAAGGATAAGGGAGTTATGAGCGAAACCCGATGTTAGCCGATCTGATCCGAACGAGAACGGCACGTCGTAGCTTAAATTGCTCGACGGCGTTGAAAAGGCGGAGACGTCAATAGTCTACCTACCGAGTTTCAGCATCGTAGCTCCAAGGATAAGGGAGTTATGAGCGAAACCCGATGTTAGCCGATCTGATCCGAACGAGAACGGCACGTCGTAGCTTAAATTGGTCGACGGCGTTGAAAAGACGGAGACGTCAATAGTCTACCTACCGAGTTTCAGCATCGTAGCTCCAAGGATAAGGGAGTTATGAGCGAAACCCGATGTTAGCCGATCTGATCCGAACGAGAACGGCACGTCGTAGCTTAAATTGGTCGACGGCGTTGAAAAGACGGAGACGTCAATAGTCTACCTACCGAGTTTCAGCATCGTAGCTCCAAGGATAAGGGAGTTATGAGCGAAACCCGATGTTAGCCGATCTGATCCGAACGAGAACGGCACGTCGTAGCTTAAATTGGTCGACGGCGTTGAAAAGACGGAGACGTCAATAGTCTACCTACCGAGTTTCAGCATCGTAGCTCCAAGGATAAGGGAGTTATGAGCGAAACCCGATGTTAGCCGATCTGATCCGAACGAGAACGGCACGTCGTAGCTTAAATTGCTCGACGGCGTTGAAAAGGCGGAGACGTCAATAGTCTACCTACCGAGTTTCAGCATCGTAGCTCCAAGGATAAGGGAGTTATGAGCGAAACCCGATGTTAGCCGATCTGATCCGAACGAGAACGGCACGTCGTAGCTTAAATTGCTCGACGGCGTTGAAAAGGCGGAGACGTCAATAGTCTACCTACCGAGTTTCAGCATCGTAGCTCCAAGGATAAGGGAGTTATGAGCGAAACCCGATGTTAGCCGATCTGATCCGAACGAGAACGGCACGTCGTAGCTTAAATTGGTCGACGGCGTTGAAAAGACGGAGACGTCAATAGTCTACCTACCGAGTTTCAGCATCGTAGCTCAAAGGAAAAGGGAGTTATGAGCGAAACCCGACGTTAGCCGATCTGATCCGAACGAGAACGGCACGTCGTAGCTTTAATTGCTCGACGGCGTTTGAAAGACGGAGACGTCAATAGTCTACCTACCGAGTTTCAGCATCGTAGCTCCAAGGATAAGGGAGTTATGAGCGAAACCCGATGTTAGCCGATCTGATCCGAACGAGAACGGCACGTCGTAGCTTAAATTGCTCGACGGCGTTGAAAAGGCGGAGACGTCAATAGTCTACCTACCGAGTTTCAGCATCGTAGCTCAAAGGAAAAGGGAGTTATGAGCGAAACCCGACGTTAGCCGATCTGATCCGAACGAGAACGGCACGTCGTAGCTTTAATTGCTCGACGGCGTTTGAAAGACGGAGACGTCAATAGTCTACCTACCGAGTTTCAGCATCGTAGCTCCAAGGATAAGGGAGTTATGAGCGAAACCCGATGTTAGCCGATCTGATCCGAACGAGAACGGCACGTCGTAGCTTAAATTGCTCGACGCCGTTGAAAAGGCGGAGACGTCAATAGTCTACCTACCGAGTTTCAGCATCGTAGCTCAAAGGAAAAGGGAGTTATGAGCGAAACCCGACGTTAGCCGATCTGATCCGAACGAGAACGGCACGTCGTAGCTTTAATTGCTCGACGGCGTTTGAAAGACGGAGACGTCAATAGTCTACCTACCGAGTTTCAGCATCGTAGCTCCAAGGAAAAGGGAGTTATGAGCGAAACCCGACGTTAGCCGATCTGATCCGAACGAGAACGGCACGTCGTAGCTTTAATTGCTCGACGGCGTTTGAAAGACGGAGACGTCAATAGTCTACCTACCGAGTTTCAGCATCGTAGCTCCAAGGATAAGGGAGTTATGAGCGAGACCCGATGTTAGCCGATCTGATCCGAACGAGAACGGCACGTCGTAGCTTAAATTGGTCGACGGCGTTGAAAAGACGGAGACGTCAATAGTCTACCTACCGAGTTTCAGCATCGTAGCTCCAAGGATAAGGGAGTTATGAGCGAAACCCGATGTTAGCCGATCTGATCCGAACGAGAACGGCACGTCGTAGCTTAAATTGGTCGACGGCGTTGAAAAGACGGAGACGTCAATAGTCTACCTACCGAGTTTCAGCATCGTAGCTCCAAGGATAAGGGAGTTATGAGCGAAACCCGATGTTAGCCGATCTGATCCGAACGAGAACGGCACGTCGTAGCTTAAATTGCTCGACGGCGTTGAAAAGGCGGAGACGTCAATAGTCTACCTACCGAGTTTCAGCATCGTAGCTCCAAGGATAAGGGAGTTATGAGCGAAACCCGATGTTAGCCGATCTGACCCGAACGAGAACGGCACGTCGTAGCTTAAATTGCTCGACGGCGTTGAAAAGGCGGAGACGTCAATAGTCTACCTACCGAGTTTCAGCATCGTAGCTCAAAGGAAAAGGGAGTTATGAGCGAAACCCGACGTTAGCCGATCTGATCCGAACGAGAACGGCACGTCGTAGCTTTAATTGCTCGACGGCGTTTGAAAGACGGAGACGTCAATAGTCTACCTACCGAGTTTCAGCATCGTAGCTCCAAGGAAAAGGGAGTTATGAGCGAAACCCGACGTTAGCCGATCTGATCCGAACGAGAACGGCACGTCGTAGCTTTAATTGCTCGACGGCGTTTGAAAGACGGAGACGTCAATAGTCTACCTACCGAGTTTCAGCATCGTAGCTCCAAGGATAAGGGAGTTATGAGCGAAACCCGATGTTAGCCGATCTGATCCGAACGAGAACGGCACGTCGTAGCTTAAATTGGTCGACGGCGTTGAAAAGACGGAGACGTCAATAGTCTACCTACCGAGTTTCAGCATCGTAGCTCCAAGGATAAGGGAGTTATGAGCGAAACCCGATGTTAGCCGATCTGATCCGAACGAGAACGGCACGTCGTAGCTTAAATTGGTCGACGGCGTTGAAAAGACGGAGACGTCAATAGTCTACCTACCGAGTTTCAGCATCGTAGCTCCAAGGATAAGGGAGTTATGAGCGAAACCCGATGTTAGCCGATCTGATCCGAACGAGAACGGCACGTCGTAGCTTAAATTGCTCGACGGCGTTGAAAAGGCGGAGACGTCAATAGTCTACCTACCGAGTTTCAGCATCGTAGCTCCAAGGATAAGGGAGTTATGAGCGAAACCCGATGTTAGCCGATCTGATCCGAACGAGAACGGCACGTCGTAGCTTAAATTGGTCGACGGCGTTGAAAAGACGGAGACGTCAATAGTCTACCTACCGAGTTTCAGCATCGTAGCTCCAAGGATAAGGGAGTTATGAGCGAAACCCGATGTTAGCCGATCTGATCCGAACGAGAACGGCACGTCGTAGCTTAAATTGCTCGACGGCGTTGAAAAGGCGGAGACGTCAATAGTCTACCTACCGAGTTTCAGCATCGTAGCTCCAAGGATAAGGGAGTTATGAGCGAAACCCGATGTTAGCCGATCTGATCCGAACGAGAACGGCACGTCGTAGCTTAAATTGGTCGACGGCGTTGAAAAGACGGAGACGTCAATAGTCTACCTACCGAGTTTCAGCATCGTAGCTCCAAGGATAAGGGAGTTATGAGCGAAACCCGATGTTAGCCGATCTGATCCGAACGAGAACGGCACGTCGTAGCTTAAATTGCTCGACGGCGTTGAAAAGGCGGAGACGTCAATAGTCTACCTACCGAGTTTCAGCATCGTAGCTCCAAGGATAAGGGAGTTATGAGCGAAACCCGATGTTAGCCGATCTGATCCGAACGAGAACGGCACGTCGTAGCTTAAATTGGTCGACGGCGTTGAAAAGACGGAGACGTCAATAGTCTACCTACCGAGTTTCAGCATCGTAGCTCCAAGGATAAGGGAGTTATGAGCGAAACCCGATGTTAGCCGATCTGATCCGAACGAGAACGGCACGTCGTAGCTTAAATTGGTCGACGGCGTTGAAAAGACGGAGACGTCAATAGTCTACCTACCGAGTTTCAGCATCGTAGCTCCAAGGATAAGGGAGTTATGAGCGAAACCCGATGTTAGCCGATCTGATCCGAACGAGAACGGCACGTCGTAGCTTAAATTGGTCGACGGCGTTGAAAAGACGGAGACGTCAATAGTCTACCTACCGAGTTTCAGCATCGTAGCTCCAAGGATAAGGGAGTTATGAGCGAAACCCGATGTTAGCCGATCTGATCCGAACGAGAACGGCACGTCGTAGCTTAAATTGCTCGACGGCGTTGAAAAGGCGGAGACGTCAATAGTCTACCTACCGAGTTTCAGCATCGTAGCTCCAAGGATAAGGGAGTTATGAGCGAAACCCGATGTTAGCCGATCTGATCCGAACGAGAACGGCACGTCGTAGCTTAAATTGCTCGACGGCGTTGAAAAGGCGGAGACGTCAATAGTCTACCTACCGAGTTTCAGCATCGTAGCTCCAAGGATAAGGGAGTTATGAGCGAAACCCGATGTTAGCCGATCTGATCCGAACGAGAACGGCACGTCGTAGCTTAAATTGGTCGACGGCGTTGAAAAGACGGAGACGTCAATAGTCTACCTACCGAGTTTCAGCATCGTAGCTCAAAGGAAAAGGGAGTTATGAGCGAAACCCGATGTTAGCCGATCTGATCCGAACGAGAACGGCACGTCGTAGCTTTAATTGCTCGACGGCGTTTGAAAGACGGAGACGTCAATAGTCTACCTACCGAGTTTCAGCATCGTAGCTCCAAGGATAAGGGAGTAGTGAGCGAAACCCGATGTTAGCCGATCTGATCCGAACGAGAACGGCACGTCGTAGCTTTAATTGCTCGACGGCGTTTGAAAGACGGAGACGTCAATAGTCTACCTACCGAGTTTCAGCATCGTAGCTCCAAGGATAAGGGAGTTATGAGCGAAACCCGATGTTAGCCGATCTTATCCGAACGAGAACGGCACGTCGTAGCTTAAATTGCACGACGGCGTTGAAAAGGCGGAGACGTCAATAGTCTACCTACCGAGTTTCAGCATCGTAGCTCCAAGGATAAGGGAGTTATGAGCGAAACCCGATGTTAGCCGATCTGATCCGAACGAGAACGGCACGTCGTAGCTTAAATTGGTCGACGGCGTTGAAAAGACGGAGACGTCAATAGTCTACCTACCGAGTTTCAGCATCGTAGCTCAAAGGAAAAGGGAGTTATGAGCGAAACCCGATGTTAGCCGATCTGATCCGAACGAGAACGGCACGTCGTAGCTTAAATTGCTCGACGGCGTTGAAAAGGCGGAGACGTCAATAGTCTACCTACCGAGTTTCAGCATCGTAGCTCAAAGGAAAAGGGAGTTATGAGCGAAACCCGAAGTTAGCCGATCTGATCCGAACGAGAACGGCACGTCGTAGCTTAAATTGCTCGACGGCGTTGAAAAGGCGGAGACGTCAATAGTCTACCTACCGAGTTTCAGCATCGTAGCTCAAAGGAAAAGGGAGTTATAAGCGAAACCCGATGTTAGCCGATCTGATCCGAACGAGAACGGCACGTCGTAGCTTAAATTGGTCGACGGCGTTGAAAAGACGGAGACGTCAATAGTCTACCTACCGAGTTTCAGCATCGTAGCTCAAAGGAAAAGGGAGTTATGAGCGAAACTCGATGTTAGCCGATCTGATCCGAACGAGAACGGCACGTCGTAGCTTAAATTGCTCGACGGCGTTGAAAAGGCGGAGACGTCAATAGTCTACCTACCGAGTTTCAGCATCGTAGCTCAAAGGAAAAGGGAGTTATAAGCGAAACCCGACGTTAGCCGATCTGATCCGAACGAGAACGGCACGTCGTAGCTTTAATTGCTCGACGGCGTTTGAAAGACGGAGACGTCAATAGTCTACCTACCGAGTTTCAGCATCGTAGCTCAAAGGATAAGGGAGTTATGAGCGAAACCCGATGTTAGCCGATTATATCCGAACGAGAACGGCACGTCGTAGCTTAAATTGCACGACGGCGTTGAAAAGGCGGAGACGTCAATAGTCTACCTACCGAGTTTCAGCATCGTAGCTCCAAGGATAAGGGAGTTATGAGCGAAACCCGATGTTAGCCGATCTGATCCGAACGAGAACGGCACGTCGTAGCTTAAATTGGTCGACGGCGTTGAAAAGACGGAGACGTCAATAGTCTACCTACCGAGTTTCAGCATCGTAGCTCAAAGGAAAAGGGAGTTATGAGCGAAACTCGATGTTAGCCGATCTGATCCGAACGAGAACGGCACGTCGTAGCTTAAATTGCTCGACGGCGTTGAAAAGGCGGAGACGTCAATAGTCTACCTACCGAGTTTCAGCATCGTAGCTCAAAGGAAAAGGGAGTTATAAGCGAAACCCGACGTTAGCCGATCTGATCCGAACGAGAACGGCACGTCGTAGCTTTAATTGCTCGACGGCGTTTGAAAGACGGAGACGTCAATAGTCTACCTACCGAGTTTCAGCATCGTAGCTCCAAGGATAAGGGAGTAGTGAGCGAAACCCGATGTTAGCCGATCTGATCCGAACGAGAACGGCACGTCGTAGCTTTAATTGCTCGACGGCGTTTGAAAGACGGAGACGTCAATAGTCTACCTACCGAGTTTCAGCATCGTAGCTCCAAGGATAAGGGAGTAGTGAGCGAAACCCGATGTTAGCCGATCTGATCCGAACGAGAACGGCACGTCGTAGCTTTAATTGCTCGACGGCGTTTGAAAGACGGAGACGTCAATAGTCTACCTACCGAGTTTCAGCATCGTAGCTCAAAGGAAAAGGGAGTTATGAGCGAAACCCGACGTTAGCCGATCTGATCCGAACGAGAACGGCACGTCGTAGCTTTAATTGCTCGACGGCGTTTGAAAGACGGAGACGTCAATAGTCTACCTACCGAGTTTCAGCATCGTAGCTCCAAGGATAAGGGAGTAGTGAGCGAAACCCGATGTTAGCCGATCTGATCCGAACGAGAACGGCACGTCGGTCGGTCGATAGCGATCGTCCAGCTTCGCCAGTTGTAATTTCTAGCCGGTACCTACTACAGAGTACAGGTAGATGCGTATCTTGGTGTCTTTCTTTCGTTCATATCGAACCTGTATAGTCTCGTTTTTCTCGCGAGGCATTCAAATGATTTCCAATGCTGCCTCGCGAACTACTGTTGAATAGCAAAAACAAAATGTTTATTTTTAGTATGGGAAAGTCCAGGGGAGGTTTGCACCTCCACTTTTTAATAAAGCTACCATATCAACCCACTTTGACGATATTTCCGCGTAGAAAAATAGGCTCAAAATTCAGAAACTTTCAGAAAAATTGGTATGAATCTTTCAAATGGCTAGAATACAGCCGGCAGTTGGATTCAGCATTCTGTTTCCATTGTCGTTTTTTTGGGTCAAACGACGCCTCATATAAGGGTCATACTGCATTTACAAAGAAAGGTTTTAATAATTGGCATAGGGCCATTGAAGCGTTTAAGAATCATGAAAGAACGAACTACTGTGCATATGCATAGTATTTAGTATTTCTTCATGGAACCATTATGAAAACGGGATCTCGATTGATATTTTGTTAGATCAAACTAAACGCGATTTTATTTCGAAAGAAGAGCAAAAGCGAATCGAAAACCACCAACTATTCGAAAGACTTATAAATATTGTTCTGTGTTTGGCTATAGGAGGGCGTCCTCTAAGAGGCCACAATGAAAAAAAGACCGATTCTGAAATATATGTTCGTTTTTGTTTATAAGATTATTATTTAATAAAAATTCATTTTATTTACTTTTGAATAGTCGGTGCCTTTTTGTAAAGAGATTCTGGAAAAACGATGCTACATTGATACAAGTCAACGCTTGGTTTCTAATTCTAGCTGGCACTACCAAATAAAATACTCTAGTTTCGCCTATGCATTCAGTGCCTGCCTCGGAGGGTCTGCATGTGACTTCCAAAATTTCTTTGGTTTGACTTGTATTTCATGTCAGTCCCTAAATGTGTTTGTCTAATTAAAGCCCCTTCTGTCTTCTTTAATATAATGTACCTAAAGATTTTATTGTGTCTTTTAAATTTGGAGTCGGGCCCCTAAGGCCGTTGCTAGATCCACGGGTAACGTGGATATAATTCTGACACAAAATCCACGGCATACGTCATTATCATGGGGTGACGTTTATCGGCCGACCTGGCGCATGTCTGGGGACTTCCTGTAGCTTCCTGAGATTATAGGGACAGAGGTGCGTACGATTGGTTGCCTACTCCCAAGGCGTAAAAGTTTGTTTCTGAGAAATCTAATGATAATAATTATTAACTACAAACAAAATCAATCGCTCGGATTTAGAGAAACTTTACTCTAGTATTTTTTATTGGTCATATTCAACTTGCAAATTAATTAAAAATCAATTTAAAATATGAAAATGTTTGAAACTTTCATAATGGAATAATTTTGTCCCAGGACATGCGCAGTCGGTGCAGCTCGTATTCGCGTCGCCGAATTAATGACGTCACCCCTTGACAAGACGTAATGCCGTGGATTTTGTGTCAGAATTATATCCACGTCTGCCGTGGAGCTAGCAACGACCTTAGGGGCCCGACTCCAAATTAAAAATACCAGAAAAATCTTAGCAACGGCGCTCCTAAAATTTCCTTCATCTCCTAAATTTAGTGTTAAATCCCTAAATTCCACGTCTATCCTTCTAAATTCGGTGTTGCACTCCTAAGAATTTAGCTCGAAATTGCGCGATATAAGAATCCTAATTCCCTTTTCTCTACCTTTGTCCAAAGCTTTTCATTTTATTGTTTTTTCTAGGAACAATGGGCTTTGAAGATACCACTGGGGTTACTCCAAACGAAGGCGTTTTATATCTCATAAACAAAGATAATTTAAACAATCCCTTACCGGCAATACAACCAGTAAACATCAGCAACGGAATGGCATGGAATAAAGACAACAATAAAGTTTATTACATCGATACCCCAACCCTTTCAGTGAAAGAATACGATTACGACAACGACAGTGGAAAAATCACAAACCCAAAAGTAGTTTTCGATTTAACCAGATACACTAGTATTGGGGGATTCCCCGATGGCATGACGATAGATAAAGACGATAATTTATGGATTGCTTTATATTTCGGCGGTGCAGTAATTAAAGTTGATCCTAAAACAGGAAGTGTTTTACAAATGGTAGCTATTCCAGCACAATGTGTTTCTTCTGTTAGTTGGGGTGGATCCAATTTGGATACTTTATTTGTTACCACCTCGCGACATGCCTTAAGCGCAGAAGAACGGATAAGACAACCTGCAGCTGGAAGTGTTTTTGCTATTAAGAATCTTGGAACAAATGGTTTACCTGCTTTTGAAGCAAATATTATAGAAAAAATTGAAAAGCATTGATTTTTATTATTATTAGGAAATTCAAGGTAAGGGTATGATATGTAAAAAAAATATTGTTAAGTTGTATACATTTTATTGATCTGTTTTAATAAACCCCTATAATACTGTATTTATTTGATTTGATTAGGGGACAATTTTTCGCGAAATAGGAGAGGGTGAAAATTTAAAGATGGGTGCATTTCCTCTATTTTATATTTTAATCCCTTGCGATCTTTAACGACTCGACATCAAAGTATAATAAGAATACGAAGCTCGCATTACCTGAAAATTAATTCCTGAAAAAATCTTACAATAAATTCAAAAAATTTCATACCGCCACAAAAGTGTTCAGTGAAAGTGCAGCAAATTTTCCAGCAGTTAATATAATCGGTTTTTGACTCCTTTCAATTATTAAAAGCAACCCTTTCTGAAATCTAATATCAGTACCAATAAAATTTAATTCGCTGCATACATCAGCTACAGCTTGGCTTTCAAGGGTGACTTCGTTGCCCCAATAACAAAATATGAATACTTGGAGGGATAAATCAAAGAAAACCAAGACGTAATGTATAAATTGAAGATCGTTTACAGGGAACTAAGGGTAGATCGGTGATTAGTTCTTTTCTACCTACTAGATTTTTTTACTTACCAATAAACTGTAATAAAGGGAAAAACATAAAGCAATCGAGGATGACATAAATTGTAACAAAGAAATATAATTGAATTGGTTTTCGAATATTTCTCCAAGTGCCATAATTTCCGTTTGGTAAAGAACGTTATTTTTCATAACAATTTGAAGATATTTCCATGGGATTTGACTTGGATCCGCTATACTTTGGTTATTCAATTCCAAATCCTGTAAAAAAATTATTTTAAATAAAAAATATGCGAATTTTTCCTTTTTCTACCTTTCTCATTAGTTCATACGCATTTTTAATCATTCTTCTGGTTCGATTTTGTAATATTTTATATTGTGTTGTAATATGCATAAGGAAACCGAGAATAACTGTATCACAAGTTACAGAACTTGTGCACGATATAATAACAGAGAGTAATTGATAAAACAAAGCTATTTCGTAGTTCGGACTATAAGTTACGTTGAAGAGTGCAAAATTTCCTTGAGGAAACCTCCAGTCGTGGTAATCATTACTGGATACTCTTCTTACAACCACATCGATTATTCCTATTGAAATTGCCACGTACACCGATCCCATAAAAAAAATTGACTGCAAAAAAATGAGAGTTGGGGTAATACACATCATAAGTTTCCATAAAGACAGTGCCGGATCTAGGTATCTTGCGCCCCTAGGCAATTTATGGTCGGAGGCTCCTACCGCCGCCGCATCTATCGCCCTCTACCCACCCAATGATGTGCTCTGCAAACACAGAAATAGTCCCAATGTACCTATCTATGGCGCGGACGGGGGCTAGCAGACAACAGACTGACAGGGTTTAGTCATTCACATGTCAGGTATTGATCCATTTTTATGTCTTTTTTGTGGCCCCTTAACTTCCGGCCCTAGGCAATCTTCCTTGTCTGCCTAGTGGAAAATCCCCCCATGCATAAGGAAGAAAAAGAGGAGTCATGAGGGAATAGCGATAAGAAGAAAGGGAGCGCTATGAAATGGAAGACAGGGAGAGAGGAAATATAGAATGGGGCAGAGAGAGAAAAAGAGAGTAGGAAGAACAATAATGATGAGGAGGAGGGAAAGGGAGTAGGAGAGTGCAAGAAGAAGGATATAAAATGGGAGGAGTGGAGGCAACAATGATCTTGGAGCTTTAAAAGTAGGGGAAAAGCAAAAAAGATATTGAAAAATTGTTGAGAAACAGAAAGGAGGGAGAAAAACAATAAAGGAGAATGATAGGAAGGAAAGTTATGACACACAAAGAGATAGATGTGGGGAGATAAAATATACACAATGAAGCAGAGAGAGCGAGTAGGCAGAAAAATTAAAGATGATGGGGGTAAAGGGGGTAGGAGAGAGTAAGAGGATAATAATATACAGGGTGTTTCATTTAAAATAACAAAGTTGCTTATTGTACTGTGAAACGCAAACACCCTGTATACCTGATATAAATTTAGGAGGATGCAGAACTATATACTGAATAAGTTTTATATTTAAACTTTTTTCATATTTTGAATACTAAAGGAGCTATAGGAGCATCAATTTCCGATTTTCAAAACCTCGAAGAGGCCGCCACAGTGAAATTCTGGCGTTCAAAAAAAAACAAAAATATAGCTAATACCAAGCTGCATAAGTGTAAATAATTTTTCTGCAATAGTTTTTCAAAAATTTCACAATTTTTGGAAGAGCGCCATTACGACAGTTTTTTTGAGTTGTGGTGCGTTAAAGTCAAAATTTTGAAAAATTCATAGCGCCCGCCCGTTTGAAGTTAGAGAGTCCGGTAAAAAACTGTTTCCCTTGAATTATATTCTTCTTTTATATCTGCTACTCAGCTTTTCAAAATTCTGCTCCTGAAAGAAATGCTACCAAACAACATGTCTAACTTCCGCTTCCGGTTTCGGATTTTTTTGAAAAGTTTATTTTGTCGATGAATTTTGGATATACCTACCCTTCATTTCATCAAACTCGCTTCACTTGTTTTTGCGTTAGAGGCGTGACATACACACACACCCACAGACACATTTTTTCTAAAACACTTTTGGGTTCCTGGAGGTCCAAAACACGTATTTCCGCGAAAATTTTCATGATATCAATACTTCCTATACTACATATACCAGTGGTGGTATGGGATAGTAAAAATTGTTGAGAAACGGAAAGGAGGGAGAAAGAGAATAAAGGAGAATGATAGGAAGGAAATTCTACCAAACAAAGAGATGGATGTGGGGAGATTGGAAGAAAAAATACAGTATGATACAGGGAGAGAGAGAGAGAAGGAAAAAAAATAGACGAAGAAGAAAACCCGAAATAAGGGAAAGAAGCGAGAAGTAATGGGATCCAAGAGGGCAAGAGCTAAAGATACCATAAGAATACCAAGATACCAAAAGAGAAAGGATGTACAAAGGCCATAAAGGGGAATCAAACGAGAGCGGGGAGATATAATCATCAATTCTTGTAAATACCTGTCTATTCATAGATAAAATACATTTTTTTATCAATTCAACCTCTATTGGCCCTCCAAGTTTTAAATTTGGAGCAAATATTCCTCCTTCAAACGTATCCAAAGTCTTTCCCATCGCCTTCCTGTTGAAAAGTATTAACAATAATTTTAAGGCACCTACAACAACCAAAATAAACATTTATTCCTTCAATCTAATCAAATGTTAGCTACCTACTTGTAAGCGATATCGATGTATACAATAAAATAACACTTAAAATAGATAAATTATCCAAAAATTTAAACGCATCAGACAATTGAACCAAAGGATAAGCGCAAATCGTTGTAAGGATAAAAACAGTTGAAAAAATTCGATAAGATAAGCTTTCATTTCCTGAAAGTGAAACACCCTGAAATTTAAGAAGTTTGCGTTGTAAGGCAAAGTAGTTTGATGGTGGACCTTTTGGAAGTCGGAATAAAGACACCATTTTGAAAACTGAACTATAGAAAATTAGTGGTTGATTTTATAGACATTGGGTTAATAAATTATTCGGGGTTTGAATCGAAATAAGCAGGAATTTTCCAATTATATTGGAAAACTGTATAATTTACGTGATTTTTAAGGGATTCCTGATCAGTAGTACACGTGGTAGTTTTCTTCTGTGTAAGATATTATTAGTGCAGTCGTACAAAATACCTGAATATCGTTTTATTTTTACAAGAAAAAATAGAATTAACAAAAAATGATTTTTTTCCACTACTACTAGATTTAGAAGCTACCATTATTTAGTTTGTTTTTAGGGCAAAAAGTTGATTTTCTAGTGGTCACTAATTTTTTATTATTGACTCAATAATAGAAACAATTGATCTAGCACGCTAGCCTGATGCCTTTAAAATTATGTCAAATATCGAATATTATTCACCTTCATAATACAACAACCACTTTCTAAAGCTTATTTATTTCATTCTAGTATTGTTTCTTATTAATTTTAATTATAATTATTTGTTAAAAATGAGAAATAAATATATTTTAGATGAACGTCAAATTTTACACAAATGTCAGTTGAAATGTTTTCAGGCAAGGCTACTTGATTTTTGTGGATATTTAGAAATGTAATTTTATTTTTTATTAACGTAAAAACGATTAATTATAAAAGGAATAAAGGTGCTAGTAGTGGAAAAAATAGTATATAAACCACGGTAGAGAAGACTTACCAGCCTCGCAGCTTATTTCCTGAGATGCTACGCATCTCAGGAAATAATAATTCTCGGCTGAGAAAAATATCTTCTCTACCTTGGTATATAATATACTATTATATTGGTGACGAATATAATAAAAGAAAGGTTGGGGACGGATAGAGAAGGGGAAAAGCTAAGGGAGAAATGAATAGGGAGGAGGGGACTTGGGGGCTGAATAGAAAGGAAGAACGAACAAAAACATCTGCGTGAGGTTTTCTATAAATATTTCCATGTATTTTAATGTTTTTTTTTGTTTATTTTAAAACAATAAAAATTATAAATTTGCAATACAGCGATCAATATGGTCGGCAATAATTTTACTCTGTACTTTTGCATACACTCCAGGTATATTGGGTTCAGCACATTCACGTCCAAACGACACGACACCAACTTGTTTTCCATCAACAACCAAGGGTCCTCCTGAATCTCTCTGTGGTAACAATAAAAAGTGATTTTTTTAATTAATCCAGTAATAATAATACACTTCAGATTTTAAAAAACTTACGCTACAAGTATCCCTTCCACCCCCTGGATAAGCAAAACAAACCATGTTTTCAGTAATTTTGCTATCGGGCTCATAAACTTTTTTACAATTTTCATCGCTAACTCGATAGAGATTTGTTTCTTGTAATATTGATGGGGATGGTCCTCCTGTATACAAAGCACCCCATCCAGTTGCTATAGCTTCGGTACCAACGGGAATATCCTCGTCTGAGGGTTGTTGCAAACTAATGGTTTGGATGTTGCTACCAAGAGGTAAATCTCGGTCCAAAATTAGTACAGATATGTCGCAATCAATTGTTTGTTCGGAAAATTTTGGATGTTGACAAACATTGATAACGTTTGCTGTTTCCCCACCAGTTTCCCTTATGGTCGAACCGGCACGAATTCTCATATCGCTCATTTTGTATCTAAAATAAAACAGAAACGTTTAAGGATTGGTTTGAAACAAGAGTTGTAGACTTACCCATTGGTGCAATGGGCTGCTGTGAGGACGACGTTAGGTTTAAGCAAAGAAGCACCACAGATATGCATTTCATCGTAAGAAACTATTTCTAAAGAGAGTTGGTAAGGGTGTTCTTCAATTGTTGTGTTGATTCCCCCTACTATTTTACCTTCCAGGGTTGGATGAAACGGAATTGTGTTGCCTGTTAAAAATATTTAAAAATTATTGGATATTTTAACCAAAAATGTATAAAACTTACCATAAACATTCCCTAAGATGGTAACAACAATTATTAAACACAACATTGTCTTGCGAATTGAGTATAGCAGTATTAATCAACTAAACATTAATTCTATTCGTTTATATAGCAATTCTAGATAAATATTTCCAAGTTCTACTTCAATATTATCTTGTATTTTTTTTAATGAGTATACAGGCTTTGTTTCCCGATATCTGTTTCAATAATCACCGGGAACACTTTAAAAGATACTATTGATAGATAAGTATTACATCCTGAAGAAAAAAATCCGGATTAAAACCCATTAACTATTAACTGATAATTCTCAAGATGATTGATTGAAGGTTGACTATAATGAGGTGTTGGAGACTACATCAGAGAATCGTACTTTCCAAATTGGAAAAATGATGATTAAATATTGCAAAACGCTAAAACAAAGAAGCACAGATGCTACTGTCAGCAGTTGGAAGATTGACGGTTAAAAATAATTAGAATCAGGTTCTGGGGGCCCAAAACCGAGAATCATGGACAAATACGTTCAAAGTTGGAAGAATGATGGTTAAAAATGATAGAGAACACCGAATTTTGGACGCAAATGTACGCAGTTGGAAGAATTATGTTTAAGCATGGTTAGGTTATAATCAGGAATTGAGGGCCTAAAACAGAATCATACACGCATGCGGTCAGAGTTGGAAGAATATTTGTTAAAAATTAAAAAGAGTTGCAATTGGGTGTCCAGAATAGAGAATCATGAATGCAAATGTGCGCAGTTGAAAGATTTATGTTTAAAAATGATTCCAAACACGTGTTCGCACCCAAAATCTTGGACGTAAATTTGGTACGCAATTGGAAGAATTACGATTACAGATTAAAATTAATTCTAATCAGGTGCTAGCGGTCTAAAACAAAAAAATCATTGATGTAAATGGGCGGTTGGGGGCCCCAAACAGAATCACGAACGCATGGTTGGAAGAATTACGGTTAAAAATGGTTACCTACAATAATTTCCTGTTCGCGCCCAAAACATAGAATCCTGGACGTAATTGGAAGAATTACGATTCAAATTAATTCTAATCAGGTACTATGGCGTCCCGAAACAAAAAATTATTGATACAAATGGGGGGTTGGGGCCCCAAACAGAATCAGCCACACAGAAGTGCGTATAGTTGGAAGAATTACGGTTAAAAATGATTATCTACAATAATTACCTGTTCGCACCCAAAACATAGAATCTTGGACGTAGTAATTGGAAGAATTACGAATAAAATTAATTCTATTCTGCTATAGCTTTCCAAAACAAAAAGTCATTGATGCAGATGTTCATAATTGGAGGAATTCTGATTAAAAATTATTATAATGAGGGGTTGGGGGTTCAAAACAGAAAATCATGGTCGCAAATGTCCGCAGTTTTTGGATGAATCATGATAAAAAATGATTCTACTCAGGAATTGAGGGGCTAAAGCAGAATAATGGACGCATGCGTTCAGAGTTAAAAGAATAATCGTTAAAAATTAAGAAAAATGGGAATTGGGTGTCGAAAATAGAGACTCGTGAATGCTAATGTGCGCAATTGGAAGAGTTGCGGTTAAACATGATTCCATTTAGGTGCTAGCACCCAGAACATAGAATCTTGGACGTAAATGTACGTAATTGGAAGAATTATGATTAAAATTAATTTTAATCAGATGCTAGCGGCCTCAAACAAGAATTATTGGAAGAATCCTGATTTAAATTGATTACAATGAGGGGTGGGGCCCCAAAACAGAGAACCACGCACGCATATGCTGAGAATTGGTAGAATTACAGATTAAATGATCCTGCATAGATGTTAGACGTGCAAAACATAGAAGAATGGTCGCAAATGGGATGAATTATGATAAAGAATGATTATAGGTACTCAGGCATTGAAGAGCTAAAATAGAACCATGGACGCATGCGTTCAGAGTTGGAAGAATAATAGTTAAAAATTAGCCGTTGCTAGCTCCACGGCTGACGTGGATATAATTCTGGCACTAAATCCACGGCATTACGTCATTATCATGGGGTGACGTTTATCGGCCTACTCGGCGCATGTTTGGGGACTTGGAAAATTATTCCAGCTTCCTGAGATTATAGGGACAGAGGTGCGTACGATTGGTTGCTTACTCCCAAGGCGTAAAAGTCTGTTTCTGAGAAAACTAATGATAATAATTATTAACTACAAACAAAATCAATCGCTCGGACTTAGAGAAACTTTACTCTAGTATTTTTTATTGGTCATATTCAACTTGCAAATTAATTAAAAATCGATTTAAATATGAAAATGTTTGAAACTTTCATAATGGAATAATTTTGTCCTCGGACATGCGCTGTAGGTGCAGCTCGTATTCGCGTCGACGAATTAATGACGTTACCCCTTGACAATGACCTAATGCCGTGGATTTAGTGTGATAATTATATCCACGTTAGCCGCAACGGCACGCGGCGTTAAAAATTAAGAAAAGCAAGAAGTTATGTGTCCAAAATAGAATACCTTGAATGCAAATGTGCGCAGTTGGAAGAGTTACGGTTAAAAATTATGACCTACGCAGTTTTAATACAAACAAATAATTATATAAGAGGATTAAAAAAATACATACAATAAAAGTAATGTTTTATTGATGTGTTTTGTATAAGCGTAGATACATACAGAATAACATAACATGATAAAAAATTATCTTACGATTACAAAACTAAAATATAAAACACTTCCATGAGTATTTTGATAAAACTTATACCAAGTACCAATTTTCTCCATTACTTTCAGAAGCTACCCTTTCCAATAACATACCCTTAATTACTTTAGTTTCTTCCGCCGGAAACTTATTTTCATCAAAACTCATTGAAACAATTGATTTTCCAATTATATTTGGATCAATACGTGTTAGATTATTATCCTCAATTGAAAAGTTTCTTAACAATCTTAAATATTCAAACAATTCTTCTTGAATTTCCTTTAATTGATTATGACTCAAGAATAAATCAGTAAGAGGAAGGGGTTTCAATAATGAAGGGGAAAGAGTTATTAAACAATTGAAGCTTAAATCAAGGGAGTTGATTTTGTTTGTTAAAGCAAACACAGAGTCAGTTATTGATTCGATTTTGTTATGGGAAAGGTCTAAATGTTTTAAACTACGAAATTCTTTTAACGAGTTGTTTTCTAATCGTGATATTTCGTTGAAGTTTAGTTGTAAACTCCATAAAGAACTTAAATTTTCAAACATTTCAGCTGAAATTGTTTTTAATTTATTGTTACTTAAGTCTAAGTGTCTTAATCTGTAAACATAAGCAAAAGCATCTTTATCGATTGTTTCGATTTGATTTCCACTTAAGTTTAGTTTGTTTAAAGTTGGTAAAGCATGAAACATGTTTGGAATCAACTTTGTTATTTTATTTTCACTCAAATTAAGTTCTTTTAATGATTTTAAGCCGACACACCAATCATTTTCTAAAACCTCTAGATTAACTTTCTTTAAATCAAGATTTGTTAATAAAGAAAATCCTTTAAAAATTTTCAAACATAAACGTCGAAGATTATTATTTTCGAAACGGAAAATTTTTACTTTCCCCAAATTATTAAACGTTTCATCCCCAAACGAAGTAATCGTGTTGTTATCCAAAATTAAAACTTGAAGCGCTTTTAAATTTTCAAAAACATCTTTATCTATGTTGTTTAATTTGTTGTTATTTAATGTTAAATGATTTAACCTTGCAAGGCCTCGGAAAACTCCTGATTTTAAACTTCCCAACTCATTCGTATCCAAATATAAGTTTGTCAAAGAATTTAGTTTCCTAAAAGACCCAGATTTTAAGAATTTAAGTTTGTTTTTGCTAAGATTTAAAATTCTCAGACTGTTAACAAAAGAAAATGCGTCTTCACTCCAGTTTTCCAATTCGTTGGCGCTTAAATCAAGTTCGTGTAAAAAGGGAAGTCCATAAAAAATATTTTCCTCTACGTTTTTAATTTTATTCCCGGTCAAAATTATTTTTTGAAGGTTTGGGGTGTCGCTAAAAACACCCTTTTTTAAATTAACAATTTTATTGGAACTTAAATTTAATTCTTCCAAGCAAGACAAGCCTTGGAAAATTCCAACTTCAAGTTTAATTTCCGCATGGCTTATCACCAAAGTATTTAAAGTAGCAAGGTTTTGGAAAAAACCCAAACTTATCACTTTTAAGTTTTTGTTATAAGGCATGTACAACCCAAAAAGGGTGTTAAACCCTTGTAATAAGTTTGTGGGTAAAGTTTCCCAATTGCAGGACAAGCATAAGTGGTGAATTTTTTTAAACTGTTGGATTTTCTTTACATCTTCTGAATTTTCGGATTTGATACATAAATTTTTGATGTCTTGGTCTGGTGGAAGGCTAAGTTGTGTCTCGTCAATATTTTGAAGCGTCTCGAGAAAGTCTTCTGTAAATAATTTTTTAATCTTTTGGGTTCCTGAAGCGGTGTTGTAGAAATGCCAAGGATTTAGAGTGTCCATTTTGTTGGAAGTTTATATCAGCGTGGATCTGAAAAAAAAGAAGAATTAGGAAAATATAATGCAAGATACGAATATAAACATAGCTAAAATAAAAATAAATACAAGTTTTGAAGCGAAGCAAAAAGAACTCAAAAACATGAAGAAGGAGGTAGTTAATGGAATTGGAAGCACTAATCCGCATATTGGAATAAAAAAATCGAAGAAGTGAATGAAGAGATCAGCACCCTTTACGGTCTCAAAAAAAGATAAGGGTAGCGTAGACGCAAAGAATTGCGGTCAAAAATGTTCCATAGCAGATGTTGGGTGTCTAAAACTTATAATAAACACAAGAAAGTCGAAAGACGTGCGGTTAAAAATGATCAAAAACCAGGCGTTAGGGATCCAAAACAAAGAAGCATCGATGTAAATGTTCAAATTTTGAAGAATTATGGTGAACATAAACGCATGTTGGGCTTACACGCATGGACACAAATGTACGCCGTTGAAAGAATTGTAATTAAAAATGATCAAGAGGACGTATCCGCCTCCTAAAACAAAGACGTATGGAGCCACATGTTCAAAGTTCAAGAATTGTGGACAAAAAAGATCAAAAACGCGTGTTGGGTGCCCAGAACTGAGAAGCATAGACGGAAATGTCCACAATTGGAAGAATTATGGTTTAAAATGATAAAAAGGACAAGCCTGGTCCCTAAAGCAAAGGTGTATGGGCGCACATGTACAAAGTTCAAGAATTATAGTGAAAAACGATTAAAAACACGTGTTAGGTGCTCAAGACTGAGAAGCATGGACGCAAATGTACGCAGTCAGAGGAATTAAAGTTATAAAAATTCGAAGGGCGGTTTTAGGCGCCCAAATGAAAATCATCATGGATGCAAATGATGCCAGTTGAAAGAATTGTAGTTAAAAATGATCAAGGAACGTTTTTGGAACCCAAAATTGAAAAGCATAGTGGCCGCAATTGGCCGCATATCTGGGCCCCAGAACAAAGATGCATGGACGCACATATAAAGAGTTCAAGATATGGTAAAGAAAGATCAGAAACACGTGTTGGGTGCTCAAAACTGGGAAGCATGCGCGCAAATGTACGCAGTCAGAAGAATTAAAGTTAAAAAAGTTCAAAGTCCGGTTTTAGGAGCCCGAAACAAAAAATGTAGGATGCAAATGACGGCAGTTAAAAGAATTGTAGTTAAAAATGATCAAGGAACGTTTTTGATGGCCAAAACTGAGAAGCATAGTGTCCGCAATTGGAAGATTTACGATTAAAAATGGCAAGAAAGACATATCTGGTACCCAGAACAAAGATGCATCGGCGCACATGTACAAAGTTCAAGAATTATAGTGAAAAATGATCAAAATAACGTGTTGGAGGTTCAAAACTGAGAAGCATGGACGCAAATGTACGCAGTTAGAAGAATTAAGATTAAATAGGTTCAAAGGACAGTTTAAGGTGCCCAAAACAAAATCATGGATGCAAATTACCGCGGTTGACAGAATTGTAGTTAAAAATGATCAAGGAACGTTTTTGGTGCCCAAGAAGCATAGTGACAGCAATTGGAAGAATTACGATTAAAAATGGCAAAAGAGACATATCTGGGCTCCAGAACAAAGATGCATGAGCGCACATGTAAAGAGTTCAAGATATGGTGAAGAAAAATCAAAAAGACGTGTTGGGTGCTAAAGACTGAGAAGCATGGACGCAAACGTACGCAGTCAGAAGAATTAAAGTTAAAAAAGTTCAAAGGCCGGTTTTAGGCGCCCAAAGTAAAAAATCATGAATGAAAATGACGGCAGTTGAAAGAATTGTAGTTAAAATGATCAAGGAATGTTCTTGGTGCCAAAAACTGAGAAGCATAGTGGCCGGAATTGGAAGAACTACGATTAAAAATGGTTAAAAGTACATATCTGCCCCCCAGGATAAAGACGCAGGGCCGCACATGTACAAAGTTCAAGAATTATGGTGAAGAAAGATCAAAAGCATGTGTTAGGTCCTCAAGACTGAGAAGCATGGACGCAAATGTACGCAGTCAGAAGAATTATAGTTAAAAAAATTCAAAGTCCGGTTATAGGCGCCCAAAACAAAAAAACATGGATGCAAATGACGGCAGTTGAAAGAATTGTAGTTAAAAATGACCAAAGAATGTTTTTGGTGCCCAAAACTGAGAAGCACAGTGGGAAGTGTCCACAATTGGAAGAATTACGATCGTACTGCCAGAAGAAATTCGGTACTGCCAGAAGGACAGGTTATATTAAAAAGCGTGTCCTGCCGACAGTACTTTAGCCCATGTCCAATTGTCCTGCCGGAAGGACCTTCCGGCAGGACAACTGCTTGGACGTTCTATCATTAAACTGAGAAGCATGGCCGCAAATGTCCGCAATCGGAAGAATTACGATTACAAATGGTTAAAAGGACATATCGGCCCCCTGGACAAAGATGCATGGGCACACATATACAGAGTTCAAGAATTATGGTGAAAAAAGATCAACAACAACAAGATCAACACACGTGATGGAGGATCAAAACTGAGAAGCATGGACGCAAATGTACGCAGTTAGAAGAATTGTAGTTAAAAATTATCAAAGGAACGTTTTGGGTGCTCAAAACTAAGAAGTATGGACGCAAATGTCCGCAATTGGAAGAATTAAGGATAAAACTGTTCATGCCAATTTTAGGCGCAAATAACCGCAGCAGTTAGAAAAATTATGTATAAATGGCACGTTAAAATCACAAAAATTTCCGCAGTTGGAAGCTCGAATTTCAGGTGTTCTTTCTTTTTACCCCTCTTCTTATTTCATTTCTCCTTCCTAATGGGAAGACCCCTAGGTACTACGAATTTAATTCTTTTTAAAATTTCTGTTGACCTACAATACGGCCAACTATTTTGGCAACAGCAAGTATTAATGAATGCAAGGTCAAGTACTAGCTTACATTTATTTAAAGATGAGGAGGTTATTAAGTTTATTTTTTTACGTTCTTTTATTCGCACTCGTACACTCGTACTTGTTTACATTTTTTTCTAAATATTGAAAAAACCGAAAAAAAATTATTTAAACACCAAAAGATATCTTGACATTGTTATAAAGAAATATAGTAGGTACAGGGTGCTTTATAAAAATAAAAATCTTTTAAGTTATTGCATTAAATTCCAAGAAATTTTATTAATATAACCATGACCAACAAAACTGGTCAGTTATAAACAAATTAAGATTATTTAATACCTCATTACTACGTTGGTCAGAATCAGTTCAAAACAATTGATAAGTTTCATGTGTTTTATTGGGTTAGAAGGCTGTGGCCTTTGAAATTACACAAAATTTCACTTAGAAACGTTTATCAGTAAAATTATTGTTTGTTGAAAAAAAAGTACAGGACTGGATTTAAAAATGCAATGCGATTTATAAAATTACGTTGTCAAGTAAGAGATAAAATTTAATCTTTGTTTATAAATGGAAAAGTTTTTATCATTGCAACAAAATTTAGAGCTAGTATTTTTATAATGATTAGGTACCTAGTACTATTTTATGCATGAATGTTTTAGGACCACTGTTTAATGTCGTGAATGTATTTTATGTGTATGGGGCCTGAGTGTTACCTTTTTTTTATTGAAGGGAGGGGGTATGAAAATCCAGAGCAAAACGACAAGCGGAACTCGGAAGGAAAAGGTATTCAATCCTTAATTAAAGAGTTGCTGTCTCTTTAAATCGGCCACCCTTATTTTTCCGCCCCTTCTCTCTCGTTTTGTATAATTCCGCACCCATCCCGCAAAACATAACAAATGAATCGGTGCAAGGGGGAGATATCCTGCGAAGTTTCCACCTTTCTCTTATCATCTCTATCATCTTTTCCCCCTCTCTCTCTAACTGCACTCATCTAACGACGGGCGCCTCCACCAACCCTTTTATTTCACAATTCCTTTTCCTTTCTTTGTTTTCCCCAATTCTTCTTGAAGAAATGTTTTCCCAGACGAAAGGGGGGAGGGAATAAAATATTAAAAGTAGAATTTTTTCAGACTTGGATGAGTAAACAAATTTTTGTATAACATTCAATAAAAAATATTAGCCGGTATAATAAAAAGATTTTTACTTATACCGGGAATTTTTAAAATATTTACTAATTTTTTCCAAGAGTAGACCAATAGAAATATCACACAAACACTTACCTACCTTAGTTATAAATAGACACTAGCATCTGCCACGCCGGTAGGATGCAAACTATTTTTACAAAGATAAAATTCTGTAAGCAACTCGAATTTAACCTTGCGATTACTATCCCGGCGTCACGAGATAAATTTTTTATTGCAAACAGAAACAGCGTGCAAGAAAAACTAACGTCAGTGGCGATGGCACAGCTCTTTATATATATTTTGTCATACCAATTAAGATAAGAGTGTTTAAAAATTAAACATTCCAATCATAAACCAGTTTTTAGCAAAAATACAGGTTTTGATATTTGTTTGTTCCCCCCTTCCACTATTAGACTGTTTTTTAGGTTGATGACTTGTTTAATTTAATTAACTCTCTTGAAAAATTAGGAAAATTTCCTAATCTCCTTAATAATTGTTTGAGAACCGCTGATTTTTGTAATGTAAAACACGAATCTGAGCTTATTTTGTAGAATTTAGGCTCTAGCCCTCCACACAGTTTTCTCCTTCCAACTTCCTATTTTACTATACCCTTGCGGACCAACCTCGTTTCTTTACAAATTCAATAATTGTTTCTTGTTCTAGAACCAATAATACTAATTATTATTTATTTTTCTGTCTTATCCACGTGTTTGTATATAATCTTTATCATTACTATTTAAGAAATTATTTCCTAATAAAATTAATATCCTGTTAGCCAATTAAAAATAAGAATATGGTGTGAATTTTTTTATCAGGGTAATAAAATTGTAATAGTACACAGAATAATAAATTCAGTTTATGATAAACAAACCTTGAATGAATGTAAATGATTGAGATTTATAGTAACATTTTGTTATTAACAATGCAAAAAAGTATGTAAATGGTTCCTTCCCATTGTATCATAAACAACTATTTTTATGACTTCCAAAACTTCGTAGATAAAACATAAAATACTTTTAAATTTAGATTTGTTTGACCTTCACTGTTTATGAAAACAAAAAAAATTGCTTTAGTGATTTGGAATAGTTTCCACCTTTTTGCCGGCAACGGCGCTCTTCCAAAAATTTTGAAATGTTTGAAAAATTACTACAAAAAAGTGGCTACACGAATTTGTTTAACTTTTCTACACTTATGCAGCTTGGTGTTAGGTACATTTTCGTTTTTTGATGAATGCTAGAATTTCAATGTGGCGCCGCCCTCTATAAGGTTTTGAAAATCGGAAATTAATGCTCTTATAGCTCCCTTATTAGTCAAAATATGAAAAAAGTTTAATCATAAAACTTATTCAGTATACAGCTCTGCATTATTCTAAATTTATATTACGTATACAGGGTGTTTACTTTTCACAGTACAATAAGCAACTTTGTTATTTTAAATGAAACACCCTGTATATTATTATATAATTGAATGCAAAATTGAATTGTCTATCACATAGTATAAGGTAGTCATATAGCTAAAATGTACGGTTGATGAGAAAATCGCGAACTTCCGCTACGTTAGTAAATTAGATTCCTGTCTCTCTTCTGTACGTATCGAACCCGTATTCAAGCTCAAGTGCCTCCTGAAGATGACGTATCTGTTGGAAAGTATGGCAATTTTTCTTTGATACTTTCTGATTCTAAGTCCCCCAAAGGGACGCCACGCATTCAAGTGATTTCCAAATGCTGCCTCGCGAACTACTGTTGAATACCAAAAACGAAATGTTCATTTGTAGTATGGGAAAGTCCAGGGGATGTGAACACCTCCACTTTTTAGTGTAATGCTTGCTCTCACGTCTATACATCCCTCTCACTTACCTTTTCTGTCTCGTTACTAGGTACCACTCTTTATCCCATTTCGTCCTACCCCTGCTATTATTTTTTTTTATTTAATTAACCTAATTTTTTGTAAATAATTTCATTTATTATTAATTTTTAATCATTTACAAATTTGCCAGTGCAAGACATTTATCAATATGCTCCGTAATATCTTTACTCTGTAATTTTGCAAAGACTGCAGGAATTTCTGAACCACACTCGGCTCCAAATGAGACGACACCAACTTGTTTTCCATTAACCACCAAAGGTCCTCCTGAATCTCTCTGTATAAAGAAACATTATTTTATAAACCGCACCCTCTGCGTATAAAATGACTTACATTACAAATACCTTTTCCGCCCCCTGGATAACCAAAACAAATCATATTTTCATTGATTACACTACCACCATAAAGTTCGTCGCAGGGTTTATCGCCAACTCGATTGATTGTAACTTCTTGTAATATTGACGGGGAAGGTCCTCCTGTGTACAAAGCACCCCATCCAGTTGCTATAGCTTCGGTACCAACGGGAATATCCTCGTCTGAGGGTTGTTGCAAGCTAATGGTTTGGATGTTGCTACCAAGAGGTAAATCTCGGTCCAAAATAAGTACAGAGACGTCACAATCAATTGTTTGTTCGGAAAATTTTGGATGTTGACAAACATTGATAACGTTTGCTGTTTCCCCACCAGTTTCCCTTATGGTCGAACCGGCACGAATTCTCATATCGCTCATTTTGTATCTAAAATAAAACAGAAACGTTTAAGGGTTGGTTTGAAACAAGAGTTGTAGACTTACCCATTGGTGCAATGGGCTGCTGTAAGGACGACGTTAGGTTTAAGCAAAGAAGCACCACAGACATGCATTCCATCGAAAGGAACTATTTCTAAAGAGAGTTGGTAAGGGTATTCTTCAATTGTTGTGTTTTCTCCCGCAACTATTCTACCTTCCAGGGTTGGATGAAACGAAACTGTTTTACCTGTTAATAAAAATTTAAAAATTATTGGATAATTTAACCAAAAATATGTAACTTACCATTAATTATAGCCAAGCAGATAGCAAGAAAGATTAATCGAAACATTTTCATATTATTTAATAATAAAAATTAAGTAATCTCTGCTTTTATACTATTATGCAGGATTTCCAGGATTGATAAGATAATATCGATATATTATGATATCTTCTACATTAAGCAATAAATTTTGTTTTTATAACAAGATTAAGAAGTGATTCTTGTAAGTACATCACAGGAAATAGTCTTAAGGACTTATTGAAAAAAAATGTATTGAAAGAAAGTTTCAATTGGATTGAGATTGAATCTTGTTTTTGTCAGATGTACTCAATTTCAAATTTGATTAATATTATTAGTTCATAAAAGAAGATTGTTTCTACTGTTAGTTGTAAAGGTAAGTTAATTAGTTTTGTTTAAATTAATTTTGCAGACACTTTTCTTATTTTACGATCAGTCTGTAAAGTAAAAGAATTACTGAAAACATGATTTTTATAATTGAAATTGATTAAAAATTAAGCCAAATAAATTATTACAAACTATTTACAACAAGTGTTGAATAAATAAAATATATGCGTCGGCGTCGTTTCAAATCTTGTCGTGTCGATAGTAAGCGAGTGCGAGCTACGTGCTTTTCTTAGCGTAAATAGAGCGCGCACATTGATTTAGTGATGGTTACCAGGTACAAACATTACCTAACATTAGACAAATTTTTTCCAAAGGAAATTTGTTGGTCATTTTGTAACGTTCCGACCCCTCTATATGATACACGGGATCACGGAAAGCGTCGCGTCGTCGTCGCTGGCTAAAGGATGTGATCATCCAGTCTTGTTGTACAGTCAGTGACAAATGTTTTCACCAGTCGTATACCACTGTAACCCGCTTTACTGAGAAGTATAACACGTATAATACAATAAAGGAGTATTAGGTTCGCAATCTACGGTAGTGAACTTGATTAAATGAAATACAAAGCAAAGCATTCTTATTAATTAATTGTCGTATATAAAACAACACGTGCTTTGAGTTTTGTCGGCAATATTTGTCAATCTGAATAAAAAAGTTACGGTACCGTACCCGAGTAATTATTTTCCAAAAGCAGCAGCAACGAGTACCTAATGAATGAATGACAATTAATATTGAAGAAAAACTCGGAATGACAATTCAATGAAACAAGAATTTTTAAAATAATAATGATTATGTTGGCATTTTTTGTTTGACGTTTATTTGACATAAATATTGTCGCTGGAAGACTCTCTTGCTTTTCAGTTGTCATAAAAATATTGTCACTAGTAATATCCCGAGTGTATGTCAAATTACAGACAATTTTTTTTGTAAATTGATAAATATGTGTATTTGAAGTTATTATTTTTCCCAAAGATCTAGCCGGTACCTGTTCGTAGAGAAAACAGTAGATATTTTTTGTTCAAAAACTATAGCAACGTGTAAATCCGTGTAAACAAAAATTATCGGCAATTTGCACGAGTGCAAATTATCGCTGTCATTCGCATGTGATTGGTTAAACGTCAAAAATTAAAGCCTTCTGATTGGTCAAAAATTAGTCAGGGAAATAGTCCTTAAAAAAATCGGTTGCTGCCGACTACTTGAACTATCCCTTTATTCACTTTATTGGCTAGGAGAAACCCTAGCAAATATACCTAGGCAGGGTAGAATACAGAATGTCGACTGTATCGACATATCGTTGTGAGACTAAACCGTGGTAGCAATAGATGTTGAGGCTAAACCTTGGTGGGGCAATAGCTTGTTAGGACTAAGGGTGCTAGCAATTGTTTGTAAAGCTAAACCTTGTTCGCAATAGATTGCTAGGGCTAAAGTGTGTTGCCAATAGATTTTGAGGCTAAATCTTGGTGGGACAATAGCTTGTTAGGGCTAGTTACATCTTTGTTAAACCTAACAACAACCCCCACTAGAACATATGCTCGTTATTTGAACCCCAGTTCCATTTGTTTTGAACAAAACGTTTGTTTATCACTATTCACTGCTTTCGTTAATCTGTCGGGTACCATTTTTTCTGTACTGATGTACGTGGTTGTAATGTGTCCTGTCCAGCTTCTATTTTTTGGCGGATAAAACGATAACGAACATCTATGTACTTACTTCGGGCAGGATAAGCATCGAGAAGTCCAAGCTTTATTGCGCTTTGGTTGTCGCACTAAATAGTGGTGGACTTCATTAGGTAAGGGTGACCAGAATTCATTTTGGAATTGTTTTAACCATAATGTCTCTTATGTGGTTACAAAAAGATTCGGCTTTAGCTATCGACAAAGCCACAGTAGGTTGTCGTTCATGATATAGCCCCCCCCCCCACCTTGAAGTGTAAACACATAGGCAGTGCATGACCTTCTTTCATCCATGTCACTTGCCCAATCAGCATCACAGAAACCCGTTTAATCGGAATTGCTACTTCTTGAATATTGCAACTTTATTGATTTCCTTCAATAATGGTTTAGTGGTGTCTTCTCGCATTGTCGTATGCATGGAGACCCCGGAATCAATAAACCAGTCATTGTGGTCAAACTTGCTTGCTAAAAAACTTGCACAAAATACAGTGTGTGAATTATTTGATTTCTCACCTGCTTATTTCGGAGTCTTTTTTGAGCATTTGTTTGATTTATGGCCATATACTGGTGGTACAGTTGTTGCAACGTGGCCCCTTTTTCTTACGATAAAATTTTTGAGAATTCTTATTTTCCCCTGCAGTTTTACTGTAATAAAGCACTTTCATGGGTTCTCTTCGGAACCTTTACATCTTGCAGTAGTTTGGTTTTTATTGAATCCCCTGTGATTTGCGACCCCGAGATTTCAATACCCATGATCATCGGTCTATATTCTTCGGATAAACCGGCTACCAGAAGTGTCCCTATCTACTCATCACTGACTTCAAAGTCTACGTCTGTAAGTTTGTGACCAGCACTCAAGAAGCAGTACTAACGAATCCATTTATGTAATCATCAACTGTTTCGCTATTTTCTAATCTTGTGGTGATTAGAATTATTCTAAGGAGACCTACTTTTCTGGTTAAAACTGAGTCTTGAAAAGCTGATTTTAAGTTATCTCAGATATCCTTCGCAGTAGTGGTTGATTGAATGTGAACATAATTTCGCGAATCAATTAATAGAATTATTTTCGATCTTGCTTCGATTAGCCCTAAAAAACTAGAATTGTTTTCCTCGAGGAAGATATGTCTTCCACAATTCTTTGTGCGCCCTTAAGTATGGTGTAACATTACATCCTCTTTGATTCTGCTGCCTTTCGCCCCTGCATAATATTCCCATATCCCATTTATTATTATCTACGTTATTTATTGACAATGCAATAATAAATTGCTCCAATCAATAAAAAACAATTGATTTGGAAATACCTGTCCATATCAATACAATTAATTTAAAAGCAATGTCTGGATTAATTTAAAATTCCAATTAAATTTAAAAAAAAGGTGTTTTTAAGATGACAATATGAAAATTTATTGTATCAGTGATAATAATATTTGAGCATTGTTATATAAATACAGAGAGTATTAGAGTCAGATACGGTAATACTGTTTGTTAGTTACCATGCTTGGGTTACTCTTCATTGCATCAGTTTTCGCTTGTTGTGCTTATGGTAAATTTTTTAATTCTGTTTCAATATCTTATTTAAATATTTTTTTGTAGGGCGGATTCCTCCTCCCATTTTAGCAAAACGACCGACATGGGATGGAAGAATAGTTGGTGGAAAGGACACAACAATAGAAGAACACCCTTACCAACTCTCTTTCCAAGTTGTAGAACAACATTATTGTGGGGCTTCTCTAATAAAACCTAATATTGCCCTTACATCAGCTCATTGCACAGAAATCGTAGCGTAAGTCTTTCTCTAGGAGCAAACCTTGTCCTTCATTAATCTTTTTTCCATTTAGCCCCTGGATTATATATTTATCAGTTCGTGCTGGAAGTACAATTAGGGAAAAAAACGGACAAATGGCAAACATCTCCAGTATCCATGACCATCCAAAATTTGCACCTGAAAACTCAAAGGATTACGACGTATCCGTTCTAGTTTTAAAAAAAGCTTTACTTATCGGAGATAGAGTACAAGTTATCCCTTTACAACCCTTAAATAAAGAAATAGAAACTGGACGTTTTGCTAGGGCAACCGGGTGGGGTTATATCTCACGTAATGGACCTTTATCGGAAATTTTACAAGCAGTTGATGTGCCTAAAGTTGATCAACAGACTTGCATTTTAAGTTATCCTAGGGAAAACGTTTCTGATCGTATGCATTGTTTTGGGTACACTGTGGATGGTAAAGATACTTGTCAAGTAAGTTTAGATGTTAAATTTAAATTGTGGTAGGTATACTAATGAAATTGTATTTTTAGGGCGATTCTGGTGGTCCTTTGGTTGCTGATGGAAAACTAATTGGTATTATTTCTTGGGGATATGCTTGTGGTGACTCTAAACATCCAGGAGTTTATACGAAGATTGCTAATGCAGAAATTTTAGGACATATTAATAGTGTTGTTGCAAAGTTTACTAAAGTTTTATAAAGAAATGAATTAGCGTTTTTTTTGGCCGTTGCTAGCTCCACGGCTAACGTGGATATAATTCTGACGCTAAATCCACGGCATACGTCACTGTCAAGGGGTGACGGTATTAATTCGGTGACGCGAATACGAGCTGCACGTACTGCGCATGTCCGGGGACTTAACAAAATTATTCCATTATAAAAGTTTCAAACATTTCATATTTTAAATTGATTTTTAATTAATTTGCAAGTTGAATATGACCAATAGAAAATACTAGAGTAAAGTTTCTCTAAGTTCGAGCGATTGAGTTTGTTTGTAGTTAATAATTATTATCATTAGATTTCTCAGAAACAGAGTTTTCCGCCTTGGGAGTAGGCAACCAATCGTACGCACCACTGTCCCTATAATCTCAGGTAGCTGATATCATTTTCCAAGTCCTCAGACATGCGCCGAGTCGGCTGATAAACGTCACCCCACGACAATGACGTAATGCCGTGGATTTAGTGTCAGAATTAAATCCACGTTAGCCCTGGAACTAGCAACGGCGTTTTTTTCATATCAGTAAAAGTGATTAGATTATTTGGAGGCAAAGTACATACTTTGGGAAAGGTAAAAAATTTTATATAGTACCCTACAGTCCAATCAAAACAGTATTTTGGCTTATACCAGCAACTCCTTCCTTCTACCTTCAGGATATTGTGTCTCAACAGTTTGAACACTAAAGGATTTACAAGAAGCAGTTCGCTTAGAACTCTAGATGGCCTGTAATGAACTCAAATAATCAACATGTAGGTACTTCCCAACACCCTAGTTTGGTTTAAATCTATAAACATCAACCCCCTACGGGTCCTACATCAACTACCGAACCATTTAATTGGTTTGGCCTTTCTTTATTTAACCTTAAAGAACTGTAATTGGTTCCCTCGAGGAAATATATCTTCCACAATTCCTTGTGGATTCCCCATAGGTATGGTGTAACATTACATCCTGTTTGGTTCTGCTCTCTTTCGCCCCTCCATGATATTCTCATATTCCATTTATTAGTAGATTATTTATTGACAATGCAATAACAAATTGCTCCAATCAATAAAAAAACAATTGATTTGGAAATACTTGTCCATATCAATGCAATTAATTTAAAAGCAATGTCTGGATTAAGTTAAAATTCCAAGTAAATGTAAAAAAAGGTGTTTTTAAGATGACAATGTGAAAAGTTATTGATTATCAGTGATGATAATAATTGAGGATTGTTATATAAATACGGAGTGTATTATTATCAGATACGTCAATACTGTTTGTTAGTTACCATGCTTGGGTTATTCTTCATTGCATCATTCTTCGCTTGTTGTGTTTATGGTAAATTTTTTAATTCTGTTTCAATATATTTTTTAAATATTTTTTTGTAGGGCGGATTCCTCCTCCCATTTTAGCAAAACAACCGACATGGGATGGAAGAATAATTGGTGGAAGGGACACAACAATAGAAGAACACCCTTACCAACTCTCTTTCCAAGTTGTAGAACAACATTATTGTGGGGCTTCTCTAATAAAACCTAACATTGCCCTTACAGCAGCTCATTGCACAGAAACCTTAGCGTAAGTCTTCTTCTAGGAACAAACCTTATCCTTCATTAATCTTTTTTCCATTTAGCCCCTGGATTATATATTTATCAGTTCGTGCTGGAAGTACAATTAGGGAAAAAAACGGACAAATTGCAAACATCTCCAGTATCCATGACCATCCAAAATTTGCACCTCAAGACTCAAAGGATTACGACGTATCCGTTCTAGTTTTAAAACAAACTTTACTTATTGGAGATGGAGTACAAGTTATCCCTTTACAACCCTTAAATAATGAAATAGAAACTGGACATTTTGCTAGGGTAACCGGATGGGGTTATATCTCAAGTAAAGGACCTTTAGCGGAAATTTTACAAGCAGTTGATGTGCCTAAAGTTGATCAACAGACTTGCATTGTAAGTTATCCTAGGGAAAGCGTTTCTGATCGTATGCATTGTTTTGGGTACAATGTGGATGGTAAAGATACTTGTCAAGTAAGTTTGGATGTTAAAAATTAAAATTGTGGTATACCAATGGAATTTTATTTTTAGGGCGATTCTGGTGGTCCTTTGGCTGCTGATGGAAAACTAATTGGTATTGTTTCTTGGGGATATGCTTGTGGTGACTCTAAACATCCAGGAGTTTATACGAAGATTGCTAATGCAGAAATTTTAGGACATATTAATAGTGTTGTTGCAAAATTTACTAACTAAAGTTTTATAAAGAAATTAATTAGCGTTTTTTTTTCATATCAGTAAAACTGATTAGATTATTTGGAAGCAAAGTACATACTTTGGGAAAGGTAAAAAAATTTATATAGTACCCTACAGTCCGATCAAAACAATATTTTGGGTAACACGAGCAACTCCTTCCTTCTGCCTTCAGGATCATGTGTCTCAACAGTTTGTTCCATTTTATTTAAGATCGGCATTTTACGTGTCTGTATATTCTAATATTTAGTGATGCAGTCTGTAAAACTGATAAATAAGACACTTCAAGATTTAATTTGTTAATTGATTTATTATCGTTACATTCTTGGGTTATCGTTGAGAAACCGCTCGAAGATATCCCAAAACAGTTTAACCACAGACATCGACTTCGTCCTTGAGTTTGGAAGTATTTTCGTATATTTTTCCAACTAGTTTTAAATATCACAATTTTTGTATAATTATAAGTCACTTAAACCTTGTAATGCAGGTCATAATATGGTCATTAATTTCTGGATTCGCTACGTTAGTGTACACTCCAGGAATATTCGGAAGGGCGCAGCCTTTGCCAAACGAAACAATTCCAGCAAGTCTTCCAGCAACAACTAAAGGGCCTCCGGAGTCACCCTACAATTAAAATTAATTTAATCCTTCCATTATCCATAAACACAAGATCCATTAACAACCATAGCAACAGCGTAAACTGCAATATACCTTGGTAACCATGGCGTAACTCTAACTAACACTTCTCCAATATATTGTATCTACCCGAAAGAAAGCGTGCCATTCAGTGGCGCAGCGAGGGGGTTAGCCCCCCCCCCCCGACCAATTTAGATCTAAAAAATGTTAATCTTACCTTGGTAAAAAAATTCATCTTGGCAATAGCGTTACCAAATTGTTCTATAATATATTTTCGTTTTTAATACTCTTCTTAATTTTTTTGAACACCCCCCCTAATACAGAATTCTGGCTGCGCCACTGACAAGACCGTAAACAAGAATTAATGTACTGTAATAACCATGGCAACAGGTTGTAAATAAACCGTGGAAACAGCATAAACTGCAAAATATTTTGGCAAGCATAGCAACAGCGTAGACTAAAGTATGATCAAAAATGGTTTACATCTAGTATGGCTATGAAGGAACAAATTGATGCCGTTAAGATTGACTGGCATGCAAATCTGACAGTTGTCAACAATTATTTTGACGTAAGAATTAATTATTTTTAACGTAAAGTAGCCACCCTCAGTATCTTTCAAAACTATTATTTGCTTGAAAATCGTCAAGACATCTCAAGAAAGACAGCAAGGGGGACATTAGCCGTCACAGCCACCCCTTTTAAAATTTCAATTGGCAGCATACCATGTGCGGCACATCGTTGGAAAGGTAATTTCATAAGGAATCCATTCTACTATTTATTTTTTATCGCCGTCGCTAGCTCCACGGCAGACGTGGATATACTTCTGACACTAAATCCACGGCTTTACGTCATTATCATGGGGTGACGTTTATCGGCCGACTCGGCGCATGTCTGGGGACTTCCTGGAGCTTCCTGAGATTATATAGACAGAGTGCTGTACGATTGGTTGCCTATTCCCAATCTAATAATAATAATTATTAATTACAAACATAATCAATCGCTCGAACTTAGAGAAGAATTAGAACTTTACTCTAGTATTTTTTATTGGTCATATTCAACTTGCAAATTAATTAAAAATCAATTTAAAATATGAAAATGTTTGAAACTTTCATAATGGAATAATTTTGTCCCCGGACATGCGCAGTAGGTGGAGCTCGTATTCGCGTCCCCGAATTAATGACGTCACCTCTTGACAATAACGTATGCCGTGGATTTAGTGTCAGAGTTATATCCACGTCTGCCGTGGAGCTAGCAACGGCGTTTTTTTATTCGCTTCAAATTGAGACATTAACAAATTAAAAACTATATTTTGTTTATTTCGGTTAAACTGCCGTTAAAATAATTGCTCAAAATCACTTCCGCTAACTTCCATACAATAATACAGACGACTTTGAAAGAGAGAACGAACATTTGGGAGAACTTACGGTGAAACAAAAGGATCTAGGGAGTGCTATACAGCAGCTTAACCGAAATAAACAAAATATAGTATAGTTATGTTTCAATTTAAAGCGAATACAAAAAATAAATAGTAGAATGAATTCCTTATGAAATTAGGTACCACATATGGTATGGTCCCAATTGATATTTTGGAGGGGGTGGCTGTGACGGTTAAGGGGTTGATGACAGACGTCCGAATTTTACGCCAAAAGATGTGCCCCTAGCTGTCTTTGTTGACATGTTTTGGCGATTTTAAAACAAACAAGATTTTTGAAAGATACTAAGGGTGGCTACTTTTCGTTGAAAAACCCTGTAACCAGCCAATTGTAAAGTTGGCGATTTATTCTTTCATAGCTATACTAGATAAAAATTTTTGATCATACTTCATTAACATCTGACAAGCTTTTTCTATTCAAAACAAAAGCATCATCCATATAGCAACAGCGTCAACGTACCTGACAAGCATCTTTACCCCCTTCCATGTATCCAAAACAAAACATCCTTTCTTTAATACGAAGTGGATAAGATTTTTCACATATTTGTTGACTAACTCGTGGTACCTCTGCTGCACGAATTGTATTTGCAGGCGAGCCATGGAAGAGCAAATGCCCAAAACCAGATATCGTTCCAAGGGTACCGACAGGAATGTCACTATTTTTTGGTTGAATCGGAATAGTTTGAATTTTTTTATCTAAACTAAAGGGTGGATCCAAGCGAAGAACCGAAACGTCGTAATCTAAACCGTTAAATTTTTTATGATCGCACAGTCCGATGACTTGAGTGAGTTGACCTCCATTTTCACGAACAGAGGTTCCTGCACGCATTACCAAGACCCCCAAGGTTAAAAAGAGTCTATATTAGGAAAAATAGATTTTAATATTATAAGGGGGTTAAATATTTTTTTACTTACTGTAATCCACGCGTGCAATGAGCTGCTGTAACAGCAATGTTTGGTTGAATAAGGGTTGCGCCACAAAATTGCCCGCCAAGAGTACTTTCGAGTGATAATTGATAAGGGTGTTGCTCTATTGTTGTTTTTCTTCCACCAACTATTCGTTCGTCCACTTTAGGGGATGTTTTTGCTATTAAAAAATTAAAAATTACAAAGGAATAAATTAATTATAAACCATGTATTAAAATTTCAAGAAAAGATTACAAGAAGGAGAAACTTACTATAAACGAAAGTAATGAAGGCCGATATGAGCACAAGGCGGAACATTGCAATTGACTGATTTAAACTTGCACGAAATCGAGTATTTATACAAATTTTTGTCATTTAATGGTGGTTGCTAAATAAATATTGGGAAATGTTAGCTTTTATTGCAATAAAACGGTTATTGCATTAAATATTAAAACAGTTACTCGTTACTTAGATTGTCTCTATATAAAAGTAAATGAAAAAAAATAAAAGGCCCCTTGAAAAATTCCTAAATCCGCCACTGCGTTCTTTATGACGTCATAAATTAAGACGATTTTTTATCAGTCAAAATAAAGACGGCATTATCAAAACTTGCAGTCCTAATGGAAGTTGGGTTAGGCAACGGTTTGCGAAAGAAACCAAGTAATTGCCCAAGGCGCCAAATATTTAAAGGCGCCAACTTACCTTATAGGGTTATAAATAGGGAGGCAGTTACCAAAGCCGCTAAAAATGTTAAAGGCGCCATGCAGAAACAAAGAAGTTTATTTTAATATTTTACTCCAAAATGCGTCTTGTTCAGGAAAAAATTAAAAAGCACATTATACAGAGTGCGTAAATTATTTTCCTTATCATTTTTTACATTTATATCAACACCGGAAATGGCACAAAAAATAATCATTAAACTTGACATAATTTGATAACAAAAATGTTGAGTTACTCTCCTGCTGAGTACATATCAATATCAACAAAAAACACACTTTTTAATTTGTTTAGGTACTTGAAGTATTACCTTTGATCTATTAAAAAAAAACAGTCAAAGCAATTGAAGATTTAGAGCTGAGAGCTCTTTCCTACCAAGAAAATGTTTCTTTTAACAGTTATCATCTTTTTGGTTACTTTCACAAACGGTAAGTAATCGTTTAAAACTAAAATCTACCTTCCGAGTTACTATAGGATTTAAGCTAGGAGACCTTGGGGGATAAATTATAGAACCACTTCCTGAATTATTTCTAAACATTTAAAATTAAATTAATTAGGCTTTAGCATCGACCAACGGGATCAACGTATGTTGGATGGAAAAATTGTAGGAGGAATCGAAACCACGATTGAAGCGCATCCTTATCAACTTTCGCTTCAATCTTCAGGTAGACACACTTGTGGTGCTTCTCTGATCAAACCTAACGTTGCTCTTACTGCTGCTCATTGTACGGATGGGTAAGACACACACTTCTTTAATTTATTTTTTCCAATTCCAATTAATTTTTTCCCAGGAGGATACCAAATGGTTTTACTGTACGTGCTGGAAGTACAAATTGTGCAAATGGGGGAGAAGTAACTAAAGTCCTCAAAATTTGTCAGCATCCAAATTTTTCTTTCTCCAACATAGATTACGATATATCCGTCTTACATTTAGAACGTTCTTTTGTTTTATCATCTAATATTAAAACTATTTCCCTTCAACCTAAGAATAACAATCTTCCAACTGGTACTTCCGCTGTTGTAACTGGTTGGGGAACTCTTCATCAAGGAGGTTCCTTATCCAATACCCTTCAAGAAGTTTACGTACCCAGTGTTAGTCATGACACTTGTTCGGAAGCATATCCAAAAGAAAATATTACTGAAAGAATGATTTGTTTTGGACATGTTGAGGGAGGGAAAGATTCTTGTCAGGTGAGTTTGGAGGAAATTTTAAATAAGAAACGTTTATTTAAATTTTTCAGGGTGATTCCGGAGGACCTTTGGTTGCTGATGGAAAACTAGTTGGGGTGGTTTCTTGGGGATATGGTTGTGCCCAACCTAAATTTCCTGGTGTCTACGCTAAGGTTGCGAATGAAGAGATTAACGAACATATTTATAAATGTATTGCAAACTTTTAATTATTAGAAGTGTAAATAAAATTATTTTTATTGTTTGGAAGGTTTAAAAGAGTTATTTTTAATATCTTATGTGATTATATTTGTAAGAACCAAGGGAATGAGAGAGAGAGAGAAAGTGATTAGGGAAGGGAAGTGTGCAAATAGAATAGCTGCGTTCAATTGACTCACCAATCTATCACAAAACTGCTGACTGCTGTACATCCTTGCTTGATCCAAAGCGGAAGTTATGTAAAACCGCTACCAGCTTCTTCCAATATAAAAAATGTAGGGTAAGTTAGCTACTCAGCACAATTCAGTAAAAAGAAATTTTAGGTAACTCAGAGAGAAACCGCCGAACTTTCAATAACAATTGTTGAGCCCATTGAACGCAACTTATGAGGTGGGGATTTTTTAAATAAAAAGGAAAAGGTGGTGAGGGTATCTATACTCACGCAGAACGACTTGAGACGGTCATAGATAAACAAACAGCAACAACAATATCTGAGATAAAATAATTGATAAACGTTAAGTTATTGTTTCTCAGCATACGGGACAACTAGATTACTACATCTGTTTTAAGAAATGCACTGCAGCCAATCCTAATAATTTTTTTCCGCCTAAACTATGGGAGATACCGAAATCGAACAAGAAACAAAATTTATTTGAAATAAGAATGTCTCTCTATAAAAAAAATTTGAAAACTATTGGCTGAACTGTTAACAAAATATGAGTTTCTTTGTCTGTGGATGATCAACCTTTGACCACTTACACGACACTCTTGAACAAAAAAATGATGTCAAAAAACACCTTTTTCCAGTAAAGAATCACATCCCAAATTTCATCCTAATCGCTAAAAACAATTTTTCGTTATTTAAAAAAATTTAAATTTTTTACAAATCTTTGGCGTTGGATAGCGCTTTAACGAAGCAATTTCGGATAGAGGTAAGTTGCGTTAAATCGTCTCATTTTGATCCCCGGAATCTGTGGTTAAGCTATGGCACCATATTTTAGAGACACCCGTATAAGCTGGCAAAGCAGGCAATCAGGGCACCATGTCACAATGCCGGGTTTTATATCCATGCAAATCGGTATTGCAGATTAAAATTTTCCAAAGTATATAGATGTTAAAAATACTTCTTATTTAATCTTACTTTGCCCTTCAGCTTACGTAAATATCGGATATTAATCTAATCTAAACCAAGACAATAATTATCCTGTAATGATGGAAATTCTAAGAAAACTAGGTCAAGTAGACGTGTTTCTAACGGAAAAACACAGTTAACTTGATCATATTTTCTTGGAAACGAAAAGGAAAATGTAGTAAAAGAAGAGGGGAAGAGAGAAAAGGGGGAGGAAAAGAAACACGCCTGAAAAAGAAAAATAGGAAAGGAAATTACGAATCAGGGGAATCAGAAGACTTCCCCAGTTTTGTAACTATTGATAAGGGTTGGTTTCTTCAATGGTTTTATCCCTTACAGTATCTTCTGATCCTTGCATGCTTCAGTATTTATCCAAAGCAATGCATTTTGTACATAATCCTCTCTGGGTAGTTGCAATTAAGACAAACTTTTGTGATTAATTTGGCTTCTCTTTCAAATCCTCCCTCACCTCTTAACCCTCTTCCTCCCGTATTTTCTTTCACCTTCCTTCTGCATTTTCTGTCTTTCTTTATCGAAATAATTCCAAAATAGGCTAAGTCAATTAAACAATTTTATAATTCTGTATCATGTAACATTTTATCTTTCACCACTCTTGACAAGACTCAGAGAACGATAATTAAAGATGGATTAATATCGCATCTTTTTCTTACACATCCTTAATTGATAATGATATCAAACTCAAAGTGTGAAACAAATACTTCAATTTGATTTTATCAAACAACGAACGTGTTTTTTGAAAGATAACTTAAGTTGGTTTGGTATAAAAACTATTGCGTTTCAGGTTTAAATCATTCCAATCATCATGTTTGCTTTGACGATTGTTACAGCCTTCTTTGGGCTTACCCTAGGTAAGTTTTTCTTCTTCTTTATTATTTTTATATTTTTATCACGTTTTTTCTACAGCCTCAAGTATTCCACAAGAATATTTGGTTTATCCCAAGCTTGATGGAAGAATTGTTGGAGGAAAAGACACGACAATTGAAGAACACCCTTACCAAGTCTCTGTGCAATTATTTGGAGGTCATTGGTGCGGAGGATCCTTGCTTAAATCTAATGTAGTTCTCACAGCTGCGCATTGTACTTCTGGGTAAATTTAGATTAGATTTATAAGAAAATCCTCTCTTATTTTGTTTTTTCTTTTAGGCGAACAGCAGATCAGTTTACAGTACGTGCTGGAAGTACTCGCAAGAATAGCGGAGGCGAACTAGCTAATGTCATTAGCATTTGCGATCACCCAGATTATTATCCTTACGATTACGATGTTTCTGTTTTACACTTGGATAGGTCACTTCCATTTGGACCTGGTATTAAAATAATTGGTTTACAATCTGTAGGTGTAGAAGTTAAAGATGGAACCACGGCTATTGTAACCGGTTGGGGCGCCCTTTCATCCGGGGGTGGCTCACCTACGATTTTACAAGAAGTTTCGGTACCAAAAGTAAGTGTAGCAACTTGTCAGGCTAATTATCCAGGCCAAGGCAGGATTACCGATAGGATGCATTGCTTTGGTTATCCTGAAGGCGGCAAGGATTCATGCCAAGGTGATTCTGGTGGACCTCTTATTGTCGGTGCCACTCAAGTCGGTATTGTTTCTTGGGGTGTTGGATGTGCTGGCCCTAATAAACCTGGTGTCTATACTAAGATTTCAAGTAAAACTGTTACCGATCATATTAACAAATGCCTTGCAAAGTTTTAAACTAAACCTTGTATTTTTTCAATTTATGTTGAAATAAAATATTTTGTTGTTTATTTAATAAGGGTTTATGATTTTATTTCAAAGAATGTAACCAAATACAGATGCCTGTAAAGGAGAAAAATACAGTAGCAGTTAAATAAACAATTATGATGTGGAATAGGTCAGTAGAAAAGTGGTCGGACTCTTCAGCTGATCTAAAAAGCGTCATAAAGGCGAATGAAACTTGTCTAGTTCATGGGTGTTTGTGATTTCGACATAGAGCTTTTTTTTTCAAAAATGTCTAATTTTTCTAATGATTGGCGTAAAAAGAAATTGTCACGTAAACCGTGTCAAATACATGTCTTGATCGTAATATACCTACTTGAACCAAGTGTTTTTCCAAGCAATTTTCTTTTTATCTTGGCTTATCGTTGGCACTTAGAATAGATTGCCTTGAACGCTCGGAATATAAATAAGTAGAGGAAGATCTATCAATGGAAGATATGGGAATGAGAAAAGGAAAACAACCATATGTAGACAGCGGAGAGAGAGAGAAAGAAATAGAAAGAGAGAAACTCATTGAATTTTGATCAGGGATAAGAAGAGAGAGTTGGAGGTAGTAAAATTTAGAAAGACAGAAAGAGAGAGACCTGGCAAAGCATGCAAAGGGACTGTCCAATTGCATACGCGAGTAACTTCGAATACTTTATTGTTATTCAAAAAAAAAAATGCTGATATAAATTTGGCCGTTGCTAGCACCACGGCTAAGGTGGATATAATTCTGACACTAAATCCACGGCATTACGTCATTATCATAGGGTGACGTTTATCGGTCGAAAATTATTTCAGCTTCCTGAGATTATAGGACTTAGAGAAACTTTACTCTAGTATTTTTTATTGGTCATATTCAACTTGCAAATTAATTAAAAATCAATTTAAAATATGAAAATGATTGAAACTTTCATAATGGAATAGTTTTGTCCCAGGACATGCGCAGTAGTGCAGCTCGTATTCGTGTCGCCGAATTAATGACGTCACCCCTTGACAAGACGTAATGCCGTGGATTTAGTGTCAAAATTATATCCACATTAGCCGTGGAGCTAGCAACGGTGTATAAATTTAATCACGTCGATTGCGCCAATTTACCATGCATAGACTATACTGTAAACCGAAATTTTCGTAAGTTCTTCGTTTCATGTCTTGCCAGTGTTAGTACCTATAGGCAAAATGGAATTTAGGGTGGAACAAAGTAGAGACTAATTTTATTCCAGCAGGTGTAAGCAAAAACGAACTGATTAACATACTAAAAGTTCCGTCCAATCCTACTGTTGCAAATCTAAAAAAATTGGCGCCAACTTGATTGTTTTGCCATTTGAAAAATTCTTTTTTAAACTTCAAAAATACAAAAGTTACAGCTTGTTCCAGATCCATCTAAGGTTCGAATATTGAAATATCCTTTGGTCGTCCGGGTTTTCGGTTGGATGGCGGTTATGGTTGGCCGATATAGTCAAATTGGCTGTTGTAGTTATGCGGGTAATCTTGGCCGTTATGGCCGCAATATTTGGACAAAATAGAGCCAAAATAGCAGTTGGCCGTTATGGTCATTGGTCCTTGTGGCGAAACCCCCAATACACATGATACCAAGCTTTAGCTGCAACAATCGTCATTTTTCTTCCTAACGGGATCTGTTATAGAATTTTTTAAAGAAATTGTAGAAACTATGCGAAAATTGTCTTGCTTTACGTTTAAAACCTCGATACAAAAGAAATAGTGAGTATTAAAATCAAAATGCTAATTTAAAGCGGATCACAGCACTGCTTTTGGAAAATCATCGTGAAAAAAACGAAAAACGACTGCGTACATTTGCGTCGCAATTTCTTGAAAAAGTAGCAAAATTTCTAAGGAAAATGGGTACTCAAATTTATCTACTACCATTATTTTAACCCACTCAACGTGTCAATCAACAATAATAATCTTAGATAATACTTTTGGCAGCATCTTTAGCCCTGCTTTTCAATTTGATGATTGAAAGATAAAATCTATTGTTGAACTGGTATAAAAGCCTCAATTTTTATTAATTTCTTTAGATAACAAAAATGTTTCAATTTGTACTAGTTACAGCCTTAGCTGCTCTTGGTAAGTAGATATTTCCATTATTAATAATTTAAGCTTGAATAAGTGACCAAGGAACCCTCCTTGGGTTGCAGGTTCCCTAATTTCATTTATTAAACTCGTTCTTCTTAAATTTATATTTCTATATTTATAGCGGGAGCATCTACGTTTATACCATCCAAGTTACCCATGGATGGTAGAATAGTAGGTGGAGTCCCTACAACGATTGAAGAACATCCCTACCAATTATCTTTAGAATACAAATCGCAACGTTATTGTGGCGCATCTTTAATTAAACCCAACGTTGCTCTTACCGCAGCTCATTGTACCGAATGGTATAAGTTACATTATTTCCCCGTCAAATAAATTTTCTAACACATTTTTTACTTGTTATAGGGTGAATGCAAAAGATTTTAAAGTTCGTGGAGGAACCACCTACTTTGGAATTGGGGGTGAATTGATACAGGTGGCGAAAATCTGTGACCATCCAAAATTTAACCTATCGGTTTCACATTATGATTATGATGCCTCTGTGTTGATTTTGAGCAATCCTCTTCCACTTTCTCCTAGCATCTAAACTATTGATCTACAAGAAGTTGGAACTGAAGTTCCAATAGGTGCCCTTGCTACTATTACAGGATGGGGTAGGCTTGCAGAAGGAGGGGCATTACCATCAGTCTTGCAAAAAGTGTTATTACCTAAAGTTACTCACGAAACATGTGTGAAAGCTTATCCACACAGGACAATATCTGAGCGTATGCATTGCTATGGTTACAAACAGGGCGGAAAGGACTCATGTGCCGTAAATATTTTTATTTAAATTTTTTTTACTACTATATTATAAGTTCAACAGAAAAACTAAATTATTAATCGTTTTTTCTATTTGTCCATTATTTTGACTGAGAAAACATATTTTTAGGGTGATTCTGGTGGCCCGGTTGTTGTGAATGGAAAACAAGTTGGGATTATCTCTTGGGGTACTGGATGTGCTAGACCGAACATCCCAGGGGTGTATACCAAAATTTCCAATAAGGAAATTAGAGATCATATTGAGAAATGTATTGCTGACATGTGAACAAGTAAAAAATATTCAATAGGTTTTTTGTTTTTTTTATTGAGAACTTGAAAACCTCTCCAGGTTAATGAGATTAAAAAAGAAATAAAATTTCCTACAAGATAATTGGGGAAAACATTCGTCTAATGTTAATAAGTTTGGGACCGGAAATAAACACAGGCGCTCTCCATACGACCGACGGATCCCCTTATTTGTATTACAAGGCCAGAAACAGCACATTTGCGAGTGCAAGTTTTGCAAGTAGGAGCACTCGCAAAACTGTTTCTTGACGTGATACACAAGATTTTTTGTGCCTATGTTTGTTTAAATAAATTAAATTTACATTTAAATATTTAGTATTAGGATTTTTTTTATGATTTTAAAATCAAGATTCCTCGTTTCCTGGTATTCATTAAACTTAATTCATTTATTTTCTTAAAATTTCCATTGACGTTTATTTCTAAATTTTATTATCTTTGATTTAATAATGGATACACCGGCGCATATTAAAGATTATATTCAAATCACCACAGTGGCTCAAATAGGTAATCGTATTTGTAAAATTTTGCTAATTTATTTGTTTGATCGTCTCCGACCGCGATGCACAAATTTGACTTTGACAGATTGAGCCGATGCAGCCAACTAATAACCTAAAATTCTTACTTTTGCCGGTCTAGGCCGGAGAAAAACCTCTGTTTCTGGCGGATTTCGCGATGTAGAAACTCGGTGATGCCGACCGGAGGCACAAAAAAATATTCAATTGATTTTTTGTTTTTTTTAATAGAAAACTTGTGAACTTTTCCAGGTTAATGGGGTTAAAAAAGCGTATCCGATGTGAGGTTAGTAGCGCATGACGTCATGAACCTTGCAAGACAAGTAAAATATCAACGTTAGTAAGTTTAAATGGAAATGTAACGAAAACCGCGCAAAATAGCGCAAAACAACAGCAGACAAAAACTGTAGAAAAGAAAATTTCCTACAAGATAATTGGGGAAAATATTTGTCTAATGTTAATAGTTTGGGCCTGGGAACCATCAGACTAAAAACATGCGCTCTCCATACGACACTGCCTAGTTGAACTCTGCGTGCTTCGGTGTTTTGGTCAACCGAAACTGTGTTTTTTTTAAACATTATTAAGTGTATGATAATAAGAAAAACTGTTCGTAGCAGTTCAATCTATTTACTTACATTAAAAAAATTGTAGTCACGAAGAAGAGAACAGAAAAAAAAATTAAATGCAATGCCCATGATTAGGATATTTATTTTAATATTTTCATAGAGTTTAATAACAAAAAGTTTTTATTTGCCATATCCATATGAGCCATTTCCTGATTGTGATGATGACTGGCTGTGATATTCACTTCCTACATCTCCACCCCCCATTCCTCCGCCCATTCCTCCTCCATAAGAACCACAGCTGGAACTTGATTGGCTTCCACTGTAACTACCTGACGACATATTGCCTAAAACAATTGAAATAATAATTATTAATCCATATGAATAATACAGGGTGATTCATATAGAATACACCTTGTGTATAATTTATTGTGATATAATAATATACAGTGCTTCCTGAAAGTAACGGATAAATTCAATAAAATCGTTGAGAAAAATATTTCAAATAAATGCTCTGACACGTCGATTTTTATTTTTAAAGTGTCATTTAGAGATGTAATTTTCAACGACCTAGCCCTCAACCCCGAAGCGCTGCCAACTCCAACTTTAAAAATTAAAACAGCAAAGAACCCTTTCTGATACCTTATCTGATAGCTTTTTTTATGCTGAATACAATAAAAAAAAGTTTTTCAAAATCGGTTCATAAATAACGGAGATATTTACCAAAATGTATTCAAATGAAAGTGCCAATATTCGAGCAGGCGTTGGTACGGCTCTAGCAATGGGTGATAAAAAACAATTGCAACTTGTTTGTAATTGAATGTAAACAAAATGTATTGACATTACTTAGTGGAGTGTGTGTTACTTATTATTAACGATTGAAAAATAAGATAACAAAAATATAATAGTAAGTAACACACACTCCACTAATTAATGTTAATGCTTTGTTTGATGCCAAGTTAGGGTTGAATTCCGACCGTCAATTAGGGTTGTTTAGTTTAGCCCTATGGTTTAGCCTTTGGTCTCAAAATTATTTTAAATTAGAGTTTATATCTTTTTTAGCTTTTGTGTATCTAGTTTGGAACTGCAAGTTTTATTTCGACGGGGTCGAAGTAAAATTGTACCTGGTGCTCCGGTGTTTTGAGGTTTAACAGTTCAGGTTTCGAGCGGTACTGTGACTTGGACATTTGAGTTTTGGAACATTAGAGAAGTTTAGGGTTCCCGTTAGTTTTTCTTTTTCTGTGGAGGAACTTGTGTCTTCTTCTTTGACGGTGTCCGAGAAGAATCACAAGGTCCTGGTGGTACTACAACAGGCACTTGGTGATCTTGACGTGGAGCGGTGCTGTGGTCGGGATACCCAGGTCTCAGGGTAGCTATCAGTCCCGTGGAGGGATTTGTGTCTGTACGACAAGCTCTTGGCGATCTTGGTTTCGGGCGATGCTGTGACCACGATAGCCTGGTCGGTTTTGGTTTCGGGCGGAAGTCATTGCGCTCCAGGTTATTAATTAATACCGATTAGGTCTACTGATTGACCTTTTACGTGTGCCTATTAATATAGAACTATTTATTTAATGTATGCTGCCTTTCCATTTATATCACCCTGTTATTCCTTCACTGAAGTTATCTAGGTCTTCGCTCCTCCGAAACCGACTCCTGGAGAGAACCCGTTGGAGAGTCAACTCATTAAAATCTGGCGCCCGAGCAATACCGAACCGAAGTAGCGTCGCAACACACCCACACACACCCACAGACAGACATTTTTTTAAACCACCTTGTTGGGTTCATGGGGGTCTAAAACACGTATTTCAATCAATAGTTCCCATATACCAGTGGTGGTATGGGAAAGTAGTAGTAACGGAACCCTACGACCGACACCCCTATCTTAACCAACATCTCATCGGAAAGTTAGGCTTTTATTTTTATTTGCTGGGTACGCCGATTGAGATATGAATTAAATTGTTCTTGTCAAAGTTGTAGTTTTTAAGTTTCTTCAGCATTAATTCATGTTAAACGCAATCGAAAGTTTTGCTTAAGCCACAAAAAACCGTTTGCAAGACTTCGTCCTTTTCTAAACTGTGTATTATTTTGTCATATAGATCCAAGATTGGATCAACCTTACTAAAATAAGCAAAACAATAAAACAATAGGTGATTATTTTCTCTTACAGATTAAAATTTTCAAAAATAGAAGCTAAAAATACTTCGTAAATTACAAAATCGGCCTTCAGCTTTCGTAAATATCAGATATTAATCTAATCTAAACCAAGACAATAATAATCCTGTAATAACGGAAAATTTAAGAAAACTAGGTCAAGTGGACGTGTTTCTAAAGCAAATTAAATGGAACACAGTTAACTTGAATATATTTTTTTAGAAACGGAAAGGAAAATGTTGTAAAACAAGAGGCGAAGAGAGAAGGAGGAGGAAAAGGAATACGCCTGAAAAAGAAAAATATGAAAGGAAACTACGAATCAGGGGAATCAGAAGACTTCCCCAGTTTTATAATTCTTGATAAGGGTCGGTTTCTTCAATGGTTTTATCCCTTCCAGCGTCTTCTGACCCTTTTGAATGCTTCAGTATTTATCCAAAGCAATACATTTTGTCCATAATCCTGTCTGGATAGTTGTTGTGATTAATTGGCTTCTCTTTCACATCCACCCCTATCCCTTATCCCTCTTTCCGTTTAAAATTTCAAAGGGTCTTCGTGCTGGTTTATTGATAATTAAATTAGAAATGTTTGGTAAAATGTCCGCATGTAATCTTGAAATTAAAATATCAAATTTGTTATTTTTGAATCTAAAATGTCGTTTGTAACAAAATATCTGTCTACTAGTGTTAAAAATAAAGTTACATTGTCTATTAAAATAAGTGTGTTGTTTTTAAAACAAAATGAAAACTCCTTAGACAGTTTTTGCGCACTATACGCTAGAGTACGCTAACGCTAACGGTAACGTCCTTGCTAGGCAACAAACTGCTTTGCTAAGTTTTGCTAGTGTTATCGTTACCCTAATCTTAGCGTACGGTGCTCAAAAACTCTCTAGTATCTAATAAATATTTGTTACTAAGCCAACCCAAAACATTAAATCAAAACCTCCCTTACAGTACGATACACGTCCGTGACGTTATTATTAAAGTATTTGTTTAGAAATTCTGAACCTTCTGAACTTATACTTTAACAAGTCACTTCCCGGACTTATAACGTTAATCACTATTACCAGACCCATATTTTAATAAAAAAACTTTTTTTAAACTTCAAAAATACAAAAGTTACAACTTGTTCCAGGTCCATCAAAGGTTCGAATATTGAAATATCATTTGGCCGTCCGGGTTTTTGGTTGAATGGTGGTTATGGTTTGTTACGGTGTAAATATGTTTTGTACACGTAGCGACGGGAACGCTTGCGGCTGTCTCAATGGAGAAGGGGGTGGATTAATAATACGTAATTCACGGGGTTTAAGGGCGGAACTGAACGTTAGACAGGCTGTAGGGCTTTAGGGCGTCGTGGATGAAAAACAGGAAAAGCCTCTGGTGAAAATGCTGGCATCCAGGTAAAACAATCTGACCTTACCTGGTTCACCAAATCGATATCTGAAACAGAGAAAGCAAATAGGGGGATTGGGTGGGAGTACCTACGTGAAGTTACTTTTCAATAAAAGCGTGAGTTTCATCAATAAATGACTTGTAATATCTATTTGGAAGTAAATGAAAATGGTAACATATATAGTATATAATACAGGTTGTCACAAAATATTCACAGGTTATGATACACAGTAAATCGACGTTAAACAGTCTTGGATTTGCCAAGACAAAAGGGGAATCGATTCGCGCAGGACTCACAAGTCCGAGTTCGTATTTACAGTAAAGTACTCTAGAATCTCGGAGTCGCAGCCCTGTACAAGATAAGATTATAATTCGATAATTAACTATAACTTTAATTACCTACAAACAATATTATGGTGGGATCTTTATCAATGAGATAAAGACCTCGTTACGGGAATTTGAATCGGGACGTTAACTTCTGGAGAGACCTTGAGGACTATTGATAAAAGTTCATGTACTTTAGCACCTCAGGGCTCAACAGCTACAGTTATGAAGTCTTGAATCGGGGTTAATTACGTTACTGAATTTCTTGGCGATAAAAGTCTTTAAATCGAAAACACTAATTGCAGTACCTTATTTTCGGTGAGGCTGTCAGATGGTTTACCCAGTAAGCAGTTAGATTTAACACAAGAGACTTTGTGACACTAACACCTTTTTAGAAGCTTGGGAAGATCGGCGAAGAGGTGTCGAGATGGCGAGGCTGACGAGACGAGACGAGAACCTGGGATACTCGAGGACTCCAGAGCGAGCTTGACCCACAAGACGAAGAAGAAGATATTCTAATCAGTCGACGGGAACAGATATATATTGATATAACGATGGGCACGTTGCTGGGATCTCTATGAGGAGAATCACTTCACAAGCACGTTACTTCAACGAAATGGTATATTTAATTTCTGCGACAATACGAGACGGTACCTATACTTTACTCTTAAGACGGTAAATTCGGAACGGTATATCTTAGTTAACTTGGTAACCACGGTACAACCTGTCGTGAGCAGGGATGATTGTCGACTTATCCTACTTTTCTAAGTAGAGCATGCGTGAAGTCGCATTTCAGGGGAAATGGGTCTCAAAAGCGGGCACGCGATTAGCTGACCGGTTCAAGGGGGTGGCGCTCTCTGCGCCCTGTTTGCAAGGGTAATTTGATAGCTTGTTATTCACAAAAATCCAGACAAAACTCTCCGAACTCGAGGATGCGATACTGCATTCAAGCACGTATAACGACACTTGGGAAGGCTATATGACCTCATCAGGGGAGGCTGCGAGGGGTGGCCTGAGAAATGGACTAAACCATTTCTTAGAAACAGGCGAATTGCACTGAACCCAAAGGGATATAACAGGTTGGCCAATATAGTCAAATTGGCCGTTGTGGTTATACGGGCGATATTGGCCGTTGTGGCCACAATATTTGGGGTTATGGACAAAATAGAGGCAAAATAGTAATTGACCGTTATGGTCATTGGCCGTCGTGACGAAGCCCCCAATACACATAACACCGTGTTTTAGCTGCAACACTGGCCATTTCTCTTCCTAGCGGGATCTGTTATAGGAATTTTTAAAGAAATTGTAGAGACTACGCGAAAATTGTCTTGCTTTACTTTTAAACCCTCGAAATAAAAGAAATAGTGAGTTTTAAAATCAAAATGCTGATTGAAAGCGGATCGCAGCAATGCTTTTGGAAATTCATCGTGAAAAAAACGAAAAACGACTGAGTACATTTGCGTTGCAGTTTCCTGAAAAAGTAACAAAATTTCTAAGGAAAATTGGTACTCAAATTTATCTACTCCCATTATTTTAACCCACTCAACGTGTCAAGCAACGATAATAATCTTAGATAATAGTTTTGGCAACATTATTTAACCCTGCTTATCAATTTGATGATTGAAAGATAAAATCCATTGTCGAATAGGTATAAAACGCTCAATTTCTATCAATTTCTTTAGATAACCAAAATGTTCCAATTTGTACTAGTTACAGCCTTAGCTGCTCTTGGTAAGTAGTTATTTACATTATTAATAATTTAACCTTGAATAAGTGACCAAGGAATCCTCCTTGAAGTGCAGGTTCCCTAATTTTATTTATTAAACTGGTTCTTCTTAAATTTATATTTCCATATTTATAGCGGGAGCATCTACGTTTATACCATCCAAGTTACTCATGGATGGTAGAATAGCAGGTGGAGTCCCTACAACGATTGAAGAACATCCCTACCAATTATCTTTAGAATTAAAAACGGAACGTTGGTGTGGCGCATCTTTAATTACACCCAAGGTTGCTCTAACCGCAGCTCATTGTACCGAAGGGTAAGTTACATTAATTTCCGCTTCAAATAAATTTCTAACACATTTTTTACTTGTTATAGGGAGTCTGCAAAAGATTTTAAAGTTCGTGGAGGAACCACCTACTTTGGAATTGGGGGTGAATTGATACAGGTGGTGAAAATCTGTGACCATCCAAAATTTAACCTATCGGTTTCATTTGATTATGATGCCTCTGTGTTGATTTTGAGCAATCCTCTTCCACTTTCTCCTAGGATCCAAACTATTGATCTACAAGAAGTTGGGATTGAAGTTCCAAAAGGTGTCCGTGGTACTGTTACAGGATGGGGAAGGCTTGCATCAGGAGGGGTATTACCATCAGCCTTGCGAAAGGTGTTAGTACCTAAAGTTACTCGGAAAAGATGTGCGAAAGGTCATCCATCCAGTACAATATCTGCGCGTATGGATTGCTATGGTTACAGAAGGGGTGGAAAGGACGCATGTGACGTATATATTTTTATTTAAAAATTTTTTTACTACTATAAGTTCAACAGAAAAACTAAATTATTAATGGTTTTTTTTGTTTCATTATCTATTCGTCCATTATTTTGATTGAGAAAACATTGTTTTAGGGTGATTCTGGTGGCCCGATTGTTGTCAATGGAAAGCAAACTGGGATTGTGTCTTGGGGTACTGGATGTGCTTTACCGAACACCCCTGGGGTGTATACCAAAATTTCCAATAAGGAAATTAGAGATCATATTGACAAATGTATTGCTGATATGTGAACAAATAAAAAATATTCAATTGATTTTTTTGTTTTTTTTAATAGAAAACTTGTAAACTTTTCCAGGTTAATGAGATTACAAAAGAAATACAATTTCCTACAAGATAATTAGGGAAAACATTCGTCTAATGTTAATTAGTTTGGGCCTGGGAACCATCAGAATAAACACATGCGCTTTCCATACGACTCACTACGTAATTGAACTTTGCGTGCTTCGGTGTTTTGGTCAACCGAAACTGTGTTTTTTTTTACTTTCCCATACCACTACTGGTATAGGGAAGTATTGATATCATGAAAATTTTCGAAGTCGAGATTTTCGCGGAAATACGTGTTTTGGGTCCCCAGGAACCCAAAAAAGTGGTCTAGAAAAAATGTCTGTCTGTGTGTGTGTGTGTGTGTAAGTGTGTGTGTATGTAACGCCTGTAACGCAAAAACTAGTGAACCGATTTTGATGAAATTTTAAATGAAGGGGTATATCGAAAATTCATCGACAAAATAAGCTTTTCAAAAAAATCCGAAACCGGAAGCGGAAGTTAGACATGTTTTTTTGGTATCATTTTTTTCAGAAGCGGAATTTTGAAAATCTGAGTAGGGGATATGAAAGAAGGGCATAATTCAAGGGAAACAGTTTTTTAGCGGACTCTCTAACTTCAAAATGGCGGTCGCTATGAATTTTTCAAAATTTCGACTTTAACGCCCCGTAACTCAAAAACCAGTTATCTGATCAGGTTCCGCAACAACTTGTTTGAAAGCCCTTTGGCTGTACTACACCAAGAAAAAAAATTATTTACTAAATCCAAAAACGGTCGCAACGGCGCTCTTCCAAAAATTTTGAAATTTTTGAAAAATTATTACAAAAAAACTGGTCTAAGGAATTTGTTTAAATTTTCTATACTTATGCAGCTTGGTATTAGCTACAGTTTTGTTTTTTGATGAATGCCATAATTCCACTGTGGCGCCCTCTACGAGGTTTTGAAAATCGAAAATTGATGTTCCTATAGCGCCTTTATTAGTCAAAATATGAAAAAAGTTTAATTATAAAAGTTGTTCAGTATATAAATTTACATTTTTCTAAATTTATATCACGTATACAGGGTGTTTGGTTTTCACAGTACAATAAGCAACTTTGTTATTTTAAATGAAACACCCTGTATATTATTATATAATTAAATGCAAAATTAAATTGTCTATCACATAGTATAAGGTGTTCATATGGCTAAAATGTACGGTTAATGAGAAATTCGTGAATTTTGAATATTTAGGTTGGACTCTTGATGGAAACTGATCGTCGCTCGGTCGGTAGCGATCGTCCGGCTTCGCCAGTTGTAATTTTTAGCGGGTGCCTACTACAGAGTACAGATAGATGCGTATCTTGGTGTCTTTCTTTTGTTCATATCGAACCCGTATACTCGTAGTCTCATTTTTCTCGCGAGGCATTCAAATGATTTCCAATGCTGCCTCGCGAACTACTGTTGAATAGCAAAAACTAAATGTTTATTTTTAGTATGGGAAAGTCCAGGGGAGGTTTGCACCTCCACTTTTTTAAAACATGATTAAGTGTATTATAATAAGAAAAACGGTTCGTAGCAGTCCAATCTATTTACTTATATTAAAAAAATAAATTCGTATAGTCACGAAAAAGAAAACAGAAAAAAAATTAAATGCAATGACCATGATTTTATTTATGTTAATATTTCCATAGAGTTTAATGACAAAAAGTTTTTAATTGCCATATATGGATGAGTCACTTCCTAATTATGATGATGACTGGCCGTGACATCCTCTTCCTGCATCTCCACCCCCCATTCCTTCGCCCATTCCTCCTCCATAAAAACCACTGCTGGAACTTGATTGGCTTCCACTTTCCATTTTAAATTAGAGTTTAGATTTTTTTAGTTTTTGTGTTTCTTGTTTGGAACTGCAAGTTTTATTTCGATGGGGTCGATCTAAAATTGTAGGACCTGGTGCTTTGGTGTTTTGAGGCTTAACAGTCCTGGTTTTGAGCGGTGCTGTGACTTGGGCATTTGAGTTTTGGAACATTAGAGAAGTTTAGGGTTCCCGTTAGTTTTTATTTTTCTGTGGAGGAACTTGTGTCTTCTTCTTTGACGGTGTCCGAGATGAATCACAAGGTCCTGATGGTACTACAACAGGCACTTGGTGATCTTGACATCAAGCGGTGCTGTGGTCGGGATATCCAGGTCTTGAGGTAGCTATCAGTCCCGTTAGTTTTTCCGTGGAGTGATTTGTGTCTGTACGACAAGCTCTTGGTGATCTTGGTTTTGGGCGGTGGTGTGACCACGATAGCCAGAACTTGGAGTGTTGGCCATTCCCGATTATTTCTCCCTGCAGGCACTTGTGTCTTTCTCTTTGACGGCGTCCAAGAGAAACCACGAGGACCTAATTCTCAGTGTTTTGTTACCTGCAAGCCTTGGCTACGGGCGGTGCTGTGGTCACGACGTCCAAGTGCAAAATATTGGAATCCCGTGTCCCGTCATTAACGGCCTGGTTCTATTTGGTCTTCGGGGAGAGCTGTGGTCATTACTATCCAGGTTATTAATGATTAATGATTATTATCCCGCTAAATGATTTCCCCTTAGTTAATTTTGGTACCATTCAGATAGGAGGCATCACTCAAGTCTTACACGTGTTACATATATTTACCGTTGCCGTTGTATTCCGCTACTTGGAATTATACTACCGTATTCATCGTTAAACTGTTTTACCGATTGCATCTACTGTGTTATATACTCTTTGGTGTTATCCAGGTCTTCGCTCCTCCGAAACCGCTCCTGGAGAGAACCCGTTGGAGAGTAAACTCATTAAAATCTGGCGCCATAGCAATACCGAACCGAAACACACACACACACACCAACACACACACCCACCCGCACACAATCACCCATACACACACCTACCTATCTACCCACAGACAGACATTTTTTTAAACCAGTTTGTTGGGTTCCTGGAGGTTCAAATCATGTATTTTCGCGAAAATATCAATTTCGAAAATTTGATGATATTAATACTTCCCATATTTCAGTGGTGGTATGGGAAAGTACAAAGTAGTGGACCCATAATGGAACCCTACGACACCCCTATCGTAACCAACATCTCATCGGAAAGTTAGGTTTTTATTTTTATTTGCTGCGTACGCCGATTGAGATATTAATTAAATTGTTCTTGTCAAAGTTGTAGCTTTTAAGTTTAATTCAGCATTAATTCATGTTAAACGTTAAAATCGAAAGTTTTGCTTTTAAGTCGCAAAAAATCGTTTGCAAGACTTCGTCCTTTTCGAAACTGTGTATTATTTTATCATATAGATCCAAGATTGGATCAACCTTACTAAAATAAGCAAAACAATAAAACAATAGATGATTATTTTCTCTTACAGATTAAAATTTTCAAAAGTAGAAGTTAAAAATACTTCGTAGATTACAAAATCGGCCTTCAGCTTGCGTATATATCGGATATTAATCTAATCTAAACCAAGACTATAATTATCCTGTATTAATGGAAAATTTAAGAAAACTAGGTCAAGTAAGACGTATTTCTAACGGAAATTAAATGGAAACACAGTTAACTTGATCACATTTTCTTGGAAACGGAAAGGAAAATGTTGTAAACGAGGAAGGAAAGAGAGAAGGAGGAGGAAAAGGAACACGCCTGAAAAAGAAAAATAGGAAAGGAAACTACGAATCAGGGGAATCAGAATAGTTTCCCAATTTTATAATTCTTGATAGGGGTTGGTTTCTTCAATGGTTTTATCCCTTATAGCATCTTTTGACCCTTGCATGCTTCATTATTTATCCAAAGCAATGCATTTTCTCGATAATCCTGCCTAAATAATTGTATAAATAATAAATATTAAATAAAATATCGATTTTAATTTAATTTAATATTTATTATTTATATAATCATGGATTTATTATCCTTACGATTACGATGTTTCTGTTTTACATTTGGACAGGTTTCTTCCATTTGGGTCTGGTATTAAAGTAATTCGTTTACAATCTGAAGGTGTAGAAGTTGATGATGGAACCACGGTTGTTGTCACCGGTTGGGGCGCCCTTTCATCCGGGGGTGGCTCACCTACGATTTTACAAGAAGTTTCGGTACCAAAAGTAAGTGTAGCAACTTGTCAGGCTAATTATCCAGGCCAAGGCAGGATTACCGATAGGATGCATTGCTTTGGTTATCCTGAAGGCGGCAAGGATTCATGCCAAGGTGATTCTGGTGGCCCTCTTATTGTCGGTGACACTCAAGTCGGTATTGTCTCTTGGGGTGTTGGATGTGCTGGCCCTAATAAACCTGGTGTCTATACTAAGATTTCAAGTAAAACTATCACCGATCATATTGACAAATGCCTTGCAAAGTTTTAAACTAAACCTTGTATTTTTACAATTTATGTTGAAATAAAATGTTTTGTTGTTCATTTAATAAGAGTTTATGATTTTATTTGTATGTAACCAAAGACAGATGCACAATTAAGATTGAGAATAGGTGACTAGAAAAGTGGTCGGAGTCTTCAGCTGACCTAGAAAACGTCATAAAGCCGAATGAAACTTGTCTAATTCATGGGTGTTTGTAATTTCGACATTATTATTACTTCTAAAGTTGTTCTACGAAAATAAGTATTGAGTGTGCTCGAGGCGACGGCCGAGGACAGCTGCAATCACATAAGTCGGGGAATGTGTTTATCCTATGAAATCTGTACGGGAATAATATTCCCGATCTAGGTTGTACATATTATTCTTGTACAGTTATATCTCCGTTGCCTAGTATTAACTAGATCTCGAATATTGAACTTTTCTAAAACAGATTTGATCAGAAATGTCTAATTTTTCTAATGATCTACGGAAAAAGAAATTATGTTACGTAAACCGCGCTTTTTTTCAAATACATGTTTTGAACCAAGAGTTTTCATTTTATCTTGGCTTATCAATCGTTGACAGATTACTTTGAACGATCGGTATATAAAAAAGTAGAGGAAGATCTATTAATGGAAGATAGGGGAAGGAGAACAGGAAAACAACTACTACATTTGCGTCGTCGCAGTTTCCTGAAAAAGTAACAAAATTCACTCAACGTGTCAATCAACGATAATAATCTTAGATAATAGTTTTGGCAACATTATTTAACCCTGCTTTTCAATTTGATGATTGAAAGATAAAATCCATTGTTGAACTGGTATAAAAGCCTCAATCTTTATTAATTTCTTTAGATAACCAAAATGTTCCAATTTGTACTAGTTACAACCTTAGCTGCTCTTGGTAAGTAATTGTTACCATTATTAATAATTTAAGCTTGAATAAGTGACCAAGGAACCCTCCTCGAACTGTAGGTGTCCTAATTTTATTTCTTAAACTCGTTCTTCTTAAATATATATTTCCATATTTATAGCAGGAGCATCTACGCTCACACCATCCAAGTTACCCATGGATGGTAAAATAGTAGGTGGAGTCCGTACAACGATTAAGAAACATCCCTACCAATTATCTTTAGAATTCAATTCGCAGTTGAGGTGTGGGGCATCTTTAATTAAACCCAACGTTGCTCTTACCGCAGCTCATTGTACCGAAGGGTAAGTTACATTAATTTCCCCTTCAAATAAATTTCTAACACATTTTTTACTTGTAATAGGCTGACTGCAAAAGATATTAATATTCGTGGAGGAACCACCTCCGTTGGAATTGGAGGTGAATTGATACAGGTGGCGAAAATCTGTGACCATCCAAAATATAACAAATCGATTTTACATGATTATGATGCCTCTGTTTTGATTTTGAGCAATTCTCTTCCACTTTCCCCTAAGATCCAAACTATTGATCTACAAGAAGTTGGGATTGAAGTTCCAGAAGGTGCCCTTGGTATTATTACAGGATGGGGAAGGCTAAGATCAGGAGGGAAATTACCATTAGTCTTGCGAAAAGTGTCAGTACCTAAAGTTACTCAGGAAACATGTGCGAAAGCTTATCCACACAGGACAATATCTGCGCGTATGGATTGCTATGGTTCTAGAAGGGGTGGAAAGGACGCATGTAAGGTAAATAATTATATTTAAAAAAAAATTTACTACTATAAGTTCAACAGAAAAACTAAATTATTAATGTTTTTTTTTGTTTCATTTTCTATTCGTCCATTATTTTGTATGAGAAAACATTTTTTTAGGGTGATTCTGGTGGCGCGATTGTTGTGAATGGAAAACAAGCTGGGATTGTGTCTTGGGGCACTGGATGTGGTTTACCGAACACCCCTGGGGTGTATACCAAAATTTCCAATAAGGAAATTAGAGATCATATTGACAAATGTATTGCTGATATGTGAACAAATAAAAAATATTCAATTGGTTTTCTGTTTTTTTAATAGAAAACTTGTGAGCTTTTCCAGGTTAATGAGGTTGAAAAAGCGTATCCGATGTAAGGTTAGTGGCACATGGCGTCCTTGCAGGACAAGTAAAATATCAACGTTAGTAAGTTTAAATGGGAAATGTAACGAAACCCGCGCAAGATAGCGCAAAACAATAGCAGACAAAAACTGTAGAAAAGAAAATTTCCTACAAGATAATTGGGGAAAACATTTTTCTAATGTTAATAGTTTGGGCCTGGGAACCATCAGACTAAACACATGCGCTCTTCATACGACACTGCGTATGTTGAACTCTACTTGCTTCAGTGCTTTGGTCAACCGAAACTGTGCTTTTTTAAAAACATTGTTATTAAGTTTATTATAATAAGAAAACATATTCGTAGGAGTCCAATCTATTTACTTATAGTAAAGAAATAAATTCGTATAGTAACGAAAAAGAAAACAGAAAAAAAAATTTAATGCAATGCCCATGATTATATTTATTTTAATATTTCCATAGAGTTTAATAATAAAAAGTTTTTATTTGCCATATCCATGTGAGCCACTTCCTGATTGGGATGATGACTGGCTGTGACTTCCACTTCCTGCATAACCACCCCCCATTCCTCCTCCCATTCCTCCTCCATAAGAACCACTGCTGGAACTTGATTGGCTTCCACTGTAACTACCTGACCCCATATTACCTAAAACAATTGAAATAATAATTATTAACCCCTATATAAATAATACAGGATGATTCCTATAGAATACACCTTGAATTTTAAATCGAAGTTTTAACAAATATTATTCTTTTCTTCTTCTGGATTTCGACACGCAAAAAAGACAAATAAAAGTTGATAGTAAATGACTTACCACCATGGTATTGTGCAAATGCACAACCAACGATGCACAAGAGTACGAAACACAAAACAAACTTCTGCATGTTGTCTTCTTTTTTTCCTTTTCGATGACTGGATGCTGTCTAAGACTTTTTCTCTTGTATTTATACTCGTCTTAAGTTGAATTTAATGTTTTGATTTTGTGAAGACAGTTTTAATGAGTATTTAAGCATGTTTCTATCAAATAGCTGATATTTTTGCGTAAGTTTTCCATTTACATAATACATATTGTTAAAAATAACACGAGCCACATTTAAATTGCATTAGAAACGAGAACATAAGAGATAAATATTGATGGGTGGTAAGCAGAAAAGGCAATGACATTCTGAAAACGTAAGAAAGGATAAAACAATTGAGTTAAGAGTAGTATGTGTATGTGGCAGGGAAGATTTCCTCGAAGAACAAAATTATCGCAAATCGAGGGGTAAATATAAAAAATACACCAAAAATAAGTTTGAATGTTCTTGCGGGACCAAACAAAGTAAATTACATCCTTTTTAAAATAAATAAAATAAAACTAACAGTGATAGCAAAAGAGTTTTTCTGTTTCTTAATTTGAATCTGTAAGTCTTTAGATATCTTAGGAATCAGAAAAAAAGTTAATTTTTTTTAAATTTGACTCAACAAATTCAATAACACAGACCAAATTTTATCGGGTATAGTCTGTAGGGTTTAACCTTAATGCTAACAGAACACGGAGGATACCATAATCATCCTCCGTGTAACAGAGAGTACGTGGCAGAAAAAATTGCCATAGTGCCAAATCGGGTCGGTTTAACTGAGGCTAGGAAATATACCAATTCATAATCGTAATATTTTGGAGAAAAGGAAAAGTAGACAAAGAAAGTAACGGGGAGAAGCAACGGGAGACAGAAAGAAAAAGAGAGTGAGAGAGAGGGAGAGAAATGTGAGGGCGTACTTTTACAGCTCGCAAAATACAAACAAAAAATATGTGATATACAAGGTAATTTATAAATAATTACTTTGCCTTGAAGCCCTAGATTTAATCCGTAAGTGTGTATAGCACAACGAAAAAGTGGAGTTGCGCGCCTCCCCTGAACTTTCCCATACTAAAAATAAACATTTCGTTTTTGGTATTCAACAGTAGTTCGCGAGGCAGCATGGGAAATCACTTGAATGCGTAGCGAGAAACACCAGACTATACGGGTTCGATACGTACAGAAGAGAGACAGGCATCTAATTTACTAACGCAGCGGAAGTTCGCGATTTTCTCATCAACCGTACATTTTAGCTATATGACTACCTTATACTATGTGATAGACAATTCAATTTTGCATTCAATTATATAATAATATACAGGGTGTTTCATTTAAAATAACAAAGTTGCTTATTGTACTGTGAAAAAGAAATACCCTGTACACGTGATATAAATTTAGGAGAATATAGAGCTATATACTGAATAAGTTTTATATTTAAACTTCTTTCATATTTTGATTAGTAAAAGAGCTATGAGAGCATCAATTACCAATTTTCGAAATTTCGTAGAGGGCGCCACAGTAAGATTCTAGCATTAATCAAAAAAAGAAAATGTACCTAACACCAAGCTGCATAAGTGTAGAAAATTTAAACAAAATCGTGTGGCCAGTTTCTTTGTAATAATTTTTCAAAAATTTCAAAATTTTTGGAAGAGCGCCGTTGCGACCGTTTATGGATTTAGTAAATAAATTTTTCTTCATGGTATAGTACCGTCAGAGGGCTTTCAAACAAGTTGTTGCTGAACCTGATCAGATAACTTGTTTTTGAGTTGTGGGGCGTTAAACAAAAAATTTTGAAACATTAATAGCGGCTGCCATTTTGCAGTTACAGAATCCGCTAAAAAATTCTTTCCCTTGAATTATGGTCTTGTTTTCTATCCGCCACTCTTATTTCAAATTTCATCAAAATCAGTTCACTAGTTTCGGCGTTAAAGGCGTTACATACACACCCACACACACCCACAGACATTGTTTTTTGGTTCATGGAGGTTCAAAACACGTATTTCCGCGACAATCTCAATTTCGAAAATTTTCATGGTAGGTATCAGTAGTTTCTCATATACCACTGGTGCTATTGGAAACAAATATTTCATACATAACTAAAAAGAAACGCAAACAATTGAGTGTGTTTGCAACACTTTCTACGGATTTGTTTACAATTTTTTAAACAAGTATTATCAGGCGTATAATTATCCATAAAATATGTTCCTTCCTCATACTGCAGACTTCTTTCAGGAAAATTAAAACTGTCTGGTCCATGGGTGATTATGGCTTCTTCTTAGATTACGTCATAACAAAAAACAACTTGGGATTTAACATTTTTATTATTTCATCACATTTCGAACATTATTATTATTATTATTATATAAAAATTTCTTTTTAAAATCCACCAAAAGATCCACTTTTAGAACTTGAAGAAGATCCACTGAAGCTGTGACTTCCACTTCCACCCAATCCACCTAAACCTCCACTTCCACTGAAAGAACCACTGCTGGAACTTGATTGGCTTCCGCTTCCGCTGAAGCCACCTAAAAAATTAAAAATAAACTATTAGAAAAGTTAAACCCTGGTTAAAGGTTAAAACCTGGTTCAGTTATCTGTGCTTCCATTTACACTAGGGTTATTTTAACTTACCCCCATGATGTTGTGCAAATACACAGCTTACGATGACCAAAAGGACAACGAAACATACAATAAACTTCTGCATGATATTGATAATTTTTTATCAGCTGATGAGTGACTGAATACTGTCCATCACCTTACATGTTGTATTTATACTTCGTTTTTAAGTTGAATTTAATGTCTTTGTTTGTAATTTTACATTTACTTTTAAAAAGATTCTTTAATTAGATATAAGTGAATGTTTGGAAAAAGAAAAGTACTTCGTTAATGTAACGTTAATGATTTTGTTTATAAAATAATTTTTAATAACAAAAACACAAGAAATGAAAATTGAAACAGAGGTATCAGGAAAAATGTTCTTTTTAACGAGAAAAACAAACTTCCTCGCCAAGGCGATTTTTATTAGTTTTAAAACGCTTGAGGATGATTCTTATAATCGTAGCTGAAACCTCAGGATTATCATTGTAAAAGGGTGGAAGAAAATAGTTTAACTTTGATGGGTTATACCTATAAATCGATTTTTTAATTGAAACACCCCGTATATTTTTATTTAGTTTTATTAAGATTTTTATGAACTTCCTGCAACTGATATCCGACGAGTTGATCCCTTTTCCAATCCAGAACCTTCGGACGTTATCCGCAACCTTATAGCTAAGACGTACAGTGGGACAGAGTCCTTTGAGATGTGCTAATTTGACGTGGTTTCTTGATTGATTTTATCTATTTTACCAAGTAAATCTTGCAGGGAGCAATGTATGTGTTTATTATTGAGGAGATAAAAAAAATTATAGAATTTATTGTAGAAAATGGAGGGCAAGAGGTGAATTATTCAACTAGTTCGAAGAAGACAATAAATTACACTTGCAATCACTAAATGTTTACAGTTTCTTAATGCAGACAAAGTTTAACAATAACAACCTAATAGGACGTTAAACTTACAACTTATTTAGATAATGTGTCCGATAACACATAAAAACAATCAGAGTTAACAGTAAACAGTTTACAACAATGCTTTGTCTGGTAGCTTTAATTTTCTTTACTTATGGTAAGATTTTTTTTAAACTTTTATTTTTGACTGAAAAAACTCAAGTATTAGGTACAACTACCTGTTTGGAGAATAAAATATCGCAAGGAAAAAACACAACAATTGAGAATCACCCATACCAACTTTCCTTTGGCTTCTCCGGAAAACATTTATGTGGTGCAGCTTTGATTAAACCAAATGTTGCTATAACTGCAGCTCATTGTACCCGAAAGTAAGTTTTTTTAATTTTTCTTCTCATACCCTTAACCTTTTTTTGAAATTTTTTATTCAGCTCAAAAGGAAAAAACGGAACAATCCGTGCGGGAACAACTCTGCTCGAAACAGGTGGAAAGTTAGTACAAGTCCAAAAAATTTGCCAACATCCAAATTATATTCCTCCTGATTACGATGTATCTGTTTTACTCTTGGACTCACAATTTCTCCTGGGCGATACTATTCGAACGATTCCTCTTCAAACCAAAAACACAGAAACTCCGACTGGAGCACTTGGAATAATTACTGGTTGGGGAAAAACCTCCCTAAACGAAACTTCCTTCTCCAGGGTTTTACAATCAGCAGAGGTCCCTAAAGTTTCCCAAGAAGATTGCGAAGAAATATATGTAATCACAGATCGAATGAGATGTTATGGGAATTTAAATGGTGGTGCAGGTATCTGCAATGTAAAAAATCATAAAAAATCTTATTTAAAAATGGGTTAATTTGTTTAAAATTACAGGGTGATTCTGGTGGTCCTTTGGTTGTTGATGGAAACCTTGTTGGACTCATTTCTTGGGGATCTTCATGTGGTCAACGCAATGTTTTAGGAATGTACACGCATTTAGCGAATGAAGAAATCAGTAAACACATTGAAAGCTGTCTTAAAGAGTTTGAGAATTTGATTTGAATTGATTATAAAATTAAAGTTTGATTTTTGAATTTATTAACGAAAATAAATTATTTTTCAAGTTATTTCAAGAATTATACCATAAAGATTGGTCTAAATATTCACCTAATTTTAGGAAATGTCTGTGGATGACCTTGAAAATATATATTTCAAGGTTACCATGAAAGAAGACGCCACAATTCGAAAATTTGAAGTTTTTAAAGTCTAAACATTTAACCTTGAAATATAAAATTACGGGTCTTCCTAAAACGTCTCCAACATAATTTTGAAAAAGTAGAATAGGTTTGTGAGTCGCAGTATTTGTAAGACCCTAGAAAACGTACACTTTCATTGAGTTCTGAAGAAAATACCCCCAGCAAAAAAATACCCCGGAAAAATACCCCCAGGAAAAAATACCCAGGAAAAATACCCCGGAAAAAATACCCCCAAAAAACAGAATATGTTAGGTTAGGTTAGGGTAGGTTAGGTTTGGCTTTCTTGCCTTTAGAACAGTGGTGAGCAAACTTTTAAGTTGAAGGGCCACATAAAAATTTAAATGAGTAAGCGGGCCACAAACAAACCTTTTTTTTTAATATTTTATTCAAGATGAAAATAAGGTCTCTAACTAAACAATGTTTATAATATACCGGGTGAGTCAGACCACCCGCCGCGCGCCGTATCAGTCGTTTTTTTCGAAAACGATTAATCGCAGAGACTTCGGGCCAAAATTTTTTATTACAAAAGCCTTCATGAAGAATCAAATGGTGACATTGACATTCGCCGGAAAAATCGGCATCCTCAAGAGTTTGCTCCAGAATGTCGAGAACTCAAAAATTTTAATCAATCTTCTTTCTTTTTGTCTCGTCGGGTCGCATAAAATGATGCTGCGGGCCGCAGGCGGCCCGCGGGCCGTAGTTTGCCCGCCACTGCTTTAGAACATGTAGCCAGGGCATCATTTACTTAAAGGATGACGTCCCTGATGGCACACAAGGTCTATTGGATTACTTCGACTCTACGTATGTTTCAGGCAGAAGAGTGGGAAATGGTAATAATGGTAACATACGCGTGCGGCATATTCCGTCAGTATTTCCGCCAGAAACCTGGAATGTTTTTGAGGCTACCATAATTGATGGTAAAAGAACTACCCGAGTATACAGTGCTTCCCGAAAGTAACGGATAAATTCAATAAAATCGTTGAGAAAAATATTTCAAATAAATGCTCGGACACGTCGATTTTTATTTTTTAATTCTGATTTAGAGATGTAATTTTCAACCCCCCACCACCCAACCCCTAAGCGCTGCCAACTCCAACTTTAAAAATTCAAATAGCAAAGAACCCTTTCTGATACCTCATCTGATAGCGTTTTTTATGCTCAATACAATAAAAAAAAATTTTTCAAAATCGGTTGATAATTAACGGAGATATTTACCAAAATGTATTCAAATGAAAATGCCAATATTCGACCAGGCGTTGGTACGGTTCTACAATGGGTGGTAAAAAACAATTGCAACTTGTTTGTAATTGAATGTAAACAAAATGTATCTATCTATCTCCAACCCCAACCATCATTAAAACTTCGATTCTTTCGGCTTCAGTAAATCTCATTTTTGTTATCTCATTTTTCAAATCGTTAATAATAAGTAACACACACTCCACTAAGTAATGTCAATACATTTTGTTTACATTCAATTGCAAACAAGTTGCAATTGTTTTTTACCACCCATTGCTAGAGCAGTACCAACGCCTGCTCGAATATTGGCACTTTCATTTGAATACATTTTGGTAAATATCTCCGTTATTTATCAACCGATCCTGAAAAACTTTTTTTTATTGTATTCAGCATAAAAAAAGCTATCAGAGGAAGTATCAGAAAGGATTCCTTGCTATTTGAATCTTTAAAGTTGGAGTTGGCTGCGCTTAGGGGTTGGGTGGTAGGGGTTGAAAATTCATCTCTAAATCATAATTTAAAAATAAAAATCAACGTGTCCGAGCATTTATTTGAAATACTTTTCTCAACGATTTTATTGAATTTATCCGTTACTTTCGGGAAGCACTGTATAATATGGAACCCTATAAAGAAGATGAGGCAAGATTTAGCCACTGAGCAGACGAAACTTGAACAACAGAACTTGGAAAGTTTGCCACCAAAGAAACTTTAACTTACATTTTAATACATCTCCATCTTAAATTTGTTCCGGAGGTATTTTTTCTGGGGTAATTTTTCTTGGGGGTAGTTTTTCTGGTGGTATTGCTTCCTAGATTCCTTTTATTACGTGGAAGGTTTTGAAATTAAAATTTGAGGGCTTCATGACATTCTTAGATAATATTTGTCTTGAACAAAAACAGGAACAGTGGCCTTAGTAGGGTTAAAATATTCGGTCTCGAACGTTTTGGCACAAGGACAGTTTAGCGAAGGGACAGTTTGATGCAGGGACAGTTTGGCGAACGAATGTTTCGACACAAACACGTGACATATATGTTATAAAACGTTTTGTGATGTTAATACAATTTTGAGGATAAGGATTTTTCGTAATTTTTCAATAGGTCTGCTACCCGTCTCTTCGCTTTTGCTCGGTGGTATCCTTAAAATATTTAATCAAAGCATAATTTCAAGAAAAACAAATCATAAATATACGAAAACTCTTTGACGATTTTTTTGTCTACTAACTTTTTTACAAAATGTGTACTTTTCACTATACCTACACAAAATGTTTGAAAAATAAACCACTGTCATTAAGGTCTGCGTCCAAAAGTTCTTTCGCCAAACCCTCTCTGGGCCACAACCTCCCTGCGCCAAAACGTAAGATTTTATGACATAGAAGGCCTTAAAATTACAAAATTCAGGCCTTCATGACCTTTCAGACAATACAGCAACCTTTGTAGTGTCGTCAGATCTTAAAAAGTGTTTACCCTTAAAAAAGAACTAGAAGATCCAAAAGGTGATAACATCATCTAGAATTGTGTAAATATTGTACTATAAATTGTTTATTTATAACACTCAGTGTTATGTACTCACCTGACTTAAACCCTATGGGTCAATTTTTTCAATATCGATGGAGTTTATTCGAAATTCGGTTTGTTTTTGGTATTAATTATAGTTCTTGCTAATCATACAGCACCAATGGCCGGATTTGCAATGTTACAATCTATGTGAGAAGCTCGATTGGCAATTGTTATTAGTCACGATGATTAGCAACAATATAAAGTGTAAATAAGATTAACTGGAAATTAAGGAAATTGGTACTTGAAATGAAGATCAATTCGTTATCAATTAAAACGTGTACTAATAAGTACCTTGATATTTGTAATAAAAGACTCGAGTATTAAAAAGAGAAAGATTATTTCTGTGGAACTTGTCTCTTTGTCTCTCTGGAATGGATGTAGTCCATACTTACCATGAATATACTCTGTATAGAGACGTTTCTGGTAACCTTTCATGACTCGCTATACTCTTATATTATTAATGTACTGTTATGAGTTATAACTGTGTAATTTTTTTAACTTAGGTTGTTTTTCAATTGTTTATTAAGTTTTCGAGACATTTGCTACCTTTCTATCTTGTCCTTAATCAAATTTCCTGTTATAAGTGCCAATCAACATTTTATCTTTATATTATTAAGCTCAAAGTCTTATCCAACGGAAAAATTTACACAATCGTAGACGATTATAGACAATTCAAGTGTAATTTTCCCGAATTCTAGAATTAGACTTAAGATAATCTGATCCTTTTTTAGTATAAAAACACGTCCTCTCCGTAAAGGAATCATTCAATCAAAATGCTTCGTCTGGTACTTCTTTTAAGTGTTGCTGCTTTGGCTTATGGTAAGTCTTTCTTTAATTTTTTGTTTTCAATTTAATATTCTGCATTTTTCAGGCCGAGCACCTCATGTTCGTCCCCAAATTCCTCCATTGGATGGAAGAATAGTTGGAGGTGAAAGTACCACGATCGAAGAATTCCCTTATCAAGTTTCTCTTGGATATTCTGGTAGCCACAGTTGCGGGGGTTCTTTAATTGCCCCAAATGTCGTTCTTACAGCTGCTCATTGCGTATCAAGGTATGGAATTGTTTTTATTTTTAAAAGCTTGAATTAATATTGTTCTTTTTAATTTAGTGCGTCGCCCAGTAGCTTATCAATCCGTGCTGGTACCTCAAAACGCGCCGATGGTGGCAAACTTGTTAACGTATTGGAAATCTGTCAACACCCTAAATACAACCCTTATGATTACGACGTAGCTGTTTTGCTTTTGTCTGAATCACTCAAACTTGGTGCTAGCATTCAAACCATCCCCCTACAGACTGAAGGTGTTGAAGTAGCCGTTGGTACTAAAGCTACTATTACCGGTTGGGGAAGACTCTCTTCTGGTGGAAGTCTACCAACTGATTTACAAAAAGTTGTAGTCCCTAAAGTCAGTGACGAATATTGTCGTAAGGCTTATCCCTTCGAAAACATTACTAAGCGTATGACCTGTTATGGAGAGACCGATGGAGGAAAAGATTCTTGTCAAGTAAGTTACAGAAAGTTTTAAAATGTTAAAGGCTAATGTTTTATTTTTAACAGGGAGATTCTGGTGGTCCTCTTGCTGTTGATGGAAAAGTTGTAGGAATTGTCTCTTGGGGATATGGTTGTGCCCAACCTAGGATTCCCGGTGTTTATGCCAACGTAGCTAATAAAGAAATTCAAGATCACATCAACGAATGTCTTGCAAAATTTGAAAATCGTGTTTAATTATGAATTTTGACGTAATAAAGATATTTTTAGAAAGTGTTTGTTAATTATTTTATTTCCTACTGTCCGGAATATAGGTACCACTTTACGGTATTAATTCAAGTCTGGGAAATGGCACATTACAGCACATTGCACAAGACCGGGAAGTGAAGTTGTTTATTTGTAACTAAGCAAAAAATATAAAATAGGTGATGTAATTTAAAATTAAATGCCACTATAGTCCAGGAGCTAGCGGTATATTTTAAGACTAATTTCTATCAAGCTGAAATTTTTTTATGAGCTGGTATGGTTATGTCTGCCAAATGTAGGTGGTCGGCAAAATAGGACCGCGGGACATAGAGCGCTAAGAAAAAAATTGGCCAACTAACCAATCCAGGACGTCAGAGAGTGCTACTGTCCCGCTCAAATTGTCGGACAAGGTGATTTTGTGTTTGTTAAATTAGTATACAGTTATTAAAAAAAAATCAGGTTGATGGTAATAAGTCAAATGTCTTAAAAACAATACGAACCCCAAACGGCAGACACTGATTCAGTTCCGACTCTTATGTCGGACAGTTAATTTTTTGTTGTCGGAATGTCTTAAATAACGAGCAAAATAGGAATTAGCTTGATTGAAGTTTGTAAATTTCATCAAAAAAAAAATTAAAAACAAAAAAATCTGAGCGCTTTATGTCCCGCGATCCAATTTTGCCGACCACCTACATTTGGCAGACATAACCATACCAGCTCATAAAAAAAATTCAGCTTGATAGAAATTAGTCTTAAAATATACCGCTAGCTCCTGGACTACTAGATGATGTTTAATTTGACAGAATTTAAATTTTTGGCGTTGACGTTTTATAAAAAGAAAATAAATATTCAAATAAAACAAATTGATTTTACAGTAATGAAATAAAATGTTGTACGATACACGTCCGTGAAGTTATTATTAAAGTATTCGTTTAGAAATTCTGGATTCAGCTCCTTCGTCGCCTCATCCATAACCTTTGAACTTATACTTTAATAAGTCACTTCCCGGACATGTTAAAGATGCGTGTCTCTCTTCTGTACGTATCGAACCCGTATAGTCTCGTTTTTCTCGCTACGGATTTAAGTGATTTCCAGGGACTGCGTCGCGAACTATACTGTTGAGTACCAAAAAAGACATCTTAATTTTTAGTATAGGAAAGTCCAGGGAGGTGCTAATGTCCACTTTTTTAAAACTGAAAACTATTCAGAAAAGAACCAAGAAAATATGGAAAAGTCATCCCACAATGTACTCGATGCCAGCAATACTCGCACACAAAAAACTACTGCAGAAAGACATAAAGTAGACATTTTATGTGTTACCGAAACACATCTATTAACAAGTCGAAAACTTACAATACCGGGATACAATCTCTTTCAAAAAGACAGACCAGGGAACACTGCGTCGGGAGTGGTTGCAATATAATACCATAGATATATTATTAAAGGCAATAAAAAGTGCAGTCACAGTATCTACAACTATCCAAAACCCAAAACGTACAACGAATTCAATGAACCCACCAGCAAACATACAACAATTAATTAAAGAAAAACACGAAACTAGAAGATTATAGATTAGAACAGGCACCCAGCTACTAGATCACACCTAAACTACCTAATACGTGTAATTCAAAGGAAACTGGAACAATATAGAATACAGAGTTACCAGACATATATTAGTGAGCTAGAACCACAAGACCCTACAATGCGGAGGGCAAACAGGCCCATAATATATTCACTATCAAGACAAACAATTGAACCTATAGTGATGAAGAGAAATGCGCTGTATTTGCCACTCACTTGGCCAACACATTTACTACCACCACTAATTCCATTAACCAAAATTTCACCAACAATATTGAAAAGGAGCTTAGGGAAAATTTTCCTCTTCACCCAAACGAAATTACACCATAATTTCACCAAATGAAATTAAAACAATTATAAATAAATTACTATTGAAAAAGGCACCGGGTCATGATTTAATCACAAATCGCTTATTAAGAAACTTACTAAAAAAGGCAATAGCATACTTAACCTCAGTATTTAACGCTTGTTTAAGAATAGGATACTTCCCCGACGAATGGAAGTACGCGCTCATTCTGCTCTTTCATAAACCCGGGAAGAAATCCCATGATAATACTGGCTATAGACCGATAAGTTTACTTCCTACTTTATCGAAAGTGTTCGAAAACACAATTTATACACGCCTACTAGAGCATGTCGATAAAAAGTAAGTCTTCCCGGAATTCCAGTTTGGATTCAGAAGCCACCATTCCACGGTAGGTACATTATTCAAATCGTGTTACAGAAATTCGTTTAGAAATTCTGGATTCAGCTCCTTCGTCTCCTCATTTATAGCCTTCTAAACTTTCCTTCTAAACCTTCTAAATGTTAAAAATGCGTGTCTCTCTTCTGTACGTATCGAACCCGTATAGTCTCGTTTTTCTCGCTATACCCATTTAGTGATTTCCAGGTACTGCCTCGCGAACTATACTGTTGAATACCAAAAAAGACATGTTTACTTTTAGTATGGGAAAGTCCAGGGAGGTTGTAACGTCCACTTTTTTAAAATTGAAAACTATTCAGAAAGGACCTTGCGATCAAGGAATAAATTTGAGGAAATTTCTAAATCCATGAAAAAATGCAAAAAATTTAAAATCACGGGGGATCAAGCCTCGATATCACAACTAAGGGTGGTGAGTTCAAGCTGTAATTTTTAAAATTGAAGAAGTACTTCATATACAGGGTGTTTTTAAACCACACTCATTAATTTCTGGAAGCCATTCTACTTCAGAAATATGAAAATAAGTTATATATAAACATGGATCCGGAAATGCTTCCTAAAGGAGCTGGGGCCCTGTGAAGATACTATCCAAAACCTCGGTTTTATGTAATATCTCAGAAAGTGTTCGAATTTTTACTTGAATTTATACTTGAATATTGCCGTTGATTGTGTAAATTTTTCCAATGGATAAGGCTTATTAATAGGAAATACAAGCGGATAGCACTTACGCCTACTGGGACCCTGCAGTTGAGCGTATTTTTTCACAAGTCCACTGGGTTTGAGAATTATTTTTTACAAGCCCAGTTTCACAAGTCCAGTGAACTTGTGAATACATACACCCAGCTACTGGGTCTCTGTAGGCGTAAATTACTATATCCGCTTGTATAGGAAATGCGATTAAGGACAAGATAGACGTTTCAAAAACTTGATAAACAATTAAAAAATTAAACGGGTATACAAGATTTTCAGAATCTTTTGAATATACTGAAAAATTATGATTGGGCAGATCAGCGTATTTGCAACTTAGTATTTACTATTGTAAATAGAAGGGAGATCAAATGCGTCTCTATATCATATACCAGGATGTGCCTGATCGTCAGCCTGGACCACATCGACATCAGAGGAAAAAAAAGAGAGTAAGTAAGTTAGTAGAGATAGACAGAGAAAGTTGTAGAGGTTTCACGTTTTAATTTTGAAAAGTTACAGTTTGGAAATTGCAACCCCTAGTCGCGGGATTGGGAACTGATTTTTGCCTTGATCGATTTAAAAATCCCCTTAAATTTATTTTTTGATCTCAAGGTCCTTTTTGGATGTTTTTGAATTATTTACGTGTACTTCTTCAATTTTAAAAATTAAAACTCGAAATCAAAACCCCTAGTACCGGGATAATGGGATGATCCCTGCTTCATTATTTTTGAACCATTTATAAATTTTCTAAAATCTTTAATACCTTCTTTTTAATATTATACAGAAATAATATGCCTTGTAAACTTTGCCGCGCGAATGGGGCTAGAAAAAGATATCCAGTGTGAAGCTAGTGGTGCGTGACGTCATCAACCAAGCAAAACAAATAAAATACCAACTTTAAATGAAAACGTAGGAAAAACTGTGCAAAATGCGATAAAATAATATAAAACCATAGAAAATAAAATTTCCAACAATACAACAGTAGAGGGTTGTACGGTTATGTCTAAGTCTAAGTAAAGGGTTTAACTGTTGCTTGGTTTTTCCTTCATCCTCGGTACCTATACACTTGCCCCGCAGGTTCTAGAAAATTACGAGAAAAATGGGAAATGGGTACTTCACGTTTATCTACTTCTTTTATTTTAATCTAACTCGTCGATCAACGGAAACGTTCTTAGATAATATTTTTTGCACCTTCATTTAACCCTTTATCAATTCGATGATTGAAAGATAAAACCCATTGTTGAACTGGTATAAAACGCTCAATTTGTATTAATTCCTTTAGTTAATCAAAATGTTCCAATTTGTACTAGTTACAGCTTTAGCTGCACTTGGTAAGTAGTTATTTACATTACTAATAATTTAAGCCTGAATATGTGAACAAGGAACTCTCCTTAAACTGTGTGTCCCCTAATTTTATTTCTTAAACTTGTACTTCTTAAATTTATATGTAATATTTATAGCAGGAGCATCTACGTTTATACCATCCAAGTTACCCATGGATGGTAGAATAGTAGGTGGAGTCCCTACAACGATCGAAGAACATCCCTACCAATTATCTTTAGAATTAAATTCGAAACGTTGGTGTGGCGCATCTTTAATTCAACCCAACGTTGCTCTTACCGCAGCTCATTGTACCGAAGGGTAAGTTACATTAATTTTCCCTTCAAATAAATTTCTAACACATTTGTTATAGGTGGACTGCAAAAGATTTTAAAGTTCGTGGAGGATCCACCAACTTTGGAATTGGGGGTGAATTGATACAGGTGGCGAAAATCTGTGACCATCCAAAATATAACCCATCGGCCTCATATGATTATGATGCCTCTGTGTTGATTTTGAGCAGTCCTCTTACAGTTTCTCCTAGCATCCAAACTATTGCTCTACAAGAAGTGGGGACTGAAGTTCCAGAAGGTGCCCTTGGTACTATTACAGGATGGGGAAGACTTGAATCAGGAGGGGAATTACCATTGTCTTTGCAAAAAGTGATAGTACCTAAAGTTACTCACGAAACATGTGCGAAAGCTTATCCATTCAAAACAATATCTGCGCGTATGGATTGCTATGGTTACCAAGAGGGTGGAAAGGACTCATGTCAGGTAAATATTTTCATTTAAAAAAATTTTTTACTACTATAAGTTCAACATAAAAACTAAATTATTAATGTTTTTGAAGTGTAACTTCTTATGCGGCGTAGGGGAGTAAAAGCTTGGAAGTGAAACGGATATTAAGTGTCGCGTAACGGAAACACGTGACGCGCGGGCGTTTTAAATTCATACATTAAGCGTGCGTGTTGCGCAGACTCGAAGATAAAGCAGGTAGAATGGCGATCGCCGAAGAATGACGCACGCAATGTGTGTTTATATTATACAATATACAATACATTTTGTGTTTGTCAAGTGTTTGTTATACATTTAAAGACAAGGTGCGTCAAAATTAATGCAACCAAATGGATAATAATGCACATACAGGGTGCGTAAAATAAATGCAACAAACACACAAGAAGTTACACTTCAGTCGTGTGTCCCATGACGCACACCAATTTTTTTTTGTTTCACTTTCTATTCGTCCATTATTTTGATTGACAAACATTTTTTTAGGGTGATTCTGGTGGCCCGATTGTTGTGAATGGAAAACAAACTGGGATTGTGTCTTGGGGTAGAGGATGTGCTAGACCGAAAGTCCCAGGAGTGTATGCCAAAATTTCCAATAAGGAAATTAGAGATCATATTAACCAATGTATTGCTGATTTGTGAATAGGTAAATAAAAAAGTATTCAACTGATTTTTTGTTTTTTTAATAGAAAACTTGTAAACGTTTAAGTTAGTAAGAGATAGACAGAGATAGTGTAGAGGTTTTAATTTTGATAAGTTATAGCTTGGAATCGCAACCCCTAGTCGCGGGATTGGGAACTGACCTTTGCCTTGATCGATTTAAAAATCCCCTTAAATTTATTTTTTGATCGCAAAATGTTTTTGAATTATTTACGGTGTACTTCTTTAATTTTAATAATTAAAACTCGGAATAACAACCCCTCGTATCGGGATAGGGGGATGATCCCTGCTTCCTTATTTTTCAACCATTTATAAATTTTATAAAATTTATTCTTTACAATATGCTTTTTTTTTTAAGTTTGTCCTCTTTTTTCCTGTTTCCCCTTTCCTTTAAATTAATAATTTATTTTATTTAATATTACCATTAGAATGTAAATAAGAAATAGTTTTAATACTTGTGCATCCTGTAGACTTTCTTCCTGCACTGGTTTTCTCTCTGGAAATAAGTGCAATCTATTTTTACCATTAATCGTTCTTATTCTGGCACATCTCCAAAATTTAAAAACATAACTACAGGAAGCTAGAAGGGTTAGCCTCAAATCAACAAACGCATTGCTACAAACAAACACGTAAATTAATTAACCTTTCCAATTTAAATTAAAAAATCTTTAGATGTAACCAAAATGCATCAATTTCCATACATTGTGCTTACGTTATCTCTATTTACGTGCCTTAGTTTGGCTTACAATGGTTACTCAAGTGATCGATTTAAAGTCTGTAAGTATTTAAAACTTATTATTTAATTTTTTTTAGAATTGTACTTCGTATAATAAATTATTTAGGTCGTACATGCTCGCTTTAAAACTGTCTAGCAGTTGTTGATGCCAAAATTAGATACGGAAGTTCAAACAGTTCAGTTTTATTTTAACATTAATTTTAATTTTCAGCTGCATTCTTTAACAAACTAAATACAGATGCCGAACTTGCATTTAAATATGCAGTACAATGGCATAATATTTATAGCGGAGAAGGAATCACTTTTACGAAAGACATTCAAAATATTCTTCATAAAAATATTTTTTCCACCAGCAAAACAGGTAAAGAAATTAGATTTTAAATTTTTCTGAATGTTGTTGTAACCCCTCATCATTCTAAAATGAGGTTACAGGTGGATTCAAAAACTACCCAAAGAGGTAGAGAGATATAATTTTGATTGAAGCACATTTTCCTTTTAGTTTGTAACACCACCAAAAGTGAACCAGGAGTGTTGGCAATTTTCGGTCCTGAAGCGCTAAGAACTGCTGCAATAACTCAATCAATATGCAAAAAATTAGAAATTCCACACATACAGACCACATGGGAACCATCTACGAGCTACCCACCATTAATTTCCTTAAATTTTTACCCTGCTGCTGATCTGTTAGCAGAAGGTTTTGCAACAATTGTAAGACATATGAATTGGAAAAGTTACGCCATTGTTTATCAACAAGACGAAGCTCTTATTAGGCTTCAAGGGATATTAAAAATTCCAGATGTTTCTGATAATCCTGTGACGGTTAGACAATTGGAACCTGGATCTGATTATAGGTAAAAAATATTTTGATGAATCAACAGGAAATATCGGGATTGTATTGGAATTTCCTTTTGGAACGATTCCAATAAATTTGTTTGCCAAAATTGAAAGAATTTTTACAGGCGGAAATCAATCTTGTAAAGTTTCTGTAGTCTAAAATACTGAAGTTTATAAAGTTTCAAGCCGATGCACTGCAAGAGTAACCGATTGCGAGATAACGTGGTCCTCTTTGCGCTAAATAGAGCATGTGTTTAGTCTGACGGTTCCCAGGCCCAAACTATTAACATTAGGCAAATGTTTACCGATAGCTTTATTGTGGGAAATTTTATTCTTTACAACTTTGGTTTTATATTGTTTTGCGATATCTTAGGCAGTTTTCGCTACATTTCCATTTAAAACTTCAACGGTGGTATTTACGTATCTTACATGGCTACTGACTTTATGCACCACTAGCCTTAAACCGGGAACGTTTTGTAACCTGATTCATGTAAGAAAATTTGTAAGACGTTCATTACTATAAAAAGGAATACTCGCAAACTATTATCTATTTATTTCTTGCAATTTTTTATTATTACATGAACATTTATTCACGATTGGCAATACATTGATTAATATGATCCATAATTTCATTATTAGAGATTTTGGTATACACCGCTGGTCTGTAAGCTCTAGCACACCCTTTACCCCAAAACACAATTCTAGTTTGTTTTCCATTCATAACAATAGGGACACCAGAATTACCCTATCAAATAAAAAATATACTGTGGTAGAAAACAAAACAAAATAAAAATATTTACTTTTGGAAAAATTTACAAATTTTCTATTAAGAAAACCAAAAAATCAATTGAAACCTCTACCACTCTCTCTGTCTATCTCTTACTAACTTAAACGTTTACAAGTTTTCTATAAAAAAAAACAAAAAATCAGTTGAATATTTTTTTATTTATTCACAAATCAGCAATACATTGGTTAATATGATCTCTAATTTCCTTATTGGAAATTTTGGCATAAACCCCTGGGGTATTTGGTCTAGCACATCCTCTACCCCAAGACACAATCCCAGTTTGTTTTCCATTCACTACAATCGGGCCACCAGAATCACCCTAAAACAATGTTTTCTCAATCAAAATAATGGAAGAATAGAAAATGAAACAAAAAGCCATTAATAATTTAGTTTTTCTGTTGAACTTATAGTAGTAAAAAAATTTAAATTAAAAGTATTTACCTGACATGAGTCCTTTCCACCCTCTTGGTAACCATAGCAATCCATACGCGTAGATATTGTTTTGAATGGATAAGCTTTCGCACATGTTTCCTGAGTAACTTTAGGTACTAACACTTTTTGCAAGGATAATGGTGATTCCCCTCCTGATTCAAGTCTTCCCCATCCTGTAATAGTACCAAGGGCACCTTCTGGAACTTCAGTCCCAACTTCTTGTAGACCAATAGTTTGGATGCTAGGAGAAAGTGTAAGAGGACTGCTCAAAATCAACACAGAGGCATCATAATCATATGAGGCCGATGGGTTATATTTTGGATGGTCACAGATTTTCGCCACCTGTATCAATTCACCCCCAATTCCAAAGTTGGTGGATCCTCCACGTACTTTAAAATCTTTTGCAGTCCACCTATAACAAATGTGTTAGAAATTTATTTGAAGAGGAAATTAATGTAACTTACCCTTCGGTACAATGAGCTGCGGTAAGAGCAACGTTGGGTTGAATTAAAGATGCGCCACACCAACGTTTCGAATTTAATTCTAAAGATAATTGGTAGGGATGTTCTTCGATCGTTGTAGGGACTCCACCTACTATTCTACCATCCATGGGTAAGTTGGATGGTATAAACGTAGATGCTCCTGCTATAAATATTAAATATAAATTTAAGAAGAACGAGTTTAAGAAATAAAATTCGGGGACCTACAATTCAAGGAGGGTCCTTGGTCACTTATTCAAGCTTAAATTATTAATAATGGAAAAAACTACTTACCAAGAGCAGCTAAGGCTGTAACTAGTACAAATTGCAACATTTTGATTAACTAAAGGAACTAATAAAAATTGAGCGTTTTATACCAGTTCAACAATGGGTTTTATCTTTCAATCATCAAATTGATAAAGGGTTATATAATATTGGAAAAAATATTATCTAAGAACGTTTCCGTTGATCGGCGCGTTAGATTAAAGTAAAGGAAGTAGATAAACGTGAAGTACCCATTTCCCATTTTTCTCGTGATTTTCTAGAACCTGCGGGGCAAGTGTATAGGTACCGAGGATGAAGGAAAAACCAAGCAACAGTTAAACCCTTTACTTAGACTTAGACATAACCGTACAACCCTCTACTGTTATATTGTTGGAAATTTTATTTTCTATGGTCTTATATTATTTTATCTCATATTCCACGGTTTTTCCTACGTTTCCATTTAAAGTTTTTATTTTACTTGCTTTTCTTGGTTGCGACGTCACGCGCCACTAGCTTCACACCTGATATGTTTTTCTAGCCCCTTTCGCGCGACAAATGCAAGGCATTTTTTCCATAAAATAATAAAAATAACGTATTAAATTAAAACTGTTTCAGATCAATGTTCAAAGGTTTAAAAGAGTCTGGGGTCCAGAAAGTAATCCTGGATTGCGAAACTGACGACATTATCGATATTCTACAGCAAGCAAAGGATGTAGAATTTTTAACATTCGCCATTAGTTACTTATTGACTTCCTTGGTAAGTCAATCTGCAAAACTCAACCATATCCCTGAAAATTTTCCTCTCAATCAAAAACGAAACATCTAGTTTTCCTTCTTTAACTCGAAACGCAATTCTAGATTCCTCTGAAATTAGACCCTTATACTTTCCAATAAATTATTTATCTCCCTCAGTAATCACCCTGTATATTTTAGGATGCCCATACGTTAGATTACTCATCTCTGAACACCACATCAAATATTACCATGGTAAGACTCTTTGATCCAATGAATGATAACCTTACCAGGAATATTCAGAGTTGGGAAGTAGGGGAAATGAGAGGAAATCGTCCCATAACTGTAACCCCGGAAACTGTTAGGGTATTTTTTTTAAAACAACACTTTCTTTGGTTTAATCATAATTCTTCTAGACTGAAGCTGTTTTAATGATCGATGCTGTAAATTTATTGGTGGAAACTGTGTATCATCTCCACAAGACTGAAAGAATTGAACCAAGGCCTATGGATTGTGACGATACAGACACATGGGAAGGTGGATACAGAATTGCAGCTTATATGAAAGAGGTGATCCATAGTTTTTGGAAGAATTCAAATTTAATCGATTTTTTCTAGCATAAACTGCTTGATCCAATAACAGGCCCAATTGGTTTTGATGAATTTGGGCGTCGCGTTAATTTTACCCTTCATGTGCTAGAATTGGGTACAGAAACAAAAAAAGCTACGTGGAGTCCTTCTAATGGAACTCGTTTAAATATTACTATATCTGCTACAGAAAGACGACAATTAATGTTGAAAAGTTTGCAAAGACAAAAAATTATAGTCTCTACTAAGTTGGTATTTTGTTTTTTATATTGGAATTATTTTTAAAACAATTATTTTTGCAGAATTGGTGAGCCTTATTTTACTGCTCGGAATACTTCGCATTCAGCTGATGATATGCGAAATAAATATGAAGGGTTTGTTGTGGATTTAATTGAGAAAATTTCTGGAGAATTAAATTTTACTTATGAGTTTTATGTAAATGATGCTAATGGAAATTATGATGATAATTCTCAAACGTGGAATGGTGTCATCGGAGATGTTGTTTCTGGGGTAAGAGATGAATTATTTGGTAATGGTACTGTTGGGTGCCTCCTAAGGTTTGCGGTGGTGTTGTTTGAAGTTAAGTAGTTCGAGAGTAAACGTTACTATGGACATGGTTGGTACTGGAAATCAACCAATCATCAACGATTTACAAATTTCTAAGGATGTCACAGCATAGAAAATAGAAAGCTAGCATTCCCAGAAAATGTTATCGATGGAAATATGGATCGAAACGTTGGTAGGGGAAATTCTGGTACAGGCAACCAACCAAATGGAGTTTAACTGCTGTGACGCTACTTCGGTTTTCGGTGCTTTTAAAATCTTCGGTGATGCTCGGGCGCCAGATTTGATAGTGGAGTTTACTCTCCAGCGGCTTCGTTCCTTTTACGGGTGTCGGAGAAAGAAAGACCTAGGTAACTTCAGTAAAGAAAACAGGGTAGTGCAATAATAACAATGAAATACAAACCAAGTATTTAGTTTATTAAGCACAAAAAATAAATAATCGGAAAAGTATGTACAATCGGTAACCCAAAAGATGGAACTAAAAATACAGGCAGCGGTGCATACGCTAGCAAATAAAATAAAAGGGAAAAATAACTAGTAGCACAGTATATTTAAAAAAACGGTAGTTACGGTATCGGTATAAACGGAGCTCAAGACTTGAAAAATTCCTTCTATATGAACGATAAATGCAAAGCTAGATACGGGACTTGATTCGGATATTCTGGACCTTCAGCACCGCTTGAAGTCAAGATCGCCAAGAGACAAAATATCGGAGACCTGGGGCTTGTAATTTCTCTCTGACTCCGTCTAAAAAGAAATACACAAGACCTTTCGGGGTTTCAAAACTAAAGGGGTTTGCTAACACTAAAGTCTCGAAAATCAAGTCCACAGCCCCGCTTGAAGAAATTATTGTCAAGAGCAGTAATGAGAGCACCAGGACGTCGCAGTCGTGGTTCTACCTCGACCCCGTCTAAAGTAGAACGTACAAATTCCTACACGGAAAGCAAAACTAAAGGGGAAATCGAAACGGAGATGCTAATACGAGAGCCTCGGATACCACAGCCACAGCCCCGCTTGAAGACGTGGTTGCCAAGAGTCGCAATATTAGCACTAGGTCCTATGACTTTAACTTCGACTCCGTCTGAAGTAAAATAAATAGCACCAGGTCTAAAACGGTTGAAACTAAACACGGAGGAAAACTATTTCTTAATTCACCTTAACTTAACACGGTACGAACACTAAACGGCACTTTACCAAATATTCGGAGAGTTGTAAACTCACCTGATTGACTTCAGAATTAAACCTTTGAAGACGGAATTTCGAACTCTCTAAATATTGGAGAAATTTCTATTTTATACAGGGAAGATAAAAGACCTCTTGCGCTCGGTCCCCAATGCTAAATTCGGCCGGTACAAGTACTCAGGAAGGGGCTAGCGCTCGCTTCTCCGCGGCCTGGTCGAGGTCAACCGTCAAAAACTAAAAAATTGTAACACTTCGTTACACTGTCCAGGAATAGTTCCGAGGATAACCCAGCACACAACAAGAGCCCCACAATTGAAAATACCCCGTGCAATTGTATTAGAAATATTCGTTATGGGGTTTTCTATGGTCCTTTTGATATAGTATAGTAGGAGTTCTGATGATATTTTTTATTGGTACCGACCCCTTAAAACCGACCCCCAGACAGTACCATTACTCATCTGCATCCCTTAACCCATAACTCTCTTTCAGACAGCCCAATTGGGTATCTGCGATTTAACCGTAACCCATCAACGTCGCAAATACGTGGATTTTAGCAACCATTTCATGACTCTTGGTATAAGCATTCTTTACAAAAAACCAGATTTGGGTGAAGCAAACATGTACGCTTTCCTAGGACCATTAGATGATGATGTTTGGATGTATACAGCTACAGCTTATTTAGGTGTATCTGTTTTGTTATACCTAATCGCAAGGTAAATTAAAACAAACCCATGAAAATTAATTTTTTCCACTACTAGATTTAGACGGTACCATTATTTAGTTTGTTTTCAGGGCAAGAAGTTGATTTTGTCAGCTAGTGGTTGCCATTTTTTTTATTATTGATCACTGGTCAATAATAGAAACAATTGATCTAGCAGGCTAGCCTGATGCCTTTAAAATTATGTCAAATATCGAATATTATTCACCTTCATAATACAACAACCACTTTCTAAAGCTTATTTATTTCAATCTAGAATTGTTTCTTATTAATTTTAATTATAATTATTTGTTAAAAATGAGAAATAATAGTTATTTATGTATCAAGGGCGTAACCCAGGCGTTTTTGGCCCGCGGCGTGAAAATTATAGCCCGACGTGCGAAGCACGGAGGGCTATAACACGCCGAGGGCCAAAGACGTCGGTTACGCCTGAGGTGCATACAAAACTTTATGTAAGATCGAAATTTTAAAAACCGTAAAAATATAGTTTATATTGACAATGACTGTATTTAAACAAAAAATGAAAAGCGCTCCTTTGAAATCGATTTATCATTGACCAAATAAAACTGCGTAACCACAGCAACAAGTATAAACAAAAACAAATTATTTGCAAAAAAATTAGTAAGTAATTTAAGTATTTGTCACTATTTGTTTGCAAAAGTATGTCTAAAGAAGAAGATTTCTCGTGCATTGTGCCAGATTTTGATGAAGCAGCAAAGAACATTACTTTGAATCTGTTACCGCCAAAATCCAAAGCTATATATGAGAAAACATATAATGATTTTTTAAAGTGGTGTGCAGTTAATAAGGTAAAAACCATTACTGAAAACGTTTTACTGGTATATTTTGATGAACAAAGTAAAATTTACAAACCAACCTCGCTTTGGTCGCGTTACTCAATGATCAAAGCAAATTTGGCAGCTAAGGAAAACATTGATGTCAGTCAATTCAAGCGATTGTTCGCCTTTCTGAAAAGGCAAAGCGAGGGGTACGAACCCAAAAAATCAAAAATACTCAACAGGGAACAGATCACAAAATTTTTCTTGGAAGCCCCAGATGATAGGTACATTTCTAATGATGAAGGTAAGAAAATCACTAATAATTCGAAATATAATTATACTCACTGAGTTTCTACAATATTGTAGGTGGCAATAATCATGGGCATCGCTGGGGCATGTCGTAGAAACGAATTAGCCCAATTAACTCTAGACGATATTGAGGATGTAGGGTCTGCACTCATTGTAAAAATCAATAAGACAAAGAACAAAATCAACAGAACATTTACAGTCGTTAACAACGAAGAACTAGCACTGAATTTTCTACAAATATTTCGAAAATACGTGTTTTTACGGCCATCACACACGGAGCATCGACGACTCTTTGTGTATTACAAAAATGGCAAGTGTACATCGCAGGTTGTAGGAAAAAATACACTGGGACAAGTGCCGCAAAGAGTAGCCAAATTTTTTAATATGCCGGATGCAGGTGCCTATACAGGACACTGCTTTCGACGTTCCTCCGCTACTCTTTTAGCTGATGGGGGCGCAGACTTGATCAGTATCAAACGTCATGGTGGCTGGAAGTCCTCGGCGGTGGCCGAGACTTATATTGAGGATTCATTGCAAAATAAAATGAAAATTGCACAAAAGGTTATGGTAGGCGAAGGTCTTCATGTACCCTCAACAAGTAATGCTGTCAGTAATGAAAACGTTCGCAATCCCTCTGTGATAAACACCATTCTTTCTACGTTAGAGAATGATGGTATTAATGAAAGCGTTATCAGTGAATCTTTGATAAACACCATTCCTTCCGCATTTAATATAAGTAATTGTAATAACTGTAAGATAGATATAAATGTTCATATTAACAAATAACTGTGTTACTACTTGTATTCCAAACAAAAATAAAATTATTCCTTAATTAGAAAAGTGCAATCAGCGGGCCAAAAACATAATTACGGCCCGAGGGCCAAAAAGACTAGGTTTACGCCTGAAAATTAGGTCTAAAAAACAGTTGTTATTGATCGATCGTACATAAATATATTTTAGACAAACGTCAAATTTTACACAAATGTCAGTTGAAATGTTTTCAGGCAAGGCTACTTGATTTTTGTGGATATTTAGAAATGCAACTTTATTTTTGATTAACGTAAAAACGATTAATTATAAACGGAATAAAGGTGCTAGTAGTGGAAAAATAGTATATAAACCACAGTAGAGAAGACTTATCAGCCTCGCAGCTTATTTCCGTCGATGCTCCGCATCTCAGGAAATAATAATGCTCGGCTAAGAAAAATGTCTTCTGTACCTTGGTGTATAATACACTATTAATTCTTTTGTGATTTAGAATGGCTCCTGGTGATTGGGAAAATCCACACCCTTGCGATGATAATCCGGAAGAACTAGAAAATATATGGAATTTAGGCAATTCGATGTGGCTAACCATGGGTTCAATTATGACCCAAGGATGTGATATTTTACCAAAGTTTGTTTTAACCAAATCTAAACTTATCTTAAACTTAATTTTTTTAATTTTTTCAGAGGCATTTCATCTAGAATGGCGGTTGCTATGTGGTGGTTCTTTTCCCTTCTAATGACAAGTTCTTACACAGCTAATTTAGCAGCTTACCTTGCGAAAGTACGTATGGGTCCGGAGATTAACAGTGTGGATGATTTAATAAGTCAAAATAAAATTAAATTTGGTACTATGATCAATGGTAGCACGTATCAATTTTTTAAAACGTCCACGTATCCCAAATTCATGAGCGTTTGGAATAAGATGAGTAATTTTAAACCTAGCACTTTTGTTTTGCAAAACAAAGAAGGTGTTAGGAAGGTATTAAATAAGAATCAAGATTACGCGTTTTTTATGGAAAGTGCTTCTATGGAATATGAAATCAACAGTAAACAATGCGAACTTAAAGAAATTGGTGGATTGCTGGATTCCAAAGGTTATGCTATTGCTATGCCTTTAGGTTTGTATTTTTTAAAGAGTTGATGATGTGAGTTTCCTCCAAGGCCACCCCTTTCCTTATATTTTCAATGGATTTTACCGTAAACTTATTTTTTATTTCCTCGACGTTTTATCGTAGAAAAAATTTCTGGACCAGCTCTTTTCCTTCAAATCTGTCACGTGACTGTCCCATTTGAGTTCTCTTTCTTTTGTTTTCTTCAAAAATGTTATGTAAATTCATCTTCCTGTTCTTTTTTTCTTCGCCCCATCTCGGGATATTTCAAGCCTAGCATCTGACCCAGTCTAAATTTCAGTCCCTCTCTCTTCTTCTGGTTCTATTTTCATTCCTTAGATTTCCTAGCATTCCTTTCCACCTTTTATCGGTAGTAGGTGCTCTAATATTTATTCTCCAAACCGACCCATTTGACCCCTCTTGGTTGAATTATTTCCAAGAAACTTTTGGAAAATAATTTTCTTGTTCTTTATCTTCTATCACGATTTTTTTCTAACCCAACACCTAACTCAGCACATATTTTCGTTCCTCAAGCTTCTTAGTATTCCTACCTAATGGAATAATCGTCTAAACCAACTCTTCTTGTCGATATTCATCTGGAAAACGACTCATTTGAGCTCTTCTCATTGCATTCCGCCCTATTAGCCTTTGGATAATCATTTTTCTCTTCTTTGCCTCATTTTTTCACCATATATTAGATTTTCCCTACCCAACAGTTCGCCCAGAATATATTTCACCTCCTTTTTTTTTGCTAAGTTTCTATTTCTAATTTCCTCACCTCGACAGTTTCTTCTAAACCTTCTTCTTGTCCAAAGCCAACCTATTTGAGCCCTTCGTCTTTTGGAAGTCCTTCGTTCTACCCCTTTCTTCCATTCCTTATTTCTCTTCCCTTCCCTTCCTTTCCTCTTGTGTTTCTGACCTTTTGCTTCCTTCCCTTGCATAGTTTCCAATATATTAATCTTTTAGACCCTCCAAATCATTAAAATTCATTTCTTTCTCTGCAGATGCCCCATACAGAGGTGAAATTGATGACGCAATCTTAAAATTTCAAGAGAGTGGTTATTTACAAACCCTGAAAGACAGATGGTGGAAAGAACTAAACAAAGGCGACACAACTTGCGAAGAAGATACGACCCCTAAAGATGGTAGCTTAACATTAGCAAACGTTGGTGGTGTTTTCTTAGTTTTAGGCGTCGGTGTACTAATTTCTTTTCTTATTTCTGTTGTGGAGTTTTTATGGAACGTACGAAATATCTCAGTTGAAGAACATGTAAGTTTTGATATAATAACAAAATATTATTTAGTTTCTTTTTTTGTAATTTTAGATAACGTATTGGGAGGCGTTGCAAATAGAGTTTAAATTTGCTATAAATCTTTGGGTAACCAAAAAAGTAGCAAGGGTTGAAGTAAAAGAACCATCGAGGTCTCGTTCTCGTGAAGCTTCTGAAAGTCGAAGCGTTGCCGAAAAGGTTTTACAAGGGGCAGGATCATTTCTACATCTTGATAGTATTTTTGACAAAATGAGTGTACATCGAAATGATTAATTATTTTTATTGGTATATCCAATGGTTATAAAATCCATAGAAGGCGCTGCTGGATTCCCTTGATCTATGGGTCATAACCATTGGAAAAGATACAAACAAGGAAAAAAAGGAGAATTTTTTAAAATAAGAGACGTTGCCAAAATTATTTTGTCAGAACTTTAAACCGAAAATAAAAATCTGAACCTTGGTGTAATAAAAAAAAAATGACAATCATACATCGGAATGTTTTTATCACAACCTCTTGGTCTTGGTTTTCATTACTAATTAGAATTATTAAATTTTGTAGTTACTTTTAATAAAACACAATTTTTTCCATCCATCAAGTCGTTCTTATTTCAAAACAACTATTTCTTACACAGAGAATTTTATAATTTTCCAAAATTATTGATATCTTCTCTGTATAATCTGTCTGGATTTCGGCAAATGGCATGCCGAAACGTTGTGAAGTCTTTCTAAACCATCTGGGAGTAAAAGACGTTGTTCCAACTTTGTTTTTACTTCTTCAATGGGATGGACAAATTGTAACGTGTCGATTACGTCTTGTACGTTTTCTTGGTCAACACATCTGGAAGAATCCGAATTAAATCCGAATTTAAATGTTTAGGAATAACTTACAATGGGCAAGGGTTTGTTGGTACAATGTCTGCTATTTCGTAAATAGCACGAGCTGCATCAGCTTCGTTAATTACAGTGGGTTCTCCTTTAACTTTCTTAATCTAAAAACAAAAAAGTTATTACAAAAATTAGTCAATTTGAAACCCTTTTTTATCTAGAATTCTAGATAAAGGGTACCAACACTTACTATTGTCTTTTGTTTATAATACGCGCTAATAATGAGCTCGCTTACTCTTTTTTCTAATACCTCCAAGTGTAAAAGCACATTATAATCATTTATTTTCGTATTATCCCCTGAAACACATTACACAACATATTTTGATTTTTAAAAAAATCTAACATTACCTAAAAGTTCCAAGAATGGTGCATTACTGCATTTACAATTCTTGAAAAGTTTATCAATCCCTTGATATAGTTGTTGCAGCTTGAGTTCTGTTTCATCTAGTGACCCTTGGACTAGATCTCCCTTTAACATTTTTAAAAGATGTTGCTGGATTTGATTTTATTGTGTACTTACTTCCTGTGTGGCTTCTTCTAAATCAGAATTTAATTTTTCTAATGTATCTGCTTGCTGCTGAGCTCTTTGATCATTTAAGGCCGTTTGGTTGTCTGAAATGGAAGATATTTATTTGATCTAGCAGTCTATACCTTGGTTGCCTGCGTGAACTCTCATTCTGCTAGCTTGTAGGCTGCCAGCCCGCCTATTTGTCTTCCTGGTAGTCTCCCTGACTTGCTAGTCTTTGTCTTGTCCTCGCCCTGCGTGCCTGACTAATCCTCCCTGCCCATAATTTTGCTCCCAGCCTGCTCATTTGTCTTTCAGCCTACCGTTACCTAAAAATCCTCCCTCCCACTTTTTTGACTGACCATTTTTCCTGTCTCTCTCTTCATCCGCGTTCTTTCCCCTACATTATCTAAATTTTGTTTTCCTTACCAATATCCTCGTGAAGTGTAACTAAATCTTCAGTAAAACCTTCAATTTCCTGATAAAGGACAGTAATATAATTAAAAATAGCAAAGTTCTCTTCTTCCTGTTTTATAAATTTATGGGCAAGTGAATCAATATCTTCAACTTCTGTAAATTCCATAATTTGTGCTAAAAGACTTTTATATTCTTCCAATTGATTCCTCATTAATTCCCTTTTCTGTTCTCTTTTTCGCATCTCTCTTTCTTCTAAATCACGCATTATTCTTTTTTGCCCTTTAACGTTTAGAAAATCTTTTAGTTTTCCATCATGGTCGAGTTTTCTTTGTAGTTCTTGCATTTCCTAAAATTTTAAAACCTTAGATTTTGATTTGTTTTTTATGGTAAAGAACCTGAGTGTGAAGAATCAAATCGCTGTGACCTCTGGTACGAAGTGCTTGCAGTTTGGTACACCATTCTTCTCTCTGGTCATATGCTATAGTAGCTTGTTCGATTAAATCCATCATGAAGGTTTTACCTTTATTTAGGTTTCCGATTAAATTGTCCCAGAGTTTGTTAAAGGATATTCTAGAAGGAGTACCAGAAGAAATTAGAAAGAGAGAAGTAGCTCGCATTGTAAGAGGCAATGTAAAAGTTTCAATAATTGTATTTAAAGATGGTACAGCATGGTATAGTATAGCCTTTCATATAACACAGCATTATAATATGGTATAGTATTGTATACCATGGTATGGCATAATAAGGGTAGGGTATGGTTTTAATTTGGTATAGTATGCTATGGTAATAATATTCATGTCATACTGATCGTAGCTATACTATAGCATTAGGTATCATGGTATGGCTAGAGTATGGCTCTGATTTGGTATTATATGGCATGGTTTGTTTTGGCAAGTGTATTATACCATGGTAAGGTCGGTCTTGGCTATGGTATGGCATTTGGCAGCATAGTATGGCTCTGATTTGGTATGGTATGGCATGGTTTGTTTCGGCAAGTGTATTATGCAATGGTATGGCCGTTATTGGCTATGGTATAGCATTTGATAGCATGGTATGGTTCTGATTTGGTATGGTATAGTATGGTTTGTTTTGGCAATTGTCTTACGTCATGGTATGGCAGTGTTTAGCTACTATTTAGCATTTTATTTCTAGGTATGGCTAGGGTATGGCTCTGATTTGATATGGGATGGTATGGTATAATATAGCGTTGGGTAGCATGATTTGGTGTAATCTGGGTAAGGTATGGCTATATTGGGTACGATCATGAGGTACAATGTATTAGGTATATAAGCAGCAAATTCCAGTACCTTTCCAATAATAAATGATGTATTTCGTCTCTCATTTTACGATTATCAGTTAAAATGGTGCAAAATCGTTTGATAGCTGCGTCCAATTTATTTTCAAGTTGTTCTACGGTTTTTTGTCCTCGCAATACTTTAGATAGGTATTCTGCATCTGTAACTTGCTTGCTTTGTATCGTAATAACATCTTTTTTTACCTGTAAAAATATATTAAGTTTTTGAAATATTCCTCTTATATTTTATAACCATATCTATCTGATCTTCGATCTCCTGTAAGTGTGCTGTCTTTTCGTTAATTAATTTTCCAAAATCGTCGTTTTCTTCTAGCAAAGAATTAAGATTCCCTGTAATTTCCGCATCTTGTTTTTTTCTGGTACTACATGTTGCGACGAAAAGATCCGTTAACACATTATTGTGTTCTTTGCGTAAGATTTGAATTACATGGCGTTGTTTGGCTAATTTTCCTCCTGATGTATAAGCACCGCGATCTCTTTCCATTATTTTATACTAAAATGCAGTTTTAAAATACTGTTTTAAGATGTGTTAAAGGGGTTACCTGTCTTTGTAGTCGCCCCAATTCTGTCTCCAGTTGAAGATCCAACTCCAACTGCTCTGCAGCTGTAAGGGGTTGTTTGGATTTTTTCGCCATTTTGAGTTATTTTTTAATAATCTCTCGAAAGATTTTAACTTAATTTTATTTATTTATATAAAAAAATGCTTCGTAGGGCGAAAACACCCTAGACTTTAAATGTCAAAGTCAAAAAATTTATGTTAGCAATTGTTTTTTATTCATACAGACGTGTAATATTTCTAAGTTTACTTATTATTTAATTCAATCGGAAATTCAGTTCGATTTGGTCTGATCATATCAAACTTGGTTCTTTCAAATAAATTCAACCTGATTTTTTCGGATTAATACGGTTCTCGGATTATTTAGCTAAGACTTTTATAGATTCCGGATTTTTACAAATTAATGCAGTTTCCGGATTATTTGAGGGCCTACATTTTTAGTGTCCGGATTAATACAGTCCCCGGATTATTTAAGAGCTCGGATTGTTATAAATTCCGGATTTAAGACCCGGTCGTATTATTTAAAAGCTCCCACTGTTCTAGATTCCGGATTTAAGAGCAGACATTTTACAGATTACTGCAGCTCCCGGATTATTTCAGGGTCTAAATTTCATAATGCCCGGATTAACACACTTCCCGGATTATTTAAGAGCTCGAATAGTTATAGATTCCGAATTAATTCAGCTCCCGAAGTATTGGAGAGCTCGGATTCTTACAGATTCCGGATTTAGGTGCTCAGATTTTTATAAATTTTGGATTAATATAGTCTCCCAGATTATTTAAGATCTCCGACTTTTATAGATTCCGGATGTACAAATTCCGCATTAATGCAGCTTCCGGATTATTTGAGGGCCTACAGGAGCCCCCCAGATTATTTAAGAGGTCGGGCTCGTATAGATTCCAGATTTAAGGGCTCAAATTTTTAGAAATTTTGAATTAATTCAGCTCCCGAGTTATTTAAGATTTCCGACTTTTATAGATTCGGGATTCGCCGTTGCTAGCTCCACGGCAGACGTGGATATAATTCTGACACCAAATCCACGGTATTACGTCATTGTCATGGGGTGACGTTTAATCGGCCGACTCGGTGCATGTCTGGGAACTTGGAAAATTATTTCAGCTTCCTGAGATTATGTAATTAAAAATCAATTAAAATATGAAAATGTTGAAACTTTCATAATGGAATGTCCCCGGACAGCTCGTATTCGCGTCGCCGAATTAATGACGTCACCCCTTGACAATGACGTAATACCGTGAATTTTGTGTCAGAATTATATCCACGTCTGCCGTGGAACTAGCAACGGCGTTCGGGATTGCGGATTATTTATAAATAAGCAATTTTATAAATAGTATCTTATTACAACTTTCCGGATTATTTGACAGCTCTGACCGTACACATTCCCGATTAATCCAGCATTTACATTCTTATTATTTGGAACCATCTCGATTTCGAATCGGATTTAAATCGAACTTAATTCAGATATTTCTTACATAAAAAATTAAATCCCTAAGATGACACGTTAGAAAATAAAGTAGTACACAAAAATTACAATTTACTAGAATGGATCCAATTAAAGATAAGAAAACGTTGAAGTCTCCTTTTACAATCCCTTTTCTTCTTTACCTCCAAGCCCTTTCTTCTTTTTTCCAATCTATTAAATAAAAATCCATAAATATAAATTCCCTACGAGAATTTTCATGAATGAACCCTCATAAAGTCCCAAGAAGAATGTTTACAGAAAGACCAAGCAGTAAGAAGGTAAAAAAGTTGAACCCAAAAGGTTCTAGTAATAGCAGATGATGGTGAAGGGTTTCAAAGGTTATAATAAGATGAAGAAGAATACGTTATACCTTGAAGTTCATTTATTATGCAATATAGGCATATTGCAAGTTGAATGGACCGTCCACTTTACCATTGGAATATAGGCAACCCATTATACACTACAAGCACTCTTGCCCCTGTTTACTGATTTTGATTATTGTTTGTCAAATTACGCAGTATGTTTTTTTAGTTTGTAATAAAAAACAAGATTTAAAACGAACGACTTATTGGAAACATGGTCTATACAGACGAAAAAAAAAATAGAAATGTGTATGCTATATCACTCCGGATTATCGAATTATCAATAGGTAATGTTAGGGATTATTATAGTGTAAAATATTCTAACAAACCATACCGTAATGTGTCTATAATATCAAGATCATCTAGAAAATTTGACACAACATAAAAAAATCAACGCAAAACTGTAACACATGAATTTGTACACATTTCTATTTTCTCTTGGTCAGTATATACATGATGTTTTCAATAAGTCGGAAGTTTTCAATCTTGCTCTGTATTAAATATTAAAAAAAAAAAACAAATAACAGGTGACAAAGTCAGGAAGCAGCGGCGAGAGTGCTTAGCAGTGTATAATGGGTTGCCTATATTCCAACGGTTAAGTGGACCGTCCATTTAACTTGCAATATAATAAATGGACTTCACTGCATACAGATTATGTAGTTTAACTCCGTCTAGGAATCATCCTAGCTGCTTCCAACCCCAGATAAAACTGTGGGTTGAACGTAAAAGGTTTAACAACCCCGCCCTTTAAAACTACATTTATATAACTATAGAAAAAATCACATACCCCAACTTTTTCTTTCAAATACATGTTTGCGGTCAGTTCACCAACTTTCCTTTCCAAAATTCCCAAATACAACATCGCGTTATAATTATTAATAGAAGCATCATCTCCTAAGACAAAAATTATTATTAAAGAAAATAACTTTCGTATTATTTCCTTACCTAACAATTGCAAAATCGGTGTATTATCGCAACGAACAATATCAAACAATCCTTCTACCCCTTTCAAAAGATCGTCTAAACCTTTATCGCTTTCAATTACTTTTTCTTGGGCTTGGTTTGCTTCCTCAGTTGCAGATGTTAAATCAGCTGTTAGGGTATCGATAGTTTCCTTTTGCTGCTGAGCCCTTATTGCGTTTACTTCCTTTTGGGTTTCTAGAAGAATTAAATTTAACATGGGATTAGGACATATATTCTTATTACCTATGTCTTCTTGAAGTTGTACAATTCCATCGGAAATTACTTCAATTTCATGGTTTAACTCGTTAACGTAATTGAACAAAGCGAAATTTTCTTCTTCTTGCTTGAAATATTGGCTCGCTAATCTTGTGGTGTCTTCCTCATTAACCAGATCCTTAAAAAAAATATTAAAATCATTCTTGGGGTTGGAACTTCTGCTCTGTAGGGCGGGCACCGAAGACCTACCTGTATCTCCTTTAACATATCTTGATATTGATTTAACTGTTTTTCCATTTCTTCTTTCTGCATTTCCTTTTTCCTTATCTCTTTCTCTTCAAGATCTCTTAGGACCCGTTTTTGACCTTTTACTCCAAGGAAATCGTACAGCTTATGGTCATGATCGAGTTGTCTTTGGAGCTCCTTCATTTCTTGGGTGTGAAGCATGAGATCGTTTTGATTTCTAACCCTTAAAGCTCGTAATTTTGAGCACCATTCTTCGCGCTGGTCATAAGCCACAGTAGCTTGTTCTATGAGATCAAGCATTAGTTTTTTGCCTTGATTTAAATTTCCAAGGAGTTTTTCCCAGACCTCATTGAAGTGCGACCTTGAAGGAGAAAATAATTAATCGTACTGTGATTCATGTTAAATATAGTAGGTCTACCTTTCCTTAAGAAGATGGTCGATTTCTTCGCGTAGCTTACGATTGTTTGTTAAAGCAGAACAAAAGCGTTTAATTTCCGTTTCCAGTTGATTTTGTAAGACGTCTATGAGTTTGTCTCCTGCGGAGACTTTTGCTTGAAATTGCGAATCGGTGACTTCTTTTGCTCGCAATTTAAAAACTCGATTTTCAAGCTTTTAAAAAATTATTTTAAATTAAAATCCCTAGTTAGTTTTTTTACTTTACCTTTTTAATTTGTTTGTTTACTTCGTTTAAATGTGCCTTTTGTTTTCTAATTATCACATCACAATTCTCATGTTCGTCCAGTAATTGATTCATTACAAGAGTCGCATCAAGATCTTTGCGTCTGTTTGATTCACTCATAGCCACCCTTAAATCTGTTAAGATATTTTTTTTATCGTTCTGTAAAGTTGTAATAACACGTTTTTGTTTTGCTAATTTCATTTTGGTTTCTTCCGCGAATGCTTTGCGATCTCCTTCCATTATACGATACTAAAAATGATAAAAAGGTATCTCCCATGGGGTTCTAGATTTTGTCTAATACCTGACGTTGTAGCTTGGCTAATTCAGCTTCTGCCATGAGATCCATTTCAATTTTTTCTTGTGTTGTTAAGGGTTTCTTTTCGCGATCCATCTTAAGAAGATAATTTACAAACGAATTAAATTCTAAACTGAAGCAAAACAAAATGTTTAGTCGATAATGGTAATCTAGGAGGTTGTTTATTAATCAAAGGTTGGTTAGCACGTTGCTATGGAAATGTTTTATAGATTTTTTTTTATAAATAACGGAATGAATTTTAATGTTCTTTCCTATCTTTCTAAGAAACTTGACTGAATTATTTTATTTGTTTTCATGAAGCTCTTCGTGTATGGTTTCGCTATTAATCCTTTTGGTATTAGAGAAAATTTCTTCAGCCACGTCCTTTGGGAGCTTGAACTCCAAAGCTGAGACGTTTTTAAATTTTTTCCATATCTCGTTAGGGTTGAATTTTTGAAAGTCACAAAAAATTTCAGCAACTCTGGTAACAAATCCAGGAGCTCTAGCGATTTTCCCTCATCTGCTTTGAAAGTTCTTTGCTGCCTTTTACAACTTGCCAGCCTTCCTCAGCAGCTCCAATGGATGTCTCTAGGATGTCTATAGACGTTTTGTGAATCTTCTGTATTGGATTTGAGCATTCACTTTTCCAGAAGTTGTATCAGTAGTCCTTTATTCCGTTTCCCAACTCTTCAATGTTGTTTGTTTCGGCACCAACTTCTTCGGTCAATGCGAAATCTTTTTTAGAGTTCAGGAGGCCTGCATAAATTTTAGCGTGTCCTTTGGCATTTTGGTCTTGACGATACTTCTCTAGAAGCTACAATGGAAGTCCTGTAACCATGTCCCAACTGATTTTCGTGGCACTGGGTTGGCGCCAAGGTCTTCCGCAGCAGCTCGAAAAGCTCTCAAGACATTTTCTACTTTCTTTCCTAACCGATCTTGGAGTTGACTTTACCAGAAGCTCTATAATAGGCCTTTTCACAATTTTCCATCTGACTACAGCGGAGGTTGATTTTTACCAATTTCTTCAGATCTTCTGAAGCTCTACTAACATTTTCTACGTTCTTTCCTGTTTTTTCCTATCCGACCTTAGTTTAGTTGACTCATCCAGAAGCTTTATTGGAAGTCTTTTCACAGTTTCCCACCTCCTGTAGAAGTTGTGTTGGTATCAATTTTTTCAGCAACCCCTGAAGCTCTAAAGATATTTTCTGCGGCCTTTTCTTTCGTAACCAATCATGGTGTTGACTTCTACAGACGCTTTGTTGGGAGTTTCTTCACAATTTCCACCTGACTGTAGCAAAGGTTGTATTAGTACCAACTTCTTCAGCAACTCCTGAAGCTCTAAAGATATTTTCTACATTCTTTCCCGTTCTCTCCTATCCGACCTTAGTTTTGACTCCTCCAGAAGCTTTACTGGAAGCCTTTTCACAGTTTTCCACCTCCTGTAGAAGTTGTGTTACTATTAATTTTTTCAGTAACTCCCGAAGCTCATTTCTGCATTCTTTCGTAGCCGATCTTGGTGTTGACTTCTACAGAAGCTTTATTGGGAAGTCTTTTCACAATTTCTCACCTCACTACAACAGATGTTGTGTTGTCACCAACTTGTGCAGCAACTCCTGAACCCCTAGAGAGATTTTCTACATTATTTTCACCAACTTGTTCAGCAACTCCTGAACCTCTAAAGAGATTTTCTACATTCTTTCCCATCCGACCTTGGTTTGGACTCCCCCAGAAGCTTTATTGGAAGTTTTTTCACAATTTCCCACCTCACTACAGCAGAAGTTAGGTTGGCACCAACTTCTTCAGCAACTCCTGAAACTCTAAAGAGATTTTCTACATTCCTTCCCATCCGACCTTGGTTTTAACTCCAGAAGCTTTATTGGAAGTTTATTCACAATTTTCCACATGACTCAGCAGAGGTTGTATTGGTACCAACTTCTTCAGGAACTTCTAAAGCTCTAAAAGTCTAAAGACATTTTCTGCATTCTTCCTTAGCCGATCTTGGTGTTGACGTCTACAGAAGCTTTTCACAGTTTACTTCCTGACTCCAGTAGAAGTTGGTAGTTGGTACCAACTTTTTCAGCAACTCCTCAAGCTCTAAAAGTCTAAAGACATTTTCTGCATTCTTTCCTAGCCGATCTTGGTGTTGACTTCTACAGAAGCTTTTCACAGTTTACTTCCTGACTCCAGTAGAAATTGTGTTGATAGTTGGTGCCAACTTTTTCAGCAATTCCTGAAGCTCTAAAAATATTTACTTTCTCATTCCTTCGTGGTGTACCAACCGCTTTCGTGGCTCCAGAATCTTAACAGTTGTTTTTCTTCATTTTTTTCCGAACTGAACTCGAAGTTGTCTTCTTTAGCACCTTCTTGTAATTAGTTCCCTCTCTTTGGTTTGTTTTATTTACTACTTATAATTTTTTTTTTATTTAAAATTCCAAACCAATTCGAATTTGTTACCCTCCTACAGCTCCGCCTATGCAATAAATGACTCATAAAAATCAATATTTGTTGTAAAATAATCTATACTATTCAACTTGTTTGAAGATAAGCTTATAAATGCAACCTGCGCAAGCTCGCAGGTAACAGCCAGGTTCTGTTACCTTCAGTTTCGGTGAGCTAATCAGTTTCTTTGTACCCGCCGTCGGTGTACCTGTTATCGCTCTCTCTTTGTCTATCTAAATTAGTGTTGTTTCTTGTGCCTTTTGTTATAAAACAAACTTATCAAAACTTCAAGGATTTTAAACGTTTTTGTGGTCTTTGATTGGAAAAACTTTTTTTGTAAGTATTGCCTTAACTTTTGTGTGTGGGTTTTTGTATCTTATTTGTTTGTTTAAACACTAACGGGATATAATTTTGGTATTTAACTTTTGCCTCTGCGAAAGAGTTTCAAAACGGGTTCTTAAAGCTAAGATTAAGTTTCAGTCATCGTAGCTAGTTTACATTCCCTGCTTATTATTAAATTATTTTATGTTCTAGATAAATAAGATAACAGATTATCTGTTATCTAATTAAAAAAATAAATTAGATCACCGTAGATCATTAATAAACAGTTTCCCAAGAAATGTGAATCACTCTATTTTTTTGTCAAGGCTTAAAGCCTGTAGAAAGTTTAAAGAAATATAAACAATGGACTTTTCTTTCATGTTTTTTTATATACATTTTAATGGATCGTGATTCTGTAACAAACTTAAATGAGATTATTTCAATTTTAATCACGTTTTGTCGTGTTTTCTGCAACGGTAATAAATTCGAGGGCGATAGCACTGATGAAACGCAGTGGAAATACAAACAATTAGGAAATTTTTCTAAAAAATAAAATTCAAAATGTTTGGACCCTGCATAATAAAATTCGAATTGGAAATATATGGAGGATAGTCTTCAGTAGTTTTTACCAGAAAATAATTTTTTTATCTGCAAAACTAGAAGTGTGCCCTGAAAATAAAAGATTTTCCGAAAAGATTCAAATAACTTGGCAACGTCGCAATTTAATTACAAAAACGGGACAATAAAAATGTATAGGGCATTTATTATTATTATTTAAAAAATCATAACAAGTATTCTATGTGACACTTATATGGAACATCCTGTATAGTTAAAAATAGTCTTAAAATATTACTCCGTTTTTACTTTACAACTTTTATTTGAAACATTTTTTTTGTATTATCAAAAGTAAATGATTTGTTTATCTACCCTGTATATAATCAAAAATGCGACTATATTTTCTTTTTGTTACAGATGTTTTCAAAAAGAATGTGCAATTTTTACAGAAACAGTACAAATAAAATCGTAGCGTCTTTTATAGTGATCGCGTAATCGGAATTTTTCATTGTGTGTATTATTTTTATTTATTTTTAAAAATGCCAGTTTTATTAGAATCCGAACCGAAATTCAAAATGTCACTTTTGTGTGGTGTGTGCCGAAATTTTTTGTGCTAAAAGAATGCGGACTTTAGAAGATTACATTTTCGAAATGGAAAACCGAAGTGCCATTCAACAACAAAACGCTAACAGCGAAGACCTTTGGACGCAGTTACAGCAAAAGGAAAATGATCTTGTGCTTGCTGCTGAATTAGGAAAAGCCCTTTTAGAAAAAAATGAAGAACTCAAAAAACAACACGACGCTACTGTTGAAGAGTATTGTAAAAAACTTGAGGTGAGTGCTTTTTAAGGAAACAAATACTTGTAGATAAGATTAATAAAATATTTATTGAATATTTATGGGTTTGGCGTAAGTATTGGTTCATAAAATACGTAAAATGTAAATAAAACCTGTGTAATTACTTAAATATATACATACAGGGTGTTATGTTTAAAAAACCAAATTACTTCTGAATTGTAAAATTTTGGGAATTTTTTTTAATAAACTTTGCAATCTCGTAACGGAATTTCAGAAGGAATTTAGAAATCCAATTAAATATGAAACAGGATAATGTGAAAATATCTTAAAAAAAAGATCCCATGAACAGATGTCCTGTGCAAGGGAGCTACTGCCCCCTGAAGGGGGCGAATAAAATTTCAATTTTAATTAATATCTCAAACACCCTTGAATATAAAGTAACCAAATTTAGGATACCATTTAGTACTAGTATGTGTTACTATCTGACAGTATCCAAATAAAATTATTTAAACCAGGGGCGTTCTAAACGGGGGGGGCTGGGTCGTTTTTACTTATTATTTTTCTAATGTTAATTTTATTACCAATGTGAGTCAGTAATCTGATTCTACGTTAGAAAGTGCATAAAAATGGTGCTCTTGATTTTTTTTGTACGACTAGCCATTTTCCATAAAAACTCAATTTAAACATTTTTCTCCTTCAGGTCGAGATAAAACTTTTTTTTATTTAATACTTATTTATTAACTTTAGATTCAGAAAACTTACAGATATAATGGATAAAAACTAATTGATATTACAGTTTTTAGACAATAATGGTCATTCAAATACAAATTAAACACAAATTGCTAAAAAAAAAACCTGAAACCTTATTCGCCGCCTTCAGGGGGCAGTAGCTCCCCTCAGAAGCATTTTAGGACACTTGTTCATGGTAACTTTTTTTCTTAAGATGACCTATGAAATCACCTTTCAAAATTTGCAGGTGTCGTTTATATACACCCTGTATAGGTGTTTTACTAGTGCAACCAGGAAGCATTCGAGTTACAAAAAGAAATATTCTCCAAATTTCGAAAAGTGTTGAAAACTTGGCAGCCCCGCAACTAAATTTCAAAAATAAAACATTTTTAGAAAACTAATTTGACGTGAAAAAGGGTTAAGTAAAAATATACACCGCGTTCTATTTAAAAAAAATTAGTTATGCACATTAGAGTTCAGATAAATATTTTCCAAATTTCCAAGATTCTCGAAAACTGTTGATAACTTGACAATTTTGCAACTCGATTTCAAAAACAATTTCTAAAAAACGAATTAAACGTAGAAACTAATTATATCAAAATATACTTTTTTTTAACTCCAGTTAAGACACATCACATTTCAAAAAAAGTTTTCTTCAACGTTCAACATTTTGAAAAATCGTTGATCACATAGCAACCCTGTAACTGAAATTCAAAAACAAAATATTTCTAGAAAGATAATTCAACTAGAAATCGAATAAACTATAAATATACAGGTTGTTTAAATTAAAAAAATCGAGTTCTGACTTTTACGACACGACACTTTACAGTTGAACATTTTTAAAAGTAACTGAAAACTTGGCAACCCTGCAATTAAATTTGGAAAACCAAACATTTCTAAAAGCTAATTTAACGTAGAATCGGATTATGTAAAACTATACAGAGTGTTTTATTTTTAAAGATCGGTTTATGCACATTTTAGTTCGAATAAATTTTCTGAAAAATGTAACATTTTCGAAAATGTTGCAGACTTGGCAACCAAATTTCAAAAACACAACATTTCTAGAAAGCTAATTTAACGAACAATAATCAAAATATGTAAAAATATACAGGGTGTTTTATTGAAAAAAATCGCGTTATGACAATATTAAATATTATTAATATTTGGAAAACATTTCCGCAAATATTTGATAACTTGGCAACCCTGCAACTGAATTTCAAAAACGAAACATTCCTAGAAAGCTTATTTAACGAGGAATCCATTTAAAAAGAGTAATTTTCGACCTGCCACACTCTATTATTAAATATAATTTAAATGTTTAATTTAAATCTCCCATTTTTGAATTAATTTTTAGTAAAATGTATTTTTAATCTTTAAATCCTCCAAAGCCTCCGTCCTGTTTATATTCTGTTTTTATATTACCATTGTACGTATACAGGGTGTCTCTAAAATATGGTGCCATAGCTTAACCACAGATTCCGGGGACAAAATAAGACGATTTAACGCAACTTACCTCTATCCGAAATTGCTTCGTTAAAGCGCTATCCAACGCCAAAGATCTTTAAAAAATTTCTATTTTTTTAAATAACAAAAGATTGTTTTTAGCGATTAGGATGAAATTTGGGGAGGTATTCTTTACTGGAAAAAGGTGTTTTTTGACATCATTTTTTTGTTCAGGAGTGTCGCGTAAGTGGTCAAAGGTTGATCATCCACAGGCAAAGAAGCTCATATTTTCTTAACAGTTCGGCCAATAGTTTTAAATCTTTTTTTACAAAGAGACATTCTTATTTCAAATATTTTTTGTTTCTTGTTCGATTTCGGTACCTCCCATAGTTAAGGCTGAAAAAAATTATTTTGATTGACTGCAGTGCATTTCTTAAAACGATGTAGTAATCTAGTTGTATCGTATGCTGAGAAATAAAAGACGAAGAGTCAATTTTTTGCGTAGAATCAACTTTTGCATCCGGGAAATTGGTGGTCACATTGAGCATTTGCTGTAAATCTATTAATTTACCGGTGGTACAAAATAAGCTGAACCATTGGTTGAGAAATGGCTCAGATTATTTTGCGCCACCCTTTACATACTTGCTAGTAATAAACTTTATATCAAATTGTCTCTTCGTGATTTATTTCTCAACATACCGGACCACTAGATTACTACATCTGTTTTAAGAAATGCACTTCAGCCAATCAAAGTAATTTTTTCAGCCTAAACTATGAGAGATGCCGAAATCGAACAAGAAACGAAAAATATTTGAAATAAGAATGTCTCTCTGTAAAAAAATTTTGAAAACTTTTGGCCGAACTGTTAAAAAGATATGAGCTTCTTGGACTGTGGATGATCAACCTTTGACCACTTACGCGACACTCGTGAACAAAAAAATGATGTCAAGAAACACCTTTTTCCAGTAAAGAATCATATCCCAAATTTCATCCTAATCGCTAAAAACAATCTTTTGTTATTTAAAAATATAGAAATTTTTTGAAGATCTTTGGCGGTGGATAGCGCTTTAACGAAGCAATTTCGGATAGAGGTAAGTTGCGTTAAATCGTCTTATTTTGATCCCCGGAATCTGTGGTTAAGCTATGGCACCATATTTTAGAGACACCCTGTATATAAATACTAAAACTAATCATTGTTATTCAATTGTTTTATTAAACCCGAGGCTATAGCTTATCGCATGCGGATTAGTTTCGATTATAAATCTAAAAATGACAATTATTACATTGGAAATCAAGCAATCCAGTTTAACGTCTACATAGATATAATATACAGGGTGTTGAAACTAAAGAGCTTTAAGTTCATGGAAACCATAACCATTTTCTATGAAACATTTTTTTTCTTTCTGAAAACTTTTATTTTTACCTCAGCCTGTCGACTCGTGAAGATAATCCTATGTAATTGTTTGATTATTGATTACAATTAATAAAAAAAACAGGATCTTGATTTGGGAACATTTAATCTTTTAAATCCATCATGGCCAACTTGATCCCCCATCTCTTATACGAGAATGAAACTGGCTGTTTAATGGGACCTAGTTCTAATTTAATTATTCACATTTAATTTGCAAATCGCATAACAGTATGAGAAAGCAAATGAAAAATCAAACCGGTTGAAATCGCAACAAAATTTTGCAATACTTTGCAACTTAAGTTGGAAAGTCGTTGGCGTTGCTAAAGCATTTAGAACTAACCTTGCTGTATTACTTTATTGCTCACTCTATTGTAAATTTTCTCGAATATAATTGTTTTAAATCTGATTACTGTCTCATGACCTTAACTTTCTGTTATTTTCTATAAAAAATAAACTCAAGGAGGAAACCACGATTTTCCTTTTTTCCGTCTGTGTTTACTAAAAACAAAAGTGAAAATCCTTCAGGCCAACGACTTTGTTTTTGTCTGGAAAATTTCAACAAGCAAGAAATAAATCAGTGCCAAATAAGCAAGCAAGCATTCCTAATCCTAATCCGAGAAATACATAACGGTTACCAGAAAAAAAAAACTTAGATTTATTATCTCCCGCTACACCAGATAACCATTACAGATAGACTGTGATAAATGTGATGTTCGTGGCTATCTAGAAAGTACTGGGAATTGTGTGGAAAATTGACTTTCAATCGAAATTAATATTAAATTATAGTTGTAGGTACAGAAATAGTTTTCTTACTGTTGTAATTGGAATTAATTAATTACGGTCCATTAAACTGGACCAAATGATGCAACATTTAATGCATTTTGTTTGATGGTTTCGTAATAAGAATTGGAAATTGCTCACCAACCTACTATTTTCCGATCGATTAAGTGATTTGTCGACATAGATTAAGATATTTCAACGAGTATTATTAGTTTAAACACACAAAAAAAATTTTGAGGGTCAATTCGGTGAGCTAATCCGGCTACGGCCTCTGCCCTTCACGTCCAACTTCACAATCGTCAAGTTGTCAGATTAAATAATCGAGCAACGGTAGTTTTTAATAATTAAATAGGCTACACCCTGTATGTATCTATCGGATATCCCATTATATAGGGTGTATACAGGGTGTCTCTAAACCTAGTACTATAAATTTACCAGCCGCTTTCTGACGCAAAAACAAGTCGAAAATGTCTATAAAAATTTTGTCCTAAACCGCAGCATAAGGAAGTTACACGTCTTTGAAAATGGTGTTGAAAAAACGGAAAACAATTGCATTTTAAAAACGGTTTGAGATAAAAAATTGAAATTTTGCATGCAGCCTAACCTATTAAAGGTATAAATTTACTACTATTTTTTTTTGTGTAAATTAACCAGGGGCGGCGCGAATGGGGGTTATCACCTTTTTCTTGTAACCTGTTTTTCTTAACCTATTGTTTTTTTCCATTTTAGTTTAGAGATTTGTATTCCCTGTTGCCTAATTAACAAAAAAGGTACTCTTGTTTCAACTCGCTTGGACTAACCGTTTCCTATAAAATGCAGAGTTTCTGTTTAGCCAAAATCAATTTAGAATGCTGGATTTGTATGTAAATTAATTTATTGAAAAATAAATTAAAATAAAAATAGTTACAGTAAGTGTTCGTAGTGTTTATACCTTCAATAGGTTAGACTGCATACAAAATTTCGATTTTTTATCTCAAACCGTCTTTAAAATGCAATTGTTTTCCGATTTTCCAACACCATTTTCAAAGACGTGTAACTTCCTTATGCTGCGGTTTAGGACAAAATTTTTATAGACATTTTCGACTTATTTTTGCGTCAGGAAGCGGCTGGTAAATTTATGGTACTAGGTTTAGAGACACCCTGTATAAGCGACATCGACAAACTTCGAGAGATGATTCCTTAGGTCATCTTAAGAAAAAAAGTTCCCATTAACAGGTGTCCTAAAATGCTTCTAAGGAGAGCTTACTGCCTCCTGAAAGGGGCGAATAAAATTTCACTTTTAATTAATATCTCAAACACCCTTAAATATCAAGTAACGAAATTTGTCATAAGGTTTAGTACTCGTATGTGCTACTATCTGACAGTATCCAAATAAAATTATTTAAACCAGGGGCGTTCCAAAGTGAGGGGGCTGGGCCAATTTGACTTATAATTTTGTAATGTTAAATGTTTTTACCAATTTGAGTTAGTAGTCTGATTCTATGTTAAAAAGTGCAAAAAATGGTGCTCATGACTTTTTTTGTATGACTAGCCATTTTTCATAATAAATCGATTTAAACATTTTTCTGGTGAAGGTCGAGATAAAAAATGTTTCCTTAATTTTTTTTATTATTAATTTTAAAATCAGAAAACTTACGGATAATGGACAACAACTAACTACTAGCATAATAACAAAATGTAATAAATTATTACAATTTTAAACCAAGAATGGTTATTTAAATAAAAATTAAAGACAAATTGCTAACAAAAAACTGAAACCTTATTCGCTCCCTTCAGTGGGCAGTAGCTCCCCTCAGAAGCATTTTATGACACCCGTTGATGGGAACTTTTTTTCTTAAGATGACCTAAGGAATCACCTCCCAAAGTTTGTCGGTGTTGTTTATACAGGATGTCCAAGATAAGATGATGTACCTACATTGGTATGTCAGCTACTTTAAATAGTTGGCTTAGAATGTTTTAATTGTCGGAATTGAATTCCTCGTGCCTGCTTATGTAAGAGTACCGAGTTTGAATTGCATAACTTTAATAATAAAAGACTTATCGAGATTTTCGAAAAGGGCAAATTTTAGCTTTTTCTCGGCTTTTTCAGAATATTTCAGAAGTGCTTACAGATATCTATACTATCTATATTGAAAGTTAAAACATTTTCGCAAGGGGCATACATTTGTGCATCTTTTCTCTAATTTAATTAACTTCGTATCTCTTAAGGTAGCTGAGATCCCCAAGTACATCATCTTATCTTGGACACCCTGTAAACCAAACTTTAGAATTTTTAGGATCTGCAACCTAAATGGCCAAAAATAATCTGCCCTTCACCTCCAATGTTCATTCAGATTAAACGCTTCTCCCAGCAAGGAAACATTCTAGGGGTTCAAATCCGGTGACCTAATTGGCTAACTATTTAAATTTTTCCCATTACTACCCAACTTAATTTAATTTGTTTCTGGTTACTTACTGTAGGACTATTATTTTTATTCAGCAAGGATTAAAATTGTTTCTTGGATTTATGCATTTGTTTTTAATATACAAGGTGGTTCAAAAATTAGGACAGGAAACTTTTAATTTTTAATAATTAGAAAAAATCGTATTACTCAATGAAGATAATTTAGAATGCTGTAATGGTTAATAAATTCTTTCTTAATCTTTTGGAATTTCCGAGGAATTTCTGTAGGATTTACAAAAGGGGCAAAAGGGGAGGGAGAATCCAACGGTTTAACAGTTTAAATCGCATTACATTGCGCAGTGTAATTGCTTATAACCTGGAAGTGTCGCTACAATTAACAAAATATTGTTGCGTAAAATTAGTCACGATTATGTTAGAATGAATAGAAAGTAACTCTCCAGTGTACTTACTTGTGTATCATGTGACGTATAAAAGACAACAATGTATGTGTTTTAATATGACACAAGAAATATTTAAAACATTCGTGTAAAGTTATGAAGTAGAAGAAAATATCGATTGCTCCAATATTTGCGAAACCTACACGTTTTTATCGATTGTTTTTCCTTGAAACTTGCGTCCTTGCGATATACAAGGGTTCTTCGGTAATTTTTACTTTCCTGTACCACCACCTGCTATGGGAAGTACCGAAGGGAAGTACCTACTGATATCACAAGAAAATTTTCGAAATTATTTTCGCGGAAATACGTGTTTTGGACCCCCAGGAACCCAAAAAAGTCTCGCAAAAAAGGGGTTTAGAAAAAATGTCTGTCTATGGGTGGGTGGGTGTGTATGTGACGCCTCTAACGCAAAAACTAGTGACCTGATTTTGATGAAATTTGAAATGAAGGGGTATATCGAAAATTCATCGACAAAATAAGCTTTTCAAAAAAGTCCGAAACCGAAAACGGAAGTTAGACATGTTTTTTTGGTAGCACTTTTTTCAAAAGGAGAATTTTGAAAACCTGAGTAGTGGGTATGAAAGAAAACCATAAATCAAGGGAACTTTTTTACCGGGCCCTCTAACTTCAAAATGGCGGCCGCTATGAATTTTTCAAAATTTTGACTATAACGCCCCACAACTAAAAACCAGTTATCTGATCAGGTTCAGCAACAACTTCTTTGAAAGCCCTTTGGCGGTACTATAACATGAAGAATGTATTTAGTAAATCCAAAATTGGTCGCAACGGCGCTATTCCAATAATTTTGAAATTTTTGAAAAATTATTACAGAAAAACCTGGCACACGACTTTGTTTAAATTTTCTACACTTATGCAGCTTGGTATAGAAACATTTTCTTTTGTTTTATGACTACTAGAATCGCACTGTGGCGCCCTCTACGAGGTTTTGAAAATCGAAAATTGATGCTCCTATAGCGCCTTTATTAATAAAAATATGAAAAAAGCTTAAATATAAAAGTTGTTCAGTATATAGCTCTGCATTTTCCTAAATTTATATCACGTATACAGGGTGTTCGCTTTCCACAGTACAATAAGCAACTTTGTTATTTTAAATAAAACACCCTGTATATTATTATATAATTGAATGCAAAATTGAATTGTCTATCACATAGTATAAGGTAGTCATCTGGCTAAAATGTACGGTTGATGAGAAAATCACGAACTTCCGCTGCGTTAGTAAATTAGATGCCTGTCTCTCTCTTCTGTACGTATCGAACCCGTATAGTCTGGTGTTTCTCGCTAAGCATTCAAGTGATTTCCAATGCTGCCTCGCGAACTACTGTTGAATACCAAAAACGAAATGTTTATTTTTAGTATTGGAAAGTCTAGGGAAGGTGCGCACCTCCACTTTTTAAATGCCTCAAAGATGAGAGTCGGGTTTGCTTGTTTAAATTTTTCTCTTCACACAAATTTTCCTGCTAATAGAACACCCGGTATATTAGGTTTAATACATAAATAAACAAATGAAAGACTTGTTACATCCATATCCTTCAAAATCCTAATTTAACTCTAAAACGCTGCATTTTTTTAAACACACCTCGTAGGTATATGAACGTTTTACGTCAAGAAGCGGATTGATTTTTTTCCCTAATCAATAGCAAGGTTATAAAAGTTTAATTTCATGGTTATGAAAGTGCTGTTATTACACTTACAACCACATTGTTGTTATTGCCTCAGGGTTTTAATCAATATTTGATTAAAATTAAATTAAAACTTGTATTTCTGAGATGTTGATTTCGTGTTGATTGCATTAATTTATACAATCAACAAAATTCTGTATAATATACTTCACAAGAATTTCAATAATTTAATGAGAAGAGCGAAATTTTCAAGCTTTACCATCGGTGCTAAGCCTTAAGAGTAGAAACAAGGCAATAAAAAGTCTCGCAAGTTTTAAAAATTCCAAGTCTCGCTGCTGACTGACAATTCCTGGTCTGTTTTTTCAAAAAGATCGTTCTATGACAGACTTGAAGAGATTCTTGGTTTTGCAGGGAGTTTTCCTTTGCCTCAGTCAACTAGGGGAGGGTTTTTGCGTGGTGGACGTCCTCTATAAGGCTCCTCTAAGACTATTAACGATCAGAGAAGTTTAAAAAAAATCAGTTTACAGTATATGGTGGTTTTATTTTTGGTTGGGGTCCTGTGTGGTCATGGTACGTCCTTTATTTTTGGTTGTTCGTAATAAAAAGTCTAGTAAAATATATTTTAAGTAAAATTATTGATAAAATCACTTCATGGAGCACTATTTAACCGTGAAGGTTGAAACAACAGCAATAAATTTATTAATCGTTCTTCTATCGTTGGCGGAAAACCAATTACCAGTTAATTATATCTTGTTATTCTTCGAAAACTGAATCAAACGCTACTCGGTCATCAAATCATAATTGCTAGCAAATTTTGTAACAATTCTAGATTATTATTACGACGTTGGAATGAAAAAAACTTCTAGAAGAAACCGAGCGTAACAGGCCGGTTAAAAGGCAAACCTTTCACTCTTTAAATCTTGTATTTAAAAGTTAAAGATTTTCTGTGAAAAATAGAGCATTCTAGTTGAATTAATTACGCAAATCATGTGATTTAGGTTAAGGGCATTGTGAATTCTTAAAAGAAAGGTTATCTTAAAGCGATACATCCGCCTACTTGATAATTAAGAACGTCCCACTATATTCCTCAGTAAACGAAGCTTACTGATGCGATTTAATTCAGTTTTTTGGATGTAATAATCACTAACCATGAAAGTTTGAGTAATTTAAAGATTTTCTTTTACAAGTCCTTGTAAAAATGTCAGGCATAAACAAGAATGTCGTTTAAAAAAAGTTTCACGTAATTTAACAATAATCGTAAGTTGTAACCTTTTTCTTTTACCTTAATAAGTTAATAGCGAGTTATAAACTTTAATCGCACATACTAATGTAAGATGAGATGGGAATTAGCAAGGTGATAATTACTAACCGAAAAAATACTAGTTTTAGCTACGTACGTGCAGTTAATTACATCTCTTGGGTTAGACATTAGAAAATCGTGTTCCGAATTGTAATTTTTTTTTCAGTAGATTTATATTTTTTTATAATGATTAGAAGATGGGGGGGTGGGGGTATTTTTAGCGTAGAGGGAGCAGTAACCCTTCCTGAGGACATGACTTAACTTACCCAGGCATGACTTAATGACTCATCCTTCATTTTAATTAAAAAAAAATAATATCTGAGTGCTCGTTTTAAAATCCTCGGAGTAAAACGTAAGAAAATTGAATCATGCTTGAAAATAACACTGAGATAGGTATTTCTTTTATGAATCATCTGAAGTTTACTTGCGGAACTGGTTGAAAAAGACAAAGAGAGAGAGAGAGAGAGAGAAATCAAGTTGACCCTGTCTCAAGGAAATTTTTCTTAAAAAGAAGCTGACTCAGTAAAACGACTTTAATAATTAATTTTCTCTCTTAAATTTGGGTATTAGAGTAACAACCCAGATGTGTAAAAGCAGGAACTGTTTGCACGGAAATAACCACAGCATGCATTAAATTGTTTAAAATGACTGCGTTTTTACAAAAGAAAAGAACATACACACACGCGGTGACCTACCTGTTTTTTCAAATGTTAACTTCTTTGTAAGATTACAGAAAAACCATTCGACAATTTGCTCTGATTATAATAGTTATCCATGTCGTTGACTTCGTTCCCGAGTTGCTGAACCTCATTGTTTTAATAACACTTCCTCTGTTACATACCAAACCATACTTAGGGAAACAATGGGATCTGAACCATTTAAGTCAACATATTCTGGAAGAAACCCTCAGTACGGCTCTGGTTTAATTAAAAATTGATGTAACCGAAAACCACTTCTCTAAATTGGTGGGGTGCACTTTATTTGATTGGTTAAAAGGGATAAGCAAGGAAAGTTTAAAACACACCACTCAGGTGGCCAGATATTTTTTTTGCATGTGGACGTTTATCTACTGGAAGGAGAACGAAAGCAAATGAAGGGATACACATTTTTGTATACGTCATTGGTTAAGGGATAAACAAGGAAAGTCATCCAAGTGCCGAGGCAATTCGTAAGATCTCTAGATGAACCACCATACTGTGAACTTACGATAGGCTTGAAACGATGACAGTGGAAAATACAAGGGTGGCCACTAGCTGACAGCTTAAAAATTAATGTGCAAACTAAACGATGGTCACAGGGTTAATTGCTTCAAACTCAAATCTTGTACAATAAGAGTGAATAAAACTAAATGGCCGGTAGAAGAACCCTTATAAGATGGCCACGGGGTGGCTACAACTATAAAAGTAGAAAATACAAGGGGGCCAGTAGCTGACAAGGTACACAGTAGCCACATAGGATCATACCCAGCAGATTTACAGTCTTATAATAAAATTAAAGTGCCAGCTATAGGATAGCCACAGGCTTCCTTCAAGTTCAAATTCTGTACAATAAAACGGAAAATACAAAGTGGCCAGTAGGGTGCTCATCATATAATCAGAATCAGGACTGGAGTGTTACTACAAGGGGGGAGTCTTCAAACTCAATTCTTTCATTCTAACACTGGAAAATACGGAGTGGCTGGTAGATTCATCATCGTCAAGTCATCTTATAATCAGTAAAGGCGTACAGTGTGACTACAAAAGGGTAAGAAACTCAAGTACTAAAGTCCTCATACCGTGAAAGGTACAGACTAGGAAATACAGGGTGGCCAGTAGATAAAACACAGAGTGTTTCCTAAGTAGGTACGTATAGAAAATGCAGGAGGTGATTCCTGAGGGAAAATTAAAGCTACTTTTTCGTATAAACTTGTATCCTAATATGCTTCCCTGAAGAGTTACGACCCTTCAAAAATGGAGAAAAAATTTGGTTTTTAATTTTTATCTCAAATTTGGACAAAGATAGAAAAATATAAATAAGTGGACGTGTTATACTAACAGGAAGGCTCTTTATGAATATTTTCTTTATCCACCTGTATTGTTAGAAGGGGATGAAACTTACAACCGCTGTTCATTCTTTTTTAGAACTTTTTAATGCACCGGAATTTTTAATTTAAAAAATACGCATGAGAAAGCCTAATTCATTTAGAAAATTATTTGTCTCTTTTATTTTTACCGTGAGACTAATAGTTTTCGAGTAAAAAATTAAAATCAAATTGTAATGTGCTCCTCAGTTTTGTGAGACGTTGTACTAAAAGTCTAGGTAGGCGTTTGTGTATCTTTCCATGATCAATAATGTATGCAAGCTTACTAACAATTATTATTACCAAAAACAACAAAACACAAAAAATGAAATCCGCCTACCTAGACTTTTTTCTTTTAGAAATTTAGTACAACCTCACAAAACTGAGGCGCACATTACAATTAATTTTAATTTTTTACTCGAAAACTATTAGTCTCACGGTAAAAATAAAAGAGACAAATAATTTTCTAAATGAATTAGGCTTTCTCATGCGTATTTTTTAAATTAAAAATTCCGGTGCATTCAAAAGTTCAAAAAAAAATGAACAGGAGTTGTAAGTTTCATCCCCTTCTAACAATACAGGTGGATAAACAAAATACCCGTAAAGAGCCTTCCTGTTAGTAGAAGACGTCCACGTATTTGTATTTTTCTATCTTTGTGCAAATTTGAGATAAAAATTAAAAACCAAATTTTTACTCCATCTTTGAAGAGGCGTAACTCTTCAGGGAAGCATATTAGGATACAAGTTTATATGAAAAATTAGCCTTAATTGTCGCCCAGGAACCACCTTCTGCATTTTCTAGCCGTATTTAGGAAACACCCTGTATAATCTCGGAAGGTGCATTATCGCCACTACTATATAAATCAGAAAAGGAAATAAGGTCTCTTCGGGACATTTATATAATCAAAATAAGAGCCACTGGATGGTCACAGGGGTTTTTCCGACCTAAAATCGGCTACGATATGACTGGAAAATACAGGGTGGCCATCATATATTCAGACAAATCTCAAATGTGCTGCTTTGTTGGTGAGGCGACTTGTCCATATATTTTCGAATTAAATTGTTTTAATGTACCTGCTTGTACCTTCGCTATATTTTAGTACTTTCCTTTTATTTTAAAATTCTCTCTCCAAGATAAAACAGAAATTTCAAAAACAATTATCTTAATTACCAAGCTTTTCTTTTAAAAAAATATTAATTAAAATTTCATATTTTACGAGCACTTAAAGATCTCCTCCCCATTCCTTAATTGATTGCATATACTTTACTATTAAAAGTGAAACCATATAAAAAAAAAAGAGTATAAAATTTTGCTTTCGAAGTTTAATTGATGTGCATTTACTTACATTTGCAAGCCAAAATTGATCGTTTGATGTGCAACGACCTAGTGAAACTTCTCACTTTCCAGATCTTTTAATATATTGCACATACTTACTTGTACGTGTTTACAAGAATTTTTAAATGTTAGCAATTATTTTTTTTAAATTGTAGTATTACAAATGGTGATTCATGTAAAAGGATGATTTCATTGCATAAAATCTATGTCTAATGTTTAGTAATTTTTGTTTTTGCAACTTTCAAGATGATTTCACCAACCCAACCAATATTGAAGTAAATTGAAACTAAAATTAATAGAAAATCCTTTATTTCTTAGCTTAACCCCCCTCCCCTCTAAAAATATTAATATTTAAATGTGTCTTGATAAAGGGTATCGAATACAGTTTTATCCTTCGTACGATCCCCTGATGATTTCGAACGAACATCAATGGGGAGTTTATCAGGCCCCAAAGTGGCTCTAGCATTTTTTCTAATTTCAGCCATTTTCGCTACCATTTGTTGGGGCACTTCCGCCTTTTTAATATCCCCAAACTTAGGGTCATGTATAAAAACATCTTGTTTAATTTTCAAATTTTCAGGAATCTCTTCAAGGCTAACTGGCCCACTCCTGGTTTTGTAAAAAGGACGTTCTGGTAATCCCAAATTATGCTTCTTAGGGATGCTTTGATACACCCTATAATAGGGATGAAGTTTTCTTTCGCTGAGATCCAACCAGCGTTGCTCGACTGTTGTAAAATCTGGCATGGGTTCTTCCTGGAAAATTTCTTCTTTTTTATTTTGTATTGGTGGTTCTGGGATGGCTTCGACAGTAATTAAGTCTTTTTCCATTCGATAAGCTGGAGCCCAATTTAAATTCGGCTTCGTTGTTATTACAAGAGCCTTTTCATCACCTGAAACCAGTAAGAAATTTTTAAGGTGTGTAAATGGTCAAAGAAAAATTTATTCTTGCGTCTTGCAATAAAACTGAGAATTGAGAACAAGGAGAAGAGTAAGGAGAGGACTTTGTTGAGACAGGAAGAAAATACCAAGCCTAATGCAATAAAAAAAAACCTTTTTCTAACCGATTTATTTACAACCCTTGAAAATACATTCACATTTTTCCAATTTAAAATTTAGTTTCTTTCTGATAAAGTGTTTGGAATACACTTTCCCGTTTTGGCAAATCCTTGGAATCAGTAGGAATGACAGGAATTTTACACCAAGGCCGATCTGGTAATTTCCTCTTCCTTTTCCTTCCAATATGATAATTCGGAGGGTCAATTCTTTTATAATTCACATACAAATTCTTTTTTTCTAAAAGATCACGATTTATTGAAAGTCTCGCAGGAGTCTTGTAAGGATCTAGGGTAGGATTTCTTTGCGCCTTTAAAGTATATTCGAACGCCCTTTCCAACCAATGTTTACTGGGAAAACTTTGATACCGTTTATAAAAGGGATGTAATTTATTAAAACATAGATCAAGCATGCGTTGTTCTGCTGTGGTAAATTTCGGCATTGGATCGCGAACCATGTGTTTGTGCATGAAGTCTGCTTCGATTTTTCTTAAGGCAATGGTTTCTGCAGATTCGATACATATTTTGCTTGGTACCTTCTTTTTTTCGATTACGTAAGCATCACCGCATGTACTGTAAATTTTTCCTCCGATGTGTCTTAGATCTGGTTGTGGTGTGCACTTATCTATAAAATTACGCACCTATTTTATAGAGGAATTAGAATAAATAGGTATGTGCAAATCGGAAGAGAAAAAGGTAAAGAAGAAAAGGAAATTTATGGGTCCAACCATTCGACTATTAAAAAAGGAGAAGCGCAGTATACTACGTATAAATATTTAACCCCCCCCCCCCCCAAAATGTAATCACTTATATAGAAAACACAGGAAAATAGAAACTTACTACTGCAGACTTTAATCTTTTCTGGTTTTCCTGTCAACAACCCCCATAGCATGGATTTTTTCTTTGGTTTTTTCTCACACGATTTATTTGGGCAATCCTCGTGCTCGGGATGGTGTTCTTCATCTTTATCAGATTTAGTACCAAAATTTCTTTGATTCTCTAAAACATATTTCGAATTTCTTTGTCCATTAGTTCCAATAGAATATTTAGCTTTGAAATTTCCTAAAAACCCAAGAACTTTACTTGAATTTCTAAAAAACATTTTTGTTAATTTGACAAATACATAAATTTTGTTTAATTTTTTTTATAATCATATTAGTAGGCCTGTTGTAAATCAACCCTTAATACCAGGATTGGGTTTTATATTATTTTGGTGTTGGTGATAAGCCTTTAGAACAGAAAAATTATAAAAAACATTTTAATTTAGAAAAAAGGGGAATATTTCGGAGTTCTTTTCAATTTGGCTTGATATACAGAGTGTAGCAAAAGTCTGATATAAAAATAAATGGGTCAATTGTTTTTTAAATGTTAAATCTAGTACACGGATGGACATATCGAGCTCTCTTCCTAATGTTTTGCTTCTGTTTTAAAGTAGGTCCTAATTATTTATTTAGTTTAATCAGTTTGGACACGGAAATTGTTAAAATAATTATGTATCTGATAAAGGTACCACATAAAGTAACTTTCTAATAATTATTATAACATCCTTTATAAAAATTTGTGTACAAAATTTCTATTTACTTGTCATTCCTAACGTTAATTATAATTACACCTTTAATATTTTAATATTTCTGCTTGCCATATTGCGCGAAATGTGGCAATTCTATTCAAGGCTTTTAAAGATTTTAATTGTGCAAACTTTATTTTATTTCGAGTGGCAGAAGCAATAATAAATTTATTTTATAACAAATGAGAGGTGTATCGGTCTGTTTCATACGAAGGTTGCAAAAGGTCATTATAAAAAGTTGTATATGAGTCATTATTGCGTAAAAGATCCGCAAACGTTAGTCGATTGTCTGGTTTTCTTTCACTTTCTGGTGTCTTTAATATGTCAATCAGAAACTAACGAACCATGAATTTTGAGTTCTTGCATATTTTTTTGAAAAGTTTAAGGTTTCGCATACAAGAGACAACAATTCCACTAATTTTATATGTCATTGTCGTACAACTTGGCTATTTACAATGCAGCACCCTGTATTCTTTGTTTCACTTCAATTCTACATGATTTTGAAATTTGGATGCGGGGATATTTAGTTATCGAATATTTTTGAAAAACTAAAGTGATTGCAAGTTTAATTTAAAAATTTTATTATCCTTATTTTCTGTAATTTTTTATGGAAGCCCCTGTATATTTTAGTCGTTATTAATTCTATAACCAATTGCCCTTCTTGACATATCGAACTTTTGTAATTTGGTTGCGGTGTTGCCGAGATAATGAATATTTTTGGAAAACTGAAGTTTCGAAGTTTTAGAAAAAAATTGTATCATACTCGGTTTCTATTATTTTTGTAACGGATGGCCCTGTATATTTTAGTCGCTTTTAATTCTATATCCAATTGCCCTTCTTGACATATCGAACTTCTGTAATTTGGTTGCGGTGTTGCCGAGATAATGAATATTTTTGGAAAACTGAAGTTTCGAAGTTTTAGAAAAAAATTGTATCATACTCGGTTTCTATTATTTTTGTAACGGATGGCCCTGTATATTTTAGTCGCTTTTAATTCTATATCCAATTGCCCTTCTTGACATATCGAACTTTTGTAATTTGGTTGCGGTGTTGCCGAGATAATGAATATTTTTGGAAAACTGAAGTTTCAAAGTTTTAGAAAAAAATTGTATCATACTCGGTTTCTATTATTTTTGTAATGGATGGCCCTGTATATTTTAGTCACTTTTAATTCTATATCCAATTGCCCTTATTGACATATCAAACTTTTGTAATTTGGTTGCGGTGTTGCCGCAATATTGAATATTTTTGGAAAACTGAAGTTTCCAAGTTTAAAAAAAAAATTGTATCATCCTCGGTTTCTATTATTTTTGTAATGGATGGCCCTGTATATTTTAGTAGTTTTTAATTCTATATCCAATTGCCCTATTGGGATGTCAAATTTTTATAATTTGAAAGCGGTGATACCATAAGTTATCCAAAATTGTTGAGAAACTGAAGTCTGCAAGTTTTTTTTTTAAAAATCGTGTGACCTTGTGTTCCCTCATTTTTTAGGAAAGATCCTGTATTTTTCTGATCTATATTAATTCCAAGTTCAATTACCCTTTTTGTCATATAAAGTTTTTGAAATTTAAAGGCGACGCACAGTGGTTCCAAATCGTCAAATCGTGGACATAGAAATCAAATTCAAATTTTTGGTTTGAAATATTTTTTTTCTTATAGAGCATCACTGACTGAACAACATTTTTAAATAAACTTTTTTTATATTATGACGGTAAGTGGGTCAATTTTTTTTTATCGATAATCAAAAAAATCAAAGTCATTTTTGTGAGTTCTAATATTTTTTTCATGATAGAAGATGGTTATACCTACAATATTTCCCAATACCATTTTTTTGTATTTTGAAGTTAAGATGGCGAAAGAAGTTATTATCGAACCTTGAAAAAACATTTTTTGCGATTTTTTGAGATTTTTTCGAAAGGTTTTAAATTGCCAGGGCTGACACTCTAACTGTATGTAGAAGAAGTTGTTTTACAGAACATAGGCGAAAAAGTATCCGGATATCCTTGCGTCCGTGGTAGTAATAGCTCGAGGATCAATTTTTTTCGATGAAAATAAAAATCAAAGTTTTTTTTTCGAGTTCTAATATTTTTTTTATGATAGCACATGGTTATACCTACATTATTTCCCAATACCATTTTTTTGTATTTTGAAGTTAAGATGGCCAAAGAAATTATTATCGGACATTTAAAAAAAATTTTTGCGATTTTTTGAGATTTTTTCGAAAGGTTTTAAATTGCCAGGCCTGACACTGTAACTGTATGTAGAAGAAGGTGTTTTACATAACATAGGCGAAACAGTATCCGGATATCCTTGCGTCCGTGGTAGTAATAGCTCGAGGATCAATTTTTTTCGATGAAAATAAAAATCAAAGTTTTTTTTTCGAGTTCTAATATTTTTTTTATGATAGCACATGGTTATACCTACATTATTTTAGATTTTAGATTAGAGCATCACTGACTGAACAACATTTTTAAATAAACTTTTTTTATATTATGACGGTAAGTGGGTCAATTTTTTTTTTATCGATAATCAAAAAAATCAAAGTCATTTTTTTGAGTTCTAATATTTTTTTCATGATAGAAGACGGTTATACCTACATTATTTCCCAATACCAGTTTTTTGTATTTTGAAGTAAAGATGGCGAAATAAATTATTATCGGACATTAAAGAAACATTTTTTGCGATTTTTTCGAAAAGTTTTAAATTGCCAGGCCTGACACTGTAACTGTATGTAGAAGAAGGTGTTTTACATAACATAGGCGAAAAAGTATCCGGATATCCTTGAAATTATATTCGTTTATTTATAAAATTTGACATTTCACATGCATTTCACATAGTTGAAATATAATTCTGTCAAATTTCTTGAAAATTTAACAAAATAGTGATCATCTAATTAGTGTTCAAGTATAATTTTCCCTGTCTTAAACAAGTCATTAAGTTTAATAAGGGTAAGTGGAGGTGGTACATGTATTGTCTAAATTGGTGTATATTACTTATTCGAGTTACGTTCTGTTTTTCCGTTGTATCTATCGAAAGAAATTTCAATTTTGGGCTGTACAATGGAAGGTCTTGTTAAAAATTGTGATTTGTTTGATATCTTAAGAAACTCTGGTGAACTTAGTAACTATAATGATTTGTGCGAAACTATAACAAGTCGCATTCCTATGGAAGTGGTTCCCGAAGATATCAGCATTATTACGGAATTTTCCCGTAACCTTTCGAAAAATGTGGTACGAAAATGGAGGGCAGCAAATCGAAACCAAAACAGATTCATGGATAAATACCATGATTGGTTAGAAGCCGATATCCAATGGCCTCAATTTAAATCTACTGATCTCAATTCAATTTTCGAAGAGGAGATGGAGTGTGAAAACAGTCCACTTGCAGCCATTAGTGGAAGGAAATCATTTGAAGATTTAAGTGAGAAACAGAAGAAAAGACGGTCCCAGACACTTTTGGTACTACATACAGAAGAAGAACTGGCTTTTGCCTTAGTATCCAAATTGACATCAAACGGCAATAGTATTTTGGCGAATATTGTTGACTATTTAACAAAAAACCCGGAAGTACATAATGAGGTTAGTAATTTCCTATTTAATAAAAAGGAGAAAAGTTATGTAGTATTAGCCGAAGACAAAACATTAGCACTTGTAACTTCGTTGCAATTATCAAAATGGCAATACATATCATTGAGAGATACATTGTTAAGTGGTAATATGAAAATTTTACCATCATATCAGAAACTCCTCACAGAAAAGAAGAAATGTTATCCAGCGGAGAATGATATCACAATAACCGAGTTTGGAGCTAAGGTTCGCCTTCAAGCCATTTTGGATCTAACTATATGTAAAATTATAAAAGCGTTAGGTTGTCTTCAGAATTATGGGTCTACTGACTATACATTGATTAGCAAGTGGGGTTGTGATGGCGCATCTTCGCAATCGAATTATAAACAAAAGTTTGCTGCTTGTGGTTACGATGATTCCTCCGTTTTTATGACAAGCTTGGTGCCGTTAAAACTTCTAGCTGGGAAGGTTTCAGTATGGGAAAATCCGCGACCTTCGTCAACAAACTATTGCAGACCAATCAAATTTGTATTCGCTAAAGAAACAGAGGATTTAATAAAAAATGAGACGTCAGACCTTAATGAAGAAATAGCTAACTTGGTGCGAACTAAATGCAACGGTATAGAAGTGGAACATGAGCTAGTCATGACTATGATAGATGGCAAGATAGCCACAATCGTATCAGGAACGGCTTCCGCGGCTACCTGTAATATCTGCTTGGCGAAACCTAGCCAAATGAACAATTTGAATGAGATTTACAACAGATCCTTGCAAGAAGATATGTATAAATATGGACTTTCCTCATTGCATATGTGGATACGCTGTATGGAATGTTTACTTCATATTTCCTATAATTTAGATTTTGAAAAGTGGAGTGCACGCGATACAAACAAAATACTAAGACAACAAAAAAAAGTAGCAACGCAGGATGAATTCCGCAAGCAATTGGGTTTATTAATCGACATTGTCAAACAGGGATATGGAACCACCAATGATGGTAATACTGCTCGGAGATTCTTCAGAGAATACCAAAAGTCTGCTGAAATAACTGGGATTGATGTTAATTTAGTGAAAAGTTTGGCGGTTATATTACAAGTGATATCATCAGGAAGACAAATTAAAGTAGAGAATTTTAGAAAATATTGCAAAACTACAGCACAATTATACGTTGACCTGTATCCTTGGTACTATATGCCAGCAAGCGTGCACAAGTTGCTGATACACGGTGCGGATATCTGTGATCATTTTTCATTTCTTCCGATCGGAATACTTTCGGAGGAAGCTTCAGAAGCGCGAAATAAAGACTTTCGCAACGTACGAGAACATCATACCAGAAAAAGTGGAAGGATGAAGACGAATGAAGACTTGCTTCATAATTTATTAATCAGTTCAGATCCATATATAACGCACATTAAGCCCAAATACACCAAAATTCAAAAATTTGAATTACTTTCTGAGGCAAAAGATTTGTTAGTGGACGATGAAAGTCTGCTTGAACCAGCATCTATTGCGTAACCATCTTCTTTCATAAAGAAATAATAATAATTCCACTCCAAAAAATGTCTTTGATTTTTATTTTCATCGAAAAAAATTGATCCTCGAGCTATTACTACCACGGACGCAAGGATATCCGGATACTGTTTCGCCTATGTTATGTAAAACACCTTCTTCTACATACAGTTACAGTGTCAGGCCTGGCAATTTAAAACCTTTCGAAAAAATCGCAAAAAATCTCAAAATTTTTTTTTAATGTCCGATAATAATTTCTTTGGCCATCTTAACTTCAAAATACAAAAAAATGGTATTGGGAAATAATGTAGGTATAACCATGTGCTATCATAAAAAAAATATTAGAACTCGAAAAAAAAACTTTGATTTTTATTTTCATCGAAAAAAATTGATCCTCGAGCTATTACTACCACGGACGCAAGGATATCCGGATACTGTTTCGCCTATGTTATGTAAAACACCTTCTTCTACATACAGTTACAGTGTCAGGCCTGGCAATTTAAAACCTTTCGAAAAAATCGCAAAAAATCTCAAAAATTTTTTTTTAATGTCCGATAATAATTTCTTTGGCCATCTTAACTTCAAAATACAAAAAAATGGTATTGGGAAATAATGTAGGTATAACCATGTGCTATCATAAAAAAAATATTAGAACTCGAAAAAAAAACTTTGATTTTTATTTTCATCGAAAAAAATTGATCCTCGAGCTATTACTACCACGGACGCAAGGATATCCGGATACTTTTTCGCCTATGTTCTGTAAAACAACTTCTTCTACATACAGTTAGAGTGTCAGCCCTGGCAATTTAAAACCTTTCGAAAAAATCTCAAAAAATCGCAAAAAATGTTTTTTCAAGGTTCGATAATAACTTCTTTCGCCATCTTAACTTCAAAATACAAAAAAATGGTATTGGGAAATATTGTAGGTATAACCATCTTCTATCATGAAAAAAATATTAGAACTCACAATAATGACTTTGATTTTTTTGATTATCGATAAAAAAAAAATTGACCCACTTACCGTCATAATATTAAAAAAGTTTATTTAAAAATGTTGTTCAGTCAGTGATGCTCTATAAGAAAAAAAATATTTCAAACCAAAAGTTTGAATTTGATTTCTATGTCCACGATTTGACGATTTGGAACCACTGTGCGACGTTGCCAAATCATCAACTATTTTTGAAAAGAATTGCATTTTGCAAGTTTAATTTTAAAAAATCGTATTAGCCTTGTCAACAGGATTAAACAAAAATATTTTTCTTCAAGCGTATCATAATATCCGTATTGTTGTACAGAACTGGCTATGTAGAAGGAAGTCATTTTGTTAGTAGTCAAAAAATGAAAATAATGTTACTAGTACAATAATGTGTTTACGTATCCATGGCAACGACAGTATTTTGCCCATAGCTCCGCCCCCAAGGTTAGTAGAAGGGAGAGCGTTGTCCTGTCGAAATGACTTTTTAGGAAATATTTATTTACAGCAACAGAATATTTTTACACTTGAAGAAAAAATAGTATATATTATTCGGAGTAGAACGTCTTATTTGTGTTTCGCTCACTTGCACAGCCTCGGCGCGTGCGCCTCGGCCGCAATATGAGCTCAACACAAAAAGAACTCTTTCTACTCCTAATAATATAATATACTATTTGTGTTTGTGCATGTCTCAAAACTTTATTTTTATACAGTATGTTAATTTTACAGGGCCCACTTTGACGAACTTTAAATTCTACTTGAATTTCTTTGTCAATTTGTTTTGTTGAACACCCCCGTATATACGGCGTTGCCAAATTATCGAATGTTTTTGAAGTGGGCGAGATAAATACAAGGCTTATTTTATTTACACTGTGGGTTATTGCTACTGACATAAATCCCTAAAAATAATACAAACACAGCCATCTAGATCGTCATCCTACATCCTATAGCGTGGGTTTTAGAATAGGTCCCAGTATAATATGGTAATAGTCATGGTAACTGACGCAGTAAAAACAAGCTTGCGGTTTTCCACTCCTACTTTATTTATTTATCGTAATCCTTAAAAAAAGTTAGATGAGTAATCCTATTCGATCACCGCCTACTTGAAAACCAATTGGAATTTAAAATAAACAAAGATTTCTCTTTAAAAAAGTGAAAACGTGTAAAGCCTTCACATCCTTATCTTCCCTATCTTCAAGTTCATTTTTAACAATTTTCTTCAAAAATTCTTAACAATGGAGAAGTAATTTTGTTGCAGATTCCGTTTGGTAATATGTAATTTGCATAAATTAGTCACACATTTGGCGTCGTTAGCGCTTCCCTTTCCTTATGTGTCGAATCCGTTCAGTGGAACGAAGTCATGTTATGTGAAATCATGAAATAGACAGGCATGCCTTGAATAATAATAGGTCAGATTGAATAAGACACTCAAATATTTTAGTATACGAGGTGTTCTTCAATTTAAGGGTGATTCATTAGATCTAGAAATCTTTAGATTTTGCAGCAAACACCGTGTAGGTATATTCTAATTAGGTACATTTTAAAATATCTCGTAATTCAAAAAATATTGAGAGTCAATTACCTACTGCTAATACGGAATTTATGCATCTCAAGAGAAGTCCGGGCCAGGGATCTGACTTTAGGAGTCAGATTCAGAATTTTGGAGCAACGAACTATAACTATTGGGATCCAGGGAACCAAGAGAGTTGTAGCTAGCCACTATCAAAAATTTGATATCAAGCACAGAACATAGGAACCATACAAATAATTTAAGACTCATTAGGTAGGGATTAAGAGACAGGCCAACAATGTATGAGCTGTAAACTGACCATTAGGAGTTAGAAACCGAATTTAGAGCCCTCGTCCAAAATTTATAGGTCATTGTTAGGTCACAAACAAGAGTTAGGAGCCGCAAAGAGTATTTAGGGACCATACAAAGAAGTTAGGGTCGAGAAAAAGAATTTAGAGACCATACTGCAGTCTAGAAGCAATGAATGACGAATTCGAAGCCAGGCCTGTAATGGAGGAGCAAAATAAGATTAGAAAGCCAAACAGTTTGGAATCAAACATAATTTAGAAGCCAAGCAGAGAATTTAGGAGGTTCCACGTTAGCGAGCAGGGACAGGATTTAAAACCTGGGTCAACATTTTTAGATCGCACACAAGAATTAGACACATAAAATATTTAGGGACCAGAAAGAGAAGTTACGGACCACACGGAAAATTTAGAAGCAAGAGAAGAATTCGAAGCCAGGCCCGTAATTTAAGAGCAAAATAAGCCTGATACCTAAAAACTTTGGAATCAAACATAATTTAGGAGCCGGACAGAGAATTTAAGGGCCACAGGTTCCAAGTTAGCGGCCAGGCACAGGATTTAAGACCTGGGCTAACATTTTTAAACCGCACACAAACGTTAGAGACCATACAAAATGTTTAGGGACCAGAAACAGAATTTAGGGACCACACAGAGAATTTGGAAGCAATAAGAAAGGAATTCAGGGACACATCCCTAATTAAGGAGCCAAATAAAACTAGTCTCTCCCCAAACCTTTGGAATTAAAGATAATTTAAGATCCGAGTTGGGAATTTAGGAGCCAGAAGGAGCAAGTTGGCGGCAAGACATCGAATGTAGGGCCCGGTCCAACAATTTTGAGAGAAGTTGAATCGGAATCGATACTTAAGAACTTTGGGATCAAACACAATTTAAGAGCCAAGCAAAGAATTTAGGGGCCACAGGTTACAAGTTAGTGGCTAGGCACAGGATTTTGTATCTGACCCAACATTTTTAGATCTCACACAAAAGTTAGAGACCATACAAATATTTAGGGGCCCTAAAGAGAATTTAGGGACCACACAGAGAATTTAGAAAGAATCGGAGGTGAATTCAGAGCCAGGCCCGTACTTTAATTAGGAGCTAAATAAAACTACTTACGCAAAACCTTTGGAACTAAAAATAATTTAAGATCCAAGTCGGGAATTTAGGAGCCATAAGCTATAAGTTGGCGGCCAGACACCGAATTTAAGGTCTGGTCCAATATTTTTGGAATGAGCATAACTGGAGCAGATAATTAAAAACTTTGGAGTCAAAGATAATTTAAGATCCAAGTAGAGAATTGAGGTTAGCCTCCATAAGTTGTGAATCAGGAGTTAGGCACCAGGAGGCAGGAGTTTGACTTGAAATAGCCGATAAATGGAGGGCGTTATAAACTTTTTTCCACTGCTAGATTTAGAAGATACCATTATTTAATTTGTTTTCAAGACAAGAAGTTGATTTTCTCAGCTAGTGGTTACTAATTTTTTATTATTGACCACTGGTCAATAATAGAAACAATTGATCTAGCAGGCTAGCCTGATGCCTTTAAAATTATGTCAAATATCGAATATTATTCACCTTCATAATACAACAACCATTTTCTAAAGCTTATTTATTTCAATCTAATATTGTTTCTTATTAATTTTAATTATAATTATTTGTTTAAAATGAGAAATAAATATGTTTTAGATAAACGTCAAATTTTACACAAATGTCAGTTGAAATGTTTTCAAGCAAACGCTACTTGATTTTTGTGGATATTTAGAAATGTAACTTTATTTTTTATTAACGTAAAAACGATTAGTTATAAAAGGAATAAAGGTGCTAGTAGTGGAAAAAATAGTATACAAACCACGGTAGAGAAGACTTATCAGCCTCGCAGCTTATTTCCTGAGATGCGGAGCATCGAAGGAAATAATAAATAATGCTCGGCTAGGAAAAATGTCTTCTCTACCTCGGTGTATAATATACTATTGTAAAACTATGTTTTCATATTGCAAAATGCAACATTTCTTATTAACGAGTAGTAATTTTATAGGTAATAAAATTTATCTGCTTCTGGTTACAATATGATTTATTTACAATTACTCCCAATCCATTATTATGTGTGCATCCTCAATCAATTAAAAGAACAATATAAATGTAGGCCGTTGACATTGTAATCCACGATTTGGTGCTGTGCGATCTTTTTAAACAATCACTTCATGACTGACACCGTGGGATGTGTAATCAAATTTCCCATTGCAAAGAAAAACTAATGACCTTTTCTGTTCTATATAAATATTTATTAAAATTTCACAATTATGTAATTAACATTTCCTATTTTTTCTTCTAAACAAACAACATCAGGAAATTTTGTAATTATCTCTAATAAAACTAGACGTCAGACAATATAGTAACTAGCTCAGTAGGTAAAATAGTTTTAATAAATTAATTTTAATTTATGCCAACAACTTCCTACATTTTAACGCACACGTAACTGTTTAATTAATGCGGACTAAGTGTGGGACTACAATTCGTTCAACAACGGCGCACTTCTAGCTGCTCTACAATGAAGTTTTAGCTTACGACTCCTAAATTTATTGTGTCTGTCTGTCTGTCTGTCTTCGTTTTGCGAAGATTTGGTTTATTTAGACCGAAAATTAGACAATGGATCAACATTTTAAGTCTAGTCTCGAATTCTTAGCTTGAGAACCCCAAATTCTCTGCTGGGATCTGAAATTCAGGGATTGGATCCCAATGCTTGGCTTAGGCTTTTTAAATTCGGTATCCTGGCTTGTGGCTTTTAATTCTCTACCTGGCCCCTGAATTCATTAGTTGGCTCCTGATACCTCGTTCATGCGCCTGTCTACTAAAATTTTAGGCCCTAAAAGTAGAACCTGGTTCTGATATTCAGAGCTACACTTTTCCTTTTTGCTTACAACTTCTAAACGGTGCTTCAGGGTCCGAATTCTTGGCTTAGGGTTCCTAAATTCTGGGTCTGAATCCTACATTATTAGAGCCTGGCCTCGACTAGTACTTGATATGCCAAGAAATGGTTAGGTTACCTAAATTCTGTATCCTAGCTTGTGGCTCCTAAATTTTCTGCCTGGTTCCTGAATTCATTAGTTGGCTCCTGATACGTCGTTCATGAGCCTGTCTACTAAACTTTTAGACCGTAACAGTAGAACCTGGTTTCAAAATTCAGAGCTACACTTCTCCTTTTTGCTTACAACTCCTAAACGCTGGTTCAGGGTCCGAATTCTTGGCTTAGGGTTCCTCCTGCTTTCGACTTGATATTATGTTACCTAAATTCAGTACCCTAGATCGTGGCTCCTAAATTTTCTTCCTGCTTCTTGAATTCATTAGTTGGCTCCTGATGCTTCGCTTATGAGCCAGACTCCTAAAATTTTAGGCCTTTAAGAGAATCTGGATCCGAAGTTCAGAGGTACGTTTCTCGTTTTTGCTTGCAGCCCCTAAATTCTTGTGCTGGCTCCAAATTCTTGACTTATATGACTCCTAAATTGAGTATAAAACTTGGCTTCTCGATTTTCGTTTATGAATTCTAAATTCTTAGCATGTGGTTTGTAATTTCGCTACTTGGTTCTGAAATGCAGTGCTTCACTTCTCGTGTTTCTCTTAAGGTTCTTAGATTATTTGCTTGTGGCTCCGAAATTCAGTTTTTTCCTTCTCGTTTTCCGCTCATCGCTCCTGAATTCTTGGCTTGTGGCTCCTAAATTCAGTACCTACTAGATTTCTCGTTTCTCGCTTAAACTCATGAAGCATTGGATTGTAGCTCCTAAATTCTCTATCTTCCTCTAAAATTCAGTGATTGACTTCTTGTTTTCGTTTTGGCTAGAATCTACTGAAATTTTACAAACCCACAATTTTCGTTGACTTGCCATTTAAAATTATGATCGGTTAAAATGAGTTTATATGAGTTTATTTATACAGGGTGATTTAAATCTATTACCTGCCAAGGTTAATGAAAAATTCTTTTAAGGTTCAATTCCATGTGAGAGTTATTTATTCCAGGAAGAATAAAAACAAAGAAAAGAGGTATTGTAACATGAGAAAACGTAATTGTTATACTTGCGTAAAAAGAGATTAAACTTAATGCTTCATTAAACATAAATACCTTGGTCAATAACAGTTTTACGTCTTTTGTGCTTGAATGTACTGTAAACTAAAAATAGAAACCTTTTACTTTCGTCTGTGATTGTGAAGATTTTAACTCGGATTTCCTTTGCGGTTTTGAAATTTCATTATAAACAACCTTGGTCTGAAAGTAAAAATATGTTAGTTTAGGGCGTCTTATACAAGACAGGGATTTCAGACGTTTTAGCAACAGAATTTTAGACTTAAATCAAAATTGGTATGTCTTGTTAAATTATTATAAAATTTATAGTCAAATTAGACGCAATATTTTATAAAATATACAAACAAGTTAATTTAGAAGTTAAATTTATTCAATAATTTATTTAATCTCATCTTAATTTACATTTTTGAATAATGCATAACATTTTTACGTTTAATTAAATTTTAATTGTTGATTGTTAAATACCTGAAGAATGCTTTTTACTTTTTTAATACTTTTTTACCTTCCCAACAAAAACATTATGGAAGTCTTAGTTTTTTTCAAAGATTATATAATTTTAACATTGCGTGATCTGATGATCTAATTTTTCCGGAAGTGTTCGAATAGAAAAAAAATAGAATCCAAATAAAACATAATTCGAGATCCAGTAAAAAATAACAAACATAATGGAATAGAAGATAGGTTTTGTTTTAAAAAAATTACAAGAAAATTTGTGTCAAGGATCAGTTCTGATCCTTTTCTTGTACATGTAGGTACAATCCTCAATGGTGTACTCCTTAAATTTTGTATTTGGGTCTTAAACTTGTGCTTGGCACCTAAGGCTTTAGGAATGGGGCTCCTAAATTCAGTTCATAACGTCTAAAAATTAATTTTTGGTTATGAGCCCTAAATTAAGTTTTTGGCATCGATTTTTTTAGCTTGTATTACTCCTAATTCCTGAACCGTATTCTGGTTTAGGAGTTTCAAGGTTTGCTTCTGTCCCAATGTTTTTGTATTTGGGATCCTATACTCTGTGCCCGATGGTTTCTAAGTTTTGCTTTATACTTCAGGACATTGATTTTTGCCTCTTTATGGATCTTGAATGATCTTGTTAGCATCTGCATCTGCTTTTTTAAATCTATGTCAAGTTTCTTCATTCTTGTGTTCTTTTTAAATTCTACTAACCTTAAAGATTTCTGTAAAAGCACGTTGAATGCATTTTTATGTTAATGGTGTCGAGAAGGTCAGGAGCATCGGCGAAATTTTCTCAAGACGTAACCATTGAAGAATTAATAATTAATATTAGAAGAATCTTCTAACAGGATTGTCTTGGTAATAAAAATCAGTCCAGGTGAACTTTCTATTGGATGTGTTTAATAATATTCAGGAATAATATTGAAACATTCTTATGGTAAAGTTCCTGAAGAGGTGTCTTTTAATAGAACGGTCGAAAGAATTGCGGAAGAAATTAAAAGGAAAACTTAACAAACTTGGAATAATTATTACATTAAATGGCATTTCAATAACAAAAGAAGTCATATTGATATAAATCGTGAAAGTATTGTTACATGAAAACAATTAACATACTCATATAAATATTAAAAAAAATGACAATGAAATATTTCTCAAGTGTAAATATGGTAAAACCTAGAAAAATTGTGTAAAAAAATAAGTTAAGGAAGTGCAGGCCTTGATGAACAAAGACTTTACGAAATTAGAGGAACAGGATGCACGGTTGGTGGATAGGAAATACAAACTTTTTACACCACACTAGCTTTATTGTTTTTTCGAAGAGTTCTTTGAATTTTCCATGTTCCAGCATGGAAATTGATGTTTTCAAACTGTTTTAGACCACACATCAAGTTAAATTAAAAAATTACCTCTTCTAATTAAGAACCCGCTGGGAAGAATTAAATAAAAGTTATATCCGGGTTTGGAAACAATTTTGTAACTCTATTTAGGCTAACAGCTGTTCCTGTCCATTGATAATATTACAACACAATCAAAAACTTCTATTAAATAAAATTCTAAACATTACTGGTATTAAATACTTAACAGTAATCGGTATGCAGGTGCTTCCAACAAGCTGTGCTTGTATGCGCTTGCATGCACAGGAAACATATGTGCTCTATTGGTGGGTTACCCCATTTTGCTGGATTCCCAACGGAATCGAAGTTCAAGCTTACTACAGTTTTATTCCGAATTAGTTTTTTATTTAGGTCTACATACAATTAAAAATACGTAACCAAGCAAGTAATGCAGAAATATATAATTCTTCAGAAAACAAGCATATCTAGTTCTGTTTCCGGTTCTGGGAGAAATTATTAGAGCTTAAACATAGTTGTAACACACAAAAGAAGTGTAATTAAAATTTATTTCGTAATTATAACAACTTTCATAATACATAGCACCCTTTTACAGTTAGAGGTGCCAGTTCTTAAACTGTAATTCCAACAAAATTGTTATTTTATTTTACAAACAACTGTTGACATTTTCCGCATGAATGGGAGCATGTGAAACTTTTTGATGCGTAATGAATTACTAATTATACATGCTAGAGCTCGTGTCTTAATGGTTTCATCACAGTACGTTACGAATTATAAATAAAAGCTATTGTGGAATGCAGGATGAATGACCAATGGGCGGTCATTTCCATACCTTAGCTTTCATTGTTTAAATAAAAAAATCTTTTTTATGACTTATTATAAAAATATTCATGACTATTTAGATATTTTACTGCGGGAAAGTTTAATCTTATGTTATCATGCTTCACTAATCAAGAAATAAAAATGTAAAGGACTTGTCAGGTACCAGATACAGAATTCAGGAGCCTGAGCCAAGACTTCAGGAAATAAGCGTCGAAATCAGGTATGAAAAGCGGAACACAGGAGCCAAATGTAGATTTCCAGATTCAGATCCGGTATTGAAGGGTAGGGTAGAAAAGACTTTAGCAAAAAATGCGGAATTCAGGAGTAGGGGTGTTGAATTTAGTTTTTTCAATAAAAATTCAGAATTCAGACTAAGAGAATATGAGAAGAATCCAGCAACCACATGCAGACGTCGGCAGGAATGACGTCAGAAAACAGAATTCAGGACCCAGATGTAGAATTCAGGATATGGCAGTAACGTACCTGTCTAATTCATGCTGCAGGAATACCCAAATGTAGCAGCCATTTTAGAATTCAGGAGCCAAATACAGGATTTATTACGCAAGAAACAATTCACGCGTCGAAAGAAGAATTCAGGAATCAGATATAGAATTGAGGATTCAGGCTTAGTATTCAGGAATAACGAAGAGAACACGAGAAGAATTCAGCAAAAAAACTCAAACTGCGAAAGAAATGTCGTCAAATTTATGCGTCAAACACAAAATTCAGGACCGAGCTGTAAAATTTAGGCTTCAGGTTCAGGGGTCAAGTTCGTAATTGACGCCTGAATTCTGTATTTAGCTGATGAATCATTGGCATGGCTACTTCGTTTATTATGAAAAATCAGGATTGAGACTCAGAGCTAATGGAGAGAACACGAAAAAAATCCAGCAGACAAATGCATACTTAGGTAGGGCTGGTGTCAATTCAGGCGCCAACAGAATTCAGGACCCAGATATAGAATTCAGGCCCAGTAGTCAGGGGCCAAATACGTAATTCACGCCTGAATTCGGTATTTAACTCCGGACTCCTTAGCATGGTTACTACATTTATTATTCCTGCCGAGGTTCAGGCAAAATTTAGGTCCCAGATGTAGAATTCAGGCTTTCGGCTTAGGATTCGGCCGTAACGTATGCTGCAGACAAAATCAAATGCAGCAGCCATTCTAGAATTCAAGGGTCAAATGCAGAATTGCGGAGGCAGGCGACAAACCTTCGAAAAAGAATTCAGAAGCCAGTTGGAAAAATCAGGATTGAGATTCAATGTTCAAAGCTAACGGAGAGAACAGACAAATGTATGCTTCGGAAGGAATGGCGTCAATTCAGGCGAACAACAGAATTCAGAACCCAAATGTCGAATTCAGGCATGAGATCGGTATTTAACTCCGGAATCCTTAGCATGGTTACTGCATTTACTATGCCTACAGAGTTAGACACCGAATTGAACCGTTAAAAGCAAAATTCAGGACCCAGATGTAAAATTCAGACTTTAGACTCATGGTTGGAGTGTAACGTACCTAATTCATGCTGCAGACGTAACCAATTGCAGCAACCATTCTAGAATTCAGGGACAAAATGCAAAATTCACAAGGCAGGCAACAAATGTAGGCTTCAGGCTCATACCAAATGCAGTAGCCATTTTGAAATTCAGGAGACAGGGCAAGGAATTCGAGCGTCGAAAGAAAAGTTCAGGAACCAAACATAGAAATCAAAATTCAGACCGGTAAGTATTCAGGGGTAAGTAATGTATAGAAAAAAATAAGAATTCCTGAACCAAATGGAAGGAGTCAGACGTCAAAAGGTGAATTCAGGACGCCTCCGGAGTCGAATTCAAACACCAAAACCAGAATTATAGAGGCAGGCGCAAACCTCAGACGAAAAATAAAAGCTAAAACGCAATATTTGTGAGTGAATTAAGTAAATGGAGAATTTGGACCCAAAGACAGAATGTTCGGAGCCATACACTAAAAGTTAAGGCACACATACAGAATTTAGGACCCAAACATAGAATTTTTGCACAATTTGGAGCCAGCCATGTAAGAATCGAAAGCTAATAATTAAGGACCATGCACAAGATTTACCTAGAATATCGTACAAAATACAAAATATAAGAGATTGAAGTTAGATTTAGAGACCATATACGAAATGTTCGAAGTTTGCCTAGAACCGGTTGAACGCACCTCTACGAGCCGTAGGCGATGCTCCACACCGATTTTTCGTACCTTCCAAATCGAACCTTTGCCTCCCTCCCCTGGAAACTCGTTCTCGTCCGGTTCACGAGAAGCGCCGATTTTTTTTACGATTTTACGTTGCAACCACGGGTTCCTATTCGCGCGGGTTCCCTCGAAAACCGTGAAAACTTGTCCTGGCCCTCCCGTTCACTGCACCGAAATTCGGTCGGTCCTAAAAGATTCGAGGTATCTCGCCGCTCCCTCTCCCCGAGCCGCGTTCCGATCCCTCTCGAAACGCCGAGATATTCCGATTTCCGCGCGAAAAAGACGTCGAAAATCGCGGGTTCGAAACCCGGTAGCGGAGTTGCTCGCCCCACCCCATGATATATAAGAGAAAGGCAGAAATTTAAAGTTAAGTACAGAAATGTTCTCGCTAATTTCTTCGACAACGCCACCAGGAGATTGTCACTAAAGTTCTTTGGCAGTTGTACCAGATAAGCTTCTTCAGAGGCTTCTGGCACTGATTCTTCGTCCAGCAACCCCATCGAATGATGGTGTTGGTATTAAGACAAATTTCGTCTTTTTTTTTCATGAAAAAATCGAGCTCGTAGCAAAATTTATTTTATCTTCTTCTTCTTATATGGTAAACCCTTTTGGAAGAAGCAAAAATATTTATATTTTATAGGGAATTTCAAATAATTACTCTCTATTACAATTTATTGTCTGGGGGGGTTTCCTAATTTCCTTTTCCAAAACCTGACTAAAAGCAAGTTACTAATTTGGGTTCATTTGAACTTGGACGTCGCCTTTAACCTTGACCAAATTAAAATTACCTTAATTAACAAATTAATTCCCAGAAACTTTTAACAATAAATTTTCCAAACATTTTCCCCAAAAAATTTCCAGATTCATCCAATCCACTTAAGAGCTTCTGACGCATATTTCTCTATAAACTGCAAATAAACGCACGCACTTAATTAGATAACACGTTTCGGTTCCATAAATAGGACAGCTTAGGAGTGGTCAGCATGTAAAGGTCTAGGTGACCTTAACCACTACGTTTATTGATTATTAAACCGTACTGTATTAAGAATATTAATTAAATTTTCAAGAAAGTCTTTCTTAAACGCTTTTCAAAGACCAAAAACAGGATAGGTATACCACGGTATTATTTTTTCCTCCAAAGCAACAAAAAGTTGTTTACCTTCGTTATAATAATAACGGTTGGCTTATTTTAACCAAAAACAAGATCTTATCTCTAAATCAACACGTTTTGTTTTTTTCCAGGCTCTTGAACAAGACCGTCATTTATTAAAACGAAAATTAGCCTCAGCTGAATCCGAATACGACTCCCGAATATTAGAACTTCAAAACGACATATCTGAACTTACAACGAAGTTATCTGCCAAAGAAAACACCTTAAAACAATGGGAAAGAGACAAAGGAAACCTTGTTTCAGAACTGAACGCCCAAAATGCAAGACTTACCACCCAACTCAAAGAAGCTGCAACGATGGAATCACAAATGCAATTAGAAATCCATAATTTAAGACAACAATGTGCTGTAGGAAAATCAAACTTACACGAACATATGAGCAGCGTTGATAGTTTAAGGGATGAACTTGATTTGGTAACGGAGAAGAAGAACGAACTGGAAAGGAGGTTGATGATGGCTGCTTCAGAGAGAGATAACCTTGCAACTGCTTTTGAAGAAGCTTCAGACAGGATTTTGCTTCTGGAAAGGCATGCTAGGGAACAGGATATTCGCTACCAACAATCCCTTAAAGAATATACTTTACCTCAAGAACGGTTAAGTATCGAAGAACGACTTAGTGGTAAGTCATGATTTTGTTTCTAAGTCTAATTGCACAGCTGCTTGATTTTTTCACATCTATTTTGGGAATTCAAAGGTAAAGGGGCGCTTAATTGATTTTTACCCTACAGGTTAACCTCTTTTCTGCCCTTAAATTTATTCTGTTTGATTTAAAACATAAAAATTACGCCGTTGCTAGCTCCACGACAGACGTGGATATAATTCTGACACAAAATCCACGGCATTACGTCATTGTCAAGGGGTAACGTCATTAATTCGACGACGCGAATACGAGCTGCAACTACTGCGCATGTCTGGGGAATTATTCTATTACGAAAGTTTCAAAGATTTTCATATTTTAAATTGATTTTTAATTAATTTGCAAGTTGAATATGACCAATAAAAAATACTAGAGTAAAGATTCTCTAAGTCCGAGCAATTGATTTTGTTTGTAATTAATAATTATTATATCAGCCGATAAACGTCACCCCATGACAATGACGTAATGCCGTGGATTTAGTGTCAGAATTATATCCACATCTGCCGTCGAGCTAGCAACGGCGTAAAAATTATGGTCGGAATAACCTTCGTGATAAGAAAGCAGTAACACCCTCTTGGTTGCTTGTTGCGAAACAAAATCTAATTTTCTATACTGTATCCTTCATCCCATCGCATTGCTTGATTTTCCTTCCAAAAAATAAACTTTTTAACCCCTTCGTATTGTAAACCAAACCCCGTTCCTTATATTTTTGCAAAATGCTTCTTGCACCTTGTTATTGTAAAGAAAAATCCGTTTGTTACTAACAATTAACCATATTATCTCTTGATAAAAATAGGTGAACATCGCTCTTTATTAGCAGAAATGGATGTATCTGAACCAACTCTATCTCAAGAATGTATGTCTGTATACAGACAACTTAGGTCTCTTTGTCAACAATTAAAATCTCACAACGATGATGATTCCGGGTTACATTCCGACTGTTCCACCAGCTCTTTAGATGATCAACAGTTCACAGCTGGAATCTTAAGCGAAGTAGCTCAAGAACTGGTAGGTTTAGTGCTGGACACGGATGTTGTTCGACTTCTTGAGCGATTGGAACAAGCCAGAAGGGATATTCAGGAAAGAGATATGGAACTTTCAAGGCGAGGAGAAACCCTTAGGGAACTTACCAGCAAGGTTGGTTTAATTCTCTTTGTTTCAGAACTACGTCAATGATTTATTTAATAACATTGGCTGTGTGTACAGTGGTATGGTAGAGGGTAGCAAGTTTTTGAATAGGTATCTTAAGATAGTTAGGAAGTACGCCTGAGTGTAGAAAAATGACCCCATGGACGGCTAAACGCCAATTTCACGTTACCCTGTGACGTAAATGTGGTTGTGTGGTCGGTCAGAGGGTCATGAGTCCTTAGGATTGTCAGGAATTACGCCAGAGTATAGAAAAAAAGAACCTTTAACCGGTTAAACAGCCATTTCATGTTTTCGTGGAACGTAAATGTTGTGGCATGGGATCTGGGTAACGTTTACGTATCTAGAATAACGACAGATCGTAAAACAGACCCTTAGCACCCTTAATACAAATTTTTCGTTACTCCGTGTCTTAAATGATGTGTTCGCAAAAATTAGACCAGAGTGTCTGAGTGTAGTATAAACATAGAATAAATTACCCTTTGACTGCCTAAACACTGATTTTACATTACTGCGTGACCTGCCAGAGGGTCATGTATCCTTAAATACCACCTTAAAATATTCAGGAATTACGTCAGGCTAGAGAAAAATGACCTTTTGGCCGGTTAAACAGCCAGTTTGTGTTTTCCTGCGACGTAAACGTTATTCTGTGGCCTGGCAAGTTGTCACGTGTCCGGAATTACGCCAGGGCATTGCTCGAATAACCCTTTGGCAGGCTCAACAGCCATTTTACTCTACCTTGTGTGGTAAATGCTGTTGTGTAACCTGGAAAGAGCTCATGTGCCCAGAATTAGTTACCCTGAGACGAAATAAGTTTGTTGTGTGGCCTGGAAAAGGGTCACCCGCTCTGAAGTACGCCACAAAGTAGTCCAAATGCATCTTTGTCGATTAACGGAACATTTTACATGAATCTATGACTTAAAAATGTTATTTTGTGGCCTGGCAGAGGGTCATGTGTCCTCCTACCTAAAGAATTCCAACATTACGTCAGAGACAAGAACAAGCCTCCCCCTTGCTATTGTCTCGCCACATGCCCTTAAATGTCTTATAATTTCCAACAAATGATTCTTTGGCCACACTGGCAGTAATTACCTACACCCAAACACGTTTGTGTTTCAGGTATCGGTAAGCGAAGTAGAATTACAAGCAGCTTTGGAGGAAAGGGATAGGGCACGAAACGATGCCTCAAATTCTTCCTTAGCCCAAGACGAAACAGTTGTTAAAGCACGAGAAGTTCGGGATCAAGCTGTCGCTAGAAGAAACAAGGCTGAGATTGAGTTAGCTAAAACAAGAGTTGATCTAATGCAAGCCAATAGCCAATTATTGGAAGCTATTCAGCAAAAGGTCGAACTCAGCCAACAACTGGAACAGTGGCAGGTTTGTTGGAGCAAGGGATAGGGGTTTTCCTTACTAAAGGATAATTGATTGCTTTTTTTTGTAGATGGATATGCAAGAGTTGTTAGACGAACAGTTGAAGAGCAAACTTACCAACCAAGAGATTAGGGTGCGTAATAATTCTGAACTCTCCCCACCTGTAGTGCCACCCCGTCGAAGACTACTAAGATTTTTTCAACGATAGCAAACTTTAAAAAAAATTAAATTGTACCAACAAATAACGTCTAGTTTTAGGTTTTGTGTATTATTTAATTTTCCTAGTGTTTTTAGTCTAATTGTTGCGTTTGTGTATGTAATGTCGAATATCCTTGTAATTTTTTCTTTCTTTCTCATTTTCGCTCAAATTTTCTCGTTTTTTCTGCAATTCAGGTTTTATTTTTTATCCTCATTCTATTTACTAATATTTTTAATTTTATTTAACATCTTTTGTTCTTTTTTTGTTTACAAAAAAAAATTCAAGGTAAATAATGCATCTGTGATCAAGTAATTTAAGATAATGGTTGTGTAACTTATTGTGTAAGTTTTAAAAAATATTGCCTGGTTTTAAAGCATAAAAAAAGTCTAGGCTTGTTATTGGTTTTAAAAAATCGTTGATGGTGAAGATTTTTTATTAGACTTTCAAAGGTGTGCTTGGTAGATCGAAATCCAAGATCTAAACTTAATAATAGGACAGTTACCAACGACCAAATACAATTTCTGGAAGAAAATGCACTCAGTTTTCACGATAACCGCTTGAGAACGTGGAGGGGAATCCCCCTTCTTCAAACCCTACCCTTTTCTCCTTGCCTCACCCATTCAATCGCCGAAGCCTCCATCTCTTTCACTTAGAAGAATTCCTTAATCATAATCCTTTACTCCCAAGACTCCAATTTCCCCCATTTTCTCACGTCGTCGAACTACCCTCTGTTTTAAAATTTTAGGAAGTAATTATTACAGATTTCCTGCCCTGAAAATTATTTTAACCCCTCCAATTATTAGTTCCAGGTCCAAATCAATCAATTAATGATTTAAAATAGTGACTTGCAATTCAATTCAGTATTTATAGCCTTAACTTTAATTAGATTGAAACAATTGCCATTGATATTTGATTTAATCAAGTTAAGAATTGGAAATAATTGATTCTTTTGCAGTAAATCATTTTTCTTATGCACCCACTTGCTAAAATTGTTTTAGCAACAATAAAGTTGTCAGTTGTTATCACTATTTAATGTTTTCTTTTTTGGTAAATAATAATTTTAATAGTTAGAAACTAATATTTTAATATATTGTTAAGGCCTTAGCAGCAAAAATTTGAACTGTTCTCCGTCCATTTATTACGAAATAACTTTTAACTAAAAAAATGTTACCTAGAGAAATAAATATTTTACAGTATGATTGTTTTTTTTCTTTATTATACAAGGTGATCTAAAACTAAACACCCTGTATAGTAGTAAATAATTTTAAATTATGTAGAATTCGTGCAATAAAATTATATTACGTTTTTTTTATTTTCAATCATTAAAAGTGGACGTGAGTACCTCCCTGGACTTTCCTATATTACTAAAAATAAACATTTCTCCTTTAAGGAAGTATCCGCTATGGCCGTTGCTAGCTCCACGGCTAACGTAGATATAATTTTGACACTAAATCCACGGCATTACGTCTTGTCAAGGGTGACGTCATTAATTCGGGGACGTGAATACGAGCTGCACCTACTGCGCATGTCCGGGGACTAATAATTAATTTGCAAGTTGAATATGACCAATAAAAAAATACTAGAGTAAAGTTTCTCTAAGTTCGAGCGATTGAGTTTGTTTGTAGAAGCTGAAATAATTTTCCAAGTCCCCAGACATGCGCCGACCGTAATCCCGTGGATTATGTGTCAGAATTATATCCACGTTAGCCGTCGAGCTAGCAACGGCCATCCCCTATTCAGATTCGCCGTTGCTAGCTCCACGGCGGACATGGATATAATTCTGACACAAAATCCACGGCATCACGTCATTTTCTAAACCCCTTTTTTGGGTTCCTGGAGGTTCAAAACACGTATTTCTGCAAAACTCTCAATGTCGAAAGTTTGCCTAAGATCAATACTTCCCTGTGCTACGGGAAAGTAAAAATGGGAAAAAAAAGAACGTGTAGATTTTTCAAAAACCAACGTTTTAAAAAATACAAAAAACTCACAAAGATAGCTTTATTAAAATTAATAAATACAGATCTGCGTACCTTAGAATTAAGGGTGTTACAAACCTGGTCAAATTGGAAGGATATCCAGCTTGACGGGGTTTTTTGATGACCCTGTATAATACATAATTTATAATTACAGGGAATTATAAAAATACAAAATATGTCAATTTTTTCTTCACAAGCATCAGTTTGGCAACTTAAATACAAAGAAATTAATTTTTGTATGAAAAGCAAGCCATATTCCTACTTCTAAACCTATATATACAGGGTGTTTCAATAGATGTGCATGAAAATTTAAATGTTTACAGCGAAGTCGTGATATTTATGCAAGCAAACATAAGTCTTCTGTTTTATTACATTTTTGGACGGCAAAGTATATGGTACACCCTGTATATGCATGGAATGTTCATTATACTCAAATAAATATGTAAAAAATGCACTTTAAAATTTAATATCATTTCATATAAAGGGTGTTCCAATTAATTTAGACGGTTATTTAAACAAACGCCTGATGGCTATGCAACCAAACATACACGAAACGAGACATCTTCTAATTTAATACAGTTTCAAGGAACGCAATACATTAAACACCCTATCTCGTACACATGGAACGTACATTATACTCAATAAATATTTTTAAAATGCACTTTCAGCGCCCTCCCCCGTTTTCGGACTATAGGAATTTAGATGGGTTGATGAACTGGTTGTGCTTGTGATCCAGAAGTCTTATTTGCGTTACTGTTTGAACTTGGACGGCTCTCATAATACATCAAATCGATTAAAAAGCAAGCACCCAACATAACAGCCTTCATCCTAACATCCAAATCCATTGGAAATGATATTCCAAAATTATCAGCAACTGTATAAGATTCCTTAACATATCCGGCCCATTGTTTTGATATTTTTCCGACTTGATTACTGCCATCAGGTGTTAAAACTTTAAAATCAACGTCTGTACAACAAGCCATTGTACAAAACGGTCCTTCGATACGTAAAACAACGTCTCCATTTGGATTTTTAATAACAAATTTTGGGAAAAATACGCTCCATTCTTGTTCTATGATCCCGCAGACGTTACCAGGTGGGGCGAAGACTTCAAGGCTCTGTAAACAACATGGAAAGCAACACCATTTACAAGCCAAGGGACGTTTTAAATTAATAATCAGGTTTCCGTAATTATCCAAAATTTTCATTTCAAGGGGCCTTAACGACCCGGTGGTGTTTCTTAAACGGCTGTCTGACATTTCCACAGCTTGGTAAACTTTTTGACCAAGACTGTTATGGATTGTGTATTTGTTTTCCGTTTCATATCCCGTTACAGCTTGTAATAACTCAACACTTTGATGTACCAGTAAACTGTCTATCATGGTAAGGTATTCCAAACCTGGAGGGCAATGAGGTACACCTTGAGGCATTCTCATCCATTCACCTTGTGGTTGCATCCCTGGTTGCATTCCAGGTTGATTGGTTATTGGACCTCCTGGTTGGGGATGATATGGGCCTTGGGGTGGACCATATCCACCTTGTGGAGGAATGGTAACCCCTTGTGGAAGGGTGTAAGGTGCTTGCGGTGGACCATAATTACCTTGTGGTGGACCATAACTGGGTTGGGTTGTTGGAGGGTACGTACCTTGCGGGGGAGGATAAGCCCCTTGTGGTGGAGGACTGTATCCTCCAGGTGCAGGCCCAGGACCTTCTTGTAATGGCTTGTTTTCTTTTGGTTCTGGTTGATTTCCAATGATTTGTCCTTCAAGGGAAGCATTCCTGTTAGCGTCCATTTTTAAAGGTTCTTTAAAAAAGAAAAAAAAGCGTTGTTATTCTCTTCGTTATTTGTTGGTGTAGGTGTGGCAAAATTAATTGACCTACTTATTTATTATAAAGAGTAATAATTCAAAAAATATTATTTAAAGGAAAAAAGAGGATTTAGTACTTACTTTATTATTTGAATCAAAAATTTACGGAACACTTTAACTAAAAAAATTTAGAACTAATCCATGTTAACACCAAAAAATCGTAAAACAACCTTACGGATCTGACATCATACACCAGCTATAGACTGGTGTTGCTAAATTACATTTGAATTAAAATCAGACTTTATCAAAATGTCCTTCACCAAAAACAAAATATTTAAACTCCGATAAATAAGTTTCATATTGTTATTTCTTTAAAACAATTTTCCTGATTAAATCTACAATTGTTTTTTAAATTATAATCCAGTTAAAAAAGTATAAAAAAAGATTTACTTAATGGATAATTGTTTAAACAATATAAATATGTTTGAGTACTACTGGTTTAGAAAATTGCATAACGACCTTCACTATAGTCTTTATTCATGTTTATTTATAGTTCTTGCTACTTTCCAAAGAATTCGTGTTGGTTCCCCACCAGTAGCTACTCGCCATTGATTCTCTCTTACGACCTCAATAAAAATTAAGAGGGGACGATTAAACACTTTAGCTATCTATGACTTTAGCTCTAAATTAGTTAATGAAGTAGGTACTAAGTATAACTAGTTAGTCAATTTTATTTTAAAAAAACATGGTACACTAGCAGAGCCTGTTTTACCATTAGGCGCGTGCCTAGGGCCCAATGGCAAAAGGGGCCCGCGCGCGGCGCGACAAAAGTAAAACTTTTGGTAGCCTAAGTATGACTCTGTACTTGTTGCGATATTATATTATGTAAATTAAATTTATCCGCCTGAGTCATGGAAATTCAAAACGGATTTTATCATAATCATAGGAGCACAGAACATGGGTAGGTTTCTTTGCTCATTAAAATATGCATACAAAACGCGCATTGCTCTAATATTGTGCCAATGCTACGAATATAATTTTTTGAGATTTTTAAAATAAAGGAATGAAGCATGGCACTTGTTCAGCGACCACAAGCAACCTGTCAAGATTAATTTTACTTTTTTATTTTGAAAGTATACAGGGTGTCTCAAATGGATTAGGATAGTATGGGTATCTTGGTTAGTATTGAAGATAGAGATTCGCTTAAATGGGCAATGTTTTGCAGTTTCTCATACCGATTCATATCCCGATTAGAAAAGTTACAAATTTTCAGTCGTTCAGTTGTTATCTTGAAAAAACTGAAAAATGCGCATTTTTAAAAAGTGGAATATTTCCGTAATTTTAATATTTATGGAGAAAAGTTTCAAATAAAAGTTACTAGGATCGATTAGCACGATTTAAAAACGTCATTCAATTTTTTTTCAAAATGGCGGTTTTCAAGATATTGATAGCAACTTTCTTATTTTAAATGGGCGCCATTTTGTTTTTTTACAGAAATAGATTGCATTTTTTTTCTGATTTCAACGATGTATAACAACCTATGTTTAAATAAAGTTTTACACTGAATTTACTGATGTTTTAATTTGCAGTCGAGTTAGCCATGAAAACAAAAGACATGAAACAAAATTTATTGAAAATTATTGGTAAAGCATGTTGCACCTGAACTACAAATATCATAATTCTTAGAAAATTTCACAACAAATGTTCAAAATGGTGACCATTATTAGCCAGACATATTTGGCACCTTTTTAATACAGAAGCAGTTACTTTGCGCAATGTGTTTCGATTAATACCATTAAATGCTACCAAAACCTCTTAATAAATAATAAATTATTTAAAATTAATAAATAATAAATTTTGAATCTCTATCTTCAATAATAACCAAGATACCCATACTATCCTAATCCATTTGAGACACCCTGTATATTATTTTAATGAAAATTTTGATTTCTTCAGTTTTATTTTATTGACCTTAGTTTAGTGAGCGTTACATTTTACAATTTACATAGTGCCTAATAAAAATGGCATCTACGCTTACAGATGATAGAAATGGAATTATATTTTATATGCAAATAATTTAATTTTGATAATCCTTTAAAAATGTGACTTAATATGTTTAAATTCTCCTCAATCGTATCCGCTGCAATCAATAAATCGTCTATGAAAATAAGTATCTTCCCTTCCGCCACTAAATCTCGAAACACCTCATTTATGAACCGGGTAAAAGCTGATGGGCTATTGCAAAATCCAAAAGGGGCTCTGCAATATTCAAACTGTCCTTGTGGACATTTAAAAGAAATAAATTTCCGGCGCATCTATGCATCTATTAAATCTAGCTTCGTAAATCATTTCTTATCCTTTAGCTTATCTAAGTGATCATCGATCAATGGTAACGGAAACCTATCTCGAATCGCCACCTTATTTAGTTCCCTAAAATCTACACATAACCTTAGTTTACCCGTCTTCTTTTTCGTACTAAAACAATAGGTGAACAATATTCGGATGAACTTTTCCTTATGACATTTTTGCTTAATAAATCAGTAATAATACTATACAACTCTAATCTTTCAGAAAGTCTTCGAGGTCGAAAACTAAAAGGCTTATGATCAGCACTCAACCTAATTTTGCATTTCATATTTAGTTTTTGGTTCCTCACTCCTAACTGGTTCTACATATTCATTACATTACATTACATTACATTACATTACATTACATTACATTACAAGTTATGTTTGCATAAAATTAAGTAATATTCTAATATGAACACCTTATTTCTATCATAATTTCACTAACCTGTTAGAGGTGATCGAAGAATGCAGCTGGGCCCCCCTAGGTCCACTAGGTCAGATCGCGTGTAGAGTAAATTGCAAAAATTGATAATTTCCGAAAAGGGCAAAAGTATGAAAAACGCCAGAAGAAGGGTTGTAGGGGAAGGTCTCCCCTAGGTCTCCACGGTCGAGATTCAGGAGGACTCTCCCTGTAACTCCAGAAAAAATATCGTGAAAATCGCTAATTTTTAATTATTTTCGGAAGTCCTGGGGTTCTCTAGGTGCCCGCGGAAGAGGTGCCGTGCTATTGTCTTTCTATGTGACCCGGGAGTCCGAACGTGTAAGCTTATGGAACTGGAGACCTTCTGCGTGGGGTTTCACACCCTGAAGCCTCTAGGTCGAATCGTGTGTAGAGCAAATTGCAAAAATTTATAATTAATAACTTCTAATAACCCTAAAAAGACTGAAAAGAAAAGTGAAGTTAAAGATTCCGAAACAAAGGTAACTGATTCTGATCAAAAAGAAGAAAAGGAAAAACCTCATCTATAATTTTATGGATATTATTATCTAATATTTTATATAACTAATGTCATAGCTTGTTGAAGCTGGGAATTTACCTGTTTTTTATGTTAGAAATTATCTCCTAATTTAAAATGAAGTATTCTTTCGTCTCTAATAATGTTTTTTTTATAAATGTGGTTACTTAACAAATTAAAAATTATACAATAAAATCACTTGAGACAACAGTAAATTTGTTAGACCATGAAGAAGTACCTACCTATGGCTATCCATTTTTAATATACCCCGTGCCTCTAATTCTTTCTTTGCAGTCGTGCTTTAGTGTCTTGAATGTATTCATTCCGAGTTGGTCATGCAACAATTTCAAAAATTGTACCCGAGGTTTGCGAAAACTCATAACAGACGTCTTAAATGACTTATACAACCCATCATACTTTTCTAGTTCAAATAAACTTGCAACTAGTGCTCAAAACGTAGAGACACTTCACAGGGTACTAGAAAACCCCTGAGGCCATCCGTAGTGGCGTACTATTCATTGTTGACCATCTGGAACTCATCCCCATTCATTACAGCTGACGAAGCTCTTGGCAGGTAGAAATATGAAGACACTTTTATTGATATAGATATAAAAAAAATTATTTTGCCTTAGAAAACGAAAATAGGTTAAACCCCAGCTTTTACCGTTATTAATAATTTTTTTTTAAATCTGTTTTGGCACATATGATCACTGATATTTCTGTATTTACAACATGAATAAATAGTGTTTATTTTTTGTAAGTTATAACACAACACGTAGGTTTGCATAATTTATTATAGATACAAATTAAACAGTTCGAACCTTTGAATGAGGTTTTACAAATTATCAAATACAAAATTAAAAAGTAAAGGGGTACCTGTAACAAATAAAACAGTTCCAACCTTCAAATGAGGTTTGACAAATTAGAAAATACAAAATAAAAAGTAAAAAGGTACCTGTAACAAATAAAACAGTTCCAACCTTCAAATGAGGTTTTACAAATTAGAAAATACAAAATAAAAAAGTAAAAAGGTACCTGTAACAAATAAAACAGTTCCAACCTTCAAATGAGGTTTTACAAATTAGAAAATACAAAATAAAAAAGTAAAGGGGTACCTGTAACAAATAAAACAGTTCCAACCTTCAAATGAGGTTTTACAAATTAGAAAATACAAAATAAAAAAGTAAAGGGGTACCTGTAACAAATAAAACAGTTCCAACCTTCAAATGAGGTTTTACAAATTAGAAAATACAAAATAAAAAAGTAAAGGGGTACCTGTAACAAATAAAACAGTTCCAACCTTCAAATGAGGTTTACAAATTATCAAATACAAAATTAAAAAGTAAAGGGGTACCTGTAACAAATAAAACAGTTCCAACCTTCAAATGAGGTTTCACAAATTATCAAATACAAAATAAAAAAGTAAAGGGGTACTACCTGTAACAAATAAAACAGTTCCAACCTTCAAATGAGGTTTCACAAATTATCAAATACAAAATAAAAAAGTAAAGGGGTACCTGTAACAAATAAAACAGTTCCAACCTTCAAATGAGGTTTTACAAATTATCAAATACAAAATAAAAAAGTAAAGGGGTACCTGTAACAAATAAAACAGTTCCAACCTTCAAATGAGGTTTTACAAATTAGAAAATACAAAATAAAAAAGTAAAAAGGTACCTGTAACAAATAAAACAGTTCGAACCTTCAAATGAGGTTTTACAAATTAGAAAATACAAAATAAAAAAGTAAAAAGGTACCTGTAACAAATAAAACAGTTCGAACCTTCAAATGAGGTTTACAAATTATCAAATACAAAATAAAAAAGTAAAGGGGTACTACCTGTAACAAATAAAACAGTTCCAACCTTCAAATGAGGTTTCACAAATTATCAAATACAAAATAAAAAAGTAAAGGGGTACCTGTAACAAATAAAACAGTTCCAACCTTCAAATGAGGTTTTACAAATTATCAAATACAAAATAAAAAAGTAAAGGGGTACCTGTAACAAATAAAACAGTTCCAACCTTCAAATGAGGTTTTACAAATTAGAAAATACAAAATAAAAAAGTAAAAAGGTACCTGTAACAAATAAAACAGTTCGAACCTTCAAATGAGGTTTTACAAATATAAAATACAAAATAAAAAAGTAAAGAACAATATTGAAATTTACTGCATATTTATTGACATTTTCAAGCGTGACTTTGTTAAAATCCATAATTATAGAAATATAAATATCAAATAAAATATCGATTTTAATTGGAATAACAATATTTATTTTGCTTTATACGTATTTCGGCATCAATGTGCCATTGCCAAAAGCATATAAGATATAACAAATGCAAAATGATTTATACAGTAAATGCTTGATTCTATTATTTTAACACTGCGTAAAGCAGCTGGCCCCAGTCAACCCGTCGGAGGTCAGCCACCTATCAGTATTTTTAAAGTTTTGTCTTATTATTATTATTACTGCATATTATTTCTACATTGTCACTGAAAGCGTTTGTTTTTTGCCTTTTTTTCTTGCGCTTCAATAATATTCTGCGGATCTCGAATAAATAACTCAAAAACTAAACGGTAATAAATTATAAATTCACAAATAAATATGTAATCCTAACTAAATATTACAGATCCCAAATACTGCAACTGAATGGCTTGACATTGCAAGAGATTTTGAAGAGAAATGGAATTTGCCAAATACAATTGGGGCAATGGATGGTAAGCATATTGTGATACAAGCACCTGTAAGTGAAGGTTCTGCCTACTATAACTACAAAGGAACACACAGGATTGTGCTTCAAGTCTCGGAAATCAAGAAGGTCGTGGTAAAATATAAAAAAAACAAAACGTAATACGCATCCCCATAACAATAGTATATTATTTTATACGTAGAAGTATGACTTTTCATGGCGCGCCTTAGTTTAGGTTTAGGTAATAGAAGGCAAGCCATGAAAAGGCACTTCTCCGCCAAATAAAATATGTTATTTTTTCTTCAAACGCTTTAAAATGTGTATTATAAAGCTGCCATGTTTTCTGTGTTTTTGATACTCAGCTCTGGGTTTAATTTATGCATACAATAAATATTTAAGTAGGCGGAGTAGTTTCGAGTTTTATAAAAAAAAACGTTTTGACAGATATAAATTGTTCATTGTTGCTATCAGTTGTGACCGTCCAGTTTTTGAAATGCAACCGAGCTTATCGGCAGAAATTGAGGCTGCGGCCAATGAAGCCGTCTTCTCTCTTGGACCCACAAAATCTGGCGAGAAATATTGTGCCGCGTACGATCATTTTAAAGAGTGCTGCAATTCAAAGAACGTACAGTACCGGACAGTAAGACTAGAAAAGTTCGATCGTTCACAATAATTGGAGAAAATTACCTCAAAATTTATCGAAAATACGCAACGTTAAGACCAAAAGACATGCCAGAAACTAGATTCTTTTTGAAATATCAAAATGGAAAATGGTACAGAAGTGTAATGGGAATTCACAGTAGGTATTAGCAGTGTTCCTAGAAAGGTTGCTTCTTTCTTAAAATTAAGTAATTCAATAGAATACACAGGCCATTGTTTAAGACGAACTTCGGCTACATTATTAATTGATGGAGGAGGTAATATTGAGTCGCTAAAGCGGCACGGGGGCTGGAAGTCAAGTAGTGTAGCGGAAGGATATAAGAGGAGTCACTACGAAATAAAAATGAGAATGCAAGTAAAATATTGAATGAAGCATTAATGAAGTTATAACACCTAGTGTCAGCAAGACAAATCTTATTGAACCATCAGCATCTCATTTGATTGCAGAAAATGTAACTTCGTCTGCACAGACTTCTTCAGTACTGCATGGTTTTAATTTGCAACATTGACAAATTGCACGTTCAATATTAGTTTGACAAATAAAAATTACGTTTAAATTTATATTTTTTATTTTTGTGTGTTATTATCCAATTGAAGAAAATTCAAAATCTAAAGCTACAAGAGAGAGATGTGATTATAAATGTGTTCACAAGAGTAACTTACAAAAACATATGAAAGCCGAAACACTTTTTGATAGATTTCGTCTCCAAAATCCCGGCCTGAATGCGGCCGCCTCAGCTATCGAAGGTGGTAGACTGTGGAATGGTATGAAATCTCAACAGAAAACGAAGTAGGTACCGTATTGAAGCCCAAAGGGAACAAGCACGGAGGCGGGAGTAAAAATTATTGTACTTATTATAAATTAGCCGCCGCAGACTAAAAGAAAGGTAAAGGTATAACATTATCGTTATTATTATCTTTATAACGTTCCGTTTTTTTTTAAATTTAAAAGTGAAAAAATGCATAGCATAAATCCCTTCTATAATATTAAAAAAACGGGTAAACCTCGGAATGGAAGATAATAAGCTATAAACTTGTATATACCTTTGTTTTGGCATTTTATAAGTTGACTCAAAAGTCTCATATAATCTCCTGTCCGCGTCACAAGATATCAGAGGTCAAAGGTGACGAAAATCGGTTTCTTGTAAATATCTTGTTTCCTTTGCTCAAAATGACATTTAAAGTTGTTACAAAACTTGTAGAGCATAAAATTATCTACAAATTTTGTATGAGGCAATATTTCATACGATCAACCGTTCTTGAGATAGCGCGAAGAGTAAGTAAATTGGGACAGAGAACATTATTTCAAAATGGCCTACGTGTCTTTTTATCAATATATAATGCTCCAAAATCAGAACATAACATTGATAATTTTCGATATACGCAATTTATCAAATCAACGAGACTTAAGAAACCGGTGCAATTATCATCTCTTCCACCTACAAGTACACAGGTTCAAACTTGGTTAGGGAATAATTTAGAGCCCCAGAAATGGGGTTGGGTACCTACTGCAAAATGTAACTCTGGAACCAATATCAACATTATTACCACCAGCACCAGACGAGCTGCTGAATGTGATATTTTGCAATTGCAAAAAAGGCTGTGGTTCGAGTTGCGGATGTAGGAAAGTAGGGTTGCAATGCTCCTCAGTTTGTGGTCAGTGCAACGGACAAGCATGCCTCAACTCTTATCAGATCCAAATAATCTTGATGAAGAAAGTAAATATGATGTGCCTGAAGTTCTTGAAGTTTTAGAGCCGGATTCACCAGACTACGAGCAGGATGATGATGATTTAGAAATTCAAGGTGAACGAGCAGAAGAAGAAGAAGGCGATGACGAATAAAAGTAATATTGAGCTGGGTACTTGCTATTAATAATAAAATTTCAACTTAAAACTCATATAATAATTATTTGAATTGTAATGGAATTTAAAAAAATTGATGAGGAACAAAAATATCATTAAATATGATTAAAATATATTCAATCTATTTTATTTTAATACCTTATTTTGAATACTTCATACAATTTTACTTCATAAATCATACTATGTAAGTACTGAATTACCAGCTGACCTAACATTACTATACATACGGCTCAGCACTTCCCAGTCTTCGCGTTACTATCTCAAGAACGGTTGATCGTATGAAATATTGCCTCATACAAAATTTGTAGATAATTTTATGCTCTACAACTTTTGTAATAACTTTAAATGTCAGTTTGAGCAAAGGAAACAAGATATTTACAAGAAACCGATTTTCATGACCTTTGACCTCTGATATCTTGCGACGCGGACACGAGATTATATGAGACTTTTGAGCCAACTTATAAAATGCCAAAACAAAGGTATATACCTACAAGTTTACAGCTTATTATCTTCCATTCCGAGGTTAAATCCCTATTTGACTGGACTATACAGGGTTATTCAAATTCGAGGCTCACCATTGGGATCTCGGAAACCGTAAGAGATACGAAGACGGTTAAATTGGGGCAAGGTTGCGCTATATAGTGCTGATCAATAATTAAAAAAGAAATTTAACCTATCTACCTTAGTTTTTTTATTATGGCCAAAAAACAGAAATATGGCAATTTTGTTTTTTGGACATAAGTTGGTTGTTATTAAAAATTTTTCAAATCTGTTAAAACTTTCTCGAAGCAACTTTTTAGCTGCAATACCGTAGTGGTATCAAAATTTTTCTACCCCGTTTCGGTTTCACGGAATCATCCTCAGGTTTGTTTTTTCTTCTAATAAAATATCGATTTTAACTGGAATAACAATATTTATTTTGCTTTATACGTATTTCGGCATCAATGTGCCATTGTCAAAAGCTATAAGATATTTAATAACAAATGCAAAATATAATAACTCCTTGATTCTATGATTTTAATACTGCGTGAAGCAACTGGCCCCAGTCAACCCGTCGGAGGTCAGTTGCTTATCAGTGTTTTTTAAAAGATATTTATTCCAAAATCTTCAGTAAAGGAGAATCTAAGAGCTCAATTTGCTCATTCATTAAAGGTACGTTGTTTTTTGTGTGTTTATAAATTTCAAAAGCTTCCAAAATATTTAATTTATTTTTGTTATCAGAAAAGTGTAAAAATTTAATTGTATTATTAGATGTTAATGTGTGATTTTGTTCCAACAAATGTTTAGCAAAATTTTGATTTATGTGCATGTTTATATTTGTAACAACGGATATTAATATGGAAATGGAACTATATTTTGAGCCCAAAAGAAAAGGAACCCTTTCGAAAAATGGCAAGAGAAGAGAAACTGCGTAGAGAAGCAGTGCAAGAGCCAGATAGTTCTGATGAAAGCATTTTCCCAAGTGATTAAAAAATTTGGTCGAAAGAGTCATCAGATCCGGTCGTTAACACTCGGAGTTTAAAATTGCAAATCCAAAGATTTGCACCAATTTTTAAGGGGAATTCGCAACAGGATGCCCAAAAATTGTTACGGTACCTCCTTCAAGGGCTCCACGTAGAGGTGAAGAGAGTGACTTCGGAATCGTCCGAGTCGTGGCCTGACTCCAAGATAGCAGACATTTTCGTGTTTTTAAAAAGATATTTATTCCAAAATCTTCAGTAAAGGAGAATCTAAATACGTATAAAGCGAATAAATCTTGTTATTTCCCGTTGAAATCGATATTTTATTTAATATTTATTATTTACATAAATAAACGAAAACGTTCAAATTCTGTCGGTTAAAACATTCAATAAACAAGAAAATCAGAGTAGGTAATGAGGAACAATTACTAAGAAATGAAAGTATTGGACCGCAATTAATTCGGATATCGCAAAATGCAGAAAACTCTGAATTAACCAAAGAGGATGAAATTATTGAATATGTTTCTCCTTGTCACATCTCTCTCATTCCTACTCCAGCAGAATCAATTGTAACTACTGGAACGGAAGAAAGTCTTCTGGGATTTTGCAAGTGGAAAGTATTAAAAAGGACAAAAAATACGACAGAAAACGTAATTCTCGTCTATTTAGCTAGCCCCACAAGAGATTATTTATATATATTATAATAAAGGAAAATGTACGAGACAACCTGTGCATAGTATCAACCCTTTTTTTAATTTTTTAATAGATTTTCGGCTACAAAATCCCGGCCTCAATGCGGCCGCCTCAGCCATCGAAGGCGGTAGGGTATGGAATAGTATGAAGGCGCAACAGAGATATATTTTTAAAACGTAATAATTTAAGTAAATAATATTTATATGTCAGACCTAGCATAGCCATGTAGTGGCCGGTAATTTTTAAATAATTCAGGCACTGTAAAAACAGAACATCAATATATAGGTAACAGATTATTATACTACTGTTGTAACATTAGCATATTACCATGATCTAACGATATGTTAATTACCTGCGTGATATCAGACATATGCCTGAATTTTATCACACATTGTGGAGCTTTATAAATTACATTAATGAGCTAGACTCTGATCATTTACCAGTTATCATCACATTTGAAGGTACACCCAATAAATACCAACCCGAACTCAAACTGGGAAATGGTATAGTAGACTGGCAACTCTTTAAAGACGCTTGTAACTTAAACCTCACCACTCATGAAACTCTCGAAACCACAGCCCACATCAATGGTAGAATACAGAAACTCACTGCAGCTCTAGAAACTAGCATAAACCAGGCAACTAAGCCAAGAAAGAACAAAAAGCAAACAAATTACTATCAACCCCCAAGCTACATACTTAATTTAATCAAAAAAAAGAGTACGGCACGGCGTGAGTGGCAACGCACAAGGGATCCCATAATTAAAACAATAATGAACAATCTGTCCCACAAAATTAAAAGAGAGCTAGACGCAGCTCGAATAAATTCATATCAGCACTACATCAGTAGCTTTGAAGCAGGGGATCCAGGAATGTGGAAAACTACTAGAAAAATTTTACGAACGCCTCAAGAGCTTCCTACAATCACCGCCAACAACGAAACATTTGTGACAGATGAAGAAAAATGTGCAGTGTTTGCAAACTATCTCCAACGCACATTTACACCTCTAAGTTACAGTACACCCACTTTTTCCAACCATGTAATCAACTACACTGAAACTCATATTCCAATTCCAACTCCAAACAATATTATTACACCTACCAACCCCAAAGAACTATCCAAACTAATTAAACAAACAAAAAATCACCGGGCCCGGATCAAATAGCAAATACAATGCTCAAACACTTACCACGTAAATTCCTGGCATACCTCGCAAGTCTATTTAACGCGTGCCTGAGGCTGGGGTACTTCCCTAATAAGTGGAAATACGCCCATGTACTCATGTTCCACAAACCAGGGAAGAACAAAAACGATGTCACAAGCTACAGACCTATTAGCCTCCTTTCGACACTATCTAAACTATTAGAAAAAGTTATATGGATAAGATTAAATGACCTAGTTGCAGACCTAAACATCATACCAATATTCCAATTTGGATTCAGACGTGGCCATTCGACCTTCCACCAGCTACAGAGAATGACGGACTTAATTGAAGAAGGCTTCGAACGGAAGAAATACACAACGACAATGTTTCTAGATATCTCCCAAGCATTTGACCGAGTATGGACGCACGGGCTCAAATATAAACTTCTACGGCTTAATCTACCGGAATACCTAAAAGCAATTCTATTTTCTTTTCTCGACGACCGCACTTTTGCTGTAAAAATACATGGAGAGATTTCTGAAATTAAAACAATTCAAGCGGGCGTACCGCAAGGTAATGTTCTAGCCCCTATCCTGTTCAACATTTACACGCATGATATTCCTTCAACTCAAATAAACTTAGCAATGTTTGCCGATGATACAGCTCTGTTAGCACAAGACGAGAATCTTCTTGAAGCAATAAGTCAACTCCAGATAGCTACTAATACAATTTGCAAATGGTTTAAACAATGGAATCTAAAAATTAATAACTCCAAATGCGTAGCGAAAATCTTCACACTGAGAAAAATAAACAACCCTCCCCTAGTGGTTGTAAATGGTACTCCTATTCAATGGAAAACAAATGAAGAAGCTGCCAAATATCTTGGAGTTTATCTCGACACCAGATTGTCCTGGAACTACCACATAGTCCAGAAGCTAAATCAGGGATACGCCAGGCTAAAGCAACTGTACCCCATCATAAATAGAAAATCCAACCTCAAAACGCACTGCACCATAATCCTCTACAAATCCTTAATTCGACCCTTGATCATGTATGGAAGTATGATATGGGGAAACTCATCCAAATCAAATCTTCACAAAATTCAAGTACTTCAGAATAAAGTGCTGAGGATAGCCGTCGATGCCCCCTGGTTTATCTCAAACAATCAACTTCATCAGGAGTTAAAAGTTGACACAATTCAACAATTTATCAAGAGAGTAACCACCAATTTCCACGCCAACATACACAGCTGCGAGAGTGCCGATCTATATACCAACTAGGACGCAAGCATATCCATGTAAGGTTAAAACGACAATTACCTCAAGACATATATCTATCAACCAGCGACAGCGAGAGTAGTGACTAAATCAAACCGTTGATCAAACCAAGTTCATACACAACCCAGCAATACTCCATGAGGTGATGAGGTACCCTCGATGATATTTTAATGTTAGGCCATTGCAACCATACCATGCAAAACAAATTCTAATATTTGTTGATCTGGTTTAATTTTAAATAAAAAAAAAATAAATTACAGTTCCTCTTATATTTCCATTTCGGCAAATACTTATTGTAGTTTCTCTGATCCAGCCTACATAATCAAATAAAAATAAATAAAATAGGAATAGACAGAGTTATTCAAATAAGAGAAAAATGCAAACAGGGAAATTGTTCATTAATATTGGTACAAGATCAGTACTAACGAATTCATGTATTGAACTCATTAGTAAAACATTTGGTCAATTTATAGCGTTCTACCGACCCACTAAAAGGAAGCTATGCGTTTCTTACGGGGTTTGGAATTTATTTACACATTATGGCCATAAAAGCTTATACACTTTTTGGCACAAGTATACATTGTTAATGGATTGCGACATTAGTCTAATATAATCAAAACTTATGAATTTATTACCTTTAAAATGCTTTCTTTGATAGTTTTCTCTTCTCTTTATCTTTTTATCTCCTTTTCGTTGTAGACGTACCTTTGACACAATATACTGTTCTTTAGACACATCTAACTAAGACTCGGATTTCTAGGCATTTGCCTACTTTGATTCCGTACAGGCCGCTAAATAATTTTTGTACTAAAATCCGTTTCTCGCGTCAGCGATTATTTTAAACCGCATTTTATTTTGCCTAAAGTGCCTGTTTTTCACATTATGTGCCTATTTTCAGCTATTATAGTGCCTTTTTGGCTTATTTTACGTTGTGTCTGCCTATAACTTGCCTAATTTCGTAATTTTTTTGGTGCATCGGGAGTTTATTACTTTCCCATACCACCACTGGTATACATGGGAAGTATTGATATCATGAAAATTTTCGAAGTCGAGATTTTCGTATATTATACAACTAGACGATCGAAAATTATCGATAATACGAGACGTGTTGCCTGAAACACCACGAGACGCGGGCGTTTTATTAGGCAATACGTCGAGATTCGAGAATTTTCGATTGTCGAGTTGTATACAAGTAGATTATTTCATGAACAAACAAAATAAATAAAATAGGCTAAAGAAGTAAACAGGAAATTTATAAATTTAATTATTAATATTGAATGTACAATTATTATAAACATTTCCATTTGTTGTTGCGTTTTTGACAGAAGAGGAAGGTGAGGGTTCTTTGTTAGCTGAAGGCGTCTCTTTTCTCAAATTTTAATATTGATTTTTATGCTTGTTACATTTTTTATTCAAAGGCTACTTATGTAATTTTAATAATTCGATAATGCAAAGGTTCGTATTATCGATCGTCAATCGTCATGGTTACTCAATAGTTACGCAAATAACCGCTGTAACACGTTGTAACTAAGGAAAACCATGCATTCTTATTGGCTTATATACGTGTGAACGAAATAATCGCGAAAATACGTGTTTTGGGTCCCCAGGAACCCAAAAAAGTGGTCTAGAAAAAATGTCTGTCTGGGTGGGTGTGTCTGTGTGTGTGTATGTAACGCAAAAACTAGTCGACCGATTTTGATGAAATTTTAAATGAAGGGGTATATCGAAAATTCATCGACAAAATAAGCTTTCCAAAAAAATCCGAAACCGGAAGCGGATGTTAGACATGTTTTTTTGGTATCATTTTTTTTAGAAGCGGAATTTTGAAAATCTGAGTAGGGTATATGAAAGAAGGGCATAATTCAAGGAAAACAGTTTTTTACCGGACTCTCTAACTTCAAAATGGCGGTCGCTATGAATTTTTCAAAATTTCGACTTTAACGCCCCGTAACTCAAAAACCAGTTATCTGATCAGGTTCCGCAACAACTTATTTGGAAGCCCTTTGGCTGTACTACACCAAGAAAAAACATTATTCACCAAATTCAAAAACGGTCGCAACGGCGCTCTTCCAAAAATTTTGAAATTTTTGAAAAATTATTACAAAAACACTGGTCTAAGGAATTTGTTTAAATTTTCTATACGTATGCAGCTTGGTATTAGCTACATTTTTGTTTTTTGATGAATGCCAGAATTCCACTGTGGCGCCCTCTACGAGATTTTGAAAATCGGAAATTGATGCTCCTATAGCGCCTTTATTAGTCAAAATATGAAAAATGTTTAAATATAAAAGTTATTCAGTATATAGTTCTGCATTCTCCTAAATGTATATCACGTATACAGGGCGTTTGCTTTCCACAGTACAATAGGCAACTTTGTTATTTTAAATGAAATACCCTATATATTATTATATGATTGAATGCAGAATTTAATTGTCTATCATATAGTATAATGTATTCATATGGCTAAAATGTACGGTTGATGAGAAATTCGTTAATTTTGAACTTTAAAACAGTGTAGGGTGAAATTTGTAAGTGCCGATATGTTCAAGTGACCATGCGCGGGACGGGAATTCCTTGTCGCCGGCTAATCCTAGCAGCCTATGAATATAAATAATCACACATGCGCAGAACGCAGATGAACACAATCGGCACTTGTGTTAATTTTCAATTTTAGTTTATCGGTTGTGGCGAACAATACTGTTGAATACCAAAAACGAATGTTTATTTTTAGTATGGGAAAGTCCAGGGGAGGTTTGCACCTCCACTTTTTTTAATCTTTTTTTAGAAGCGCTTCAAGGTCTGACCTGCATTCTTCTGCTAGCGCCAATTTTGGTTGCGCAATTAACGATTCTATCTGTTACCCCCACGTATCCTTCTAGATACCAAGAATAAGCTTTCACTGTGCAAGAATATAACATATATATACGACTTGCATTTTGATATAACAAAAAAACGTGTTCTGTTACGTCAGAATCGCTTTTTAAAATTCACGTTACCTATATTTAACTATTAATCTGCGTTAGTTATTAATAATTAACATCCATTTTGTAGGTTAAAGAAAAAAGTTTAAAGGAATGTGTATTATATTAACACATGGATATAATTTTTTTACTTTCTTTTCCCCTGGACTTTCCCATACTAAAAATAAACATTTCGTTTTTGGTATTCAATAGTAGTTCGCGAGCCAGTATTGGAAATCACTTGAATGCGTAGCGAGAAACACCAGACTATACGGGTTCGATACGTACAGAAGAGAGACAGGCATCTAATTTACTAACGCAGCGGAAGTTCGCGATTTTCTCATCAACCGTACATTTTAGCTATATGACTACCTTATACTATGTGATAGACAATTCAATTTTTCATTCAATAATATAATAATATATAGGGTGTTTCATTTAAAATAACAAAGTTGCTTATTGTACTGTGAAAAGCAAACGTGATATAAATTTAGGAGAATGCAGAATTATATACTGAATAAATTTTATATTTAAACTTCTTTCATCTTTTGACTAATAAAGGCGCTATAGGAGCATCAATTTCCGATTTCATCAAAATCGGTTCACTACTTTTTGCATAAGAGGCGTTACGTACACAACCACAGACAGACATTTTTTATAAACCCCTTTTTTTGGTTCCTGGAGGTGCAAAACATGTATTTCCGCGATAATTTCTCAATTACGAAAATTTTCATGATAGGTATACTATATTCAATACTTCCCATATACCAGTGTATACCATATGCAGTTTTTAAATAGAAATGCCCTTGCTATTTATTTGTTTACATTTAATTTGCCTGTTGGGCATTATCCTGCCATCGCACGTGCAGTGGGGTTACTATTATCTATGGTTGCACGTGGTTGCACGTGTAAACCATGTCTAGTGCTTGGTAGGTTTGTAAGTTCCAAGAGCCTTTTAAAAATATGTTTAAGTGTAACATAAGCATAAATTATGTAGAAATATTGAATTTCTTTAAATATATTTACGTATTATAGACTTGATCAACCCAAGACTGTAGTCTTCTTAAATTTGAAATAAGTTTCGTGTATTTCTAATCCCCTATTGTTTATATCTTTAAAAACCCTTAAAAAGTTTAGTGATTCAAAGCAATAAACATTTAAATTTACCACCATAATGGGATTATTCCTATACTGTGTTCTGATTGGTTAACAATCGAAAGTCGTTCTTTCGGCTGTGCTTTCAAACAGTGGTTGTTGCTAGTGATTTAATGTAACAAAAAGTGTCGAAAACGTTTGTTGAAGCCTCAAAGGTATGTTAAACTTAAAATACTAAATTACAGGGAATATTTTAGGATACTTAGAATGGGTCAAATGATTTTCCTTAAAAAATAACAGTGTTTTAAGTTAGTATCGGCAAACAGTTGTGTAAAATAAGTAGATAGTAGTATTTTCCTATGGGTGCATTGTACCTGGGTTAATTAAATAAGCCGTTAATAACATGCATTTATTAATTAAGGAATGACCTTGTGTATCTCGACTTGTATGCAACATATCCGTATCTCAAGTGCACTTGACATAATTTATATTGTATATTTTATATACTAGAATAGGGGATGCAAATTAGATTAAAACAACATTGGGGGATGCAAAGGTAAATAAAATATAAAGTTTAATTTGTGAGGAATGATTTTGGGCAATTACATTTGCCTGGGCTGTTTTTACCAAAATTTTATCACGACTTGAAATTCGAGTAAATGTTGGCATTGCACATGTCATCTGTCCCCAACAAGCCGGCTACGCGAAGATGACATGTGCACGGTTGCTGCTGGGTGCTGTTGGTGCCGCGATACTCAATTGTTTCAACAACGCCATATTTGAAATTGTTGACACTTCTGTAGCGGCTGTTTTAATTGTTACTAATTATTAGTTATTTTATCATTAATTCGGGTTTCGACAGTGTATAATGTTCCCACAAAATATAATCTATGTGTGTTAAAAATCGCAGTCGTAATTTTTATGGTAAATTTGTTTTTCCCTATTTTTTATGGTTAATCATATTTTATAATTAAAATGTGATATTTAATGACATTTTTTAAATTGTTTTATGGATTGTTTCAGATCGTGATAGATTTCACTCCAGCAGCAAAATATGAATGAGGAAGAGGACCCTGTCCATCATGTCGTCCGCCGACATCCTAGAGATGCCGTGAGAATCCTGAGAACATGGTTTGATGAGCATCAGGATCATGCCTTTCCAACGGCAATGGAAAAACTTGCATTGGTGCAGGCCACAAATTTGACACTACACCAAGTAAACATTTGGTTTAAAAATCAGAAAGCGAAGTACCGTATCGAAGCGCAACGAGAACAAGCGCGGAGACGGGAGTAAAAATTATGGCTCCAAAATTATTTGTAATTATAAATTAACACGAAAAGAAAGATAAAGGTATAACATTATCGTTTCTTTTTTATTTCATTTTTTTTACCCTTAATGATGATAAAAATGATCACCATCTTTCGACTGAGAATCCAGTGATATTTAATTTTTTGTCGTGCTTTAGTGTCTTATTCCCTTATCAGGGATAGAATCGTAGCTGGGATAAAAAATAACAATTTAAGAGAGAAATTACTAAAAACACGGCAGAGTTAACATTGGCTGTATGTATCGACATTTGCCGTGCCGATGAAGAAACGGCGAAGCAATTATCCAAAATGAACAGACTTGCAGGGAAATGCCCAGCGTTTGGTCAAAGATGCACAAAATGCAATCGGTTTAACCATTTTGCAAAGGCGTGTAGAGCAAGATACGTCCAGGAAGTGTATGAAGCTGCAACCGAAGAGTACGATGGAAGATTAGATATTGGAGCGATTTATAAGGTAGAAGAAATCCACCAGCTGCAGATAAATGCAATTAAAAATGCGAATGAATGGTTTGAAGAAATAAGGGTGGGAATAAAGAAAATCGACTGAAAATTGGATACGGGTAGCCAAAGCAAATTTAATACCATATTCACTATACAAAAACCTGGAAAATGATTTCCCTTTGGATAAATCAACAAAGAAACTGATATCATATACAAATCACGAAATCGACATAAACGGCACTTGTAAATTAGAATGTGAAAGGAAACGTGGGGGGAAAGCATTGTTACAGTTCTATGTAACAAAATCCGACACCCAGCCGCTCCTAGGACTAACCGCTATAGATTAGAACAGGTAAGCAGCACCAAGGAAAATGAGGGCAATGACGAAGAAGAAAGGAAGAGATGCATGAACATTTTAAAAACTTATGAGGATGTGTTTCTTCATCGGCACGGCAAATGTCGATACATACAGCCAATGTTAACTGCCGTGTTTTTAGTAATTTCTCTCTTAAATTGTTATTTTTTATCCCAGCTACGATTCTATCCCTGATAAGGGAATGCCAAGTATATTTTCCGTAAGTTAATGATATTAAACCTAATTTAAAAAATGTGATGCAAATTATATTGATTTCGAATAGTGCCGTATATAAAATTTTAGATAAGGACTGGATTAAATTCATGGGTGACACTAATGTAGATAACGTTCCTCCAATTATTATTATATTGGGCGAGTCTGATTCAGAATCGAATGAATCTCTTGGTTCCGACTCTGACCCAGATTGAGATGCTGATCCACTATAGTAGTGGATGACCATTTATTAAATAGGTACCCTAGAATCAAGGTTTATATAGTGAGTAGGTTACCAAGTTTGATTAAAATAGTGTCAATGGTACTGAAGACAATAATTTTTTTCTGAAATCGTAATTATTTTCAGTTTTTTCATGATCAATCGGGAAGCAATCAAAATATCCTGGATTTCTTTTCAGATTCTCAATCGTCATAAAAGCACGCAACTTTTGTCTAATTTAACCGACTTTGTATCGTTTACCGTTCCCGAGATACCAATGGTGAGCATCGAAATAATCACCACCCGGTATCCGTCCAAGGTTTAAAGTTTTAAACAACTATCATCGGTTATATCAGTGGTCAATTCAGATTTGACTGATAAGAATGTCAGGTACCTATGCCGAAAATATTCGGCAGTAAACAAGTCATGCAGTGCAAGACATGTCCGGTGTATCCGACATTCGTCTGTGGGGAAAACTTGTCCAAATATGAGCCAAGGCTTAATTTTTTTCTAATAATTTTTTGCTTGTTATAGGATTATTATAAAATAAAAATCTGGCCCAGTTGGTTTTGTGGTTTAATTTCCTTTTTCAATTAAAGATGTATTTGTTTGTTTAGACATGTTCGAACTGTAAAGACGGAAGATACTGTACAAAATCGTTCAGTTTCCAAAAGTTTCCAAACATATTGGTAATTCGTATCCTTTTTCCCCGACTCAATAAAATTTATAATAAATTAATTATAACCTTAACGTGATTTAGATATCAAGCGTTTTGCGCATAGAACAATCAGACGAAGAAAACTATCTCAATTAATTAATTTTCCGTTAGAAGGTTTAAATATGTGCCATTATGCTGCGGAATCAGGGGCAAAATGTTTATATAATTTATATGGAATTGTAAATCACAGGGGGTCAACGACTCGAGGTTTTGCCTTTTATTGCACTTTTTGCATATATTTTGATTAATTATTTTTTTTTTAGTGTCACGGATATATCGGCGGAAACACTCGTAACCGGAAGAGCCTACTTGCTATTTTACGAACTCTGCAATAGTGAAAATGGATTGTGATGAAATCGAATTTGTTGGAAAAGTCCATTGTGGAAGTCGTCAACATTATGGTCTAATTTTTCGATGATAAAGGAGTTAATATCTGTAATTGTTCTAATTCTAATGGGTATGTTACTAAGGCCCGGTCTTTCCCAATTCTAGGGTACCTATTTAAACAATTATATTGCAATGTATTAGTAAGGCGACCTTGATTCTACAATAGTACATTGTGCAGATAGCATACCAGTGACGTAGTAACCTTGTTACGAGGCAACCTTACTCACTCTTGCCCTAGAATAACTAATTTCCTTTAAGTATAAACCAGAAATACTTATGTGTATTTCTGGGTATAGCCTATTTGTAATTTTAAATTTCTTGTACCAAATATAATTAATTATAATAGTTATTAAGGTATCTAGGGTATTATAAGAATAATAACGACCCGAGGCCGATGGTGACTTTAGTAACTTTTCTACACTGTTATAAATATATCTAAAATTGACTTCGCCTACTCTGAATGATAAAGAGAAAAAACAGAGTAGGTATATTTCTATATGACAATTCTATTTCAAATCCAAAAAAATTTTTTAGCCCCAAGTACAAGATATTTTAAAGATGCAGCAAGTTGTTACTTTATAAGATAATAAGAATGAATTAACAATGGATACTGACTACAAGATACTGATTACTGAATAATAATAATTAATAATGATCTTATTCTAACAAAATACTTATATTTATACATTTTGGATGGTCCAAGGTTTATAATTATTCAAGATACATTGGAATTACAAATATAGATATGAAACTTATGGAACATTTTTAATAAACGGAAATGAACTATTAATAATATGTTTGCTTTGATAAATTTGGAGACTGTGATTGTATAACACTATACTGAAATTTGTTTATTCATTCATCATTCTAAATTTTTGCATATTTTTCATATTTGTTTTACCTAAATTATGGAAGTCGCTTCAGTGAATCCTTTTTTGAATTTCTTAAAAACCTTTCGGCAACGTCCGGGCAACGGCCTTCAAAATGCTGCACAAACAGCAGTACAAGGTTCAGTACTATGGAACAACATGGGACCCATAGAAAGGCCCCATACATAGAACGTGCACCACGCGAAAAACAACGTCGGCAACTCCTATTACAACCTATAGCAGGCAACTACTACCTGGTCAAAAATACAATCATTGCCATTATTGTGCTTTATCTAATCTTCGTGTCAACACAGTCTGATTAGAACGCAGCGGCTCTTCAAAATTTTAGTGATATTTTTCAAAACTACACAACAAAGTAAGTACTACCTAATGTAATGTAAAGGGAGGTTATTAAATGTTGGATTTACGAGTGGACATGCGGCATATTATAGAATATACCGAGTGTTAACCACCAAACCTGGCCATAGGACCTATGCAGTATGCAATACTATGCATGACTATGCAATACAATGACTCGAGGTTTTGCCTTTTATTGCACTTTTTGCATATATTTTGATTAATTATTTTTTTTTTAGTGTCACGGATATATCGGCGGAAACACTCGTAACCGGAAGAGCCTACTTGCTATTTTATGAACACTCACTTTAACTCAGATCTGTCATATTTAATGAAATTTTTTATGGCTTGTTTCAGACGCTGTCCTTGGCGTCCGCCAAAACAGGCCTAGGCTTCCCGAAGAGGCTGTAGCAATATTAAGAACATGGGTACAGGAGCACGACTTAAATGAATACCCCACCAGGGCAGCGCAAGCCAATTTGGTGCAACAAACGAACCTGCAGCCTAAAAAAATTGCTAATTAGTTTTCAAATGAACGACGTCGGGGGCAGCGTGGTCCTCCAAATTTGGCTGTACCCGAGGCTGTACGAGAAGAACGAACAGGTTGGAGGACCACAGCTATCAAAATTTTCATTGTGCTATTTGTTTTGCATTGGTGTTTATATGGAATGTTATCATTTTTCATGTAATATTAGCTTAATCCCTTTTAGAACACTTTTTTTTCTTAGATATTTAGCGGAATTTTTTCAAAATTGATGATTCATATTTGGACAAATCTACAGTTTTCTTAATTATTAGAAATTAAATTAAATATGCGAGAGTATTTCGTTTAGGACGCCGAAATTTCGACAAAAAATTGGTTTTACGTCACCAAGACCAGTTCCTTATTTGGGAATAAATACAGGGTGGTTTTTTAAAAAAATTGTTTGTTCCTGTGGTAGCTGCTATATAAATGTTAAAAAGAAGACGAAATGCGATACGTGGAATTAAACTTTGACATTTCCAAAAATTCTTGTTTGTAACGAAATGTAGTAAAAACAAATAAGGATTAATTATTCATACTTATAGTCCTTATAAGGTTATCTAGTGGGCGGAAAACTGTAATAAAACAATTAAACGAATCAACTCAGATATAAACCTCTAGAAAAATTTTAATTTGCGACTCTTCTATAGTGTATCTATATTCAACAATAAACTAATAAATTAGAAAAACTACTTTTGTATTCCATATCATTCTAAAATGTATTGTTTTTAAATGTTGCGGATTTTTTTACATTTTATATGTAGTTTTTGAGTGTAAATTCTTTCTTGAATAAATTTATATGTAAAAAAAAATTAATCTCAATTTGTCTCAAAGAGAAGCAATTTGTTAACCTGTCAAAATTAACAATAAAATTAAGGACGTGCTGGTCAAATGATGACTCAAAAAGAAGAACAAAGTGCTCGGTACAATTCCATTTCTGAATATGTTTTAAAAAAAGGTTATATAAATCACGCTAGTTACGTATTGTATTCTGCTGTTCTTATTAAAGATAAGTTTTATCTTTTACTTGTGTATGCACAATTGCATTTTACCTAATCGCAACTGGCATCCACAGTTGTTATATTTTAGTTAGTTAGTAACAAGTACTCGTATTGTAAAGTACTACACGCTTATTTTTGCTACTCCGTTTTTTTCTATGTTCTCAATAAAGTTTTTACTTTTTAAAAACTAGATTTTTCGTTAAAAAAACTTAAATTGCGGCTCGTTTCGTAAATGTAACCGTGCGTCGTGAACAATAGTGTTACGCTTTCCGTGCGTTCGTGTACTTTAATACGAACAAATTTATAAAAATGAAGAATAATCATTTCCGAGGCTTTAATAAGTAACTACAAGGAGCTAATAATTCAAATTAGCAATAAGTAATTACGTTTTATGCAGTTATATTGGTATTATTAATATTAATAATCATTTTTTAAGTGGATTGTTGCGTTCAACGCTTTGGTACTTTTTTCATTGAACGGAATTTTGCGCATTATATAGAGGTCGGATTATATAGAGGTCGGATCGGATCTGATCGGATAGAACAACTACCGATTTATTGAAAATATCATTTATACAGACGAAGAAAAAATAGAAATGTGTACAAATTCATGTGTTACTGTTTTACCACGATTTCTTTTTTCACGTTGTGCTACACAGCCTGCACTTGCAAATTTTCTAGATGTTCTTGATATTGTAGACAAATCAGGAACTGATCTGTTAGGGTATTGTACACTAAAATGATTCTTATCGTTACCTAATAATAATCCGATAATCCGGAGTGATACAGATTTATATATATTTTTTTCGTCTGTATAAATCATGTTTTCAATAAATCGTTCGTTTTAAATCTTGTTCTTTATATTAAAAACTAAAAAAAAAACACTGTGTAATTTAACAACCAACAATCAAAATCAGTAAACAGGGGGCAAAAGTGATATAGTCGGGGCACGCTAAAGGTGCATCTACGTCATCAATTTTTTAATGGCGTCCATGACGTCATGAATTACTCTGTATTTATTTATTGTTTCTCAAAACGTCATTTGCTTTAATGGCTGCGTTCAATTCTACGAGCAGAGAGTAGCAATTGCTTACGCTTACTGAAAGCGAAAAATTTTACATTTGAACGCATTGCTGGTACCTTATGTTTGTTTTGATTTATAATCATAACCTCAAACGAGACCAGATTGCCACTTTTATCAAAAATAATAAGAATCATGTTTGTTTTTTCATCTAAAAAAGTGTATTTATTCATTATTATAAAAATTATATCAGAATTATTGTTTTTCGATAAATTTGCATGTACAATTTTGAGAGTAACGTTATGTACACATAACAATTCGCGTTTTTGACAGTTGATTCCGCTGGTCGCAGAAAGTAGCAAGTGAAATTTGCGCTTGCAAACGATGCTAGCAATTGCCAGCAAATTGCTGCTATTGAATCTCAGCAAGCTGTTCAAAACGTTTTGCTGTTTGTCGCTGACGGAATTGAACGCAGCTAATGTGTTTCTCAAACTGTCAGACTGACGTTTGAGCAATATACACACAATAAAAAAAAACAACAATGATCATGTGCTTAAATAAAAACTTATAGGACGAATAAAATACTAATTAGTAAACGTTTTTATTTTTTGCAACTAATTAATAAAAATAATAACTGTAAAATAGCATTATATGGGCTTATAAAAAGCATACTTTTAAAGGCGCGTCCACATTAGTAAAAATATGCGTTGTATGTTTCATTCGCCACAAATTTGTGCGTGAGTTACAAATTTACGCAAATGTAGACGTGTTCGCCGCATCCGAACGTACGTAAAACTTTTCGCCAAATTCAACACACGCGATCCATTCCTTGTCGGTTTTTGTCAATACATCAAAGAGATTTGCGCTGCAACGTCGTTCTAGTGTGGACGTATTTTTCGTGAACCCAGTGATTGTGGCGTATTTTGTCAGTGGGAGTTAATTTAAATCATACTTTGTTAACCCAAGTAGGTAGGTAACGGCTAAAACATGTCTGATACATTAATAATAAAAAAATAAAAGGAAATGTGCTGCTTTCATTGTTATGCATAATCTTATTATGAAGAAAAAAGAAATTTAAAAGAAACAGACGCTATTGGATTAAACATCTGTATCAAAATAAAAAACAGAATGGTTGCAGCAGATTATTGAATGTACTATCCTTGGATGAAAGTACGGATCATTTCAAAAATTAATAATAACAAACCATCACACACGTATTGAGCGCGAACGGACGGCGCACGGCGTAAATATTTATGCAGCGATTGCAGCGATTGCAGCGCCTTTGCGACGCAAATATTTGTGCCGAATTCTACATTCAACACACAACGTATATTTTTACTAGTGTGGACGCGCCTTAATACGTAATTCGCTAAAAAATATTACAGTTTTATACTGTTTCAAGATTGGTAGTACAAAATTACCAGAAAATGCGATTGATGACGTAGTAGATGCACCTTTAGCGTGCCCCGACTATTATAGCAGTGTCTCTAATGGGTTGCCTACATTCCATTGCTAAAGTGAGCGCACCATTTAACTTGCAATATGCTATATTGCACAATAAATGGACTTCACTATAACGGAAACTGTTAGATTTTTTTAATTAATTTCGATCGTACTACGTGAGCTATAAATTTTTAAACATTATTTTAAAAACATACCAAATCTCGAGCAATGCCTGCAATTGCACCCAACAGATTGTCAACAGGAGGGCGTCTTTAGGGAATTTTTGTATAATGTTGTTCTACATCCGCAGCTGGATCATTTTTAAACTTTGTAGGATTAGCATCAAGACTCATTTCTTTCTTGGCCTCTTCGGCACCCTTCAAAACCGCTTCTTTGTGTAAATTATTTGTGTTGCTGAACAAGGAACATCTATTGAAGGAAAGAAAACAATCTTGTTAAAAAAATCATGTCTCGTCCACAGGAAAAAAAAATCTGTGGGCGAACGAAAAATAGATTTCGAATCCAAGGTAAAAAAAAGTTGCACTTACAAAAATAATACTGGTCTCCTCCATCTCCGTTAAAATGTTTGTAGCCTTTAACGGGTTTTCCGCAAACGTAGCACATGAAGGCATCACAAGGGCAAGTCATTAAATTGCACCCTTCCGTTTTGATGAATTTCTTATTACATTTGTAACAGGTTCTATAAAAAAATAATAAACGTTAATGATAATAATAATAATACAGAAAAAAAGGACAAAATGTCAAAATACAATACAATACAACATACCCCAACTTAGTTTCGAGGCCCTGAGATTTGTCAAACTTAAAGAAGTCATTTTGTTCATTTTTAACTTTTTTAATACAAAATATTTGCCAAAGCAAAATCTCGCGCACCGTATTAATTTTTTGACGTTTCTCGAATAACATCAAAAACAATTGCTGCCTTTGATATAGGTAGAATGTCATGGCTGATTAGATGAAGTTTTTAAAAAAATGTTTCTGGTAAGTATAAATTTTTACAAAAATTGTTGTTATTTAGTAATAGTCGTGGACAAAGTATAGTATTTAACTCGCATGTTATTGGCTATTATTCATATCCTAACATGCTCGTTGAATAATATACTATTAGTTAAATATTGTTACCTTAAATAATCCTTTAGTTTCGGATAAGTGGGGTTTTCTATCGCGTTTGCTATAAAAGCTTTCATTTCCTCCGGTTTATCCATGAACCAGTCGCATTGAATTTGAAGGTAACTAGGATCCGCATCTGGAAGGATTTCCTTGAGGATAGCTAATTGTTCTACAGAATCCATTGTGTGTATAGGGCTTGGAGCTTTTTGGATCTTTGGAGAATCATCTGGAAACGCGAGGAACAATCAAAACAATATAAAAATAATTCAATCCAAATAACATACTTTCCAAAATTTGCGAAATAAGATCATCTAAAACACCAGGATTGTTCTTTTTTCCTTCACAAATTTTTATTATGTAGGTACTGCGGACAAGCTTCAGGAAATATTTCCATGAGAGGATAAATTAAACTACCATCCGGTTTTTGCACTTCCGCATCCCCTTCGTTATCTTTAATAGGAGGCAGTGGTGCATTCCCGAAATGGGTTGCACTTAAATTATCAAAAGTGTTTTGTATGGGAGTTTGTGGATTTTGAGGCACGGGCAAAATTGGATTTGGATTCATTCGTAAGTTCAGTGGATGTTCCTGAAATTCTCTTGGCGCAACTGATTGTGGTAGTCCTGAGAGCATCCTGTAAAACAAAAAATGTGTTGAATACCAAGACACACAGACTGTGTTGGGTCAGTTTTGGACCACGAATGATCTCGGAGTTCTTTTTTGGGACTTGGCTTCTTCTTGAACAGAATTTGATATGATCCTCATCCCCTAAATCGGGAAGGTCCATCACCGACAAAGGGGTCATAAGAAACTCGTTAAATCACCTTTTAGCAGGTTGCACCCTTATCTCGTTTTTTTTAAGGAAAAAAATGATTATCTATAATATACGATCTCGAAGATTTAAAACATTTTTTTATACAACTGTCAGTTAAAGTTACCCGGGTTAGAAATTCAATTTTATAAAGTAGCATGTTAAAAATACTTTTAACACTAGTAGAAAAAAGATTTTTAACACTAGTGAAATTTGTTTATAATTTATTTAGTAACATACCCATTAGAATTAGAACAATTACAAATATTAATTCCTTTATCATCGAAAAATTAGACCATAATGTTGGCGACTTCCACAACTTGGACTTTTCCAACAAATTCGATTTCATCACAATCCATTTTCACTATTGCAGAATCAATACGAACTGTTTTAAAAAACGCGTACAAAACGTTTTCTGACGTTTCTAATAATAAACAATTTTCAAATACATCACGACATAGCTGATTTTTGTGAAACAATTTAAAATAAAAAGTTCACGACAAATCTGATTTTTGTGAAACAATTTAAAATAAAAATTATCACGACAGATCTGATTTTTGTGAAACATTTTAAAACTAGCTGGGTACCCGCAGCACATGCCGCGCGTTTACAGTAGGGTCGTATAAAACGAATTTAATATCTATCGTAGCAGATAGTTTTAAAAACAGAAAAATTTCCAAAAGATGTATTTATAATTTATAATATACACGGTGAGTCATAATTAGGTGTAAAAAATTTAACCAAAGCTTCTTTAGGCCAAAACAAAGCAATTAACCTAATACAACCTACTACCAAAATGCTATCTGAAAAAGATACAGGGTGTGTTAATGAAAAAAATTTTATTTATCTGATTAATTTGAAAATACATCAAAATAAATACAAAATTAACAAAACAATGATTGAATAAGAGAAAACTATAGCAAATGTTCAAAATGCCCCCTCCAGCTTCAATACAAGAATGGCACCGTTGTACTAACGATCCATACACTTGGTGAATATTATAGTTTTGACGAATTTCATTAGGAGCCTCGAAAGTTGCTTGCTGTAACAGTTCCCTCGTGTTAATTGCCTCACGGTAAACCAGCTGTTTTAAAAAACCCCATAAAAATAAATCCAGCGGATTTAAGTCAGGGCTCCTTGGCGGCCATCTCACAAGACCAAATCGGCCGATCCAGCTACCATTGAAATAGTCATTTAACCATTCCGTAGGTTTCTGCCATTGTGAGGAGGTGCACCGTCTTGTTGGAAGAACATCTGTTGTCTAATGTTTTCATCCAGCTGGTATTCAAGAAAGTTGATAACCATTCGCATTGAACCGATTATCGAGTTGTTGTAACTCCAGTAAATAACCATTGCAAATTCCTCCCCTTACATTGACAGAAAATCGTTGCTGGAACCTTCTACTCCTTACATGAGGGTTGTCTAATGAATAATGGTGCAGGTTTCGAAAGTTTGTAATCCCGTCCCTGGTAAAATTCGCTTCATCGGTAAATAAAATAGATAGAATAAAATTGGGATCGTTATTTATCCTTCCAAGAAGCCACCGACAAAAAACTACACGTTGCTCGGCATCCGCAGGATGAAGAGCTTGAACACTCATATAATGATAAGAGTGTAATTGCTCCCTAAGCAGAGTTCGTGAAACAAAACTTTGTGAAAGTCCTAACCGCGCAGAATTTCGGCGAGTACTTGTAGTAGGATTGTCTAAAACCAAACCAATCACAGCTTCCTCTACTTGCATTACATTTTCCTGTTGCGGTACACCAACCCCTTGAGCTCGCGGAAGACCAACCTCACCCAATCCTCGAAAGGCTGCAGTAAAGACCTAATCATTTGGGATTCTTCTGTTAGGCAATCTGCGGTGGTATTCCCTAACAGCTGCTAAGGCGCTTCTGTTGCAAAAGCCATACACGAAAATGACGTCTGCTATTTCTTTTGGTAAAATCACCCATTTTGAAAGACAATCGATCTTTTAAAAAACACAACAAAGACTTTCAAACAATTAACGACTGTTTATGAGAGCCATTGTCTTGATATTGTTTCAAAATTAAAATTGACTATCAAAATCAGACTACTTGATTTTAACAATTATTCAAATGTTTACTTTCCAACAATAGAATTTTTTTTTCATTAACACCCTGTATCTTTTTCAGGAAGTAATTTGGTACTAAGGTATATTAGGTTAATTGCTTTGTTTTGGCCTAAAGAAGCTTTGGTTAAAAAAAATTTACACCTAATTATGACTCACCCTGTATATACCTATACAGGGTGAGTCTGCTAAGAAGAATCAGCTGAATATCTCCGTTATCTGAAGCATTAAAATAATTCTGCTTGGGTAAACTGTAATAGACAACTCCCTCTATGTATAGGCACAGTCAAATTTTTTTTAGGCTTTTCCGACGAGATGTAATGAATTTTTTAGTTACCTCGAAAAAATTATTTTTTTTTAAATTAATACTTTGATGGCTGAATATTGTTTGCCATACTATTCTCTTTAATACTGTATTTTTAAAAAAGTGATTACTGAAACCGTTACTTAAAAAAATTCATAAAATAATTGTGTTATTAGTACCCTAGTTCACATAATTGCGATAATGACGTACAAATTTAAATGAAACAAAAACAAAAAATGCAATTTATTTAAATAAATTTAAAATCAAAGACGTATGGTTGCAGTGCATAATCGTTCTGTCATCTTGACAGTTGATCATAGTATCTGTTAAACTCGTGTTATACTTTTTCGTAGCTTATACAATCTTTGTTATTATTCTTGTTCCTAGTGATTTCTGAAGTTGTTTGTTGGTTTTTTTCATCCCAAAATGCTTAGTGTTCAAGATAAGATCGAACTGATCATAACCTTTGGTGAAAGTAATAGAAATATCAGGGAAACTTCAAGATTATTAATGCAGCGATTTCCTGGAAGAGGACAGGATTTCAGTTTCACAAATGTACGAAGAATTGTTACAACATTTCTTGATACAGGTAGTATCAGAACACTCCCTCGTGTAAGACATGCTGTATTTAGAGATCCGGAAGTTTTGGAGGCAACAATAGCTCAAGTTGATCAAAATCCACATATAAGTACCCGAGCTATTGCTTCTGTGCTAAATGTAAGCCAAAGTACAGTCGTTAGAACATTGAAACACGTAAAGTTTCACCCATTGAAATTAGTTCTTCATCAACAACTTGCAGGAAATGATTTTAATCGACGTACAGCATTTTGTCAGTTTATGATTGAAAACAGAAGACAATTTAATTGCAACAAAATTTTATTTACTGATGAAGCCTCATTTAAAAATAATGGGTATGTTAATCGTCATAATATGCACTATTGGAGCCCAGTAAATCCACATTGGGTTCGCCATGTCGAAAATCAGCGACAATGGTCAATTAATGTGTGGGGAGGGATAGTCGGAAATCACGTAATAGGACCTTACTTCCTCGAAGGTACCCTTACAGGTGCAAGATACCTTGAATTTCTTAGAACACAGTTAGATGATCTATTGGAAAATGTGCCTCTCAATGTAGTAGCTCAAATTGTATATCAGCACGATGGGGCACCTGCGCACTTCCATCGTGATGTTGTTCATTATTTAAATACCAACTTTAGAGGAAGATGGATTGGTCGTGGAGAAGGTGCTGTGATAAATTGGCCGCCCCGTTCACCCGATATTACGCCCTTAGACTACTTTCTATGGGGCTATGTCAAGGATTGTGTATACCAGGAGGCACCAACAACGCCCGAAAACATGCGCCAGAGAATTCGTGACGCCTTTGCTTCGATTACCCTGGATCAATTAAGAAATGTTAGAAGAAGTTTTAACCGTAGAATAAATCTTTGTTTAGAAGAGGAAGGGCATACATTTGAACATTTACTAAATTAAATACCTAAGTAGTTTTTGAAGTTTTCTGTAACATTTTTAATGAAAAACTAATTAATAAATAGTTATTTGATTTTTGGAGATACCTATTAGTACCTACTTATTTTATGGGTATGTCAGAAACAATCAAGGAATAAAATTTATTGCTTGCGAGTAAACTTTAAAGCACATTACCTTTTTACTTCGTTAAATCGCTATAAAAATTTAAAAAATTGAATACAATCCTCCTGACGTTTCCAAATTGTTGGAAAATTACAGGTTTCTTTGTTACCATATTTTTGTTTAATTTAACGTTGTACGTCATTATCGCAATTATGTGAACTAGGGTACTAATAACATAATTATTTTATGAATTTTTTTAAGTAACGGTTTCAGTAATCATTTTTTTAAAAATACAGTATTAAAGAGAATAGTATGGCAAACAATATTCAGCCATCAAAGTATTAATTTAAAAAAAATAATTTTTTCGAGGTAACTAAAAAATTCATTACATCTCGTCGGAAAAGCCTAAAAAAAATTTGACTGTGCCTATACATAGAGGGAGTTGTCTATTACAGTTTACCCAAGCAGAATTATTTTAATGCTTCAGATAACGGAGATATTCAGCTGATTCTTCTTAGCAGACTCACCCTGTATATTATCATATTTTTGGATAGGCTTCAGGCTACTTTCATACATATTGAATGCTGTTGAAAAGTTTCTTTTTTCCATTTAATGTTAAATGGAAATTATTATAATGTAGTAAATCCACAGTTAGTGGAGATGTCACTACTAAACCTTTTCGACTTCAAATTGAAACTAAACAATAATTTCAAATTGGATACAAACCATATCAAATTTACTAATGTTAAAATTAATAATTAAAGCTAAAAATTGTTATTTACTTAATTTTACTTCATATAGTCATACCCGCTTAAAGTTTAAGCATTTGAAATAAAATCTCTGGACACGTGCTACATTGGCAGTTGTGTTGGTGCATTATACCGCCTTTGATCCATGGTTTTAGATATTTCCAAAAACATTCTTACAGATGTACTTATAGTCCAGTCAAATTAGAAAAAATGAAAACATTAATCGGTAGAAAGCTGAATTTTGGTTTACATGCTTATTATGGCTTCCCATTGAACATACTAAAAGTCCCCGTCAAAATGTGTTGCGCTCGAGCCGCCATCTTGCAAAAAAGGTACACATCTTTAGTTTTTTGCCTGTGTCTAGGCAGCTATAACTGATACAAAAAAAAGTTCAGACAAAAAATATAGCTTATTAAATTGCCTATAAAAAAGCATATCAACATTTTTATTTATCTCCAATACTTTAGCTGTAATCCGACGTTGAATAGCAAAATTATTTACATTTTTGCACCCGATTTGCCTTTTTAGTTTCTGTACAATGTAAAACCGGTAAAATATATTTTTGGAAATGTATTCCCTGAAACTTCATAGAGCTATTAGAGGACATCTTTTAACTCAGTTGGCTCTTGCAAAAACGGTTTTCAAACATATTGATTTAGACATCGTAGAACGTGAGTCCGTCGAGAGTATATTACATGAATTCATTCACGATCCACCGACTGTGGAAACCGTTTGTGAAAATACTGTGCTTCAAAAGATCTGCGACAAAATAAAGACCCAGTTACAGGAGGTGGAAGAAAATGGTCCGACAGCGAAATTGTGGATGCAATACTTCTACATGGTTACGTTGGTGAAAAAATTCATACAAGCAGAAAGAGAAAGTAACTGGAGCGGTCACCTAAAAACAGTACAAAAAATGCTTCCATTCTTTCACGCGAGTGGCCACTTCCCATACGCCAAAGCATGTCACATGTATTTTCAAGATATGTTAATTCTACAGTCACACATGGATATCGACGAATACCGTAAATTCGTGGATGACGGCTACTTTACGATAAGAAGGACGGATAAATATTGGTCGGGAAGTTGGTCGGATATGGTGATTGAGCAAAATCTTATGCGGAGCATGAAGGTAGTCGGTGGTATTACAACTCGGGGATTCACTGATAGTGTTCTCTCTAAATGGATTTTAGCAATACCTGCTCTTCATCAAATATCTGCGAATCTTTGGAACAATAATCTGGCACAGCCTTTGTCAGCGGAGAGCAGCACGTCGATTCGAGGGAATCTCGAATAGAAAGAGATGACCGAGACGTTAAGCGACTTGAAAACTGGCTTGCCTGCAATGATCCATTTCAGACTGGCGAAAAAATCATGTCGATTAGCACAGGAGTAGTTGGGGATGATAAACTAAATTGCTAGTGAGAGATCTTTAAACCGACATCGTTATCACACCTTCAAAAAATTAGCATACAGGAGTAAGCCAAATTTAGCATTGTTACCGCCTACGCGCTACGGCAGCAGCCGCCAAGCAACACTCGTTTCGTGTATATCAGCACGTCCAGAAATGGCGTGGATGTGAAAAATCTCCCGAACTTTGGGGTTGGAAGAAAGTTCACGATTTCCTTGACCCTGTTCGGACAATGAAGGCTCCAGATTCCGTGCTCTCACTAATCTCATGCAATTGTATACACGGATGTACCTCATCTTGTGGATGCCGGAAAGGCGGACTAAAATGCACAGCGATTTGTGGACATTGCAACGGTATCGCGTGTTTTAATTCTAACAGAAATCTCGACATTGAAGACAATATTTCTATTGAGAGGGAGTTTTCTGAGGAACTAGTTAATGCACCTCAAAACCAACTTGAGTAGGACTTTGACGATGGAAACCCAGATGAACCACTTGCACCAGACCATTGGGCTTCAGACAATGCTACACCTAGTACGAGCAGCATGCAAAGATTTTAATTGGTATAGTTTGACCATCCAAATCTCGTTTTTTATATTTAAGGCTATCTATCAATTTTGTTTATCCCTATGCACTCTTCGTGGAAATGTAAAAACGAAATCAACTGGTCACTGTAAATTGATCAGGCACGTATTTTTGTTAAAATGTAGAATATTGAAATGCTTAAATTTATTCTCAAATTAATAAAATTATTGAAAACGGAAAACACAAACGGAAAACACAAACAGAAAACACAAACGGGAAACACAAACGGAAAACAGAAACAGATTAATTACAAAAAGGCGTTACTGGGATGGTATTACAATCGTTAATAATTTTGAATTATTTTAAACGTCACTTTTTGCAATTTTTAACCAATACATACCTGATAATTACCGTAGGGTTGTCTGATGCTTCATATACATTTCCACGAAGAGTGCATAGAGATAAACAAAATTGACAGATAGCCTTAAAAATAAAAAACGAGATTTGGATGGTCAAACTATAATAATAGACGAACTTTCACATATCTAAGAAATACTATGACAATTTTGAATGAATTTATTGATTTGTCAATTATTTATAATCTTTACAGGTCATGAAGCTGCAAAAACCATTTTTCAAGAGCTCACGAGACTTTCTTCAATATTCAACGTCGGATTACAGCTAAAACATTGGAGATAAATAAAAATGTTGATATGCTTTTTTATAGGCAATTTAATAAGCCATATTTTTTGTCTGAACTTTTTTTTGTATCAGTTATAGTTGCCGAGATACAGGCAAAAAACTAAAAAAGTTTACCTTTTTTCCAAGATGGCGGCTCGAGCGCAACAGATTTTGACGGGGACTTTTAGTATGTTCAATGGGAAACCGTAATAAGCATGTATACCAAAATTCAGCTTTCTACCGATTAATGTTTCTATTTGTCGAAAATTCGTCTAATTTTACTGGACTATATTCTATTTTGCAGTAAAGCTAGACCACGACCTTCTTGATTTCCGAGACTTGACGTAAGTCTCGGAAATGAAGAAGGTCGTGAGGTAGACTTTCCTCTTCTTCAATAACCTCTTTCATCATCCGCAATGAAGCAACATATGGATTTATATGAGATAAAAGAGCACCTAACTGCCCCATTATCGATGAAATGCAACCAGAATTTGCTGAATTACGTAACCTTTCTGTAGTTGCAAGTTCCGAATCTAATATATAAATTTGTCCGTATGATGGTGTATCTGCACCTTCATCGGGGTACAAGGGGCCAACCCTATGTTATATTTGACCGTATATTTTAAAGCAGTATTGTCCATTTCCTGGAGGTGCAACTGCTATTGTACATACTTCCTAAAATTGTTTGATCGAGGATCATCACTCGGAATTACAATCTCAGTTTAAACCACAGCGTGTCAGTTAAACTTCAGAATACACTGGGAAATTTTGGGGAAATTTTCAATGCCCGCAGTGCTAGTACACTATACCGAGTGTTAACCACCAAACCTGGCCATAGGAGCTATGCAGTATGCAATGCTATGCATGTTTCAAAAAAATATGAATTGCCTTGAAATATTTTTGTTTAATGTCATGTTGCCAGCTTATTTTTTTAATGAAATTGCGTTATAAGTCGTGCTGTAATTTGTGTTATAAACATGAACTATTCAATTGAAGAAAGGGTGTTCATGTTCAAACCTTTTATTCTGGAAATAGTCAAAAATGAAGCCCTCAAAATGATAATAAACAAAAATATTTCAAGGCAACTCATATATTGTTTGTGAAACATGCGTAAGTACTATGGCCAGGTTTGGTGGTTAACACTCGGTATACTACAGCTTAATACACACATGATTCAAATTTGAAAAACTTTTCTGGTGTGACGATTAAAAAAAACTATCGGCAGGTTATAATTTTAAGATAATTATTTTTTAATAGCTGGGTACCCGTGTGAAAATTTTTGGATAGGTTCCAGGCCGCTTTCTTACATATTGGATGGTGTCTTCTTGTTTCCATTTAATAATGTTAAATGCAAATTATTTTTAAAATGTTGTAAATGTAGTAACTATTCCTTTTCCATTTCAAAATGAGACTAAACAATTTTAAATTGGGAATAATTAATTCAGAATTGAAAATTTTATTAAGTACGTACTACTACTATCTGCTTCAGTAATCACTTTTTTTTATAAATAGAGCGTTAAAGAGAAAAATATGACAATCGATAATCATCAATAAAAGTATTGATTTGAAAATAGTACATTATAGGCCAAGGTAGAGAAGACAGTTTTCTCAACTGAGCATTATTATTTTCCGAGCTGCGAAGCAGCAAGGGAAATAAGTTGCGAGGTTGAGAGAACTCTTCTTTACCGTGGTCTATATACTATTTTTTTCACTACTAGAAATGTTATTCATTAGAATTTTGCAATTTACCATTTCCACATGATTTTTTAAATATTTAGTAGCCTGAAACTGTAGTTGTCAAATTAAAAAACAAAACCAAGAACATCTGATTTATAGAACGTTTATTTTATTATTTACCTAGGTAATTTTTCATTATCATTATTTACCTAGGTTGAGAAATATAACTTCTCATTAGAGAAAAGGAGTAAGTAATGGCGACTTCTCAGGTTAGTAGTGAAAAAAAATAATTTTTATCAAGAAAACTAAGAAATGTATTTCATCTCGTCAGAAAAGTCTAAAAAATGATATACAGTGAAGTCCATTTATTATGCAATATAGGCATGTTGCAAGTTAATTGGTGCATCCACAATATCATTGAAATATAGGCAACCCATTATACAGTTAGCTAGTTTTTTTTTATCTAACCATCTATGATCTAACCGAAATCAGCAACACATGAAAGTTTAACTGAGTTTAACCTCAAAATAAAACATTCCTGACAATTGAAAATTTAAATTCATCAGTAGGCAGGGGCAAGAGTGCTTAGCGGTGTATAATGGGTTGCCTATATTTCAATGATATTGTGGCCGCACCAATTAACTTGCAACATGCCTATATTGCATAATAAATGGACTTCACTGTAGGTTATACATAGATATTTGCAGATATTCCCAAAAATACAGGGTATTCTATGTTATGTAAGGATCATTTTCAAGCAAACTATTTCAAAATTTGCAGACAAAGATTCATCTATACAAAGAAAGTATCTGTATTAGTAAGTGCAAGCATAGTGCAAAGTAGGGGACCATCGCGTCGGGCGGTCAGAGTAGGTAATTTATCTTATTTGCAAAATATGTAGGTATCTCTACTATTTCTTTGAATCGAAAATGTATAGTATTGGTTGTTACTATTTAAATTATATTCAGAAGTTAAAAATCGTAAAACGCTAAGATATAGAAATGAAAAAAATATTATAGCTTGGTACTATTTTTAAACCTAATTTTTTTTTATATTTACTTTCTTTGTATCACTATCTGGTATTTTAATACATATTTATTTTTCGTTCTCTTTTGCGTAGGACTGCGTGTATTATTTCATAATGACAAATAACGATTTTCCAAATTCAGTTCAAAGTATATAAACTCAACAACAAACATATTTTTGGGATTATTCTTGTAGGTACATTGCACAATACATACTAACTCGTATTTTCACTTCATATACGTAATACATCATAGCATAATATACAGATTTTTTTCTTGTTTATACTTTGTACCTAATACACACCGTTTTTCAAATATTGTTCAAATGTCTATGACAAGATGTGTCAAAGTAAAGTGTCAAAACGTTGTTTGTGAGGTGTGTTACGCTTTTCCGTGCGTTCGTGTACTTTAATACGAACAAATTTATAGAAATGAAGAATAATCATTTCCGAGGCTTTAATAAGTAACTACAAGGAGCTAAAAATTCAAATTAGTAATACTTAAGTAATTACATTTTATGCAGTTATATTGGTATTATTAATATTAATAATCATTTTTTAAGTGGATTGTTGCGTTCAACACTTTGGTACTTGTTTCATTGAACGGAATTTTGCGCATTATATAGAGGTCGGATCGGATCGGATCGGATCGGATCGGATCGGATCGGATCGGATCGGATCGGATCGGATAGAACAACTACCGATTTATTGAAAATATCATTTATACAGACGAAGAAAAAATAGAAATGTGTACAAATTCATGTGTTACTGTTTTACCACGATTTCTTTTTTCACGTTGTGCCACACAGCCTGCACTTGCAAATTTTCTAGATGTTCTTGATATTGTAGACAAATCAGGAACTGATCTGTTAGGGTATTTTACACTAAAATGATTCTTATCGTTACCTAATGATAATTCGATAATCCGGACTGATACAGATTTACTATATATATTTTTTTCTTCTGTATAAATCATGTTTTCAATAAATCGTCAACAATAATTGCTATTGCCAAACACTTTGACAAGTAGTGACAATAAAAACATCCAGTAATGCATTATGACAACAGCCATGCTATGCGTTTTAAAAACTCCCTTTTGTTTTAATAAACTTAAACACTTTTCCCTTAATATCTCAAAAACGAATCAACCGATTTTAAAAAGCAAAACGTCAGAATGTAGGTAATCCAAAGGCCTTTCAAATGAGGTATCACATAACCCCCCTTGCCATTTAAAATTTTTGATGAGGAGGCTCTGGAGGGTGGGGGGATAAAACGTGTTATGTAACTTTTATGTAAAAATATGTCCCCCTCATTAATATTGTTGACGTGTCTCGGCGATTTCTTTAGAAAGCTTTGTGCACCGAGATATTGGGGGTGGATCGTTTTCAAATGATCACCCTGTATGTAACTGACCCAAACAATAAAGCTCAATATATCTCCGACTATCATTTAGGAAAAAATAACCATCGCGGAATTAAGGAAACCACAGAACACCTAAAACGTATGTACTTTTGGAAAGGAATTGATAAGGACATCCAAAATTTTATAAACAACTGTGATGTTTGTAAAAGAGAAAAATATAATCGTAATCCCTGTAAAGCACCACTACAGCTTACAGCTACCTCTAATAAACCTTTTCAATGCTTACATATTGATATTTTTCACATCAATAAAGCAAAATATTTGACAATCATTGACTCATTTAGTAAGTTCACTCAAGCATATTCCTTGAATTCGCATAATAAAATCGATTTAGTGAAAGCCCTTCTAACATTTTTTGCAAATTATGCTATCCCTAAGAAAATAATTGCAGATAATGAATTCGACAATATAATCTTCAAAGAATTTCTGAGTTTACATAAAATAGAACTACATATAACAACACCCCTACATCACGAATCAAACTCTTTAATTGAGCGAGTACACTCGACTTTAATCGAACACTTTAGGCTTCTAGAGACTACTCCAGAAAAAGATAGGATGATTTACTGTATTCTTGCATATAACAATTCTATACACTCGAATTTTAAGTTTACACCCATGGAAATCCTATTTGGACATACCGACAATCAAAACCCCTACGAACTTTGTACCGACACATTTTACGAAATGTATGTTAACGATCATAAACAGAGGATAACACTATTTTACAACAGTATAAAAACCAAACAAGAAGAAACAAAACAAAAACGCAATGAAAAAATTAATACCGAAAGATCAACCGTAACGTTTGAACTTAATCAAAAGGTATTTTTAAAAAATGACCGACGACGACGTGACAAAAAAAGTTCAAAATTTAAAGGACCATTCAAAATAATAAAAATATTAGCTAACAATAGTTACTTATTACAACACCCTCGAACCCCAAAAACGTTTAAAAGACATTTTAATGAACTACTGATTGTTGCAGGACACTCACCATCCTCAGCTTTATCTTATACCTACCTATAACACTATCCTATTCAATGCCTTAGAATCAATACCAATTGAATACGATCATTGCACATCAGTTGACATAAATAATTATTTCTGGTAAACAAACAATAAACCATGTTAACCCCTGTTAACCATATTGACAATTTACATTCTTAATAATATGTCCATTACGTCTATTTTAATCGTAACAATTATTGTATTTTTAATTATAAGCCTTGTAATATATTGTTGCATAGCCACATCTAAGCACTATAAGACGTATCAATCGTTAAGATGGCAATTAAGATAAAACCTATGACACACGCCCCCAACTTCAGGTATAAAAGCAACCCCATTTTCAAAAACCTCAGTTCAGTTCGAATAACCATCCCTCCGGTTCACCCAATTGTGTAACGTGAATAATTAAATAAAGAAATTAGATTGTATCTTTGATTTTTATTTAATAAAGAGATTGAACTCTAGTGAACGTTAATAGTTGTGTGGCAGTCAAACCTGCACTCGTCTTAAAAGTTCAAAGTCAAACCTGCACTTTTAAGTTGAGATTCAACAATTAGACATCACTACAAAGGAAGTACGGAGCCTCCCCCATTAATCAAAGCTGCCCTGGTGTCAGAAGAAATCGAATTGTTGGATTATCAACCAGGTATCCAACAATATATATATTGTAAGAGACTCTCTTTGAAAGATAAATGTATTCAATATATTTACAAAAAATCAAAAGATTTTCCTCTTGAATTAATAGAAGCACAAATTTAAACTATTTTAAACATCAAAATACCTTAAATTTATCTTAAAAAGGGAGGAGTTATGTATCACGTGTACCTACACATAATGCATTTATGTGTATTTAATCACATATACAGGGTGTCTCTAAACCTAGTACCATAAATTTACCAGCCGCTTCCTGGCGCAAAAATAAGTCGAAAATGTCTATAAAAATTTTGTCCTAAACCGCAGCATAAGGAACCTACACGTCTTCGAAAATGGTGTTGAAAAAACGGAAAACAATTGCATTTTAAAAACGGCTTGAGATAAAAAATCGAGATTTTGCATGCAGCCTAACCTATTGAAGGTATAAATTTTCTACTAATTTTTTTTTGAAAATTAACCAGGGGCGGCGCGAATGGGGGTTATCACCTTCTTCTTGTAACCCGCTTTTCTTAACCTTTTGTTTTTTTCCATTTTAGTTTAGAGATTTGTGTTCCCTGTTGCCTAATTAACAAAAAAGGTACTCTTGCTTCAACTCGCCTGGACTAACCATTTCCTATAAAATGCAGGTTTTCTGTTTAGCCGAAATCAATTTAGAATGCTGGATTTGTATGTAAATTAATTTTTTCTACTAGCGTGCGGAAAAACGCATTTTCCGCACATTTTTTAGTGCGGAAAATCCACTTTTCCGCACCGTGCGGCAAAGGATTTTTCCGCACTAGTTTTTCTACTAGCGTGCGGAAAAACGCATTTTCCGCACGCTAGTAGAAAAACTATTGTTCCTAACACGTGCAGAAACCTATTTTTCTGCACTTGTTAGGAAAATAGCTATATTGAAAAATAAATTAAAATAAAAATAGTTACAGTAAGTGTTCGTACTGTTTATACCTTCAATAGGTTAGGCTGCATGCAAAATCTCGATTTTTTTTATCTCAAACCGTTTTTAAAATGCAATATTGTTTTCCGTTTTTCAACACCATTTTCAAAGACGTGTAGCTTCCTTATGCTGCGGTTTAGAACAAAATTTTTATAGACAATTTCGACTTATTTTTGCGTTAGGAAGCGGCTGGTAAATTTATGGTACTGGGTTTAGAGACACCCTGTATAAATATATATTCAAATAATACATTATTCTGTATACTTTAGATTTTGATAATAAGCTTTATATAAGATGTAAAATATTGGAAATAAATCAGTCTTAGTAATTCTACAGTTGATTACTTATTCTCCGTTCGTGCCTACCCACGAATGAAAACTAGCACACCATTTAACTTGCAATATGCTATATTGCACAATAAATGGACTTCACTATAACCGAAACTGTTAGATTTTTTTTAATTAATTTCGATCGTACTACGTGAGCTATAAATTTTTAAACGTTATTTTAAAAACTTACCAAATTTCGAGCAATGCCTGCAATTGCACCCAACAGATTATCAACAGGAGCAACAGGAGGGCGTCTTTAGGGAATTTTTGTATAATGTTGTTCTACATCCGCAGCTGGATCGTTTTTAAGCTTTGTAGGATTAGCATCAAGACCCATTTCTTTCTTGGCCTCTTCGGCACCCTTCAAAACCGCTTCTTTGCGTAAATTATTTGTGTTGCTGAACAAGGGACATCTATTGAAGGAAAGAAAACAATCTTGTTAAAAAAATCATGTCTCGTCCACAGGAAAAAAAAAATCTGGGCGAACGAAAAATTGATTTCGAATCCAAGGTAAAAAAAAGTTGCACTTACAAAAATGATACTGGTCTCCTCCATCTCCGTTAAAATGTTTGTAGCTTTTAACGGGTTTTCCGCAAACGTAGCACATGAAGGCATCACAAGGGCAAGTCATTAAATTGCACCCTTCCGTTTTGATGAATTTCTTATTACATTTGTAACAGGTTCTATAAAAAAAATAATAAACGTTAATGATAATAATAATAATACAGAAAAAAAGGACAAAATGGCAAAATACAATACAATACAACATACCCCAACTTAATTTCTAGGCCCTGAGATTTGTCAAACTTAAAGAAGTCATTTTGTTCATTTGTAACTTTTTTAATACAAAATTTAATGCAAAAGCAAAATCTCGCGCACCGTATTAATTTTTTGACGTTTCTCGAATAACATCAAAAACAATTGCTGCCTTTGGTATAGGTACAATGTCATGGCTGATCAGATGAAGTTTAAAAAAAAAATGTTTCTGGTAATTATAATAGTCCAGTCAAATGGTGCTCAAAAACTGCGTTTAAAGGAAAGTTTTGGTGTAGTTTTGATATTTGTTTCCTATATGTTTTTTGGGTCGCTGAATGCGAATATCAGATTTGCCAACAAAAATTTTGACCGGAAATGCGTTTGTTTAGCAAAAAGCGTATAAAAAACGAATTGTTTTTTAGTTTTTATAAAATATTTCGAAATGTATCCATTTTTGGTAAATATTGATCCTATACAAAATGAAAGCGGATAAAATTCTCTACATTTTATGTATTTGAGGTTTTTTTCTCCGTTCAACGGTTTAGCGCCGCGACATTAGGTTTTAGACGCAATAAACGGAAATTATCCCAGTTTATTTCAAAGTAATTAAAAACTATCCATTTTTAATAACTGAAAATTATATATGAAAGGAATATTCATATAGAAGTAAATAAATAAATAAACGAAATTAAATAGTAAAAACCCATAGCACATCTTCGAACACTGTACTTCATCTTCACCGACGCATCCTTTTCTGTAAAGGTCCCAGCTGCTGATGGTGGTAGTGCAGCAATGTTTGCCTTGTATTTGAAGGCAGATTTTATGTAGCAAACATACCTCAAATGTTTAGAGAAGGTACGTTCTTTCCGCTGTAGCCGTATAGTGAAACAGGAAAACGTTCACCAGCGTCAGCAACCATCTCCTGAGTAGCGTTTGAGTTTTTGTATATTTTTATTGTGTCGGCGAGATTAGGGGTCATGGTCAGAGTATGAATGAACTTCAGCTTCCATTGATCGAACAATGCTGACGTTGTATCGCAACTTCTTATGGCGTGTAAGAAAAGAATGTTATCAGCAATTATTGTTTCTCTTACAGCATCGATCGGGGAGAATGTAGTTGGAGAAACTTTGTTTTTCCCACGTTTCAAAAAGAATAGATTTTCATGTTTGCAGCGACCTATCAGAATTACCAAGAGATCCACATCCTCACCAACTACAATCACGGTCTCATTTGTTGGAGCCAAGGGCAATGCTGTGATCACTATCAGGGAGTCAGCATCTTCTTTCGCTTGCTTGCAAGTCATTCCTGCTGATGAGAACTTCTTAGCGAGCATTGATATTAACCGACTTTTGTTTTTCGGGTTAGCAAAGAAAATTTCTTTGGACGTCGGCGTCGTTGGTATCATGGTGTCGTCAAACAATATGTCAGCTGAACAAAGTTTTCTTGTTCTTTTCATACGCTCTGCACTTTTTGCACCACCTTCTTCGCCATCAGGGTACCTACCCATCAAAAACAACTACTGAGTACTGACGTATATATAATATTTTTGTATAAATTTAATTTTTCTTTGGCAATTTTTGTCATAAGGAAACATTCAAACCAAATTACGTACCTATGTGAATTGCGGAATGCTGGGTATCAAATCCCCACGGGAGCCAAAATCTTGAAAGTAATTTGGTTTGAACGTTTTCTTATGAAGAAAATAAACAAAGTAAAACTAGATTTATAGAAATTATTTATATGTCAAAACAGATGTGGATTTTAAATGACATATACCCGCCTCAACAGTATAGAAGTTAAGTTGTTGTACAGTCGGGAATGCACGTTAATAGTGTACTAACACTAGTGCACACTGCTCTGGTTCAGTGTAACTGCACTTTAATGTTAACTGAATTCCTCATAAGAAATTTGATTTACAGACACTCGTGATTTAAAGAAAGGAGCTCCTTTTTTAAGAAGCAGTTCTTAATGAAGAGGGGGGGGGCTCAGGTAGCCAACAAGATGAACCCCAACAGTTAGCACCGCGCGGGAAGAACGAAAAATGTTACATGCTGGAAGCCAAGTGATATAAAATTTTACGCTCTATAATCTCAATTGATGACACTCCTGTGGATACACCCTTGATCGGAGAAAAAACCTTAAATACATAAAATGTAGCAAATTTTATCCTCTTTCATTTCATATAGGATCAATATTTACAAAAAATGGATACATTTCGAAATATTTTATAAAAACTAAAAAACAATCCATTTTTTATACGCTTTTTGCAAAAAAAAACGTATTTCCGGTCAAAATTTTTGTTGGCAAACCTGATATTCGCATTCAGCGACCCAAAAAACTTATAGGAACCAAATATCAAAACTACACCAAAACTGTCCCCTATTTTCTACCATTTGACTAGACTATAAATTTTTACAAAAATTGTTGTTATTTAGTAATAGTCGTGGACAAGTATTTAACTCGCATGTTATTGGCTATTATTCACTCCGGTTATTTACGAAACGAGCCGCAAGGGTAACCGTCGTGAATAATAGCCATCGCTAACATGCTCGTTGAATAATATACTATTAGTTAAATATTGTTACCTTAAATAATCCTTTAGTTTCGGATAAGTGGGGTTTTCTATCGCGTTTGCTATAAAAACTTTCATTTCCTCCGGTTTATCCATGAACCAGTCGCATTGAATTTGAAGGTAACTAGGATCCGCATCTGGAAGGATTTCCTTAAGGTTAGCTAATTGTTCTACAGAATCCATTGTGTGTATAGGGCTTGGAGCCTTTTGGATCTTTGGATAATCATCTGGAAACGCGAGGAACAATCAAAACAATATAAAAATAATTCAATCCAAATAACATACTTTATTATTAATATTAATAATCATTTTTTAAGTGGATTGCTGCGTTCAACACTTTGGTATATACTTGTTTCATTGAACGGAATTTTGGGCATTATATAGAGGTCGGATCGGATCGGATCGGATAGAACAACTACCGATTTATTGAAAATATCATTTATACAGACGAAGAAAAAATAGAAATGTGTACAAATTCATGTGTTACTGTTTTACCACGATTTCTTTTTTCACGTTGTGCCACACAGCCTGCACTTGCAAATTTTCTAGATGTTCTTGATATTGTAGACAAATCAGGAACTGATCTGTTAGGGTATTTTACACTAAAATGATTCTTATCGTTACCTAATAATAATCCGATAATCCGGAGTGATACAGATTTATATATTTTTTTTTCGTCTGTATAAATCATGTTTTCAATAAATCGTTAGTTTTAAATCTTGTTCTTTATTAAAAACGAAAAAAAAAACACTGTGTAATTTAACAACCAACAATTAAAATCAGTAAACAGGGGGCAAAAGTGATAGCAGTGTCTATAATGGGTTGCCTACATTCCATTACTAAAGTGAGCGCACCATTTAACTAGCAATATGCTATATTGCACAATAAATGGACTTCAGTATAACGGAAACTGTTAGATTTTTTTAATTAATTTCGATCGTACTACGTGAGCTATAAATTTTTAAACGTTATTTTAAAAACTTACCAAATTTCGAGCAATGCCTGCAATTGCACCCATCAAATTGTCAACAGGAGCAACAGGAGGGCGTCTTTAGGGAATTTTTGTATAATGTTGTTCAACATCAGCAGCTGGATCATTTTTAAACTTTGTAGGATTAGCATCAAGACCCATTTCTTTCTTGGCCTCTTCGGCACCCTTCAAAACCGCTTCTTTGTGTAAATTATTTGTGTTGCTGAACAAGGAACATCTATTGAAGGAAAGAAAACAATCTTGTTAAAAAAATCATGTCTCGTCCACAGGAAAAAAAAATCTGGGCGAACGAAAAATAGATTTCGAATCCAAGGTAAAAAAAAGTTGCACTTACAAAAATAATACTGGTCTCCTCCATCTCCGTTAAAATGTTTGTAGCCTTTAACGGGTTTTCCGCAAACGTAGCACATCAAGGCATCACAAGGGCAAGTCATTAAATTGCACCCTTCCGTTTTGATGAATTTCTTATTACATTTGTAACAGGTTCTATAAAAAAAATAATAAACGTTAATGATAATAATAATAATACAGAAAAAAAGGACAAAATGTCAAAATACAATACAATACAACATACCCCAACTTAGTTTCGAGGCCCTGAGATTTGTCAAACTTAAAGAAGTCATTTTGTTCATTTTTAACTTTTTTAATACAAAATACTTGCAAAAGCAAAATCTCGCGCACCGTATTAATTTTTTGACGTTTCTCGAATAACATCAAAAACAATTGCTGCCTTTGATATAGGTAGAATGTCATGGCTGATTAGATGAAGTTTTTAAAAAAAATGTTTCTGGTATAGTTTGACCATCCAAATCTCGTTTTTTATTTTTAAGGCTATCTGTCAATTTTGTTTATCTCTATGCACTCTTCGTGGAAATGTATATGAAGCATCAGACAACCCTACGGTAATTATCAGGTATGTATTGGTTAAAAATTGCAAAAAGTGACGTTTAAAATAATTCAAAATTATTAACGATTGTAATACATCCCAGTAACGCCTTTTTGTAATTAATCTGTTTCTGTTTTCCGTTTGTGTTTCCCGTTTGTGTTTTCTGTTTCTGTTTTCCGTTTGTGATAGCTTAAATGATACTGACGATACTAATTGAATTTATTCGTGTTTGTTTATTCTTAAATTTTGTTCTTAGAATTCATTGGTTATATTTATTGATTAAAAATTGTTGTATAAAATATTTGAGTGAGTATATTAATGTACTAATAATTATTAAAAATATGCATTTGTGTTTTCTTATGAATAAATTTAAGCATTTCAATATTCTACATTTTAACAAAATGTAATGTAATACGTGCCTGATCAATTTACAGTGACCAGTTGATTTCGTTTTTACATTTCCACGAAGAGTGCATAGGGATAAACAAAATTGACAGATAGCCTTAAAAATATAAAACGAGATTTGGATGGTCAAACTATAAGTATAAATTTTTTCAAAAATTGTTGTTATTTAGTAATAATAATAATAATAATAGTAATAATAGTCGTGGACAAAGTATAGTATTTAACTCGCATGTTATTGGCTATTATTCATATCCTAACATGCTCGTTGAATAATATACTATTAGTTAAATATTGTTACCTTAAATAATCCTTTAGTTTCGGATAAGTGGGGTTTTCTATCGCGTTTGCTATAAAAACTTTCATTTCCTCCGGTTTATCCATGAACCAGTCGCATTGAATTTGAAGGTAACTAGGATCCGCATCTGGAAGGATTTCCTTGAGGATAGCTAATTGTTCTACAGAATCCATTGTGTGTATAGGGCTTGGAGCTTTTTGGATCTTTGGAGAATCATCTGGAAACGCGAGGAACAATCAAAACAATATAAAAATAATTCAATCCAAATAACATACTTTCCAAAATTTGCGAAATAAGATCATCTAAGACACCAGGATTGTTCTTCTTTCCTTCACAAATTTTTATTATGTACTGCGGACAAGCTTCAGGAAATATTTCCATGAGAGGATAAATTAAACTATCATCCGGTTCTTGCACTTCCGCATCCCCTTCGTTATCTTTAATAGGAGGCAGTGGTGCATTCCCGAAATGGGTTGCACTTAAATTATCAAAAGTGTTTTGTATGGGAGTTTGTGGATTTTCAGGCACGGGCAACATTGGATTTGGGTTCATTCGTAAGTTCAGTGGATGTTCCTGAAATTCTCTTGGCGCAACTGATTGTGGTAGTCTTGAGAGCATCCTGTAAAACAAAAAATGTGTTGAATACCAAGACACACAGACTGTGTTGGGTCAGTTTTGGACCACGAATGATCTCGGAGTTCTTTTTTGGGACTTGGCTTCTTCTTGAACAGAATTTGATATGATCCTCATCCCCTAAATCGGGAAGGTCCATCACCGACAAAGGGGTCATAAGAAACTCGTTAAATCACCTTTTAGCAGGTTGCACCCTTATCTCGTTTTTTTTAGGAAAAAAATGTTTACTCACTTCGTTTCTTTCTTTTCTTCTTCAGGAAAACGCTGCATGATAATCGTGGGAATTACTTTCTCAGCTATAAGGTAAAAAATGATTACCTATAAATATACGATCTCGAAGATTTAAAACATTTTTTTATACAACTGTCATTAAAAATGACACTTTCAGTTAAAGTTACCCGGGTTAGAAATTCAATTTTATAAAGTAGCATGTTAAAAATACTTTTAACACTAGTAGAAAAAAGATTTTTAACACTAGTGAAATTTGTTTATAATTTATTTAGTAACATACCCGTTAGAATTAGAACAATTACAGATATTAATTCCTTTATCATCGAAAAATTAGACCATAATGTTGGCGACTTCCACAACTTGGACTTTTCCAACAAATTCGATTTCATCACAATCCATTTTCACTATTGCAGAATCAATACGAATTGTTTTAAAAAAACGCGTACAAAACGTTTTCTGACGTTTCTAATAATAAACAATTTTCAACTACATCACGACATAGCTGATTTTTGAGAAACAATTTAAAATAAAAATTATCACGACAGATCTGATTTTTGTGAAACAATTTAAAATAAAAATTATCACGACAGATCTGATTTTTGTGAAACATTTTAAAACTAGCTGGGTACCCGCAGCACATGCCGCGTTTACAGTAGGGTCGTATAAAACGAATTTAATATCTATCGTAGCAGATAGTTTTAAAAACAGTAAAATTTCCAAAAGATGTATTTATAATTTGTAATATACACGGTGAGTCATAATTAGGTGTAAAAAATTTAACCAAAGCTTCTTTAGGCCAAAACAAAGCAATTAACCTAATACAACCTAGTACCAAAATGCTTCCTGAAAAAGATACAGGGTGTGTTAATGAAAAAATTTTTATTTATCTGATTAATTTGAAAATACATCAAAATAAATACAAAATTAACAAAACAATGATTGAATAAGAGAAAACTATAGCAAATGTTCAAAATGGCCCCTCCAGCTTCAATACAAGAATATTATAGTTTTGACGAATTTCATTAGGAGCCTCGAAAGTTGTTTGCTGTAACTGTTCCCTCGTGTTAATTGCCTCACGGTAAACCAGCTGTTTTAAAACCCCCCATAAAAATAAATCCAGCGGATTTAAGTCAGGGCTCCTTGGCGGCCATCTCACAAGACCAAATCGGCCGATCCAGCTACCATTGAAATAGTCATTTAACCATTCCGTAGGTTTCTGCCATTGTGAGGAGGTGCACCGTCTTGTTGGAAGAACATCTGTTGCCTAATGTTTAACGGGATGTCTTCAAATATATCATCCAGCTGGTATTCAAGAAAGTTGATAACCATTCGCATTGAACCGATTATCGAATTATTGTAACTCCAGTAAAGAACCATTGCAGATTCCTCCCCTTACATTGACAGGAAATCGTTGCTGGAACCTTCTACTCCTTACATGGGGGTTGTCTAATGAATAATGGTGCAGGTTTCGAAAGTTTGTAATCCCGTCACTGGTAAAATTCGCTTCATCGGTAAATAAAATTGGGATCGTTATTTATCCTTCCAAGAAGCCACCGACAAAAAACTACACGTAGCTCGGCATCCGCAGGATGAAGAGCTTGAACACTCATATAATGATAAGAGTGTAATTGCTCCCTAAGCAGAGTTCGTGAAACAAAACTTTGTGAAAGTCCTAACCGCGCAGAATTTCGGCGAGTACTTGTAGTAGGATTGTCTAAAACCAAACCAATCACAGCTTCCTCTACTTGCATTACATTTTCCTGTTGCGGTACACCAACCCCTTGAGCTCGCGGAAGACCATCAACCTCACCCAATCCTCGAAAGGCTGCAGTAAAGACCTAATCATTTGGGATTCTTCTGTTAGGCAATCTGCGGTGGTATTCCCTAACAGCTGCTAAGGCGTTTCTGTTGCAAAAGCCATACACGAAAATGACGTCTGCTATTTCTTTTGGTAAAATCACCCATTTTGAAAGACAATCGATCTTTTAAAAAACACAACAAAGACTTTCAAACAATTAACGACTGTTTATGAGAGCCATTGTCTTGATATTGTTTCAAAATTAAAATTGACTATCAAAATCAGACTACTTGATTTTAACAATTATTCAAATGTTTACTTTCCAACAATAGAATTTTTTTTTTCATTAACACCCTGTATCTTTTTCAGGAAGTAATTTGGTACTAAGGTATATTAGGTTAATTGCTTTGTTTTGGCCTAAAGAAGCTTTGGTTAAAAAAAATTTACACCTAATTATGACTCACCCTGTATATACCTATATATTATCATATTTTTGGATAGGCTTCAGGCTACTTTCATACATATTGAATGCTGTTGAAAAGTTTCTTTTTTCCATTTAATGTTAAATGGAAATTATTATAATGTAGTAAATCCACAGTTAGTGGAGATGTCACTACTAAACCTTTTCGACTTCAAATTGAAACTAAACAATAATTTCAAATTGGATACAAACCATATCAAATTTACTAATGTTAAAATTAATAATTAAAGCTAAAAATTGTTATTTACTTAATTTTACTTCATATAGTCATACCCGCTTAAAGTTTAAGCATTTGAAATAAAATCTCTGGACACGTGCTACATTGGCAGTTGTGTTGGTGCATTATACCGCCTTTGATCCATGGTTTTAGATATTTCCAAAAACATTCTTACAGATGTACTTATAGTCCAGTCAAATTAGAAAAAATGAAAACATTAATCGGTAGAAAGCTGAATTTTGGTTTACATGCTTATTATGGCTTCCCATTGAACATACTAAAAGTCCCCGTCAAAATGTGTTGCGCTCGAGCCGCCATCTTGCAAAAAAGGTACACATCTTTAGTTTTTTGCCTGTGTCTAGGCAGCTATAACTGATACAAAAAAAAGTTCAGACAAAAAATATAGCTTATTAAATTGCCTATAAAAAAGCATATCAACATTTTTATTTATCTCCAATACTTTAGCTGTAATCCGACGTTGAATAGCAAAATTATTTACATTTTTGCACCCGATTTGCCTTTTTAGTTTCTGTACAATGTAAAACCGGTAAAATATATTTTTGGAAATGTATTCCCTGAAACTTCATAGAGCTATTAGAGGACATCTTTTAACTCAGTTGGCTCTTGCAAAAACGGTTTTCAAACATATTGATTTAGACATCGTAGAACGTGAGTCCGTCGAGAGTATATTACATGAATTCATTCACGATCCACCGACTGTGGAAACCGTTTGTGAAAATACTGTGCTTCAAAAGATCTGCGACAAAATAAAGACCCAGTTACAGGAGGTGGAAGAAAATGGTCCGACAGCGAAATTGTGGATGCAATACTTCTACATGGTTACGTTGGTGAAAAAATTCATACAAGCAGAAAGAGAAAGTAACTGGAGCGGTCACCTAAAAACAGTACAAAAAATGCTTCCATTCTTTCACGCGAGTGGCCACTTCCCATACGCCAAAGCATGTCACATGTATTTTCAAGATATGTTAATTCTACAGTCACACATGGATATCGACGAATACCGTAAATTCGTGGATGACGGCTACTTTACGATAAGAAGGACGGATAAATATTGGTCGGGAAGTTGGTCGGATATGGTGATTGAGCAAAATCTTATGCGGAGCATGAAGGTAGTCGGTGGTATTACAACTCGGGGATTCACTGATAGTGTTCTCTCTAAATGGATTTTAGCAATACCTGCTCTTCATCAAATATCTGCGAATCTTTGGAACAATAATCTGGCACAGCCTTTGTCAGCGGAGAGCAGCACGTCGATTCGAGGGAATCTCGAATAGAAAGAGATGACCGAGACGTTAAGCGACTTGAAAACTGGCTTGCCTGCAATGATCCATTTCAGACTGGCGAAAAAATCATGTCGATTAGCACAGGAGTAGTTGGGGATGATAAACTAAATTGCTAGTGAGAGATCTTTAAACCGACATCGTTATCACACCTTCAAAAAATTAGCGTACAGGAGTAAGCCAAATTTAGCATTGTTACCGCCTACGCGCTACGGCAGCAGCCGCCAAGCAACACTCGTTTCGTGTATATCAGCACGTCCAGAAATGGCGTGGATGTGAAAAATCTCCCGAACTTTGGGGTTGGAAGAAAGTTCACGATTTCCTTGACCCTGTTCGGACAATGAAGGCTCCAGATTCCGTGCTCTCACTAATCTCATGCAATTGTATACACGGATGTACCTCATCTTGTGGATGCCGGAAAGGCGGACTAAAATGCACAGCGATTTGTGGACATTGCAACGGTATCGCGTGTTTTAATTCTAACAGAAATCTCGACATTGAAGACAATATTTCTATTGAGAGGGAGTTTTCTGAGGAACTAGTTAATGCACCTCAAAACCAACTTGAGTAGGACTTTGACGATGGAAACCCAGATGAACCACTTGCACCAGACCATTGGGCTTCAGACAATGCTACACCTAGTACGAGCAGCATGCAAAGATTTTAATTGGTAATAATAGACGAACTTTCACATATCTAAGAAATACTATGACAATTTTGAATGAATTTATTGATTTGTCAATTATTTATAATCTTTACAGGTCATGAAGCTGCAAAAACCATTTTTCAAGAGCTCACGAGACTTTCTTCAATATTCAACGTCGGATTACAGCTAAAGCATTGGAGATAAATAAAAATGTTGATATGCTTTTTTATAGGCAATTTAATAAGCCATATTTTTTGTCTGAACTTTTTTTTGTATCAGTTATAGTTGCCGAGATACAGGCAAAAAACTAAAAAAGTTTACCTTTTTTCCAAGATGGCGGCTCGAGCGCAACAGATTTTGACGGGGACTTTTAGTATGTTCAATGGGAAACCGTAATAAGCATGTATACCAAAATTCAGCTTTCTACCGATTAATGTTTCTATTTGTCGAAAATTCGTCTAATTTTACTGGACTATATTCTATTTTGCAGTAAAGCTAGACCACGACCTTCTTGATTTCCGAGACTTGACGTAAGTCTCGGAAATGAAGAAGGTCGTGAGGTAGACTTTCCTCTTCTTCAATAACCTCTTTCATCATCCGCAATGAAGCAACATATGGATTTATATGAGATAAAAGAGCACCTAACTGCCCCATTATCGATGAAATGCAACCAGAATTTGCTGAATTACGTAACCTTTCTGTAGTTGCAAGTTCCGAATCTAATATATAAATTTGTCCGTATGATGGTGTATCTGCACCTTCATCGGGGTACAAGGGGCCAACCCTATGTTATATTTGACCGTATATTTTAAAGCAGTATTGGCCATTTCCTGGAGGTGCAACTGCTATTGTACATACTTCCTAAAATTGTTTGATCGAGGATCATCACTCGGAATTACAATCTCAGTTTAAACCACAGCGTGTCAGTTAAACTTCAGAATACACTGGGAAATTTTGGGGAAATTTTCAATGCCCGCAGTGCTAGTACACTATACCGAGTGTTAACCACCAAACCTGGCCATAGGAGCTATGCAGTATGCAATGCTATGCATGTTTCAAAAAAATATGAATTGCCTTGAAATATTTTTGTTTAATGCCATGTTGCCAGCTTATTTTTTTAATGAAATTGCGTTATAAGTCGTGCTGTAATTTGTGTTATAAACATGAACTATTCAATTGAAGAAAGGGTGTTCATGTTCAAACCTTTTATTCTGGAAATAGTCAAAAATGAAGCCCTCAAAATGATAATAAACAAAAATATTTCAAGGCAACTCATATATTGTTTGTGAAACATGCGTAAGTACTATGGCCAGGTTTGGTGGTTAACACTCGGTATACTACAGCTTAATACACACATGATTCAAATTTGAAAAACTTTTCTGGTGTGACGATTAAAAAAAACTATCGGCAGGTTATAATTTTAAGATAATTATTTTTTAATAGCTGGGTACCCGTGTGAAAATTTTTGGATAGGTTCCAGGCCGCTTTCTTACATATTGGATGGTGTCTTCTTGTTTCCATTTAATAATGTTAAATGCAAATTATTTTTAAAATGTTGTAAATGTAGTAACTATTCCTTTTCCATTTCAAAATGAGACTAAACAATTTTAAATTGGGAATAATTAATTCAGAATTGAAAATTTTATTAAGTACGTACTACTACTATCTGCTTCAGTAATCACTTTTTTTTATAAATAGAGCGTTAAAGAGAAAAATATGACAATCGATAATCATCAATAAAAGTATTGATTTGAAAATAGTACATTATAGGCCAAGGTAGAGAAGACAGTTTTCTCAACTGAGCATTATTATTTTCCGAGCTGCGAAGCAGCAAGGGAAATAAGTTGCGAGGTTGAGAGAACTCTTCTTTACCGTGGTCTATATACTATTTTTTTCACTACTAGAAATGTTATTCATTAGAATTTTGCAATTTACCATTTCCACATGATTTTTTAAATATTTAGTAGCCTGAAACTGGAGTTGTCAAATTAAAAAACAAAACCAAGAACATCTGATTTATAGAACGTTTATTTTATTATTTACCTAGGTAATTTTTCATTATCATTATTTACCTAGGTTGAGAAATATAACTTCTCATTAGAGAAAAGGAGTAAGTAATGGCGACTTCTCAGGTTAGTAGTGAAAAAAAATAATTTTTATCAAGAAAACTAAGAAATGTATTTCATCTCGTCAGAAAAGTCTAAAAAATGATATACAGTGAAGTCCATTTATTATGCAATATAGGCATGTTGCAAGTTAATTGGTGCATCCACAATATCATTGAAATATAGGCAACCCATTATACAGTTAGCTAGTTTTTTTTTATCTAACCATCTATGATCTAACCAAAATCAGCAACACATGAAAGTTTAACTGAGTTTAACCTCAAAATAAAACATTCCTGACAATTGAAAATTTAAATTCATCAGTAGGCAGGGGCAAGAGTGCTTAGCGGTGTATAATGGGTTGCCTATATTTCAATGATATTGTGGCCGCACCAATTAACTTGCAACATGCCTATATTGCATAATAAATGGACTTCACTGTAGGTTATACATAGATATTTGCAGATATTCCCAAAAATACAGGGTATTCTATGTTATGTAAGGATCATTTTCAAGCAAACTATTTCAAAATTTGCAGACAAAGATTCATCTATACAAAGAAAGTATCTGTATTAGTAAGTGCAAGCATAGTGCAAAGTAGGGGACCAACGCGTCGGGCGGTCAGAGTAGGTAATTTATCTTATTTGCAAAATATGTAGGTATCTCTACTATTTCTTTGAATCGAAAATGTATAGTATTGGTTGTTACGATTTAAATTATATTCAGAAGTTAAAAATCGTAAAACGCTAAGATATAGAAATGAAAAAAATATTATAGCTTGGTACTATTTTTAAACCTAATTTTTTTTTATACTTACTTTCTTTGTATCACTATCTGGTATTTTAATACATATTTATTTTTCGTTCTCTTTTGCGTAGGACTGCGTGTATTATTTCATAATGACAAATAACGATTTTCCAAATTCAGTTCAAAGTATATAAACTCAACAACAAACATATTTTTGGGATTATTCTTGTAGGTACATTGCACAATACATACTAACTCGTATTTTCACTTCATATACGTAATACATCATAGCCTAATATACAGATTTTTTTCTTGTTTATACTTTGTAATACACAACGTTTTTCAAATACTGTTCAAATGTCTATGACAAGATGTGTCAAAGTAAAGTGTCAAAACGTTGTTTGTGAGGTGTGTTACGCTTTTCCGTGCGTTCGTGTACTTTAATACGAACAAATTTATAGAAATGAAGAATAATCATTTCCGAGGCTTTAATAAGTAACTACAAGGAGCTAAAAATTCAAATTAGTAATACTTAAGTAATTACATTTTATGCAGTTATATTGGTATTATTAATATTAATAATCATTTTTTAAGTGGATTGTTGCGTTCAACACTTTGGTACTTGTTTCATTGAACGGAATTTTGCGCATTATATAGAGGTCGGATCGGATCGGATCGGATCGGATCGGATCGGATCGGATCGGATAGAACAACTACCGATTTATTGAAAATATCATTTATACAGACGAAGAAAAAATAGAAATGTGTACAAATTCATGTGTTACTGTTTTACCACGATTTCTTTTTTCACGTTGTGCCACACAGCCTGCACTTGCAAATTTTCTAGATGTTCTTGATATTGTAGACAAATCAGGAACTGATCTGTTAGGGTATTTTACACTAAAATGATTCTTATCGTTACCTAATGATAATTCGATAATCCGGACTGATACAGATTTACTATATATATTTTTTTCTTCTGTATAAATCATGTTTTCAATAAATCGTCAACAATAATTGCTATTGCCAAACACTTTGACAAGTAGTGACAATAAAAACATCCAGTAATGCATTATGACAACAGCCATGCTATGCGTTTTAAAAACTCCCTTTTGTTTTAATAAACTTAAACACTTTTCCCTTAATATCTCAAAAACGAATCAACCGATTTTAAAAAGCAAAACGTCAACATGTAGGTAATCCAAAGGCCTTTCAAATGAGGTATCACATAACCCCCTTGCCATTTAAAATTTTTGATGAGGAGGCTCTGGAGGGTGGGGGGATAAAACGTGTTAAGTAACTTTTATGTAAAAATATGTCCCCCTCATTAATATTGTTGACGTGTCTCGGCGATTTCTTTAGAAAGCTTTGCGCACCGAGATATTGGGGGTGGATCGTTTTCAAATGATCACCCTGTATGTAACTGACCCAAACAATAAAGCTCAATATATCTCCGACTATCATTTAGGAAAAAATAACCATCGCGGAATTAAGGAAACCACAGAACACCTAAAACGTATGTACTTTTGGAAAGGAATTGATAAGGACATCCAAAATTTTATAAACAACTGTGATGTTTGTAAAAGAGAAAAATATAATCGTAATCCCTGTAAAGCACCACTACAGCTTACAGCTACCTCTAATAAACCTTTTCAATGCTTACATATTGATATTTTTCACATCAATAAAGCAAAATATTTGACAATCATTGACTCATTTAGTAAGTTCACTCAAGCATATTCCTTGAATTCGCATAATAAAATCGATTTAGTGAAAGCCCTTCTAACATTTTTTGCAAATTATGCTATCCCTAAGAAAATAATTGCAGATAATGAATTCGACAATATAATCTTCAAAGAATTTCTGAGTTTACATAAAATAGAACTACATATAACAACACCCCTACATCACGAATCAAACTCTTTAATTGAGCGAGTACACTCGACTTTAATCGAACACTTTAGGCTTCTAGAGACTACTCCAGAAAAAGATAGGATGATTTACTGTATTCTTGCATATAACAATTCTATACACTCGAATTTTAAGTTTACACCCATGGAAATCCTATTTGGACATACCGACAATCAAAACCCCTACGAACTTTGTACCGACACATTTTACGAAATGTATGTTAACGATCATAAACAGAGGATAACACTATTTTACAACAGTATAAAAACCAAACAAGAAGAAACAAAACAAAAACGCAATGAAAAAATTAATACCGAAAGATCAACCGTAACGTTTGAACTTAATCAAAAGGTATTTTTAAAAAATGACCGACGACGACGTGACAAAAAAAGTTCAAAATTTAAAGGACCATTCAAAATAATAAAAATATTAGCTAACAATAGTTACTTATTACAACAACCTCGAACCCCAAAAACGTTTAATAGTTATTTATGTATCAAGGGCGTAACCCAGGCGTTTTTGGCCCGCGGTGTGAAAATTATAGCCCGACGTGCGAAGCACGGAGGGCTATAGCACGCCGAGGGCCAAAGACGTCGGTTACGCCTGAGGTGCATACAAAACTTTATGTAAGATCGAAATTTTAAAAACCGTAAAATTATAGTTTATATTGACAATGTCTGTATTTAAACAAAAAATGAAAAGCGCTCGTTTGAAATCGATTTATCATTGACCAAATAAAACTGCGTAACCACAGCAACAAGTATAAACAAAAACAAATTATTTGCAAAAAAATAGTAAGTAATTTAAGTATTTGTCACTATTTGTTTGCAAAAGTATGTCTAAAGAAGAAGATTTCTCGTGCATTGTGCCAGATTTTGATGAAGCAGCAAAGAACATTACTTTGAATCTGTTACCGCCAAAATCCAAAGCTATATATGAGAAAACATAATGATTTTTTAAAGTGGTGTGCAGTTAATAAGGTAAAAACCATTACTGAAAATGTTTTACTGGTATATTTTGATGAACAAAGTAAAATTTACAAACCAACCTCGCTTTGGTCGCGTTACTCAATGATTAAAGCAAATTTGGCAGCTAAGGAAAACATTGATGTCAGTCAATTCAAGCGATTGTTCGCCTTTCTGAAAAGGCAAAGCGAAGGGTACGAACCCAAAAAATCAAAAATACTCAACAGGGAACAGATCACAAAATTTTTCTTGGAAGCCCCAGATGATACATTTCTAATGATGAAGGTAAGAAAATCACTAATTCGAAATATAATTATACTCACTGAGTTTCTACAATATTGTAGGTGGCAATAATCATGGGCATCGCTGGGGCATGTCGTAGAAACGAATTAGCCCAATTAACTCTAGACGATATTGAGGATGTAGAGTCTGCACTCATTGTAAAAATCAATAAGACAGAACAAAATCAACAGAACATTTACAGTCGTTAACAAAGAAGAACTAGCACTGAATTTTCTACAAATATTTCGAAAATACGTGTTTTTACGGCCATCACACACGGAGCATCGACGACTCTTTGTGTATTACAAAAATGGCAAGTGTACATCGCAGGTTGTAGGAAAAAATACACTGGGACAAGTGCCGCAAACAGTTAGTAGCCAAATTTTTGAATATGCCGGATGCAGGTGCCTATACAGGACACTGCTTTTGACGTTCCTGGTTCCTCCGCAACTCTTTTAGCTGATGGGGGCGCAGACTTGATCAGTATCAAACGTCATGGTCAGTGATGCCGTTTGCGGGTATTTTCCCCGAAATTCGGGTATTTAGACCATGCTTGAGGGTAGAATATGGAAGCGGGTAAAATCGGGTATTTAACTGCAGATCAATTAAAAAAAATTTTTAACTTCTCATTGTCGTTGACATGATATTGTTTTGCGCGAGCTGTCGTAATTTCTCAATCTTTTTGCATTAGCGTCCTATGGTTATTCGGTTATTGTTTTTCAACCGCAAATTTGCAATTTCATTTCTAAAAAGTTTAACATTTTGTAATTTTTTATTTGGCATTCAAATTCACATGCTCGTACAACACGTTAAAAATTGACCACGCCCACTTTTGAAAAAAAAATCGCCTGCGGCGCATTTTTTTGCTCGCGTCGCTCGCGTAACTATTTCAAATGCGGGTAAAAACGGGTATTTTCTTGCATTTGGGTGGGGATTGACATATCTTCAACGTGGCAACACTGGTCATGGTGGCTGGAAGTCCTCGGCGGTGGCTGAGACTTATATTGAGGATTCATTGCAAAATAAAATGAAAATTGCACAAAAGGTTATGGTAGGCGAAGGTCTTCATGTACCCCCAACAAGTAATGCTGTCAGTAATGAAAACGTTCGCAATCCCCCTGTGATAAACACCATTCTTTCTACGTTAGAGAATGATGGTACTAATGAAAGCGTTATCAGTGAATCTTTGATAAACACCATTCCTTCCGCATTTAATATAAGTAATTGTAATAACTGTAAGATAGATATAAATGTTCATATTAACAAATAACTGTGTTACTACTTGTATTCCAAACAAAATAAAATTATTCCTTAATTAGAAAAGTGCCATCAGCGGGCCAAAAACATAATTACGGCCCGAGGGCCAAAAAGACTAGGTTTACGCCTGAAAATTAGGTCTAAAAAACAGTTGTTATTGATCGATCGTACATAAAAGACATTTTAATGAACTACTGATTGTTGCAGGACACTCACCATCCTCAGCTTTATCTTATACCTACCTATAACACTATCCTATTCAATGCCTTAGAATCAATACCAATTGAATACGATCATTGCACATCAGTTGACATAAATAATTATTTCTGGTAAACAAACAATAAACCATGTTAACCCCTGTTAACCATATTGACAATTTACATTCTTAATAATATGTCCATTACGTCTATTTTAATCGTAACAATTATTGTATTTTTAATTATAAGCCTTGTAATATATTGTTGCATAGCCACATCTAAGCACTATAAGACGTATCAATCGTTAAGATGGCAATTAAGATAAAACCTATGACACACGCCCCCAACTTCAGGTATAAAAGCAACCCCATTTTCAAAAACCTCAGTTCAGTTCGAATAACCATCCCTCCGGTTCACCCAATTGTGTAACGTGAATAATTAAATAAAGAAATTAGATTGTATCTTTGATTTTTATTTAATAAAGAGATTGAACTCTAGTGAACGTTAATAGTTGTGTGGCAGTCAAACCTGCACTCGTCTTAAAAGTTCAAAGTCAAACCTGCACTTTTAAGTTGAGATTCAACAATTAGACATCACTACAAAGGAAGTACGGAGCCTCCCCCATTAATCAAAGCTGCCCTGGTGTCAGAAGAAATCGAATTGTTGGATTATCAACCAGGTATCCAACAATATATATATTGTAAGAGACTCTCTTTGAAAGATAAATGTATTCAATATATTTACAAAAAATCAAAAGATTTTCCTCTTGAATTAATAGAAGCACAAATTTAAACTATTTTAAACATCAAAATACCTTAAATTTATCTTAAAAAGGGAGGAGTTATGTATCACGTGTACCTACACATAATGCATTTATGTGTATTTAATCACATATACAGGGTGTCTCTAAACCTAGTACCATAAATTTACCAGCCGCTTCCTGGCGCAAAAATAAGTCGAAAATGTCTATAAAAATTTTGTCCTAAACCGCAGCATAAGGAACCTACACGTCTTCGAAAATGGTGTTGAAAAAACGGAAAACAATTGCATTTTAAAAACGGCTTGAGATAAAAAATCGAGATTTTGCATGCAGCCTAACCTATTGAAGGTATAAATTTTCTACTAATTTTTTTTTGAAAATTAACCAGGGGCGGCGCGAATGGGGGTTATCACCTTCTTCTTGTAACCCGCTTTTCTTAACCTTTTGTTTTTTTCCATTTTAGTTTAGAGATTTGTGTTCCCTGTTGCCTAATTAACAAAAAAGGTACTCTTGCTTCAACTCGCCTGGACTAACCATTTCCTATAAAATGCAGGTTTTCTGTTTAGCCGAAATCAATTTAGAATGCTGGATTTGTATGTAAATTAATTTTTTCTACTAGCGTGCGGAAAAACGCATTTTCCGCACATTTTTTAGTGCGGAAAATCCACTTTTCCGCACCGTGCGGCAAAGGATTTTTCCGCACTAGTTTTTCTACTAGCGTGCGGAAAAACGCATTTTCCGCACGCTAGTAGAAAAACTATTGTTCCTAACACGTGCAGAAACCTATTTTTCTGCACTTGTTAGGAAAATAGCTATATTGAAAAATAAATTAAAATAAAAATAGTTACAGTAAGTGTTCGTACTGTTTATACCTTCAATAGGTTAGGCTGCATGCAAAATCTCGATTTTTTTTTATCTCAAACCGTTTTTAAAATGCAATATTGTTTTCCGTTTTTCAACACCATTTTCAAAGACGTGTAGCTTCCTTATGCTGCGGTTTAGAACAAAATTTTTATAGACAATTTCGACTTATTTTTGCGTTAGGAAGCGGCTGGTAAATTTATGGTACTGGGTTTAGAGACACCCTGTATAAATATATATTCAAATAATACATTATTCTGTATACTTTAGATTTTGATAATAAGCTTTATATAAGATGTAAAATATTGGAAATAAATCAGTCTTAGTAATTCTACAGTTGATTACTTATTCTCCGTTCGTGCCTACCCACGAATGAAAACTAGCACACCATTTAACTTGCAATATGCTATATTGCACAATAAATGGACTTCACTATAACCGAAACTGTTAGATTTTTTTTAATTAATTTCGATCGTACTACGTGAGCTATAAATTTTTAAACGTTATTTTAAAAACTTACCAAATTTCGAGCAATGCCTGCAATTGCACCCATCAAATTGTCAACAGGAGCAACAGGAGGGCGTCTTTAGGGAATTTTTGTATAATGTTGTTCAACATCAGCAGCTGGATCCTTTTTAAACTTTGTAGGATTAGCATCAAGACCCATTTCTTTCTTGGCCTCTTCGGCACCCTTCAAAACCGCTTCTTTGCGTAAATTATTTGTGTTGCTGAACAAGGGACATCTATTGAAGGAAAGAAAACAATCTTGTTAAAAAAATCATGTCTCGTCCACAGGAAAAAAAAAATCTGGGCGAACGAAAAATAGATTTCGAATCCAAGGTAAAAAAAAGTTGCACTTACAAAAATGATACTGGTCTCCTCCATCTCCGTTAAAATGTTTGTAGCTTTTAACGGGTTTTCCGCAAACGTAGCACATGAAGGCATCACAAGGGCAAGTCATTAAATTGCACCCTTCCGTTTTGATGAATTTCTTATTACATTTGTAACAGGTTCTATAAAAAAAATAATAAACGTTAATGATAATAATAATAATACAGAAAAAAAGGACAAAATGGCAAAATACAATACAATACAACATACCCCAACTTAGTTTCTAGGCCCTGAGATTTGTCAAACTTAAAGAAGTCATTTTGTTCATTTGTAACTTTTTTAATACAAAATTTAATGCAAAAGCAAAATCTCGCGCACCGTATTAATTTTTTGACGTTTCTCGAATAACATCAAAAACAATTGCTGCCTTTGGTATAGGTACAATGTCATGGCTGATCAGATGAAGTTTTAAAAAAAAATGTTTCTGGTAATTATAATAGTCCAGTCAAATGGTGCTCAAAAACTGCGTTTAAAGGAAAGTTTTGGTGTAGTTTTGATATTTGTTTCCTATATGTTTTTTGGGTCGCTGAATGCGAATATCAGATTTGCCAACAAAAATTTTGACCGGAAATGCGTTTGTTTAGCAAAAAGCGTATAAAAAACGAATTGTTTTTTAGTTTTTATAAAATATTTCGAAATGTATCCATTTTTGGTAAATATTGATCCTATACAAAATGAAAGCGGATAAAATTCTCTACATTTTATGTATTTGAGGTTTTTTTCTCCGTTCAACGGTTTAGCGCCGCGACATTAGGTTTTAGACGCAATAAACGGAAATTATCCCAGTTTATTTCAAAGTAATTAAAAACTATCCATTTTTAATAACTGAAAATTATATATGAAAGGAATCTTCATATAGAAGTAAATAAATAAATAAACGAAATTAAATAGTAAAAACCCATAGCACATCTTCGAACACTGTACTTCATCTTCACCGACGCATCCTTTTCTGTAAAGGTCCCAGCTGCTGATGGTGGTAGTGCAGCAATGTTTGCCTTGTATTTGAAGGCAGATTTTATGTAGCAAACATACCTCAAATGTTTAGAGAAGGTACGTTCTTTCCGCTGTAGCCGTATAGTGAAACAGGAAAACGTTCACCAGCGTCAGCAACCATCTCCTGAGTAGCGTTTGAGTTATTGTATATTTTTATTGTGTCGGCGAGATTAGGGTTCTTGGTCAGAGTATGAATAAACTTCAGCTTCCATTGATCGAACAATGCTGACGTTGTATCGCAACTTCTTATGGCGTGTAAGAAAAGAATGTTATCAGCAATTATTGTTTCTCTTACAGCATCGATCGGGGAGAATGTAGTTGGAGAAACTTTGTTTTTCCCACGTTTCAAAAAGAATAGATTTTCATGTTTGCAGCGACCTATCAGAATTACCAAGAGATCCACATCCTCACCAACTACAATCACGGTCTCATTTGTTGGAGCCAAGGGCAATGCTGTGATCACTATCAGGGAGTCAGCATCTTCTTTCGCTTGCTTGCAAGTCATTCCTGCTGATGAGAACTTCTTAGCGAGCATTGATATTAACCGACTTTTGTTTTTCGGGTTAGCAAAGAAAATTTCTTTGGACGTCGGCGTCGTTGGTATCATGGTGTCGTCAAACAATATGTCAACTGAACAAAGTTTTCTTGTTCTTTTCATACGCTCTGCACTTTTTGCACCACCTTCTTTGCCATCAGGGTACCCATCAAAAACAACTACTGACGTAGCTATATATAATATTTTTGTATAAATTTAATTTTTCTTTGGCAATTTTTGTCATAAGGAAACATTCAAACCAAATTACGTACCTATGTGAATTGCGGAATGCTGGGTATCAAATCCGCACGGGAGCCAAAATCTTGAAAGTAATTTGGTTTGAACGTTTTCTTATGAAGAAAATAAACAAAGTAAAACTAGATTTATAGAAATTATTTATATGTGCAAACAGATGTGGATTTTAAATGACATATACCCGCCTCAACAGTATAGAAGTTAAGTTGTAGTACAGTCGTTAATCGTGTATACTAGTGCATACTCCTCTGGTTCAGTGTAACTACACTTTAAAGTTTAATGTTAACTGAATTCCTCATAAGAAATTTGATTTACAGACACTCGTGATTTAAAGAAAGGAGCTCCTTTTTTAAGAAGCAGTTCTTAATGAAGAGGGGGGGGGGCTCAGGTAGCCAACAAGATGAACCCCAACAGTTAGCACCGCGCGGAATGAACGAAAAATGTTACATACTGGAAGCCAAATGATATAAAATTTTACGCTCTATAATCTCAATTGGTGACACTCCTGTGGATACACCCTTGATCGGAGAAAAACGCTTAAATACATAAAATGTAGCAAATTTTATCCTCTTTCATTTCATATAGGATCAATATTTACAAAAAATGGATACATTTCGAAATATTTTATAAAAACTAAAAAACAATCCGTTTTTTATACGCTTTTTGCAAAAAAAAACGTATTTCCGGTCAGAATTTTTGTTGGCAAACCTGATATTCGCATTCAGCGACCCAAAAAACTGATAGGAACCAAATATCAAAACTACACCAAAACTTTCCCCTATTTTCTACCATTTGACTAGACTATAAATTTTTACAAAAATTGTTGTTATTTAGTAATAGTCGTGGACAAGTATTTAACTCGCATGTTATTGGCTATTATTCACTCCGGTTATTTACGAAACGAGCCGCAGGGGTAACCGTCGTGAATAATAGCCATCGCTAACATGCTCGTTGAATAATATACTATTAGTTAAATATTGTTACCTTAAATAATCCTTTAGTTTCGGATAAGTGGGGTTTTCTATCGCGTTTGCTATAAAAACTTTCATTTCCTCCGGTTTATCCATGAACCAGTCGCATTGAATTTGAAGGTAACTAGGATCCGCATCTGGAAGGATTTCCTTAAGGATAGCTAATTGTTCTACAGAATCCATTGTGTGTATAGGGCTTGGAGCCTTTTGGATCTTTGGATAATCATCTGGAAACGCGAGGAACAATCAAAACAATATAAAAATAATTCAATCCAAATAACATACTTTCCAAAATTTGCGAAATAAGATCATCTAAGACACCAGGATTGTTCTTCTTTCCTTCACAAATTTTTATTATGTACTGCGGACAAGCTTCAGGAAATATTTCCATGAGAGGATAAATTAAACTATCATCCGGTTCTTGCACTTCCGCATCCCCTTCGTTATCTTTAATTAGGAGGCAGTGGTGCATTCCCGAAATGGGTTGCACTGAAATTATCAAAAGTATATTGTATGGGAGTTTGTGGATTTTCAGGCACGGGCAACATTGGATTTGGGTTCATTCGTAAGTTCAGTGGATGTTCCTGAAATTCTCTTGGCGCAACTGATTGTGGTAGTCTTGAGAGCATCCTGTAAAACAAAAAATGTGTTGAATACCAAGACACACAGACTGTGTTGGGTCAGTTTTGGACCACGAATGATCTCGGAGTTCTTTTTTGGGACTTGGCTTCTTCTTGAACAGAATTTGATATGATCCTCATCCCCTAAATCGGGAAGGTCCATCACCGACAAAGGGGTCATAAGAAACTCGTTAAATCACCTTTTAGCAGGTTGCACCCTTATCTCGTTTTTTTTAGGAAAAAAATGTTTACTCACTTCGTTTCTTTCTTTTCTTCTTCAGGAAAACGCTGCATGATAATCGTGGGAATTACTTTCTCAGCTATAAGGTAAAAAATGATTACCTATAATACACGATCTCGAAGATTTAAAACATTTTTTTATACAACTGTCATTAAAAATGACACTTTTTGTTAAAGTTACCCGGGTTGGAAATTCAATTTTATAAAGTAGCATATTAAAAATACTTTTAACACTAGTAGAAAAAAGATTTTTAACACTAGTGGAAATTGTTTATAATTTATTTAGTAACATACCCATTAGAATTAGAACAATTACAGATATTAACTCCTTTATCATCGAAAAATTAGACCATAATGTTGACGACTTCCACAATGGACTTTTTCAACAAATTCGATTTCATCACTATCCATTTTCACTATTGCAGAATCAATACGAACTGTTTTAAAAAAACGCATACAAAACATTTTCTGACGTTTCTAATAAACAATTTTCAACTACATCACGACATAGCTGATTTTTGTGAAACAATTTAAAATAAAAATTATCACGACAGATCTGATTTTTGTGAAACATTTTAAAATAAAAATTATGAATTAGTTTTTTAAATTAAATAAGTTGTATAAAAAATAGTGTACGATATACATGTTAAAAGTGATTTTATTTTGTTCGTGGGGTTGCTACACTCGCCTATCGGCTCGTTTCGCAAATTTCCCCACTTACAAAATAAAATATCACTTTTAACACTTATATATCGTAAATAACTATTACCTGTCTTCAACTCTTCACTACTGCCTCTCTTATTTGAACTTGTTTCTACTAGCGGCATCCAACATCCTGTGGGTGTGGTAATAGTTTCGATATTTGGCTTGCCATTAATAATAGTTGCCGAGGTTGAAGGATTTGTCGTGTCTTCTAAATATAATAAAAAAACGAGGTTTAACATTAGGTCTTTGTTAATAATTTTCTACAATAATTATTAACCTGTGCTTGTGGACATTTGCAAAAGTCGATTATTTTTTGTTTCAACCTTTGGTTTTTTCCTAACGGACTCATCTTCTGTTACCTCACCGGAGAATGTTCTTTTTAATCCCATGATGTTATGTGATTATCTTCATATCCAATTTATTCTGAAAGAATTGACGTGTCTTTAAAACTTTAATTTTGAAAAAGTCAGAAGTCAAAAGAGAAGTTTGTTACAATGTTCTATGGTTACAAGAAACAAAAACAAAATATAGCTTAGCGGTCCTCGGAAATGAAACTTTCGACTTGAAACACAAAAATTTAACTTTTATTGCAAGTCTTTGGTGCTACAGTGGTCTAGGATATGGGATCAGGCCCAAACTTGATCAATGGTTGTGGGTAAAAAAAATTAAGGGTAGTAAAGACTAACTAGATGCTTCTGCTCTACAAATTTTATCAAAGGTTAGTGGGGATTCACAATGGCCGTAAGCATAAGAAATACATAAATCTATATATTTTATTTAAACATAGTATAACCGTAAAATATTACGTGTTCACAATGTCCCTAAAAAATACGCAAAATTAAACACAGTTAAAACAAGTTAAGAATTGAAACCTCTTAACAAGGTTTTTAAAAACGTTTCTTTATTTTACAAAACGAAAATATACTTAAATCGTATATAAAACTTTGGAGTACAATAGACCAACTTGCTGGTTTAAGCGAATACTAAGACTAAAGGGCTTATTTAATAAAATGTAACATTACAAATATAAGCACTGTACACTAGTTATAATAAAATTTGAACACCTCGTATATTTTTAGATAATTCTGTTAAGGGACTTTCTGGTTTTTAGGAAAAATTTATTTTTGAGCAGTTCAATAAGAAACTCATCTCCGGACCTCCGGTGGGGAATGAGATGTCGAATCCCAGTACCTATACCGCGCTACAAGCGCGGATACTTACCAGTATACTACCGAGGGTTTGTTGAAGACAACCTTCCCCTGAATTATTGCGTATTTCAACAGAAACCCTTTAGAAGCCAGTTAAAGATCTAAAAAAATTCCTCCCCGGCGGGGAATCGAACCCCGGTCTCCCGCGTGACAGGCGGGGATACTTACCACTATACTACCGAGGATTTCTTAAAAACACCGCCGAATTATTGCGTATTTCAACAGAAACCCTTTAGAAGTCAGTTAAGGATCTAAAAAAATTCCTCCCCGGCGGGGAATCGAACCCCGGTCTCCCGCGTGACAGGCGGGGATACTTACCACTATACTACCGAGGATTTCTTGAAAACACCCCTGAATTATTGCGTATTTCAACAGAAACTCTTTAGAAGTCAGTTGAGGATCTAAAAAAATTCCTCCCCGGCGGGGAATCGAACCCCGGTCTCCCGCGTGACAGGCGGGGATACTTACCACTATACTACCGAGGATTTTTTTAAAACACCCCTGAATTATTGCGTATTTCAACAGAAACCCTTTAGAAGTTTGTTGAGGTTCTAAAAAAAATTCCTACCCGCCGGGGAATCGAACCCCGGTCTCCCGCGTGACAGGCGGGATACTTACCACTATACTACCGAGGATTTCTTGAAAACACCCCTGAATTATTGCGTATTTCAACAGAAACTATTTAGAAGTCAGTTGAGGATCTAAAAAAATTCCTCCCCGGCGGGGAATCGAACCCCGGTCTCCCGCGTGACAGGCGGGGATACTTACCACTATACTACCGAGGATTTTTTTAAAACACCCCTGAATTATTGCGTATTTCAACAGAAACCCTTTAGAAGTTTGTTGAGGTTCTAAAAAAAATTCCTACCCGCCGGGGAATCGAACCCCGGTCTCCCGCGTGACAGGCGGGGATACTTACCACTATACTACCGAGGATTTCTTAAAAACACCCCCGAATTATTGCGTATTTCAACAGAAACCCTTTAGAAGTCAGTTAAGGATCTAAAAAAATTCCTCCCCGGCGGGGAATCGAACCCCGGTCTCCCGCGTGACAGGCGGGGATACTTACCACTATACTACCGAGGATGTCTTGAAAACAACCCTGAATTATTGCGTATTTCAACAGAAACTCTTTAGAAGTCAGTTGAGGATCTAAAAAAATTCCTCCCCGGCGGGGAATCGAACCCCGGTCTCCCGCGTGACAGGCGGGGATACTTACCACTATAATACTACCCAGGATTTCTTGAAAACACCCCCGAATTATTGCGTATTTCAACAGAAACCCTTTAGAAGTCAGTTAAGGATCTAAAAAAATTCCTCCCCGGCGGGGAATCGAACCCCGGTCTCCCGCGTGACAGGCGGGGATACTTACCACTATACTACCGAGGATGTCTTGAAAACAACCCTGAATTATTGCGTATTTCAACAGAAACTCTTTAGAAGTCAGTTGAGGATCTAAAAAAATTCCTCCCCGGCGGGGAATCGAACCCCGGTCTCCCGCGTGACAGGCGGGGATACTTACCACTATAATACTACCCAGGATTTCTTGAAAACACCCCCGAATTATTGCGTATTTCAACAGAAACCCTTTAGAAGTCAATTGAGGTATTAAAAAAATTCCTCCCCGGCGGGGAATCGAACCCCGGTCTCCCGCGTGACAGGCGGGGATACTTACCACTATACTACCGAGGATGTCTTGAAAACAACCCTGAATTATTGCGTATTTCAACAGAAACTCTTTAGAAGTCAGTTGAGGATCTAAAAAAATTCCTCCCCGGCGGGGAATCGAACCCCGGTCTCCCGCGTGACAGGCGGGGATACTTACCACTATAATACTACCCAGGATTTCTTGAAAACACCCCCGAATTATTGCGTATTTCAACAGAAACCCTTTAGAAGTCAATTGAGGTATTAAAAAAATTCCTCCCCGGCGGGGAATCGAACCCCGGTCTCCCGCGTGACAGGCGGGGATACTTACCACTATACTACCGAGGATGTCTTGAAAACAACCCTGAATTATTGCGTATTTCAACAGAAACTCTTTAGAAGTCAGTTGAGGATCTAAAAAAATTCCTCCCCGGCGGGGAATCGAACCCCGGTCTCCCGCGTGACAGGCGGGGATACTTACCACTATAATACTACCGAGGATTTCTTGAAAACACCCCCGAATTATTGCGTATTTCAACAGAAACCCTTTAGAAGTCAATTGAGGTATTAAAAAAATTCCTCCCCGGCGGGGAATCGAACCCCGGTCTCCCGCGTGACAGGCGGGGATACTTACCACTATACTACCGAGGATTTCTTGAAAACATCCCTGAATTATTGCGTATTTCAACAGAAACCCTTTAGAAGTCAATTGAGGTATTAAAAAATTCCTCCCCGGCGGGGAATCGAACCCCGGTCTCCCGCGTGACAGGCGGGGATACTTACCACTATACTACCGAGGATTTCTTGAAAACACCCCCGAATTATTGCGTATTTCAACAGAATCCGTTTAGAAGTCAGTTACGGATCTAAAAAAATTCCTCTCCGGCGGGGAATCGAACCCCGGTCTCCCGCGTGACAGGCGGGGATACTTACCACTATACTACCGAGAATTTTTTTAAAACACCCCTGAATTATTGCGTATTTCAACAGAAACTCTTTAGAAGTCAGTTGAGGATCTAAAAAAAATTCCTCCCCGGCGGGGAATCGAACCCCGGTCTCCCGCGTGACAGGCGGGGATACTTACCACTATACTACCGAGGATTTCTTGAAAACACCCCCGAATTATTGCGTATTTCAACAGAAACCCTTTAGAAGTCAATTGAGGTATTAAAAAAATTCCTCCCCGGCGGGGAATCGAAGCCCGGTCTCCCGCGTGACTGGCGGGGGAGGTTTTCTTGTAAACATCCCTGAATTATTGCGTATTTTAATAGTACTAGGTTAGAAGTCAGTTGAGGGTCTAAAATACTTCCTCCACGTGGGGAAATCCAGGGGAATCTAACTCCGGTCTGCCATAATTATGCCCATATGACAGACAAAAATACTTACCATTATAGCAAGGATTAGCTGCATACTGCTTTACATTATTTTTATTGTGTATAGCACGTACGCACTTGTGCGTACTGTAGAAATTGATCAACTTGTACAGAGTAACAGAAAACATACCCCTAAATCAAACTTCTCCTAGCACCCTTTGAACTTAACAAATGTCTTATAAAATACATTTTATTCTGCATAAAAATAAGTGATTACATTTTTTCATTCAATATTTATTTTTTAATTGTAGTTTATTTAACATCAGTTACTTGTTTTTTTTGTGTCTTTGATTTCCTAAAGATTTTTTTTTCGATATTGTTACAGCCTCTAGGAAACAAATTTTGTTAATTATTCTAAATAGTAGTACTCTATGTCCCATATCTTCTGAATATTTCTCTTTAGTAGATTATACATTGAAATGTTTTATAATTCTTATCACATACATTTTTATACTGGGTGATGTTAAAATTAACACATTTTGTGCATTCATTTAATTAATAATAAAACTTAAAGTGCATCTCCTCACCATATCACTAACCTATATACGATAAAAGATTAAATTTATTATCAGATTATAAGTAATCGTATTTTATAAAATAACAGTAGTACATGTACTGATATACAGGGTGATCAAAAAGAAACTTAATCGGACTGCGTTCAGTTAGACACGCCCTCTGTTATTAAAAGAACCGCAAAAAGTTTACATTATAGTATATTATATTATTAGGAGTAGAAAGAGTTCTTTTTGTGTTGAGCTCATATTGCGGCCGAGGCGCACGCGCCGGGGCTGTGCAAGTGAGCGAAACACAAATAAGACGTTCTACTCCGAATAGTATATACTATTTTTTCTTCAAGTGTAAAAATATTCTGTTGCTGTAAATAAATATTTCCTAAAAAGTCATTTCGACAGGACAACGCTCTCCCTTCTACTAACCTTGGGGGCGGAGCTATGGGCAAAATACTGCCGTTGCCATGGATACGTAAACACATTATTGTACTAGTAACATTATTTTCATTTTTTGACTACTAACAAAATGACTTCCTTCTACATAGCCAGTTCTGTACAACAATACGGATATTATGATACGCTTGAAGAAAAAATATATTCCTACCCCCGAGAGAAATTATAACTCCTAGAGGGTTTGTCCCAGGTGGCGGATAGGGGAAATCTCGCAGATATGAAGGTTAGGAGGGAATGAAATTCTTCCCCCAGACTAGTAACTCTAACTTTGTCCTAATTAAGTTTATTTTTGGTTCATACTGTATACAGGCTGTATTATAAAATATTTAGGAAAGCCTGTAATTAATAATTATAAGGGGTGTTCAAGAAAACCTGATCAAGTTGGTTGTGTTTCCATTTCCATCCTTGATGAAGTGTTTTTGATCGCCCTGTACATCCTCACTTCAAACCTGAATAATACAAAATAAAATCCATTTAAATTTTCATCCATCAGATAAAGATGGAATAAAAGAAAATATTTTTTTTGCGCCCTTCATATAAAATTTGAAGCTTAAAATTTTGGCACATTTTCTAATTAAATATTTTTTCCATATAGTAGTATTTATGATTCCACAAAAAAATATATTTATATACTATATATTTATATCTCTTAAGTCTTAATAAACATAGATATTTTTTGTGACATAAAATTTGTATTAATAACGACTTATAAAACTTTTTTTTAACATACAAAAACAATTCTATTTTAGCACTTTACTTGTTTTCGATCAACAATTGCAGTTGTAGCACCAACTCTCTTGCTATTCGTAAGACAGCCTGTGCATCGTGCCGCTCCGCCATTTCTAAAAAAAGACAGTTAAATCACACTAAATCATCCCTTAATATTTTTAAGTGGTCAAGAAAAGAACCTGATCAATTTGGCTCAATTACAGTCAACTCGATCATGTTTCTTTTTGATCACCCTGTATATTTACCATTAAAAAATTTGATAATATCCGTAAAATCCATACTGTTAGACAAAATGATATCACGATATATTTCAAGTAAAGCCAATGCCAGAAACAGTACGAAATGACTCGATGCCATTTGCTGGGCTGCCCAAATGACCTCCCAAAATGCAAACACGTCATTGTAAACCATTTCCCTTTTAAAATCCAAAAGGAACCAGCGATAACAAAAATAAAAGTGCGTATAGTCGCCATGCGAATGCATGAGTTCGTACATTTCCGAATCTAAAATTTGGATCAAAGAACGCATGTTTGCAAAGTGGCAGTCCATAGCATTTCCATTTGGAAAATTTTCAACCATCCTTTCCATTAGATGACAGAAGCATGCGTAGGTCAAGCTTTCGTCATTGAAAATCACTAGCAGAGGTGCAACTAAATCGCACATGCCTTGCATGTAACCAATGTCGAGGTGTTCCCACACGTAACTATAACAAAAATATAGATATTTGTTAGTCATTTGTTAAAATTAATTTAAGAAAAAAAAAAGAATGAAGGAATATAGGAAGGAGAAGAACAACAGAAGGATGGAGAAACAAAAGTAGAAGCAGTAGAAGAGAACCGGTAGAAAGGGAAGAAACAGATGAAGAACAAAGATGCACAGAAGAAGAAATGGAAGAAGGAATAATAGAGGAAGAAGAGGAAGCAAAAGGAGGAGAAGACATTGAAGCAGAAACAGTAACAGAAGAGGAAACAAGGGGAAAAGGAATAAGAACAGAGGAAAACACTGGATAGAAGAAAGGAAAAGAAGAAATGGCAGGAGGTAAGGAACCAGGAACAGAAAGTAGAAACTAAAGAAGAAATGATATAAAAGAACTATCGCAGTAGAAGAAGAACCAGTGGTAACACGGGAAATAGAAGAAGATAAAAGGCTGAGGAAGAGAATAAGAAAAAAACCGTACCATGCTAAGAGGAAGAAATATGTACGGAAAATGAAACAGAAAAAGAAACTGAAGCAAGACACAAAACAAAACAGTAGCGGAAAAGAGAACAGGAACAGAAATAGAGGAAGAACAAAACAGTACCAGAAGAAGCAAAAACAGTAGCAGGAAGAAAACATAAAGCTTAGGTTATGGATAAGACAAGACAAGCATAAATAAAAAAAGGGCGAATAAGAATAAGCTAAAAAGATATTAGAGAAAGAATCAACAGAAAAAAAATAAAACAAAACCACCAAAAAAAAGACAAATACTTACGTGCACATCACATTTCGCAGCTTGTCAAGATTATCTCCACTAAAATACCAATAATTTCGGTCACATCTTTGAACATCCTTTTCAATCCTGTGCAAATTTAAACCAAATGTTTCTAAGAGTTCGGTCTGTAAAAAAATGAGGAAGAGTTACTACGTGTGTACCATCCAAAACAAGAACGAAGATACAACGGGAAACTAGCTTGGAGAGAGTGCGAAATAAACGAAAGGAAAAGGAAGAGAAGCAGGGGAAGATAGAAAGGATGGAAGAAGAAGTGGAGAGAAGTATAGAGAAAGAGAAGTTAATGGGGAGTGGTTAAAGGAAGAGAAGGAAGAAGTGAAAGGCGGGGTCAATATGTGAAAGCATTGGAAGTGGGAGAGAGACGAGAATGGAGGTGGCAGGTGGATTGGTCGAAGAGATGTAGGCGAAGATTAAAAAACGGGGATGTATGAGGGTTAAAGATAAGGACAGGGAAATGAGATGGAAAATATAAAAGAATGGCGAGATATTATGAACGTGGTTGGGATGTATAAAGAAGAGGAAATTGGGATAAAAGGTGCTAGAGGATAAAATGGTAGAGGAGGAAAGTGAAAAGTATACCTAGGGTCCAAAGTAGGGGAAGAAAGGGAGGAGTCGAGAAACAAGAAAGAGACTGATTGGTGTGAGAGAAACAAAAAGAGGTTACTTACCGAATAAATACCTCCATTAGAACTAGCTGGCGATACGCAAGCACTTCTAGCTGGAGAAGCCAAACCATGAGATTCAATACAGTCCAGTGTATCAAGAGATGATCCTCCCTCTTCCTTCAAGGCATCCAAATTGCTTCTATGTTGACATTCCGGTGGTAAATTTGTCATATCCACGCTTGGATTAGTTACAATAACATTTCCAATAAATTTTTTAAGTTCTTCATGATTAAAAGACGTTTCACCATCTAAGCTATCATCATTGTGCGCTTTACTAGTGCTTGGTTCTTCTTCGTCTAAAATTTTATTAGTATCACTTAATTCACTTAATACTGAATTTGTCAGTCTTGTTTCTTCGACGTTGATTTCTTCTTTCGCTTCAACTTCTTCTTTGTTTTGTTGTTTCTCATCATCGCTACCATCGTATATGACTGTATTTTGTTTTGTCTTCTTTGGTCGCTTGGGTTTTTCATCTCCTTCTGTATTACTTTCTTCTTCATTCGATTCGAATTCGTAGTCGCTGATATCTTCAAAAACCTAAACAGGAAAGTTGGATCAATACACCAAGGGTTTGGTCCGTGGTGTACCACATTAGAATCAATACTTACGTCGTTGCTGAGGTCACGTTGAATTTGGGGTGGTGCTTGCTCCCCGCTTGTGCTTTCACTGCTTAATTTTGCAATTGCACTTGCGGTTGTTTCTTTATCTCTTTGCCGAACAATTGCTTCCACTGCTAACCATTCCGACATTGTATTTTCATATCTATAAGCAAAAAAAAGAATAGAAAAAAAGTCCTATGGAGTCAGGGGAATTAAGAGGAGGAAAAAAAGTGCAAAAGAGAAGGAAATACTTACGCTTGTCTAGTTTGCTCAGAAAGTTCTTCCCGCTGACTTAAAGTACTTCCAAACTTGTAATGCCCAAGCAAATACGGCCATACGTCCTTCCTCAAATCGTGTGCCACTCCCCCATAATACGTAAGCTTGTAAACTTCCTCAGCATTACTTAAAATACCATCAACAAACAATTTGGCCCATTTCTCTTCAGATAACCCTTCACTTGCGTTATCTCCAGATACAATATTATTATGGACCAATCCACTAAGATGGGTACGAACTGTTGATAAATGTCGACAATAAGCAAGCCATCCATAAAACGCCCTTGAAATAATTTGCCTCTTCATGGAATCGCATACTGCTTGGATACAAAAGTTTGATGGTCCATCAACAGTTCCATTTTGGTCAATGCTTAAGCTTTTTGTGGAACTTTCCGAACTTGTGCTTGAACTCCCTAATTGGGCGCGAACTTTATTTGGTAAATGGCTATGTCTTTCCATTAACTCGTGCCGCTTAACTGCTTGGGAAAAAGTTTAGCTAAATGGTAACAAGGAAAAATATGGTAACTTACAAATTTCTCTATGATTGCTATTATCAATTATTCGGAAGACAAAATCTTTTGGCTCATCTTCGTTTTCAACCAGAGCCGGTAAAGGACGTTTGCGTCTATTGTTGGATTTAGCCGTCCCAGATTGTTGGGACCATAAGGGTGGATCTAGACGACCATGAGGAAGAAGACCTGTTTCTAAACAGCTTAGAAAAGCTAACATGTGCCCCCCTAAAATAATTATGGTAATTTAACTTATTGGGGGTTTGGAAAAGAAACCTTACCCCTAGGAAAATGTATTGGAGGTCTTTGAACTCCATCTTGCCCAACCAAAATAATCGTTCCTCCAGTTTCCACATCTTGATGGCAGTGAACGTAAACAATCTCATCGAGGCGGACTTGCAGGGCATAATCCCAAAAAATACTCTTGTCAGGAACATCACTTTCAGTAAACCCATTCATGAGTTGATTGGGGGTCCATTTGATGGTCAAGGAACTTGCAGTTTGGTGTAAGCTAAGGTAACCAGGCATGGGTTCCGTTTGGTCAGCTTTAGCTGGTAATACCAAGACGTTGTTTTTCCCAAACAACAATGTGGCACGTGAATTTTGATGCAAACTTTCTACGTAATCTTTTGCTATGTGTTGAGTTGTACTTCGACTTGTTGAGTCTTCTGAACTTGTGTTGAGAGATCTTCGGAAGTTTGGTATTGGTCGTCTCATCGATGGCGGTGTTGAATGGCTGCTTGATATGCGGTGTCGTTGAACCTAAGGCATTTTAAATATTATTTTTGGTCTTTAGTTAGTCCAAAAGGACCAAACATGATTCAGTGACTCAGGGAAAAGGTTAGTAACGGTCAGAAGGCGCTTACGGGTGTCTAGGGTACAAACCTAAACCAAAAGCACCAAATATGATTCGATCAGTCTGGGAAAAAAGTATTAAGGGACCAGAGAAGTTTAAAAATTAATGACCAAACACCAAAAACACTGAAAATGGCACATAAAGTCAACTAAAAAATTATTGCGGTGCCCAAGAAGGTTGACGATCCTCCAATAGATCGGGACAATATTATTGTGGGGCTGAAGAAAGTTGTCACGTCACAATTAACAATGATTTCAAGAACCAAAAGGTTTTGACAGTCAAAGAAAACAATATTATGGCTATAAAAGACTATAAACTGTTTGGAACAAGGACCAAAAGGACAAAACGTAGTCAAATTTGTCTGGGAAAAATTATCCTCGACGAAAGGTCTTTGGGAAAAAGTTAAAGGGCGTAAATGGCCCAAGAAGTTAAAGGAAAAATTATTATGGTTCCAAAGAAGTGTAAAGGTTAATGACCAAGTATCAAAAGTGCCAAAAATTGAACAATACAAGTAAAATAAAAAATTATATTAGGTACTTTCAAAGTGTTGAATCCGTTGGAGCCATGAAGGAAAGGCACCAAGCAGGGTCTAAGTAATCGGGAAAAGAAGATTACGGGTCCAAATAAGTTTGAAGGTTGATGAACAAAAACCAAAAGTGCTCAAAATCCTAAAGAAAAAGTTATTTTACGTTTAAAGGCTTTTGACGATTCGGAGTCACGGAGGAAAAGGACCAAACGGGGTTTATTTAAACAGGAAAAAATTATTACAGTGCCCAAGAAGGTTGAAAATATTCCCATATGTCTGGAAAAAGCTTTAGGTATACGCCCCATGAAGTATGGAATTTAATGACCAAGTAGCTAAAGTAAAAATTAGTTTTGAACGGTTGGAGTCATGGAGGAAAAGGACCAAACAAGGTCCAATAGATTTGGAAACAATTATGATGAGGCCAAATAAGGTTGCAGGGTAGGGCCAAAATTATTCTAAGGAACAATTATGCTCCAGTGGGTTAGGGAAAAATGTATCGAACTTATTTCAAAGGAAAAGGAAGTCAAAATCAAACATACCAGTTCATCAGCAGGTGGATCTGTCCAAAAGTGGTCAGCCGTTTTAGTTCTTGAATAATCCAAAGCACAAGGACCAACTAGAAGGGAACTTAAAATGCTTCCATAATCAGGATCAGCAACCAAAGCATCCTTATCATAATACTTGTTTGCATTTGATACTAAATAGTCAATAATTCTGGACAACTGTTTCTCGAAAAGGGCTAACCTTATCCAAAGATATTTCGGCAACATGTTGACATTTTGTAAAGAAGCGTGTTTCATTAAAACGGGTTTAGTTGTGCTATCACTGCTGCTTGAAGATCTTCGATTTGGATCTATATTTTCCAACTCTATGACTTTTTTTGAGATTAGGGCGGCTTCTGTACTATGTTTCGCTATTTTATGTAAAAGGGCAGTTGTTGAGGAGGTTTTAAAAAGACCCAAAGCTCGTCTTCGTAAACCTAAAAAAATTAATTAATTTAGGGCGTAGGTAAATTATGATAAAAAAATTAGGTACCTTGAGACAAGCAGGATTCTACAGCACCACATAATGAGGTAACAGAACCGGATTCTTCATGTACAAATTTTTTTGTAACCGATTCTTCCATTACTTGCTTTACTTCTTTTTTTACAGCAGTAATTAATCTGGCTTTATAGTCATTTTCTGGAATTCGAATAATTTTTAAAGGGAGTTTAAAAATAAAATTGTTTCTTACCAGGATTCGAAGCCATAATTTTTAATATTTTTAGGGTGTGGTAGGAATGTATCGTCCTATTTTAAAAAATATATATATCACAAAATATTACATTACAGTTTAATTTATATTTTTTAAAAATACTTTCGAATTGATGTGGGTACGCCACATCGAAGGGTTTTGATTAAATTTGCGTCTACCTTGAAAATATAATCGATTCCACATAGCAAATATTCTTTGCGCATGTCCCCGGTGATAATAATATCCGGTTGATTATAAAATCCCTTTAAACTTGTTCAAAGGGTACGCCACTGGAGCCTATCAATACCGGAAGTTACCTTTTCTCCGTTAGTTGGCAGCACTTACCCGGTTCTTTAGTGTTTTCCTCAAATATTGACAATTCCGTCCTTAAAAAATACCTTTAGATAGAAATTTGAATGATTTTTCAATAAATAATCGAATAAAGAAACGTTTCAACGAAATTCCAAGTACGAATAATGATCCATGTTAATACAGAAAGTGTAAATAAAGCTGAAGACATCCTTAAAGGTTTTCAAGTGTATCCTTTGGGTTTAAACCATGTTTTACCTTAATATTACGTATTTTCCTTAATATTTAACAGGAATTGGATTTGTTTACGTGATGCAGATGGAGGAAAAGTCTTTTGGCAAGGTTCCGACGACCTAAGTTTACCTGGTATTGAACACGAAGCTCGTGTACCGAAAGCAATCCTAAAATGCCGAGCAGTATCTAGAGAATTTAATTTTAGTTCTAAGGAATGTATAGAAAAGTTTCGTCTCGAACAGGTTGGTCCGTAGTGTACAGGCTTAAGATAATGTACTCCGTTAAATAATTTTTTTAGAAAGTACTTTTTAAAGGAAGAGTGCTAGAAGAATGGTATTTTGATTTTGGTTTTGTAATGCCCGAATCCACAAATACATGGCAGTCAATCATGGAAGCAGCACCAGAATCTCAAATGATGCCCGCGTCAGTCTTGAAGTAATTATTTTAATGTGTAAATCGTAAAAGACTAATTATTTTGTTTTTTAGTGGAAATGTTGTGATAGAAACACGATTTTACGATGATAGTTTACTAATTTCTACTTCAAGAGTTCGTTTATTTTATGTGTGAAGTGCAAAGAACGATTTATTAGCATTTTTAAGTATCAGGGACCACAGAAAAGCATTTGTTTCGTATAATAATGAGTTACAGATGTTAAAGAAGCATTTTCTAGTCATTTAAGTCGTAACGAAATAATTTTAAAGTTAAGTTTTATTAATTAGATGATTTTGTATGCACGAGTAAGTAACGAATAAAAATGAACAAGGAATTTACTTTCATCATTCAAAAACAAGGGAATTTAATTTCAATTAGCAGAAAATTAAAGGTAGGTTCTGTTGGATTCATTAATTAGTCATTACGTACCTAATGTGTAATTAAAATCAATCGACGAGTGTTTTTTTTAGAAATCGTAACATAAACGTAACCTTCCTAATGTTTTTATAAATAAATAAAATAATTTAATTGTATTATTGACCCTTTTATTATTAATTTTTTCCTTAATTAGCTTAAAATTCCGAAATTAAAAAAAAAATTTAAATTAACCTTACTTTTTTTAGTCCTGTTTATAGACTTTTTGAGTTAAAATTAATGTTTGGGGGGGAAAATCTTATCTATTTTTTCAAAAACCTGTGTTTTATCAAAAATTTAGGTCAAATTGGACGCTTGCGCGTTAAAGGTTGGGTGGGGATGAGTTAAAAAAATTAAATATGGTAGCTGATGTGCTTTTTTGAGTACATTATTAGAAAAATTAAATTTTTCGGAATTATTTACTTCGCAAGGTGAGTTTTCATTAAATTCCCTTCATATTGGTTGAACTTATTTTAATTTTAGTAGCTGTGCTGTGGAAATGGAGCCACCCGGTTCTAAGTTTGATATGGATTTTTCGAAAAATCCACTTCTTTGCCCCATTTGCCACGATTATTTCACCGAACCCTGCATTCTTAGTTGCTACCACACGTTTTGTTCACGTTGCCTCAAGGGTTTGGAACAGGACCGCCGACTTACTTGTCCTGTCTGCGGGTAAGATTAATTTATTTAGATTTCCCCGCTCCTAAACTGTATACTTTTTCTAGCCAACACACCTTATTAAAGGACGGTACGACACTGCCATTACCAGACACCTTAATGCGACAACTAATCGAAATCGCAAATAGTGAAAATCCTCCCTGTTCGAATTGCGACAAGCGGGACCGATCCAGCATGTTTTACTGCAATACTTGCGGTGAACACATTCAATCATTTTGATGTTTTTCTTTTATTTAACTAGGTTAGGTTATATTTTCCTTTTTAATTTTTTCAATTCACCTACAGTACCAGTTCGTAACTCTTATTTTATATATTTGTAGGCCAATCATTGTGTTCAAACTGTCGTGATAATACCCATCGGGCCAAGATGTTTTCGGCTCATGACATCGTACATATGTCTAAATGTACAAGAGAACCAAAACGGGTAAGATTTTCAAAATACAATTCTGAAATCGAGCTAATATTAATTTTTTTAGTGTCCACAACATGGGGAACAGTATATAATGTACTCGCCATTACAACATTCAATGCTGTGCGTTAATTGCTTCAGAGATACTCCAAACGAACTTAGGGCTCAGTGTCTTGATATCGAAACTGCTTATACACAAGCCGCAAAGCGCTTAGAAAGAGGACAGAATGCTATAATGGACTTGCAGGTGTAATATTTTTATTCATTATAGGCCATAGAAGTAATATTTTACTAATATTTTATTACTGTACAGTTTTACGTTGATTTTTCAGACCTAATACTCATTTTTAAGTTGATTTCTCACATTTAACCTCACTTTCACGGTGATATTTTAAACTTAACCTCATTTTTTTGTTGATTTTTCACACTTAACCTCACTTTTAAGTTGATTTTTCACACTTAACCTCACTTTCACGGTGATATTTTAAACTTAACCTTATTTTTTCGTAAATTTTTCATACCTAACCTCACTTTTAAGTTGATTTTTCACGTTTAACCTCACTTTCACGGTGATATTTTAAACTTAACCTCATTTTTTTGTTGATTTTTCACACTTAACCTCACTTTTAAGTTGATTTTTCACACTTAACCTCACTTTCACGGTGATATTTTAAACTTAACCTTATTTTTTCGTTAATTTTTCATACCTAACCTCACTTTTAAGTTGATTTTTCACGTTTAACCTCACTTTCACGGTGATATTTTAAACGTAAACTAATTTTTTTGTTGATTTTTCACACTTAACCTCACTTTCACGTTGATATTTTAAACTTAACCTCATTTTTTCGTTGATTTTTCGCACCTAACCTCACTTTTAAGTTGATTTGTCACACTTAATCTCACTTTTGTGTTGATATTTCACACCTCGTGTTTACTTTAGTGGCGTTTTTTGCACTCCAAGTACACCTTTTGGCTCTTTCGACTCGGTTTTGCGTTCGTTGGTTACAATAAGAACATGATCAGAATCAATCAGAACAGTTGAAATTTGGCTTCCACCAATCGAATCACTCTTGAGCCACGTGACACTGTTCACCATATAATTATGTTATTGTTTTATTCTAGAGTTCCGTTAGGGATGGAATAATCGCCTTAAAAGGGCTAATGGATGAATTACGGCGTAATATGGATACCGAGAAGCATACAATTAATTCGTTTTGTCAAGGAATGCAAGAAGCAATTGCCAAAACTCACGCAGCTATGATTATGGAAGTTCAGCGCCAATACGAGAGTAAAGAAAGAATTTATCGGAGTCAATTAGTACTGCTAGGAACTGTTATGCCTGTTTTACAACTACATTTAATTTTATGCACCACTTTTACATCGGCTGCTAATAAATATCAATTTTTAGAACTTTGCCCTTCCTTAATCGAACGTTTATCTTCTGTTGGTCAACTCAGTCAACCTGTTAGGTACTATATAAAATGTTTTGTACATTGAGGTATGAGTTAAAATAATTTTTTTAGATCGTTACAATCTTCTGCAATTAAAACCAATTATCGTAGTGAGTTTGCGCAATGTTTAGAACCTTGGGTTGGTAAAGCTGCTGTGAGTCAACACATGGCCGAGCTTGCAGGTACCTACTAATTTATTTTATTTATAAGTTATAGGGAATATTGGCTCCACCCTATGTAGAAAAACGTTATTATAATCCTTTTTTTTTGTTCATTTCTCATCAATTTATGTTCATTTCTGACCCATAACACGATTTATTTTCTGTATGTGACCCCTAACTTCTCTTTCTTGACAAGTTTTAAAGGTTAATCTCACTTTGTTCCCAATTTTTCTAACCTAACCTCACTGTTTGCCAATTTCTCCAACCTAACCTCACTTTTTAATCAATTTTTCTAACCTAACCTCACTTTTTGCCAATTTCTCCAACCTAACCTCACTTTTTAATCAATTTTTCTAACCTAACCTCGCTTTCTGACTCTTTACCTCACTTTTGTGTATTTCAGCTACTCAAGTGTACGAGAGTGCCCCTCCTCAGACCAAGCGTCAACAAAACATCCTAAAAGGAAAGCTTTTAGACACCGAAGGTACTTTCTCAGCCCACTGCCGTTCCTTTGAGTCTCAAATCCGTGAACTCAATCAACAATTTAACGTAGTCAAAGATCGTGTAGGGGAGCTACACAAAGATATCTTAGCCTTACGTAAAGCACAAACCCCACCCCTTTGTGCACGTTACGAAATCCTTACAAGAGATTGCGCGCACTTGGATCAGCAACTAGAAAGACAACAGCAACAACTAGATAGGATGGCTGCTGTATTTGACGCTTCATGGGAAGAACAACTATGGCGACTGCGTGTTGAACAAGAAGTGTTCAGTTGCCAGCGAGCAGATGTTATGACATTACGTAATGAGTTGAAACATTTAAGAAATGTCGCTTCACAGCTTGAGCCCTATGTTAAAAATTTAACACCCGCTGGACCATCTGCGCAGACCCCAAATGAGAAGCTTTGTGAACAAGCTCAACATCTCCAAGCTTTGCTGGAAAATGTCGGATTGCTTAAGCAATCGAGTACTCAGATAAATAAACTTCCGAGGTCGAGGAGTCGTGTTTTAACACAACTTTTGGAAAAGGTTCGGCCAAATGTACAAGAACGGGAACGCAGTAAATCTGCTGGCCAAGGCGATAAACCTATAATGACCCCTCAGAAACCTGCAGCAACCCCACAGAAGACAAAAAAGGATTTTTCTGCTGCTGTAAGTGTTTTTAGACTGAGTTTATTCAACTAAGCCTCATTTTTATGTCAATTTCAGAGCCAGTATATGCAACCTCAGCACTTCGGAGGTCAATCGAACATGGAAAAATTTGAATCTCAAATCAGAGAAAAAATCCACGACATTATTTGTCGCCGCCAATCTGCCCAAACCCCTCAAAGCTTACATTCCAAGTCCGATACCGAAAATGAATGGAAATCAGTTAAAGAAGACATGAAATCAAGCAAAACTCGTTTAGATTCCTTCTCCAAGCCTAAACCTCGTATGATGTACAAGAAAATGGGTAAAAGTTGCGACAAAATCAACACCTGTCCTAAAATTCCAGTTGAAGCTAGAAAAGCAAGGTCTGAATCTGAATATCAACATATTTCCGAACCTTCCAGTCAAAGTGTTAAAGCTTTGGTTCATTCCGAGACTCGTTCAAGCCCCAGCAGCCCCAAATGTAAGAATAAAACTAGAATGACGCAAAAACAACGCAAGCCGAAGGTTTATCCATACAGCGATGGGGAAGACAATGTTTTTTATTCACGTCACGATTCTGCAGATTCTCTTTCCACGGGTTCTGTGAACAGTCGCCGGTCAAGTTTTGAGGGTCCCGATAAAACTTTAATTGTTGTCGTTAACAGAAGAAGCAAAAATATGACAATGGCACAAAAGCAACGTAGTTGGGAAACGTTTCCTCCGAAACGTCGCCATCACATGTGCCAAAAATTATCAGCACCAGCTCCAATGCCTCTTAGAAAAGCTGACAGTTTTGAGGGGCATGAAGAAGCCGTTAAAAGTCTTGTAGCAGCCGTCCAGGAGACTCGGCGCAAATCTAAGGGTGGAAATTAAGGGCTAATCGTGTCTTACAGGAGCAGGTAATCAAATTTTTTTGTTGGAAAAAATCTAGCTGGATTTTGATTCAAAAACGTGTTTTTTATCTTCGTCTATTCGTCTTAGAATTTTGTAATTAGATAGAAATTAATCGAAAAAATAAACAATTGCATGTTGGTGGTGGAATCTACAATTTTAAACATTTTTTAATCTTAATAATTACGAGGGGGAGGGATAAATGAGGAAAAGAAATTGGGATTGGGTTAATGGTTTTTTTAACAATATTTTTGACGATAGATGGCGCCAGGCGTGTTATGGATGCTGCCATCTAACGGTAGTTCTTAGAAAACGTTATTGAAACACGCCCAGGGGTCAATAATGATTTTAAACGATTTTAAATTTTAATAATAATAGGGGGGGTGTTCAGAGGAGAGAGAAAAACTCATTAAAGAGGATTGCAATGAAAAAGAAACAGTAGAAGGGGTATATGAATGAATTGATATAATGGGCGTTTTTAACAACTATTTCGGACAATAGAGGGCGCCAAGCGTCCTGGGGCTTGGTGAAATAATTTATAATAAATTGGAAGTGTCATACATGTTGCCATCTAGTGGTAGCCCTTATAAAGTGTTGTTGAAACACGTCCAGGGAATAAAACAGTTTAAGGAAGCTGGAGTGGTGGGATAGAAATATAAACTAAAAATGTTGGGGGTTAGTGGAGAAGAGAGGCTCAATTAAATGATTGCAGCAGTAAGATTTACTGTAGAGGGATGTATTGCATAGAAAAAATCAACTGAAGCTTATTAGTGGGAGGAATTAAACAAAAGGCGGTAAACATAATTAGATAAGTAGGTAATTTAAAATATTAACCAAAGGAATGGGTGTTAACGTAAAAGCGGTAAATGTAATGAATTTAATTGTCCAGGAATGTATGTATACTAATTACGTGTTCAAATGGAAAACCTCGAATTTTTATTGAGTTATACTTGGAACATAAATGTTAGAGCACAGTGTATATTAAATTGTAACTGCCTTTAGCCTTCAAGGAAGTCAAGTTTACGATTGCATTATCACTAATAGTTCATAAAGTCAAGGTCAAGCAAATTATTTCATTAATAAATGATAACCCTTATTATTCAAAAGAAACTGACTAGAAATGCGAGGGTCAAGCTGTCGGTTTTGATTCCAAAAGGCTAAATGCAGTCATAATCAATACAATAATAAAAATACAAATTAATTCCGCACATTCCTAATCCCTACGCAAATGTTGTCCTGCTTCATATACTATAATTCATTTTACCCATTAGTAGACCTTGTTATTAACAATTCTTGTTAACGATGTCGATGTAGTGTAACTAATCGAATGAATAAAGCGTCAAAACTAATTAAACGTTATTAAACAACCCTTAATGCTCCCCAACCTATTAGAGAGAAATATAGAAAGTTTGACCCTTGAAATTTGAATTTCCCACCAAAATGATTCGGCTATAGGGTGGGAGTGGCTTCGGTGACTTCCGAATAAATACGAGAGCAGACGAACGAGACTACTGCCGTCCATAAAGGACATTATTTTATCATCGCTATGAAAATACCTGTGTTATAATAAATAAAAGTGCATTTCAGTGAAACTTCTGAACAAAAACTGAAGAACAATGTTAGTTTTAAGGGTGATAAGTGTTTTTATTATTAGTTTGTGCTACGCTTCGACCACATCGACAGAGAAATTCGAATACGGAGGTGAGGGCCTACCTTGATCACCTGTACCTATCTCATAATTACATTGTTTGCTCATAAGGGTTAGCGAAAATGATCCCATTTACAACCCCTTTGACTACCCTTTAACCCTCTCTTGTTTTTCAACCCATTTTTCGTTTTAATTTAAGCCCTAAACATGAAAAATATGTGGACAGGTGTACAACCTACAAGATGGCGTCTCAGTAACCCATTGCATTTTTGTGTGCGTTTTTATCACTTGTTTATGCATGCATAGCGGCAACTGCATTGGACCATTGCGACGTTCCTTTTCGTGTTTGTTTTAGAAGCCCTAAATAAAAGAATTATGTTCACTCCCAACCCTTGGACAACCCAAATGAAACAATCGAAGAACGTTTTAGTGGTGATTACGTTAACTTCGATTTTTTCCAGACCTCAAAATTCACTTGAAATGTTGATGACCCATATTTTCTTGGTATTTTTAAATTAAACCCCCTTCATGACTCATAAACTGACCTAAAAAATTCTAGTTCATTGAGATTTAGGTCTAGTCTAATTGCAGATCTTTTTTTTTTAAATTTAATTGGTTTATAATTAATAATCAAAAGTACAGGGTGTTCCCTTTGATATTAACATATTTTCAACGTTTTTGGCGTTTATTTCTGAACACCCTGTGTAATAATCGAATATTTTTTAACGTAGTAATATATTTTTATTATGTGCTAATAGTTTGTGCAAAGTAAACTGTTTTTTTGCCCTAAACGCTAATTACTTTGTAATTTTAACCCATACGTCATCATTTTATTTTTACAAAAATGCAAACGACTCGAAACCTGTTAACTTTTAGCACCTTACAACTTTTTTTCTATTTGGAATTAAAAGGGAAACCCAAAACTTCCATAATATACAAGATGTTACATCTTTATAAATCTTGTACAAACAAAACTGAACACCCTGTATATTTATTAATAATTTTAAATTGGGAAACAACTTTTCCCATTAAACTTTTTCTCTAACTTTAATATTAATCAGAAAATCGAGATGTCAAAGGATGGGGAACGCCCTGTATATTTAATTACATAAAAACTGTAATCTTATTTATAAATAAATGTTTTAAGTTGTTTTTTTGATTGAAACAGGGTCGTCTATATCTATCAAGGCTTTGAAAGATTGTTGTTTTTTTTAGATAATGATTTTAAGTTTTTTTCTTTAAAATTTCATGCTTATAGATTCCTTTTTCTGTTCTATTATTCATGGCTGCCTCGTCTTCCCTTCATTTGTTTCCTGTCACTCAAATTCATTTCATTTGTTTCCTTGCATGTCTCAAGCGCCTCATTTATTAATCGTCACTTGTTTTTCTTCTCCCTTTTTAAAATTCCTGTCACAATTTTTATTTAATAGCCAATAATAAATATTAATTTGTTTTTTAAATTGCAGCTCCAAAATTAGACATCGATAACCTTGAAAATGGTTATCATGGGCTAGTAAAAGAAAACGAAACAATAGTGGAAGTGACACCAGCTATAAGGGCTGTAGGTGAACCTGTATGCGGTTTCCGGATCGTTAACAAACATCATGGTGAAGCTCCTTTCGATATTGTTTCAAAGGACAATGGCTATGCTGAGTTACGAGCCCGACGTGTACTTAATTGCGAAAAGAGACGGAACTATAAATTTGATATCGCAGCCGTTGGATGCAATGGGAAACAAAGTACAAAGTAAGTTGTATCATGAAATTATCTTACACCTGCTTGTAGCAAATACTAAAATGCAAACATTTAAGATAAATATTAACTCATTTTCTGAGGTCATGATAAGGATGTTATCATGGGTTATTCATTGAAGGAAGTATAAAATAAAAATAGGTACTGTCTAGTAGTAAGATATCGGTTCTATTTCTATCGAACTCTTTTAGTCACTGCATGTGTACTACACGTGAGTCACTCTCACTTTATTTATACACACTGAATACATGAAACCTGTTGTTGAATTATTTATAGATTGTAAACTTTTGATTTAAGGCCACCCTCTACAAATAGAATTCGGTAGGGTTTCAAATTTATATCATTTAAGCCATTCGAAAGCTTAGTTTTTTCTCTTTTTGATAATATTTAATGATTTTTTAAGTGTTTAATAAAAAAACAATCTTAATCTAGTATACCATGGCAAACAATAACAATTGAATACCTTGCTGTTATGCGACAAAACAAAAATTAAACAAGAACTGCTCCTTTCAGAGTCTAAAATGATTTAAAAGAAAAAATGTTTCAGACTTTAATGTACAGTCAGTGACGAATGTTTTCACCACTGAACCCGCTTTTCTGAGAAATATAAGAGGTAACATAACGCCGTTTTTATTATTTTACATAGATATGTCTATGTTGGTAACGCTGTAAACAAGATGAAATCAAATAGAGAAACGTGTTATACTTTTCAGTAAAGCAGGTTACAATGGTATAAGACTGGTGAAAACATTTATCACTGACTGTACAACTTGTATATTGTTGTACCCTTCGAACATACACTACTAAGGTTGCACTATAAAACGGGGAAATATATTTTAGCGTCTTTAAGTTCACCGGTACACCCCTTAAATGCATTTTTCTACCTACCTTAGTATGTACCCAGTATGCAATGGAACCGGAAAATAATTTCGTTTGCCTTTCAAGTGCGGAATGAAACTCAGAAATTGAATTTTTTATCTACAAGTATGCCATAAAACGGGCAAATCGGTGGGAAGTGCGCTGTGAAATCCCAAAAAAAATGCATTTTCTGCTCATAATATGCCATGAAACAAGACAATAAGTTCTTATGCTCCCAAAATATGCCTTGTACGAGAAAAAAACATTTTTGTATTTCAAATACGCCATAAAATGGGACAAATTATTTTTTTCCATTTCAAGTCCGCTGTGAAACCCCAAAAATGCATTTTCTGCTCATAAGTAGGCCGTGAAACAAGAAAAAAAAGTTTCTGCTCCCAAAGTATGCCTTAAAAGAGAAAAAAAAATTGTTTCGTCTCCCAGGTACGCCATTAAACGGGACAAATAATTTTTTCCCCTCTTTCAAGTCCGCTGTGAAGCCCCAAAAATGCATTTTCTACTCATAAGTATACCGCGGCCGTGAAACAAGAAAAAAGAAATTCTGCTCCCAAAGTATGCTTTGATAGAAAAAAGAAAAAATTTGTCTACTCCAAATATGTCATAAAACGGGACAAACAATTTTTCCCCCTTTCAAGCCTGCTGTGAAACCCCAAAAATGCATTTTCTTCTCAAGTATGCCATGAAACAAGAAAAAAAATTGTGCTCCCAAAGTATGCCTTGAGAGAGAAAAAGAAATTGTTTCGTCTCCCAAGTACGCCATTAAACGGGACAAATCATTTTTTCATTTTCGAGTACGTCGTGAAACCCCAAAAATGCCCATAAGTATGCCATGAAACAAGAAACTGTTTTTTCTTCCAAACACGCCATAAAACGAAAAAATATTTTTTCCCCTTCAGGTACGCCGTGGAACCACAAAAATGAATTTTTCTGCCCATAAGTATACCATGAACAAGAATCTGGTTTTCCTCCTCGCAAAGTATGCCATGAAACAGAAAAATTTTGTTTTGCTTCCAAGTATGCTATAAAATGACAAAATTACTCGCACAGTAGTTACTAAGCAACACCCGAAATGTCGGCCAATAGGATTCCATTTTTCGCGATAATTTCACTTGGTTCGATTAAAATGCCCCTTCCTGTTTAAAAAGACGACTTCTCCTGTGATAAAAAACCCCGTTGCTATAGTGTAGCTAACGCACTCGTTGTTTTAAATGTATTGTGCTCTCGTGCTTTACTTAGCAACAATTTAAGGAACCTACTACTGAAATTTTCCGATAAATATCCAAGGTCTTATATTGTATATGAAAAAAAAAAATTTTTCAGGGACTGATAAAAACAGCCGTTTTACGTATCTTTTGACAACCGTAAAGTGTCAATTTGTAGTAGACATTTGTCAATTACTACTTCACCGAATTTACTTCACGGCCGCATTTATTTCACGACCGCTGTTAGTAGCCACTGGTTTGTTTAAATTGCAAACGCATTTATTTTTAATCTATAACTTTTTTAGCCGACTATGATAAAAACAGCTGATGCGGCTATGGCATTTCTGGATGGTCACGTGACCAAATGTCATTGGAATATTCCGAATATTCAAATAAAAATTTTAATTGTTAACAAAATTTCAAAATTTGTGATATTCGGCTAAAAAATGTTGTTTGCACCTCTGACAAAAAGTGCTTTTTCGTCCTTGCCTGTTTTCTGGTCTCGGCGTTGCCTCGACCAGAAAACTCAGACTCACACGAAAAAGATTCACTTTTTGGCCATGATACAAAAAACTATTTTCGCCGTCAGGTACGCCGCGCCGTGGAACCCCAAAAAAGCATTTTTCTGCCCATACCTCGCAAACTTTGTCATGAAATAGGGGAAAAAAGTTATTTTGCCTCCAAGTGCGCCATAAACCGTGCGCAAACTAATTCCAATTTATTTTTAGTGCTACTGTTCACATAACAGTCTCTGATGTAAACGAATATGCACCAACATTTTCGGAGCCCAGCTATGTCCGGCAAGTGGACGAAGGGCGTATATACCGTGAGATTGTACGTGTAGAAGCTACAGACCGTGATTGCACCCCCAAATTTGGAGATGTTTGCAAATATGAGATCTTGACATCAGATCAACCATTTGTCATCGACATGGATGGTGTAATCCGTAATACAGAACCATTAGATTATGAACGTTCACATAACCATATACTGAGTGTTGTGGCCTATGATTGTGGTAAGATATTTTGATCAGTGTCTTGCTATTTTGCAACACTTGATTTTTCTTAGGAATGAGACAAAGCTTACCTGTTATGGTAACCATCAAAGTCAACCGTGTTTGCCGCTTGGGTTGGAGGGGACTTCCCGAAAGAGTTGATTATGCCCCAATGACTGGAAAACAAGAATTATTCCCTTCAGCTGGGTTGGAACTGTGTGATGTACCATGTACCGTCCGAGAACTTAGAACCCGCGTCGATTTAGCCACAAGGTAAGTGTTATTAGGTCATTACAATTTGGAAGATTTGTGCCTCCATTAATCCCTTCCTATTTTTAAACCTTTTTTTATTGTTTCCATAGGCACATTGGTAAAGGTTGTGACCGTGACACATACAGTGTACAATCACAACGTAAATTATGTGGAGCTTCACCAGCTGCTGTGGATTTGTTACCCAATCCTGGATTAGGAGCAGAATGGACCAAACCGTTGATATCTGATGAAGGACATGAATCCGATCAAATGTTCGAGTTTGATGGTGCTAGCACTGCAGTAACAGTACCAAAGAGTGTACTTGACCATAATCTTGCATCTTCTTTCACGATTGCAACTTGGATGCGTCATGGACAACATTCTGGACAGGATAAACACATCAAGGAACATATTTTGTGTTCGGCTGATGATCACAGTAAGTAAAAAATTAAGGCTTAAGTTTCCATGGCCTAGTATTTTAAATCTGGATCTAAACAGTTGTATTAATTATTTTCAGAGATGAACCGACACCATTATGCACTATTTGTGCGTAACTGCAGAATGATTTTGCTCTTGAGAAGGGACTTTTCGGAAGGCGATTTGAATATATTCCGTCCTGCTGAATGGAGATGGAAATTACCACAAGTAAGTGTTTGTTTTTGTGTGATTTGTGTTAATCCTTATTTTTTTTCCCTGAATTCCCCCCCCCCCCTCGTACAACCTAAACATATAATTTTCTATCTGCAAGTAGGCCGTGAAACTAAGAAATAAATTTTTTTCCCTCAAGAACGCCACGAGACAGAAAAGTAATATTTATTGTCTTTAAAATAAGCTGTGAATCACGGAAATTGTTTTTTTAAATCCAAGTGCGATTACAAATACGAAAATGATTTATATTTCCCCTCTCAAGGGCGCCATGAAACGAAAAAATATTTTTTTTTGCATTCTAAGTATCCCATGAAACCCAAAACATGTTTTTTTCTACCCACAAGTGTGTCATAGAACTGGACAATTTTTTTTTATTTTTTAAGTGCGCCATGCAACAATAATTTTGCTTTGCCTTCAAAATGCGCAATGAAATTTAAAAATGAAATTTTCTGTCCACAAGTACGCCAGGAAACGAAAATAATTTTTTTTATTCCTTCAGTGAGGCGTTGAAGCAAGAAAGAAATGTTTTCTGCCCTCAAAATATGCCATGACACAAGAAAATATTTGTTTTTCCCCTCAAGTGTGCCATGATACCATGAAATTAATTTTTCTGTCCCTAAAGTATGCCATGAAACAAGAAAATAATTTATTGACGGCAACAATAAGTGATTTTGCTCCCTTAGGTGTGCCATGAAATTGTGAAATTAATATTTCTGTCTTCTAAGTATGCCATGAAACAAGAAAATAATTTTTTTCCCCTCAAATGTCCCATGAGACTGGGAAATTATTTTTTCTATCCCCAAAGTATGCCATGAAACAAGAAAATAATTTGTTGAAGGCAACAACAAATTATTTTGTTTCGTTATTAAATGTGCCATGAAATTGTGAAATTAATTTCTTTTAAGTATTTGCCATGAGATGAGAAAATAATTTTTTCCCCTCAAATGTGCCATGGGACTGAAATTATTTTTTCTGTCTCCAAAGTACCTATGCCATAAAATAAGAAAATAATTTGTTTTTCTCCTCAAGTGTGCTATGAAATGGAAAAATTATTTTCTATGCCCAAAGTACAGCTCTACCAAGCTTACAAATTGAAAAGGGGCGTGTCCGGCGCTGTTATATTTTTTCAAAGTACAGTATAAACAAAAACATTTAGACCACAAATTTAAATAATTATAAATACTTTTCATTTATTATAATACGATGACCTTCTCAATGATATTTTTAGCTTCAGGATGAAATTATTAAAATTTCAAACGTCAATAGAATTTTTCCACCGAATGTACTTTTGGGTAGGATTTTGTTATTGGTTGACATATTGTTGGGCTTTGCCTTTTAAAATTTAGTTAACATATTTTCCGGGGCATTTGTAAGCTTGGTGGAGCTGTATTCCATGTACAGGGTGAGTAAAATGTAAGGAATAAATCCATTATCTCCCAAAATAATGTTTTTTTCTAGAGAACGCTCGCACTGGTATAGCGATTTAAAATAAATTATGGGGCATATTTTAAGGTATTTCAATTTTTTTTTCAAATTTAAAAAACGAACATCGCAGAAACTCGTCTTCAAGGTCACGATACTTAATTATTTGGATGGTAGAATCGCGTCCTCTGTCAAAATCCGTCAAAAAAAATAGGGTGCCATTTAAAAAAAATACTCTGACGTTACCACAAAAAAAATGACTAGCAAAAAAAATTGAAACGCCTTACAATATGCGCCATAATTTAAATCGCTGTGCGATCGTTTTCTAGAAAAAACATTATTTTGGGAGATAATGAATTTATTCCATACTTTTTATTCACCCTGTATAAACAAACAAATAGTTTGATTTACTCCCTCAAGTGTGCCATGAAACCCTGATAATAATTTTCCTGTCCCCAAAGTATGCCATGAAGCAGGGAAATAAGTGGTTTCCCCTCCCCACCTATTAATTCCATGTACAAGGTGTTTCAAATATTAATTTTTAAAGGTTTGTGACGACCAATGGCATCACTATGCTGTAAATGTGAGATTCCCTGATGTTGAATTGTTTGTTGATGGCCAAATATTCCACACCGAAAAGAAAAACCCAGAAGTCATCGATGATTGGCCATTACATCCTACCAAAGGAATCAACACTACCCTGACGGTCGGAGCTTGCTGGCAAGGATCTGAAAACAAAATGAAACACCATTTAAAAGGTTATCTTGCTGGATTGAGTGTTTTGGTAGGTGAAACTGAAAAACCCGAGGTTTTAAGTTGTTTACACCAGTGTAAGGAGAGTCTTCAGGTAAAATTAACTTTTAAGCTTGTTATGGAACAATTCTGTAATGGTTTTGGTTTAGGTACCAGCAATGGAATTATTACAACCTGGTATGGAATTATTAACGAATTCCGATCTCACTGAAGTCACAGTTGAAGGGGATAACCGTACAAATTTGGAAACCCTTGTTAGAAAAATTGGATATGCCAATTCACGTGAATTCCCTACCCCTGGTCGTAGGAATTTAAGGTTGACCACTACCGTGACTTGTGATAGCGGAAAATTGGTTAAAGTCCCGGATGCACAGACTTATGTTATGGTACTAAGGCCGCAGACCCCAACTATTAATTTGAACGGAACTGGAAATATGGCAAGGAAATACGAAGACTTTAGAATGGGCGTACGGGTGCTAGCCGATATCCATATTACTGGAGAACAAAAACTGGATAAGTGTTCTTTAACAATCTATCCTAATTTGAATCCGGATCATGAAAATTTATCCGTACCGGAAGAAATGGTTAAAAGACTTGGTGAGTTGTAATACTAGAAATGATTGGGTCTAAAATTTAATTTAATTTAATATTTAAGGTATGGCAGCTCGTGTGTCGAAAGATGGAGTAACCATAACCGGTTCCGACATGGTTTACAATTACAAGCAAGTTTTACGTCAAATTGTCTACACCAACCGTAAACCCGCATATTATTTAAACCGTGTCTTCAAACTAACGTGTTCTGAACTAAACGGAAGGTTTACTTCAAATGAATACGTACAAACAGTATGTATTGTCATTTGTTTTTTTATTCACCCTTGTAAACTTTCTTTTTTTGTAGTTAACCGTTATTCATCCACAACCAAAAGAACAAGTGGCGCATGCTACCATAAATAAACATTCCGTTGAGCTACGGCCTGCTTCAATCATTTCCCAGGATTATATTCCTACTGACCATTTGAATGTTATGGCCACGGGTGGCTCACATGCTGTAACCATTATTGTGGTGGTTTGTGTCGGGTTCTTGCTGTTCATGATTGTTTTGGGAGTTATAAGGATTAGGGCTGCCCATCATCGTAATAATGCCGAGGAAACCCAAGAGTCTGAAATGACTTGGGACGACTCCGCCCTTACCATTACTGTTAATCCCATGGAGGTGAGTCATGTAGGTTTCCCTTATTAAGAGTTTATTTTGTGAAATATACACCTTGGTTTCTTTTTTAAATTTTAATATTTTTAAAAAATTATATACAGGGTGAATCAAAAAACGTCAAAAATTTCTGATCTTATAACTAAAAAATTTGCCAGAATTGTAATTTGGCACTTAAAACATTTATTTTCTGGTAATTACGGCCAAGACCATGTACTATGCTAAAGTTCCATATACAGGGTATTTCTAAAAAACAGTCAAAAACGTTCTACTTTATTTGAATGTTTAAAAAATAAACAATAATGTTCTCGCACACCCTGAACATTAGAAATCCTGCTGCAGGATTAAAATTAAAATATACAGGGTGAATCAAAAAACGTCAAACATTTCTGATCTTATAACTAAAAAATTTGTCAGAATTGTAATTTTGCACATAAAAGAATTACGTTCTGGTAAATTACGGCCAACACCATGTACTACGCTAAATTTCCATATACAGGGTGTTCCTAAAAAACTGACAAAAACGTTCTACTTTATTTGAATGTTTAAAAAAATAAAAAATAATGTTCTCGCACACCCTGAACATTAGAAATCCTGCTGCAAGATTATAATTAAAATATACAGGGTGAATCTAAAAGCGTCAAAAATTTCTGATCTTATAACTAGAAAATTTGTCAGAATCATAATTTAGCACATAAAACATTTATTTTTGGTAAATTACAGCCAAAACCATGTACTACGCTAAATTTGCATATACAGGGTGTTCCTAAAAAACAGTCAAAAACGTTCTATTTTATTTGAATGTTTAAAAAATAAACAATAATGTTCTCGCACACCCTGAACATTAGAAATCCTGCTGCAGGATTAAAATTAAAATATACAGGGTGAATCAAAAAACGTCAAAAATTTCTGATCTTATAACTAAGAAATTTGTCAGAATCGTAATTTGGCACATAAAACATTTATTTTCTGGTAAATTACGGCCAAGACCATGTACTATGCTAAATTTCCATATACAGGGTGTTCCTAAAAAACAGTCAAAAACGTTCTATTTTATTTGAATGTTTAAAAAAATAAAAAATAATGTTCACATACACCCTGAATATTAGAAATCCTGCTGGAGGATTAAAATTAAAATATATGTACAGGGTGAATCAAAAAACGCCAAAAATTTCTGATCTTATAACTAAAAAATATGTCAGAATCCTGATTTGGCACATAAAAAAAATATTTTCTGGTAAATTACGGCCAAGACTATGTACTACGCTAAATTTCCACATACAGGGTGTTCCTAATAAACAGTCCAAAATGTTCTACTTTATTTGAATGTTTAAAAAAATAAAAAATAATGTTCTCGCACACCCTGAATATTAGAAATCCTGCAGGAGGATTAAAATAAAAATATACAGGGTGAGTCAAATGTGTAACACTTTATATCGTCAATATTAAAAGCTGATTTTCTCTTTAAAAAAATGGGGTATACAAACGTCCCTTTTTTATATTTTTAAAGCCAGAATATACAGGGTGTTATATTTAAAGTTAATCAATTCAATTTATGTGTTTTAGAATGCTGAGAGGCGACTCCAAGGCGATGCTGCAGAGTATTCAGACAGCGAAAGTGATTCAGAAAGTTCATCAGATGATGATAACATTGACGGACCGTGCCGACTCCATGACAGCTCAGAAGATGAAGAGGAGCAACCAGCACGTAGTCGCAAACGTGACTACCAGAACGTCAGTCAACTTGAATGGGACCATTCCACCATGTAAGGTAGATTTGGCTCGGTTATACCGTGTATGTAACATCAGAAAAATCACCCTTTTTTACTTTTTGCGTGTTCTCTCGATCTTTGGTGAAGGAGTCTTGCATGGTATAACTCTGGTAGGTGGCTTTGGTGATAGGTTTTCTACTTTCAAGTTTGTCATCTTGTCCTCGTTTAATTCTAAACACAAATTGACAAATTTTTAGTAGAACTTGTGCTGTATAGGCACAAAGTTTAGTTGCAAACACACATCACCCATCTTTGTTTCTTCTTTTTTTTTATGGTTAGAAACTAAAAATTTTAGAGCTTTAAACTATTTCGTGATTTTTAGAATATTTGGTGGGTTGAAGAAGGTGGGGCTTGTGTGATTGCCAACAGAAACAAACTAATATCAACAATAATCGTCCATAATGTTAGATAGTAATAATAAGATATACGGTGTATATCCTTTTCACTTTAGCTAGTTATCGACTATATATGCTATGTCACTTGGCTTTGCTCCACTTGTTTTTGCATTTTTTAACGCGTATGGGCGGCTCTTGTAATATTCCACTTTAAAACCCCCTCCTCCTATCCCTAGACCACGCCTCCTCTCCTAAGTCCCGCCTCCTAGCCCCATCTCCTGTCGTTATTAATGTGTATATCGAAAATGTACATACTATTGTTGGATGAAACTTAAAAAATTAACGTTTTTTGGATATTATTATTTTTTATGTATATTTTTACTATTATATCGACTTAACCCCCCAATTTATTTAAACTAATCCAATTATTTTTAATTGAATGAAGGCTTTATTTGTACTTAAATAACTTATAGGTTTAGGTTTAAAATTGTTCTGCCGTCTAATCATATCACACACACTTCTAGGTGCAATCAGTATTTTTGAGTGTTCAACAATGCACAATTAACTTTTTGATTGTGTGATTTCTCACGAACGTTTCAGTGTTCTCTATGCAGTCGATAACTCTGTCAGTGTTTTATACTACTCGCACAATTGCCTATCCTCTAAAACTCCCTCGGAAAAGTAACCCATGATAACCAACTGCTGCATATGGTTATCTTCGGCTGCTTTAACCGGCCATCTTTCAAGCCACCACACCTCATATACTTGGTTTTTTAAATAATCGAATTATTTTTAATTGAAAGTGAGGTTAAAAGGTTAATTTTTCAAGCATTTGTAGATAAAAATAAACGTCAATGCAATTTATCGAATATTTTAATAAGAAAAGTAATCAAAAAGTAGGTTTAAATCATGTAACAGGATTATTCATTTGTTTTTCGGATCACCAGTGAAGTAAATCATTTGTTTTTAAGATGATTTAAAAATGAGATTTTTCCTTTGTTTTTGAGATGAATAAATAATTCAATTGTTTTTGGGACAATTGAATCACTATTTGCGTTAGTCCTTTGTTTTTGGAACAAATGAGTAAATAATTTGATTGTTTTCGAGAAAAATGATTAAATATTTGCTTTAATCATTTGTTTTTGAGACAAATGATTATATTTTTAAATTATTTATAGGACAAATGATAAATAATTCAATTAGAAAACTGTTACATAAAACAATTAGGTTAGAGTTCTATGGTGTGTTATGTAATTTTTAAAGTCGTATAAGTTCGTTATATCGTTTCCAATGGGTAATGGGCCAATTTTTAAAATACACTTAATCCACAGGACTAAATCCCATGTGGTTATAATAAAAAATTCCATTTTGCGTGTTACATAACCTCACTTTCTCTGCAAAATTGAGGTTAGAATTCGCTCAAAACAGTAAAAATGGGTTTATAGATCTTTCTAGACTTAAAATGGGTCATGGGAAGGTTTGTAAACCCATTGTAAGTAGTGCTAGTCATCAAGCTGGCCATATTTGTAAAAAAAGCAATATTTTTGTTTTTTTTGTTTGGTGATTGTGATGAGGTGAGGTGGTCGTTGTACCACACCCTTTCATAATAAGGTAGCTTCGAGTAATAGTTGTATATAATTATGGAGCAGCTAAAATGCAGGTACTTTTTTAAGTTTTTTATTTGTATTTTATTATTATGATGATAATAATAAATAATAATAATAATAATAAAGGTTGGGTACTTATTTTTAGATTCGTAAATAAATAAAATGGTTTTAATTGTATCTATTTTAATACAACCGCAATAGGTAGTGGCGACGTTTATAATATCATGTTGCAATATCTCTAAATGTTTACTGAGAAGAATTTTATCAACCATTTTGTTTATTACGTGTTAACTATGCCATTTCTAGATTAGTCGCTGTGATGTCAAAAATGTGCTGTTTAGTTTAGAACAGGCAAAAAAAATAAAACACACTCAAAACCGTTTGGAAGGTTTCGGTTTTTGGTTAAAACTGTCCCATTTAGGATGTAACAAAAAAAATGTACTTCTCGATGTGTTAGTTGCTAGCTGATTGTTCTTTAACGATGTACAGTTTTAACACAAAATCAAACACAATAAGAGAAGAAGTATTTAAAAAAAACACTATTTTTTGACAAGTAACAAAATAGTTACATTCCATATTATGCATAATATATTTGTAATCTCGGGTTACAAGGCTTTGTTGTGTGTTAAAGAGAAAATCAAATATCCCATGTCTTAGGTGTCATGCCACAATAATTATGTAAAACATAAATGTATTTAAATAATAACAAATAAATATACCCTAATAAAAACTCATTTTATTGTTTCCCACAACCCCACACTTTTTCACCAATTTCAACACCCACAAGGAAGTTTGAGAGCATCCCAATAGAGACAGGGGAAGTACAAGAATGTGGCAGTAACAGAAGTGGAGGTGTAAATTTGTGAGCATTGCAGCAGAAGAAGAGAGGGGAGAGGAAAGGACCCAAAGATCCAGTCAAGGAAGCTGAAATTCTAGAGCAGAGCAAGGTGAAGAATGTTGCAGTAAGAGAAGGGATAAGTGAAGAAGGAGTAGAGGAAAGGATCCAGTGAAGGAAGGGGAAATTCCAGAGCAGAAGAAGGAGAAAAGAAGTTCAAGAGAGGGGATAAATTCGAGAGCTTTGCAGTAGAAGAAGGCGAAGAGGAAGGACAAAGGATCCAGTCAAGGAAGGGGAAATTCTAGAGAAAAGGAAGGGACGTTCAAGAAAGTTGCAGTAAAAGAAGAGAAGAGATTAATTTCGATAGCATTGCAGCAGCAGAAGAAGGGGAAACCAAAAAGAAGAAGGAATGGGAAATTCTAAAGTACAAGAAGAGGTAAAGAAACGGAGGAAGAATAACCCCAGATTAAATGAGAGAGGAGGGACAAGGGATTCTAGGAAAGTTATCGAACATTGCCTGTGAACCAGAACAACTATTACAGTAAGGAGAAGAAAGATTAAGTTTCAGGGCGTTGTAGTAGTAGAAGAAGGGGAAATTTGAGAGTATTCTAGTGAGAGAGAGAGAGAGAGAGGTGGTAAGTACTGAAGTATTGCAGTAAAAGAACAAAAAGTATGAGACTTTAATATTCCCCTTAAATAACTCTTGATTTTCCTATAGCAAAAAGGTGGTACAGAACGTCCGGGAGCAAGATAAAACGATGCCATTGTACAGGTGCGAGAAAGAGATGGATAGAATAGATTTCAAATAAAGAAAAGGACGCCTAATTATAAATGAAGAAGAAAGAAAGAGATGAGAGGTAGCAGTTTTGGTGCGAGTTCTATGGATTCCAAGACTATTCTTGTCCAAATACAAGGGTGGACATCACAGAACTTTTTATCCTACATTGAAAGGGGTGGAAGAGTCGCAAGATTCAATTTTGATGTAAGTAGTGCTTGTTCGATGTAGTTTTGTATTCTCGACGTGGTATTTTATTTTGGGGACCCTAGACTTTTCCTGTTTTATATTAAAATTAATTATTTGCGCATTGATTTAATATTATGTGAAGTACTATACTTTGTTTGTATAATTTTACCATGGAATTCTTCGTCTTTCTTGCTAAGTACTTGTTTTTTGCTGTAAAACATTTTTTTTCGGTCATGTGGACATACCTTGGTATTGGTAGACCTGTAACCAAAATTCCCCCAAACCCAATCCAAGGTCGACTTGATACCAATTTATTCTAACCTGTTCTTTCTTTCGTGAATCATCTAAAATGGTGGCACCATCGGTGAGTAAAAATTGGTTTTTATTAGAAAATAGTTACTTAAGACTTCATGTAAAAGCAAAATATTAACTTCTCGTTTTTCCTACATGTCTAATTTTTTCAATTTTTCAAAAATTTTCTGAAGTTTGTAGAGGATTGTTGGAAAAAACTTTGATGTTTCTTCAACGTTTTCCATGCATTTCTTGTGTTTTTACTTAGTTTCATATGAATGTTTGTCATTTAATAAAGGAAGTTGATATTTTCTCGAACTGTAAATTAATTTTCCTGACAAAGTTTTTTTCTTAATAATTGTAACCTAAAATTTTTGCATGTGTTAGTTTTAAGGATATTTCTTTAATATTTTTGAATTAAAGATGTCTTGCACATCGAATATACGTAAATCTGGTTGAAACACAACTAATCATGTTGTGGATTCCAGACGAAACCAGCCGCTGCTGCAGCAGGAGGCAAGCCCCCCGTAAAGAGGCAACACATCCGTGGTAAAGGAGTGAAGAAATCCAAAAAGAAGGAGTCTCGTAAGTTCATCGTCGATTGTACACATCCTGTTGAGGATAACATTTTGGACGTTGCAAACTTCGTAAGTTTTTAACACCTGATGTAAGTACAAATTAATACGCTTCCTTTACAGGAAAAATACCTTGTGGAGAGAATCAAGCTTAATGGAAAGACCAATAATTTGGGAAATTCATTAACTTTGGGACATGAAAAGAATACAAAAGTAATCGTCAGTGCTGATGTGCCCTTCTCCAAAAGATATTTGAAATATTTGACTAAAAAATATCTTAAGAAGAATAATCTTAGGGATTGGTTAAGAGTGGTGGCATCTGGAAAGGATAGTTACGAATTACGTTACTTCCAAATTAACAGCCAAGAGGATGAAGATGAGGAAGATAACGAGTAAAGTAAGGTCGGGACATGATTTTTATGTTTTGACTTGTATAAATAAAGTTTTCTTATGAAATCCACGAGTTTTTATTCTAATTTTTTAACTAATTTGTGTAAACAGTTTTCCTTTTCCAGGTTTGAGAAAACAAAAAGCTAATGAATTTCTTACTAAAATACAATTTTTAGGTTTCCAATTGAGTTTGTTGTGTAATTTATGGTTGAATTTTACCCTGGAAAGTGTTCTAAACCCTAAAATAAATTTTAATCCTATTCCTGACCTGTTTTTCCTTTGGAAGTTCCAATAATATTTTAAAAAGGAGTTGGAAATAAAGTTGAAATTGGATTCTAAAGTTTCAGTGCAGTGAGTAGCTTAGGCGGAAGGTTGATTTATTTTTGTCCATTTAATAAAATCTTTTAAAAAATTTGGAATTATTTTATTGCCTAATTATTTTATCTAGTTTCAGGTTTATTTTAATGATTTTTGTAAAATAAATATTTGCTTGTGTTTTGTTCATTATTCCTGTTTGTAAGGGGTGTTTTTTAAAAGAAATCCGATCAAGTTGTCTCTGATTGCATTTGTGTTAAATGGAAGCAGAGCCTGCTTGACCCGATTTTTTCCTCATACCCTTTACTCCAAATTCGTTTTTTTTTTGCTCCTATAGGAGTAATGCTATTGAAACAAAAACCCCCCATTTCTATTTATGCGGAAGGTGGATTCTTGCGTAATAAAATGGTATTGTTTTTGTATTGAAAAGTAAATTAATTAGAAACTGCTAATTACGCAACCAAACATACACCAGTAGTAAGAATGCATACTTACCTAAACTTCAGGGATGAATTAATTTGCGCAACACCCTGTATGCGTCGAAATAATTAAAATCGCTAATGATAAGCATCGGTTTGGTTTTCTTGAGTACTAACGTTTAACAAAATCGAAATAGGGAGGGCGCATTAGCGCCCAAATAATTTTTCCCCTTGATTTCTTAGGATTGTCTAATTTAATATAGGGTGGTTATGAAATTATGTTCTTGGAGCTTTCCAAGATCATATTTATGGTTCCTTCTTTCTTTGAATAAAAATACTGTAAAGGGAAAAGAAAAATAACAGACACAAATATTTGAAATACAGAGAATATTTAATTTAGAAACTTTAAAAGGAGATAATGATATGATTATAAATATTTACAACTGTGAAATGATCAGATCTATGATCTAAGTAAAATATTCCAACACTATTTTATAAAACTATACAATAAATATAAAATAGAACTTTCGAAATATTTTTCTTTTTTTATATGTAAACTTAGCATAGCTATAACTTACGTATGGGGGGGTGCCATTTCGAAAATTCATTTTATTTAATAAAAAAAAGAAAATAATATTTCAAAACACTTTTGTTCTACAGCAAAAAAACTGACTAAGTTACTACATGTAGTTTTTAAAAATGTGCATCTATACATATTTTTCTAATACCTCCTACATTTCTCGTAAGAGTTTACGTATCATGTTTATATTACAATGTGTATACATTGAATATGACGTAAATGGAAGAATTACATTAATTTTTTCTCATACTTTTCACATATTGCCAAAAATATACAGATTACAAAGTCTAAAGTTGTTTAAAATATTGCACTATTTTAAAAGATTTTTTTATTCTGAACGATTTGTGCTATTATTACCATTTTGTAGAAATAGAAAACAAAACTGCTTATATTTTTTTAGTTACGGGTGGATTCATAACTTGCATTACTTTTTTTACAAAATTTGTTTATACAACTATCGATATGCATTGTATATTTTAATAACTAGTTTCGAATTTTTAACTGAGAAAACGGAAGTGTTTTATTTAATACATAATACCAATGAGATCTACTAAGAACACAGATACAACAGATACAAAAAAATATAATAATAAAAAATTATTAACTGTTGTGACTTATACTGGCCACGGAAATTATAAGAAATTTTAGTTATTTATGCCCACGTGTTAATTAAAACACATTCAGATCAATGTTTGCAAATTAATTAATATCACTTAAGGGTCCTTACACACGTTAATATTTACCTATTAAGGCTAGTTCACATGATCAGAATAGAAGCGGCAATTAACAAATAAATATCAGTTAAGGGTACCTTCCCTTTAAGACCAGCACACGGGAGCGTTTGTTTGTTTAGGAAACATCCTCAAAAATAAATTAATGCCATTTAAGGGAGAGTTCACACGTTGGTTACTTTTACCGCTTAAGCCCGCTACCCATGAGCGTTTATTAATGGTGCGTATATACTTGCGATACTTTGTTTTAATTTCCAAATTCCCGCGTATTCCAGTAACAACGATAACTTTTGTTTTGTTTGACTGATTCTTGGATTATACAGTAGAGTAGACGCAGAATGGGTTTAATTTTACTACAAACGGCTCAAGATTCTGATACAGTTCGATTCCTCCGTACTTCATCCGACTTCGTTCAATTCTCGCTCACTCTGTTTCTCAGAGGTTAATTTTTCCGCAAATAGTAAGTTTGTTGTGGTTTATGTCTCGAAAAATGCCAAGCGAGGTACGTAATTTTGCCGCGTTATCTTTTACCGCACGGGTTTTTATATTGCAATGACTTTATATGAATAACCAGTCTTCGTTAAGTAGGTGGGGGGTGAAGTTTCATCAAAATGAATTAAAAATAAAATTACAAAAAAATAATCCAGGAAGCGCGAAATTATTTGTTGCGTTTATTTTGCGTGTATAACCCGCCTAGTTTTCCCAAATTAAAGCTATGGTTAATGGAGGGGGGGGGGGGTAAATAAATGAAAGATTGATCACGAAATACAAAAAGTACGATTTTTTTACCCCATATTCTTATGGTATATTCTATAGTCCCTAGTTTTACAAAATTAAAGCTGTGGTGAAGAGGGGGGGGGGTTAAATGAATAATTAAAGATGAATCACGAGAAGACGAGAACTACGAAATCATTTTTTTTGCAGCATTTTCGTTGTACCTATATTCAACATGTGCGTGTATGATGAACCTTGTTTTTCAAAATTAAAGCCACGGTTGAGAAAGAGGGGGGGGATGAATGAATTAAATATAGATCACAAAAAGAGGAAACATAAACAAGTACGAAAATTTCCTTTTGCCGTTAATTATTTATGTACGTAGCGTAAATGAAATGCAGCGACGATTCTAAGCATTCGTGGGGGGGGGGGGTGAATTAAGAATCCATTTTAAGGGGATCACGAAAAAAATTGTATGAGGTTCGTTACTCATATATTTCGTTTCCTGGGTATGGGGGCCGTAGAAAAGATAGCACTAGAATGTGCGAATATATTTTGTCGCATTTGTTTTACCGCACATTGTGAGAGTATGCAATACACACGTGTGTACCCAGCTTTAGTGGGGTTTTATTTGATTCCGTTTTGTTTTAATTAATTGGAAATATTATGAAGTGCGAATTTTTGCCGCATAATATTATTTCTGCTCGTGTGTGCCCAGCCTTAGTTGGTATTGATTTTAATATAATTTTGAATTTTAATGTTTGAACTTAAAAGTTTTTGGAGGGAATTTTAAATAACAAAGATTCTTAATATAAGAATGCAAACATTGATTTGAAGTGTCGTTTAAAAGACTAGAAGAAAAACTGGAAAAAATTCACTTTTTAGAAAATGGCAATGCATTATTGTAATAATAAGTGGTAATCCTGGTCTAATAACTTTTTAAAACTAATTTTATTCTACCAATATGCGTTTGTATTACATACCCTTTTTTTATGTACAAAAAAACTAAAAACGCTAAAGTACGAAATGTAAAACACCTAAAATATATTCATAAATATTATTTTAAGAAAAATCGACGAGAGAAATTTCTTTAATTTAAAGAAGTTTCCTTACAAACTAATTGCAAATTTGGCCTTTTTTATTTGGAAAGCACATAATTGGATAAACAATAGAATAATAAGCAGTATCACATTGTTTCAAACATTTGCTTTGCAAGTAGCCATTTTTTGATTATAAGTGGCTAATAGTACTTTTTTTATAATATGGTAACAGTCTTATATATAACTACATAAATACGAAAAAAGAACAAAACAGTCGCCCATCATCAGGCTCAAAACCTTAATATTAACAAAAAACTGATAATATACTTTAAAATCACAATAAATAACTGGGGTAATTTCTTGTTTTTTTGTCAGATTGCACTTTCATTTATTTATTATTATTATTATTATTATTTATACAATAACTGTGTTAATTTAATAACAACCACTCATGCAGTTCCCGATGGTTGTCTTTCTTTAATAGGACAGTCACAAGACAAAACACGACAAATTGTAATGATTACCTAAAAAATTACCTTTCAATAATCCCATCTTTCATCTTCGTTTTCTCGTTTCACTCCTTTCTCACTTTCTTCCTCTGTAATTTGAGATTCACTTGTTTCTTTCACATTTGAGTCACCCTGTTCTTTTTCTTCGGTTTGTTCGGGATGTGTTTCATTATCGTGCTCGTGACTAACGGACGAGGCATCACTTTGGTCATCTTCGAACCTATCCATAACAGGAGTCGGTTCAACTCGCACGGTTTCTTCCGAACTCCTTCTTCCATAGTCCTCTGTTTGCATGACGCACACACCGTTTATTATTACTTCGTTGCCCGACGACTGTTTTTCTTTTTCGTCTTGCCATTCCGGGTTGACCCATTGAGGGGCCGCGGGTTTCCTTCGAGACGAACGTCCTTGGTTACCGATTTGAGTTAAAGGCGTTTCTTTTGGTTCACTTTTAACCTCCCCTCCGTGTACACTATCGGACATGTTTGAATCCTCCGACCCAACATTACTTTCCACCTCATCCTCGTAATCATCCGGTTCTCTTTTTAACGAGGTCATCGATAAGTCTAAACCACTCATTTGTTCCTTAACAACGTTTCCTAACATGGAGAGGTCCATATCACCAGTAGGTAAAAGACCTCGTCCAATAAGGGCGGCTAAATTTGGGTTCGTGGAAAGATACGGGGGATACGGCAAAGGCATACCACCTAAACCCATTCGTTCTTTCGATAATTCTAATAATCTTTGGTTTAATAACAGCCTAAACTGGACAGGATCAAAGGGTGCTTGGTTCCCGCTTTGATCGCGAGGAGGCACGTCAGCGGGCATGCCATGGGGTGCTTGTTGTTTCAGTCGCATTCGATGATTATGGAACCAATTTGTTATGGTCCTACTAGAAAGTCCCAATTCCCCAGCTAAAAATTCTATGGTCGCTACGTTTGGATACGGATCGAGCGCGAAAGCTAATCGAAGAGCTTCCTTCTGTTCTTCGGAAAACAGAACCCGTTGTTTTTTAGCGGAAGGGGGACCAGGTCCGGGTGAATTGGAATGATAAAATTCTGAGGTGTCGTTTGAGGAGGTATCGGAACTGTTGTCGTGAGCACCAGGACCTGTAGAACGACGCCGCTTGTTCGCTTCTCGGCGTTCGTTCTTTAACGCTTGCAGTCTTTCGATGTTATGGGCATCGTTTAGCCATAGTTGCATTCGAATGAATGGTTCTCGACCTTTTATGCTCAGCATATGCCAAGGTTTTGGTTTTGATAACAATTCACTCACTGATCCTTGAGATAACCCCAAAACTGCTTCACCGAAAATCTGGAAAACAAAAGAAAGGGACTTGTTTAGTTTTTTGTTAAGTACGTTCAAAGAAAACAAAGGACCAAGGGAAATAGTAGAGAAAAAGAATTTTAGGAAAAGAAGAGGTGGGCTTAAAAGATTTGTTATCAAAAAATCTAAGTAAATGACGAAACAAGGTGTGGTATAAAATCAAGAGTAGGCTAAAAACAATGGGAGAACGGAATCGCAAAGCACATTGTGGGCAACACCCTGTATATCTTAAAACTGCTAAAAAATTAATTCGGGTAGCAATTTAATTACTTAAGAATAAGTTTTACTTGAACTAAGTTCTATGAAACACTCTGTATATGTTGCACTAGTTCCATCCGCAAAATCCGAAAATTATTCTATTGACTATTTTTTCCTGTATACCGTAAAATTGGCTGGAAAGTTATTCGTTTGGAAATTTTTTAAAAATAAGTTTCACTTTTAGGACAACTTTATAAAACACTCTGTATATCTTAGGCTAGTTATGTCGAATAAACGCAGAAAGTATGGTTCCGGGTATGGCTTTTTCCCCAACACCCTGTATAACGTAAAAGCGCTATAAAAATAATTCGGATTGCAATTTCTTAAGAATAAGTTTTACGTAAGACAAGTTTAAAACACCCTGTATATCTTAAAACACATTAAAAAATTAATTTGGGGTTGAAAATTCAATCCGATTCTTAAAAATCATTTTTTCTAGTATGCCATTAATGCACATTTTGTTCCAACACCCTGTATATTTTAAAATTTTCAAAATATTAATTTGAGATTGAAATGAAATCTGTTATATTTTGCTAGTGGAAAAGAAGTTTATTTGACCTGATTTAATCCCTCCATAGACTGTCCTCAACCTCCCCACATCTCAATCACCCCCTCCCTTTGTAAGCTTGTATGGTCTTTTACAAACCCGAAACGCCCCGATAAAGATCATCCTTCAGCATGGAAAATGAAGTGCTGCTTTTTTTGTTTCGATGTCTCTTTTTTCCCGCCCGCTGTCTTCCTTCACTCACCATGAGGGGGGTGGGGGTAGGTATCCCTCTCCTTTGGAAAAACATAACGTTTGCAAAAAATAACTAGCAATATCGATGAAATTAATGATTCATGATCATGGTTAGTTTTTTTCTTTTTCTGCGAGGTTACAGCAATTATTCTTTGTCTTACCCTCTTGCTCTTTTCCTCCGTCCTCATTTTATCATCTCAGAAGGGGAAGGATAAGTATTACCGCCCATTGAAGCAATACCGTCTGAATATTGATGGATGTACAAAATAACGAATTTGGTTTCACGTTTTGTTCCCCCTTCCCCCGTATTTTTCGGAGCTTCTTCCCCTCAGGAGCCAACAGTTTACTTGTTGGTACGGGCTTTACACACCCGAAATATCCGAGTAAATATTCCTCCACCGGTATAGAAGATAAAGCGGTGGCATTTTTAACTTCTCCCAAATTTTTTTTCTCGTCTTCCATCAAGGGGGGGAAGAAATAGGTATTGTATATTCTTCATAAATAAACAATATAACAATTGGAATATTAACGGGCTTAGCCTTCTCTTTCAAGAACCCCCTTATGTACTTAGTCGCCTTCCCTTAGTTTCCTACAGTCTCCCCTAAGGGGCTAACACTCTTCTGTTGTTAGGGGTTTCCGTTTCGTAGAGCCCGTGGTAGTCAAATATTCCTCCAGTGAGGAGATTAACGCGATGGGTAATAATTTTTCCTCTATTTTAATCTCCATTGAGTATAGATGAGGCTGGTGAGGGGTATCCCGCCTACTTTTTTATAAAGCACGATTTTGCCAAAAAGCTATTGTCGCAATGCCGATAGATCAAATAGAACTACCTACTTTTTTTGGAGTCGAGTCGATGGGTCTAAAAACTTCATTTTCCACACCTCTCCTCATCCCTCCCTCCCTCGTTCTCCCAAAGGGTAAGGGTTGGGGTAGGTATTCCCATCTCTTAGGAAAAACATATTTTTTTTGAAAATAACGTTCATAAATGAATTTAATAACAAATAATTTAGGAGGGAAAAATTATTTGAACCAAGAGGGGGAGGGGGCATAGTATTAACTGCTTCTGATTTTAGAATTTTAATCGCCAACTTTTTGATATTTGAAACCATCCGTTAGGGAATATATTTCTGAACTATCTTAAATTTTAGGGAAACATTGGTTGAACAAGTTTAAATCCGCAGGGGGAGGGGGAGATTAAAGAGCTAACTGGTTTTAAGATTAATGATCGACATCCTTTCAGTATTGAAAGCCGACCCACATTCTGATGAAAGGATAAAAAAATCTTACCTTTTGGCCAATGTTGTTGGCAAGTAGGGCCTCCTTGATCTTTGTAGTAATAACTTGCGTGTCCAAATCCTGCGTAAGAGCGGCCATTTCGTAAACACTCGGCGATATATGGGGATTTAAACTTCGCAAATTTGCACTTTGGTGTTGAGAAAGGGGTGAATGTGGAATCCCATGAGGACTTGGATTTGACTTTTTCATATGATGATCCGGATTCTGCATACTCATCGGATGTGGAGGAGGAATCCCAGGTGGCGTAAGCAACATGGGCGGTCCATGGGGCTGCCCCATCATCTGATTCTGATTCGCAACCATTTGAAGCGAGGGCGGAAGTAAATTTTGATTTTCTTGCATTTTATTTAGGAAACCTGCAGCTTCGCTGATCATTTTTTGTGTTGGAGGCATAGGTTTGCTCAATGGTGTTCCACAAGCTATAAAAAGCGAATTAAGAAAGGGTTTTAAAGGGTTAGGAAAAAATAACTTACGTGTTCCTCCATAACCTCCGGTTCTCATGAGTTTTTCCGGAGCAATTTTGTACTGACTTGCTACGAGTTTATGGACAGCGTTGTCGTCTTCCAAGAACATCTTCATGCGGATGAAGGGTTCTCTTCCTTTTTGGGTAAGCATATGCCAGGGTTTCGGCCGCGCTAGGAGATCACTAACCGATCCTTGGGATAATCCAAGGACGTTTTCTCCAAAAAGTCTTTGGCTTATGGAATATTGACTTAATTGTTCTTTAACTTTTTTAACAATGTCTTCTGTGTTGAGGTTGTTATACATGTCGAATTGTTGTTGGGTTATTGGGGGTAAAACTGCTTTTAAAGGTCGTTGACTTGTCGGATGATGCTGATGGGAAGGGGGTTGGGAAATAAGGGAGTTGGTTATGGAAGCCATTCGTTGAAGCGGACTTGCGGCGGCTGATGTTGAAAAATCATCAGTCGGTGTCATTGCAGGTGGTAAAATGCTGTTGCTTAAAGGACTAGACGCTGTCGAACTCGTCGTTTGGGATTGGGTACCAGGTTCGATTTTAGGACGTACTAAACTAAACGCACTACCAGAATGCTTAACACTATCATCCGAGTCTTTTTCCTTGTCTTCAATCCCATTAACCATCTTTGGTTTTTCTTTTGGAAGCGATAAGTCTTGAGCACCCCCATTCATGGAAGGGTTATGGTGGTGTACAAGGGCTTGTTGTTGTAAAGCTAGGAGGCCTAAATTTGTCATTTGTCCCGGAATTTGGCATTGATTTAATTTTGATAACTCGCGATGGTAAGCATCCAAAGCCATGCGGATTTCTTCTTGTGTTCTATCCATTGGACCCCCACTAAATAAATGTGGGAAAAACATACTACATATTAGTTTAGTAAATGTTCTTTTTAAGGGTAAAAATTTAACTTACCCAGGAAACGGATCCCTTCTTAAATCTTCTATACGTTTTCCCATTAATTTTGCTAGTTCTTCCTGATATATTTTTACTACTTTTTCCTGAGGTATATCGTCGTTTTCGTATTTTTTAAGCTTTTGTTTTTGAAGTTCTCTGGAAAAAGGGCTTGAACATTGTCCGTGTGGGGATTTGGAATCGTCATTACTTTGGCTGTCTTCTGTATGGGGTTTCATTTGTAAATGGGAGGCTTCGTTTAGGATATGTGCTATTCTTTCCTCAGTTAAATCGTTTTCAGGACGTCCAAAATTTGGTATCCCAGTATCTTTGCCTGAGGAAAAACTGTCTGTAAGGATCAATGAGGATAACTCTTAATATTAATGTTGTAAAAAAGTTAAAAGTTAAATTCCAGAAGAAAAACAACACTTAGGTATAATTTTTACAGTTGCCCTTAATGATTGTTCAACAAAGCATAAAAGGCGGAAACAATTGCAAAACTAACATGCACACACGTACATGTAATGAGCACTCGTGTACTTGATATATAAAACAAAACTGTTATACATTTATCACACTAGTTCTTAAGAAGGCGAATTCAAAATGAAATTCAGTTCCCATGAAGTCTGCACTTTATAATTATTTACAATCTGGAATCTTCGTTTGTATTATTATTTTGTAGAAAACATCTAAGATGATAAAGACAGATATTAACTTGTCCTCTCAAGACTTTATAGTACTGTCACACGGTCAAACCGTTAACTCTTTTGCTTATTTCTCTTCAAACAATGGTATTACTGGTAATATCATTTTAATCACTAGAAAATGTCCTTAAAAACAACGTAATTGGTTATTAATTATTAGGTACGATGTTTATTTGTTCCGGTAACACAGAAAAAAAAAAGATTTAAATATAATTTAAAACAAGAAAGGTTTGAAATCCCGACTTCTTATAGGCCGTTCAAATCAAATTGCATGGTACACTTTATGAAACGCCTTGTATGATTAAAAATAATTTTAAAATATTCTCTTCTTGCTCCTCTACAATTTTCATTTGAAGGATTTTTCTGTATGTTAAACGTTTTAAGAGATATAGACAATGGAAGTTTTATTAATACACCCTGTATATATTTCTTGAATTTATTTGGAGATGTTAAATTAAGCTTGCAAATTGTTTTTCTGGAAAATGTAGGAATCATGAGGTATCCACGATTTAAAAAAAAATGTAATTATACAGGGTGTTTGCTGTAATGTGGCAAATATTTTTAAACTTTGATGAGTCATAACTCGATTTTGTCAGATAGAATAACGTGAATATTTTTATCCATTCTTATTCAGCTTTTAATTAAGCTTTCTGGAAATGTATCGTTTTGGAAATTCTGTCGCGACCGCGACGTTGCCAAGTTATTCAACTTTTTTGAAAAGTTACTGTTTTTACAGATGTTTAAAGTTTGCGCATTGAATGTTAGTTTAGGACGATACAGGATATCCTCCAGATAATTAAAATTTGATTTTCATTTTACAGGGTGTTTACGGTACTGTGACAAAAAAAATCAATTTACAAGTCATAACTTTATAAAGCCCGTATGACACGGTGTTAAATTTGAAACAAAATTTGCGTGTAAATTGACACGTAAATTTGATGTCAAATTTAACGCCGTGTCATACACAAAGTTATTTTGTAAATTTTCATGTAAATTTTTATGAAATTATTTTGAACATCCCTGGTACTCCTGCCTTGCCTATCTTTTTCCTATCATAAGAGTCTTTCAAGACTAGGTACGTAAAAGTGTCTAAGTTTACCAGGGATGTTCAAAATAATTTCATAAAAATTTGCATGAAAATTTACAAAATAATTTTGTGTATGACACGGCGTTAAATGTGACATCAAATTTACGTGTCAATTTACACGCAAATTTTGTTTCAAATTTAACACCGTGTCATACGGGCTTTAGTATTATTTTTAATTTTGTAACTGTATATAACGATCAGATCAAAATTATTTCAAACTGATATCTACAGGGTGGTCCAATGACGGCACACTTAATAGCTATAAAAATTTGAAACAAAGGATTTTTTTGGTATTGCGATAAAGTAGCATGGAAAGTTGTGCTGTACCTTGTATTGTTCTATAATTATTGTTGCATACATATATAAAACTTTGAAGTGAGTCATTTGCAATTTGGACATATTCCAGGAGAGAGAACTTATTTAAAATATTTTCAGGATTTGGCGGAAGACGATAAAATGTTAGAATTATGGCTGTTTAAATTTGATAAAATATCGGTTCTGATTATAACCTCGGATAAAACATAATTAGAATACATAACGGATGCCACTCTGGTTGGCCGCAAATGCAAAAAATAAAATGTAAATATATTGAATCATCACAGATATTGAATAGAGAGAGGAAGGAAGTTCGTATTATTACGAAATTGGCTTTAATATAGGACGCAGGTGATAATTAATGAACTAACTGCGCAGTGGTGGGAAAGTATTTTATAATTACGCCGAAAATTATTATTCTAAAGATATTTCTTCTTTGTTTTTCCCACTAAATAGAAAATTCCTTTATTTCGCTTTAAAAATCCTAAATCCGGGTGGTCGCGTCTTAAACTCTATTACTAATTAATAACAAAATTTATAATAAAATCAAGCATAACCAGTTTCTTGGTCGAGGTTTTTAAAAATATATACCGGCAATAAAAGCGAATTAAGGATCGTATCGCATAAACCTATAAAATCTCCAGGTGCATAAATATTAAGAAAAAAAAAAGCCTCCGCAGCACCAATCAATGAACACGGAATGAACTCGTCAATTTTTTCCCAAATATGCCAACGAGTTCCGACTAATTATCGATCAGAGTCGATCGAACTGCAGATAATGATAGGCAATATTAATAGGGTCGCTTTTAAGGGTTGCATTCGCGCAAAAAAACCTTACTTTATATAGGCATAATAAACCGTGTAGCTTTTCGTGGAAAGTTCGATTCCTATCACAGTTAGAATTATAAAAAAGTTTACGCTGTTTTTACACATGCAATACTTAACACGCGATCTTGTCTGGTACTAAACTTTTTTCCTTTACGTTTCCTCGTTTAAGGGTTTATTTTCTTGTCTTACACGTGGTTTTATCTAATTTTTTACCACGACGTGGATAACAATACAAGAATTCATTTTAAGAATCTGAATAATATTGTGTGAACATTCGATAGCGAGGTTTTTTTATTTTTATTGCTTTTCGTTGCTGTACAACACATTTTATTTGATTTTACATTTTACTGTACCTATTTCAAATACGATCGTGTTCCCTTTTGTCAGGAAATTTTAAACGGTTACAATTCGTATTAAATTAAAAATATGACGAAGGCAATGAAGAAAGGGTTGATGAGGTAGAAAGGAAGAATAATCAAAGCAGTGTGAAGAGAAATGGTAGGAACCGCTGAAGGGCAAAGAAGCAGGAGAAAGAATGGCTTGGGTGTAAAAAGGAACAAGGGAAGGGTGTAAAAGTAATAAAAACGCCCTAAACAGAAACAGGAGAACTTAAAAAATGAAAAGAGGGCGTAAGAAAACACTGAAAAGTTTCATAGGAAGAAAGGCACAAAAAGGGTATTAGAGAAGAAGGCTAAGAATATAAAAAGTAGAAAATATTTTAACTTTGTAATATTGAACGTCTCAAATTTATAACTGATGTAGTTGCAATGTTTGGAATCTTGGCAAGAGTCCGGATCTGTGAATTTACTGCCCCCTTTTGACAGAACAGGTCGGGTTGGTCAGATTAGAGCCCTCGATGGTATTTATAAACACGAGAATTAATTAGTATTTTATTTTTGAATGCTTTCACGAATAGACTAAGCAAAATATGTAATAGTTCTAAGAAAAAAATATTAATATCAAACGTCATTGACCAACCAAAATACTGTAATATTCGTTGTAGATTGAAATCTTTCAACGCAAGCTAGGGTTGTTATTAAGATTTCATGTGGTTGTTCTGGACAGGATTTTATATTTTGATATTATCGAGAAAAATATCCAATCCGTGCTTGTTTTTGGAACCTAATTTTATTTATTTTAAGTTATATTTATTTTCGCATTGACAACGAGTTGAATTAACTGCAAGACGAGCATCAAACGAAGGAACAAAATAGAAAATCCGGGGGAAAACAATAGCAAGAAAAGCAATCGAAGAATATAAATAAAGAACGACTGTAGAAAAGGGTGGAAAAGGCAGGAGTAAAAAATGAGAGGAGGAAGATACGAACAAAAGAAACTTAAGGAAAGTGGGAGATTGTTGAACGATTGGTGGGGATACAGTAAACGGAGAAAGGGCAGTAAGGAAGTGGGGGTGAAGAAACTTGATTGGCAAAGGCTCAGAAATGAGGAGAGGGGTTTAGGGGAAGTACAGCTCTAATAGTAATCTGATGTTCTTTTATTTTCTGTAAGAGAGAGGGGGGCTAAATAAGGGTAGTAGGGGCTTAGAAATAATTAAATTGCGAAAATCTTTTAATTTTTATAGTACCGTAAGTTCGAATAATTTCGGGAATAATCGAAACTTTGCAGGTGTAGACAGTTTTTTTGTCCAATAAATAATAATTTCTGTTTTAAGATTATAAACAGCTGAAATGAAAGTAAAATTCCAAGATGAAGTAAATAATGCTTTAAATTTGAAAGGTGTTCATTAAAATGACACAAGTTCCAGCTAAAGAAGGCACCTGTAAAGTGTTTTCTTAGTGCTACTATAATAGCAGGTTTTATTATCTTTGGCTTTCATTCAACTCTTCCAAAATTCCTTCGTTAACAAACGTATCTCAAAATTATAAAAAAAAGAAGACAACGAATGCACAAATGTTTATACGACCGAGTAGATTGTGGCGATGACAGACGCACATGGAAAAATATTCCGGGCCAATTGTTTTTCCGTTCGGGGAGGCATTTTTCACTCCAGTAGTTCTCTACAGTCGATTGACAATTGATTAAAAAAAAAAAGAAAACTAGACGTCCAAACAAATCGAAACTGATCACAGAATTAAGTTGTTCTTTGATTAAATACACGCGTTTTGTTTCGAGGGAATTATATTTACACAGAGCGCAGGATAAAGCCAGGACAGCGAAACAAAAGATTGCACCAGGAAGTCGATGCAAATAATTTACCTTTTATCGGGTATAAAAAGAACCACAGTTCTAGACACAAAAAGGCTTGTAAATCTTTTGTAATTACTTTGTCACAATTATTATGAAACTAACTTGTATTGTGCTCCATTCTAAATATTTAAAATTTTTGTATTTAGAAAATAACCATATACAGGGGGCTGCATTTAAAAATTTGTTTAAAATAAATTAAATTTGGTCTTTCAAAAATAAACACAAAAATGGAATTTTTGTATGATGTTACTATATTAAAAAAAATTAAAGAAAGTAGTAAACATTAAAAAAAATTTTTTTAGAGAATGTTATTATAGACAAATATACAGGGTGTTCTGTTAAAAAAATAGAGATTCGCTTAAAATAATTAAAGGTCGAGAAATTAAAAGAAAAACATATTTGGAAAGATATTTAAGAAGTGAATAAGTTTATACAAAAATATACAGGGTGTTATATTAAGAAAGTTCGAGATTTCTTTCATTCAAGTTTGGTAAAATGTTTGAGGTAAAAGATTTTTGAAAAAATACAATAAACATCTAAATATATTTAGGAAGCAAATTACATCCGGTTATGCAAAAATATACAGGGTGTCTTATTAAAATAAATCGATATTTGTTTTTGTTTGTTTGTTAAACTTTGAAAAATTATGACGTACGAGTTTTTGAAAAATTAAATAACTTGGCAACGCCGCAACGAAATAAATACACTAAGCGTAGAAGCTAAAAAATATGTAGGGTGTTATATTACAACAAAACTCGAGATTCTGAACAAATTGTGTGTGAGATTTTTTGAAAACACTTTCGTAATTTTCCAACTGAGAATAAAATTCCGAAACATCTCCTGTCTAATCTTAAAATATACAGGGTGTTCCATTTAATACGGTTACTTTCCATTTTTCTTTGAAAAGTGTTCTGTTTAAAACGGTTAGGTTAGGACCAATTCTGTTAAAAATTCGGAAATAAAAACTTGGGTACCGTGTATATTACAGGTGAGATATCTTAGAAATGAAACACTTTCAAAGTTTCGAATACGTGCGTTGGTATAAATTTAGAACGTCTCAAACAAAGAAATGTATATGAAACAAGATGCATGTCTGTTCCTGGAAGGAAAATTTAAGTAACTCGAAGACAAATGTAACAATTTAATTTAATCACAAACTACATAAATCCTGAAAGGACAGTAGGTAGTGATTTTTCAGAGGTAAAAGTCTACGACAGGATATTAATGGAGCGTGGATTCTACGACTTGATGTGTTTCAAAATAATCTATCTCGTTTGTGATTCAGGACTCAGGTGCACGTGGTTTGCCAAATTTCACGATTTCGGAAGAGCTTGTAAATTAAAGTATGAAGAAAACAATTAAATATGTAGAGAAAAAACAAAAGTAGAACACATCTCCGCAATGCGTCTTTAAAAAGAGAAGAAATAATCATGTGTGTATTGGTTTAACAAGTACCTACCTACTAGCAGTATAAAGCAACTGTAAATTTTCAGACGTGACTTTGATTAGTGAGATGAAATAAATTATAAAAAGGTAGTTAATTGAGCATTGTTAAACGCGTTACTTTTATGCTTATATTTGTGTTTAAAATAAAATAGTTAGGATTCAGAGCAAAGCGAAAAATAGAAATAGATTAAGTAGATTTATGTGTTGTTAGCATAAATTAATGTGTTTAAGAAAGAAGTCGTTTTGAAATTCGTGGGAGTACTGGAACAATATAATTGTTTTGAAATTACAAATATTTGGGTTACAATATTATTTTAATGTTGCAATTTTACATCGCATGCAGAAAAAAAATCTTTATTGTTGTGATACACACCGCACCGCGGCACAGACAATGAGATTTGCAAATAAAAAATAAAACGGTTTTTGATGGCAAATAATTATACGGCTCATGTGAAAAAAGCAATCAAAATAAAATTACCGAGCAAATCATTTATGCATGTTATTGCGTAAGTGGATTTTCAAATTTACCTGCAATTAAGATACGGAAGTCATGCTTCGATCACATACAAAAATAACACGAACCTTCTATCCCACAATTTGTTCTAACAAAACATTTGCTTAATTCTACTCAATTTTTTAACAATTTTATTTATAAAAAATACACTTTCACTTAAAATACAAACCACACAACTTTAGTTTCTCCTCATAAAAATTATTAAAACCTTATTAAAACCATTCAAATGTAATTATTTTTAATAATACACCCTGTATATTACGTATATTTTGAAAGATATAACTATCTTCTTCATAAAGTAATTTTTCGCAAAATACCTTTTATTTCTTTTAACCATTTTAAATGGACCACGCTGTATATTATTACGACGAAGGGTAAAGAAATTAATTTCATTTGTAATGGAGATGATTTCTTTAGGGGTGTTTGATATTTTTAATTCTAATTTTAAAAAATCGGATACAATGTAACCATATTTAAAAGAACACTTTGTGTATGTATTATGTTTACGACGCGACGTTGCCGAGTTATGACAGTTTCTTTGAAAATTCATAAAAAGATTGTTCCGAAATCGCTTGAACCTTATCTCGATGTTTTATGGTAACACCCGATATATGTTTGCACAGTCCGATGAGTCTAATGAACTTTCGGTGAAAATCTTGTTTTTAAAATTTCGTTGCGACGTTGCCTTATGACAGTTTTTTTGAAAATTCGTACAATAATTCAATTTGTTCCAAAAAATTTAATGAGCCTTATCTTATGTCGTTTAAGGTATAGTTTTTCAAAATCATATTACGAATTTAAATGATTTTCTAGGGGGTTTCGAAATTTGCGGGGTTGCCAAGTTTGCAAAAATTCGTAGTTTTACAGACAGTTTTAAATAAAATTCTTCCGGGGCGTAGTTTTGCAGATTTAATTATTATTATTAATCAACACCCTGTACAATCCTCTAGATTGTTTAAAATTCAATTTACATATACAGGGTGTTTCTTATTTCGGCACAATCGATATACAAATTTGATTCTTGATTTTTTAAATTGACGAAATTTTTATGCTCGATAGGGGTAGATTATATAAAACACCCTGTGAAAAATTCTGAAATTACGTAAAACAAATGGACCAATTTATTTTTGAGGAAAACTAAGACAGTTTGATTTGGGTTTTATAAAAAAATATATAATTCGTTGTTCTTTGTTGTAACCCGGTTGTAATGAAAAATAACCCAGCGATTGCTATTTAAATTTTAAATGAAATGAAACCACGGTCGATTGTAATTAAAAATCCTAATTAAAGAACAATAATAATTTTTAGAATTGGAGAAAGGTAAAATTAATAGTAAAATTATGTTAAAAAAGAATCAAAGATAGATAAATTGAAATTTTAACAAACTATTTCATATAATATTACGGTTAAGTGAATATGCAGCAGTTTTTCGTGTTTCGTAGCCATGTAATTATTATTCAAGAGGAATCATAAATACGAAAATTGCTTATTAAGCAGTTTATTTTAACTAGAGAGTATAATTTAGTTAATTTTCTCCTATTGCTTATCATTGATGACTTACATTCCGAAAACTAATTTATTTATTATTGAATAGACGGAAATGATTCATGAATTCATAAGAATCAGAAATTACACACGAAACTCTTTGCCTCGCAGTCACCAGATTACACCTAATTGGGTATAAATGAATTATTTATTTTATTAAATACTTTTTTAAAATTTAATTTTGTGTTCCTCTGGTTCTGTTCTCGTTACCTTGTAATTAAGATAATTTTACAACATTCGGATATGGATTTTGTAATTACCAAGCGATTGTTTCCAACATTGTTTGATTTTCTCAACACAATTAGCCTCATGAATTACCTAATTGCCCGCAACGTTCTGTTATATTCTTATTTACAGTGCTAAAACTCACGTTTACTTATAAAAATCTTTTTTTTTTCGCCCAAGGTCTTCGCATCATTCCACTAATCTAAGTAAATAATAACTCGCATGATACGAATTCAATTCAGGAAATTCCAACAATGACAACATTTTTCAGAAAAAATTAAAGGTAACATCAATGTTAAAAAAGCATTTAAATTAATTGGAAAAAAATAGAATAAATATAGGCAGGTCATAAAAAAGCAAAAGATACGTGCTTTAACTAGAAAAATTCCGGATTTAAATGGAGGAAAAGGGAAGGGTTGTATTTAAAGGGAAATCCCCCAATTCAAGCATCACTAGGAAACCGAGAAAATAATTAATTTTAAAGGAAAATCCCTAACCTACCGAGTAACATTTAAAATGCGGACGGAAATATTGTGACATCTTGTGAGGAAGTTCAGGGTTTTAACCGATAACTCAAAATGGCGAGGAAGCATTCGGGAAGTCTTGAAAGGAAAAAGCTTTTTCCGTAAAAGAAAAAACTTAAAGATTAGGAAGAAAATATTCAGAAAACTTAAAAATTTGTACGAGAATTCCTCAATTTAACACAAAAGGTATTCAGGAAGCCCAAAGGAGAGATTGTAGGAAAATAAAAATTTCTACCCTAAGGGATTTCCTCTAACCTAACAGAAAACAGGAAATAGAAAGAAAAATATTCATGAAACCGAAGAAGAAAAAAACTAGGGGCAACATAGAAGCTTTAAGTTAAAATTTAAGCAGTCTCAGGGAGAAAAATTTGAAAAAAAGCTAAGAGGAATTTTGTAACGTAAGAGATTAAAAGGGAATTCCTGAAACAAAACCTAAAGGAGAATTTGGACGGTGTAGGAAGCGCGGCGGGGAGTGAGAAGTCGGCGGAGTAGCAAAGGTGTTGTGTGGAGGGGCAAAAGCGGTAAAAGAAGAAGAAGAAGAGGAAGTAGGATAAAGAAGTAGGAGAGGGGCAAAATTGGAAAAAGTGTCTTAGATTGTGGAAAATACAAAAATTTTACTTAAAGGGAAATCCCCGAACTTAAGACTGTTGAATCTTTGATAATTCTAATAAAAAAAATGAGAAATATTAAGATAACGGCAATAAGGAAGAAAAAAAATATAAAATAGATCCATTAATTTGCGTTTTATAAAAGGGAAGGGTATTAGGAAACGGAAGGATTTTTTGTCTTTCGAGGGAATCCCCGAGCCTATAATAATAAAATTATTCCCTATCCATTTAATTGTATAAATTTCAAGGGGTAAACCACGGTAAAAAATTGTGTACACTAAACTACCCAATGTGAGAGACTATCCAGACTTCCCAGAGACTACCCAGGGACTACCCGGACTTCCCAAAGACTACCCAGACTTCCCAATGACTACCCGGACTTCCCAAAGACTACCCAGACTTCCCAAAGACTACCCGGACTTCCCAAAGACTACCCAGACTTCCCAAAGACTACCCAGACTTCCCAGGGACTACCCAGACTTCTTCGGGACTACCGAAACTATTTAACCAGCACTGCCTAAGAATGTATATGCTAATAATTTACTCTGGGATATATAAATATTTTTTTTTTGTAAAGTAAGTATTTATTGATATATCTGTTAACACGTATTTTATGTATAATATTATAATATGATGATGATCAAATAATCTTTGGATAGCGGTTGCTGGAATTTAAGTCATCTGTGAAATTATTTTATGTCATTGATATTAATTTATGAAATAATAGGTAATATTAAAAAGTGGAGGTGCAAACCTCCCCTGGACTTTCCCATACTAAAAATAAACATTTTGTTTTTGCTATTCAACAGTAGTTCGCGAGGCAGCATTGAAAATCATTTGAATGCCTCGCGAGAAAAATGAGACTATACGGGTTCGATATGAACAAAAGAAAGACACCAAGATACGCATCTATCTGTACTCTGTAGTAGGCACCCGTTAAAAATTACAACTGGCGAAGCCAGACGATCGCTACCGACCGACGCCGACGATCAGTTTCCGAGTCCAACCAGATTCAGAGTCCAACCTAAATATTCAAAATTCACGAATTTCTCATTAACCGTACATTTTAGCCATATGAACATCTTATACTATGTGATAGACAATTCAATTTTGCATTCAATTATATAATAATATATAGGGTGTTTCATTTAAAATAACAAAGTTGCTTATTGTACTGTGAAAACCAAACACCCTGTATACGTGATATAAATTTAGAAAAATGCAAATCTATATACTGAACAACTTTTGTATTTAAACTTCTTTCATATTTTGACTAATAAAGGCGCTATAGGAGCATCAATTTCCGATTTTCAAAATCTCGTAGAGGGCGCCACAGTGGAATTCTGGCGTTCATCAAAAAACAAAAATGTAGCTAATACCAAGCTGCATAAGTATAGAAAATTTAAACAAATTCCTTAGACCAGTTTTTTTGTAATAATTTTTCAAAAATTTCAAAATTTTTGGAAGAGCGCCGTTGCGACCGTTTTTGGATTTAGTAAATAATTTTTTCATGGTGTAGTACCACCAAAGGGTTTTCAACCAAGTTGTTGCGAAACCTGATCAGATAGCTGGTTTTTGAGTTATGAGGCGTTAAAGTCGAAAGTTTGAAAAATTCATAGCGGCCGCCATTTTGAAGTTAGAGAGTCCGGAAAAAAAATGTTTCCCTTCAATTATGGTCTTCTTTCATATTCCCTACTCAGATTTTCAAAATTCCACTTTTGAAAAAAATGCTACCAAAAAAACATGTCTAACTTCCGCTTCCGGTTTCGGATTTTTTTGAAAACATTATTTTGTCGAAGAATTTTCGATATACCCCTTCATTTCAAATTTCATCAAAATCGGTTCATTAGTTCAGAAGAATTGACCCTAACCATAACAAAAAAATAATAAACCCATTTGCCGTAGAAAACGGAAGAGTAATAAATTCAAGTTTCTAGCTACTCTCACATAGAGACGAAATTTATTAGAATAATACAATTAACACCTACAGCTTCAACGTAATGTAAATATTTATTCAACCAAAAAGATACTCGGGTTACAAACACCAAGGATTCGATTGGATTCGTAAAAGCAATATTTGGAGTTAAAACTATTGTTAGTTGAAATTTACGCCTTGTTAAATACAGTAAAAGAGATTTTGCGACGATTTTCCTGAAAACTGTGTTTATATAGTGTTTTTCTTTTAAATATTTTCAAACAATACTTTGAATTTCCCCGGATTAGGTACCCAGACTTCCTAAAGACTACCCAGACTTCCCAAAGACTACCCAGACTTCCCAATGACTACCCGGACTTCCCAAAGACTACCCAGACTTCCCAATGACTACCCGGACTTCCCAAAGACTACCCAGACTTCCCAATGACTACCCGGACTTCCCAAAGACTACCCAGACTTCCCAGGGACTACCCAGACTACCCACTGCAAGTGTACACTAAACTTCCCACGTGGTTTACCCCCCGATAAATTTTTAATCAAAAAAATCCTTAAGTTTTCTCTCGAATAGTGTTTTGTTTTTGCGGACACATGCGTGTAAATTCCATCAAAACAAAAATCATGCCCATCTACCCACACAATTCTACAACATTTAAAAAAAATAGAGTAAAGGAAAACTCACCTTTCTTTGGTATAAGTGATTTAAGAAGCATAACAGCGTGCTCGTCCAACGCCCACGCATGCATCTTCCTGTAGCTGTCCCTGCCCTTTTCCGTGAGTTTATCCCATGGTTTCGGTTTCGACAATAATTCAGAAACGGTTCCCTGAGATAATCCCAAAATATACTTCGCAAACAGTCTTTGTCCAATGTTATGGATCGACAACAATTCTCGAACCCTTCGAGAAATGTGAAGGGTATCCAAATTTTGCGCCGCGTATTTATCCATGTTGTATCTCAACATCTCTTGGAGTTTAGCTTCCATGGGATCCCCTTTTGGTATAAGACTCTCTCCCAGCCTTCCGACCATGGATCCCGGAGGCAACCCGAGCTCCTCGGAAAACCGAAAAGGCGAACGATGATGTTCATCGAACCGATAAGGGCTCTTCAACGAGTCCTCGCTCCGAAGAAAATTATTAACAGCGCACATGGTCGCAGCCAAAGGAACGTTGTTGTTGCTGAGATGTTGGTTATTGTTGTCTTCGGGGCTCTTGGGGTTGCCGTTAAGAAGGAGAGGTTCGATGGGGGATGCTTGCGGCGGCACACAGATGGGTTCCACTGGTTGTGGCGTCGACGCCGTACTCTTTTCCGTAGAGTCCGCCACTATAGGGGTTGTGGCTTTCGCGGGCCCATCTGCAGAGGGTGAGGAAGGTATTATTCGGTTGTTCAAGGTTATTTGTTCGATGCTTCGTCGCCAAGTTGCAACGATTTCTTCGCCGAGTATCGTGCCGAACGTTTCGACGTTTTGGAAAAGGGGTGGAAGGGACGAATTGGTCGGGGGCGATTTGGGAAGACCTGGGGGTGACTCTGAAGGTTGTGTTGATGACGGATTTGCACCTCCTGGAAATGGTAAGCGGGACATTTTAGTTAAAGGGTGCTTGAAATTGTGATTAAACAAAAGAACATTTTTAAAGCGTGGTTGTAAATGTTTTTTTTTTCAGTTAGCAAAATAGAATTAAAAAAAAGTAAAAACAAAATAGAAAATTGCCATTCAATAAAAACACTGAGGTTAATAAACATAGAAACTTAACAAAGACCTAATTGTTAACGATTATCAAGAAGTATACGAAAAACAATTGTTTACAACAAAGAAAAGACAACTTAAAAATCTTTCTACCTCAAAAATAGGGGGCTGGGAAAAGTAACCTAACCTAAATATTATTCTATCTTAGAAATCTTATTGTCCGGACCATAATTCTAGAAGTTCATAGAACCGAGATTAAAACGAAATCCCATAATTAATTACACCCCCCCCCCCTCCCTACCAAAAATGTACAGTGACCGTCAATTACGATGAATGAAAATTTTGCGTTTCAAATTTTTCGACTTTTTGGTAGACTTGAATAGTGGGAAAAATTTTGATTAAAGTCAGAAAATGATTTTGTTTTAGATTTCAATTTAAAAAACAACTGCCAAATAAAACGTACAAAAAGTTTGACCTTAGGGTCAAGGTTTTTGCCTTCTGTGGATAATAATTAACCGAATGGAGAAATCGATCGTCAGATGTTCCTTCCTGTTAATCGTTCATGGCCATCTTTGATTGGAAGATTGTTAACATCACTTCCTTTTTAGTTTTTAATCCGCTAAATCTTAATTTGTAGTTCTATGTAAATGGAGTTTGCTAAAAAAAATCACGAATCGTGTAAGACCTCACTTGTGCTCTGCCAAGTTATTTTTTCTTCAGTTAAACACATTTATGTTCGTATCTGTTCAGTTCATCAATGGATCTGATGGACGACTTCCTTCGTTCACGGTCGAACGAAAATAATTTATTACAAAGAATACTAATTAAAAATAAACTTATTTTATGCGAGCAATTATATATTGTAAGTAACTAGTCTATGGTAATTTCGAATTTTGGGAATTTACTAGCGAACCATGGACTTGATTAACATTCAACTGATCCTATCTCGGATTTATTCATTATCCCCCCCTACGAAACTAACCAAAAACGTTAATTCTTTTTATGTGAACAATTATTTTTGTGCAGAACCAACAATTTCAAACTAAATCATTCTTTTCTAACCCATTGTTCTTCAATGCATAAGTAATTTCTACCACACCTCCAAAATCTACCAGGAACATTAGAATTTTTCTATCTCACCCACAAAATTTACTTTTCGGCAGATGGTTTAGGCCCCAATTTTCAACCATGCGCTACCCCATTTATTCTGTTACGACCCTCGAAACGAAAATCCTGCACTATATCATTTTTTCTATATACGAGGTACTTTCAAAAATTTTTTTGAAATTATTTTCCTATTGTATTGAATTTGTTCTACATACGAGGGGCGTACAAAAAGTTATTTGGTATACGAGGGACTTCTTAAAGATTTTTTGAAATCATTTACGTATGTACGAGGGGTCTAGTAAAAGCATGGAATTGGGGTATATACGAGGGGCGTGCAAATAGTTTTACGGTAATTTTGAAGAAACGAGGCCAGGTTAGAGCCTTTAGGTGTAAGATTTGGAAATGAGGTGAGGTACAAAGACGAGTAAGAAGTTGCAAGTCAGGAAATGAAAATTGATTAAAGAGATTACGTGTCCAATTTGAATTCGTAACAGCATTAAAAAAATGTGTCCAAACAAGGAAAGTAAGCATCGTAATGTCAAAGAAGGCTTACGTAATAAAAGAATATGCCTGTTGTTACTTAAAATTAATAACTCATGTAGTTTTCTAGGTTAAATAAATTTTTATGCAAAACCAGTTCATTTACGATTTCGACAATCGTTTGAGAACAAGTTTCCCACGTGATGTAACAATATCTTCGACAATAATAACAAGAACAATGGCCACAGTTTTTCGTGTCATGGAGCAAATGGCTGTTGTTTTACGCAACGCAACAAGAAATTAAATTTTTAGAATATGTAATTTTATTGCTTATGACTTTTTTTTAACCTTGCAATACGTAATGACGTGTCCTGAATTAGATATTAGAGCTTGATACGGACGATGTATTATTATAATAATACTTCAGAAAACAAGGCTGCAAAGGTTACAACTAATTAATTTTGAATTCGAAGTTAATAATTCACTCAAAACTCCAATTTATGACGAGCAAAGTGAACGTGTTATAATTTATAACCGACAAGGCTCCGAGTGTAGAAAGCCAGTTGTCCTTAGGGATTGCTAAAGACAGGATTAATCCTTGGGGGATGGAATTCCCGAACACAAGCAAACATTTTTTTCGTACGAATCAATACATAAAAAAATAACAAAACAAAAATAAGCGATAATATTAAATTATACTATTAGGGGTGGTCAGAAACTCACACAGGCTGATCACTTTCCTCTTTATTTATCAAAGAATCTTGATAGCGCCCGTCAGTTTCTGATCACCCTGTATATTAATTATTTCTCTTACCTTCGTTGTCTTGAATTGTGGCAATTGGTTCGGAAATTTCACTTCTGGATCGTTCCAGTAATAATTCTACTGATTTACTTTCGGGGATGGTCGGTGGAAAATTAACCGATCTCAATATACTGGAACAAGTAAAAAACAAACCTTAATAAAACGTACTGTACTAAAATAAACGCCTACTTTGATAACGAAAAATACGTTGTTATAGGTGCTATCAGCAGCCAATAAGGCAGCAATCTGATACCGAATGTAAATATTTGTGATCCACTTTAGACTCCGACAGTAGATAAAAAGTATTTTTTATGTGACACTAAAAATTCGAATATTATTTACCTGATTTCTCTTTTGAGGTCTTCGTAATCCCTCTGTAAATCGAGTCGCGCTTCTAATCTCGCGATGTGTTGTCTCTTTTGTTCTAATTCTTCCTCTAGTCTGGAGATTTGGGACATAGACGACTCCTGCAGCTTCGTTATGCTTAACTGGAGACGTTGGACTTCTTCCAAAAGATGACTAATCTATAACAAAAAATATAATTATTACCAATTTTGTCCTTAGAACAATTTTTAAACACTCTGTAAATACATCAACAAAAAGAATTAGATTTAATTTCGATACGGCCTTAAAGAAATATGGGAAGGAATGTACAGATATAAGGAAAGAGGGGAAACCTGAGAAAGAGATTTTATTTTAAAGAAACTAGAGAAGAAGGTAGAGGGGGGTAAACGTAAAGGAGTGTGATCAAGAAAAAGGATGGGTTTAGAGGGGGTGATGGGGGAGGGGGTAAAAGAAAAAGGGGGTATCGAATAATGAGGGGTGAAGAGAGGAGGCAAGTACCTATACGCATTCGTAATAGACACCAATTTTGCTGGATATTAACGAGAAATTTGCTTCGTACAGAAAGATGATCAGTGAAAAAAAAACAATTGAATACTATTCCATTGAAACAAGAGTGAATCAAATCGTGGAAATCAATAAACCTTAAGACATCAATTTAAGCTGATGAAAGCAATTTTGCAAATTAGTTAATCTATCCCGGTGGTTGTATCGCGTGAAGTAGAAAAGGATAGAGTTAGTCATTTTGCACCATGGCGTCGATAAATCGAACGTTCTATAGTGATGTCGCAAGAAATTTTCATCAAAATAAACTCAATTCAATACTAAGATATAATCCCCAAACATGAACGCAGGGGGACCTTCAAAAGTTAATCCGCGCGAACCATCTTCTATCTTTTTTTAATGATGAACTAGGATATAAGAGCAAAAAAGAGGTCGCAGTTTGCACGTAATTAACAAATCAATCAATAGCTTTCGCGTATGAAGACATTAATCCGTTCAACCCCTTTATGTATAAGGTGTTTGTAGAATCGATCCATTGATGAGGTTTAAGCTAATATAGACCTAAACGACCAAGATATAAAGATGTGTCAAGTATTTATCAATAAAACAATTAAAAATTTTTAAAACCAGACGATTTGAAAAAATATTCCTTTGTCGATTACACACACAGATCTCGAGCTAAATGGAATTTATTGCAGTTGGCGTACACGGGGTAGTTTTTTATTGGACATTCATTGGATGGGAGATATCGAATTGTCAGACTTTCCAGTTTATTAATGAAGTTAGATGAAATTTTGATTCACGTTAAGCTTCAGAGTTTAAAAATATAAACTTTTTTCTCTGATATGGGAAAATAAAATTTAAAGCAGTTGAATAACAGTTTGGGAGATACAATAGAAAAGGGAAAACATCTAAGAAGGTACAGGTGGCGGGAGTAAGAAGAGTTAGCATACAAGAAAGTCGTTGGAACGAAAAGGGGTGTGTTAGAGGGAAAAGAAAACGAGGAAAAAGTAGGAAGGGAAAGTAAGGGGAGGTTCGACAGAGGGGATTGGAAGTGAAAGGAGATGGGAAAGAACGATAGAGCCCGGGGGGTTGAATAATTTAGAAAACGGGAAAAGTGGGGTAGACGATAAGGGGGTCTCGATAAAAATAGTAGAGAGTAGTAGAGGACGGGGGAAAATCTAGGCAAAAATTGTGCAAGAATTGAGAAACTTTTGTAACCCTTCTATAACTTCAGAATTTGATTATTGGCTGAAGGGGGGGGGGAGAAAAAAGTCTATTACAGACCTATCAATTAATATTTGCCTACAGAGCAGATAAAGGGGCGTGGCTACGTCAAGGAAATACTCCAGTGAGTGATTACAATTCGAGGAAAATATTCAACTGACATTAAGGTTAGGTTAACGGATATTTTTAGGTTAGGGTATAAACAATAGGGAAGTTCGAACAACAAGCCCACTAGATTAAGTTTTACTTTGTAAACAAACTGTAATAACGACCGTGTTGATGTAAATATGAAACATTTTTAAGAGAAACCCCAAAAAAGAATTTTTTTTACAGCGAGAGAGGAAAATAATAATTAATATTAATCGCATAAATCTTTAGGAAACATAACGTCTATACATTTCAGCCTTAAAAAACATTCCCAGCTCGTTTCAGAGGATCCAGTTATCCAAACAAATGACGGCCAATTAGTTAAAATCATCACGGGCAAAAAACAGGGACGAAAAACAATTGGCCTACTGAAAATATACGATTTTTTGTTTTGGACGCCAATAAATTCTCGTTTGCTATCGGCTTTCCAGTTCTGAAGTTTGGCAAGGAACGGTCGAGTATGCAAATGGCACCGAGCCAGAGTGAGATAACGATCTCCGGATGTGGCTGTGATTGATTCGGAATCGGCTGAAGTTCGGATATGCAAAAACGCACCCTTGCGGAGGTATCTATCTGAAATATTGGTTTATATTTATCATCTGTGAAGGGTTTCCTCTTCCGTTTCCCTTTTCTACCCTTATTTTCCAAGCTGTTCGATTTTGTTTTTTGTTTTTAATGAGAAAGGGGGGATTTGGATTTATTAACGGAATTTTGCAGTTCACTTCTACCCGGAGTATTAATTTGACATGCGAGCCAATACGCAAATTGGGCCTCATTTTAACTTCACCCTCAAATTAACAATCTTTACTACCTGTTCCACTTCCATTTTACATTATTTTAATACATCCCCTTTCCTAACAACATCCATCACACAAAAACCGACTTTATCAGTCAATATTATTTACTCTCAATACCTTTAACTCCTTTCTTGTTACAACTTTTACCCCAGAGAAAATTCTTTAAAATTCTACGTAACTATTCTCGGCTGCGCGGGACACACAAGAACTGTGACCCATGTATCTTCTTTTTTTAACTAAGTGTATTAGAAAGAGATCGTTGTCGATTTATTAGGGCCTATTACTTAGTTTCTCCTACGCAAACGAGAGACATGAGAAGGTGGGATGAAGTAAAGGGATTTCCCTTAGAAGGAAACGTAAACAATTAGTTGTACCCTACGAACTATGATTACCACGAACCGGAACAAAACAATCCACGAACACTTTTATTTTTCTAACACATACAACAAATCCATGTTTACGCAAACAATTCACGTTCATAACTGTTTTCATTTTAAAGAAAACTTACTTGTGTTTTATTTTCTTCCATCTTTTAAGTTAGACACGTTAACAATGTAGAACGCAAATGAATCTATATCAAGCTCAAGTATAATTAGTAGCTTATTTCAAAATAACGAAACAATAATGCTTATGTCGCCATAGAGCAAACAAAAAAATTCACCTGGATGACAAACACGATTTCATATAAATCTGCCATTACCAACATCTTTTATCACATCTTAAAGGAGTGGGAGATAAAGTACCAAAGAAATGACGTGTGGAAAAAATAATAAAAAGACAATATTTTACAATAGGCTTTAAATAATTATTCTATGAAAATCAAACATCTCTTTATTTGCATAAGTGGGAATATCTTCAGATATTAACGAATATCTGTAGATAACGAATAATTATGACTGATAAGCTCCTAAATGTACGTAACTTCGAGAGTCATAAAACGCAAAACGGCGCCTTGAAATAACAATAAATAAATTACCAGTCTGAACAATCATACCAGATGTGTTCTCAACGGATAAGATTTCTTTGAAATAATCACCATAATCTGCATTTATAAGCTACTTAATAAATACTTTTGTTGTTTAATAAAAAAAAAGGAGAAGAGGAAATAAAAAGAAAATCGCCATTTTCAAGTAGTCTGTGTTTAAAAGCAATTTTATCAACCATAAAACAGCTAATTTACATATCAGCTGCTTGTATATGACATTTACTTACTTAGCACTGTATTTTATTATTCTATATATTAACTGTTTTAGAACTAGCTTGAAAATAAATTTCATTACCCACCGATCACAATCAGTTGCATGTCGACAACTAACATGCTTAAATAAATGTCGTACTAAAATCCCCTTAAAAAACCAACTGGATTTTCCTTGTTTTCAAGCACTCTTAGCCCGATTATTCACCAGACCTAACAATAATAGTTTCCTAGTTAATCCAAGCAACTATATACATACATCAAATTTTTACAAATGTATCGACAATTGGAGTAGAAAACCTATAAACTAGCTATGGAGATCTCTAGATCTTACACGGGGCAGTTAAAAAAGGAAACCGATAGAATGGCCATCAAGTTGTCCGGATATTACTTCTTATATTTTTACGGCGTTTATTTAATGCACCTACTATTCACATCAAATTTTTCCAAATTTATGAACAGAGAAAATAGGTATGGAATGGCCATCAAGGTCTCCAGATCTAACATGCTTGTTATTATTTATTGGTGTTTATTTAATTCATGTAACATTTCCATGAAATTTTTTGCAAATTTATTAACATTTAGGGAAGAAAAACTATAGCCTGGCCATCAAGGCCTCCAGATTTTACATCTTGAATATTATTGCGGTGTGTTTGGGTTCTTTAAAACAGCAATAAATAGGAATAATTGCCACATTCTAGAGAAAATAGGAATAAGATAGTTAAGAAAGGGATAGAGAACTAACGGTGGGGGGAGTTGAAGAAGAGTAAAAGATAAGTACAGATTAAGAAATGGAACGGCGAACAGGATAAAGACCAAGGGAATGTGGAGGGATTGAAAAATAAATTAAAGGGACATTTTGGTCGTATTTTAGTGAAATTAGTTTTTGTTTTAATTTCTAAGAAAATTAAGGCAGTTTCCAAACTGAAACTTTTTTGAACAACCCTGTATTAGTTAAAAAAAAGCAAACGAAAATAAAGTAATGTTTTTAATGATTCGATTCCTGAAAGCCAGAACAACCCCAAAAATTATCTGATTCAATTCTTTATTTACGCACATGATCTGCATATCCGAATTTTCCTTCACCCCTTCCTTCCCACAGCAACCCTTTGAGTTTCGAGTCGTCCCTAGAGGTTGTTCATATCGGGTTCTGCAATACATTTTAGTTCATCAACTTGGAAACCTACCCCTTCCATTTACTTTCTTTTTTTAATTTTCGTAACTTAAATTGCAAAATGAATTTTTAAAAAAATGTTTTACGAAAAAAGTCTTTGAAGTTAAAAAAAAACAAAAAAAAAAAGAAAAAAAACTTCATTCGACGTAACAAAACACAGTAGCAAAGAGGGGAAAAGCTCGCTTTCAGAGCTTAAAAAGCTCTCTCGTGCACATTATCTTAAAACTCGAAAGCACACACACATTTTCAACTGAGGTAGGCAAATCCTGCAAATGAGTAATCTGCATATGTTAGAGTGAGAAATAAATAAGACATCAATCACGTGTGAGAAAGAGATAGGGTACCAATCAATCGATATTGCTCAGACTTAGCCGGTATCATTCTAATTGTCAGTAGAGAAGGGTAAGGGTACCAGGGGGAAAACTGAGAACTGAAGCCCAAATATAAATGTGAGCAAATTGTTTTAGCAGCGTTGCATGTTCAGTCCCGTATTTTCAAACGAATATTCGATATTAAAACTTTCACTCAATCAAAATTACTTTTCAATTTCTTAATTGATTTTTTTCGGAATGTCCATTAAGAAAGTTCTTTTAAAAAAATATTCGTACGCAGAAAAAATTAACTCGAATTTTCTAAACAAATCCAAATCATACCACAAGGTTTAAAAGTCGGGCCCTGGTTATTTTCGCAAAAGTATTTTCCGTGGGTGAGGTGGAACAATTCTTAAACAAGTCATTGAAAATTTTTTGACGCCCTCGACACAAAGAAAAACTATTAAAGAGCTCTTCGTATGTAGAAAAAACTCCTTTGGCGCCCCTAAAACTTTTACGCCCTATGCGGTTGCCCGTGAAAAGCTCTTATTTAAGGTCTCCTTCAGAAAACGTTAAATATAATAAAATCAAAACATGTGTTTTTAAAAAAAAATTTTTTTTCGAAAAGTTGGGGTACCTCATGGATAATCTTTGGGGCATGTGTTATTGCTTATTGAGTAGCTTTTAGTGGTAGGGGATTGCAATATCTTGTATAAATATTGTGATGGGGTGTTTCTAAGGGTTAATGAGTATGTGGGGAGCCTCAGGGTTACAACTTGGGCCTGATTTTTTAAAACAATTCTCGATGGCATCTGGAGCATATTTAAGACAGAAGAACATCGTTAGACTTGCATTTCATTACAGCCCGTACGATTTAATTAATAAGAACTTCAAGTACATCTGGCATTCATTTATAATGACTAGAAAAATTATTTTAGTAGTTGTTAAAATGAAATACGGTCGATCAAAGAAACTTTAAATTCTAAAAAAGCTCCGTGTGATAGGAGCTGGAAAGAGGAAGAGGAAGGAGGAGAGTTGTAGTATTTAAAAAGCCCCGAACGAGAGAAGGGTTTCGGTATTGAAAAACTAATTAAAGCCGCATATGATTCATGCAGTATTGGAACTCAGATTCGGATCTGAATATAAAGTGGATGGCTACAGTACAGACCAAGCAAGAGCAAGGCGAAACAACGACCATCCATCTCACTCTCACTAGGAATAAGTTATCAGTTGTCTTACTCTGACTCATTAGCGCCAGCAAATCAGCATTCGGTAGTCTCGTTTTCTCTTTATATTTGAGTATAATTATTGATTATTGGGAGCTTAGACGTGCAGGGGGGAGGGGGAGGGTGATTAAGCTATATGGAAACTCACCCTTTTACTAGGGAACTGACTGATTGGGATAAAATACGTGATATAATGTTTAAATTAGATCTACTCGATTCGCTTCGAACTCCTTCACAACTCGTTACAAGTTAACTTCTGATTTTTCATGAATTACGTTTCCTTTTTTTTGGAAGGGAAAATTTACGGAAAACTCTCTTCCACTACCCTCGCATCTTCGCGAAAAACAACGGGTGTTTGTGTGGGAGAAGTCGCAACGCTTCTTCTAGTCTAGTGGGAAGATATGAAATTTGGCCAATATGTGTTATGATGATGTCAGAGTTTATTCACCCAAATTTGTTTATCTAAAGTTAGAGAACTAGTTACGATTTTAGCGAGCTCGTTGTTTCGTAAATTTCTAAGCGAACTTAAAAATAAACACCTGAAGATGGCAACCAGGAAATTAGGTGAAACGTTATATTTATTGATTACACTCCTTTTTTTTCTAAGTCATTTTTTAATTCATTTCGTTTTGAAACACTCTGTATAAGTTATAAAATCAAGGCTTTTACTCAAGATGGTTAATTCTTTAAACTTGAAGTAGAACTAAAATTTATGTTTATTACGTCACTAAATTTTTATACACCTTGTATATAAATTATTTTTAAATTTCTTGCGTTTTATTTTGAACGGGATTTTCTCGAAAACCATTGGAATTAAGTATCATATTGGTGAATAAAATTTATAGAGGTCAAAAAGTTTTATCCAAATATCTAAAAATATACAGGGTATTCCATATACAAAACTTGAATTATGGTACATTGAAATTAGAAATCTTTCGTTCTGAAACTTTACAATATTTGTACCGTCGTAACAAACACCCTGTATATTTGAAATTTTACTTTAAAATTATTAAGGACTAGTACATAGTCGTAAAGTTGCATTTAGTAGAAAATTTACGTTTAATCTTCAGAAATTGCGTCTTTGTAAATTTTCCTTAGAAGTCTGCACAGTTTTTCGGGAAAAATTGCATAACTTGGCAACGCCGCCGCATTGGAATTAAAAAAATTGTATAAAGCTAATGAAAGCTGAATTATTTAAAAATATACAGGGTGTTGTATTAAAAAAATATATTTATAAATTGTATAAAACTTCAAAATATTATTCTAAAACTATTTAATGTGCAGTTTTATCAAGACCATTTCCGGTTTGTTACTCAACCCTGTAAACATAGTGTTTTAAAATATTTGTGTATTAATGTTTGGAATTATTTAATAAAAGGAAACTTCCAATTTTCAATAAAAATAAAAGCAAAAGAAATAATTCCTAACCACTTGAATACTTTTATTGAATGAGTAATCAACTAAATTGTTTCAAAATTGTCTCCTTAAGTACGCATTAAACCAGGCAAGACTTTTGTTGGGTTAGTTTGAAAGAGAAGGAATAATTTGTCATTAATTTAGGTAAAATGCAGGTGCCTCATTTGCAATGACTGATTGCCTGTGTTCCCAGCACGCTTGGATCCACACCACTGGGTACGTGAACTCCTTATATGATGGAGGTTTCGTCCATTGTTAACGCATTAACGTTGAAAATACACACGAAATCATTTTTATACGTTTACAACTCGTTACATTTCGTTTGCTTTTTAAAAATATCAAATTGTTATGCATTTGTTTTACTTTGTAGTACAGGTTTGAAATAATTTTATCCGCTCCGTCTACGCCACTGAAACTCGCATGGAGATTTATGCAGGGTATTTAAAAAAAGTGTTGAAAATTCAATGCTCATCACATATACAGGGTGATCAATTAGTCGGACCTGTATTGAAACTAAAAACTAAAAAAACAGTGGCGTAGGTAATAAAAATGTGATTTTAAAGGAAACGGGTACACCACTGTCTCAGTGCTAAGAAATTAATTACCGTTCGACTAATGCACTGAAATTGGTTTTTGAAATCCCTTATAGTGACGTATTTATGCTAAGATTCTTAAAGCAGAACAAATCAGATTCAAATCTTCAATTATAAAACGGCCTCATCGGAATTGGAAATCGGTAAAACTAATTACTTCAGTTTGGGTTTTACCTTTTCTTATTCATTATATCGGAATTTCATTGCTTACTTATAAGACCTGTCAATCTTTCATTAGCTAAAATAATAAACGAGTCAGAAAGAAAACTCGTTGGGTTTGAATCGGAAAATGGGGGAAAATTTTTATCCGAATTATTAAAAATATATCTGTTTCCGTTGTCATCTGCAGTCTGAACCGGAAATAAGGACGCAAGGGGATAAGAAATCAAAGTGGGGATTAAGATTCTTCCTAATTGCTCCAATTAAAATGGCTGACTTATTTTAACGATTGAGGAGCGTTTTGGTAAATTGATTTGGTTATTGGGCCATTCTTGAAAATTAGATTTCCTTTTCCCTAATTTCCGCCTTTCAATTCATTCCAACTTTTAGTATGGAATCTTTTTAAAAGTTTACAGAAACGAATTAAAAACTTTTATATAAAAATCTCTAATTGCAAAAACTTTCATATGTCTAAATATTAGTCACCCTGTATGTTGCAAAAAATAATTAAAGTTATGTTACATTAGTAAACAAATTCCCCCATAAAAAATACATGGATGAGTGTTCTGGCGCAGTTCAATTCGATTCAAGATCACTTCGGATCACTTCAATACTGGTTCAAGATCACTTCACAGCGCTTGCAGAGCAGTTGCTGATCACTTCAGGGCGGTTCCAGAGGAGTTGCTGATCACTTCAGAGCAGTGGCTAATCACTTCAGGGCGGTTCAAAATCACTTCGGATCACTTCAGCGCGGTTCAAGATCACTTCAGTATATACTTGCGCTTTATCGAATTGCGTGTTTGAATGATTTTTGTTTTTAAATTGAACCGGTATTGAAGTGATCCGAAGTGATCTTGAACCGCTCTGAAGTGATCAGCAACTGCTCTGCAACCGCTCTGAAGTGATCTTGAACCCCTATTGAAGTGATCCGAAGTTATCAACAACTACTCTGAAGTGATCAGCAACTGCCCTGCAACCGCTCTGAAGTGATCTTGAACCTGTATTGAAGTGATCCGAAGTGATCTTGAACCCGCATTGAAGTGATCCGAAGTAATCTTGAACCCGTATTGAAGTGATCCGAAGTGATCTTGAACCGTTCTGAAGTGATCAGCAACTGCTCTGCAACCGCTCTGAAGTGATCTTGAACCCCTATTGAAGCGGTCCGAAGTGATCTTGAACCTGTATTGAAGTGATCCCAAGTGATCTTGAACCCGTATTGAAGTGATCCGAAGTGATCTTGAACCTGTATTGAAGTGATCCGAAGTGATCTTGAACCCGTATTGAAGTGATCCGAAGTGATCTTGAACCGCTCTGAAGTGATCAGCAACTGCTCTGCAACCGCTCTGAAGTGATCTTGAACCCCTATTGAAGTGATCCGAAGTGATCAACAACTACTCTGAAGTGATCAGCAACTGCCCTGCAACCGCTCTGAAGTGATCCGAAGTGATCTTGAACCCGTATTGAAGTGATCCGAAGTAATCTTGAATCGCTCTATAATGATCTGAAGTAATCAGCAACTGCTCTGCAACCGCTCTGAAGTGATCTTGAACCCCGTATTGAAGTGATTCGAAGTAATCTTGAATCACTCTAAAATGCGACCCTGAATTAAGGGTGAAACCATGTATCGCAATTCAATTTTTTTGAATGCAACATAGGTACTACTATATTTTTTTACAAGATTGTATTTAGCTTTTAGTTGGCTTTGTGTAAATATTTTGGTTTTGAAATTCTAATGCGGCAGTGCCAAGTTATGCAACTTTTCTCCAAACATTACGAATTCTGCAGAACTCGCTTATAACTTATATCACGTAATAACTCGACTCTTTTTAATGGAATACCCTGTATATTTTTGCATAATTAGATAAGAGCCTTGTGTGCGTTTATTTACGAATGATTAGGCTCAAAACTGAAACCGAGAAAATCAGGTTTAAATATCTTACTTCATAGAAAAATTGTAGCGTTTAATGGCAATATTATTATGAGTCACCCTGTATATAATTAAAAATAATAAAATTCAGTCTTATTGTTCCTTTACCACATTTATTTGTAACAGTATAGGGCACAAGGTGTGGAATCATTTTTTTTGTTAGGACCTTAACTGAGGATGTCTTGAATTAATTTAAATTCTGGATTTTATAAAGCGCCACGCCACGCCACGGTTTCAATGTTTTTACTCGTAATAATTTGAATTTTCACAATATTATTTTAAATATTAATTTAATCCTTATTCGAATTTTAATTAATAACCAAGCCACAACAGGAAGGTATAGGGAAGAGGAGCGATCCCCTTTTCGGCATCGACACGAAATCATTACAATAACAACCAACACCACCACCGAAATATATATAAATTCCGGATTAGTGGAGGATTTTCAAAGCCAGATGTTTACAAATTAAACACGCGTACGTCAAACCTAAAACCAACTGAACATAATCATCAATACCTTCAGGAAATACAAATGCCGAAACAAAGAGACCATGACAATTCGCGAGCTCGCGCGCAAATTATTATGCCCACTCCGGCTGCGAACGCTCACAGTCTCGCTAAGATATTGTGAATGTTTAATATTGAAGGCATTTACGTTATTGGAAATCTCAAAATTTGATTTAGATCGCCTAGCCGCAAAGCCAACCCGTTCTTGATTTGTTTTCCTATTGGAAACGGATTGCTCTCGCTGCATTTCTCAATATGTACGTACTCCCTCCGGTACTTCCCCTTGTTTTAATATATTCGAAGGAATTTACCACTAAATTCCTATCACTCTGTATATTATTTTTATTAATATTTATGGCGTTGGGACCAGTGGTGTAGGTTAGGCTGGGAGATAGGGACCAAAGAAAAATTAATTTTTTCTTTTTAAAATATTCTTTACGTCACAAATCTTTAATTCATTCGTTTTGGATTAATAAAAAATGGTTCATGGATTTCTACGTCGTAAATAACAGCAAAATGTATATAAAATTCAACATAAGTGATACGAATACATATTATAATAATATACTTAAATATAAAATTAGTTATCAAGATTAAATTAATTAGAATTATATTAAAACGGTAATCGTGAGAGTTCACTCGCGTTTAAACGTTTTAGAACGGGAAAAATATAAGAAAATTGTTGAAGAAAATTGAATTTATACGCGGCTAGGGAGGGGGAATAAATTAATTGGCGTAGGTAATTCAAAGAAAAATTTGGGGAAAAAACCTTATTTTAGGAATTCATTGCGTTCTTAAGACATTAATGAAGGGATGAATTTTGTTTAAATCCTGAACCAATCGGCCTACATCAATTTTGAAAAGAAAATCAGACAAATGCTAAAGCCTTAAAGTTAAGAAGCAAAATCTTAAAACAATAAAACGTTGAAGGAGAGAGAGGCTGAAGGCTCTTTTATTCGGAAATTCAAGAGCAATAGAGTAAATTGTAAACATTAACCGAAAGCAAATCACGTATTTCAGGTGCCTAAGCATGAGATTCCCCATAGTAATTCGAGATTTAGGACCGAAGTTCGGATTGAGTATGCGAGATGGAGTAATTATGCGTGCAATGGCAGCCATTTTGATTCAATCTATTGGGATGACACTCCAGGGATTTTGCCTATGGATTGGTGCAGATCTTAATTTGCTTTAAGACTGCTTTCGGTTGTTTCATGTCTTTTGTTTCCAACGCTATCTAATTGTCATAAATGATTTAAGCTTGAACTTTTCTTTAATGGTCTCTCTGTGTGCAATACAACTGATGGCACGATTCGGCTTCTCATTCGCTTTTGCAATATTTTTATGTTGGATCCGAGCCAACAAAAATAACACCTAATTACCTCTATTCGACAATGTAACAAAAGAGTCCCAGGGTTTTTTTTTCGGACATCTACCAGGGCTGTTAAAAAAGTTTCTTTTATGAACTTGATCTTTAAATAATTAATTACTGGTAATTAACTAAAATGAAGTGATCAACGATCTGACAAGATATTAAATTAATACCTTAAAAGGTTTTGTGTATTTCTCAAACTCGATACCTAAAATAAATGGTTCTCTATTAAGTTCCCAAAATGACTAGTCTAAAGAAATGAAAGGAGAGAAAACTAATTCTATTTAGCCTTAACTAACGAAGTAATAAAAAAAAAGCGAAAAAATCTTTGTCTGGTTCTTTATAAAACGGGAGGAAATCATCAATTATAGTCCATACATCACTTAATATTTGTTGGTAATTCCAAGGTCATCATGTGACGTCACCAGAAATCCGGTTTTTATTATAAATACAGATTTAATGGACCAATATAAAATTTCTATTACTTATATGGTCTTGCATGTTTAATACCCACTTCTATTTCGCTCTCTTTCTAACACATTGAATATTCACGCATCAGATCCGCATAAACCTCTAAATTGTTACGCATTGCTGGATTCTGATAAAAGAAAATTTTTGTCAGATTGTAGTAAATTAGGTTATTTTCGTAACGTGATGTTTTAATAGTTACCTGCTACAATTTTTTGGTCATTAATCGAGGTAACTGAATATAACTTTGTGCGATGGGGAAGATTTTGGTTTGGAGCGTTAAACTTTAACATAAAGGAATTTGTAACTCCAGTTACATTAATTAATAGTTTCAAGTTTTATTATTGGAAAGTTTTTATTGCCGCAAGTGAGAAGATAGGTAACAATTCCTTATACAATTTATAACAAACTTTGTAATTTAGAAATTTGTTTCAATTAAATACTAACAGTTATTCCGAATCCGGGTTAGAAGAATACATAATCCGAAATCTAGGGTACGAAGATCAAAATCAACAATAATCCGGGGAAATAGTTAATAATCGTGATAAATAATTAAAATCCGGGTGAAAACCAAGACAACCAGTCTAAAAACCAAGACAGAATCCATATACCCAAAACTATTAGGTATAAAAAAAAAGTCCGGGAAGTCCATACTGTATTTTACTCTAACGCCGTAAAATCCGGGATGGAGTATGCAGAACTGAGTCTGTAAAACATATATAATCCGGATTTGTCCAACCATAGGCTAATATGGTCCAACGTAACCTAACCTAGCAGCTAAAAACGGGCAGAGGGAGGAACAATATATCTATCCGGAGGACCAAAATCCGGATAGTAGTACCATACCGAAAAATCCAGATTAAAGTAATGGGAACTGAAATCCGGGTTCACGTCTAATGTAAAATCTGATATGAATACAGGATCTAAAATCCGGAAAATGGGAAATGGTATTCGGATCTAACTTAAAACCAAAACAAATCCGGGTAAAAGTATAAGTCAGGTACGTAATTCAGATATTGGGGTAATCTGGATTATGAAAATAAAACTAAAATCCGGAATTAAAATAATAGTCAAAAAACTCCGGGCGAAATTAAAGGAATCAAAACTGCGGGGTCTACAATTTCCGGAATGGAAAAAATTCGGATGTAACCCAATATTAAAAAATCCGGGTTCAACTAAATATTCTAGGGGCCGAAATATAAAATAGCCAGAAATCTAGGAACTAAAAATTCCGGAATGGAGAAGAATCCGTATTTAAATTAATTACAAAAAAAATCCGGGCAATACTTTTCGAAATGTAAAATAATCAAAAATCCTGGGTTTAAAATTCTCGGAAATAAAATCCAGAAAATTCCGGAATGGAGAAGAAATCGTATTAAATAAATTATAAAAATCCGGGTAAAACTAAATAATTTAGAAAGTCCGGGTTACACTCGTCTTACACTCGGAAATCTGATAGAAATTTGAATTTTCCACTCAAATTACATTTCTAAATTCTGGGTAGGTGGGAGCTTAGGATATTAAAAAAATCTAAAATTCCAGTAGAGAATTGTTCGCAGTGCCACCCAGGTTTTAATTCCTTTTAATTTCCTAATAATTGATACCCGAGGTTTAAGTAAGAAAAAAAACAAAGAACAAATATTCAAGTCTTACCAGATTTTAAGACCATGGATGTAGAACAAAACCAAATCTCTTACCTGAAAAAAAAATAAAAATAACATTCAATACTTTGAAATATAACAAAATTATAAAGAATAAGGTTATTTTAATAAAAACCATTAGAAAAGAAAAATACATCAAATCAGGTTTTGCTAATGCACGTCACAATCATTTCCTGCTGAACCCTTGTAAATCATCTTTGGCAAGTGACAGTAGTTCATTAGCGGTTGTTGTGTGAGCAAGTAAAAAAAAGGACGAACTGAATATTATTTTTTAACCTCCTTCGAGGTGAATGGATATAATGGTAAATTCCGTAGAAGGTCGAATCTCGGTGAATGAATTTTGCCCCTTTTTTCCAGCTAATTATTGATAAATCAAATAATCGGTATTTTTCAATGGAAAAAGATCCTATACAATATTTAGTTTGATTTGTTCAGTGACAAAAATAGAAATTTTCAGGATTAATGAAACAGTTTACCGGAAATCCGGAATGGACTCGGAGAAAAAAAGGTATCGGATAAAAAAATTCGGAATAAATTATTCGAAATTATTCCTGATATAAACATACCAAAATCCCTTGTACCTGAAATACGGATTGTACCCAATATAGAAAAGTAAATGCGACACCGAAAATGAAAACACTCGTGTACCAAAAAATATACCAAAAACCCAACGCTAAGGTGGCGAAACCTCGGATATCCGTTTACCAATGTACTAAAGTATCTGCCTACCAAAAATTCCGATAAAATTGTACCAGAAAACTGAATATAGCCCTACTTACTGCATTCCAAAATTGAGGTACCAAGCTACCGAAACGGATGTCTGTCTATCAAAATTCCGGATTGCGATTTATAGAAACTGGGATTCCTATTCCAGTTTAAGCTGTACCCACCATCATGACAAGAATCTACCAAAATCCGGATAGCAAGCTACCGAAATACCGGATATACCGCGTAGATAGAAGTGAGTCAATTAAAATTTGCTTTTAGCCATGTAAACACTATCTAGATCCGATTTCGAATATGACTCCGGGTAGAGAAAATCTGGATTACCAAACGTTAGGATATCCGTAATTCTTACTTTTATTACCAGTTCGATTAATAATGAAGATGTTATAGGAATAATTGAATTATAAAAAAATTAAGTAAAAAAATAAAATAAATTTCAGAAGTACATTGAAAATTTTTGCTTCTTCGAAACGATTAGTTTTTGTTTTCGAATGTTTGAGTTAAATTTATAGGTAACTCTCTCCCACGCCTGTATGACTAATCCGTGTTTTCTTCTGTCAATTGCCAATGAAAATGAGGAAGTCCCGGGGACCGTCGTCCCCTTAGATAAAAATACACGAAACGACATCCAGTTTTAGAGCCGCGGCCGCCAAAAATCAATTAGTATATGTACTATATCTATATATATATTCAGAGAGAAACAAGGTCGTCGAGTGTTTTTTAATCTAAAAATGCAATCACACAAATCGAAACGAGCAGCGTTTAGCAATAACGGCCCTATTGGGACCCATTGCAATTAGTAGAATGGCGTAGTCTATTCTCTTTTCTAATGCTATCAAATGTCCCTTAATATAAGATCCAATCACGGAGCATGGCATGCAAATATCTCGTCAAGGAGGGCGAAAAGGCTATTGTTTGAAGCTGTTTCAGGAACTATTAAAACCTTAAAACCAAAAGCCCGTTGCGTTTTTATTACTTTATCGATAAATTAAACAAAAAATTATTCTCCCAACTCGATTTACTAATTAAATTATTACATGAACCCCATTCGTTTGCTTTCTTTTAGATGATTTGATTAAGGCCACCACATGGGGCGCAAAGTATGCACGGGCGCCAAAATTTTAAACAATTTTATATTTTAAGTTGCGCTTAGAAAACGGCTTTAGTCCACGACTTCATGAGTAGGTAATTTAAAAAAAATCGCGGTCAAAATACGAGAATCCACAAGGGCGCTAATATTTGGGGCTGCTAACATTTTAACGGCGCGAAGCAAAACCAAGAAACTGAAATGTTTTTTCAGGAAAAATATTCTTGACGATTACCTACTAAGCGGGAGCAAATTACACACATGCTAGAAGCGCTGAAATTTTAGGGGCGCTAACTCAATCTTTCGAAAATTAAATATTTTGCCCCAAAATTAAAAAAAATTCGAGGGGTTAGGTCTACAAGGCAAGTGCCAAGGCGCACGTATTATAGAGGCGCTGAAATTGGAAGTGCCCCAAACGAATGCGAAAAAATGTCACATATTTTTTCCAGAAATTTTTTACTTTACGAAATTTTTTTCCTTAAGGCAGACTTCAATTTAGGCATATCAGACCTTTGTTGACCACGTTGAAAGGCGTTAATATTTTAGGGGCGCCCAGGCAAAACTATTATTTAAACAATTTAGATAAAAATTTACAAAAACTTTTATTCTTCAAAATGTCCTGAGAGCCTTCATGTAAATAGATACTTAGGCAATTGCCTTAGGTTTGTTTTGGTTTATTACGGTTGTAAGAATTTTGTTCGATGACGTCATGATAAATTAAAAAAAATTATCGCCAGCTTGATTAAGTAATTAAATTATTACGCGAAGCTTCCGAGCGCACCGCAATACATAGTATTTGCATTTTTGTATCAAAGCGTGGGTGCCGATGACTTAACAAATTGATTTATTGCAATGAGGGAGAAAAAACAAGACAAGTTTTTAATTGAAGATGTTTTATGTTTGTTATAAATGTATTACATTTTGCGGAACTCACCCTAAGGGAGAGGATGATGATAATGTCACGCGTCGTTCGTTTTTAAAATATTATTATTGGGGAACTGATTTTAGATTTGAATGTGCGTGGGTTTTTTTTTTCAACTTTTTTATAAATCAAAGATAGAATCCGCGATTATAAAATTGGAAAGGATCGTAAAAATTTTAATTTACACAGTCATTAATATCGGGCTAGCGGTTTAGTAGATCTCAATCGTATAAGCTAGACAAGGTCATTGATTAATTAAATTTTTTTCCTTTTCTTTCTGATTACCTAAAACGATCAATTGTTGAGGAATCCAATATGGCACTTTAAAATCACATACACTACTGATTAAAAACCAATATTTGTATCAACTTTGTACGAATTTTTATTTCTAATCGAACTAAAAGTAATCGAACGCTGATAACCTATGATTTTTTGGTACACTGTTAAAAAATCTCACCAAATACACAATACTATCTTATTCTACAGATTTAATAAATAACTCGGATCAAACGGGGCTACAGCCATGGGTTGCATACATTTAAAGGGAGTAATAAAAAGTAGGCAAAAAATTATGTCCTTTCAGCGGGAATAAATCGTGCATTTAATATAGGTAGTATGCGAGTTGGCCCTCGAATAAAATAGTAAACCAGGCGATTATTGGAGATGCGAGGGGGGGGGGATTTTAAGGGCACTAAAAGAAAAAAATTTGCTGTAAATAGTTTTATTGTAGAGGATTGCTAATTAAAATTGGGCAAACCCTGCAAGGCTACTGTGCAAGGTATCAGTCCTTTAAACTGAAATTTGAAGGGAAATCTAGAAAAATGGTTAGAAATAAAATTAAAAAAATTGTCAGGGTTTAGGGAAATTGTCAGGGTTTAGGGATAATCAGACTGGGGTGAAAAAATTTGGGGGCGCTGAAATTTTAGGAGGTGGGAGGCAGAACTAGAAAATAATATTTTTTTAGGGTATACCAAGGAAAAATAAGAAATTAAGAAAGAAAATATTTTTTTGTAAAAATTCCGGAAACAATCCGTTTAATAAATAATGTCAAGGTAGTCGATTTGGGTGTCTAACCAGGCGACCGCCTAGGGCGCAAATAGTTCAAGGCGGGCAGACCTAGAAAATTTAAAATTGAATCTTTTCAAACATAAATATCAAACAAAGCTTTCTCAAATAAATAATGCAATGCGGATAATAAAACAGATAGTAATAAACCTTCAAATTGCAAATAATAAAAAAATATATAGGTAGAAATATAAACGAGTTAATTTAAACAACAATTAATTATCTTAGAATTTAGAATAGAGGTCGATATTTCCAAGGCATTTTTATGCTTTTAACACCTACAAAATATATTTCACGAGTTATAAAGCGTTTCTAAAGAAATGTAAACACATTAGAGGTATAAATTAAGAAGATTTTGACGGGAGATGATATTCTACTGTAAAAATAACAGTGTAGCGCGGCTTGGGACAGATCAAAAAAGTCAAAGATAAAATTGAGTATCAATATATTATTCGATTTTATTATTTATTATTTATTAGTACTATGACCCACTAATTAGATATTCGGGATATCATCTTACGTATAGTCTCTTATATGTTTACTAAAAAAACTTCGTTTTAATTAAACAAATTATGCAACAGATACGACGATAACGGCACACAAAAAACGACATCGCATCGTAAAGGAGGCTCGTGTTATCCCATAAAAAAATTTCCGATATGTTAATCTATTAAATAATAAAAATATTATTATAAAAATATTATACAAACAACTGGAAACAATTTCGACCACCCTGTATAGTACAAGTAGATCTATATATTTTGAAAATTTAAGGTTTTTAAATTTCGGTATTATCCCGGGCACCCTTTTCGACATTGAAAGATATTCGCTTTCAGCTACAATAAAAACTAATATCATGACATATTAAGGGCGCAAAGTGTGTGCGTCGAGCTGGAGCAAGAAGACGCGATTCTGAGCCAGGAGTCTGACGAAGACAGATCGCGTTAATAGCCGAATACCATTATTAATAATGAGTACCGTAACGATATCTGCGGTAAAGTGCGTTTTGAAATACGAAATAGCTTCTACGGCTTGTACTTTTCAAATTTTTCCACAGCTTAGACGTGTGCCATAGCCACCCTCACATGTAACATATTACTGGTATAATTTAACTTAAAATTAAATAAATTTCGCTTTAAAAAAAGTACGAAGATCAACTAGATCTGTAAGCAAAAAATAGGTAGACGCTTGTACGTTTGTATTGAGGACAACCTATACCTGGGAAAAATTACCAGATTTGGACATAAAAAAATAAACTTAAGTTACAGAAATGTCAATCAGTTTTAAATAGCTTTAGCTGATTTTTAGCTGACCCAATTTTTTGTATCAAAAATTCAAGTCGGTGTTTTCCAAATGCTGTGGGAAAAATTGAATTGAACAAAGTTCCAATACCAATCTGAATGCTCGAAAAATCAGCTAACCTACCTGGGACAAGTTAAACTTATATTTAGACAACTAAAAATGAATTCATTTTACGATTTTCTAGGCTGCTACTTAGAGGATTGCTAGAAAATAACAAAATTTGGCGGAATTGTAAGATTAGTTACTAAAAGCAAAACTGACGGTATTTGAAGTAGTTTTAGTTCCGAGATATTTTATAATTTTGATTCGGAAATATTTTAGTGTAAAAAAATTAGCCTGATCACGTGCGACCTTGTGGTAATTGTAAAAAAGGGTTGTTGGTGTAGCGAAAAAATTCCGATGAGGTTTTGTTAGGCGAGGTGTATAACAGACGTCGAGTGCTCGTTCAAATATCAGTGCCGATGAATAGGGGGTGGGGGATATAAAAGGGCGGTGGGGGTAGAGATGAAAGGGTTCGCCGATGGATATAAGGCTCGGCATGGGAACTTGATATGAAGTAATAAATTAGAGAAATTATACAATGGGGCAAATGAATGCGAGAAAGACAATACATTTATCTTATATACAGGTACGTCACTTTTAGGGGCAAAAATCCATATTCATTAAAAGCTTTTAGGTATTATGTATTCGAGGATTATTACGTTTTCAGTTCAGAAGTGAAATATCAGTTACTTATATTATGTGGAGAGGGGAACGCATTGTTTTCCACGGTAAAATGTTTTCCGAACATCAAAGTTAATTGTAACGACAACAGGAAAATGTTTTACATATCGTAATACGTTAATTTAATTAATAACTCTACATCACAAAAACAAGAATCCTTTATAATCGAACGAACAAAAAACCTTCGTCCTAAGTAGTTCGTTAATACACGAAAGATAATCAAGTTTGAAGTGTTAAAATTAATTTGATTTGGCCGCGGTAAAACAAAATTGGCAACAAAACAAAAGAACTGTAAACTAAGGGGTCAAAGAAACAACTAATTACTCCACGGCAAAATAATAAAGGAATGGAACTACGTATTTCGAAAATAACCCATTAATAAGTATCTTTATCTTTTTCCCACCCATTAAGAACCATAAGAGGAAAAAAGACGAATACTATCACTTATTGAAAACCAAAATAAACAAATACCTTGTAAATACCTATAGTGTCACAGACATTCGCTTAGAAATCGGCTGCTTAAGCGACTCGTTTTTTATCCTTGTCTTACTTTAGGCTTTTCTTATACCCCAGACAAGGATAAAAAAATTTCTCATTGGTATTCACTGGAATCTATATTTGTATCGATGCCAAGTGTATTTTGTGTTGAAAACGGATCACATTAGAGTATTTTGATAGAGAAGCCTCTACGTGGATGATGGGACGATACTAAATTTTTAGGACTGACAAAGATGAGCACTGATCCGTTTTAGCGAGCTCTGTATTCGACAAAACAGAAAAAGACTCATTAGTCAGACGGTTTACTGAATTTTCATATTTTTAAATAACACTCTTTTGTTTTGTTTCCGTGGAACTGGAACCATTCAACGCTTAATATACGTCGCACTTAAATTTAGTGGAAAATTCTATGTCAATGGGAAAATTTAAAAAACTTTAAGCACTAAATGCATACATGACCGTATTTTATGCATTTGTTACAACTGATTTAATATTCTACTCCTTGTTATTAGTAAGTGTGAGAAAAAGCCTCAAAAGCAAGGTTTAACAAACAATTGCTGCGAGTATCGCGGGGATCGATTTTTCTGGTAATAAAGCAACTCGAAATTATTGAATATGCATGAATGCAGTAATAGCAAAGGTATTTTTAAAGTACTGCACAATAAAAATGTAAATACCCTCATCAATACGCGTTCCTAACTTCACTAGAATAGTCCATTAAACACATCCGTTCGCAAGTCATTTGTTAATGCAAAATTCATTTGTTTCACGCATGTGTGCTTCGGTGTGTTTGTCAAAAAAATACGGCCGAACAATGACAAGAGTCGATAAGGAATTTGATAACAGTAACAACACTTCCGTTTCCGCTTTTCTATGTCTTCGACGAATATGCCCTGATAAAAACTATTATATCTAGGTTCATTGGCACAATTTATTGATTACGAAAATTTCATTTTATTGAAGAATATTTCTTTTAAACTTTACTAAAGCATCCTACACACGTACACATCATAGCAAAAAGAACGGTTAGAACAGACACAACTTAATATATCGGTCTAGGACAAGTGGGCGCGAGACAACTGTGCGCAGGAACAACTAGACGCGAGACAACTGCGCGCGAAAAAAATCAAGTTGCATAGTGTAAAAGCACGTCTACATTCGTGGCAGCCGATACCTACATCCTACCGTCCTAACAACGACTTCAACAATGAAAAAATATTTACAATAGTATATTAAGTATTAAGAACGGTAAGGACATTTTACCGATCGAAGACAATATTGTTTGGGGAGGAGCAACAGCGACGACCCCAATTATTGTCCTTTTTTTGCTTTATTGCGTTTTAATTATTTCGTAATAGCGACGAAAATTAATAGTAAAAAGCCACTGTTGAAACGCATGGATCGTTTTGTATTAACTCTTCTAATTGACAATATCTCGCGCCCAGTTGTATCGCGTCAACTTGTCCCTGCGCCCACTTGTCTCGCGCCCACATGGCCGCCTCCACTTGCGCCATTCCGAATATATTACCGTAAAAAAGATTTTTAAGTGGGGGGCGCATAAATACAACGTGTGAGGAGAAAAAGATTGAGGGAAAGAAGGATTAAGGGAAAAATTGTTTGATTATTGAACAATGCATGAGATGGGGCGAGCAAATTTTGCTAAGGGGGTGGTAGTGGGAAATATAAAAAAGCTTGTTGAGTAAGGTTAGAAACAAGAAGGGTGGGAGTATTTTACCGTATTGGTATCACATATCAACAACGAACTCTTTCTAATACACAGTTAAAATCAAAAAGAAAATATGTGGGCCCAGTCCTTGTGTGCCCTGGTTATGGCAGGGTGGACCCTTGCTGGTGAAATACGTGCGTGACAGCTCTTGTATGCTCTGGTTATGCCAGGGTCAACCCTTGCTACCGAAGTACGTGGGTCAGAATTCTGTGTGCCCTTATGCCAGGGTCGACCCTTGCTACTGGATTGCGTATGAATCATACGAATTTGGAACAGTTCCATACTATTTTAAAGAATTTTCCCGAATAACCTTATGGACAATGTGACAATTATGCTAGAAGCTAGAAGCCTGTAGACAGTAGGGGGAAAATAAGACTACTATTGGGAAACAGTAAAAAAAGATGGGGAAGGGGGAAAAATCCCTATCAGTGAGAATGACGTTTGATGCAAATAAACAAACCGATTGATAACAATGGGAAAAAAATATTTCTGGCAGAATAGACGCAAAATCGAATCTTATGTGGTTAGGTTAGGTCATATTCTGTTGTGTCAAATCCAATTAGAATTAGTTGTGTACCCAGCGGCGGCTCGTCGGGGGGGCCAGGGGGGGCTCGAGCCCCCCCAAACTTCAACTGAAACGCTCTGATTATTGTCTTGAATTGCACATCTAGATTTAACTGGGTATTGAACAAACAGCACGTAGGCAAAAAAATACTTTTCTTCGTGTTATTGCCGACTTACTGCGTTGTGGCAGTTTGGTGTGTTTTTTGCAGCGAGTATTACTATGTAATGTGTATGCTAAGAACAAGATATAAAGCTGTGTTTTCTGAGCGTTAGCAAATAAGTTTTATGTAAGTAAAATAAATTTAAAAATACAGTCTTCTCTGTAGGGGTTTTTACTAAACGGAGTGAAAATAAAAACACAAACAACCTAATAAGTGAAAGCCAACCCTCGGCATCGGGGCAATCAACATCAAAAATAAAAGAAATTCATCTTTTGGATACGCGGATATCCTCTAACCAACTACCTACATTATTAAATTTAAAATTATATCGACTGTTTATTATGAACTTTAATTTTAATGCTAATTGTAAAAGTTTCACATTTTGATTCCAAAATTTGCCAGATGCTCTTGAATAGCGTTTAAATAAGTCACGCCCACTTTGAAAAAAATTTCGCCTGCGGCGCTATTTTTACTCCTTTCACTCGCCATTTACTGTGCCCCCCCAAAATGATGGGTCACGAGCCGCCACTGTGTGTACCCATTAATAATTGCATCAGGTTTGGTTTTTAATCTGTGGAAAGTTCAATTTTAACTTGGAAAAAGAAGGGGTTGTGAATGCAGATGAGAAGGGACACATCAAAGTAATTTTTGTTGAAGTAAATAATTAACCAGTGCACAAAAAAGAATAATTGAAAATCGGGTAGTAATTAATAACGGTGTTTTCTTTGTATCGAGACGGTTTTCCACAGCGCTCTTGACGTAAATTCGATACCGTGGCGTTATCTTAAACGATAAAATACAAGCAAAAGCTTCGCGTGATTTCAGATCCCTCATTATACATTCAACTCTAGCGTTATATTGGGGTTGTGCAAAACTAACCCGTACAAATTGTAATACTACCTTTTTTTTCTATTAATTTTAAAGTCGTTAAGTATGTCAGGCTGTCCCCCTTGTCAACGAGTAAAATTGTTTTCTCGATTTTCTTCATGTTAAAACATGATCAAAGTATTTCAAAATCAAGCTAAATATTAGAACGAACTTTTATTGCGTTATAAAATGTCCGATCTGGTCGTCAATAAGCCGCACATACATAAGAAGGTGGGGACTTAAATAAACCTTTAGTCACATTATAAAAAGTCGTCTTAATCCAATGAACTATTTTCAGATATGTTTAGGGTGACTGTCTCTGGTATTTATAAATATAAACGTATTTTAAAAGAAAATATTCGCCAGGTGCACTGTTTTCATCTCTTTTCTTTTAAGGCTTCGCTTTCGTATCGTTTTACTATTGAAAGAGGAAAATTTTATTCAACCTGTGTGTTTACTTAAAATTTTTTTCATGGAAAAACAAATAAAATCAATGATCAAAGGTCTCTTAAGTACAAAAATCCTTGTAATCAGGCAGGGATTTAGAAAGTGATTTTACATGTCACACTAAATGCATTTTCAGTTTGTTTTAAGAACAAGCAATTATTAATTTCTTCCCCCCCTACTGTCTAGTATCTTGTATCTATTCCCCCACCCATATTATTTCTACCCCCCACTCAGAGAACTATGCTTCCTGTTTCTCACCCCATCTTCTTACACACTCCCTTCAGAATATTCTTTTTCTCCCCCACTACTATCATTTGGGTTAGGTTATATCTGTTCCCTTCCACAAGGATGTTCCTTCTCTAGCGCTCCTCGGATCTTATGTTTTGGGTCCTCCACCAATTTTATTTGTTTTGTTCTTTTTCTTTTTCTAATTTTAATATTGATTGAAAAATGTGTCAAGACGGTTTGAAATAAATTCGGGCAGGTAAAGTGTTGAGATGCACCGCTTTCTATTTTTGCGTATGGGTAAATAGGTGATTTTTACGAAAATAAACTTATGAATAAAAATATAAGTAGTAGTGGTGTGTGTCTCACTCATCCGAGAAGTGGAATTAAAAATAAATATTTTTTAATGCGTCTAAATTTCCATGATCTAGAAACCTAATATATTAAAGCTTATCTAAATAAGGATCGAAAACAAAGTCATAAATTTATGAGAAATGCGTTAACTTTAGCTGTAGTCTACTTATGTATTTGCCCTTTACGTATAATTTATATTAATCCTCAAGTATTCCGTATATTTGTAACAAATATTTCTGGCTTATCATGTTTGATCGCGATAACGAACACAGAATGGAACATTTTATAATGTTCGCAACTTCTTACTGTGCTTTATATCAGTTATTATTGCATGTTAACATTCTTCTTTGAATTCATAAAATGCTGTTCCTGTTCCTTTTGCTTCTATAAACTAGTATCAAATGTCTTTTATGGTTAAATACTGGAAATTACCGTTTGCCTATGTGAAAACTTTTAACACAACAGAAACAGATCCAATCCCATGTTAAAAATGTTAAAACGTATCACACTCCTCACTATCATTGTTGCAAAACATATTTTCACATGCACCTTTTCAATTTACATTTCAATTATTCCAAAAACTTTTCACAACCATCCACAATGTAATCATCCAGATTATATCTTTACATTCTGAACAACTTTATTTGCTTCCCAGATTTTTACTCTTTTGATTTTGACTCTTCCTAACACTTGTTTAGGCTAGGGACGCCTATAATCATTTCAAAAACAATTTTCCAAAAGAAAAGTTTCAACGCAAAGTGACAAAAATTGAATCGAAAAGGGAGGAGGCGTGGTGGATGGTTCAATAAAGGGGAGCAGGGATAGAGATAGAAAGAGGGTAAAGAGAAATAGTGGCAGGGGTAAAGATACAAATGAAGGAGAAGGGGTACGGATGTCCCTTGCCAGTTGAATAATGAATACCAACAGAAAAATGTTTGGATTATAAATCAATGAAATAAAAAAATAATACAGGTTAGTAACCTGTGCCATCGGCCATATTTAATGACGTCCTTCCACGTTTGATCCATTTTCTTCTCCAATTATTTTCTTCCCCCCCCCCCTATTAATCCAATTTAAGATCGCATTAACCAAAAGATAAAGTGTTTTTTTAACACGATGTGGGTGTCTACAATTTTGAAGGTATTTAGTTTTTAGCAGTTCTAGCGCTGCCATCAAATTTCATAATTGCTTACAAGAAAAACTACAAATTTTAAGACAAAGTATTATCTGGAAATGTCAGTTAAAAAAATATATTTCACGTGAATGATTGTTTGGCTACTCGCTATTCAAAGAAATCTATTTTGGTAGGTTAAAAACCTTTCTTTTAACGTGGCAGGTGGCTAAAGTGGTCATTTCACATATGACAAATAGCCAAAAAGGATTATAAAGCTACTGATTAACAACGTGTGTCACTTTGAACATTTAGATCAAAAAAGTTGTGGGTGAACACAGATCTCGTGAAAGACGGTAGGCGCACACAGTCTGAAAGAGAGAAGAGAATAAGGTTGGCTAATTTGAATTGCAAGAAACACCCACATTCATTAAAATGTCTCGGTTTCGAATTTCACTTATTGCTAACAGATCATGGTGTAAGATTTTTTTATTACAGGCAAGATAATGAATAATCGTATGTAATTACATTTACAGAACAATAAATAAAATCGTATTACGTACATCCAAATATAAAATTACGTTTTAACTATACGATTGTGCAGGAAATAAACCTTAGTAACGGAAATCGGTCGGAAATATTAATAATAATGATAATATATATCAAGTCTGGAAGGTTAAAAGAACCAAGCTAAAATAATCTAAAATAAGCACGGGAGGGGAGATAATTTTGAGTGTCAAGGTTAAGAGGAGTAAAAGGTAACAAAAACGTATTCAGTTATATTTTTATTTTATTCATTAATTTTTTTACACCCTGTATAATAAGAAAAATCGCTGAATTTTTTAAGCTTGGGAAACCCTGGAAAATTCCCTTAAAAAAGGTTCTAGTCTAAAAGTACTAAAAAAAATTCTAAAACCAAACAAACGTAGTCTCTGAACACCCTGTATAATAATAAGCGAAAAATCCACGTAGTCTCTGAACACCCTGTATAATAATACCTAAGCGAAAAATCCAATATCTTAAGTTTCTGAGAGCCTTCAAAATGCTTTAGAATAATTCTAAAAGCAAACTAACTTAAAACTTCGGCAGTATTTTTGAACACTCTGTATAATAACACAGAAAATCCACACAATTAAGTTTGTGGGATGCAAAAAAATGATACAGAAATAATTTGAAACCGCACTAAATTAAGGGTTTTGAGATAGCTAAGGGGAGGGAAAAAGGGAGCAATGGAGGTGTTGGTCTCCTCCTTATTGAACACTCTGTATAATAAGAAAAATCAATGCTGTTAAGTTTGCGAATCTAGAACAAATTTTATAAAATGTTTCCAAAATAAATCGAAATTTGGGTTTAAAAAGGCTAATATGCCTACGGGGGGGGGGGGGGGTGTATTAATATTGCTTGATATTTTCTGAACCCCCTCCATAATAACACAAAACACTTTCTCCTATTAAGTTTCTGAAATCTTAAGAAAATTATAGGCAAATAATTCGAAAGATTAAATTTAAGGGTTCTTATTTTGAAGGGCATGGGGAGGAGGCAATATATGTGGTGGGGGTATTGCTACGGCCTTCTACATTCCGTAGACCATGCATCGTAAGAAAATTAATCTTTCTTAACTTTCTGAAATTTAGAACCTTTTCCAAATTATTTTAAAAACAAACTAAACCTAAATTTTGGTGGTTTAAAACAATATAGGAGGGGGTTTGGCCTCATACTTTCTGAACACCCTGTATAAAACCGATAAAACGCAAAATTTCTATAGACCGAAAAAATTATGCACAAATAATTCGTAACGTATTTACAACCGAGCCGGGTTTGTATTTTAAAGTCAAAAGTAGGGGAAATATGGGAGGTAGGGATACTACGTCATAATTATGCATACCTATACATTCTGAATACCCTGTATAGTGAAGAAAATAATCTTTGCTGACTTTCCTGTTAGGTTAAAAAATGAACGCTCTATCTAGATTTCTGAACCCCTGGATAATTATTTCAAAAACAAGGCCAGGTTTGAGTGAGAGGGGGGGGTTTAAAAAACTGAATGTTCTTTTATTGTTGCTTAAATAAATATTCTAATGTCACCTACCCACTTGGGGTTTTAAACGAAAAGGAATCAAGAGAATATGTTTGAATATTACACAGAACTGGTCTGGAAATGTTTCAAAAAGTTCGAGGAGTCCGTCTACCCAGTGGCGTCGGTGATGAGCCCATACGTAAATATAAGAAACGTGAGATAATGAATAATCGTGTAATTACAATTCCAGAAGCATGAAATCCTATTACGTCCTTCAAAGTGATCCCTTTTAGAGTGGGAAAAGGCGCGATATAATCCGTAAAATTACAAAACGAAGTTTTCAAAAAGTATGTGTGAATCGGTATTGTACGTACCAGTAAAGATCACCGATAATGCTGTAAAACCGGTAAAAATCCCCCTAAAGTGATTTATTTCCCGCTTCCTTGTTCGTAATCGGTTTATACGACGAACAAGTGTATCTATAACAGCGAATTTTTCTGATTTTACCTTTACGTACATCCTCGCACCTCTTACTGATCTAATTTTCCAGAAAGAGACGAAACGAGTGGACGTATAGAAAATTCCTAAGCGCTAACTAATCCTACTTAAGATGTTGCGAAAAAACACCAAGTTGCGAATCTATAAACGATGAATTCAAGTTTGGAAATCAGTTTTGAACTTATAAGATGGATTTTTAAACGTTCGGACCAAGAAGTATGTCTATACTTGTTTCTAAGTATAACGTTGAATACAGATGTTAATTTTCTCAGCTGTTAATTATGAAAATACATGCATTTAAAAGATACTGAGACCGCATTTTTGTTTTAAACCATAGTTCTCTTAATTACTTTACGTTAACCTTACAAGAAAAAAAAACCTAAAAGGTTTTAATAAATTTTATTTTATAAGGTTTGGAAAAGGATGATAAAAAAACTTCTCTTACCTCTTTGTCTTTGGCAGCTAGTTCGTTTTCGAAATTTGGCTTTTCCATGATGATTCCGTCTTTTGTTTCACACCCTGGGTTACTACTTGCTAATTGTTCTTTTAATGTTGTCACTTCTTTTTCAGCGAGTGTTGCTCTCTGAAATAAAAAATAAAATTTAATATCATTGTATTTCAATATTACGATAATATGTAAGAACAAATCCCTTAAAATTTCAGATTTAATTTTAACCGCATGGGGTCGGTGCCATAACCCTCTTAAGGAAGAGGAACCGATGATAAATAAATAAAATTTAGGACAATTTCTAAGAGTTCGTAAAGATAAAGATAATTTTTCACACTGTAATTCAAGTTTGTAACGGAAAATTAGTAGAAGAAGACGGAAAAGGAGAAAAAGAGGGACGGATAGGGCGAGGTAGGGTGGGGTAGAATGTTATAAACAATTTATTCCATATTACAAATAAATGTAGTTTTATTGTAATTATTCAATACTGTAATGGAAAATTGCTAGAAGGGGAGAAACAAGGGAGGAGGTTTAAACTAGAAAAAAAAATATTTTTATTGACGGGAGGATAAGAAACGGCCAAAAAATGCCGTTACGTTTTCTTTAATTAAATGAAGCCAAAATAAAATTTAGAGGGAGGGTTGGCTGCGGGAAGGGGGGGATTTTTCTTGTTTCAGAAATTTAGGTTAGATGGCTATGCAGGGGCAAGAATGGAGGGAGGGAAAAAATTTTAATTTTTTATTTCTTGATCTACGTGGAAAATGTTAAAAGGAAAATGTAGCGTATTTTAGGGAAGGGGAGATGGTGGTCTCTTCATTGGCGTTGGTGATAAATCTTAAGAGTTTAGGTCAGCTATAAGCAAAAAATTGATTTATTGTTTTTTTAATTCGTGAAAGCTTTGCTGTGCTGCCCTTAGGCATAGCCAACTCGATTAGAATTTCCCAAGCTTGCAGTTTGGAGATGCAAGGAAAATTCTCGACTTATTTTTTTGTTAGGAGAAAAATCAGCATATAATCAATTGTAATGGCAGAATGGTAGTTTAAAAATTAAATAATAAAATATGTATCTTTCGCTGGCATCAAAATTTCCACACGAATGACTGTACGCCTATATTTACGAGGAACATTCAACCATGCCGTATGACAATCACCAACTGATATGATAATTACTTCTAGTACCGGTTAATTTTCTTACACGTACATTTTATTTTTCTCCTATCTACACATACATATTAACATAAATTCACAACGAAACGTAGTAATAATAATAAAAAGTTCAACATAATCAGTTCCGATTTTGTGTAGTGCGTTGCAGTTTTTGTTTGGAAACTCCGATGTTACAACGAACAAAGAAAAATTACCATCCACACATAGTTTTTACAGACCAATAATAACGAAATTAATTATTGTGTTTTTAACTTTGCCAACATAACGTGACTCATAGTTAAAAAAGATTAATTATTGCCATTCTTAACTTGACTTGAGGCACCAAACGATTGCTTTGAATGCTTGCCATATATTGGAAACGAAACCGGATTTTAAAACAAAGAAATTCGATACGCATTTGATTTGTTTTAAATTATTTAAAAATTAATTTGAAATTTTCAAAAAGTTTTGACGCACTCTGTATTACAAAGAATTTTGTTGAAAATTTTGAATGTTATTGTTTATTTCCAGAACTTGGTTTTTGAATTGAATTAATTATTTTATTTTTTCCAGTACAAAAATGTATCTCCCCTATCCTTCCCACTCTTTTTCCCCTACCGGCCAATATTTCGTATATTTCCCCCAGCTTAGTTTTTCTATGTTTAATCGCAGTTTCAGTTGTTCCTACTTTCTGCTTTCTACTTCGTCCTTTTACCAACATTGCATGGTACATTTTTTCACCCTCTGTTCCTTTTTTGCTCCCCCTGTAAAAAAATAATTAATTTATCCATTTGTTTTTTTTAGTTCCAGACTGACCTGTTTGCTAGAAAAATCTTTCTCCTTTAGATATTATATTTTTCTCTCATATCAAACTCATTTTTATGTTAGTCCCCCCTCGCCCCCTTTATTAGTAGCCAATAGAAATTTTTCCTTGTCCATTTTTATAAAAAAAAATATTGGGTCATTTCTTTAATTTTTTGTTTACCTTTTCCTTTACAATTTACGCAAACCTTTTTCTTTCCCCCTTCTCCTTCCTCCTCAATGCGATTTTCTGTAGACATATTTTCTTGTCCTCCCTCCAGAAAATTTAGGTTTCTCTGTGTCTCTCTCTCTCTAACTATTTTGTCCTTCCCCTTCAAATGAATTCCGTATTAATTTTTTTTCTTCCAGTTCCTATACGGCGATACCTTATTCTCCTGCTTTCTGTTTCTGTTTTCTCTCTTTCTCCCCCCCCCTGATTTTATTTCCTTCTTCGTGTCCCGTATCCAACCTTTTAAGCTCCTTTGACAATTTTATTTCCACCCCGTACTAAAAAACTCTGGTCTCATTCTATTCTCCTATGCCACTTTTTTCTCCTTCCCTTTTCGCTTAATTCTTTGTACCCTTTTTATATTATTGTTTCTTTTCCAATGAACCAAATGTTTTGTTGACTCATATGTATTAATTTTTTGCAGAAAACGTTGGTATTCATATGTTTTGTAATTCTAATTCTTCTATAATGCGAATTCAAGAGGTCGCTGTAGTTAATGATGCAAAAATGTCACGTAATATCTATAATTCTTTATTTTTTAATTTAATAATTATAATTTACAAAAATAACCAGTTCAAGGCAACAATGGAAATAGCACATTCTTGGAATATCACAATTCCGAAGGTTAATCACGTTTAATTGAATAATTTCATTGTCGGGACAATTCCAATTGATTTTTTATCATTGACACGTAAATTCCTAGTCTAATTTTGGGGACTCTATTTTGAGAAAGAAAAAAATAAGTGAATCCTGTCTTTTCACAGGCTGTAAGAGGCGATGCTAACCCAATGATTTAGGACTCGTATCCGGTATACACACTTAAATATCTGTTATAGAGAAGGGACGCTACCAGATGTCACACGTTGTAAAAAACGATCGGAAATGTCTTAAACTTCTTCATATTGCTTTGGGAAAGAAAAATATTTATATTCGATTTTAACTGCCTACTTGTTTTGCTAAACGAGTTTATTACGAACTTTTATTCCTTTTCTATTTTTAGATTCCTTTCAATAAGGTCAAACTTTTAGTTTTAATATTTAAACAAACTTTAAGGCTCATAAGTCGAATTTAGCTTAGAATGGGAAGGGTTGCGGATCTGAACTCCAGACTTATGACATTATATTTTTGGAGAACACGAATCTGAAGTTATTTTTCGCGCTTATTTGTGTTTGTCCTAGGATTAATTTTTGTCTGTTAAAATCGTAAATTCGTCTATAAAGCAAAATAATTTCGTTTAACATCCTGGGGTTATTGAATACCTGCTCGTTTCCGACGTGGTTCGAATTGACAACTTTACGATTTCGGAATTGCATACCTAGATTTCATTAAAACGTGAGCGGCGAATTAGTACTTGAGATCGAAAATCTAATAATAAACTATCTCAAGTTGCAATTAATGAAGTAATGCCCGGATATTTCAATATAAATTCCACTCGATTATTTGTCACGCTTCGAAAATTATTCGAGATTTTGATTAAACAAAAACCTTTGTGTATACCTCAGTCAGTCAATACACAGAGAAGAGAACACTGGAAGTCGGGGGGTTAATTCCATTATTTACGTGAATTTTCTCTTTTCTTTTTTCCCCTTTTTTACAGACCGCATTTTTGGAATTTTTCGGTTTAACCGCACGGGACGAGAGGGTGTAAATAAAAGTGGAAAAGGAAACTTTAGGACATAATTCATTTTTCCGAATCGATCTCGGTGCTGCCGGACAGATTTACCTCCAGAGAAAATAATAATAAACTTCGACGAAACAGCTCTTCTGAAAAGGATTCTTCAATATAGGGTTGAAGAAGAGAGAGCGGGGTTGGTTACTTAGTTAATTAACAGATGTGATTACTAATAAAGTTATCGGTGCCTTTAAGCGGATTCCCTTTCAAAACTTTTACCTAATTAAACAGCCAGCGACAGATTTTTTTTATTCCAATTCCTTTATAATTCTGGTTTTGCTTATTATTATAAAAGTTACTTTTGTAAACCGAAAATTTTTCCCTAATTTCGTGCTTTTTTAAATATTTTTAAAACTTTGGGAAGCTGTAATCTGTAAACCACCCACTCTAACCCAACAGAATTTTCTCAAACCAAAATAAATTAAAAAAAAAACATTTTGGTCTCTTAAGACAGCCTCCACTATCAGTAGTCGTCAAAAGTAAGATTTATAAAAAATAGCTGCCTCGGTTCCCCGACTTAAACCGTATGAGATGTTTGTGATACCTGGAGGCCCTTAAAAAAACAGTCTCCAGTGTTTCGTCCAGAAACTTAATTTCCGAGCTCTTCAAAGTTTCAAGATTGCACTCGAACCCCCGCAGTAAAAAGGCATTAATTACAAAAAAAATAATAAATCCAACACGTGTAGTTCCATATTCTCAGACAAAAAGAAATATGAGAATTATATAATTGGTTGGCCATACCAATTTCCGGACTTAAACCCAATTTATTTCGTATTATCTTTCTTTCCGATTAGTTCCTAAAAGTTGACAGACTTTTCACAAGAGGGCCCCAAAATTTCTTGGTTTCCCAAAAGTTCTCGATCCGATCCTAATTCATTGAATTGAAAAAAAAATTCGAACCGAATAGCAAAGAGAGAATAGGCTCCATTGGATGGCCATTTCGGTCTCCCGACCTAAATCCTGCTTGCTGTTTGATATAGTCGTTGTTTGTGATAGTTGGGAGTATTTTCAATAAAAAATATTAAAATGTCATCCGAGATTGCAGAATACTCCTCCAAAGGCTTTATCCTTTCACTCTTCAAGAGGTTCAATATTCTTCCCAAAAGTCCATAAAATCCAGTGCCGGATTATGAATTTTTGCGCCCCGGGTCTGAAGCCGAAACTATCGCCCTTTGAGTTTTAAGAAAATAGAGATTTATTTTTGAAAATGAATATACTGTATACGTACAAGATGTAAGCAACAAATATAGACACAATTGAAACCGAAACCGAAAGGCGAATACTAAATCATTCCTAAAATTGCATTCACCCGATACCGATACCCCAGATGCTGAGATGCAGTTCTGCGTAAAACATTGTCACTTGACCTGCTGCTATTCAGCTTATTGTTAGGATGTGAATATTTGAAAATTTCTAGAAGGATTTATTGCCTGTCAATAATCTTTTGCCGGAAGTCGGCTGCCCGGGACTCGGTTATAGTTCGAAGGCTTTAAAGATATTTATGGCATTCTTTTATTTTGAGTGTTAAACTTTTAAAGGGCATTACAAATTTTATTTTTTTACGCTTCAAATTTTGCGCCCCCTGAAGCTTTGCGCCTCGGGTCTATAGACCAAAATAGACTCACTAAGAGAAGATCATTTCGGTGGCCAACAGCGACATTTTCCCGATTTTAACACTATATGTGGTTCTTGCGTTCATGACCAATTCAAGAAGAATCGAGACATGGAGCTGTATCAGATCGGTCAGAAGGGAAGGCGGTAGGCAATTTTTATCGCCTGACTTAAATCCTGTGGTTTTGTATTTGTTGGCCCTTAGATCTGTGAATTGTTCAAAAGGGAAACAGGGGGCTTTCTGATTGTCTTATCCTTAACGAGTGCTTTTGGTGAAGAAATAAAAACAGAATTAGACTAAGGGAAGAAAAAAAACCAATTTAGAAGTGTGGGTGTGTGTCTGGTATGATATAAATGAGGTAAATTTAGGAACGTCAGCATACATATAATGTTAAATTTCTGAAGCTAACAAAGTTAATAGTTGGACTAAAATTCAGTAGTAAATCGTATTGCCGCACTTTGTATTAGTGAATTCCACTACAGCGATCTCCGCTTATTCCATTAGGGCGACTTTCCTATACTCTAAACCAAATTATACGTCCGTCCCTATCTGTCGACTTCAGGGATCCACAAATCAAGGGGTGCGAGAGAGAGCGCCGCGAATATATCGCAAAAGTAACACAGCGCCTCGTACGATATCTGACTGAAGTAATTCTATCTGTTAATTTTATTAATCCCTGCTAGAGTTGCTATATGCACGAGGAAGTTTTTGATTTACGCGCGTACGAGCGTCTCTTTTGCACGCGGACGTCGCGACGTCCCGTCCTCGTCGACGCCGAGGCGTTGTGGGGCCTTTTTCATAAGTTAAGTTTTGTCAAAGCGTTGGATTTTGCTATCGGAACTGTACATATATTTTAGTTGTCTCATGTACTGAATTTAAAACAGATTAGTCCCCATTTTGTTAAAGTTTCGTCTTAGATTACTGTATTTGGGCTCTCTTGTATTAGAAAATTAGTCTTTAACGTACTTTGCGAAGAGCGAAATGCATGGAAACTGTGAAAGAGGATAATCTCGCTTCTACAATGCAGCGAATAATTAGTTAATTATGAGGATCTCATTACTTTTGTTGGATAGTTTGGGAAATCAGACACACATCTAACTTTTTTTTTATTTTCTTTTGGCGTACCACTCGGAATTCTAATACTAATTACTACGTATACACCTTACCCCAAAAACAACCATCGAACCTCTCTGTACGTCAAAATATCAAGACCAAAACGAAATCTTTGCAAATTTCATTCAGAACCAACAAATAAAAATATTCCTTATTTTTATCACAAGAATAAAGACCTTTTTTTCTGAGAATAAGTAACAAGTTACAAAAATAAAAAATTGCAACTTTCTTATAAGGAATTTCTGTAAAAAAGGATAAGAACGAGATATTTCTCGTCCAGACAATATTCTTTGTTTTTAAAAGGGCTGGAAATATTACGAAACCATATCGAGAAAAGTCTCGTCTCTCTCGTAGTGACCTCACAAATATTTCAATCCTTGTCCCTAAAGCTTGCAAGACGAGACCATGAAAATTTTTCTTGGTAACGACGCGTTTATGATTTTCTTCTCATATTCTCGTAAATTCTACATCGGCGATTAAAAAAATCAACCCAATGTTAAATAAAAATACTTATGGGTATTACTACGTAAAAAAAAATGACTTGAGTACCTAATTCTTTTTTAAGATCCAGAAACTTAAAAGGTGCAACGAAAGAAAAAAAATAAAACGTTTGTTGTAGCATTCAATCAAAAGTGTCAGTAACTCCCGGTGTTCTTGAAAATAAACCCTCATAGCACTGAATTTTGTCACTAGTCGCAACTCTTTGATAACTAATTAGTGATGCTAGGGGCTCTCCTACTCTTATTTTACTACTGCTAACCCTTTTATATCAGCCCTTGTCTCACTCTACCCTTCCCCGACATTTTAACACGTTCTCTAACAGTTGCAGTTGCGTTCGACACTCCACAGCCCTTTTTAAACGAAACATTCACGAAATAAATAAAATACATGACACATTGCCTTATTTTTCCATAGTTAAATTGTAGGTCCCTAGTACTCAAAGGTGGGTGTGTATGGCACAGAGGTGTCCGCAAAGAAAATATTAAAAAACTAAAGGGTTACTGCAAAAATGAGGAATAGAAATTTTCTTTCACGCTTCCACGCTATACTGTAGGTCCTTGGTACTTACCCTAATTCTAAAAGAGAGAGAGAAAGAAGAAAAAGAGAGCGGAGCGAAAAAAATATTAGTAACGTAGAAATGTATTAGAAACGTGTTGCTTAAAAGTGACGTCGTTTGGAGTCGACGTTAAACTGTAGGTCCATCATCCTCGCCCTTTATTTTAAGGGAGCGATGGACTAAAAACATATCCTGAAGGGTTAGTTATAATCTAAAAAAAATTGAAATTATGAAAAATGGAAATGTGTGACTGCAAGACGATAAGGATAAGAACCTTTTGGCGTGGGTGACAAGTAGTAGGTAGTCCTGAAGGGCTAATTCTAATGTAAGAAAGGAAAGGAAAGAGGATGGGATCCTTCTTTGACCCTTCGTCGCGGTGTTCGGATTCGACGTTAAACTGTAGGTCCCCCATGCTCGTATTAAGTTCTTAGAACGAGTAGAAAACGGTCCTGCAGGACTAATTGTGATTAGAAAAATTCGTGAAGGATTAATTATAATTTAAAAGAAATTATGAAAGTAGAAATGTGTTGCTGTGAGGATATGCGGATGGGAACCTTTTCTGGGTCTTAGTCGTTAAACTGTAGGTCCCCAGTAGGTACCTACTCGCTTTCAGCGTTAACGAACCAATTCTGATTAGAAAAAAAAATGTTAAAAGTAGAAATTGTATTGGTGTGAGGAAATGAGGATAAAAATGAAATGTAACGTAACGGTAAACTAAGAGTGTTCTAAAATATTGAAAGGCACTTCAAATTCAAAATATTCCAAGTCCTTTTCAAACCAATCCTTCACTTCAGCTTTACATTTCAGATAATGATTTGCTAAAACCAAAGTCTTTGAATGTCTCTTATTGATCCTTATTTGTAGCGAGTAAATGGTTTTGACGAGAGATGAGAGAAAGGCAAAGAGTTAAGTTGGCGGTCCTTCTCTTGCCTGACGTAAAGAAATTTGCACAACCAAATTGTGTTAACTTTATATATACGAAACGCAATTATTGAGATGTGGAAAATGATATTGATTTGCCTTTGTCTTAGCAAACCCGTCAAATATCATTAATATCGAGCTGTGCAGAAGCGAGCGCGGGGAACGACGTCGGATGTAATTAGATAATGATTAATTAGGACTTGAAGGTTCGATACTTTTCTATAATAAATATTGCCTAATACGAAGTTTTGATTAAACAAGTACACTCGAGCTTGATATACTCGATTTTGTTTCTGAACTCGACCTGTTTACCCAAAAATATTTTTTTCTTTCTTTAATAATTAATTACTTTTAATAAATAAAAATATTCCCTATCGATTTTATTTTAAAACATGTTTACCAGTACTACTTAATTAAATTTAAAATAGTGAGGAAGTTAAATCAATGCCATTAGCATGTAATGGGGATTCACTGAAACTTTCTTAACATGTACCGAAACTGAAAATAGACCAATTTAATGGCTCTACCGCAAACAACATTTAGCTTTTGTACTTTATTGCACTTTGTACATCATTGATCTTTCATTAGGAACTACTACACAGGGGAAACATGACATGCTTTTGCGGCGAATACTCATTAAATAAAAGGGGCTAATTAAAATCGAAATTCAAATGTTTCAGAAAAATAACCTTAAAAGGTCGATATTATTCAAGAACCGTCTTAAATTAAGTCGACAATAGCTTTAATAATAAAGTGGTACTTAATGATTCCCCAAGAGCTTAATGTCAAATTGTTAAAGTGACGTACCCTATGAATTTTTTAACTTTCGGTCATTAAAAATAAAAATTTCAAAGCTTAATAAAAATGTTTTCCAATAACTCCCTTTAAGGACTACTTCAATTTTGTTCAAAAAAATATTCCCCGAGTGCTTAAACCTATTGTGACCCCTTCCATAAATTTTTGAAATTTGATCCTCACATGTGAGTCGATAAAAAATAATTTCCTAGTTTAAGAAAAATATTTCCCAAAAACTGTCCCATTTATCTTAAACTTCGGCAGCTGAGAGAGTTGTTAATGAGCAAAAACTTAATTATTTCCGAAGGGCTTTAAGATATTGAGACGCCCTTAATGAATTTTTAAAATTTAAGAAGAAAATTCCATAAAAAAATACAATTTAAAGTTTCTAGAAAAGTATTTCTCGCAAACAAGTGGTAATGGATTTACCACTTTGTTATTCCCCAACACAGTACTCTAATTATGACGTCCTCCTTGAATTTTCGAACATTTAGACATACAAGTTCCTAAAAAAAATTATTTTGTCGTCCGAAAAACGAACTGTCTTGCATTCGATGCTAATAAAAGTGGATAATAAGCTACTGCTCTATTATTCCCAAGGTTTTCATGTAATTGTGACGTCCTCCATGAATTTTTGAACTTGAAGCAGTAAAATTTCAGAATAAATACTTATAATTTAAATGTTCTAGAAAAGTATTTCTCGCGAATTGTTTTAAATATTATAAGGTGAAAGCGTTGGTAATGGGCTTTCTGTATGGCGTAATGTATCTGTGACGTCCTCCTTTAATTTTCGAACATTGAGGAGTACGAATTTCTAACAAAAACATTTACGTTTGTTTTGTCGTAGAATTGTCTTGCATTTTGTCTTGATTATATTCAACTGTGACGTCCTCCATGAATTTTTGAAGTTTATCCATTATGAATTAATAAGAATATTTAATTTCACACAATTTAAAACAATTTTCTGCCCTCGTGAGTTGTTTCAAGCACTCGTGAGTCATTACCTGCTAGGTATAGCGAAGTTAAGAAGGGGGTGAGGGGGTTAAAATCCAATTAGTGAAGTCACCAAAAAAAATCGTAATAGTCGTAATTTTTAAGTTACGGAGTTGAGGAAAAAACATTTGATTGGATTTTAATTTCCCTATTAGATTCTTGAATAACTTTTTTATTTTTGGCAAAATAAAAATATTTAAGTAATAAGAAAGTTTAATGATCAAACCGGTGTCCTATAGAAATAATAAAAAATTTAACAAAATCTGGACGAACACAAGCTTTCCCAGACGTAAATTGGTTCACAACAAACATATCAGAAATTCCTGAAGCGAAATAGCTTCTTCTGAAAGATTGACAATAAAAATGGTCGGAATTTATGATGAAATTTTTGTTATAAATACGAGGAACATTCAATAACTTTCAAGTTTTTCTAGTAAATTCTTTAAGTGAATTTTAAGTTTATTAACACTGGTTTGATGTTAAATGAAACCGCTCTTAGTTAACAAGAATAAAGTTAATTACAGGCTTTACAAGAAAGTAGTCATTATTTCTAATTACGTATAAAATCTTGAATTGTTCAGATTTACAAAAGTTCTAGTTTTAATGTAATGATCCCCCTGTATTTACTCTGCTATTAAACTATTAGTCATTCGTAGAGTAAATTAACCTTAAGGCCTATTAGTATTTGATCTGTATGTGGCTCCGCGTTTATCCGTTTGTGCATTGAAATTCGTGTATACCTAAATGTAGTTAAATCGGATTTAATTTATAATTTTCAAATTATTTTTTGGCATACGTCAGCAAGGCGTATAAAATCCAAACCAATTATATGTTAGATAAATTCAAAACAAGAACAGGGAGTTAAAAATTTAAAATACTCATTACGTTTTCCATTTCCCGCGATCGTATATAAGAATCATTATTACCCGGTATCAGCTTCGGAGTTCTGATACCATAAAACAGTGTCTGAGTTTGAATTAAAAATCAAAATATATTGCTCTGCATATATCCCCAGCTAGTTTAATAAGGTAGCAACCACCAGTGGCGTAACAGTTCAATCTTTGTATTTTCATTCAATATCTGCAAGCTCTTGAAAGATTGCAGGTGTGTACAAAAGAGGAAAAGCCATTTAAAAAACTGAAAAATCAAGAGAAACCTTAACACGAGGTAAAATATTATGTTAACATTTATAAAATAAGTTGTGAAAAGTGTCAAGGAGCTTACATAGGCCAAACGATAAGAAAAAATACGATTTTTGATTTAAAATGTGTACGCCACTGTGGAGGGTGAGCGGATTGGCGGATGAAGCTATTGTTTTTATAATAACATTGAGATATTACTCTGTGCGGTATAGAAAGGTGGCTATGAACATATTTCACGTAATAAGAAGACTGGGGAGCGAAAAAGTGAACGCGTTGAATAATAAGATAGCCATGGAAATATAGAACTGAATAAGGATCGCGCGTTATTATTATCTCTCCCTACATAGTACGTAAAAAAATTTCCATGCATCCTTGATAATTTCTGTGAAAAAAAGTTTAATAAAGATCGTAATATTTGATACAATAATGATCGCGTGTGATACTTGATACGTTATTAAAATATTCGCGAAACGGTGCAGAGAAAGCAAGCAACCCCCTCGACCATATTTAAAAATACGACCGGAGAGTGGATTTATTTCATGACGTACCTACAATAAATTTTGATCAAAAATTCAAACAATACCGAACAAGCTATAAGAAAGTCGCTCTTTGTCCTTGATGCATAAGGTCGACATTCGCTGGTCGAATTTAAAATAGGGTAACTTAGTCATATATGGGTAGATATTTATCATTTATATACTTTGCATATTGGTTGATATGAGTGTGACTAGCCATCTCATATCGCAAACGATTCTGCCCGCTCTGTTTAGCTTTCGAGTTGATATGCGTCAATATATTGACGGCTTCGTGCTAACATATACACCACTTTCAAATTTTTTTTCGTATTGTATCTCAAAACATAGACGAATGACCTTAATAGGATTATTAGGGAATTTTTTACTAACTTTCTAAGGCTATAAATATAAAAAGTGGAACTACACAACTCCTCTGGAGTTTCCCATACTAAAAATATACATTTCGTTTTTGGTATTCAACAGTAGTTCGCGAGGCAGCATTCGAAATCACTTGAATGCGTAGCGAGGAACATCAGACTATACGGGTTCGATACGTACAGAAGAGAGACAGGCATCTAATTTACTAACGCAGCGGAAGTTCGCGATTTTCTCATCAACCGTACATTTTGATTATATGACTACCTTATACTATGTGATAGACAATTCAATTTTGCATTCAATTATATAATAATATACAGGGTTTTCATTTAAAATAACAAAGTTGCTTATTGTACTGTGGAAAGCAAACACCCTGTATACGTGATATAAATTTAGAAGAATGCAGAGCTATATACTGAATATTTCATATTTTGACTAATAAAGGAGCTATAGGAACATCAATTTCCGATCTTCAAAACCTCATAAGAGGGCGCCACAGTGAAATTTTAGCATTCATCAAAAAAAGAAAATATATCTAATAGCAAGCTGTGTAAGTCTAGAAAATTTATAGAAAATTACAGAACGCAACTAGGCAGAACACAGGGTAATTACGCCCATTTAGGGGTAATTACGCTCACTAGGAGTAACTTCGTCCACTACGGATGTCCGCATTTATTAAGATTTTTCTACCGACTGAAGAGATGAGAAGAAATCTATATACAAAGAGTTACTTTTACACATTGGGTGTAACTCTTTCTGTGGGTAATTTCTTTAAGTTGGGGTAATTACGCAAACCGTGTGTTATTAAAGCTAATCTAGTACAGGAAATCCACGTCTGAATGCAACAATGCCGCAGGAAGGGTACATTGTGGGGTATTTATTTACAGAGTAAAATACAAAGAGTCTGAGGGGGGAATTGTCTTGGTAACAGGGGTAATTCCGTTTACCAAGCGTAAATACGACAAGGGTAATATATCCTACAAAAAAATAACGCTGTTGGGGGAATAAAAGAACTTTAAGGCGGTTACTTTCTTGGCAGAAGAGGTAATTACGCTTACTTGGTGTAATCATACGTACTAAGGGGGAATTATACCCCTACTACGCTCATTAGACTTCATTATCCCAGACGCTACTGATACATTTTGTGGACGATAACCACACAGGATGGAATAAAAAATAATTATAGCTACGTAAGCAAGAATGGAATTATTACACCAACCGAAACCATTTATTAGTAAAAATATATTCATTCGGGTAATTTAACACACTGCGAATAATGTAGGATTATATTGACAAAAATCACACATTAATTACTTGCAATGATGATAAGTAACGGGACATAAGTCTTTTAAAGATGACTAGATGGGGTAATTTCGTACAAGACGGTAAATAAGTCTACCTCAGAGATATTTAAACGCCCTGGGGTTGGAAAAATACATATTTGGGATTCATATCGTAATTAGGGGTAATTACGCCAACTAAAATAATTCATTTATGAAAAATCGTCATTGGGGTAAGTCCACATACATGTTGGGAGTCTCTTGGCCCAATATGGGTAGAATCAGCAACACCCCAATTACGGATGTCCTCAAGTTTTTCCAAAGGATTGAATTAGCTCAAGTCTTTTACCTGAATGGGGAGCTGTTGCCTGCGGCTAGTACAATGAGCTCACCTAGGGTGCCTTGGATGAAATTGATATTGACAAATGCATATGATATGAGTAAGGGTGCTGACAATTTTCGTGCTTTCACGGTACAATTTTTTTATCTGTATCAGTTAGTTACTTTTAATATGAATATGACATTTCTAATATTATCAGTAGAAAGAAAAGTTTTTTATGTCAAAAATTTATTCCATGTTTGTCAAGATCATCCAAGGCACACTAGGACCACCTATTGCGGTTTAAATACGTGTGGGATATTTCTCACCCCCCCCCCCTTACTAAAAACACATTCCAAAACTACACATTCGGAACGATTTCAAATTTATTAAACATAGTCAGAATAATTTTCAATATCATTCGACTATCAGTTGGCTTTGGAAGCAGATAAGAGCGAAGCCTTGTTATTTTTCATATTGTATTTAATTTACATGCAATATTTTAAGTGTTAACCTTGTTATGTTATTACATTTATGGTTAATTTAATCAATTATTCAATGTGTTAATTGAAATGAAAAAGTTTTTCTAGGTGTGTGTGCGCAGTTACCCCAATGCAACATGAAATCAAGATATGAAAATTGAAACTATAATTATTAATACGTATACGTTTTATAAATTATTGTATCTTAATATTTATGCTGAATTTATTAGGATACTTATTGGGCGGAAATACCCCAGTTTATGTTATTTTTGTAAGATGGCAGGCGGAAATACCCCAATCAATGCGGATTTGTAGTATTTTTGGGGATACATACCCCAATTGGAGGGTTTTCGCATCCCAATGGATGTGGTTTCGGCAGTATTTCTGGATATAAATACCCCAACTAAGATTATCGGGCGGAAATATACCCATTCGAGGTTCGTTTTTGTACGATTCCTCGCAGAAATATCCGAAATTATATGGATTTGGAGGATTTCTGGGTGAAAATACCCCAGTTGATGTAGTTTTCTACTATTTCTGCCCATAAATACCCCCATTGGAGGGTTTCCAGGCGAAAATACCCCAATTAATATAATTTTTTGTAGGACTGAGACGATTTAATTTTTAATGGTTGTAATAACGGTTAATGATTAAAAAGTAGTGATTTGAACTTTTAAAATGTATGATTACTACTTGAAATTAAAACGGATTTAATATGAAAACAAGCGGAACAAAAAGCAAATAAATCCATATCGGACAAGAATAAAACAATACGCGACATCTAATCGTCTCCACATCCTTTTCCGTTTTATTCAGACTTCATTACTAATAATAATTAATAAAACAATACAACAAACACGATCAACTTTAACAACAAACAATAATTCGATGCATTGTGCTCAAATCAGAGGTATATAATATATTATTAAATGACGTCTCTATGCAAATTAAGGCAACTCGTTCAAAACGCAGCTGTCAAATTTAACAATAGTTGTCTCTCCTACGCATTTTGCTTATTTAACGTTTAATGAACTATTTGTAGAATTGAACGCTCTCGCGGGCGGGCGGGCGTACCCGGTTCTCTCAGAAACTTTAGATCGCTTTTCAATAATCGAGATGTCATTTGTCACCAGACGTGTTAAATCTGAAAGGAAATCTGAGACGCTTTGCTTTTTTTACAGCTACCACACCGCTTCCGGATACTAAGGGGGCCTCCACACGTTTCGGGAACGAAATTACCCCGATATTATTTAGAAAAATTCCGAATTGACGGAATTATCACATACAAAAAATTAATATTATAATCTCATTAAGATTAATTTAAGGTACACTGTCCAAATTTTATTAAACTGGTAAAAATGCAAATCAAACGACAATCTAGGAAATAATTAGAGGCTTGGCAAACTTAAAAATGTAATTTTCAAACTTACAATCATGGTTTATCATAAGAAGGACAATGTACAAATTAGTAATAATAATTTTAATTTTGCATAGATAAAACGCCAGTATGGTGAAATTACCTCAAATATTATCTGGCAATGTCAATGACATGACGGACTTGCCCCGAATGGAAAGAAAACATTGTAAATTGTATAGGTTTTTATTTTTGATGGAAGTAGTCGGAGCAGAATTAAATTTCAGTTGTAAGTGTGACGGAATTACCCCAATACTATCCAAATTATGCTTTACACTTCAATTTTTAAGCATTTAAATGGGAGAAACGTGAAAATAATTGCATTATCGTCTTAGATAGTTGAATAGTGTGACGTCTTAATTACCCCTGGTAATATCAATATCATGGCGCAATTACCCCTAATCTGTGAAATAACAGCTGTAACGTCGGTTTTAAACATTTAAATGTAAGTAACGTAGAAATAACGATTTTTTGTCCTAGATTATTATTACTGTGTTATGACGAAATTACCCCATTTTCAGTGAAATCCTTAACAGAATTAATTTTAAATTCCTTCAACGTAATATATTTAGCATACACTTAATCACAATTGCAAAACCAAACCAGTATCTGATTAGAATACTGCATTATAAAAATTTAAAAAGTAGTTTTTTTCTAGTTTATTTTTATTACCCACAGTGACTGATTAGCTCGTTTTGTACTCGCCTAGAATGCAAAAATCACCACCAACCTTGACTTGAAAATGAGAATCGTTACAAAAGTTTTCAGACACATTTAAAATGTCACTCATACTGTAATGCTTCAAAAACCAGCCCCAAGCAGACAAAATAGTCATAAACATTTCACTTTTTACTTAATAAATACCAGATGCCTTCAAATCAATGCTGGTCTGGGAACGAGAAGGTGGTTCAGAATCCACTGAACCCTACGCTTGTTTAAATTTCAACTTATCGAGAGAAAAAAACTCCCTCTTATGAACCAAAACACAAACCATATGGGAAACAGAGATGGGGTGTAGAGTCCAAAGAAATTTGTTCTAAAATTAGGGAAAATCAAGAGTTCTAAATAAGATAAACAAAAGAAGCGAAAGTAGTGTTAATTATTGCAGGAGATTAATTTTGATCTCTAAAAACAAGCCAGGACGTATAAGAAAATAAACAGGCGGCTATTTCTCACAAGTATCGTGTTCGTGTTTATTATTTGTACAATCCATTTACAATTACCAATAATAAATGGTTCAACAGGTTGTGTTTATTATTTACAAAAGTGAAAACTGATAGGAAAGTCAATAGTTTACACGGTTAGGGGATGAACGTGTTATGTGGATTAAACGGAATTACCCCATATTCATACACGACTGGTTATAATCGAATTTTAAACATCACTGAAAAAACTGGTCTTATCCCGAATTTTTGCAGGATTTCTCCTGCAAATTTCCTTGTTTATCGCACCAGTAATGTGGACGGATTGACCCCATAATCATAAAATTCAAAAACTAACTTACCCCACCCCATAATATTTGATCGAATTACTAGAGAGTTAAATGTTTTTTTATAGGAAATCGTTTAATAATGTGGTGTGCGTTTTTACCCCATCAATTGGGCCACACTGAACGAAAAATGAGGTGGGCGGATTTACCCCAATTTTTTTTTAATTTTTACTTCTGTTTCTAGATAATATTTCTGTCCCTTTAAGGATGATTTAAAGGGGAAAATGAAATTAAATCTTGTTATTATTCATAAATAAAGATGTATTTTATGACTAAAGATGAGTGGTCAAGCATTGTAATAATTAGTATTGTTGTTGTCGCACGTGTTGCTTGAAAATTGGGTGAACATTTTGAGAATCAGCTTAACATAATGTGTACCACGCCTAAACTGAATCATAAACGTAATTTCCATTCAAACACCTACGGTTTGTCTGAAATATCAACCCCCGGCGCATCTGCCCTCTCGCTCGCGCCCGCACTTCTACCAAGAACAATCTAAAATCGTAACTCGAAAACCACTTTCGACACCCACACTTTATTAATAGCAGACGACAATAGGATCTTTTTGTATAGACTGATGTATTTTTTCATGTAGGCAGCTTTAAAACGGCTTTGTGTTTAAATTACGTGGCATAATAGGGCTGCACATACAACCAAAAAACTGCACTTAATAATTGGAGAGATTCAAAATTTTCCTATCCGAGACAAATAATTAAACCCTGGACTGTAGGTGAACATTCGAATGAAACGCATCAATTTTGAGTGACTGACGTGTAGCGGTTGATTTTCCAATGACAACAACAGGTGTTTTCCGGACCGAACCGTCAATTATTTATTAATATCGTCGAAGTGGCTTCATCAAAGCTACCGTTCAATTACCACTACCCGCATTCGATATAATACAAAGCATTTTCAAACTGAAATTTTTCTATTACCTTTGTTTCATTATATAAAACTAAATTTTTTGAAAATAAAATTGCAAAAACAATTAACCCTTAATTAATTTTATTTTTAATAGCAGGTTTTTTTTTTAAATCGGGATATAACTTCGGAAAACGCATGTGACGGAGTTACCCCGAAACTTAAAATTATTGTCATAATCAGATACTACTACACAATTTTTAACTTTATTAAACCTTAGAATATATTTTAGTGCCTTTACCTTTAATACTAACGGTTATTTTTAATGTGACGGCATTACCCCATTGGCTAAGGGTGATGGCGGGATTAGCCCGGTTCTAAACATAAATTGGAACTTTTAACCCTATAATTATCATTAAATAAAAATTATCTATTCGCTTTTAGAAGATTTAAGATGGGCTTTAAATATTCTCTCGATTAATGGGGTAATATGTCTGTCAAAATATTTTTTAATATTTATTTGTAATTAAAAAATTTTGCAGTAGCACTTTAAAAAGATAATTGGTTATCCTAATAGTGAAGCATTAAATAATTCATAAAAGGATGAGTTATGCAATGCACTTGGGGTACTTCCGTCACATATTATAGAATTTGCTCTGCTTAATGGTCTCGCTCGGCGTGATAAGTGTAAAAGTATGTGTGAAGCAAAATTTACTGCATTTGTTAACTTGGTTATTTATATCTCGCCTTTCCCATAGCTAATTGCTGACTTCAATACTTTACAACTGATAAATCTAACAGTTCTTCGGATTACAATTTGTGCCAACCAGTCAGATGCATGCAGAAAATATTAATAAGTCCTCGTTCCTCGCGTAGAATTACATTACTTCTATCTACTTAAATGTCTATTTGCCAAGCTGGATTTCTGGTAAATCATGCAGAGGTTATTTCTGGACGACAACCGTGAGAATTTAGAAAGAAACAGTCACGTAATGTTCGAAGAATCCCAAAACTCGACCAAAATTAAAATTTTTAATCATTTATAGTATAAAAAACAACAAAAATAAATGTTGGAGATTAATATTTAAAAAAAATCGATTAAAATCGGGCCAAAACTTACGGAAAAGCAACCCTGACGGACTTACCCCAAAATACAATAACTGTATTTATATAAACTTTATTCTATGTTTGTAGAAGCAATCAATTTGTTGTCGCATACGTATCTAATACAGAGTGTATAGAATATGGGCGGTTTTACCCTATAGATTTTTCTTTACTTGTTTATGACGGATTTGCCCCATTAAAATAACTCTTCTATTAATACAGCAACAAATTTAAATTTTATATTGTATTGGTGCGTACACCACTATCAGATTATTTTTTCGAAAACATTACTTACAGTCTAGGCGGATTTACCCCGCAGCAACATATAAAATTGTAACTAATATTTCCTAAAAGCATTTCCCTTTTAACCTACATTGAGCTATCTTTATAAAATGATGGTATTATTCTAAGTATATTAAAATTATTTGATAATTATAACCATGACGTAATTACCCCAATTCTAAGCAAAAACGATAGAAAACTCCAATTATCAAGCTTGAAAATATACGGAACTGATGCAAGTAGGCGATAAATCAACAGATTTTCACACAAATTTGAATTATTTAAAAATTTGACTGGGCGGACTTACCCCATGTTTTAGAATTTTTGGGTTTATTCCAAGATTTTTATTAATTTATTAAAACCGAAAGTAAATATTAAGTTTTAAGGGACATTTTCTTCTAATTTTTAAATAAATTGTAATCGTGGGAAAAGAAATTTAACAATTCTTGGAAACTCTGAGCCATTCCTACGTGTATGAATTTTAACTTTTAATTTGATCGCATGTAGTTGTTAAAGTAAACCACATAGACATGAGACAAGCGAGTTCTTGGAAGTGCTGTCAATAAAAACACCAAAAACATGACAAAGAAAAGTATCTGATCTAATAATTGAGAAGGTACTGGAATTTTTTTCCCCAGTATATTCAAGAAATGTTAAGTGATATTAATTATATTTATCCGTTTTAGATTTATTTCTGAATCTGACAATCAAATTTATTCATCTTTAAAAGCATTGGGACGTGCTTATTGTTTATATGATTAATTTTAGTTTTGTTCTAAAATCCAATTATGGTATACAATATTTTAAGCTGCCCAAATTTGCTAATTGGGTTGAAGTCACACTTATATATTGCGTAGTAGATAAGCTCGAAACAATAGTCGAAGACGTATGTAAGATATTATTTATAGAAGCATCAAATCCAATGGAAAAAATCAATAAACAAATTAAAAGTTACTCACCACTCACTAAAACTATGATTTTCAAGTAGAATTAAGTTGTTTACCTGCAAAAAAAGTACAAAAATTAAAATCATGTGATATCTATTAAAGAAGCTAAGATAATATAGTGATTTCGGGGTAAACCCGCCCATAGGTTTAATTATAAAATTAATGAGATTGGGGTGAAATCGGTCTTAAAAAGAAAAATGTCATTGGACAACCTTCAGATTTCAAAAATTTAAAGTTAGATATGAACTGTTTCGGAGAATTAATAACATTGGGGCAAAACCACCCACACACCAAAAGTCAAGATTTTTTTGTGGGTCTAAATTTTCATAGACGCGAAAGTATTGAACTTTTTGAATAGTTCGATGAAAATAATAGACCCACACAAAAAATTGCGGGTTGACGGTCTTACCCTACGGGCAGGAGTGAGTACCGATTGTTACCTATTCCATAATTTTTTATTCGCTTCAAAGTTAATAGAAACGAAGGTAAATGACTACAATAAACACGAATCAGCGAATTTAACCCTGAATAATAAGACTATGCCTGGACGATGTTATTCCAAATTAGCAAACGGTGTTACCCCAGAACAACAAGGCGGTCTTACCCATACTGTCTAAAAATTTACTATTATGAATAAAATAACCCTACAATGGCGTTTATGTTTATAATTTCTTTTTCCAAAACACGTTCGACATTTCATTGTGGGAAAAATAATGTAGGCGGTTTTACCCCACATTTATAGTAAACACGGGGGAATTTACAAGTTTCAAGAATGACAATTTTGATTATAATATTACATAATTACATATTAATTATTATTTTAATTATTTCTAATGAAATCTACATCTTAAATTCTTAATTAATTTCTAGGATCAAAAATCTGGTAGGCGGGTTTACCCCAAAATTGATTTAAAATCGCGTTGTTTTAGAAAAAAATCTGTCTAAATCAAATAAATAAACCGTTACGAGTGTATATTATATTTAACGTTCGTGTAGGAAGCAGCAAAGAAAATTCGATAATTCAAGGCTTACTTTGATGGGCTAACGTATGAAGTCAAACATTACAAGTTATCGAGCAGCAAGCGGCAACCGAAACGAGCAAAAAAACGAACGCATAGCAAAAGGCATGTAAAAGTTGGAGGCTGTGCATCTATCTGGTATCAGAGATATGAAGGGGAGGAGAAGTCGAAGGAGGTCTCTATATCGGAACCTCCTACTTCGATAACCCTTTTTCCTCCCCACTCTTAATTCGAATTTTATTATAGTTTTATCCTATAGTTACGCGCAATGACCAGTTTTTGTTTTTACATGAATTGCAGTTCCACTCCCGTCCGCGTATACCGACTGGTTCTCTTCTTCTTCTGTTGATACATTCTCGTTCTGATCAACTGCGCTCTGAACGGGAACGAGGCGATCACACCAGACTGGCTTTTATATCAACACAAACGCGCGGCTATTCTGTCTCTACTCGCGTGGTTTTTGACCTTAAAACTACTACATTGTTGAATTCATAGCCCTCTCTGCGGTTCGACGAATAATGCTCAAATTTTGTTCTAAATCGAGTTCTTTTTTACAAATCAGGAGTGGGGTAGTAAGGGGACAATGATTTGCAAAAACGGATTTGTTCTATTTATGAAATTTTTGTCATTTTAGTATTGTTGCAAATTTCCCTTTTGCAATTCTGATCTCAATACACGCCACACGATTGGCTGTTCTAATCCAATTTTATTCTATTCTAATTATCTTTTCGTCTAACCTGACTTACTTTTTGTTTGGTCTAAACTGTCCCCTCACTCTTTTTAGAACTTTTATACTTCAATTTATTGTTCTATTATGACTTGCTTTTTTCCTGTACTAATCTGAATTTGTTCTAATTTGACGTCGTCTAATCTGACTTACTTTGTGTTGATCCAAATTAGTTTGAAGGTTTGGATTCGATTTATTTTTTTATCTAACCCAATTCTCTTCTTTTGTCCTTTTATGACTTGCAATTTTGTTGTTTCGGGTCCGACTGATGTGTTCGAAAGGTTGGAAATTTACATTTTTTAATCTGCCTGTAGCTCTAATCTAATTTGACTTACGTTTTGTCAGTCAGATTAATTCTGAGCCAATTCGTTCGACATCGTAGGTAGGACGTAATATTGTGTTCTAATCTAATCTGATCTTCCCTATTCTAATCTGACTTACTTTTGTTAGTTAGATTCAACGTATGTGCTGTCGTAATTATTTTTTATGGTGCTCTAACCTAATTCTTTCCATAATATTATAACCTAATTTTTGTTGTTCTAATCTGACTTCTTGGTTATTTCTGACTTACTTTTTGCTAGTCTGATTTAACGTTCCCGTAGTACTAATTCGTTTGATCAATTATGACTCTTTTTTGCTGTTCTAATCTGACTTCCTTATTTCTACTCTGACTTACTTTTTGGCAGTTAGTTAACTTATTGTGGCACTAATTATTTTTTGTGATGCCCTAATCTAATCTATGACGTAATTTTTGACTTTTCTAATCTAACTTGTACCTTATTCTAATCTGATTTACTTTGTCAATCAAAATTAAACTTCTGTAGTCCTGATAAATTAGTTTCTAAACTAACTTATGTGATTGAGTTAGATCTAATTTAGTTTCTTCTTTTCTAATATTTTGCAGTTTTAATCCCTGCAACGATTTTGACCGAATCTGCCGACCCTTTTATTGTTCTAATCTGTTTGCTGTTATAATTTATTGGCATGTCTTTTTGGTCTATTTTATAATTTCGTTTTTTTTTGTGTTGTGTGTTTAATATGAATTGTTTTGAACTTGTTTTTTCTAACGTGACTTACGTTCTGCATATTTGAGGTCATCGTCCATTAAAAAAATATAAAGAGTTATTTCTTTTGGTTAGGATAACGAGTCAAGCAAACAATTTATTCGTGCAATAATCAAAAGGATCACAAATAGAATCAGATTCCAGTCCCCTGAATATTATTCAAGCTTCGTAAACATGTGTTTTCGATATCTCAAAAGATACCCCTGCGTTTTTAAAAACATATGTTCAAAGAGAAGTTTTAAAAATTATGGACGTCATTTAAAAAGATGTGGCCTGTCTATCGATTTTTTTACAGTCGAAGAATCGTTGAAGCGTTCGCCACGATCCCATAAAATATCAGGAGCCGCTTCTTAATTAGTAACCAAGCTAGTAGGCAACAACTATAGCTATTTTGTGATGAAAAATATCATCGAAATGTAATGTCTCGACATTTTATGGCTTCGAGTGATGTCTTTTATTTATTTTTGTGTTTTAATAAAGCACATGTGCTCTGCTCTCTTCTTGGCTATAAAGGGTTCTTCTCTCTTGGTGTGATACATCGGAAAATAACTTTTAATTTTATTTGAAATCTTTATTTAAAAAATAGGCCTAAAACTTAAAATTTCGCCCTAAACCTAAATTAAATCCTAACCCCAGATTCAATTTCCAAGGTAACATTTTTCCAAACACCTTGTACAAAAAATGCTGTTCGTTACAAATTACACATTTTTATTTTAAAGTAGTTCCAGTAACACTTAAAAACATACTATAAAAACAAACATTTAAATTAATACACTTTTACCATATGTGCGGTTGTGGTTCAAAACGAAACGAGTTCGAATTTTATCCCTTTAAAGATATTTAAAATTCTTCTGGACGATTGGGATATGGGTAAATAATTTTCGGCCTTATAAAAGGAACAAAAAGGGACCAATTTATACTGTTCTTATGTATGGGCCTCCTGTTGTGATCTACGAGTACCACATACTAAGATAAGTGCGGGGGCCCGGCATTGCAATATAACAAGTGTTTTGGCATTTGACTCGTTTATGTCTGTTTTTTTTTTGTTCCATAATGATATTAATTTTGAATGGGACTCTTGTAGAGATATTGGTTTTAAAATTGAGTTATTTGGAGCCATTTAAGAAAATCTATGAGCTATAAATGTCGGATTAAAAGATTCTTTGATGTTGCTTAGCAACAAACAAACTGACCGAAAATTGGGGGAAATAGAACTGATCCCAAACGTAATAATTTTTAATTTTTTTAGGGAAAATAAATACAAACAGGTGTGTATAAAACCTGGGTAAAATTACTAAAGACAAAAGGAAAAAACAGAAACACTTCACTTTTAATTATAAATAATGAGCAATTTATCATTTAACAGTGTAAGTTACACTAAAATAATGAAGCTAAATTAGTGTTACTAATTTTGAAATTAGTTATGAAAAAGAAGACTCGCCTGAACAATTTTCTGCCGAAGCAGAGATTGCGTCGCAGAATTCCATCTCTTACTATTTTGCACGTGCAAAATCTTCGCGTTTGTTTATACATAAAGGAAACAGAAGACCGTGTAGCGAGGAATAAAATCCAAAGTATCCATTCAATTAACAAAACTGTTACAAATAAACATTTACTGCTACTAATAAACTAACAAATCACTCCCGGTTGACAATTTTCAATTAAAGAAATGATGTAGCGAGGAAAAACAATTAAAATAGTTGAATTACAAAGAAATCGGAATTCATTTCGCCTTTTGTCGCACTGCATTCCGTTAAATGTCAAAAATAAATCTGGTAATTATTATTATAACAGAAGAATAAAATTCTCTCATAGTCGCAGGCTTTTTGGTATTTCTCTGTTATTAAAGCAATTTAAACATCAATTTACTATTTTCCCAGGAATAAAATAAAAGAAAAACCAAAACTCGTAACAATTTCCTCTTGTCTCTTTGGCTTACAGAGTCTTGGACTCACCGTCAATAGATTTTTTGGTTCGATCCCATACAAAACGAATTTTCGGGATTTGGGAATCGAAATCCAGACATTCATTGTCTAACCATATCCCCCCAACGTTACCGTTTCTTAAAAATAATCTAGGCACAGGGGCGGACTGAGCTGGATTAGTCCGGGTGGCTATGTGACCCGGTAGCCCCGGTCGCTTGTAAATTGAAAGTTTTTGGCCTTTTTTGTCTCCTCCCGGTGTCCCCTTATGCCATTCCCTGCCAATATGTATAAATTATGTTGTTAATACGACTGACGCCGACCTCTAAATTTTGAACCGCTTTTCTTCTCCCAATTTTTTGATCAGCAGATTTTGGATGTCTTATTTTGTTTTTTCTTTTTCCGGTGTTAAACAACTTACCGCACTTTCTTGCGGAATTTTCGTGCTTTGCAATCTGATTGTAAAAATGTTTTATAACTATGTACTTTGATTCCTTCGGTGCAAGCAGAATTCTTGCCAAAAGAAAAACAATCATACAAGTATTGCAATAATACTAAGTGTCCGTGACAAAATGATGTACAAGGGGATCTCATGTACCTTTATACCAAGAGATACAAAGTTTGTTAAATTAGAGAAAAGTTGCGCAAATGTATAGGTACCTCTTGACAAAAATATATCGATTTTCAGGATATCTGCAGGCACTTCTGAAATATTCTGAATAAATTGAAATTTATCTTTTTCGAAAATCTCTTAAGTAATATTTTCTAAACCAACTATTTTCAGAGATGAGATAGTAAGATGAAAATTCTCCAACAGAAATGTCCGGGTTTTAACCTCAAAAATCCGGGGTTTTCGAGCTGGAGCTTGTCTTGGTTTAAAGATTTTACAGTTAAGGATACGGTTTGGCTGATCGTGATTAAATCGAACAATAATACCCAATATTGCCTTAAAAATAGACGTGTGTATGTTTATATTTTTGCATATTAAGGGCGATGTTATGGTTTGGATTTTTGGGTCAGACATAAACTACAATAACAAAACAACGGTATATCTAAGTCGTGTTTCCGGATTAATCTAATTACGATTAGACTGTAGAAAAATATGTTTCGACCAAACAAACTTTTAATTTTTGCCCCCCAGCGGCCTTTTGGCCCAGGTGGCGATCGCCACCCTGTCTCAGGTCCAGTCCGCGCCGGTCTAGCCACAATACCTTTCTTTCGCAGTAAAAGTGTTTGACTAATGGTACCAGCGAGAGGTATTTGGTCTTACAGCTAAATATATAATAACAGCACGAGCGTCTCTTATTTTCACCCACAGGTCGTTTAGAACAATTTAGAACAATAACTCTTATTGTAACTGTTTAGTGCCAATAACAGCACCAGTTTCTCTTAAGGTCGTCATCTACGGAACTTTCGAGAGGAATAGCACCAACAGTAAGAGGTTTACACCCTGCAAAAGCCTCTTATCAAAAATCTTAGTGTAAATAATAACGAGCTTCTCTTATTGTAACTATTATTGTCACCTACAGATCTTTTAGTTTAGAGGAATAGCACCAACAGTAAGAGATTCGCTTAATGGTACATTTTTTAGAACCTGCCAACGTTCAATGCCCGTACAGCCTAAAAGTCTCTTATTGGAACTCTTTAGAGTCAACAACAACACAAGTGTCTGTTATTGTCACCCACAGGCTTTATAGAGGAATGCTGTTAACAGTAAGAGATTCTCTTAATGGTACATTTTGTTAGTACCTGCTGACGTTCAATGCCCGTACAGCCTAAAAGTCTCTTATTGGAACTCTTTAGAGTCAACAACAGCACGCGTTTCTCTTATTGTCACCTACAGATTTTTTAGAGGAATAGCATCAACAGTAAGAGACTCTCTTATTGGTCGATTATTCTGTCGTTCTATCAGAAGTAAGAGTTTTAAAAGACTTCTAAAATTCTCTTAGGGCACTTTTTAGTGTTAATGGTGTTAACAACAGCACGAGTTTCTCTTACTGTTACCCACACGCCTTTTCGAAGAGCTTCATTACAAGTAAGAGATTTTCGTTTTGGAGGATTTAGAATTTAGATACAATATCCTATCAATAAACGTCCTAAAACTAAACAAAGTAACCCTAATCCTATACATTGGCCTTCCAAAAATTGGTAAAAATCAAGAGATCTGAGTGTTCGAAAAATATTGTAATACATTAAAATTTCCCGACTAATTTTCTGTATTTTACAGAATCCATTATGATTCAATGTGTAAATTATATATTTTATATTACTTCGATGACTTTAGAAAAAATATTGCAACCTTCATGCAGAGTAGCGATAGAAAATGATATGATATTGAAGCGTCGGCAAATTTTATGCTTTTAAACATTAGGGCGAGGTGAATCATCATAGCCGACTGATATTATTTTATGTACAGGTTAATGAATTGTGAAATGCCATTATTATATTACATTGTTGTATTATTGAGCTCCGTGAGTGAATTCGTCTACGAAGCTTGTTGAATTTATTCTTATTTTATTTTTACTTGGATTAAATGTTTTTTAATCTCATTAGAAATTTAAGCACTACATTAAAATTATTGATGAAGTAATACTTCAGTTTATTTGATAAGACGTGAGTCACTCTAATACTTCATCATAATAACTGCAAGTGTGAATGGTGTGTATTAGTTTCTCCTAGCTTTTAGCATTGTTTTTAATTAATTAACCGACATTGATCAAATATCTGACGACGTAGTGAATTAAACTGTCCTTCATTATGACTGACACTAGTCATTTTTCTAAAATACTACGTTCTTTCAATTTATTTTATTAAAATTATTCCATTTTCCATACAGTCTAAGTTAATAAATAACTACGTTTTATTTTCCTACAGTACATAAAAAATGTATTTTTTTTCTCAGAATCTCTTACCATTAATTGCAGTAATTTTTTCTAATAGGGCTTTAATTTCCTGTACGTTTCGTGACCCAGTTTACTATCCAAGTTCGAATCCCAGGGGAACAACATTCATCAATGAAGGATTTAAAAAATAAGAAATAAAAGATCTGTCCATAAACAACTCAATTTGAAACCAATAAGGTAATACAGAAGCTCGCATTTCTTTCGTATGCAACATGCCTGCACGCACAAACCATTAAGATGCACACACCCTGTGTCCAAACTCAAGTCAGCACCTGTCTCGTTCCCACGCTATGGATTTAGGTAAAAGAGCAAGAGGAGAAGAGAGTTACAGGTGCTCAGAGCCGGGGGATAATGAGTAGCATTGTTTATAGCGGTGCATTCAATAAGGCACGAGGATATCACGCTTGCACTAACAATTTAATAAAAACAAATCATACGTGACTTGATTAAGTTTATATTTTAAAACAAAAGGGATGAAATAACCGATTGATTTAAAAGCGTAAAAACGAAAATTCCCATACATTCCAATAAAACGTCGAAGTTATAAACCAATAAAAACTTACAGCATTCTGTAGCCATAAAAATTAATAAAACAACAAAAGCCGATCCGATCCGCGATCGTTTTCTATGCTCTGTAAACCAATTGTATCCTTGTCTGTCAAATAGTTAATGGTACTCATCTAGCCGGACGCAGAAAATTCATTCTGAGTCATTATCAACAGCCGTAATTAAAAAACTATAAACGTCTTTTTTGAGAAATGGCAGAAGAGGGAAATGTGAGAATCAATCGCATGCTGGGAGCGTTTAAAGTTGTTTAAATTTTATTAGCTGGTAAATCCTTGATGGGATTAAAAATTCGTTTGATGGTTGGGATATGTGTGTCTGTCTGGGTCTGTATTATTCTTTATGTGATTAACTTTCCTACAAAACTTTTGACTTAAGACACCCTATATATATTTCGACTCCAAGATATTAAAGAAATATCCAGCAGATCTTCAACAAAACACATTCCATTTACAGAAAATAAAGTTACCCTTCACGTTATTGATCATGAAATTCAAATTTTTGTGGAATTGTTGAAATTTTTAAATTTTTGTGGAATTGTTGGAAATTTAAATTTTTTTTGAATTGGAATTTTTAAATTTTTGTGGAATTGTTGGAAAATTAAATTTTTGTGGAATTGTTGGAATTTTTAAATTTTTGTGGAATTGTTGGAAATTCAAATTTTTGTGGAATTGTTGGAATTTTGAAATTTTTGTGGAATTGTTGGAAAATTAAATTTTTGTGGAATTGTTGGAATTTTTAAATTTTTGTGGAATTGTTGGAAATTCAAATTTTTGTGGAATTGTTGGAATTTTGAAATTTTTGTGGAATTGTTGGAATTTTAAATTTTTGTGGAATTGTTGGAAATTTAAATTTTTGTGGAATTGGAATTTTTAAATTTTTGTGGAATTGTTGGAATTTTTAAATTTTTGTGGAATTCTTGGAATATTTGTGAAATTGACTAGAGGTACGGCATCAAAACCACGGTTTTTATTTTGATGGTATTTATAAAAAAATCTTGATGCCCTTAAAATATTCCCTTCCCAAGGAACACGCCCTTAAAATATTCGTGAATATCTAACGGCGATAAAGACCAAAAGCCACAGATTTTGCTGGGATGGTAATAATTAAAACAATTCGTGTAGTTTTTAAAATATTTCCTCCCCAGGAGAATCGATCTCTCGATATTCTAGATCTAGAATATCCAGCGTAGGTACTCTAAACAGACTCGAGCAACGACATTTAATACAACATTTCTACAGGTATGTCACGCTTAAGAACCAATCATGCAGTTTCTTTATTAATCGATAGCCTATAAAATGTCCTTTTGGCGCCCTTTAAATTTTTCCTTCCCAATGCAAGAGCCTTTTAAGATCTTACGTAATGTCCATGTCCTTTCCAGAGCAATATCCAAGAAGATTTGTTGCAAATAAACATCAAAATTAATATCCTCCTGCTTTAATGAAGTCCATTTAAAATTCCTTTGGCGCCCTTAAAATATTCGCGCCCCCGGGCAAACGCCTACATTGTTCCTGGGAAATTGCTAATCTTTAGACTGACATTTGGCAATAAAAGAATGTCTAATGTGCTTATAATAATTAAATTCTTGCTAGTTAGTGATCCGAATGCGGCACTAACAAATTAACTAAACAAGATAAGAAAACCGCGCCTACTATTTTTATGAACAATTTGCATTATTTTAACGGACCATTTAAGGCTATAACTAATAAAAAAGAACTGAGAAAGTGTAAAACTACAAGTTTTTATGATTTTAAATCAAAAAAGGTCAAGAGAGTTAGTTTTATTTATATTGGTAGGCGGAATTACCCCATCATATTAAAAAATGGCTTGCATATTTTTCTTCTTGAAACTTTTATATTATTTTCGTGAAAAAATTGACATTGGTGATCAGGTTTAGTACTAGAAAAATTTTAAAATTTAAATTTGGTTTAGAAGATGGTTTTAGGTTAAATTTAGCTTTGGTGATTAGTTGTAGGAGTAGAAGGACGATTTAGTTACGTAATTCCGTTGAATAAAGTTTTATTTTTCGATGAAATATAAATTCCATTGTTAATTTTGATATCGTGCATGATTTGTGTATAGGGCACCCCAATTTATTCGTCATTTATTTAAATTGCACGCAAGGAACGGTATTAAGGCTTAATTGAACCAAACAAAAAACTTATTCCAATTGCAATTTCTTAATTCCCAATCGTTGTACTCGCAGCAGCAGCAGCAACAGCACCGGATATGACGTAATCACAATTTTCTAATCATCAATCATTTATTTATGACTGCAGTGAATTACCTCTTTTATTGGGACACATTCATACTTTCAATTGATTCCTATTTTACCGCAATTACCTCCGTCTTCTTTCAATCCATGTTGGCTTTACGACCCACTAGAGACGGACGAGTACCCAGATTGGGTAATTGATTTCGAAAGGATATCATACGAGGGGCAATTAGTATTAGTATTGGTAACATCCTCCTTCAATAACAATTGATGTTTTTAATTGAGTTTTATCAACTCCTGCTGTGATACTTTTTGTACGGTCTTAGCTTATAACGACAATTTCGGTGCTATTTAAAATAATACTTTCGATTCAAACGAAAACAAACTTGTTTTTTGGGCGAGAAACAAGCTACTGTGGGTACCGGATCAAGTTACACTAGAAATAGATACACAGAAAGCGGATTAGTATGCAAACATGAATTTTTAAAGGTTTAATTAAAACGAACGAGGATGTTTAATGTTTAAATACGAACAGATGTTAATATTATGAGTCAGAGCCACTTAAAGGACAGATCGAAAAGCAATCAATCTTATTCTCCCGTAGGTCGAGAATTGACTTAACAGTTCCATCTATTGATGGGATGATTTAATCAATTTATTAAATCAAGTACTCAATGAATCACTTTATACGTTTATTGGCCACACTTGACCAATGCTTCATACACAAAAGAAGCTTCTATTCTAGTGTGCTGTGAAATATTTCCTGGTACAATATTTTTAAAGCTGGAATTTCCGGTAACCAAAATAATCTGGATCGGCAAACGTTTTGAAGAATTTCCTGCACCCAAAATTTAAATTTTTTCCTTAATGTTGAAAATTAAGGGAACATCCCTCCATCTGTTCATTTTCATTTATAAATTCCCGTGCACGCTAGTTCCAACCGGCACAAAGAACTGAAGCATTACTTATTAATCCATCTAATATCTTGAATTTTACTTCACTCGAGTAGTTTTAGTGTCTAGAACGAAAATCGCGGAAACGTTCGCATCTACGTGTCATGATATTGGTGTCCCTTTTTTGCAGGATAGACCGCCATATGGCGAAACCAAGAGCAACAAACGGGTCGTGCGAAATTGCGTTTGAAGGAGGAACAATAAATCTGCAGTATTGTAAAACTCATCAGTGCATAAGTAAGCCAGTAATAGCTGAGAAAGGGTAAAACGCTAAACATTCGGAAACGTTTAGGCGACAAGTAGAGTTAATTCATCCGGAATTCTTACATTCAATTTCTAAATTGAATTATACACCGACGAGCAAACTACCTCTAATATTACTACGATGCTTATTCTCTCTGTTGCCAACCGATGGTGGTGCACTTTTAATTGCCGCCTAATTCACGGTTTTATAGCCACGACCAGCTGCTAATACACGATCAATTAACAAATGACTGCCTAAGGTCAAAGAAAACGACGTGTTTATCTACAGGATACCTTTGGAAAAAAACACAAATTAATTTTAATCTGTAAACATCAATTAATTCTTAAAAAAAGGAAAATTGAAAGTTCCCTGCTGTTGTAAAATCAAGAAACTGATACACAAAGAACGGCAAAGAATTTTAGGCAAAGCTTTTAACTCCGCCAGGATGGGATCGGTTTTAACACACATCCTGCTGGTCCCAAGCCCAGAAAAAGGAGGAGGGTTGAGTGCTAGGTTAGAAAAGCTTATAGCCTCATAAAAGGATCGTTACGAATATTTCAAGACTTATAGGTACTACATGAAAAAAAAATACCAAGATAGAAAAGAAAGGAAAATAGGATATGGGAAATGATTTTTTTTGCCAGGAAACCCAATCTGGAAATTTAATAAGAAAAGAGAGGGCTAGGGTTATAAAAATATCCGTGATAAAGAAATCAAACAGGTGAAGAGTGTTGAAAAAGAAGAAAAAGAAGAAAAAGAAGAAGAAGAAGAAGAGAACAGAGTTTTGCAAAGATGGATATGAGTCAGGGGTGTTAGAAAAAGTCATTAGCAGGCAATGTTCAAACGAATGGGAAAGGAAGAAAACGACAAAATAATTGGGAGAAACAAGAAAAAGAGAAGAGGATTGTAGAAAAAGGGACAAAAAAATAAGAAGTGCTTGATAGTCAGATGGAGGTCTTTGGAAATGCTGCACAAACACTGAGGAAGAACTTAGACAAGGAAAAATATAAAAATAATACAAAAGAAAATGTTAGCCCTGGAGATGCACAACCTCCTACCCTTTGTCAACATTACAGTAATATTAGAAATGCATGAGAGTGTGAGAGAGATGAAGAACACGTGATGGGGAAGAAAAACAAAGAGAGAGAGTTCGTGAAGAAAAAAGAATTTACGGTAAAAGTTGGAAGAAGGGACCAGAGAAAACTGTCAGAAGTATACGATGCAAATTTTTGTAAACGCACGCAGAGTTAAGGGAGGGGAAAGGCGAAGAGAGTGGAGAAATAAAGAAGATAGTGTACAAGGAAACATGGATAAAACTAAATGGTGTTTGAACGAGAGATGGTTACTTTGAAATGTATTAAGTTGTGGTGCAACAAGGAGAGGAATAGGGGAAGGGTTGAGGTGGGAGAAATGGGGGAACAACTACGGAAAGGTAAACAAAGAATAGAAAGAGAAACGGATGGATAAGAGATAATGGGAAATGGAAGCAGAAGGTGAAGACAAATGGTGTGATAAATAGTTGAGAGCGGTTGGGAGGCTATAGAAAAGAAGAGTGAGTCACATACGAGGATCAGATGAAAAAGAAAGAAAAAGGTGGACAAACGTTACAAAATTTATGGACATTTTTCTTATATTAATATTTTTACATAAAATAAGGGTGTGAGTGAAGAGCACATGTCCAGAATCATGGAGGAAGGATCTCGGATGGGAAAGTGAGAAAGATTGACAAACGTTTAAAAGATCTTGCTGAAAATGTAAGTCTTAATTTATTTTCAGGCTAATTATGAGTATTTGTCTAACTTTGTTGATATTTTTAGATAAAATAAAAGTGGGAGTCCACGGATCACATACCCAGAATGGAGAAGGAAGAGGGGCAGATGGAAAAGAAAAAAAGAATAAAAGAGTCTCTTCTGAAATGTAAGTCTGATTTATTTTCAGGATAATTATGAACATTTTCCGTATATTGTTGATATTTTTAAATAAAAATGAAGGAATGAGTAAAGGGGTTATATACCCAGGATGGATGAGGACGGGTTTCGGATGAGGTCGGAGAGGCATTACAAAGATCCTGCTGAAACGTAAGTCTAATTTATTTTTAGGCTAATTACGAAAATTTTTCGTGTAATTTTTGATATTTGCTGGGTAGAAAAAATTGTGAAACTATAATTCGTGAAAGAAGAATCTTTCCCAAATTGCGTATAATCGAAGGGAAAATCAAATATTTTAATTCGTAATTGTAGAAGAGGGCTTTTCTTTTGCTTAACAATCCTTTGTTCTCTTCCGTTCTTTACTTATTCAATAATCAGGATTTAAACGGTTGAGGGAGTTTTCTTGCTGCAGGTTTACAGAGCGATTTGTCTGTTTTAATTCGTCTTATCGACAGATAAATCCTTTTTGGGCTAATATTTGCAGACGAGTTATATTCCCCAAGAAGTTAAAGAAGAACTTTCTTCTTCTTTACCTCAAGTTAAACAGAATGGGAGGAAAATATACACGCGATCGATCGTTAATAATTTCTCTCGCTCTGGGACGTTTTAATATAAAGTGCGTAATAATGAAATAATAATGAAAGTTGTGTGTAATAATGAAATTAACACAGCGCGGTTTTTGCCGCTTTTACTGACATGTTACATGTTTTAAATTAAGTAATAACTTAAGGGATGGGGTGGTCGCTCGAGTTAGTCCTCCCCTTCAATCACCCGACCGAAGCGTAAATAAAAATTCTAACCCAAAAAGAACTAGGTTAAAGTATTCAAAAGTTGCGACAAAAAAATAGAAAGAATCCGGCTCGCCAGACGTTTAGACAAGGACGGGACTAGAACTTTTTTCTTTCTTAGGAGATTCCCGTCTACCCCAATTCCCGATCACTTACCGATCACTGAATGGGGGAGAAACGAGTAAAAAATATCCTCTTGATGGCTTTATCGGTTCCCCTTTATTGGGGAAGACACCGGATATCGCGTAGACGTGCGTAAGGCGATTGAAGGCGGCTTTGAAACGTGTTTTTCTCTCGTTTCTAGTAAGGCAGGTCCGGGACTTTTTAAAGGAACAACTTTATATCCTGAGGGTGAACTTTTCATTTCACGATTGATTTCTTTATACCTTTCAGGAATTAATTAAGAGTATTTTTTCATTAATTGGGGTAATTCCACCCACTATTTTAAATAAACCGTAATACACCGTCTTGAATTTTTTATGATACTAAGATTTACTTATCCCAAAACAAACAAAAAAATACAATCCTTAACAAAACTTTCTTGTTCATTACCCCATAAAATATTTCTTAATGGGGTAATTCCGCCCACTAAAATAAATAGCTGCTATTTCTTTGGTTCTTATGGAGTTAAATGTTGTTGGCTCAACACACACTGGGGAAAAGTCTTATGTAAAAAAAAATTAAATTTCTTTTCCATGACCCCATAAAATATTTATCATGGGGTAATTCCGCCTACTAAAATCGATAAGTGGTATTATGATGGTCGGGCTCCCAAGGATAAATTGATTTATTTTCATTAATACAAATTTAAATTGTGGGTGATTTCACATTTTTGCACACTGGGGAAAAGCCTTACGCAAAAAAAAACTAGTACTAATTATAAATTTCTGCTAACATGTTACCAACTTTATTAATTAGTTACAATAATTTTAATTAATGTCATGCAGGTAGAAAAAAATAACATCATTGAAATGAAACATTAGAATGATTGCAGAATTGTGAGATTTACGTGAAATTTAATTGTCACTTTTTACGTGTATGTGCTCATTGAGTCTTACGGTGTTAAATATCACGCGACTTTCAACACATTAAAAGTTTCCTCCGCTCACTTCGGTGTGTTGCAAATTTGTCATTTGCCAGCAAGCGACGGATGCTGAAATTTGCAAACCTATCCGACCATCTATAGATAGTAGTTACCGTTTATAATTAACACGTTGTTTGGGCGGGACAACTATGACTAAACTGGTTTGTTTCGTTCGTTTGCAATTTAGGAATTTTAACATAACAAAACAATGCAAAACTGAATTATGGATAAGCCAAAATTAAACTCTCTCCAAGGTACTAAACTAAATATAAAATTGTTTCAGTTGTTAAGAAACTTAAGAATAACTTTTAAGCAGGTCTTGAACCCAAAGAAATTCTTTCACAATTATTTATATCTCGGAAGCACCCTTAAAACTTCCCACACCAATTCAAATCACCTGAAACATCTTGTCTTACGCTTACCTGAAATATCCTGAAAATCATTCAAATTGTAAGAAACAGTGGTCCCGGTATCTTCTCTTGAGGCACCCCACTAAACCATATATAAGTACTTCTCCTTGTAATATTAAATTATTTTAAGATTAAAACCAATATCCATGGTACTATCTGGTACTAATATTTCTTTACCGGTGTTCGCGTGTTATTAAATGTTTACAGGAGAAGATTTCACGCGTTAATTAACCGCGTTATTACCAATCTCAGGCGTGTTAAGTTATTCTAATTTCCCTATACGGACCAAACAGTACATGTGTGGTCTGTCTTCCTTTTTTTCCTCCCCCTGAATGTGATTTTGATCCTTAACTTTTTCATCCTTTACGTTTCGAATTAGTGAGATAGGGTACGTCAAGCTCGAGGGGCTTGAAATATTCGGAAATCATAAATTTCTCATACACGCCGATTTAATATTTCAGATAATGTAGTAGGCGTTCTTGGTTTTATAAAGCGGTCCGAATTTTTGCATATGCAAGAGGGAAAACCGACGGCGACGCCTTTGAAAAATACAGACAGGATTTACCTTATACTGAATGCTTTTTACTACGACTAATTTCACCCCTTTTACGTTTTGTGTGCTTCATTTTTTGTGCTTTAAGGGTGGACTCTCGAATTTATTGAACTTTCGATGTGATTCGCGATATACATTTGATATTTTAACTTTCATTTCTTTGTTTTATATCCCTCCACATTCGTTTGGTTTTTTACCCCTGTTTCATGCTATGGGAATGTTGCTTGCTTGCTTAATGTTTAGAAGAACCTACACACGATGGATATTAAATTTCCAAATATTTTTTAAACAAAAACCAGGAGAAAAATTATCAAGCAACGTTAAAAATAATTTCAAATACATTTTATTTATTATTTTACAGACAAAATGAAATATCCAACTTTGATCAGGTATTAAAACAATAAATCAAAGTGACTGTGCTAAAACAGTCGAAGGTAACAATAGTTTAGGGTACGTCAAATTAAAGATCAGGTCTTAAGGCTCAACTTTTGTCTAAAAAAGTTTTCTTTATCTCTTCTAATTACGGAGTGACAATCAATCAAAATATTCCAACATTCGACTCACCCTGTATATATAATAATCAATATGTAAAAATTAAATCTCTAGCTCGAAATTGGACAGTTGGTAGTTCGAATCCTTTAGTTTTAGAAGCATAACAAAGCAGTAACAAATATTTCTTGATCACCCTGTATATACGTTTAAAACATATTATAGGGCAAATTTGCAATTTTTTTAATTCTTTTTCTAATCCTTGCTTAAACAAATAAAAAGTTCCATATCTCGAATCTTGATAAATATTTAATTTTTTACTGAAAGAACTAGTGGGGTAAATCCGCCCCCCGGCTTGTTTCTTTAAAAATCTATTCTTCAATAATTGGTTTTAATTTTATTCTTTGTTTATCAGAAAATTTAAATTTTTTAATAAATAATGAAGATCTAGCGTTGGGGTAAATCCGCCCGCAAAAAATCTGGGGTAAATCCACCCACAATTCTATTTTGTTTAATTTTTAATTACTCTTTTATAATTTTATTGGTTCATTTTGGTCTTTTATAATCGTAAAACAAATTGTGGGGTAATTTTGCCTACGGTATTAATAATTGTTTATAGTTTTGGTTTTGTTAATAATAAAATTGTATAAATTTGTAGAACGCTCGTGAATAATGTATGCGGAAAGTTGAAGCAGCATAGAAATTCTGTATTAAAGTGTAAAACACTCCTTGTTCTGAATCAAATGCAGAAACGGGCAAAGTTGAAACAAAATAATCAGGCAGTGCTGCCAATTGCAGGTACAGCGAGACATACATGTGCAAAGAGGAAAGAGTACATCAAGTAAATATGTGTCAGAAAGAGAGAGTTATTTTATCTCTGTATACATATACAATATTATTGATTAACTAAGCCGAAGCCCCGACGTTCATCTTTTATACCCCTTACCCCTTCCACTCAATCTTACCCCTGACACCCCTTCGACCACGTATTTTATATCCCCCACTCTTTTGATCTGTGACTTTAGATGGATATGTTTGATATCCGTAAAAAGAACGTATGAAATATGTCTGCGAGCTTTTTTACCCCCTTTTTTTCCTCCTGAAAACCTTTTAAACTTTTTACATTTTACTTATGCATTGAACTAATAATCTAATTAGTTGAAGAGAATACTTTAAAAAAAATTTAGATTAAATATTAGTAGTTTCCACGCAGACAACAATTTTGTAAATGAGGGGATAATTCGCCCACCCCATTTCCTCTAAAGCATTAACATTAGTTTTTAAATAAAAAAAACACCACAACATACAAAAATTAATAATTTTAGGTTTTATTTAAAAAATGTTGAGCAAAATGGGGTTTGTCCGCCTCAATGGGACAAGGTCGCCTACGTGTAACAGCCCCATCCCGACAGGATAAAACAAATTAGTGTATGAGAAAAATTCTAATTTCAGCATGTATTAAACAATAAAATTATTGTTAGGCGATATTATTCCACTAATAGACGGGGTAAATCCGACCAGTATAATAAATATAAACAATGAAAGACATTTGCAAATATTTACAAACATATGAAAACAAGAAAATAAACAAACTTTACACATTAAAACAAATATTTCGGGTTATGTTAAGCAAATTTTCTAACAAGGACTGATGGGCGATGTAACCCCAGTAAGGCTGATTGTTGATAAACTCAGGGATTAATTTTTTGCAATGATTATTTTATTAAAAAATCTTAGGTAGATACAACCATATTTTATTTTTATAAACAATAAGCGACCGTTGGGTAGGTGTAGTTACCCCATGAAGGGTGATTGTGCCATAATAACATTTTTTTTATAGTAACTTTGTGTTTTTATCTGTATTTTTCTATAGTTTTCAAATATTTTCACGTGGTAATTTTTTGAAATCGTGAGCGAATTTACCCCATTTGACTTAAAATTTTTCTCATTCAATCTAGCGAGTTTCTAGCAGAAAAATGTTTTCAACAACTTTTACTGCATTCCTTCGTTCAAGATTACCCAACACAGTTTTAATGTTATTTTTAAGAAAAATCGATCGTAGGGTGGACGGAGTTACCCCAAGAAAGGTAATTAAACCTTAATAATATTTTTTTAATATTTTGATGTAATTTTCTATAGTTTTCAAATATTTTGAAGTGGTAACTGAGATAATTTTTTGAAAAAGTGGGCGAATTTACCCCGTTTTTGTTAAGAAACTTGTATATTGATATAAAAATAATGTTTTTTAAAGTTTTATGAAGTGTTTAGGGGTTACAAGTGGTATAAACTCCCCAAGTAACCGTTTTTTGTCACCTTCATACCTTGTTATGTTAACATTTACATATTCAGAGGATTTAAAATGTACTTTTAGTGGGGTGATTGCACATAGCGGCAACGAACGCGTAGTTAGGGTGTAAATGCATACATGTGGGACGAAGATAGACAAATTAAGTCCGTTCTAAGTGTTTAATAGTTTAATGGAATGGTACTGTATGTATTAAGACTTATGTTAATTCGCTTGGAAAGTAATTTCGAGCGCGCTTCCTCACCTGTTACGTGTTTATTTCCCTAACCAAGCCATCGTTGCAACTTCTGCGTTTTATACAATATTATTATGAATTTTGAGCAAACCCGCTGTGATGAACCCTACAATTTCCCCGAGACTTTTGTGTGTATGTGTAACACCAGATAGCTAATTAAATTTATACTAATTAGCTGCTACTGACGAACAACGTCAGCAATTCTGCTCTATAGGTATGTATGCAGAGGAAAAATTTTGCTGCTTGCAATTTACGATGTTGCGTGCAGGAATTTTGATACATTTGGTACCTAAATCTGTAATTAGTGTCGACAACTCTAATTTTTCCTGTTGTTACGGGTTCTATTTTTGCATTTTTATAGAATATTATGCGCGAGGGATAGTAACGAAAATAAAACACATAAAGACAAATATAGCTGGAAATGCACTCAAGCGGTTAATTAGCTTCGGTTTGTTGGAAAAATATTAAGAAGTATTTGATTTTACCTAATCATAATTATTACAAGAATGACGAAAAATTTTGAGTAAAAAAACTTCCGCCGACATGGTAACCAGATCGTAAGACAGGGAAAAGCTAGTACCATACACAAATTTTGTAATTGGGGAAAAAGAATTCAAATTCAATATTTTAAGGGGAAAAAACCTTTTAAAAGTTTCAGTTTGGAAAAGTCCTAAAAAATAGTTTGAAGACTTAAAAAAATTTAAAAAAGTTGTGCAACGTTCCCTGCCAAGGAATTTAGATATGGTCTGTGGAAAAGCTTTGAAAGAAAGAAAACCCTTGAAATTAATAAAAATGTTAACAGAAACCACTTGGAAAATTATAAAAACATACGGTACACAGTAGAAAATTGTCTTAAAAATTGGAAAAAGTCGTCAAAGTCGCCTCTAAGTATTTGAAACTGTGGTTGAAAATTTTAAAAAATTTAAAATATTCATGAAAAGTCTCCAAAAATTTAAAAACATTACACAAAAGAGAAAAGCCTTACAAAATTAATTTTCGGAAACTTTGATAAAAGTCCAAAGGAAAGAGGAAATGTATTACAGAACGTCTTAAACCGAGTTAGGGTTTTTAAATAATTAAAATCTTTAGCAAAAAGCCTTGAACATTAAAATCTTTTTTATAATTGGGAAAATCCAAAAATCAAAAATTTAGGAAAACATTTAATTAGTAATGACAAATATTTGGAATATTCACAAAACATTAATAATTTTGTACAAAAGTTGGAAAGAAGTAGTTGTGCTAAATTAAATTATACACACTGGGGAAAAGCCGTACAAAATGGTTAAATTTCTATTAATACACTGGAGAAAAGCTTTTTAAATTTTTTTTCTTAGCCTAAAAAATGATATAATAAACAAAACTATTTTGCATAATTAATTTATTATAGTAGCCTTGACAAAAATAAAAACAAACTAAAACAAAAGAATTTTGCGTAAAAACAAAAACTTTATTACAAACACTTGAAGTTCCAAGACCCAGGGGTTAATCTAAAATTATGCAGCAGACGCGATAGGTGCTGCCGCCACCAACCCTTGCGGAATATCGCTGTACTAGGCGTCCCGTTCACAGCACGCTTGATTCAAATCATCACAGCACAGCCATGTGGCAAATTGTCTTTCCCGCAAAAGGAAACCGCGATTGTTGTGTGTTAACTTTTTTTCGGATTAAAAAAAATAAATTAATATAAAACGATAAGACACCTATTTATATTTTTTCTTCACCTAAACACGTCAATGTAAAAATTATTAGCACTGGGATAATAAAAAAGGCTCTTCTTGGGGCTTTTATGGTCCGTTTTACGACGAATTTTGAGTCGCTCTCCTGATTCTAAACTTTATTTACAACCAATATAATCATTATGCGCGTTTATAAACAATCAAAAATGTAAAGTATTAAAAGTTGACATCACACATTCGAACGAGAAAATTACGACTTGGTGACATTTTTTATGAAATGTTATACGAGCCGTTTCGAAAAATATATGCGCACTAAACCTACAACACTAAGTGCTTATTAAGAACTTAATAGGCCCTAAATATCATATAGATACTAAAACCTAATTTTATTTTACTATTAAAAACAAGAAGACTCTTAAAAGTAACTAAACATAAACCTGGGACGAAGAAATTCTAATTTGTTCCTTTTCGTCACTTACCTCGACGGTCTTCCATATCAAAATATTTAATCTCCCAACACTATTAATAGATTATTTATAATAATTGCGTGCAACAGTCTTTAAAAAAAGAAAACGTAGAAAACATTAATTTTTCTTCTTTCGATACGAACACGACAGTGCTCCATGCCAAATTATTTAATCTGCAGTCCTTGCATTTCTATGCAACGGACAAAGATAAAAGAATATGACCCGGGGCTCTTCCTGGCCATACGCATGCGATAAAGGTTGCCATGGTAACGGAAAATAACAAATATTACACGAGTGAGTATTTTTTTACTAGTACTACAAATTCTGTTTTCAAAATGAAACTTTTGAATAACCTTGTAATATTAAGGCAAGAAATAAATCACAGAAATGAAATGTCATGGAATAAAACATAAATCAGGACAATTATTAATAATAAACTTCCACTTTATTAAATTATTAATAGCATTTAACTGCATAGTACGTCTTATCAATATTTACTGCTTCTTTTACATCTATATCTGCTCAGAATCAGTTAACATCGTGTATTTTTAAGAAAATTTTAATCAAACATGAAAATACTGCAAAAAATAAGAATTGTGGGGTAAATCCGTTCCCCAGAAAAACCCTTTCTTAAGACAAACTCACTTAAAATTAACGTCGTCGACACAATTTTATTTTGTTATGTTCAAAAGGCAGCTGTAAACTCAGTAAAACCCCATAAAACTTCTTGGTGACGGAAATACCCCATTACAGTTATAATATCACCTAAAATAAAGATTTTGAAATATCAAAAATGCGATTTTTAATGAAATCGTGCTTCACAAACATGTTCAGCAGACAGTTACTTCTATAACACTGTGTAAAGCCTTGAACTGGGGTAGAACCACCCACCATTAAAATCTCCCAATCACGATGATAAGCATTTATTTTAAAATCTACTACCAAATTCGCAGACAAACTTAGAAAAATGTCTTCTGGAACTCTGAAAGTATTAAAATTGTTTCCATTGGACTTTTAACATGCGTGCCTGTAGGTTGATTTACCCCAAAGTCCCCTTCTATATTATACTAATTAATTTTTGTTTAGGGTTTCTAACAACCTGAAAGTTATCTTTTTCGCGCAATCTAGTATCTACTGGTAGATGTGTTATTTACTTGGAGTGGTTTATTTTACCCCATTACAATTACTATTGTGATATTACTTACAGTAGGATACATAATTACCCCAACCTTACTTATTTTACGATTTTATGTCCTTTCTGTTATTAAAATTATTCTATGCAGTTTAAATTCTAAATGTAATCTGGTGGGTGGGATTACCCCAGGTTTATGTTTTTGTGCTATATATCACCTAATAATTGAAAGAAAAGTCTTCATATTCAGTACTAGGATATAGAAAGGTATTATCCTGGAATATTAAGCAATTTTCAGTAGGCGGTTTTGCCCCTAACGCGGTCTACATTGAATTATTCTGCGCTACCTAGCATCTAAGAATGTACCTCAAACAGTATAAAAACTGTTTTGATTTCACTGTACATAATTATATTTTCTTGATAAAGAAGTATGGTTTAGTAGGCGGTATTACCCCGACCTGGCATATTTTATACTTTTGTGTTATGGGGCTTTTAAAAATGTATGTTAAATGCTTTTTATTAAGATTATTGTAGAGGATTATATTTTTAGGCTTAATTACCCAATCTTTGGTGGGTGTTATTACCCCAACTTTGTTTATTTGAAGGTTTTGTGCTAGATTTCAGGTAAAAATGTATTATAAAGTTATTAATTTTTAATATTGTTATTATACATAATTACATTTTCTACGAAGAGTGGCCACTTTGTAGTGGGCGGCATTACCCCAACCTGGTCTATTTTTACGGTTTAGTGGTATCTAACAGTTAATAACGCGTGTTAATCGGTTTTAACTTGAAAGTTTATTATTTTTTTCCTAGTAATTTTGTATTTTTAACGTTCTCATCAAGTGTTAAGTTTCTTCATTCAAAGCTTGAGAGTTTAAAAACAATAAAATGTAGAATATAATCGAGTCGTATATTAAGAAAAAGTCTTAAAAGTTTTATGTGTGCGTTAAGCGACGGTTTATTTCTCAAAAACAAAGACTGTCCCAAAAAGTTTGAATAAACACGGTGGTGCAGGAGGCATTATCGCCCAAAATGCTCGTACGCACGCGGTCACGAGGTGTTAATTCAGTTATAGCAGCCGGTCGAAATTCCGATAGTTTACTTCGGAAGTTTGACTGCCAAGTTGGTGTTTGATCTCTGCCGTACTAAACAACGTGTAAGCATGTAGTTCAAAGTTTTGTTGTCACATTCCTGTGCACCGAAAGACGCCGACGCTAATATTCCTTCCGATTTCTCTTCTCTTAACTAATTAATAATAATATTAGACAATTTTGTTACAAAAATATGCTTTTCTCAAGCTGACCCGATATACACAAATTTGTTTATTCTAAAACAAATTCTTTTCCTGAGGTTGCTCTGATGTAGGTACATAACTTTCCCTTTTTTAATTTTTCTTTATTTGCGATATTTGGAATTTTTTCTACTAAACCTAAACTTAAATTTTAAGGAAACTCCTTCATCAAAAAGGAAAGTAATATGAAGGACTTTTAAGTTTTACCAACTCAACTCAACTTTTTAAATTTTTTTTCTTGTTAATTTTGCTTTTAAATCTATTTTTGCAGATATATATTTCTGGCCAGAACAGATGAATATCCAGGCGCGAATTTCTTTAAATTTAAGAATTTAAAACAGTGTAGTCTATAGGCATGATTTTTCCCGCAAAAATTAAGTTTATTTATTGGCCTAAAAATTGTTGGGGAAATTATTTTCTAAATTTTGGAAAATAAATCATAGATAAACAAAAGAATGTCGTGATTGTTTGGAAAGAAAATTCATATTTAATAAACAACACTGATCATCTGGACTTTGGTTGGTTATTATTTTTGTTTACATCGCGGATCAATTTCAAGCAAAACAAACATTTTTTTGGGAAAATCTTTTTCAGAATTTTAATTAAAAACTGTCCAAATTTTCCTTGATTATTTAGGTAAAATTACGAAATCAATGAAGACGTTTTTGGTTAACTGAAAAATATGGACTTTAACAAAAATATTCTTGTAAACATGGAATTTTGAACTGCGATTAAATTTTAAAACTTGAACTGCAAAATCGCGACCTTTTATTAAAAAGATTTTTATTGAAGCGCGATTTTTGCCAGAAAATATGAGAAAAACACAAAATTCGAAAGATTTTTTTTCCATCGTTTTTTTTAACATTTCGTCCCCAAAAGAGGTAAAAATATAGCAACATTATTTTTATTGGAAATTTCAGGTCTTTACAAAAAGGGGTGACAATATGGTCAATATGGGAAAAACAGGCTCTATTTTTCTTCCGGTAAGAGTCTTAAGATTTGGGCCTTCAAAAGGCTTAAAAATATTTTTATTCTAGCTTAACGTATTAGCTTCCCCCTTATCATTGTGGGAGGCATAGGAAAAAACCGGCAGACTTTTGAATTATTTTGCTTCTTCTAGTAGGGGTAAAAAAATTACTAAAGGTAAAAACTGACCTGCTGCCAAAATTGCGCTAGTAGATAAATCCGTTCCTTTTTAAAGAGCCAATCCATAGACTGCATAGCCTGAAGGTCCATATCCGCAGGGGGCGGTATGGAAGCCGTGGCCGTAGGCTGCATGCGGATCCGCTCTTCTACATCCGCCAGAGCCGGGGTCTTAGCTAGGAACGCCGTGGTGACGGTGGGACTAACCCCAAAATCAACCACTTGACCGCGAGAACACCATCACTGGTTAATAGGACGACGGCGCCCTTTACAAAGAGATCGCCACTTCACTTTTTAAAGAGTTCTTGTTCGTCACTCGTTAAAACGCGAATCAGGATGGACGATTGTCAATTTTTTGAGCGAGTCATGATTATTATCACTACGGAATCACTTTTTAATCACAAAAACTAAAAAAACAATTGACGATGGTGAAGAAGAGATGCGTGGTGTTGGAAGCTCCTTCTAACCCAGTAGAGAAAACTTTTTGAAATGTGAAGGCCTGCAAGGGGCCGAATTCGTGAGAGATTCGATATAAAATTGACGTATAATTGGTTTATAATGACGAGTGTTTTTCTGTGGGTATGACACAAAACTCGGATTCCGGCGTTGGAGGATTATGTATCAGACACCAACTTGACGTGTCTAAAGTGCTCTTTTTTGTGTCTTAGAAATTCGATTCAAACGATTGCGTGTTTGAAATACATCGAACTTTAGCACGCAAACACAATTTTTGATCGAAAATGTCTTTCACACAGAAGTAATTTCGGGTCGGTCGAACGTATAATTATCTTCCGATATACAAGAAGAAATTACGTGTCACTTTTGTTTATTTTCCTTTTTCGACGCGCGGCGCTCACCATTTCAAAAAATCGGAAGCACTTTATTTTTATTTGGAAGTCACCGAAGAATAATAAAAAAAATTAACAATAAACAATGCACAATCACAATCTCGATGACGTAATTTATCGAAGTTTGATTCTTTAACAGCGGATCAAGTATCCGTGGGATTTGCAGTTGCGATTGTTTCTCAGTAGTGTCGGAACTGATAACGAAGTGCTGACAACAATCGGATAACCTGCGTTCACATGTCTTCGTCGGGATGATCACCCCAACACTGACTCATAGAACAGCATGCATGGTGCATCACAGTAGGCGCCTATTCCGTCCCGCTCGCGCCGACTTCTGTTTCATCTGATGCTCCGCCTCCTCTGTTGATCGTAGGCGCCAACTGCCGGTGGCTTAAGGAAATTCACGACTCTTCCCCTTTCGCTCTCGCACTCGCATATCCCTATCTTCCTCTCGTTTCGCTGTACGACCACATAGGCGACCAATACTGAAGCAAAAGGCTAAGATATATTCTTTTTGGTTAAAAATCGAAGTATGTTCTATGTGCGCAAATCGTACCCCTACCCCTTTAACTGGTTTTTCTTGTGACTGATGTTAAGGGATGATGTCATTGCGCATGTGCCGCTCCTCAAATTCTGATACTTCTTGAGTGATTTTGAACACATTACACCCCGGTGCTTCTTGGGGTGAGCACCTCGAGCCTCGCGGGAAATCCCCACAGGACATCATTTACCTTACTTTTCATTTTTTTTCTTCCTGCAAACTCTTATACCTATAACATTAAACAAAATTTCGTCCGATTTTCCTTTAGAACACTAACTTTTATTTTTGATTTTTTTTACCTTTAAATGAAATTTAAAAACTTTTGTAAGTTTGAAATTACTACCAAAATTTTATTTAATTCCCATATAATCGCAAGCTTGATTAATTATAAATTACAAAGGAATTGCTTTTAAATTTTAAAGCTTTTCTAATAGGTACTTCGTGTTTTTACTTGAACTTTTAAAGCTTCTTTTCGGATTAAATCCATATAGGACTTTACTACATTCCACCTCATGAAGATTAAATTATTAATTTAATTAATTTTATAATCGAACTTAATAACAATCAGGTTTGTCCTAATTTTTCTTCATAATTATTATATTTTCTGTCTTGCAAATTACAGGTAGGTATCTATTGGATGAGAAAATTAAAATATTTTCTTATGGTTATGTATTTTCCGTCAACTTTGATTGGCTTAAGTAGGCGGGGGTAATTATCAACAAAATAGGTAGGTAATTAGAATCGTAATCCTAATTAGAAAAAGAAAAACCTTCAAGAAGCTCAGGTGCTTTAAATTATAAGCCGTAAATAATAAACATTAGGTATTTTAAATTAAGTTCGTTTGAAATTGTGACTTTACTTATCACAGGCGGAGATAATTAGGAAACTACTAATCCTAATTACAAAAAAAGTTAATTTGAAAATTGATGGAAGTTAAATTTGAAATCTTAAATTAAATATCGGAATTAAATTATTTTTGATTTAGGTAATTGTAATTAATTTCGGGTAATTATTGATAATTTGGAGGATAATTGTAATTGGAACAAGATCCACATAAATAGGTACTAGGTACTAATTTTGCTTAAAAGTTGACAATTTTAGAATTGATCTCTTTTAATATCAGTTTGATCATTTTGATCAAATTTTACAGTAGGGTTCAGGACAATTATACGGGGTGTTTCTTAAATGGCGGAGACAGAGCACAGTAGTACGACATTCCCCTCCAGATCGTGATTGGAAAAATAAAGCCCTTTCTTCGCTAGTTTCAGAATTATTGAAAATTAAAGTAAGACTTTAATTTTTTGTCGTAGGTAAAATAATTCGAGTTACTACTTATCTATAAATTATTTTTAATTTTCTCAGCAATTTTGATTGGATTTGAGTGTAGGTATAGGTTGGGTAATAGGTACGGAGAAATTAGGATGCAAATTCTACTTTAAAAATACTTGACTTCTTGTATTTTCTAAGCAAGTTTTTTTTCCTTTACTTATGCGGTCTCCAAAACTTGAAATTCTTTGCAAATTGGATTAGTTTTTCCAGCTAGATTCGGTAATTAGGAAGCAAATAATAATTAAAAATGATTTCAAATGTTATACTCTTGAATTTGAGGTCGTTTACAAAATAACAAAATTTCGAGATTTAATTCTTTTGGAATATTATTCTATGGATTACCTACTATAGGTTGTTTAATTAGGAAGCTAATCCTAATTACAAGAGGATTCATAATGATTTTAGTTGTTTCACTTAAATGTTAACCCGTAATCATACTTTTGTGATTAAATTCGTTTGGAATTTTTTTACACTTGAATAGAAGCTCTAATAATAAATTACAAAGTTTATAATAATTTTAAAACGCATACACGAATATTTACTAAAACAATCATGTTAGGAATGTAACATACGATTATTTTTGTAATTAACCACATGAATATCAAAAATGTTAATATAACGAAACTGATTAATACCATGGTTAGGGAATTCCGAGGAAAAAATCTTCGTCCAACTAATTTCTAATTTAAAGATTTTAAATAAAAGTTTATTTCCTGTTAGTAACAATAGTAAGCAAATTTTGTGTAATTTTTGTAATAGTCATTGCGCAAAAAATAAACACCTTCTTCTGTATAGGATGTTTAGTAAGAGTAGAGGAATTAAAAATAGATAAACAGAAGTCGTCGAAATAACAATAATTTCAATTGTTTTATTTAGATAATAAAAAGTAATAATTATCTCAACCATCGAATATGAGCATAAACAATCACAGCTATTTAAAACATTTGAAATAACAACTTATGCAACGCCAACTTCAGTCGGATGTTAGATTCGAATCGCAAGACGTAAAATTATGTAAACAATAACTCGATTTCGACACTTACAGAAGAACACACTTACCTTTCATAATAATTAATCTTATTATTACATTCGATTATTATTAACTTTACCAAACTTTCAATAACAATAAGAGAAAATATTTACAGTAAAAATTTCAGAGAAATACTAACTGCAAAATCAAGGTCAAACTTTACGAAACACCCTGTATAAAATAAATAATTTGCAAAACTGTATAAAAACGTTTGAATCATTTGTAGATACTAAATCAATCCTAAAATTTTCGTAACACCCTGTATATAGCTAATTATGTTCCTCTCGGACGTCTAGGTTAGGATTTTGCAATTATTACCTGTTTGATTTTTTTTTCTTTTAAATTTAATAATAAAAACCATTTTTTTCCCTTTTAAAAATAAAAGAACGTTGACCTGGCAATTTATTTTTCACAGTCCCAGTAAAAAAGAAATTGAAAAAATAATATTGTTTGATTTTATACACACTTGAACATCAATCTTGATTTAATTTCTTGTATTTTTTTTTGTTTTATTTTTCTTTTTTCGTTTATTTCATTTTTTGAGGTAATAAACTAGCAATTTGTTGAAAATAATTCAATTGTTTTATTCAATTATGAAATAATGACGAGATGTTACGAGAATTTTTCTAAAAGGTACCTCTACATGCCATGGCGTTCTAACACACATTAATGATTCGTTTTTGGGTATTGAAAAAACTGATTTATTTGAAAAGAATTATTTGTTGCTATTTTTATAGTCATTGATTGCAAATAAATAGGCATCCGCCTAAGGCGCAAATAATTAAGAGGAACTTTCAAAAAATCAAGAAAATAAAGATTCCTTTTCTGTACCTTCAACATAAGAATTTTTTAGAGCCCGAATCGCGATATCCAAACTAAAGGATCAGTTTGTTTGGAGGTCTTTTAGCCTTTTAGGACATCAAACTACAAAACTGTCAAGGGTGCAACCAAATTAGCCACACCCCTTTAATCTCAGAAAAATATTAATCAATTATTTTTTTTTTCTGTTCAATGTAGTAGTGAGTTTTTAGTTTGGGCATTAACTCAGGAATTTACCAAAGTCACTATACTCCTGTAGGGTTAAAAGCCAAGCACTCGCCTGAGGCGCAAATAAATTAAAGCTGCTCCCCTGAAATTGGTGAAAATAAAATAAAAATAAAAAATTGAATTTCATTTTCCAAGTTTGTCAAGAATTTCTTGATGTCCAGGTCCCGGCCGATAAGGCATTAACTCAAGCAATTCTTAAAGGCACTTTTTACGGAGATTGTCACATGCATTTTCGTGCGTCCAATCCGATCAAGAATTAGTTCAGGCAACTGCCAGAAACCTCTAGAAAAATACATTTTTTTGTAAATTTAGAGTTTTTCAAAATTGTTTTAGAATTCTTAATATCGACTCCATTGATCTTCAAGGTGATTGCCTAGGGCGCAAAGTTTTTGAGGGCGAGATACCAGAGGAGAAAAGTAAAGCTTTTAATCCTTTTGTTACCTTCAGCTTTCCTGTTGCTTTTAAAACCACTCAGCAAATGTAAATATGGGAACTCTCGTCTATCCAACAAAGCAAAAAATCGAGTCCCCAACCAAAATCGATTAACCAAATCTATAATGACCCTTAAAATGTGTACTTAAGACCACATATAGTCCTAACTCTTTAAATATTCAATAAAAAATTGTGTCACTTCAGACGGAAATAAAAATCCCTATCCATATTCTTCACAAGCACGTCGTTTCATCAAAATTATGTAAATATAATCCACTTTGTGAAAAATGTGAGCTACGCTTCCGTAACTTGTAGGGAATTACTTAACGTAGCCTTTAATTTGTACTAGAGACAGGATATGCACCCCTTTTTTAAGTGAACCCTTTTATTTTGAACCTTATTCTAACTATAAACAGGACTGTTTACGGTTCGATACCTTAACATACCTGCTGCATTATTATGCACTAAAAGGTTCCATTAGCTATAGTTTCGCTGGGAACAAGAATATGTTACACTTTTCAGCATTGCGTATTTTTTTTCAATGACGTGATACATCAATCAGTTTTTTAAAAAGCGCACCTGGAGTAGACAAATTATATTATCGCACGTTTTTAGTTATAATTCTTTAGAAGAAAAATGTGGACGACTGTGGAACTACACGAGGTGATCAATATAAATTATTTCTGTATTTTAAACATTTGCGGTGTGACCTTTTGGTAATTATTTTTGAATTACACGTGTAACGGATAAAATTAGGATTAGTTTCTTTAAAGGGGTTAGAAGATTTCTTGGTCGTTAGAGAATTAATTCGGAAATAAAGGACAGGCCGCTTGAATGTTTGGCACAGAAACCATAGGACGAATCTAGAGAAATTCTCGGGGGGGGGGGGGTAAATGATCCAGGAGGTACGGAGAACATCCAGGGGATGATGTTAAACGCGAAAAAAAATTGTGGAATAATGGTCTCGGGGGGGGGGACCCCCCCCCAGCAGATCCGCGATTGACAGAAATATGACTTTTTTTTAAATAAATCCATAATAATAAATAGACATTAGAAAAATGTTTTCCCGGAATTTCTTCTAGGAAATTTTATTTTCTACAATTTTGGTCTTATATTATTTTTTTGCACGACCGTGTTGTTTTGTGTAGGTACCTATAGTTAGCAGCTTTGTTGAAACATACTTATTGCAAGTTGAGTTTACAAACCTCAAACAGGTTGCCATGAAAATTTCACATTCGATGCTGTTCTAACAAATTTCTGACTGGTTGCCATGGAAAATCAAACATGTCGATACTGTTGTAGCTTATATACTAACTCGTGCGGTAAGTAGAACAATGCAAAGTGACAGCTGTCAAATTAAATTAAAAATGTCAAAATTTCGTAACTAAATTGGAAAAAAATGGTTGCATAATATATTATTCTGTAAATTCGCTCGTGCGAAAAATGTTATACGACAGGTGGTTGTAAATACTTAAACAACAGATCTCGAAAATTGGAAAATATCGACCCTTCGGGTCTCAATTTTCCAACTTTTTCTCGGTGTGTTATAATGCACTTTCCAATCTTGTACCGCCTCACACCGAGTATGGTTTTCTTATTCTAGCCCTATCCCCACTACAAAATCTGCAAGACTTTTATTTCTATAAAAACACTGGAAAAAATCCAGCTTGTTCTTAATACAAGAAATTCAATTGAATTGCTGTTGCTACCGCCATAAGTGTAAGGGGTGTGAGGGGAAATCTCCAACGACCTACCTGTACGGTTGTACGAAAGCAAAACCTGGTGCGATCCGATTTCCCTATCATTATAAAGAGCAATTGAAAGAATCCTTTGAAATGGGGTCAAATTCCGACCAAAATCTTCTTTTTTATAGCCTCAAGGACATAAGAACCCATTCACAGCACCTTTAATATATCATCTGATCTATTGAACTGTAAGCTCCTTATTTAAATATAGGCCGCATATTTAAAGTGTGGGACCGTGATTTGCATGCGCGCATCTGGTTTTTCACCATAATTTGTTTATTTAAGTATTCAAATGTATGTACGGATACTCTGTTTGCTGACTGAAGAAAGGGTTGAAATATAAGATCTATTGATGCTTGATTTATTAATAGCCCGGGCTGTATGGTAAATCCGTGTGAGATTTTTTTTCGTCGCCAAGGGCTATAAATTTAATATTGAAGGGTTTTTGCAGATTATTGCGATTTTATTTACTTAGTTTTTATGAATATCTTAAGGGGTTGTGAAATTTACGAATTAACCGTCACAGGGTGAAATTTAAATCCAAAAAAAAATTTTTTTTCTTCATCCTGTATAAATAAATTTTGGTGTAACTAGGGTTATGTCCGGTAAATATGGCATATTGTTCGTATTTCATGTGCATATTTACACGCTGCTTGTAACACAAAGCTTATATTTTATGAATAGTTGGTCCTTCGTTGATTATATCATACCTCAGAGTAATATTTACCAGTCAGGGGTCTTACTACAAATTCAGAACTATTTCTACTCAACAAAGGAATGTTTGCTTTTCAAATAAACCTTCTTGGACCCTTAATTACATTCCTAATCCTATTGCATAGAATTTTTAGCAAACCATTTTGTAAAATAACATTTTTTTATACATATAAGACATTTTTCAAGTAATAACGAATTTATTATCGCATTGCAGTTACTTAAAAGTTGAAAATAATAAAGTAATTCTCAGGAAATGTAAAAGATGTTATACATGGTGGCCCAAAAATAATTCTTTTTCTGCTGATTACCACGTAATTGAAGTCGTAAACGTAGTATTTTTAAGATTAGGATACGCCTAGTACTTAAGACTATAAAATAGATTGTAACTCCGGCACTAGTCTTAGGCGCCGAAATTTTTGAGAAGCCAGAAAAAAATAAATATTTAATTCATACCCGTTGGCTAAAATATTTTTTTCCACGACATGTCCCGAGAGCCCAACTTTCCTCTCGCAAAATAGTGAGGAAAATTAGTTTTCCCTTTCAACAATTTCAAACTTGGTTCGTTTGTCACCCTGTAAAAATATTAAAAAAAATAATATTTGTTATAATAGGTAGTTGTTGTAAATGTCTTTTTAGCTAACTTTTTCATTTACCCCGAGTGATACAGTTACTGTGATTGTTTAGACAAGACGAGGTGCAAAACTGGCAGTTGCCAGAGTTTTAATAATTTTTTGGGCGCTGAAAGAAATAAAACCTTAATCCAACGCCCTTATTTAAACTAGAATTTTTGACCACCCTGTAGTTTAATGGGGCTATAATTCGACCTTTAATTCAGATAATTGTCCAGGGCGCTTAAGTTTCTGGGACGTCAAAGGAATAACGACGTTAGAAAAATAAAAATAAAATGAAACGTTTAATTGTGGCTAGTTTCCTCCACCCTGTAGACTTAATACTTCGGAAATCAGACAGGCCTTGTAAGTCTATAATTTGCCTATTAATCCAGACTATTGCCTAGGACGCTCTATTTTTTTAGGCCGCAAGAAAAATAAATTTATGCGAGTTTATATTTTCAAGGTAATTTTTCTGTGCTGCCAAGGGCAAGGGTGCCACAAATGTTGGGACGCAAAGAATGTCTTGATTTAATATTTATTATTTATAAGATGTAATTTTATCGTTTTCAAGTTTTCTTTATACTTTTAGTGGTGTGATTTGGTCTTCCAACATTGAACTAGATTGGTTTAATTGAGTCAAACTTTGTAAAAACTAGTTTCTATAAAATTTGCGATATAAAACAGAGATTCTATTCATTCTCATTCATGTAATTCAACCTTGATCAATCATCGATAACAAAGCAAATGTTGTATAGACAAGACCACAAAAGAATAAATTCGTTATCGATACTTTCGAATGAATGTTACTTTGATAAGGAGTCAGTTTCGAGCTATCTTTACCACGAAGTGCATCGTTCGATTTTTTAAAGAGCATTTTGTGTTGAATTTTAATGTATGTTTATTTAATTAGTGTAAAACAATTGAACCATTCATTTAAAGTGCCAATTATATAAAATAAATTGTGTTAAGTGTGCCTTGGATTTGGATATCTACTCCTGCAGCAACAAGCTTTTGGAAGTAAGTTTATTTCCATTTAAAAAATAAAAAAAACTGAAACTGTCCCAAAAGTAATAAATTTTGTTCCATACATTTACGTAATTTTTGGGCCACCCTGTATACATATTCTTTTTGTTACCTCTACATTTTAAGGGTTGAGTATTAAATATTTGTTTAGGCACTGTTTGATTATTGCTTAGATCCTAAATTTGTCTGGGGGCGGAAATTTTTGGATGCGCCAAAAAAAACAGAAAAATAAGATTTTCGTTCAAGGATTTGGTTTTGGGTTTTTGGTTCTTTTTGTATAGGTATTTTTATATTTTAGCACAATAATTAGCGAGGATAAAGTTCAGGGAATTACCCAAGGCGCGGAAAAATTTTTAAATATTTTTAAAACTGATAACTTTTTTCTTTTTAGGTGTTGGATTTGGATAACAAGCTTGTGGGACATTATTTAATGGTAAGTTTTTCCAATCTACTATTTTTTTCCAAAATAAACTAAACGCGTTCCTAATAATTTGATACGGCATAGAAATTTCCTTGCTAAAATAAAATTAGTGTTTAGTCGGACCTATTGTATTGTTTTTTATACAGGGGGGTTTGTTGTGCACACGAACAGGAAATAAAGCTAGGAAAAAAAGGAAAAAAGCCACCGTTAAGTGGCCTTAAATTTCGGATAAAATAGAAATAGTTAAGTTGTTGAATTTCTTTTTAAACACAGACCTTTAGCTGGGTTATTTACAATCTGATGATGTAATGCATCACAATTATTATTGATCGAAGACATGCAAAAAAGTGATTAAGTGATTTCCTTTAGTTTCTTCCCCTGCATGCGGCGTTATATTCTGGTATTGATTTAACGACAAAATCGGTTCACGCTACACGAACTAACAATTGTTGCAGTTGACCTTGTTCGGGCTTTTAATGTACATAAAGTGCAATAATTGCGCTTAAAAACAGATAGTGATGTAGCGCTTTTAACAGCTAAACACCTATTGTTAATGTTAACCGCAAAATTGATGCACTAAACGTGGGATGATGAACTGATTGTTGTAGTTGCGGTTAATTTTCAATTATAATGATGGTTATCGCACCCCTAGCTTTCTCGTTCTCTTCCTCAAATATCTGGATTGTGTTTGCCTAGTTTCGGGGTCCAAATCTTATCAAATTTTATAATTACCTCTTACTATCTCTCTTTCACAACAAACTTAAAACTTTCAATTAATTTTAAATGAATTATCATTATTTCCACACTATAGGTAAGACAGATAAGAAGGGGTGGAAAGGGAAAAACGGTAATACGAACAGGAGAAAGAAAAAAAAACAAGGCTAATGTTAGACGCGAAAGTGGTGAAAGTTAAAAGGGTGGGTGAAGTCAAAGAGAAAAGGAAAAGAGATGGATAAAAGGACAACGAAGAAATAGAGATGTAAAGGGGGGAGGGGTAAGAGAGAATGGTAAAGCAAAATAATGTAGAGAAGAAATTGAGAGATAACAAGAATGGTGGTAACCGAGAATAGTAAGTGGGAAAACGTGGGAACTACAAAGGGGGGTGAGATGTCGAATATGATTATTTAAAAATATACAGGGTGTTTTATATACGAAATAGTATAGTTACAACGCATTTTTCTCAGATAATACTTGCCCTTTCGCAGGAGTTTTTCTCAAAAGAAGTTGAATAACTTGGCAACGCCGCAACTAAATTTCAAAAGTCAACTAGTCATAGCAAGCCGATTCAAAGTAGAATATGATTATCCCAAAATATACAGAGTGTTCTATTACAAAATTTAGTTCTGACCCATGTCTATTTTTTAAATAGTTTTCCTAGAGGTTTAAAAAAAAAAAAAAAGTTTAATACCTTTGCAATATACAGGGTATTCTATTAACAAGAATTAATTACGAGTGTTACTACCGACCCATTATTGTCATAAAATTGTTTTCCTTGCACTAGAACTTCTTTTTTAATAAAAGTGGATTACTTGGCAACTTCGCAACGAATTGTTAAAACAAGGAAAACGAAAGTCATAAAAAGGCAAAAGAGTGATATGTAGAGAGAGATGGCAGGAGAGGATAAAGACAGGGGAATATAGAGAGAAATAGGCGACAAGAACATAGGAAGTTGCGGGATGCGAAAACTTGAAAAATTAGAGTGAGGCAGAGAGAAAGTGAGAGAGATAAAGGGAAAGAGAGCGCTTGTTTTTAATTTTTCTTTAAATTTTCTTTTCGTTCTGCTAGAAATTATTTTTTTTGAAAAAAAACAATAACAAAGAATATCTAACGTTGACGTCACCTGTTTGCTCTGACGTCACTTGTTAGCCTTGTTAGCCTTATTGTTTAGGGTAGGAAAATAATTAATATAATATTCTTTTTCGTTTTGTTTTAAAGTTGAAAACTATAACCAACATAAATAATCAGAAAACTGCATATAACTGGAAAATATTTCAATAAATTTTCGTAGCAATTACAAGAAATGGGCATAGAGCAAAGAAACGTAATAGATATCCAATTATAAGAACGGAATCGACCATATGCCTTTGCTAATTGTTATTACTTCGGTCCAATATCTGTTATTGCTCGCCGAACACGATTCACACAGGGGTAGTTCCACCCTTGCGTTAGAAACATTTATAAAAATTAATTTCAAAATCAATCACATTCCTAATTTCCAATCATTTTGGTTCATAATTCTTTAATTACCTGGAAAATTAAAATTTTTCAAGGAAATTTCAAGGGAAAATTATTTTTCTCCAAGGGTTGAATGATAATTTTCTCGTTTAAACCGAACTTTGTCTTCGAAATTCAGAAATTGGCAATGTGCTTTAAAACAATTAAAACTAACTCGGAAGGGTTGAATCGAAAAAAGTGGATGATTTGTAGAAATAGGGGTAGCTTCCCTCGATCCTATAAGGCTTTAGTTAATTTTATACCCTCTGATATTTGAACCTTAGTACCACCGATGCAGAAATTAATTTCGATCCGCGTTTCGATTCTTATTTTTAAGGGATGAATGTTTTAAATAAAAATCGGAATAGGGCATTTCCGTTGTACCTTTAATTCCGGAGAGTGACAATAAATATTGTAGTTCTTCCAAGGCACGCTGAGATACCGAATTCATTTTGTCTTCTTCTACGAGCAATTTATAAAAACAAGGGAGTTATGCTTTGGGATGCGTAGTAAACAAGGATGGAAGTGTGCCGGGCGCACTATTTTATCAACCATCATGCAAGATATTTTTCATAAATCTCTTAGGTTGAGGTGTTATATTCGGGGCCTGAAATATTGCGTATCGGTGGAAAAATTAAATTCTAAGAAGAAAATTTATGTGTGTACCTTAAGTTTTAGCTGTATTGTATTTGCGTTGCCAAGTTTTTAGCAGGGGTTCAAGGGAAAATTTTAAGATAAACATACAGGTCTCAAGCTTTTTTATTAAAACTTGGTTTTTAATAAAAATTTCGGCTGAGATAGTAACAGTAAAAATAAAATTCGATTTAAGTTTATCTTAGAAATTTACAGAGTGATTTATTTAAAATAATCGAAGTACGGTCCTGGTGATTTTTACAAGTCTGCAAAAAACATTGTTTTGGAAAAAAAAATTAATAACTCTGTAAGGCGATAACGGATTTTAAGAATAAAACTATCTAGAAAACGTATTTGATATAGAATTTGATTATTTAAAAATATACAGGGTGTTCTATTTAAAAAAATTTGGTTACGATCTGGTTTTGTTAGAAAATAGTTTTTTTTGTATTGGAGATTTTTCCATTGCAAAACTTGGCAACGCCGCAATGAAATTTCAAAAGATATCTAGATATAGAAAAGCCCATAAATTTTTAATAGGATTATGTAAAAATAGACAGGGTGTTCTATTTAAAATAATTTAGTTACGATCCAGTTTTGTAAAAAAGATAATTTCCTACTTTCCTTGTATTGGAGATTTTCGCAAATCAGTTCCATAACTTGGCAACGCCGCAATGAAATTTCAAAAGCGATCTAGACATAGAAAGGCCTCTAAATTTAGAATAGGATTATGTAAAAATATACAGGGTGTTCTATTTAAAATAATTTAGTTACGATCCAGTTTTGTAAAAAAAATTCTTTCCCTTGTAGTGGAGATTTTTCAAAAACATTTGCATTACTTGTCAACACCGCAATGAAATTTCTAAAGCGATCTAGACATAGAAAGATCTCTCAATTTAGAATGGGATTATGTAAAAATATAAAGGGTGTTCTATTTAAAATAATTTAGTTACGATTCAGTTTTGTCAAAAAATACTTTCCCTTGTATTGGAGATTTTCCCAAAACAGTTGCATCATTTGGCAACGCCGCAATGAAATTCCAAAAGTGATCTAGACATAGAAAGCCCTCTAAATTTATAATAGGATTATGTAAAAATATACAGGGTGTTATATTAAAAAAAATTAATTAAGACACATTTTGGTCAGAAAATAGTTTCCCCTTTACTATACCGTGTGTTTGGCAACGTCCCAACGAAACTTCAAAAACGAACTACCCCTTGAAGCACATTAAATGTAGAATAGAATTATGAAAAATATACAGGGTGTTGTAATTAAAAAATAATAAATCTGAATAATAAATTTAAATAAATAAATGTTAAATAAAATTTAAAACGCGAACTACTTACATTCAGACTGCAAAAATATACTGAGTGTTTAGATAGTTTTAAAAGCATATTTCAGATTATTTTTTAAATTTGGTTTCGTAATCGTAAAACTTTTATAAAAAAAAAAACTGAAGGAAAATGTTGCTACTTGTGATAAAAGAGACAAGAAATGTTTACTCTCGTATTTACGTGTAAACAAAATGACGAAATCGCGCGCGTATATCTTTGACAGTTCGCAGTAGGTACTGTAAATAAGTACGCACAAAACTAACTTTCGGCAATAACACGCTAAATAAAATAGCCAGGAATTAATTCAATTTCGCGCAATAGTATTTGTGGTGCTTCAGGCGATGCTCTATATGTACGTATACGTATTAAGCTAAAATACTAAAATTGTTATTCTGTTGTTAATTGTTCTCCAAGTTCCTAATGGGTGCATGCGTTGACTTCACTAATAAATGTCTTAACCTAACGTTCACTACACTATGTCGCCCTTATCATTTCCGTTTCGCGGCTATTGCTTTCACCCATTCCCTCACAATACAAAACATTCATTTACATATTTGCATCAAGAAAAGAATCCCTAGTAGGTTATGACTTATCGCAAGTTAATTAGGTCCTGCTTAATTTTTGTAGTATTAATTAAAATAGAAAGTTTTGTTTATACCCATCTCAATTTTCTTGGGGTTAAGATCTGGCGACCGTGCTGGCGCAGGTGGAACGAAAGTAACAGATTATTTCTAAGAAAAATGTAATTAAGATTAATTAAAATCTGAAATTTAGCAATAAAACTGTAAGCGTTAAGGACAGTAACAATTTCCTCTTGGGTTGTTTGTGGCGTCGCTCAAAATTCCATTCCCCGAAACAGGACAATAGACAGAAGCGGCGACTTTTGAAATTTACGGTCTTAATGCAATTCTCAATTAGTGGCGTAATAGCTCGGGTGTACACTGTAGTAAATGAACTATTGCAGGCTGGAATTCAGTTTTGTGACCGAAGTCACTGTCACTGTGCGATTTATTGGGACCACTTGCTGAATTACAACTGGCAGAGAGAACATGAGTTATTTAACCCCCCTGACGATAATACGCCTCCTCAGATTTTCACTTTGACTATTTCCAATATAATAATTTTTTTTTCTAGTACAATCCATAAAAAATATTTTTCCCTCAAAATTTCATTTCGATTAAAAGTGCCGAATGTCTTAGAGCTCACAACTACATAATTCCATTAAAAAAATTCTCTTAAAAAGAAATAAAAATGTGGTGTACCAAGGTTTTGTAACACCCGGTATACTTGAGAGTTCGTTATGTCAGATTTAGGGGTTCGAATACCCAATCTGAATTATTAAGTGGAGAGGTTTCAGAATATTTCTTAACTTTTTCTTTAAAGGCAATTTTCCACTTTTTGACGTTTGTTTTGGCCAAGGGCTTGAGGGTTCGTAATGTCATGGGCTTGATTATCCAATATGAAGCCCACATAGGTTCTGAAAATTTATTTAAATTAAAGTCAACAGTTTTTGGCGGTTTCGGTTGTATAGTGGCTCAGAGAAAGGACTTGCGGGTTCGTAATGTTTTTTTTGAGGTTCGAATCCTCACCGACTTTGCATAGGTAAATCCAAATTTGAATAAGCAATTAATAATTTTTTTTTATCGACGACAGACCTAAATTAGAAATAATATTTTCGCTATCTTCTTCCTCCTTCTACACATGATTGGAAAAAACAAGTTCTTAATTATCCTGTCAATATATTAATGTAGCCTTAAAAATTGTTAATAGTTCCCATGTGAATGAATCAGCGATGAAGCGTCGCGTCGCGTTCCAAAATATATTTATAGTTTTTTATTCCCAAAGTATTTATAGATATGCGAGTCGTTAGTAAAAGTTCGTAACGTCTGATAGAACACCTGTTTCGATAGCTATTGATGGATACTGACATTTCCGGTATTATAGTGTATTCGGTTTTTCGGTTGAAGACAGTTTAATTTCTTCGAGTGTGTTGCTGCAACTGTTCCGTTCACGTGGAGTTATTGATGATAGGGTTGTGTTTAGCGTAGGATCGCTCAGGAAGATCTAATAACAGTTTTTAATTCTTTTTTCTGTGTAATTATTAAAAAAAAGCTGAGCTAAACTATAAATAAATAGGAAGATCGTGAGAACCTCGTTAGTCCAGCCTTAACCAAACAACTAAGCTAACATTAAAATTAAAGAATTGAATCAACACGATCGCGTCGGTGACAAGCCCTAGTACCAACATTTTTTTAAAGTTGTAGTCTCTTCAATTTTATATAGGCTGGAGACTGTCCTGGCCAATTATACTTTTCCAAATTATAATTATGTGAGAATCGCGGAAGTTTTCAAATATAGGAAAAGATTTCCTACTCAACACTCGGACGTTGACTTTTTACTTTCCCATACCACCAATGGTGGCGCTTTTCCAAAGATTTTGAAATTTTTCAAAAATTATTACAAAAAAACCGATCTCACGATTTTGTTTTAATTTTGTATACTTATGCAGCTTGGTATTAGCTACATTTTTGTTTTTTGATTAATGCTAGAATTTCACTGTGGCGCCCTCTATGAGGTTTTGAAATTGATGCTCCTATAGCGCCTTTATTAATCAAAATATGAAAAAAGTTTAAATATAAAAGTTGTTCAGTATATAATTCTGCAGTTTCCTAAATGTATATCACGTATACAGGGCGTTTGCTTTCCACAGTACAATAAGCAACTTTGTTATTTTAAATGAAACACCCTGTATATTATTATATACTTGTATGTAAAATTTAATTCTCTATCACATAGTATAGGGTGTTCATATAGCTAAAATGTACGGTTGATTAGGATTTCGTAAATTTTAACCGCGTTGTGTAAAAATTTTGAAGTTTATGAACAGAAACGGATCGCTTCTGTCGGTAGCGATTGTCCGGCTTCGCCCGCTGTACTTTCAAGCCGGTTACTACAGATAGATGCGTGTCTTTCTTCTGTACATATCGAACCCGTATAGTCTCATTTCTCTCGCTACGCATTCAAATGATTTCCAGGATCTGCCTCGCGAACTAGACTGTTGAATACGAAAAACGAAATGTTTATTTTTAGTATGGAAAAGTCCAGGGGAGGTTTGCACCTCCACTTTTTTTTGTTGTTGTTAGATAGGACGGTTTTATAATAAAAATTAGAAGGAGCGGAGGCTTCTTTCTATTATAAATCTAGGAAATTTATTCGTTGATAAGCCCCTGAGTAGGATTGTAGGTACTTCGCAAAATATTTGTTGCTAAATCCTGTAATTGTCGTTGCCGGTGTTTTTTCTTGGCAGGTAGGATCCGACGACCCTGCAAAATGGGAATAGGGCTGGGCGTTTTAATTGTGAATAGTCAAAAGATAACAAGATCAATAAATAAAGTGTACGGTGTCCAATTTATCCAATACAACGTTTATTAAAAACATTTTCTTGAAAAGTCAGTTAGAATAGTTTCCCATTAGTTTGGTCACATTCTACATTCAAATATTTTATTGAGGATATTTGTCAATGCAAAAAGGCAGTTAGACAAGTTCAAAAGAAAAATACTGTCGCGCCCTAATCCTTGTATGCATATTAAAATAATTAAAAATTCACCCTAGTCTTTCTTACCTATCGATATATTTTAATTACTGCTATACATTTAACGTCGCAGCCCTCTAAGATACCAGCTGGTGAAGGAATACAGGATAAGAAATTCCGGGGGTAAAATATTGGCGGGAGCTTCTAACAGCTGTTCTCACCATTAACTTCAATAATCCCTTCGCGACCATCGCGTATCCTTTTTCAACCCTTCCATGTTATTGCCTCTAGAAAGAGCAAACTTTAGATCACAAAGGGGAAACTTTTTGCTATCCCACTTGAGCACCGGTTCGTGTACGAGAAATTAACTATGTATATTATTGGTTCTTATTTCTGGTGTCATAATTAACATACCGTATATTGGTATCTTATTAAAAAGGTAGATTATAACCAAGGATATTACCTAGGATCTGGTTTTATTTGCATACACGCATAACTTATTGGAAAATACAATGGTAATTTGTAACGATTTTAATAAGCCCATGCATATAAAACATCCATGGGAAAATTAAAGGGTAAAAATGAATGCGAAATTAAAATCTAGATCCTCCTGATAGGTTTTTTAAAAATAGATTCGATGCATTTCTCACAGTCTTTGAATTTATAATTAATTCACTCGTACATAGCCGAATATTATTTCTTATCCACGGCACCGATGATTTTCTTTTAAAATGTTGAGTTATTTAAAACATTGCAAGAAATGAAATAAAAAATGTAGAATGTAATTGCATAAAAATCCGGGTCAGGGTTTATCAGACAGAAAAATGACTTGGGCCTTGAATATTTAAAGTATCATCGAAAACTTCCCAATGTGTTTAAAATAAGTATAAAAAAAACATGAAAAATTATTAATCTATACATCTGTCCGTTAGGTTATCTGAACACGGAATCACCAAATGTTAAGAATTGGACAACTGTTGGCCATTAACGCTGATCACAATGCAGGGCCTCGTGCAGATCCATCCATTTATTATAACATAATCATTTTATAGGTATTATTCGTACGAAAATAAACTCGCAACTTTCGTTCTGATAATTCTGAAATTTTAAATTAAAAATTATTATTAATCTAAGGAATAAATTCGAAGAGACGACATTTAAAAATGCCATTATGTACTTTAATGTCATTGAAGTATGTGTTACAACGCGCTGACAATTTCAGGTGCACGTTACTAAAATAAGGGGTCACATTTTTCAGATAAATAGAATTTTTTGGCAACGTTAATAGCTTAAAAGAAAATTTATACAGTCAAGTACGTTCATTGAATAATACAGTAGGGCTTGAAAAGTGAAATAGACAGAAGGGGGAGAAGGAAAAATAGGGTAAAAAAACGAATAATGAGGGAAACGGGACGAAAAAGGTTTAAATGTATTTAGAAAGGGTAGAAATTGCGGCAAGGTAGAAAGGTCTAGAAACGAAAAACTTGGTAGAAGGAGAAAGTAGGAAAAGAGGGGGAAATAAAAAATCGATAAAGGGTGAAGAGAAGAAACCAGTTGAAAAAACTAAGGAATGTTGGTGTAAAAAAAATTGTAAAGAACGAAAAATTTCTGTCTTCCAATGTTAAAAATTGGACAATTTTGGTGCTATGTAACCTTAGATATTGAGTCGTGTAAAAAATATTATTTGTTAAAATACTTCAACTATTTTGTAATTATTTATAAATCTTGAAGTATCGTACTTCTATAATAATGATTATTGTTATTAAACTAGTCATACTTATTATTCTGTCATAAACACCATAACCTCAATTTTAAAATAATAATTAATAACATCCTTGATATTTTTGTAATAATAAATTACAACGTATTTACGTATCTCAATTACAACGAAAAAAAAAATTATTTCGGAACACGCTAATCTTGTGAAGTAGATCTATGAGATCAAGGTTCTAAAATATAATTGACAATTTTGTTAGAAAAAAAAATAATTACCCATGAAAGTCACTAGATTTAATTATGTACTGTAATTTGTCATAGCTATTATTCATTTTGTATGAATTTGTCATTTTTTCATGATTGGGAAATTAGAAAATCAAAGTGTTTTTAGGATTTCGTTAGAGTGACGTGCAGTTTTAGGTACTAAAGTAAACATTTGATGGGAATAATGATCATCAACACTTTTTTATGATCAAAATTTGTGTAAAACTATGCAATTATGTTACATAATATTGACTCATTTTATGAGGTTTATCAGCAGGATACGGATTTGTATGCATTTATATAATTATATTTTTATTGTTCCAATGCTTACTTACATAAAATTTACAAAACTAATTAAAATAATTACATAGTAATATAAAAAGATTTAATTAAAAAAAGAAACAAATATTTTGAAAACATGTTTCATAATTATTAATTAAATTAGAAACTTTTGTTTCCACTGAAAACTGTCTTGAAACCGAGAATACGTATAGAAATTTCATAGTTTACATTATACTCCGTTTTCAGTTGTTTTTATACTTCCATCCACCTTCGCTGCCACCATGCCACCAATTAATTGTTGTCCCCAATGCACTTTCCCTCTTCAACCTCTCTCTTTCCTCTTTCAGCCCTTCTTACCTCCTCCAGCTCCAACCATGTTATCCCTTCCCCTACTCACTTCCTACATTTTCCTTCGTAAATGCCCTTCCCTCGCCAAATCCTCCATCCTTTTTTCCCCACCTGTTTTGTGCTCTTTCCTCTCTCGCTTTACCCTTCTCTCTTTGAACATTGGGACATCCTGAGATGAATGCTTAAAATCTTATTTTTTTTCTTGCATTGTCTTTGGATTTCCTGCTATTGCTAGATAAAGAAATATAATCCTGTATGGTATCTGGTATCCTCCATAAGTAAAGGGTGTTCCTGAAAAAAATAGTGTTCTTGAAATTACAGATATTTAATAAAATATTTCAAAAACTATGAATTGAACAATTTATAATTTCAAAATTAACAGCCATATTAATTTTAAGTTTTGACATGACATGTATCGAGGTACAGACTACAGTTTGATATACAGGGTGGGGCAATAGTCCGTGGAAGTTCGATAGCTCCTACACCGTAACAGATACAAAAAAAATTTCTAATGCAGATGTAAACTGTGGGTAAATGCGCATATATAGAGCTCATTTTCAAATATACAGGGTGTTACAGAAAAGTGTAGCACGCTTCAGGTAATTTTTTTTAAATGGAATGAGCCGAATATTTTTGCATATTTAACACTTCCTTTGGGATGTTTATTCATATCTAAAATATAGCGCCATCTAATATCCGGTTTAGAAATAATAATATTTTTTTCAAAAACATTGTTTGTTACATTACTCCACTTAATATTTCACAACTTCCGCGGCCGCAGTTTTGAAGGCGAAGTTAAGTATGGACTTTATTGTAGGAGGTTGTAGGGTGCTCTTGTTTAAATATCGTAGAGCCACCATATACAGGGTGTTCAAAATTAATTTTCACATTTTCAAAACTTCAAAGTTATTTTTCTCAACTTTTTTAAATGGAACACCCTGTATATTTTATAATGATTTTATGTAGAATTAAATAGCGAAGATTTTTTGTAAGTATGTACATCCTCGTGGCTATTTGTAACCAATAAATCAAAAATGGTTTACCTTAAGATTGCCACATTTTTTTGTAACACCCTGTGGATTTAAAAATAATTTCTATGTATGCGCATTTAGCCACAGTTTACATCTGCATTAGGATTTTTTTTGTATCTGTTATGGTGTAGCCCCGTGTAGGTCGTGTAGGAGCTATCGAATTTCCACGCACTATTCCCCCACCCTGTAGTTTCAATGCCCTAAAACTTTTGTGAAGCCCACTGTGGATTCTTGAAAATTCGAAAAGTACTTTCTTATAGTTTGTGCTAGCAAGAATTTTTAATTATGTGATTTCTGCAATAATTCAAAATTAATTTTTCTTCGAGTAAAATTTTTGTTTCTTGAGTTACTATATTTTTTAAACCTTTTTTCCCTCCTCTTCCTAGTGCTATGAAGAGTCATGGTCTGCATATTATATAGTCGTGTGTTTTATAAATATTTCTCTTTAGTTTTATTGTTCATCAGATAATATTTTATTTCTTAAGGCCTATAAGGGCATCTCTAGTGCCATATACAGTGTGTTTCGTGTATCAGGATTCGCGATTAATGGGTACCTATATCTAGGGCTTGGTATCGACCTTTTAGTTTGAAAAATGTGACATAATGAAGAGATTAGGAGGCAGGTATTTTTTAGATAATGGTTTAATAGTAAGGAATAAGTCAAGACAATCGAGCAAACATTGGTTCGTTGGCTTCTGAGAAAAAAACAAAATAAGTGCTTTAATTAACGAAGATTAGTTGCGCTTTATTAGAGTAACAGACTCATTACGACATGAATATAGAATGAAATCATTAAAACATAACAAAAATCATTGAACCTATAGCATGTGAGAACGTTCGTCGTTCATCATAACAACACAGCGGCCGTAAAAGTAATTACAGAAATAGCATAAGCGCTATCTTGTCCGTTATCGGCAATTTTAACGCTCGGTTCGAAACAATATCTGAATAAATTAATAAATTACACATTAATTACATTTAACAACTGGCATATACTTAAAATCAATTGCATCGTAATTATGTACGTATAAAAACGACGATTACCCGCCGCATCTCCATCTTCTTCTAATGCCCACATTTAGGAATCGCGAAGGAAAAGGAAAAATGTTACAGGCATATCGGAAGCGCATTCAACCATACCGGATATGACTAGTATAGTCATAAAGTCACGGTTCTATAGCCTTAGAGTGAGACAAACGATTATTGGACTGGAAAGGAGTTAATTAGGTGCACTAATTACTTGTGTGACTTCGACTCCCCAGTTTTGATCTTTTGGTGTTGATTAGTTTGCACCAATGATTTCGCTTTTTTTTAACGGCGGGTCACCAACTCGAACACACACACATGAGAAAAATGCTACTACTCGATTTATAAAAGACTGATTTGCTAATTCAAAAGAAGAAATAGTTCTGAATTAATTGTTTGTAATTAACAATTTAAGTAATAGTCAATTAAAACACCAAGAAACGTTCTCACGAATCACATAAATATTTAAGCAAGACTTGAATTTATTACTATGGAAAGGTTTGAGAGACTTTTAGTGTTAAAAAATGATATATTTAGGTCACCCTATTATTGCTGGGAATTTAATACTGCTTACTACATTTTTTAAATTCAGTCAACATTAATAAACCTTTGATTAATGCTTTTATTTTGGAAAGGTGTCAATAACAGAAGTCTAATCTAAGCGGTTGAAGATCTGAAAAAGAAAAACGGTGAGAAAGAAAGAGTGAAAAAGAAATAGTCATAGGAATTAATAGAGAACAAAAAGAATTAAGCAACTGGAATGGTAAAGTGTGCAGGGGGGGGGGGCAAGAAAGATATAAATGAAAATTAGAAAATAGTAGTAGAAAGACTGCATGTCATAGAGGTGGGCAGCGCTAGAAAGAGAAAGATAGAGAAGAATAGATGAAACTGTGGGAAAAGCGATGAGGTAGGTTGACAATTAAAGGGAGGGACGAGGGATTAGAAGCAAAAACTGGGTTAGGAAAACGGCTGAGAAGGAACTAGGAAGGAAGTAAGAATAAAGAGTGGAGGATTAACGTAGAACATGGGAGGGGAAGGACCAAAGAGCGGTGGGAGAATCATTAAATAAAACATTTAAGGTGACCAGAGAATAATTGAAAAGGAGAGAGATTTTTTCTTCCCAACCCCTTTTCCGCCTTCCTTGTTTCGACTTCTCAATGCTTCTTCTACATCTTCCTATTAGACGTAGTATAAATTTTATTTTCCCAAACTTTTCCTAATTTCTTTTTTAACACTTGTTGGGTACAAGTTCTCTTCACTTTCTCTTCCAGCGTTTTTCTTAATTCTTTTGGTTTTTCCAAAAGCTGAATTTTCACTTATCTTTAGAAAAATCTTTGGGTTCTTTCATTCGCTGTTCTTTTGTATTACCTATATTATGAGGGGTTATCATTAAAAGTATGGAATTGGGAATAGGTTCAAAGTTTGTAAAAGAAAACTAGCGTTATAATAAAACGGTTGTGGTTTTGTATGCAAAATCCTGCTTTGTAGTGTGTAGAGCGGGTTTTGTAATTACATCTTTTTAATATTTCATACCCGGCGCACAAGAAATGTTTGTAATAATAATTAAATAATTTCGCATATACGGGAAGGAAAATAATATAATAACGTCTACAACTAAATTCATTAGTGTATTTTAAAATAGGAATTACCAGCGTAAGCATTCCTTTTCTCATATGCAAATTATTCCTGCTGCTCGCCCAGTCATTAGACGGACATTACTAATTGTGGCTTAGGCGGCCGTGCATTTTCCGCCCGGATGAAAACGCTGCCCTCTTGCGGCGACTACCAAACGAGACCTTACACCATACTCATTATGAGTTTCCTTTAAATTAAACTTTTCAAAAAAATCTGGGTCAGAAATAAGAAAAATCTCAATTACTTTCTTAAAAGAAAACAAGAACACGAAAGAGATAGAAAAGGAAGAAACAAACAAAGGTAATCGCCAGAAAGGCATAGGAAAAAGGGGAAGTAAGATGAAAGAAAAAAAAGGGGGAAAAGAGGTACGAGGAAAGATAAACAAGGATAGCGAGGTTAGTAGTAAAAATAGGAGGTGGCAGAATTAGAAAGAAAATAGAGGTTGCTTTGAGGGGAAAGATGGGGAAAGAGAGGAAGGACAGGGGAAAGCAATATAATAGAGGTCAGGGACGGAAGGGGTAGAAGTGGGGGGTTATACGGAAATATAGAGTAGAGGGTGAAATTAATGAAATATTAATTTTTAATGCAAGTTTATTTAAATTTTAATGAAACTCCAGAAAAAAATAAAGAAGAGGTGTAAAAATATTTGTCGATAAATTTATTGTTATGGTAACCGTGAATTAAAAATCTGAATGACGTGGGTGTAGCGTAGAAGAAGACAACTAAAGATTTAGTTAGTAATTTTTTTTGAGAAGTTTCACATTTGTTTTAGTTTCGAACGATTAATTTTAAGGATCCTTAAGACAAGTTAAACGTAAATTCCCCATTTTTCGTGTAGAGCGTCGACGAGTCGAGGAGAAGAATTTTATCCATCTAACGAGGTCTAATTTGGCGCAAATATCGACTAAATACAAAACGGTGGCAAAAACGAGCAAACTCTAACAAAAACTAATGCGTATGAGGCATTTACGAAATTTAATTTTCCAGTTCAGTTGTTTTTATTGCAAAAATGTTGAGTCGCGGTCACTATCCAAATGAATGTTAAGCAACTGGTCGTTTAGGACTGCTGGTTCGACAATTTGTCCACGATAAAGCTTTCATCCTTGTTCGCACCACCGAGAACATCACCGGAAAAATGCGGATGTGAGAGGACAACCCTGCAATTTGCGCAATTGCATTTATAGCAAATTGCTTTGATGACTAGGGCCGTAACAGGTTGATTGTTTCGTTGTCAAATGCGTTTAAGTTTATCCTTGTTTCCACTTTTTTTCTACCCCTATTTTCCAGCCAAATTAGAAATTCCACTACTAGTTTATTTTTTGTAACAACACCAGGACTAAATTACACTCATTGCTTTATTATTTATTTTTTAACATAAAAAATAATTCTGAAATAAATACCTACAAGAGGTAATAAAAATTAAAGCAAGGAGGGTGGGGAGACAGGGGGAATGGCAAACTTATAGCAAGGCAGAGAATGGAAGGGTTGAACAAGAAGCCTAGATGCTCTTAAGGATACGGAGAAACGGTGGAAGACTACATAAAGGGGTTGAGGCAATGATGTTATGGGGGGATGATAAAGGAGGTGGGTAGCGATGAAAGGTGGGTTAAATAGAAGTGAAAGATCACGAGCGTATCAAGGAGGTGTGAGAGAAGAAGGGTAGTAGTGATGGACGCTGGTAACCTAAAAGTGTGAAAGAAAAAGAAGAAGAAGAAGATATGCATCGAGGTAAGGAAGCGTAACAGAAGACGAATGGATCGTATGGAGTTTGGAAAGTCAGAAGTTAGTAAAGGGGAGGATGATTAAAAAAAAGTAAAAAAAAGGGTGAACGAGACAAGGCAGAAGTGATAAAAATTGGTATGGTGGGAGAAAAATGGGGACAAGAAAGAAGGAGGTTATCAAACTTGGAAGGGAAGGAGATGAGGGTCTGAAGTTGTAAACCAAAGAGTGTCGGAAATGAGGGGTGACAAAGAAGGAGATGTGAATCGTGGAAGGGTGGGGTAAAATGTGAAAGCAAAACGGTGTAAAAGAAAAAGGGTGGGTGTAATAGATGTGGATATATTGGAAGAGTGCGAGAAATAATTTTATTGTCTCCTGTATTCTCTTTTTCCTTTTGTTTCTTTTTTTCTTCTCGTATATTTTGGATTATTATTCCCCCTCCTTTACGCATTTTTCTACAACTGTTTTTATTAAAGTCAACAACCTAGCAATGTTTGTTTTGTATAAAACGTAACCTTTGGTGTTGCTCGTCGAGTGGTTCAAAGCGTTTAGGAGAGCGCGGAGTAGCAGAGAGTCGCGGAGCCGGGAGCGTAGGTGTATCGTTCGATCTAACCGATGTCGGACAATTAAGCCCATTTGGTGTTTAGCATAAACTATCTAAGAATACTACCGTTATTAATGATTATGAAGGTGCAGAATGTGTTATTGTCTGGGATAATAGCGACCTGAGCTTCTGCCAAGAATGTCATGTATCTGCAACAGGACATAAATAGAGTAGGTGTCGTAGGAGTACTGTGCATCATGATCTATGCCCGGGACTGATACATTTATAAATACATTTAATAGAAGCAGTCTTGTGTTGCAAAACTCCATCCACAGCCAACTGCATCCACAAATCTGCGAATTGTCACTTCCAATTTGTTACTGTCGTAAAACGTATTCTTCTCGGGAAACGCTGCATTCATACACGATTTATTGTATTACCTTGACTAACTGGTACCATTAATGCATCATCTATGTGTATGTACAGAAAGAAATTATAAAAAAATATTAAAATACAACAACCTAACTCTATATACTCGACATTTCTTACAAGCCCATATTTTACATCTTTTTACCAACTCTGTTGTGACACATTGTAAAATAAATACGACTCCTAAACCCTTAATTTACTTAAAAAACAAAATTACCTAACGTTCAAAAACTTCTTGATACCACCTCGTATACTTTTGGAATAAATTTAAATAATCAACTTCAAATTAGAGGAGTTACATTAAAATCCTTGAACATACTCGCTTCGAAATTTTTCATGCAAACTAAATAACTCCAATAACTTCCAATTAATTAGAAATTCTGGAAAGTATATCCAAATCCTTGGAACAAACCGGAAATTTCTGTAGCAAAGTTATATTCCAGGGAGTTCTATCACAATTCAGGAATTGTCATAATAAGACTCAATACTTGTCGCTTTTCAGTAATTAGAAATTCTGGGAATAAATCCAAAAATCTCTGGAGCCAAACAGAAATTAATTGTAATTTTCCGGAGTTTATATGAAAAGTTTTGGAGTTAAGATGTTTTTTGTTATGACAAGTGTAAATTTTTGTTGTATATTCCAAATGCTTCTACCTAATTAATTAGAAATTCTTGGAATTACTTCGAAATTTTTGGAGCCGATGTGAAATTTTTGAAATTAGTTCGTAGTCTGAAAAATTAAGTCGACCTTTCTTTGGAATTAAATTTATTTCTGCTCAAAACAGGTCTAAATCCTTCTTTGCGAGAGCGACTAAAAATCCTTCCAATTAATTTGAAATTTTTGGAATAAACCGAGAATAAACTCTAGATTCTTGGAGGCAATCGGAAGTTCATATAAAAAATCTTTAGTTTCTTGTTGCAATTCTTTGAGAGTAAATTAATTTTTTACCCAACCAGGTCTTCATGCGGTTTCTAGAAATTGACAATCCTTGCAAGTAATTCGAATTTTTATAATTAATACCATTTGGATTTGTCTAATTAATTCGTAGTTTGGGGAATTTTATTGATAGATACTTGGTATAAACCAAGGATGTAAATCCTTCTAGAAAATAAAAAGTGGAGGTGTAAACCTCCCCTGAACTTTCCCATACTAAAAATACATATTTCGTTTTTGGTATTCAACAGTAGTTCGGGAGACAGCATTGGAAATAACTTGAATGCGTAGCGAGAAACACCAGACTATACGGGTTCGATACGTACAGAAGAGAGACAGGCATCTAATTTACTAACGCAGCGGAAGTTCGCGACTTTCTCATCAACCGTACATTTTAGCTATATGACTACCTTATACTATGTGATAGACAATTCAATTTTGCATTCAATTATATAATAATATACAGGGTGTTTCATTTAAAATAACAAAGTTGCTTATTGTACTGTGAAAAGCAAACACCCTGTATACGTGATATGAATTTAGAAGAATTCAGAGCTATATACTGAACAACTATTGTATTTAAACATTTTTCATCTTTTGATTAATAAAGGCGCTATTAGAGCATCAATTTACGATTTTCAAAACCTCGTAGAGGGCGCCACAGTGAAATTTTCGCATTCATCACAAAACAGAAATGTAGCTAATACCAAGCTGCATAAGTATAGAAAATTTAAACAAAATCGTGTAACCAGGTTTTTTTTTTAATAATTTTTCAAAAATATCAAACTTTTTGGAAGAGCGCCGTTGCGACCGTTTTTGGATTTACTAAATAAGTTTTTTTCCATGGTATAGTACCACAGGGGCCTTTGAAACAAGGTGTTGCGGAACCTGATCAGATAACTGGTTTTTTAGTTATGGGCTGTTAAAGTCGAAATTTTGAAAAATTCATAACGGCCGCCATTTTGAAGTTAGAGAGTCCGACAAAAAACTGTTTCCCTTGAATTATGGTGTTCTTTCATATCCCCATCTCAGATTTTCAAAATTCCGCTTTTAAAAAAAATGCTACCAAATAAACATGTCTAACTTCCGCTTCCGGTTTCGGATTTTATTGTAAAGCTTATTTTGTTGATGAATTTTCGATATACCTACCCCTTCATTTCAAATTTCATCAAAATCGGTTCACTAGTTTTTGCGTTAGAGGCGTCACATGCCCACCCATCCACCTCCCCACACACAGAGAGACATTTTTTTTGAAACCAATTTTTTGGGTTGCTGGAGGTCCAAAACACGTATTTCCGCGAAAATCTCAATTTCGAAAATTTTCATGATATCGTTACTTCCCTATAGCAGTCCTGGTATGGGAAAGTAAAAATCGTTGCGTGTACTCTGAAATTCATGGAACAATTCTTTCGAATTTTTGGAGACAACTAAAAATTTTGTAATTAATTCGTAGTTTAATTAGGTCAAAATTCTTTAGAACCTTGTAATTATTGAAAATGTGTGTACTTAATCGGAAACTCTTACAAATTTCTGAAAGTGGAAACGAAAAAATTGTGCATAAAAACAGCTGCTGGTAATAATAAAAATGTTTCTGATACATTTTTATCAATCTTCAGATTCAGGTTCCGCATTTTCTTTGACAAACACCGCAAAGATAAACTACCTTAGACGGAAATATTTCCTTTCTCTTAATGTAGCGTAGTTTATGCGGAAAATGCAGCCTTTACAAGACGATACACCACCAGCAAAAGCAGCATCTAATAAGCATCAGAGGTGCTTCCTTCTCCTTCAATTCACTTTCCCTGCCTCTAAGTCACTATACTAATTGTAAAATAAATCAATGAGACAATAGCTTGCAGTGAAACATGTTTCCTTTTGGAGTTGGAGGGAATAGCAAAACGATAGGGCGATACGAACCGTGAGATAAATACAGGAGGACAGAAAAGGATGCGGCACAGGAAGCCGAGTAATATATTGGAAGTAAATTAACCTTTGATAGACCTTTACTATTATCGGGAAATTAATGACGTGTAAATTAAGACAAATTTATTATTTATTATACGATAATTTTCCGGGTTTTCTACATAAAGTGAAAGGTTAGAAATTTATTCCATTTTGATAATAAAGATTTGTTATTATCCTTCTCTAATTTTATCTAATCCACGATACAGTAGGAAGAAGTTATTTCTGTATTCGTGACAAACATTAAACGGTTTCGAAAAGCTTTTCCCACACACATCTCGAAACGTATCCTTATCCTAATCATTATGAACAGGAAAAGCTTTAATAAGAGGTCTCGAAAACGTGTTCGTACAGGTGCGGGCGAGGGAATTTAAATTGACAAAGAATCATGTGACTTGCTTGTTATTAATTGAGCAAACCTCCGATCGGATGTATTTGCCAAGTTGGCTATGAATTTAGACTGCAATTTTTTTTCTTTATTATTTATTGTTTACACGTTGCAATAATTGGTTTAGATCTAAATTAGTTTTGATTAGCTAGGATTTAATTAACATCAATGATTTTTTTTTTCTTATTATTAAAAATACTTTTCCAAATAATGTTAAATTTATCCTAACAATGAACATATCGGAAAGGACGATGAGCGGACGAAGGACTCTCGTAAAGCAGACAATTGAAGAGTCACGGTGCTTCAGATGAAGTGCGTTCTAATGAGCAAGAGCTTGGGGGCTGCGTCGTGTGATGCAGTAGCACGACGATGTTAAAATATTGAGAATAAGGCCACTAGATTGGTTACGTGTAATTAGTGACAATGAGGAAGAAGTCTCACTTGACTTGTCAGACTAACTCGAGCGGATTTTGAATGATAATCTACGACTGACATGTAGAGATTTCGATTCGCTTCGGTTATTTGTGTTTGGTTTGTCTCTTGAAGTTCGAAAGGACAAATGACAAACGACAAAAAGTGATTAATTAATATTTCCAATGCAGCAATTATAATGAAATATTTAAATTACATCCTTCGATTTCGGACCAACCTCATTTTACTCATTTCTCTTAAACGATTTAAAATTCCATTTACGAGTTAGCGTTTTGGGGACTCAATCTATTTTGGAGTTAATTACAGAAATTTCTAATTAATTACAATGATTTGTAGTTACCAGTAAATTAGTACTTGCACTTGAAATCATTTTAATGAATTTAAAAATTCACAAAATTACAAGAATTTTGGATTGTTGCAACGATTTGTATTTGTAACGAAGGATGAAGATATGTTTGGGGAAGAAATTATTAAAACGCCAATGAATTTCGGCAAAACTCCACAAATTACAAATTAATTACAAAATTTCCCTCTATACAGGGTGGCTGGGTTTTCATTGTCCAGGTTATATCTCCTGAAATATTAAAGATACAAGAAAAAGTTAAAGGGGAGACTTGGCTAAATAAATCTGGTGTATAAAATAGCGTAAACAAGTTTTTTCCACGGCCTACTCATTTTCCGGAAAAATATGCAACTTTGGTTTTTTTAATGGAACCCTCTGTATATTTTTCCGGAATAAGATTCTAAAACAATTTCTCTTTACAAACGTGTGTGATGGTTCAAATTGATCACCATTTAATTCTAAACATTTTTGGACCCGCTTATAAATTAAAAAAATATCACAGCCGCCTATTATAATTTTATTTTTTGAATTATTAAGCGTAATTTAAAAGCAAAACGCTATTAGTGATACACGTTTGTAAAGGGAAATTGATTTCGAATCTTATTCCGCAAAAATATACGGAGTGTTCCATTTAAAAAACCAAAGTTACATATTTTTCCGGAAAATGAGTAGGCCGTGGAAAAAACTTATTTACGCTATTTTATACATCAGACTCTCTTAGCTAAGTCTCTTCTTTAACTTTTTCTTGTATCTTTAATATTTTAGCAGATATAAGGTGGACAATGAAAAATCGGCCACCCCGTATATTTCGATGCCCACTATTGGTATGTCGGGAACGGTAAACGATAGGAGGTCCGTTAAATTAGACAAAATTTGCGACTTTTTATGAAGATTGAGAATCTGAAAAGAAATTCAGGATACGTTGGTTGCTTCCTGATTTATCACGAAAAACTGAAAATAGCGATTTCAGAAAAAAATTATTATCTTCAATACCATTTTCGTGGAAGCAATCAAAATATCCTGGATTTATTTTCAGATTCTCAATCGTCATAAAAAGGTGCAAGTTCTGTCTAATTTAACCGACTTTGTATCCTTTACCGTTCCCGAGATACCATTGGTGAGCATCGAAATAATCACCACCCTGTATATCATCTTTAAGGATTTGAGCGTAAATCCAAGAAAGTGAACTTGTTTACCTATTGCAAGAAAATTAATTTATTCTAGAAAATAGGCCAAATTCTGATTTAATGTAAGAATTTGAACTGTAATCTCTGAATGTTAACTATTTTTCGACATTTTTTTTCGTTTAACGAATTTTTATAAAAATGTATCCATTTTGTCGGTAATCAGTAATTTAAAACTAATTTACCCAGTTTTTATAATAAACAATGAAGTAATTTTGTAATTTTCTATTAATTTGACTAATTACAAGTTAATTACACTAACATTAGGTTAGGATAATTATTTAATGTAGGATGGACCTCTAAATAAAATTTCAAGTAAACATGATACCGTCGAAGATATTTTTATTAATTTTTATGTGCAACTTAAATTTCCCCTTCTGGAATTAATTTTGTAATAAATTATGAAAATTTAGTTAAGTTAGTTACACAATGAATTGTTTTGTTCTTTACAGAATGTCCTCTCCAACACTTTAAAAATGTTGCTATAGCTGTCTCTGCAGGACGTCCACGCGTGTGGATTAAGAATTTTATTAGCTGTCGGTGAGGCGCGGCGGCGCTTTAAACATTTTACTAGGGTCGCAAACTTTCATTTAAAAAAACAACTAGATGTCTATCGGCTTCTTACACGCAAATGTTTATAATAATTGAATCAACAACAATGAAATGAAGGTTCATTTAAGAGAGGTTCTCCCACCTCCCATAGTTTCTTAATATATTCTCTATTTGCATCTTAATTTCTCAAAAGCGTTAAGATGTGTTAGAGTATATAAGGCCGCTCTCTTGTTACATGTGAAGCCTGACGCGCGAAGACACAATTAAAGCTAGAAATCCGAAACAATTTCGCATTCCGTTTGACACCTTTACTCCAATTAAAAATCGTCTCGTTAGAAATGCTATTGTCGTACACGAGGGCTACATAGATCTCTTGAAATTCTAGTACCTTCTCGTATAAGAGCCCGTCCTACTATTGTTAGATCGCATATTTGTTATGTTTGCGTACCTACACCTTGCATTTCCGTCATCCTCGTCGTCGCCGCCCGCTTCTAACTTCTTACTTTGACATACATTTTTGAGAGTACTCGTTAATTCACAAAAAACGTGCCAGCACGACTTTTCATTCATTTTTTACATTACTTACTTAAACAGGAAAATAATTGGAGGAGACGTACTTTGTACAGCAACTTTTTGAAAACCCCCCAAAAAACCTAGTACCACGAAATTGTGAAAAATCGACATTTTCTATAAGTCATCTTAAAGGAAATTTTATGAAATATACAATAAAATTAAAGATTTTTGAAATATTATTATACAGGGCACGTTCAAAAAGTCGACGTTCTTTTCTCTTTATAAAAAAATGTGTATCAAAGAAACAATATTTCTTTTAATTTTGAGAAGTTTTTCATTTCGATTCTTTTCTCTGATATGTAAAATGTTGATTAGAAGTAGGATTTGCTCATTAAAAAAATTATTAACATACATATGTAGGTACAGGGGAAGTTCAAAAAGTATATCTGCTCTGATTCAAAATGGAAATCAAACTCGAATTTTTTATCTTTTTGTGATAAATTTCGGTTTTAATCGTTCTTCAAAATATTTATTAGAATAATATTAAAGAACATAATTGAAATATACAGGGGCCGTTCAGAAAGTCTATCTGATCTCGTTTAAAATCAACGTCAAAGGTCAAACTCATAAGTTTTTGTCTTTGTGTCGTGTTACATTTTCTTCTGCAACACGAAAAAAAAATTTCTTAAGCAATTGAACTATACAAGGAACGTCCAGAAAGTAAATCCATTCGCTGTTAAGAAGGTATTTGTGTTTTGATAACATTGGGGAAGCAATTAATTCTTCAAAAAATTAAGTTTGAGGTTTGTTTCTAATACACAAAGTAGAAATTTTTTAAACACTACAATATATACAGGGGGTGTTCAAAAAATTTTGCATTGATATAAAAATTGCAGGGCGTTTTCAAGAAGTTTTCTTTGAAGACTTTTCAGTTTGTTTAAATACAGAATAAAATGCAAGACACTGGAGTGTCTCGTTTGAATTTGTTGTAGAGGTTTCGAGTTTAAGTTTATGTTAAAAGTATAGAAAAGAATATAAATCCATTGTCCCATCAATATAAAACTGAATTCAAAGAGCAATTTATCGGATATCCTAAACAATAGGGGGATCTTTTCATTCGCTTTTTATAAATAATCCTCCATTAATCAATAGGACTCCTTAAAACAACCCATATCTTAATCAAGGCGGCCATTAGTCGCTGTCGTTTTGTTATTGAAGTTATAAATAAATCCTATCGCAGTTGGCTTGGCCGTTAATCACTCTTAGGTAATTAACTCGAATAGTTATAGTAGTTTTATTGCCGCAGCGTATAAAATCAAACTTTTTTTGGTGAAAAATAATACGAATCAGTTTCGAAGGAAATGGAAGAAAAATATTCAGAAACCGAGTTCGGGATTTGGGCCAAAAACATCTATCGTTTACCTAACCTATTATCGTTTATCATCAGCAGAATTGAACGTAAGAAAAAGAATAAGAACACGTAATAAGTATGGATTATCAGAGCGAGCGAACAGAAGGAAATCGCTTAAATGTCCCATTCACGTCCTGCCTTTGCGTCCCACTCCGATATCCTTGCATCAATCGGGATGGAAAACAATGGAAATAGTGGGGTCCGTTTCGGAAAAACCAACCCCGAATAGAAACATAAGGCCATTTCCTATAAAGTATAAGGAATATATATGACCGCAACTTTTCTGGTATCTGCCCGTTTTTTAAATACATTTCTTAATTACTTGGGGGAGATTTTACTTTACTTCAGGGGAACGGAAAATATGTTCAATTTGTTTTTCTGGTGTTTACTGGCTTTAATGGTTTTCTAGATAAAAAATTTTTCTTTCTGATTGCTTTTAAAAATGATGTCCCATTACATTACACAATTCAGACGCTATTAATTATTTTATTTTAATAAAACAAACCGTAGGTATACAGGGGGCTATACAAAAATAAAAGCGCGGAAAAATTTATATCCGATAAAAAATCGAGTTGTTCGGTACGGAAATGAAGGTAAATGAACCCAAAAACAAACTAAAACGTGTTTGTACACCTGTCAGTCGGTGCATCATCCAAAGCCAATCTATTCTACAGTCAGAAGGGGCAATCGTCTATATCGACCATCAAAGAGGTGGCTATATTTACAAATCCGCATCCACTACTTCATTATCTATAGTACCGTTGCATTTATGAAGCGTGTTTGTCTCATAAAATTAAACAGCTATTCGTAGAAGTGCCAATTTCGACGTTTATTGAGATAGTATTTGGATGATGATTATTATTGGCAACACTTTTCGCTTCAACAGATGTTCAGCTCGGTTGCAAATTAAATTATCTTTAACAGTGCACGTTAGAAAGTTAAGTATTTCAAGTAACATGCCAAGATATACATAAAAAAATATTTCGGTAATATTTATCAACACTTGCTTTTCCTTGACAGAGGTACACAACCTTGAATATGTTTTTATTTTGATTATAAAAACTATTTTTTGAAAATCACCTGTATATTGGATAACCTTAAGACATAAATAAATCGAAACCCTTAGAAATACAAAGGAAAAATTGGTTCCGGAGCTTCCCCTGTTATACTTATTTAAATTATTTTCTTTAATAATGTTATAATAAATATTTCGAAGAACCATTAAATCTGAAACTCATCAGAGAGAGATAAAAAATTATGAGTTTGACTGCAATTTTAAACGTCAGTAGATAGATTTTCTTAACTTCCCCTGTATATTTAAATTATTTTTTTAATATTTTTCCAATACTATTTTGAAAAATGATTAAAACTGAAACTCATTAGAGAGAGATAAAAAATTATGAGTTTGACTGCAATTTTAAACGAGAGCAGATAGACTTTTTTCAACTTCCCCTGTATATTTACATTATTTTCTTTAATATTTTTCCAATACTATTTTGAAAAATGATTAAAACTGAAACTCGTCAGAGAGAGATAAAAAATTATGAGTTTGACTGCAATTTTAAACGAGAGCAGATAGACTTTCCCAACTTCCCCTGTATATTTCAATTATTTTCTTTAATCTTCTACCAGTACTATTTTGAAAAATGATTAAAACTGAAACTCATCAAAGAGAGATAAAAAAAATTATGAGTTTGACTGCAATTTTAAACGAGAGCAGATAGATTTTTTCAACTTCCCCTGTATATTTAAATTATTTTTTTTAATATTTTTCCAATACTATTTTGCAGAATGATTAAAACTGAAACTCATCAGAGAGAGATAAAAAATTATGAGTTTGACTGCAATTTTAAACGAGAGCAGACAGACTTTTTCAACTTCCCCTGTATATATTTGAATTATTTTCTTTAATATTTTTCCAATACTATTTTGAAAAATGATTAAAACTGAAACTCGTCAGAGAGAGATAAAAAATTATGAGTTTGACTGCAATTTTAAACGAGAGCAGATAGACTTTCCCAACTTCCCCTGTATATTTCAATTATTTTCTTTAATCTTCTACCAGTACTATTTTGAAAAATGATTAAAACTGAAACTCATCAAAGAGAGATAAAAAAAATTATGAGTTTGACTGCAATTTTAAACGAGAGCAGATAGATTTTTTCAACTTCCCCTGTATATTTAAATTATTTTTTTTAATATTTTTCCAATACTATTTTGCAGAATGATTAAAACTGAAACTCATCAGAGAGAGATAAAAAATTATGAGTTTGACTGCAATTTTAAACGAGAGCAGACAGACTTTTTCAACTTCCCCTGTATATATTTGAATTATTTTCTTTAATATTTTTCCAATACTATTTTGAAAAATGATTAAAACTGAAACTCATCAGAGAGACATAAAAAATTATGAGTTTGACTGCAATTTTAAACGAGAGCAGACAGACTTTTTCAACTTCCCCTGTATATTTAAATTATTTTCTTTAATATTTTTCCAATACTATTTTGAAAAATGATTAAAACTGAAACTCATCAGAGAGAGAGATAAAAAATTATGAGTTTGACTGCAATTTTAAACGAGAGCAGACAGACTTTTTCAACTTCCCCTGTATATTTGAATTATTTTCTTTAATATTTTTCCAATACTATTTTGAAAAATGATTAAAACTGAAACTCATCAGAGAGACATAAAAAATTATGAGTTTGACTGCAATTTTAAACGAGAGCAGATAGATTTTTTCAACTTCCCCTGTATATTTAAATTATTTTTTTTAATATTTTTCCAATACTATTTTGCAGAATGATTAAAACTGAAACTCATCAGAGAGAGATAAAAAATTATGAGTTTGACTGCAATTTTAAACGAGAGCAGACAGACTTTTTCAACTTCCCCTGTATATTTGAATTATTTTCTTTAATATTTTTCCAATACTATTTTGAAAAATGATTAAAACTGAAACTCATCAGAGAGACATAAAAAATTATGAGTTTGACTGCAATTTTAAACGAGAGCAGACAGACTTTTTCAACTTCCCCTGTATATTTAAATTATTTTCTTTAATATTTTTCCAATACTATTTTGAAAAATGATTAAAACTGAAACTCATCAGAGAGAGAGATAAAAAATTATGAGTTTGACTGCAATTTTAAACGAGAGCAGACAGACTTTTTCAACTTCCCCTGTATATTTGAATTATTTTCTTTAATATTTTTCCAATACTATTTTGAAAAATGATTAAAACTGAAACTCATCAGAGAGACATAAAAAATTATGAGTTTGACTGCAATTTTAAACGAGAGCAGACAGACTTTTTCAACTTCCCCTGTATATTTAAATTATTTTCTTTAATATTTTTCCAATACTATTTTGAAAAATGATTAAAACTGAAACTCATCAGAGAGACATAAAAAATTATGAGTTTGACTGCAATTTTAAACGAGAGCAGATAGATTTTTTCAACTTCCCCTGTATATTTAAATTATTTTTTTTAATATTTTTCCAATACTATTTTGCAGAATGATTAAAACTGAAACTCATCAGAGAGAGATAAAAAATTATGAGTTTGACTGCAATTTTAAACGAGAGCAGACAGACTTTTTCAACTTCCCCTGTATATTTGAATTATTTTCTTTAATATTTTTCCAATACTATTTTGAAAAATGATTAAAACTGAAACTCATCAGAGAGACATAAAAAATTATGAGTTTGACTGCAATTTTAAACGAGAGCAGACAGACTTTTTCAACTTCCCCTGTATATTTAAATTATTTTCTTTAATATTTTTCCAATAGTATTTTGCAGAATGATTAAAACTGAAACTCATCAGAGAGAGATAAAAAATTATGAGTTTCACTTCAATTTTAAACGAGAGCAGATAGACTTCTCAAGTTCCCCTGTAGATATTTAAATTATTTTTTTAAAATATTTTTCCAATACTATTTTGAAGAATGATTAAAACTGAAACCCATCAGAGAGAGAAAAAAAATTATGAGTTTCACAATTAAACGAGAGCAGATAGACTTTCCCAACTTCCCCTGTATATTTCAATTATTTTCTTTAATATTCTTCCAATACTACTTTGAAGAATGATTGATTGAAGAATGACTGAAACTCATCAGAGAGAGATAAAAAATTATGAGTTTGAAGCCAATTTTAAACGAGCACAGATATACTTTTTGAACTCCCTCTGTATATTTTTGTAGGTATTTTCTTTATAAGCTTATACTTGCGACGTCTTTAAAGTAGGAACGGGTTTTTCCTTAAATGTTTTCTAATACTTAATTCTTTACATTAATTGTAGTCAAACTTTTTATTTATTCAACGTCCCTTGTATAATGTTCCGATTTAATTAAAGTTTTCTTTATCAAAACAGTGGAGGAATAGAAAATGAAACAAAAAAAAAGTAATAGTTTAGTTTTTCTGTTGAACTGATCTTCTGTTTTGTCATTCATATAAAAATATCGAAATTACGAGACGACACAGCTAGAAAGTTGTTCGGTCCAAATGCCCGCAATAAATTCTAAAGCAATTTAATCAAAAATTGTGTGCAGGGTATATACGCGGCATTTTTAAGTCATCCTATTTGTGTCGCAATTTTCCGTCGTATTACCAAACTCCGATATAAACAGATAAATAATCCTCTTCCGGACCACTTTATGGAAAAATTCAAATGCTCTTCGCTTTATCCAAACAAATTCCCGTTTTTATTATATTGGAATGTTTTACCGTACGTGCCAGAAATTTACGTCAATTGACGAAAGAGATAGGTACAGTTTTATGTCCTCAAAATAAAAATCAGATGGGACCGGTCCACCCTGTTTGCAAATATTCTTCAAATTTAAAGCAATTAACTTTAAAACCACCTTTAGATTTCGTTAAAACATTTATTTTTTGTATTTGAGCACTTTTAGGGATAGAAGGGGTATAAGTTACCGATCGGTATGGTGTATAAATTTTAATAAACTATTTTGGATAAATTTAATCAAGATTGGGTGTAAATTAATTAAACTAAAGGGTATTTTTGTTAAATTTCTACAGCTCTAGGATGAAATAATGGAAGGTATGGGGTAAGTCCGTCATTTGTTGGGGTAAAATTCATGTTTGTTATGCAGAAAAATGGTCGAACTTGCCCCGATGAGCGACCCAAAATTTATTAAAATTGTATTACCCCACAGTGTGGGCCAACTTGCCCCAGTGGGTAAACGTATCCCAAAATGGGGTGTTAATGTTGTTCCGTCAGATAAGGCATATTATTGTTTATTAGGTATATACATGGCGTATATACTTCATTTAAAAAATCGAAAGTGTTTTGTAGGAAGTGGTTAAGTTTCGGTACGAAATAATAGAGTATGAAGTAAAGTTCGACGACTTGCAGTCACACAGGGAGAAAATCTTAAATTTCAGAACTTTAAGAGTAAAATAGCAATTTTCCAAACGATAAATCGTGAGGACCCGTTTCGAGGCAGATAAATTCACACATACACGAAAATAAAAATACACATAATTTATTTAAGTTCCAAGGCGACAACGAGCGACGAATTTAAGAAAAGCTATCATCTTAAGTAGGGAAATATTTCATATCACGGCATTAGGGGGGGATCGCGAAGAAAACAGCCCCGGATGGAAATATAGCGTGTCGTTCGTAATACAGGAATAAGCATACACATAATTTACTACTTGTTATTGCTACTCCCAGAAAAAGAGCAACATTTAGTCGCTTCTTTTCGGGCTTTCAGCCCTCCACCTGATTATAATCCGTTTTTCAAGTGTAACTCGACGCGCGCGCGGAAAAGTGGAAACGAACACCCCCAACTGAACACCGAGGACTTCAATGCGGAATTGTTAAAAACTATCGGCCTCGGAGAAACGGTTTCCACGTTTTGTGGAAGGTACAATTCGCGATGTTAAAACAGCGTGTAAAAACAACCAATAATCATTAGGCACTGTTCTCCGAGTTCCTTTCATCGTAAATTAGAACCGCGCTACGCAGAGGTTCACTTACACTTGGACAGCTTTCATCCCCCGTATTTGTGGCACGGAAATAATAATTTTTATTTTACTTTAAACGAAATGTACTAGCCTGAGGCTCGTTAACGGAATCATCCATTCCCTTTTTCCTTATTAAATCAGAAAATAATTGGACAAGATTCTTGATTCACCCTATATAAATTCTCTGTCCAACATTTTTCGTATATATTTTTTTAAAACACAGATTTTAGATTAAAAATTTGTTATTCACCTCAGATCTCGATTCCTCTTTTTATTCCCGGATTTTAGAGCCTTAATATGAGATCCAAATTTGGATTCCGGATAATATCCACATTTTAGAAAATTTCTATCCAAATTTCATTGTCAATGATTAATAAAAAATTGATTTTCTCGATTTTTCTAATATTCTTAAAATCAGAGACGATTTTTAAATTTAATCCGGATTTTAGATTCCCATCCGGATTCCGTTCGTTTAGAAACATTATATTCGAATTTTAGAAAATTTGTATTCCAGCATTCATTCAAATTTTATATTTAAATTTCCTGGTAAAATTCCGGATTTTGTCTTGGGAGTGCCTGATTTACCCCCCCCCCCCTCTGGTAAATTTTATCCGGATTTCACTCTCTAGTAGTCGGATTTAAGATATTGTGTCCGAATATTAAATCTGAATATAGATTCAGTGCTTGATTTTTCACCCCGGATTTTACCCACCCGGGTTCTATTCATTTACAAAATATCGTACACGATTTTTAGAAGAAAATTCGTATTCCAACATTTATTCCGGAATTTATAATCAAATTCCTATTTCCATTGTCCGTATTGTATTCCTGATTATATATTTTCTGGATAATTTAACGTAAAATCTGGATTAATATTCCTTCTACCCCGGATTACAGGTAATCCGGTAATAACCGGAATTCCTATCTGTTATATTCCAATATTAGATCCAAGTCCGGATTTTAGTATTAATATCGGATGTAGGTACCTACAATTATATATTTTAAATTATTTGTTTGAACCCGGATTTTATATTCAGATTACCGGAGTTTACCCAGATTTTAGATTCAGTTATATATTCGGGTTAAAATCTTCTCATCGGATTCCAATTTCCATTTCCTTTCCTATAATCCGGATTATCTATTTTAAACTGGATTTTAAATGGAGATTTACCCGGAGTTTAGATTTATATCCGGATTTCAGTTTCCATTAGATTTTTTTTAAGTAGCATCACTCAAAATGGGGATAAAGATCCAAATTCCAGTATGAATACCGATTTCCAGTGGTCTGGATTATATTCTATTCGGATATTTAATTTAATTCCGGATTCTATCATTCATAACGGACTCATTTTTCTCCATTGTCTTGTTTAACCCGGATTTTTTATTAGGTATTAATTATTAGGTATCCGGATTTTTATTTCCATTCCTTAATTTAAAAATATTATCCAAATAATCTAGTCTAATCTAATCCGGACTATTATTATCCTTATCCCGAATTATTATTTCCTCTATTCCGGATTTTAGACCCGAATTTAAATGCTAGGTTAACATCAGATTTCTGTTCCCAACTAACATAGAAAATTAAATCTAAACCCAGATTACAGCGCATTTTGGTCTCTTTTGTTTTATTTGTATTAGTTTTAGAATGATTTAGTGTAACCTATGCCTGGATTTTAAATATTATGTGAGAAAATTACATGAAAATCCGGATTTCAATACTATGAGTTCGGATTCTAGCTTCCAGATTAGATACGTATATTATACTTGTCAGAATTCAACTTGTTTTAACTCGAGTGCGGCCCGGTTGTTTCCTGTCACCCGGATTTTTAATATTGACACCGGATTCTCAAAACTTACATTTTCTTATTATCGGACCTACCCCGAATATAAATTTAATTCTTAGTCATCGCATTTAATCGGGAATTATTGATTCCGGTCGTTAATTTAAATTTTAAAATCTGGATATTATTTTCCATACCCGAATTTTGGATATAGTACTTCGGATTACCTCGGAAGAAGTAGTCTAACCCGGACTTTCAATTTTTTGTAGTCTGATCTTCTGGTTATTTACTTTTAGTCGCGTTTTTGGGAAAACGAATTCTATTTTACATGTAAGGGATTCCGGACTGCCAACTTTAAGTAACCTGTAGGTATGTTGATATTTTGTAACAATTACGTAACTGTAGAAAAAAATGTGTGAAGCAGAAAAAGCTTTAGTTTTTATTAAGAACGGGAAGATAAAATAAAAAAAGTTGTAAAGTGTAAAGAGTGAGTTGTACTGATGCGGTTTAATATAACGGGGGTTGTGAAGTTCAGTATCTGACAGGTAAAAGGTATAAGGGATGATAACAACAGTAAGTAAGAAAATGCAAGTTTTGCAACCCTACTCATCGAATTTTCCCTGCGGAACCCGAGCACGAAGTTCTTAAGGAAGATTAGCTTGTTGAACACAAATAATAAAAGCCAGCAATTGGGGTTGAAATTTCCAAACACGAGTATATTAATTAAACGCGAATAATTGACCTTAAAAAAGGCACCCGGATCCCACGAAAGTAACCCCGAACGGAGTATAAAATAAATGACAAAACCGTTCTATATACATAGAGCTCGGAGAGAGTTCGATATCGAACGGGGTTGGCTATCGTAAAAAACTCCTATCAGTGACCCCCTCCTCCTATCGGTGACCCCCTCCGCTCCCGTAACCTCTGACCTCACGACCCGCGTTCGACTTCTTGCGCACAGAACTATAGATGTTCGATTTTTGTGGACGCCGACGCCGTGAGTCGTTTTCCCCGGCGGGAGACGCCCTTGTCGATGCTACTTTGCGATGTAAAAAGTCGAGAGACGGTTTTTTACGCTTCGTTCCGTTTGCTCTTTGCGGTTATTTGCCGGTCGCTCTCTTATGAACATCGGGCGAATTTAAAAGGGCAAACGTAACAAACTCTCCGGACTCTCTTGTTTCCACCTCCTTCGCCTCCGTCGCCGCAGACGACGAGGACGACGTCCCCGTTGACGAAATCGTTACCACTTACTTAATTTAATACCCGTTAATTGCGTATCTACTTTTTATCTATCTGGGAATCGGGAGAGATGGTCGGGACCCACTTGAAAATCCGCCCGAAACGTCCCGTCCGTGTAAACACTCCAGAAAATAAAGAAGTTGTAAAGTGAAAGAGAACTCTTGTAACGATGTAATTGGACGCACTCACGCAACGACGATTTTGTTTTATCATCGAGGTTTTCATACATGCACAGAATTTATTTTTACTGTTTACAAAACATCACGAAATGAATCATTACACGTCACTTAATTATTATTTAACGGATTTTAAAAAATCAGTGCGCCCCCCTTTCTCTCTCACACATTTGTACGTTAGCCAAAGCTTCTATTACTTTCCTAATAAAAAAAACTCGTAATCAATGATTCTCGATTAATATGGGAAATCAAGAGTGCCCTGATAATCAGCGCGGCCTGATTTTCTGTCCCCCTACAGTACAGATCTAAAAATGTGTGAGCCCAAACGAAATCCTGAAGTGTTTGTTTGACCAGTATTGTTATATTGTTTCATTATAGTTGAATGAGGGTTTCAGGATAGGCCTGCGGTTAATTTTCCTGCTCTATAGAATCATCCACCCCCATTCCAGCACCTTCTGTGGTCGAAAGAATTTTTTTTACATTTAAATAATTATTGTGTCTTGTCGTACTTTAGGAATGACTTAATAATTGCTCTAGTTTTCAGAGTGCTCTGATGGGGTTACTCGCTATATTTTTTATTCCCATCACTAATTCACCCCCTTCCCTTTCAGAACTACGTCTACATCATACGTGTTGGCCTAAATTTTTTAGTTGATTGTTTTGGATACGGAAAGGAGTTTAAAGAATTTTCCGGTTCCTTGTCTTCTAAGGCACCCTCCTCCCCTTTCTTTTCCCTCCTCTTTCTCTCACCTCCTTTTTAAAGTTAAGTGTATTTTGTTTATTAATTCTGGAATAACTTCTAAAATGTTCCCAGTTTTTGAAAGACTGTTTTCGTAATTTTGAAATTTTCTCTCGTTCCCGTTCCCTTCTCGTTTTTTTGGATCTATATTTTTATATTGCTAATATCCCTAAAAAATTGTTTTTAACATGTCTGATGATTTTTTTTTCAAGAAACATAAACTAATAAGTGATATTGAAATTTTGAAAAGGTATTGGAAAAACTAAATTAAAATGTTTGCTTGGCAAAGAAAAGTAGATTCAAGTTGTACTGAAACTAGAAATTTTATGCACGAAAAGGCAGTAACGATGCTTGAGAAAAGATTGATCATATTGAAGTACGTAATATCAGAGAGGCAAGATCTAAGGCTTACACATTCTCCAGAAGTAATCTTACAGAATTGGTATAGAAGTAGACAGAAGAGGAAATAAAAAAGAACACAGACATGTAAAATCGATACCCATTCATTTCTAGAGAACAAGGGCAGACTGTTAACTTTAGTACAAATTTAACAGAAAAGTTTCTCTCGACGTTCTCTAAATTTAACTTTATTTTCTAATTCCCACTCCCCGATGTTAATTAATTAATAATCTATTAATAACTATATAACCATAATTATACACAGCCTGTTAACGTTTAAACCTCGCACCGTTACAACTTCCTCGTGCTTATTCGCGAACATGACTTGTTTCATTTCTTTTCAAATCATCATCAAACTTTTTTGTTTAAAAACATTAAAATAGAATGTAATTAGTGAAGAAAAAAAATTTAACCACAGCGGACTAAGGATTTAATACTAATTACAAGGAAATTTTATAAAATTCTCGGGAATTTCCACATAAAGATAAAAAGTTAGGTCGGTTGAGGTTTATCTATAGAAAACCGATAATTCTTATCGAATCAATTGACCAATCGGATATCCGTGAGGTTGGATCCTTGTGTAACCGTTTAAAGTGAACGTAGTGCGCTATATACCGTTCTATGTACTCTATATAACAGGTCTGTTATTGGTCGGATATCGCCTATAGGTAGTCATCTATAGCAATGAAATAGCGAACGATCGATTCTGCGCAATGCCACCGCCAATCAGCGATTGGTGTAGGAGGGTTGAGTTGTCCTGATCGGAACGATCGGTTGATACTCTGACGCCAATGCATCGGTATCGCCTTTTTTAGCACGCGCCGGGATAAAGAATCCGGAGCGGAACGAGAAAATATTGATTTTTTAAAAGGAAACTAGTTATGCATTATTTCGTAAGTAAAGGAAGCTATTTATTTATGAAACTGATTAATATCGCATTCGTTTTGATTAATCACCAACCGGCCACAAAATCCGAAAAAAAAAACAGGATGGAATTATCTTTTATATAGGTTAACGTTTGGAAATTTCGTTAAATAAATTTGTCATTAGTGATAAAAAAAATTGTGTTGAAAGGTTGTATTTATTTTTTATTTATATAACAGTCAGGACCGGCCCCGAAATAACTATACTAGTCCCTTTAATTAGGTCATGCTTTAAGTAAAAAACAATAATTTCACTTTACGTCTAAATTCGTTCCAAATATGAATGTTGATTAAAATCTGCAAGGTTTTTGCACATCGCTAAAGGTTCAAGGAAATGTCAAAGGACTGACAAAATGTTAAGGACAAGAGGTACCTGGGTAAAGACAAAAAATACTTACGGTAGACGAATCAAGTCAGGGAGGGAGAGAATAATAGAATGGATAGGGGAACGGAAAAATAGGGGAGAGATAAAGAATGGAGGAAAATAGGACAAAATAAAAAGAGAGAACCGAAGGAGAACAGAGACAGAAAAGACAGATAGGTTAGGTGGTGTAACATCAAAAGTAAGGAATGTAGAAGAGAGAAAGGGAACAAGGGGCAGGAAAAATTAGGTTACCAACAATCAAAGACATGTGTGTTAATAGAGGAGAGGGAAACAGAAAGAGGAAGGGGCGCGGATACGACAGAACGAAAGAGGGAGAGAGAGAGGGAGAGTTATTTTTCCTCGAAGCCCATTTTCACTTGACAAAATTTCCAAAATATTTTTAGATCAGATTTTGTTTGTTTTCAGCACAAATTCCCCCTTCAATTCCCCTGCTATCCTATCTCTGTATTTTCTCCCACCCTTCGCGTTCCTCCCCCTCCCCATGTCCAAGAAAAAATACCCAGAAGTATACTTTTCATCTAAACTGTTGACTTGATTTGAAGGGCTTGAAAGACTTTTTGAAAAATATTATTAATTTCCCCCGTCAATGTTTCTTACCCCTAACAACCTCTTTTCCTCAAGAAAAATTCCAGGAATGTATTTTATCTACTTCTAAATTGTTGCTGCTTTAGGTATCTATAAGATATTTTTTGATTTCCCCTTCTCTTGCTCAGCCCTACAAAATTTAGAAGAAGAATATTTTATAAACCTTGAAATTATGTAGATTAGCCGAACATTTAATCGAATAGGTATGGACTAAATTTCTAGCATTAATAAATCTGTCCCCGGGCTTTATTGTGTTCTTACGAATTTTTAGAAGAAAAAAAAACAATTTAAAGTTGTGCAGAATTTTATTTTCAGCAAATTTGTTAAGAGTTTTATTTTTGTAGGTATTTTCCATTTATAAACCAAAACAAAAAATATATAAACAGCAAGGTCGCAAATTAAATTTTCTTTAGAGACTGCAAAGAAAAAAAAAACGAAAAATAGTGTCCTGAAAATAGGATACCAACGGTACATAAAGCTAGGAAGTAGATAAAAGTTGTAAAATCGAATTTGTAAGTTTCAAGTGCATCCGTACAAACACGCAATGTTAAAAGGGAAGCCCATAAAGACAAAGTACAAAAGATAAACGAGACAAACAGCAACACCCACAAAACGGGAGCGTTCGATACAGCAACAGCAACAGCAGAAGCAGAAGCAGCATCTTAACATGGCCTATAACTTAAGATCTTCTGGGGCACAAACCGCTATATATGTTTCGGTTTCCAAACGCCTTGAAAAAAAACGCGAGATATATCGTTTCAGTTAGGAATCGGGTGCACTTATTCGCTTCATCCCGCAGGAGTGCGATCGTTCCCTCCTTCTCCTTGGACCAAGTCTTTCAGTCAATGATTTACATTGCAGTAAAGATCTTGGCGCGGTATCTTACGTACTACGAGCTAAAGTCCGATTTCCCGTGAAGTAGTAGCCAAGAAATACTGTGTGGTTTCAAAGTCAGATGCTTGAAAAGGGCGTCGGGTAATCAAGCTATCCTTGTCTCAGACGTTTTCAGTTTGTTTCAGGATTGCCTTCTCGATTGGCGTCTTGCTATGCGCTTTCGAATGTAGGTGTAAGCATGAATTACGTTTTTGTTTGTTATTTGAAGATTGCAACCGGAGTTTAAAGGATTAAGAAGTAAAGAATAAGACGGATTTTGTTTTCCGGATTTTAAATTTTACGCGGTTCAAGATTTCTTCCACCAAAAGCAAAATAATTTTTTTAGAGAAACTTAACTAAAATTAATTTGTTATTGCTTCTAAAATAAAATTTTTAGTCCTTCCGGAATTATTTGTAATAACTGCGGATTTACTAAAAAAAGGCGGGAAGTCCCATCTTTTAAAATCAGAAAATAAGAAAAATAGAATGACATTAAAATTACAAAATTCGGAAATCCGTGCGGGCTTAATCTGAATCCGGTTTTATCCGGGATAGTTGGAATGCAAAATTTTTAATAAAAAACTACAGAAGTTCAAATTTTTAAATTTTTATAGTTACTTAAAAAAATAGGTAAAGCAATAAAAATCAAAATACTACAAAATTCAAGTCCCCTGTTCGAAAATCGCAGGTGTAAAATAATCCGAGGTTTTTTATGTCGGATTTTTTTAAACTAAAATCTAGAAGACTTACACAAATATGAAACACAGTGTGAAGTAAAACACAAAATTCTAGTTCCCATAGAAATTCAGAAATCCGGGCTAGCTGCAAATAATGGAAATCCGGGAGACGACTTGGTATCTGGATTCTCAACACTAGGTATATTTTGTGTAAATTGTAAATCGGGAATAAAATATTTTTGCGCAGTCTTATACCTTATGCCTTATTTTTAAATTTTGACTGGATTTAAAAAAGTTTGGGTAGACTTGCAAAAACCCCGGATTTATTCGGATTAAATCCGTAACCGCACTTTTATTCTTTTTATTTAAATATTTTAAATCAAGTTGCAAATCGATAATTATTTCTTAGAATATCTCAAATAAAGACTCATGTGTTTAAAGAAACTTGATCGCCGGATTTATTAAAAATTTTCGGGAGATAAAAAAAAATTTAAACTTCAAACCAAAAATTCTTGTCTCCCAATAGACTAAAGAAATTCCGGAAATATTTCCTAAAAATTCGGAAGCCGGATTTTACAAATATATTTTTAATAAAAAAAAACCTAAAAACCGAGTTGGGATTTAAAATCTTCTCTATTAAAAATTCTTGACTGGTTCGTCTAAAAAAATTCCGGAATATTTCCCCAAAATTCGGAACCCCAGCATAATTTTAAAATATAAATCAAAGCAAGCATGAAATTGTCTTAAATCCGAGTTATGCTTCAAAATTTTTGAATCCGTATTAAAAAATGTTATTCCGGGTAGACTAAAAAATTTCCGATTTTTTATTTTTAACCCGAAACCAGGATTTTACAAATTTTTTTCAAAATATATCAAGTAAAGTCTTAAATCCCAGTCAGGATTTTGGATCTCTTTTAAAAATTCTTAATTCCGAATTTAGACTACAAAACATCGAATTTATCCGGAAAAATTTAAAAACCCAGAATTATTAACCCGGAACACGGATTTTATTTGAAAACCATCCTGAATTCCTATACACAGTTTCATTTTCAGTGCCAAGTGTAAACAAGAACGACGAGTCATAACCTGTTTATTTTCTTGACTGAACAGGAGTATTTTTTGAGTATGCTATTAATTTTTAGGTTTATCCTTAATAATATTAAAAAATATATAGATTATGTCCTGCATAATCATTGCTAGCGTAACAAAAATTACAACCACGACCTTTTTTAACAAGCGTCACCTGTTTTATACAATGCCTTTGTTTTATTATTATCACCCAGATCGTTTGAGTATGGTTATCATCATTAAATAAAAATTACACGAAGCAGCTAATAACGGTACCACTAACTGAAACCCAACAAGACAAAAAAGGTTACACCTGAAAAAATTTAAATTTTAAAACAAAATTACGAATATATGAATATGTTAAGTTAGATATGTAAGCCTATTCCGGACATTAAGTGATCAGAATGCGTAAGATGGGACTAGTAAAAAGTTGAGCACGTTTTAATCGTTGGCGCTACGCTTGGAAGAAGTTGTTACGAGCTCCTTGCGTGAAATCATCCTGCAGATTGACGTTTCCGTATAATGTCACGGCCACATACGTCCATTTTAACCATTTAAACAAAAATCTAATTGATTCCTTCATTATTTAAATCTTTTTCCACCTCATGTCATAACATTTTGGCAACTAACACAAAAGGGTTGCTTATATTTTTAGACCACTCTAAATTACTTAGTTTTGCGGCTTTTTAATTTAATAACTTTATCCTTCAATCATTATCCAACAAACAAAAAAAGAAAAATATAATTTTCCTAGGAATTTTCACATTAAAACAAAAACTTAATTATCCTTCCGCGAGGGATGTATGATCACGTCCCATCGACAGTTACACAAAATCTTCGCCTACTTGACCTTCCCCTTAGTAAAAAAAACACTTAGTTTCTTCCTCCTAATCCTTCAATCCTTCAATTCCTGACCCTTCTTATATTTTCCTTCCCCAAATCGTAAGGGGGGTTTGAAATGCCACTACATTCCACATATACATACAGAAATAAACATACGTAGCCCCCTCAAAGACCAGCCGTTCGTTATCGACCTGTTAAAACGGCCCTTTCGCAGTGAGAGCACTGAAACAGCTGATTTTGATATGCCACTGCTAACCTACATAACTACAGGGGTTGTTGCGCGCCCTAGAAATTTTTCAAACGTTCTCCTGTGCGTGTTCACTCGCATTACATTAAGGGATTGTTTTATTGAGGATGATTGGAATACAAAACAAGGTTCATGTATTGATTATTTTTTTTAGTTTTTCCGAATTGGGGGAATATTATTATTGTTACAAAATAAAAATAAAACAATGTTTAATTACTCTGCAAAAATAATATAACAAAAAAATTGCAAGTCAGGTATTTTAAATGATCCGTAGCGCATTGATGTAATACTTTATATTATTATTATTGTCATATCGAGATGGTGCGACATGAAAATGAATTTACTAATTTAGATTTTCATCTAGAAATGTAATTAAAAAAATTTCCATGTTTGATTCACCTATCGCGAGCAAGTTTAAATAAATAACATGTGATTTACATTACCGCATAAGCAGAAATATAAAATAATATAATAATATAATATAAAATAAAATAAATAATTATATAGAAACAAACAGAATAACTTTCATACTCCCTTCAGGTATAATAAATCGGAAATAATAATTGCTGTTGTAGGAGCCTCTAACGCGTATCACAAACTTTGAATATACCTAATCAACATTCACATAAGATCAGGGAAGACTAAAGATGAAGGAACGAGTAAGAAGATATAAGAAAATTAAGGGTAGGTAGGAGGGGAAAGAAATGAAGGATAGGGTTGGTCAAAAATGGGGGTCGTAAAGGGAGAGGGGCGAGAAGCAAAGGAGAAGTGCTTCTAAGGTTTAGAAGAGATGGCTAGTGGAAGCGAGGAGTGTAAAGGAAAAGGGCTAAGATTTAGGGAAGATAGACAGATGTAGGAGAAATAGGACAGAAAGTAGAAGTACTGCAATTTATTAAGAGGAGCGAAGCCTGTCGAGGCGAGGATTCAAGGAAGAGGTTTGAAGAAGGAGAAGGCTTGAGGAAATTCACTGACAAAGAGGGTGAAAAGGATAAAAGAAGAAGAGGAGTAAGAACTTGTTGAAGGTTGAAAATAGAGGAGCGGGAAAACGATGGGGTGATGGAGAAGAGTATGCCAAAAAGACAAGATTGGATGTAAAGGGGCGGAAGGAAAACGAGGATGGAAGAAAATATTTCAAATTTGCAATGAGTTGAAGAAGAGGAACCGGCGAAGGGGGAGGGAGAGTTTACTATTAAAAACTGAAGGCAGAAAGACAAGAAAATGGCAGGCATGAAACCGAAGGACAGTCATTTAAAATGAAAAATAACTAGGCGTGTGGCGAAGAGAGTGGGGGAGAAAGGGAATAAGATTTCGAAGAACTGAGGAACACAGGAGAACATAGACAGATCCGAAGGGGTAGAGGGGCTAGACTTTGAAGAATTGGGTTTGGAGATAAAAGATACGGAAGGAAAGGGTTGGAACTTGAAATAAGGGGTTGGATAAAACAGTTAGTAGGTACAGAAGAAGACCAAACACTAGAAGACTCGGAATTTAAATAATGAGGAGTAAAGGAGAAGGGAGACAAGAACTATAGTGATAAGAATCAAAAATAAAAGGAGGGAGAAAAATGGGTTTGATATACGAAAAGACAAGCGGAGGTGGGAAATATGGGAACAGAGCAGGGCTAAAGTCTAATACCTGCTAAGTTTTACAATGAGGAGTATAAGAGGAAGTGGAGAAGATGAAGCGAGAGTTTGACGTTGAAGATAGGAGACAGAAGAACGAGCAAATAGCAGGGATGAAAAATAAAGACTGGAAAGTAGCGAAGGTCTGTGGGAAAGAGGGCAGGAGGAAAAAAGGGTAAGCTTTCTAATGACTCGGGACAGAGTCGGAAATATAGAGAAAGGTCTGGAAGAAAATAGAGCGAGGGAGGCTTGGGACGAATTGTGTTGAGAAATAGTAGGGCGTCCGGCGTAGGGATGTAATTTTAAAGGGGGGAGGGTTGGATAAAGCTCTAAAATAATCGGCAATTGGGAGAATGAGAAGCAAAGGAGAAGAGAGACGAGAAGTATAACTGTCGAAGAATGGAAAGCAAGGGAAGTAGAAGATTGGTGTGAATAGAGGGTGTAATATACGGGAACAGAGATAAGGGAAGTGGGGAAAAGAGAAAAGATGAGATAAGCAGTGGAGAAAACTGAAAGGAAATGAACCAATGTAGGAGTAAAATAAAACGTGCTACTACAAAAAGGGGATAGCAAATCGTACGAAAAACACACAATTCATAGTAGAACAGTCGCATATCCCGCTTAGACTGAGAACGCCTGTAGAAACAATACAAATTGCAATTATTAAACGATTTCTTGAGGTAGGTATTAGAACAGGTTGCAACTAATCGCTAGAAGAACGTTTTATTTATTGTCCTGCACACTTAAAAAACTTATAGGAAGTAATTTTATTATAAAACAAACTTGATTTGAGGAAACGCTTTTGTTTTTGAAGATTTTGTGTAATAATTTAAAACGAATTCAACAATCCTGATCGTCTTTTGTTCTTAAAAATGCTTTACAAAGACGGTCGATTATAATTCTTCCTGTTTTCTACATACGAAGAAAAGGTCCGATCCAGTGCACACAAATTATTTCTCATTTAAAACAAATTAAGGCTACTTATGCTATTTCGGTTGAGTTCATGTAAAAATCTAAAATTTCTTACGCCATTGTTTTATGCCTCAGCGCCTTCAACTGTCATTATAGTCATATTTATTATTGTTCAAGTTCACTATGGCTGTGCAGCCGTGAAATGCGCGTTAGAGAAGAAGAAACCCTAACGTCTGTACACATAAGGTGCCTTTTAAAATTGCTAATATCGAGTCAACGATCTAAAAAGTGTGATTTTATAACGTGAATCGTTAAGATTGTTTTTTCTACGAGTTTATGATGTGTGATGTCAGGGAAACAAGTGCAATTGTGTCTGATTTTTTCTACCTGAAGGAAGTACTAATGTTGTTCCGTTGTTTTTGTAATGATAATTTATATTTTTGCTTGTCGCTGTGGGAATCGCTTTTATTTTTGTGTTTTAAAGTTACCCGAATCAAACACGACAATTTTTTTAATTAAAATCCTAAACGGAAATATAAATTAGGTATAAATTCTAAGAAAAAACGCTCAGTCATAACGTTATAGCCTACCAAACCGGGGAGTTTGTAGTTTCGTTAATAGAAAAAAAATGTGGAAATGAGAAGTCACTATTTGTCGTGGCGCTCAGGACTTTCCCATACTAAAAATAAACATTTCGTTTTTGGTATTCAACAGTAGTTCGCGAGGCAGCATTGGAAATCACTTGAATGCGTAGCGAGAAACACCAGACTATACGGGTTCGATACGTACAGAAGAGAGACAGGCATCTAATTTACTAACGCAGCGGAAGTTCGCGATTTTCTCATCAACCGTACATTTTAGCTATATGACTACCTTATACTATGTGATAGACAATTCAATTTTGCATTCAACTATATAATAATATACAGGGTGTTTCATTTAAAATAACAAAGTTGCTTATTGTGCTGTGAAAAGTAAACACCCTGTATACGTAATATATATTTAGAGAAATGCAGAATTATATACTGAACAACTTTTATATTTAAACTTCTTTCATATTTTGATTAATAAAGGCGCTATAACAGCATCAATTTCCGATGTACAAAACCTCGTAGAGGGCGCCACAGTGAAATTCTAGCATTACTCAAAAAAACAAAAATGTACCTAAGAGCAAGCTGCATAAGTGTAGAAAATTTAAACAAAATCGTGTTGCCAGTTGTTCTGTAATAATTTTTCAAAAATTTCAAAATTTTTGGAAGAGCGCCGTTGCGACCGTTCTTGAATTCACTAAATCAGTTTTTTTCACCTTATAATTAGCACCGGGGAAAGGGCTTTCAAACAAGTTGTTGCTGAACCTGTTCAGATAATATTGGTTTTTGAGTTGTAGGGCGTTAAAGTTAAAATTTTCAAAAATTCATAGCCGCCGCCATTTTGAAGTTAGAGAGTCCGACAAAAAATTGTTTCCCTTGAATTATGGTTTTCTCTCATATCTCCTACTCAGATTTTCAAAATTCCGCTTCTGAATAAAATGCTACCAAAAAAACTTGTCTAACTTCCGCTTCCTGTTTCGAATTTTTTTGAAAAGCTTATTTTGTCGATGAATTTTCGATGTACCCCTTCATTTAAAATTTCATCAAAATCGGTTCACTAGTTTCGGCGTTAGAGGTGTCACATACACACACACCCACAGATTTTTTCGGTTCCTGGAGGTTCAAAACACGCATTTCCGCGAAAACCTCAACTTCGAAAATCTTCATGATTTCAATGCTTCCCATATTACCAGTGGTGGTACGGGAAAGTAAAAATCATTTAAAGACGGCTAAAGTATAACCAAAGAAGCCGAGTCACAGCCCTACTCTACCAAACTTTTACTTTTAACAATTTTTTCCTAGTTTGCTTCAATTTTGAAAAGCAACCAAATTTTTTTAAGAGAAAAACACATTTTGACCTCAACAACGGTCAGGAAATCAATCTGTGATTGCAATCAAGATCGCAAACTTTTAATTAAAATTTTGCTTCAGTTTAATGTAAATTAATTTTGAAGGTCAAGAAAATTTTTTTGAAGTCCTGAAAATATTTTTGTATTAATACTTTTGAATCTCCATTCTTTCTTTACTTTTTGTTAGCTTTCCAGCACACGGCGCTTTTCTATTCCTATCTTGTTTATTATTTTTTAGCTATTTTCCTCTTTTCCCATTCTTTGTATCCACAATTTTCTGTTCTCCTCCTACTCTTATCCTGAATGAAAATGTAAAAGACCAACTAACTTACTTTAGAATAACTTTATGATTCTTGATGTTAACGAAATTAATTTGTCATAAACCGCAAAACTGTTCCTATCCGTGTGATAATAAAAAAAAATTCCTAGAACCAAATCTAGTAGGCGTTTCGTATTTTACCACTAAACTCATCTAAATATAAAGCTTCCGTTTCGTGTATGTTAAGTTTGAACATAAATAATATAGTTTTCTAAATATTTAATTACTTATACAGAGATCCGTCAAAATTGTAAGATTTGTAGCATGCGCGTGCATCAAAATATATTAATTTATAGAACGGATACGAGAGAACCGAGCGGATAAGAATTTTCTCATTAGACTTGGAATGTAGCATTCATGTAGTGTTTTGACTCGTGTTTATTTCTATTTCATGAAGCCTTCGACCGTTACCTTACACTTTTCAAATTCATCCAAAAATTTTAACTTTAAAATATTTGATCTCGCGTCAACGACAATTGCGTGATGTCTTGTAGTATGTCAGGCCACATCAGATGGACGGTCCCGGACTGATCAAACAGCAGCTTCCTCGATCAATACACGCCGAGAAAACCTAAACAACACCGCTACATCGGCGCGGAGACGAGACATCGATGCTTCTAGTACTTCATTTTATATGCTTATCGTTTTCTCCTCGCTACCAATTAGAGGTATTCCACTTTTATTTCCCGTTCTGATATCAAATTCTGTTTCTACTTGTCATGCAAATTGCTGCAAGCAGTTTCGAAATGACGTTCGAGTTAGTGATGTCCAGCAGAGGAATTGCATTTCGCTTAAAATCAAGTACTTGGTTCATGGAGGAATGTTAAATTCTTGATTATAATTAAAGCCTTATGTCTGATACATTTAAAGTGAAATCGTCAAACAGTAAAATTTAAAGTTTGGATGTTGTATTAAAAAGGGACCAATTTCATGCAAATTCAGCAAAACACTGGGTGCGTGGGTGTGTATGTGACGCCTCTAACACAAAACCTAGTCAACCGATTTTGATGAAATTTGAAATGAAGGGGTACCTATATCGAAAATTCATCGACAAAATAAGATTTTTGAAAAATCCGAAACCGGAAGCGGAAATTAGACATGTTTTTTTGGTAGCATTCTTTTCAGAAACAGAATTTTCAAAATCTGAGTAGCGGATATGAAAGAAGACCATAATTCAAGGGAAACAGTTTTTTACCGGACTCTCTAACTTCAAAATGGCGGCCGCTATGAATTTTTCAAAATTTTGACTTTAACGTCGGACAACTCATAAACCAGTTATCTGATCAGGTTCCACAACAACTTGTTTGAAAGCCCTTTGGCAGTACTACACCATGAAAAAAAATTATTTCGTAAATTCAAAAACGGTCGCAACGGCGATTTTCCAGAAATTTTGAAATTTTTGAAAAATTCTTACAAAAAATCCGTCCACACGTTTTTTTTTTAATTTTCTACTCTTATGCAGCTTGGTATTAGCTATATTTTTGTTTTTTGATGAATGCCAGAATTTCACTGTGGCGCCCTCTACGAGGTTTTGAAAATCGGAAATTGATGCTCCTATAGCGCCTTATAGCGCCTTTATTAGTCAAAATATGAAAGAAGTTTAAATATAAAAGTTGTTCCGTATATAGATTTGCATTCTCCTAAATTTATATCACGTATACAGGGTGTTTACTTTTCACAGTGCAATAAGCCACTTTCTTATTTTAAATGAAACACCCTGTATATTATTATATAATTGAATGCAAAATTGAATTGTCTATCACATAGTATAAGGTAGTCATATAGCTAAAATGTACGGTTGATGAGAAAATCGCGAACTTCCGCTGCGTTAGTAAATTAGATACCTGTCTCTCTTCTGTACGTATCGAACCCGTATAGTCTGGTGTTTCTCGCTACGTATTCAAGTGATTTCCAATGATGCCTCGCGAACTACTGTTGAATAGCAAAAACGAAATGTTTATTTTTAGTATGGGAACAGTCCAGCGGAGGTGGGGACCTCCACTTATTTTGTCTTATCGTAGTCGACAAATGTTATACAGGTTGACATTCAGTTTCCTTGATTTCTTTCTTTGGGGATATTTGGAAGCGTTAGTGTACTGTACGTCTGTAAACAACCTCAATGAGGTGCAGAACGAGTAGATTAGTGATACCACCGAATCCGAGCCGCTGTGAGGGTTTTCGAAAAAGTTTGAATGTCTATGCAGGGGAGATGTCATACCTGTCTTGAAATGAATGGAGGACACTTTGAACATCTCATTTTACTTTTTGCCTTTGATGTTTGTTCAATTACACTATATTATTCGTAACTCCGAAACCGTCCATTTACGGACCCACGTTAATTAAAACTTTTAGTCATATTTTGGATGATACTTTCACTCCTCAAAGTTTGTAACACTTTTTTTAGCACTCCATATAAGTCTCTTACCAAAGCATTATTTCTCAATGATACTAAAGTTTGGTTTGCACCATGCTATGGACACCCTGTATGTACTTATATGTTTGATGTGTTGTTAGAGTAAATAAAAATTTAAACACCCATTTCAATTAATTTGTTAAAATACACATTATTAAATTTTTTTGTCGAAAATTCCAACACATTTCGAAATGGCACACATCCTGTTTATAAAAGCAATAATTTTCACACCAAACCATATCGTTTAACATTCATTAATAAGCTTTATGGTAACAGCAGTAATATATGATGTCATTTATAAATGTGGATAACTGATATTGTCACCACTTAGAAGTTTGCCATAAGTTGCATTAAATTTTGCGATGATTGTATGGCATTTTTGTTTGGTTAGAAAAGGACGAGTGATGAATTGGTAAACGTAACATTATGGATAGCGTAGGATAATTGTAGTCCATTCATTAAAATTAAACGCATCTGCTATTTGTAACAGTTATCACATTATATTGTGCAGTGTTCGATTTGTTAATTCTGATATTATGTGCGAAGGAATTTCAATTGTTTCTGACCAAATGACTCTGTTAGCTGTTTGTTTGCTCATGTCAGTAATTAAACTGAAATTTATCATTTGTATTTATGTATTAATTATAAAAGTTAATGAAAAATATTTTTTATGAAGTCTAATCCATCTTAATAAAAAGAAATTTTAGTTTAAAAAAAATAAATGAAGAGAGTAGGGAGCAATGTTTTGTTTTGCAAAATATTTATTTTTACTAAATTTTTGCTAACCAAAAACTCCAAGAGGAGCATGGAGAAACAAGAAAACCTTTTCCAAAGCCAAAAACCCATACCTAGGAGATACTCATTTTAAGCTCCCCCCCTTCCCTACGGTGGCCTGGCCTGGCCTGGCTTGATTCTCTTCACCATCCCCCTTCTTAATCTTCATGTTTTCATTTTACGTCCTTTCCTACCTTTTTCATTTCTTATTTATTTTCTCCTCTTTTACGGGAATTTCTTTTGTTTTACGTCCACCCCCCTCTCCCAGATAATTTTTAGTTCTATAAAGTCGTATAAAGTTCTGTGGTTAATATTTTTGATTTTATAATAAGACTAACCGAATTTTCCTCTGCAGGGAAAATATTTAAGTTTCTTGTCATAACTCGACTTTTTAAGTAGAACATTCTGTATATTTTTAAATGATGTTATCCTCTGATAGGCTTTCCGAATATACGTTTCTGAAATTCCATTGTGGCGTTGCCAAGTTATTCCACTTTCTTGCAAAAATTTTGTCGTTTACAGATTTAGAAAAAAAATTGTCCAGGACAGTATTTCCAACAAATTCCTTCTGTACGTTATAATCTCAGACTTTGAACTCCGACCCATTTAAACTCGATTTTTTTTAAGAGTACTAGAGTCTGTATATTTTTAGATATCCGTATTCAAAATGTAATGAGCTTTCTGAATATGTTTCGTTTTTGAAATTCCGTTGTAGCTTTAACAAGATAGGTATTTAATTTTTTTCTGAAACATTTGAACATTTTGATATTTGCAAACTTCACATTAAAAATTTTCCAGGACCGTACTTCTGTAGGTAGAAACATATTTTATTTGTGAAGTATTACTTAAACCCTGTAATAGCATTAAAATATTATAAAATTTGAGTTTGATTATACAGGGTGTTTTTCAACCGTTTGAAAATATTAAATTTTTAAGTATTTTTAATTCAGAAATTTTAATGTACTCTAACTTGATTTTTTTTAATGGAACGCCCTGTATATTTTTGGATATTCCGACACAGATTTGTGTGCTCTTCAAATTTTATTAACGCATATTTAAACCTAAACTTAATATTTTTCGAGCAAATTACATTTTCAAGTTGTAGGTGTTGTAAGTTTTTGACCATCCTGTATATAACTCTCTCTCTCTTTCTTTAACAGTATTGAACTTTGTAGTTGGCGGAACATAATTAACCTGCTAATTTATATGAGTCACTTCCGATAGTTAAAAATTACACGGCGAAGCAAAAAACATGACCTTGCCAGGAGGTTCAAAGCGTTCTGGACAAAAGATTGTATGAGAAAAATCTTATTCTTCGGTTCAGATCCATTGCTTGATGTATAATTTCCTCCTTTTTACTAGTTAGCCCTTTATATGTGGGAATATTATTTTTTCCGCGGGTTTAATCATCGGAAGTTGGTAAAAAGGTGAGAACTGGCCGTTGGTAAGTTGGGTACTTCAGCTCGCATCCTTTCCCATCGAGCGAAGATCGGCCGGTCCGGTTGCGAAAATTAGGTTCCCTGATACATCAACAGGAAACCTAATTTTATAATACGGCATAAATATTCAAAACACATTCCGAAAAACGCGATAAATAGGGACTAATGAATGATGAGTCAGATCAAGTCGTCCATGATTGCCAAATTGAAACAATAGAGATGTGGAACCTGATAAGTCTAGACCTGTAAATTAGAGTGATGTGTTTAACCTTCCTTGTTTCCTGTATTGAGAAAAATATTTGTAAAATTGAAGGTTAGCGTTTAATCGATGCCTCATTATTGTATAGTAACAAGAGTTTGTTGGTTGCACGCTCTGTTACCATCCAAACACACACATAATATGGATGATGCAGGGGGCTTTGTTTGGGTTCTTCGTTTCCTGTTAAATACTTTCATTTATTATTTGTAATCATTTCTAAAACAAAACCTAAACGATTTAATCATTAGGGAAAGAAATAGTAAAAAGTGGAGGTGCGCACTTCCTCGGAAGTTTTCCATACTAAAAATAAACATTTCGTTTTTGGTATTCAACAGTAGTTCGCGAGGCAGCATTGGAAATCACTTGAATGCGTAGCGAGAAACACCAGTCTATACGGGTTCGATACGTACAGAAGAGAGACAGGCATCTAATTTACTAACGCAGCGGAAGTTCGCGATTTTCTCATCAACCGTACATTTTAGCTATATGACTACCTTATACTATGTGATAGACAATTAAATTTTGCATTCAATTATATAATAATATACAGGGTGTTTCATTTAAAATAACAAAGTTGCTTATTGTACTGTGAAAAGCAAACACCCTGTATACGTGATATAAATTTAGAAGAATGCAGAGCTATATACTGAATAAGTTTTATATTTAAACTTCTTTCATATTTTGATTAATAAAGGAGCTATAGGAGCATCAATTTTCGATTTTCAGGGCGCCATAGTGAAATTCTGGCATTCATAAAAAACAGAAATGTAGCTAATACCAGGGTGCATAAGTAAAAAATGTTAACAAAATCGTGTGGCCAATTTTTTTGTAAAAATTTTTCAAAAATTTCAAAATTTTTGGATGAGCGCCGTTACGACCGTTTTTGGATTTACGAAATAAATTTTTTTTCATGGTATTGTACCATCAAAGGGCTTCAAACAAGTTGTTGCTGAACCTGATCAGATAATTGGTTTTTGAGTTGTGGGGCGTTAAATTCAAAATTTTGAAAAATTCATAGCGGGCGTCATTCATTTTGAAGTTAGAGAGTTCGGTAAAAAACTGTTTCCCTTGAATTATGGTTTTCTTTCACATCCGCTACTCAGATTTTCAAAATTCCGCTTCTGAAAAAAATGCTACCAAAAAAACATGTCTAACTTCCGCTTCCGGTTTTGGATATTTTCAAAAATTTTATTTTGTCGATGAATTTTCGATATACCCCTTCATTTTAAATTTCATCAAAATCGGTTCACTAGTTTCTGCGTTAGAGGCGTTTACATACACACCCACCAACAGACAGACATTTTTTCTAAATCACTTTTTTGGGTTCCTGGAGGCCCAAAACACGTATTTCCGCGAAAATCTCAATTTCTAAAATTTTCATGATATCAATATTTCTCATATAGTATCAGTGGTGGTATGGGAAAGTAAAAAAATATACAGGGTGTACTACAGTTCTCCACCTTAAATCTCAAGTTTTTTATTCTCCAGAATTCCCGAGCCTCAAGATATGGGAAGTTCTGATTCTTCCCTCAGAATACACGAAGCCTCGTTTCAGTCCCTAGAATCCATCAGAAGCTTATAAGTCTTCAAAACTCCCCCAGATGATCCTTCCCGGAGTTGCAATAATCGCGCAGTCTTCTACAGTTCCTAGAATCTTCCCCAGTCGCAGTCCTCAAAATTCCTTGTAGTCCCAAAATAAAATTTCCCAAAATTCTCTTGAAAGGATTTTCTGGAAATTGTTTGACAAAATTCGTACAGACGGTAATTCTAATAGAATTATTTATTTTGGGCCATTGTGTGGAGTACTTTTTCCGGTTAAGTCTATAAAGTATTGAAATTTTTGCAAAAAAAAATATGTAAAAATTATTATACAATTGGAGGAAACAAATCTGAACTATTTAAGAGAGAAAAAATTAGGAAAAAACTATTTTTGTTTTTATAAAAAAAAAATATTGTATGATGTAAACCTTTCTCTAGCCAATTATGTGGGCTTGAAGGGGGGGGGATGTTCATGTTACCAAGAAATTGTTTTCCCAATTTTTCAGTTTATTATCATTTCTAGGACTTTAATACAACGTAAGTTGCTTAATTAATTTTTGTTTTATATTTTAACACTTAATTAAGAGCTAGAAAATTTATACATAGCGATAGGAAACGGGGAGCAATAAAAAAAAGAACACTATACCTCCATTACGTTAATTACGTGTGTGAATTGGTGTTAAAGCAATAATATTAATAGCATTCAAGCGAACTGACCCACGAGTTTTTACAAATTAACGAAACGTTCTGTAATTGTAATCAATTAATAGATGCATATTCTATGTGTTATGTCTCCACTAGTTTAATTGAGTATATCCGGTTTTAAATGCGTGTGGGTATTCGTTAGTTTGTTAATTTGTTTAAAATGATATCGCTTAATTTATTGTCACGCCTAATGAAACGTTTTTTTAGTCATGCTCTCGTCTAGCACAAAAAAATATGATAAATACAAAATCTAATACAGGAATTGTAGGTGTATCTAGGGGTTAAATAATTTAACAGGAGAATCAAACAAGAAATTAATAGGAGTCAAGGTAATTTTACAGTTAATACGTGCTGAAGTGTCGCTATTAACAAAAGTGGATTAATAGCGAAGATAATATCAAATAATTGCTTAAAAAAACCAGTAACAAAACGTTAATATTGCACATCATGGTAACAATGATAGGATAGTTAAATAAAAACCTGTTGAAGCAATTAACAAAGTAGGCTTAGAGCAATTCCCACGGAAAAAATGTCAAAAACCTGCAATAAATCCACTTAACACTATAAAAATCACGTATGCACTATAAAAATTGTACTTCTTTTTTTAAAACAATGAAATGTCACAATTCTTATTATTTATAAAGGCAATAATTCAAAATATCTGACTCATTCCATTCGTGTGAACAAACTTCTGCTTTATTAGGAGATCATTATTAAAACTGTTAATTAGAACAGAGTTTCGTAATTGGCTTTCCGTCGCGCTTCTGTTACTCTTCAGACACATTTAATTCGTTCTCTAGGAAAAGGGTATGTACAGGAAGAATAATATGGGATGTTTTCTAACCCGCATCCCTTACTTAGGTTACTTAATTAGTGCATTTTCACTGCCTTTATTATTATAAGCTATGGTTAGTTAGTTAGGTATAGCGGACTAATATTAAGTATTTGTTAACGAAGAGCATGCAAGGGTCGTTGGTGCAGCTGAAATGTTCAATTTTAACAAGACTTTAATTACAATTAGCTTACAAATTAGTACTGCATAGATTAATTTTAATATATTGATGGATATTGACTCCTTATAGTTCATACAACCCCTAGTTTTAACGAAATCTTACTTAATTTTATTATTTTAATCCTAAAATACTGTAGACATACCAATATTAACCACAAAATTATGGGATGCTAAAAATTGAGTAATTGATGGACAAAATTTTCTTGTCGAGGGAGGACAAACAGTGTAAGGATCAAAATACCCTTATAATCATTTAAAAGTTATAAAATAAAACCAATAAAGGGGGTAATGAGTAAAATGCAAGGAAAATTCTTTAAAAAGTGTCCATCTCGCGTTATAGTATAGGGTTGGACTAACCCTAGATCATATACAAGCTAAAAAGGGATCATTTAATAAAATAGCGACGATTCTGATAATTACATTTAAATTCCTTTTTCCATGACATGCCCGGAAAGCATAACTTTCCTCTCGCAAAATAGTAAGGAAAATTAGTTTTCCCTCTCTAGTGAGGAAAATGTAACAGTGTTGTGTTTAACTGAGGACGCGCGCTGCCTGCATTACCGACTGCGTTTCAAGTCGCAACAATAACCTAATTTTTCTTGTTTATAAATAAAATTTTTGTGTCTAACATCATGTCGTGGAAAAAATTTTGTACTAACTATTCTCTTCGAGGTTTAGGCTGGCCTAACTGGGCTGCGATAGGAGGATGAGGAATGAACTTGGTTGTCATTGTTTTTCAGTGAAACACTTTTAATGTTTGTTGTGAAACTATAGAATGCCGCGGTGAGAAAACGCATCAGAAGCGGAGATTAAATTGTAACTGATTGGGTCTTACTTCAAGTAGAAGATTCTTAAGGGCCCTGGCGTTTCAGGCATTATTCAGGTACAGGACTAACTCAAATCTTCAAGCTAAAGAAAGCCTAATCAATGAAAAATACCTTAGTAGCTAAAATATTTTGCTCAAATTTCTCCATCTGTTCAGAGTTTAGGCAGGCCCAACTGGGTCGGGATAGGCGGACTGAGCTTGGCCTCCAGTTGTCAGTAAAATAGTTTCAATAACTGGGTTCCAACAAATAAGTAAATTATTTAGTATTTTAGTTTCTAGTATTTTAATTCCTTATATGACAAGAAAATATGAATAACCGGAAGAAAACCAACACAGGAGGGGAAAATTTGTGACACTATTTTGGCGAGGAAATTTAAACGCGCCTTAGAAAAAGAAAAAGAAAGCAAGTTTAGGTAATGAGGGGGCAGAAGTGTTAAAACAAGGGTGGGAAGATATAAATTGAAAGGAAAGACAAAGAATTGCTAAAACTTCAAGGATTTGGAGACAGTTCGGAGACAGTTAAGAGATTGGAGAAAGATAGAATGGATCAAAAGAGTGGAACATTGAGTGAAATGAGGGATAATACCAATAGAGTAGACCAAGAGAGTGAGATGGAACAAGCTTAAGTGCGTCTGTGTGTGTGTGTTAGAGAGAGAGAGAGAGGGCGAAAGAGAAAGAGAGAAAGAGAAGAACAAAAATATTCGGAAGTAGGTATGTGAGCTGCAGAAAAGCAAAAAATTGAACAATAAGTCCACATTCGTATTCTACGAATAAATTCCTCCATATTTTCAGAATTTAGGCAGGCCCAACTGGGTCGGGATAGGCGGACTGAGCTTGGCCTCCAGTTGTCGGTAAAATAGTTTCAATAAATGGGTTCCTTACCAATGGTGGTCAAAGAGACGACAAATGAGTAAAATATGAGAAATTTCTTTTACATCGGGCCTTATTTTGTACAAACCCTTTAGACGTCCCCGTTTCAGGACTTTACTTTTTTTTCCGGTGCACGCGCATCCCAAACACGTTCTTTTATTCTGTTAACTAAAAACGAACCCCACAAATAAAATATCCTTCATTATAATAATATCTTTCAAGGTCTCTCTGTTTTTTGACCAAGCAGGCCCAATTGGTTCCGTTAGAGAAGCGAGCTTCGCTTATAGTAAATAATTTTCTACGAATCCCGACCTTTTTAATTGGTTTCAACTTGTTGAAAATTTTTTCAAAGATCATTAAAGTAAGCCAAACCTTCTGCAATACAAATACACATTTTAGGCGTAACGGGTCTGATTAACCCAAAAATAGGCCGATACCAGCTTCAATTTGGGTCGAAATCGAAATTTAATCCTAATTGTATATACTTTTTACAAAGGAGGTTGTTAGAAATTTAAATTAACTTGAGGATGTAATTGTGGAGGAGAATTTTCAGGTCGACCTGTTTAAAGGCCTGATTCAACAGTATAAACTTTAGCCTGTCGGAATAATTAATTTTATGCACGTTTCAAAATAAGAAACTGTTTTATTAAAGTCTAATCTCGTTCCTATCTTTTAGGCTTTGGAGTTTGGGCCGCAGAAGCATGTGTAGTTTTTCCCAGGCCCAAATGGCGTAGTTTCAAGGACTTTTAGACATAACGGGTCTGAATACGCTAACCGGGTATGTCATATGTTTTGGTTATTTTAGGAAGGCTATAAATAAGTAACGTAAGTGGAGGATAAGCCTACCTGAAAATTGTTTCAGAAACTAGATAGGCCGACCCGACCCTAATCATATTAGAAAAATTAAATGGGGTGAATATATTTTTCTTTTTTAGTATATTAAACCAAAGAGTATAAACTAAACCTAAGAAATATGGTTTTAAAAATGCGGACATGTTAAATAGTATTTATGGAAATGAACTAACCCCGATCCTCTAGGCCTAAACTCGTTCAGGCCCGTTAGGCTTTAACCTTAGCCAATTTTTGAATCGCAGATGCTTGATTGTATTACTGTTTGGGGTAACTCAAAGTTAGGCGAAAAATCAATTTTAGTTGTAGTAGGCCTGATTGGGTCTAAGTTAGCCATAAATTAAGTCGATGGATAATTTGGGGCACAAATCAACTTTATTGTTAGGCAGAGAGGGGTTTCTATTTGGGCCTGAAATGGGTCGGGATTGTAAAAAAAATGAGCTTGAAACACAGATACTTACTTTCCCCCTGAAACCCTTACGGTCTGGTGATTGTTACGCTGCTGAACACGTTTGTTTTCACTGTCAAGCTTGAATGTTCGAAATTTTCGTAATTAGGTCAAATAATTTTTTTTAAAGATATTGAAGCACAACCCTTAAAGGTTTTGGTTTGGTTTTGAAGATTAGTTGTAAACCTTGAACTTTATAAATGTTTCAAGTGGTTTAGAATTTTGTGTCTGGTGTTAAATTAAAACTTAATTATGACGTCAGCTTTACAACGAGTATTTAGTACACAATTTTCGGTCGTATCCAAAATTAAGTTCTTAGAAGCGCCAGGACATCGGGCTAACCATCACCTTTTAATGAATTACTCAAATTGTAAACTTCCTTTACTACATTCACGCCATATTAATATTTACATTTTTAGGTGCATGCACTTTGTGGTGAGAATATTACAACTTCTCACGGAGTTTATTCTTTTAAATATATTGCGGTCATTTTGTCATCACCTGAAAATTATTGTCACTACTCGTGTTAGTTCTTCTCTCTCTTTCAACCATTTTTTAGTGGTTATAAATCAAATTAAATTATTGTAGATGAAAGAACAAAATGGCCACCTGTTTTTTTAACCTTTATCGGAATTGTTTAATATTCTGATTCTTCGAATTGAGAATTATACTTTTGATCGTACGTTTTGATAAAATTTTTAATAGCTTTTTTTTATTTAAACGGAAAAGATTGAGTTTTAAAACGTCACTGACCTCTCTATAAAATATTTGGGATTTTTAACGTAGTAGCAAGCTCGTGTAGGATTAAATAATTTTAAAAAATTAACATAATACAAATATTTTTGATTTTTTTATTGGTAACACGTGGGATGGTGTTTTTATCATCAAAAATCGGATCTCTGTTGTCATACAAAGATAAAACAAAAGGTGTTTGGTTTTATAATTTAATAACGTCCTGCAAGTGAAAGAAAATTAATTTTTGCACAGCGTATCTTAAAAAAAATTAAATTCAAACCAAAAAGTGCTTTGGTTGCTACCAAAAAAATCCACGGTTTCTCCGAAAACTCCCCTCGAAGTTGGTCAAAGAAATTTTCACGCTGAAACGTTGAAGGGTAATTCCAAGACAAAATATTGATTTTTTGTATAAACCCCAAGAATATTTTTAGTTGCATTTTTGAATGTTCTTTTCGTTAGTGAACTCAAAAATTAAATATTTTTAAAGAAAAAAAAGTTATCGCTTAAAATAAAGCAAAGTCAGATGGTTGTCAACTTCTAATCCTTAGTTTTAATGCTATAACTTCTTTATTTTTTAAGATATTTAATTATTGAGTCCAGATCCTTAAAGGCAATTAAAAGAGCCATCAAAAAGGTACTCTTTGTCTGTATTCAAAAAATGAACCCCTTCGTCTAAAACTCACTCTGAAGGTAGGTCTATATTTTCTTTTTGGGTATCGTTATGTTTAAACAATTATTTTGTAGCGACCTGTATAAAATAAACAGGTAGTGTATTATCCAACACTATTATCAAACAAGTTATAAAGTTATTTCAGAAGTGTTAATTTAAAAAGTAAAGTTAAAGAAATCATTAAAAGCTTAAAATTAAAACAGCAAGAATTCTGGTGACATTTTCGACATCCTAATTTACATTATGGCCGCTACTGTTTAACATTTTTATGTTTAAAAGGTAATTTAATATTGTGAAAAGCCGTTTAAATAATTTTCTGCTACGTTTGATCGGTATGAAAGTAAAGAATAGACAAGGATGGGAAGTCAAGGATGTGTGAAAAAGTAATTTTTAATGTATAAAAACTTGTTGAATAATGTTTTATCATAATATATATTTTGACAGTGTGGTACTGGTTTTTTAAAGAATAAATCAAGGAGAAACGAGTAAATTGTTCTAAGAAATTAAATATAAATGTTTTGGTATAAAATTTTTGAGTCAAAGGTTATGATTAACTGCCGTTTTTGACTTTCCGGCCATGGGAAAACAAGAAGTTAAAAATAAATACGTTTTGGTACCTGATAATTACGAATGTCGTAATTACAACAGAGAGTGCGAAAAATAATAATAAAAATATGTCGCTTTGCATTGTTTCTAAATTTATTGTCAACTTGAACTACAGTCATTAGTTTTATTGCACCTTTTTATTATTCTTATACCACTTGGCTTTCATATTAGAATGTTCAAATGTAAAGAGATTTTGACACAATAATTGTATAATAGTCACACGCTCTAATATTCTCGTTTTTATTTTCAATTTGGTAATTTTTTAATGTCTTGATAACACGACATCTTAAAAAGTTTTTTATTTATAATTCAATTTTCTTTATATAATAATAAAACTTGAATAACAAGAAGATAAACAACGCACAGGAGGGGAAAGATAATATAGAATGGTGGGGAAATGAGTAGGAGTATCAACAAGTCAACAAAATAAATGGAAATAGAGGGGGGAAGTTAAAGAGAAGGTCGGTAGGAAAAGGGTAGAGGTTTAGGAGAGCAATTACAAGGATGACCATTTTATTGATTTGTGCAGACACTATTTTCCCGAAGGAAAATTTAAACGCACTTTAGAAAAAGAAAAAGTAAACAAGTTTAGGTAATGAAGGGGTGGAAGGGTTAAAAAAGGGTGGGAAGAGAGAAATTGGTGGTGGAAGTGACAGCAGTAGGGCGAAGTATTAATGGAAAGACAAAGAATTGGGAAAACTTTAAGGCTTTAGCCATGAGAAGGGTGGGGGAAATTGAAGTTGTCAAGTTAGATAAGCGTGTAGGGTGGGAGTAGATACGTTGAGAGGCAGTTAAGGGATTGGAGAAAGCCTTCTGCGGCAGCTGAAGTGGGGGGGAGTGATGACAGAGGCTAAGATCAGGAAATGTGGACTAAGAGAATTCAGGAATGTACGATTAGTGAATTGAAAAATTGCAGAGAAAGAAAAAGAGAAGTGAGAGAATTTGTGGGTTGAGAGAGCAGAAGAGAGTAATAGAATGGAACAAGCGAGCGAGGGTGGGCAACATTCGGGAAGAAAGATTAACACAAACGGGTGGGATAAGGGAAAAGGGCAATAGAATGGATCAAAAGAAAAAAGTGGAAGACAAAGTGAAATGAGGAAAAATATGAGTGAAATGGAACAAGCTTGAGTGCGTTTGTGTGTGTGTTAGAGAGAGAGAGAGAGAGCGAAAGAGAAAGATAGAGAGAGTATTCTACGAACGAATTCCCCAATATTTTCAGAATTTAGACAGGACCTACTGGGTTGGGATAGGCGGACTGAGCTTGGCCTCCAGGTGTTAGTAAAATGGTTTCAATAATTGGGTTCCTTACCAATCGCGGTCAAAGAAGTATGAACACATTTTTTTATATCAGCGCTTATTTTGTACTTATGTGAAATGAGGGAAAAGACCAATTGAATAGACTAAAGAGCGAGAAGATGGTACAAGCTTGGGTGCGTGTGTACCTATGTGTTAGAGAGAGAGAGACAAATGGAGAGTGAACAGGTGTGAAAATTCCCTGTAGACTCTAGTAAGGGATGAAAGCTAAGAACTAAAGGGTGTAACCTGTAGGAAGGCAAAAAACTGAACAATAGATCCAGATTCTTATTCTACGAACATTAAATTAAAGTCTGTGTTCTTCGTTTTATTCATCCAATTCTCGGAATTTAATCTTCAGATTTGTAATCCACTACTCCTTTTTTCCACCCCTCCAAGTGCCAGTTTTTCAGTTCTGCTTTAAACCCCGCTGCAGTTAAACCAAGTTTAATTGCCATGGATACAGTATTGTTACAAAAATTGTATCCATGGAAATTAAACTTGACTTAGTTGAAGCGGGGTTTAAATCAGAACTGAAAAACCAGCCCCAAATAATCAAAACTTTTAAAAAACCGAAAATAGTCCTGGAAAAAGTAACAAAATAAGTAGAAACTAAATTCAAGTTAAGCTGAAATTTATTGCAAGCTTTAAAACGTTTGGTTTTCGAAATCAATAACAAACGTATAAATCTTATAATTCGATAGCGATCTGTGCCAAGTTTACAGCCGATGCTTTTTATCGGCAGCAGCAAGTAGTAAAGGGTAGTAAAGTTATATTTCTTGCCTAAGAAATTAACGTAGTCGTAGATCTTGTAGCGACAAAAACATTTAAACACTGAATCAAGACGTATAGACTACTCGGATACTCTTAAGTTACGCCCCATTTGCATTGCTTCTAAAAATGTTAAATACACTCTCGCATTCTCTCTCGGATATACCTCTGTCTTTTTCTACTGCAACTGAGTTTTCATTTACTATTACCAATATTTTAACGAACATGCAGCGAATACACTGTAAAATTGAGTTTGGTTGTCTTTAGGGGTGGTTTCTTTATGTTGGGAAGTGGTCAAGGACGATGACGATTCTTTTTGTTTTGTCTTATACACAGTTTGGTTGGGAAAATACCTGATCCTTAAGTGGTCGAGGAAAGTCGGAAAGTGTGTTAAAAGCAAAAAAAATAGAACTATTAAATAATAGAAATGGAAAACAAAGGTGGGTTGTTATGGTAACGGTTGGTTATTATTATTAAATTAGTTTTGTGGAAGTTTACAAGGCGCGTACCTGTATAGAGTGAGTCGAGAAGGAAATTGTCATAATTCGTCTACTTGTAGGGTTGGGGAGTCTCTCTAAATTTAATACGAAAATTAACGAAATGCGGCCGGGAGTGTACCGGGAGCAGTAAGCAAGCAAACGAGTAAAGCCCCGTCGTAATAATTCATAAATTGAATGTTTCACAATTGCTAATTCAACATCATTCACACACAGTCCGCTTGTTCTTAACTGGAAATGTATGTAATTAAGTTTGTTTTCTATTATGTTCCGTATAGGTACTGGTTGACCAAAGCATAAATAATTTAATTGTTCAAACAAACCGCCAAGTAAACAGTCGGAGCCGGTCTATGAGCCACAATGCGGAATACTCGATTGGGCTAACGGCAGGGTTAGTTAAATTAAGTTTTGCTTTAGAGAGTGGCGTATTGCGGCTGCTACATTGTATAATTCCTTTAGGGTAACTAAAAGTCACTCAAAGTGGTGTATTTGGTGGTGGTTGCATGCTTTTTCCGCTCCCGCCACCTCACGGTCTTTTAAATGAGGGACCTACCTACCTTGCTGGACATACGTACCTGCTACCTACTACGTATACACAGCCACCAATTATGATAACTAATTTGTCCACAAACGCTTCCGGCTACTCTCTAAACAGGAGAACTAACAACTCGTCCAACAAAGTTACTGTAAAAGCTTCCCATACTCAAACTCAAAATATCATTACACCGAACCAGACACAAAAATTTAAAAATCTACCCGAACAAGGTCAAAGTTTAAAATTAACTAGGCAACAGACCATTGACTACAAATTTTAACCTGAGGATACGAACAATACTTGATCTGTCCCTTAACATTCGTAGAATACTAATCTTAACTTATTTTTAGATTCCACTCTAGAGATACATTTAAATAAAGTCCGGATCAATCTCATATTACTCCTTTTTTGGATTAAATTTGGACAAAGCTTTTATCTTTCTCTTCCTTAATATTCGTAGAATACGGATCCGAACTTAATTTTCTTTGATTGATATTTATATGAAAGCTGCCTTCTTCTTGTTTGCTGTATCAATCCCGGCTTATATTATTTTGTTAGCAGAACTGTTTAGGTTAGGTATCAGTCTCAAATCTGTAGAACACGAATCTGAACTTATTGCCAGATTCTCTCATACGCCAATTATTTTATGCCGAGTTAAAATAATTAACCTTTTAGTCTCTCGATAACCAAAAAGGCAGGTTTTTGACATTCTAATTTTTTTTTTCAACCTGTTCAGGTTATCGGCCAGAGGAACCTAAATTTCGAAGTCTAAGGCTTGAATTCTTAATGGAATGGATGCGGATATTTTTCGATTTCCCTTACTTTTTTCTTGAAATTAATATTTTTCTTAATTATTTTTTCCATTAATAAGAGGATGACAAATAATTTCTTTATGTGATTGTTTTTGTAACATTAATCGTCGATTATTTATAAAATTGCAGTTGTTTCGATTGAATACACCGCCCTATACGGCAGTGGCGGTTTTCAAGAACAGGCAGGTTAGGCCCGGCCTACCCTAAAATTATTTGTTGTATTTTTAAAATATTTTTGTAATCTATTTATTTATAATTATACACAATTATTATTTATTTTGTTATTTTTGAGTCTGTTTTCATTAAAATTACAATACAGCAACAGAAATTTAGCGTGTCGTGAATTTTATTAAAAAAATTTCTCCAGCATAGGCACCGGCCGACCTTGCTTGCATAAATGCACTGTACCGAGCACTGTACTAATCCTATGACTCACTAGACTACTCCGATCTTACGCGGGTGGTAGGCCCGTGCCTGATCTCTATCCGGCAGTTGAATTTTCTCGAGTTGGTGCGTTGCTTGCTGCACAAAAATGAGTACCCTTGTTGATTGTACAACTTCTTCCTCTACTAGTGTAAATGATTGTTGCGATATAATTATAATATATAACGTAACACTCTTAATGGTTTTTATTTGAAGTATATTTATGACTTTCAAAAAATGCTCTTTTCCGTACCACGCTGCTGGCCTACCCAATAATTTACCTCACGAGCCGCCACTGCTATACGGAGTTTTCAATTTAACAGTGTGCGATACTCGCCTGCTTGATTTATTTTATTGCTTTTAGTAGCGTTAATGTTTATTTCAGTAAATTACAAGAAAGGGGTTTGCATATATTCCTTACACTGAATTTACGCCATTTGATCGGAATATTTTTCTACAAGCTCGATTTTAAACCTTCCTAAAGGTTTCATAGGGAAGATCGAGACCCAGAGAAGTACGTGAAGAAGCTTTTCCCCGATACGTAAAGACAGCATATGTGTTCAAAGCTACTAGTTGGTTTTCAGTTCGAATAAAGAATGGTCTTGTAGTTATTTTTGCTTCTACATATACGGGAATAAAATTCTCCTGTAGTCATGTATCAATTCGACACATTGGTCGTTTCACTGAACTTTTATTTTTATGGTCAGGAATTTCGTCTTGTTGTCTTGTTTAACCATTCGATGAATAACACTTCAGTTTATTGGCTTACACGATTTAAATTTCCAAAACAAACACAAAAACATGAAGTTCTTTGGTCTTTTCTTGCGTACGCCACTGGTTACATAAAAATAATAAAATTGGTTTAATCATTTTACGTTTAAAATTCCCAGAGCTTTCGTACGCCACTGTATTTTTACGTAAATAAACAGTTCAGGGTTGATTATAGCCCCCTCTTTCATCTTTTAGCCAATCCCTTACCTACTCCACTGGTGATTAAATGTTAAAAACGTTAAACCAAAATTTCTCTGATATTATTTTTAACTTAGTAACCCTTTGCGAAATAATTTTTCTTTTATTCTCCATTGAGTTTGTCAGTTTTATCTCTAAGTGAACCGCACCCTTCCGATACTAATAATAATAATTGAAGCCAAAAAAGCACCCTTAGTGCTAAATGTATTAGAATTTACGTTTCTCCGTAGAGTAATTCTATCGCTAATGTGTCTCCTCAAACATTGCTGTTAAAACAAAGAGGGAAGGGGTTGAGAATACCCGCATCTTCATATTTTAAATCGATATAGTTTTTAAAACACATTAACAGCTTCCATCCCTTAATCAAGGGGGTTTGTAATGGTTTGATGGAGAAGGATGGAATAGGGGAGATGTGAAATTTTCCAATACCAATTTCTTGTATAGGTGCACATGTGCTAAAGACCCTAAAAAAGGGCTAAGCGTCAATGATTCTAGGGAATTATTTTAGGGGAACAATAAGGGCGGTAGTATTGGTAAGAGCAGATAAAGGGTTGCAATTTAAATGCCTTGCAAAAAAGGGGTAGGATTTACTGATGATGTCCCTTCTGCCACATTTTGAAAGGAAATTCAAACCACCAGTTTAGAAACTAAAACAAAACATTTATTAATTTATGGATTATTGAATAATTTATTTATTACTAAAAACAGTGGCGTAGAATATTAAACTTCAATTGTTACAGTTTCTTTCAGGAAATTTGTTTTTTGACAGAGTAATTTTTGCGTTGTTATACAGGGTGTCCCGTATCCAGTTAAGTGCATGTTCCTTTCATGAAAATAAGAGGAAAAGTTTTTATGGCTCCGCAAATGCTTCGTTACCGAGATACAGGGTGTTGAAAGTTGGAAAATATATCCATCTTTTTTTTATTTATTCGAAAATGACTAGGAATTAAATTTTAAAAAGTAATGTAATACGTATGTATGTACGTTTGCTATAAGTGGGCCATATTAGTCAGTTTTTTTCTTCTCCAGTGGCGTAACTACAAATGGGTATGTAGATATTTCTGGAGGAAAAATGGTACGCCACTGTTTTTTGTCTTTGACACAATTTTCAAATTTCTCAACTAATTAATGTACGGTTGAAACAGTCTCTTGAGATTTTTTCCTACCATTAACCGTTTTCGTGTAAATCACACTTCAAAGATGAAAAATGCGAATAAAAAAATAACTCTGCAAATCCGTTTTTTGAATAATGACCGCCTTTAGCCTCAAAATTTTGTTTGAAGAATAGAAGCTTGTCTTGAAACTAATGAACATTATTTGTAGAATAATAATAATAATAAATTTCAACACCCTGTATCTCGGTAATTTACCTAGCATTTCCGCACCCGTATTAATAGGAACTTTTCCTCTTATTTTCATGAGAGGAACATGCCGTTTCTTTTTGGGACACCCTGTATATTTTATACTTACCAAAATAACCAGAAGTATTTCGTCTTTCTAAAAAGGTTTGTATTATAAGTTTTTCAAGATAAACCCTCGTCTTTAATGACTGCTGTTAAAAGCAAGCTTATCCGATAATTTGGTTTTAATTCGATTTTTTTTTGGTATAATTTTTCACAAACACCCTATATATTTTATACTAAAATCACGAGCAGGATATCCTTTTTCAAGCAGTGTATAGTTTCCACAGGTTTGTGTTGTAAATTTTCCGAAAAAAAACCTTTCTAATAAATATCCTTGATAGTAGTTAAACAGAAATTTTTAATTTTTTTTTTCTTATATTTTCTTCTAGGACACCCTCTGTATTTTTACTTTCCCATACCACCACTGGTATAGAGGAAGTATTTATATCATGAAAATTGTCGAAATCGAGATTTTCGCGGAAATACGTGTTTTGGGGCTCCAGGAACCCAAAAAAGTGGTCTAGAAAAAATGTCTGTCTGTGGGTGGGTGGGTGGGTGCGTGGGTATGTAACGCCTCTAACGCAAAAACTAGTGAACCGATTTTGATGAAATTTGAAATGAAGGGGTATATCGAAAATTCATCGACAAAATAAGCTTTTCAAAAAAATCCGAAACCGGAAGCGGAAGTTAGACATGTTTTTTTGGTATCATTTTTTTCAGAAGCGGAATTTTGAAAATCTGAGTACGGGATATGAAAGAAGGGCATAATTCAAGGGAAACAGTTTTTTACCGGACTCTCTAACTTCAAAATGGAGGTCGCTATGAATTTTTCAAAATTTCGACGTTAACGCCCCGTAACTCAAAAACCAGTTATCTGATCAGGTTCAGCAACAACTTGTTTGAAAGCCCTTTGGCTGTACTACACCAAGAAAAAAAATTATTTACTAAATCCAAAAACGGTCGCAACGGCGCTCTTCCAAAAAGTTTGAAATTTTTGAAAAATTATTACAAAAAAACTGGTCTAAGGAATTTGTTTAAATTTTCTATACTTATGCAGCTTGGTATTAGCTACATTTTTGTTTTTTGATGAACGCCAGAATACCACTGTGGCGCCCTCTACGAGGTTTTGAAAATCGGATATTGATGCTCCTATAGTGCCTTTATTAGTCAAAATATGAAAAAGGTTTAAATATAAAAGTTATTCAGTATATAATTCTGCATTTTTCTAAATGTATATCACGTATACAGGGCGTTTGCTTTCCACAGTACAATACGCAACTTTGTTATTTTAAATGAAACACCCTGTATATTATTATATAATTGAACGCAAAATTAAATTGTCTATCACATAGTATAAGGTATTCATATAGCTAAAATGTACGGTTGATGAGAAATTCGTGAATTTTGAATATTTAGGCTGGACTCTGACAGAAACGAATCATGCGCGTCGGTCGGTAGCGATCGTCCGGCTTCACCAGCTGTAAATACCACAGATACACACGTGTCTTCTTCTGTACATATCGAACCTGCATAGTTTCGTTTTTCTAGCTACGCATTCAAATGATTTCCAATTTTGCCTCGCGAACTACTGTTGAATACCAAAAACGAAATGTTTATTTTGAGTATGGGAAAGTCCAGGGGAGGTTTGCACCTCCACTTTTTTCTCTTATTTTCATGAATGGAACATGTCTTTAAGTGGATGCCGTTTCTTTTTGCAACACCCTGTATATTTTATACTTACCAAAATTACCAGAAGTATATCGTCTTTCTAAAAACATATACCTGTTATAGGTTTGTATTATAAATTTTTCGAGATAAACCCTCGTCTTTAATGACTGTTGTTAAAAGCAAGCTTATCCGATATTTTGGTTTTATTTTTTTTTTTGTATAATTTTTCATAAGCACCTTGTATATTTTATACTAAAATCAGGAGTAGGATATACTTTTTCAAGCAGTGTATAGTTTTCATAGGTTTGTGTTGTAAATTTTCTGAAAAAAAAACGGAAATAAATATCGTTACTAATGGCAGTTTAACAGATATTTTTAATTTTTTTTTCTTACAATAGAACACCCTCTTTATTTTACACTAAAATAACGAGACGGATTTCCTCGTTCTAAAATTGCATACTTTACATACGTTTGTGTGACAAATTTTTCAGGAAAATCCCTCAGCTTTAATAAATATCAGTAAGGAAGCTTATCTGAAATTTTTGTTTTAATATTTTTTTGCAATATATTCTGATACAACACCCTGTATATTTTACAACTGAAAGAAAGAGAATTTTTCTTTCTTTTTAACTGTGTATAATTTTCATAGGTTTATATTAAAAAATTTACCAGAAAAACCCTCAGCTTTAATAAAAAACGTTGATAGGGGGTATCTGAAATTTTCATTTTAATTTTTTCCTTATAGGTACTCTTTTATATGAAACTTTTACACCGAAATGAAGAGTATTATTTTCTTTTTCTAACGGCTTGTAAGTTTCTTAAACTGACATTAGAAATTTTCCTAGAAAAATGTTTACTGTAGCGGAAAAGTACTGAAGTTATTTTTTGGTGATTTAAAATAAAACTTGATAGTTATTATTTCATATTTAACTTGATCCAAATATTTACCCAAACAATAATGGGTTATAATTAACAAATTTAATTTGCAATGGTCAACAATTTGTGGAAATTTTCCTCGCACAGCGAATTATTTGTTAGAGCATACCCAGGTATTTAATCAGATAATGAAATAACGAATTTATTTAGTGAAATACCCGAGTGTTTCACTTTAGAAAATTAGCTACATTTTCTAGAAATGTTGTAAAACTGCACCAAATTCACCTCCATAATACAATTTTCGTACTTACAAATGTATAGTTTAATTTAAATTGACGTGTTTGCATAACCAAAAGTAAATGCTGTCTGTGCACCTGCTCTTATTTCAAAATGAAATTTAAACGAAAAAGCTTGAAAATCAAACAAAAGCTCCATCAAATAGGATGACAAATCGCCGTTCAATAGATCAGAAACAAAACAAAAACGGACGTTTCAATCGCAAGGGAAATAAAAAATAAATCAAAAACACTTCATTCATTCGGAAAAATAAAACGAAAAACAATCGCATCGAATTTTTACCAATAGCCATAAACAAAACCCGATTAATCTTGAAACAAATGACTGACAACTGACAACATCCGAACATCGCGGCCTGTCAAACGGCAAATAAACGGACCACCCCACGTTTATTAGATCGGAACGAACTCGCGAACGGCGGGGGCGGATGAATCGACAGTGAACGCGTAAAACACGGAAAGCTCTTGTAAAATCCCCTATTTTCCAATAAACTGATATCAATAGCAACCTGTTGAATACGGAGGGTTGAAAAAATCCCCACGAAAAATCCCTCTGCGGTACAAGCGGTTTTCTATTGTACTTTGATGGGCTCTACACCTTCTGAAAAGACAACCGTGTTCTGTTCAAGTTTTCTTTGAATCTGACGCCGATAATGATGGTTAGAATTTTTTTTAACAATAATATCAATTGATTGATGTTTCTCATTAACGTGTGGATGTTTTTTACAAATATGTTTCAGAGGACAAGGAAAGGAGGTAGGAGAAAATATAATGCTGCGAAGGGAAGGGGAAGGTTAGAGTCTTCTGAAGACAGAAAATTAAACGTGAGTCATTAAAATCAGTGATTTGTTGATTGTGTCCTGGATCTGATTATTAATTCCAAACTAATTTTGGATTTGCGTGTCTTTTGAATGTAGGAATCTGGAAAAAGGCAACAAGATCGGAAAAATGTAGACAATGTAGTCGAGAATTCGAGGAGACAATCGTAAAGCGAATTCCACATTAAACAGAACATAACCGGAGTTTTTACTGGTAAAGTCAAAGCAATATATTAAGTAGCAATTAAGTTTGATATACAATTAGACATGCTATCGAAATGGTATACCTCATTAACATAAGGCATTAACATTCTAACAAGCCGAATTTATTCCAAAAACGACCCGAATACTCCTGCCAAGGAAATAAACTATACGCACTAATGATTTACTTTAAATTCCCCCGTTAATTTATATTGTGCCTGACTGTTACCGATACAACTACAACAGTCGACGTATTCATACTCGGAACGCAAACTTGTAATTCATACTTTAATCGTAAATAACTTACTGCTTTTAGATTTTAACCCCCTTCGGTATAATAATTATTGCATTTGCCTAAATTTAGATGGGAATTTTAAAAACCTTTAATTGGGACTTCACGTGACACACACCGTGCTCCAAACTTATAAATATCTTACATAATATTAAAATTTAACTAACTATGTATGTAATTTCGTGTCACAATATAAGGAAATAACACAAAAGAAAAGCATTTTATAAAAATACCCGATTTTTTACTTTGAATTCAATTTCCTTGGAAAAGTATCAGATTTAGGTGGAATTATTGGTTAATAAAACTTGTAGAGTACGAAAAGAGCTATCCAAATATATACAAGCATCGAATATACAGAGTGTTCTATTTAAGTAAAATCAACAAAAGCTAAAGTTTCGTCAACATTCATACTCAAATATTTTGTACAGTTCAGTGGATTGTTTTGAAACGCCCTGTATAATCTAATTTAATTTTAAAATATTTGAAAGGGAGTACACAGTCTTAATTAATATTTAACAGAATAATTTTATAATTGTCAAGATTACGGTCCTGGCAATTTTTTTAAAAATGTAAATCTCATCTAATTTTTCGAAAAAAATTAGTACATATCTTTGCAATACCTTAACCAAGTTTCAATATCGAAACTTATTCCAAAAACCTATCAGACGTCGAATAAAACTGCTTAAAAAAATACAGGGTGTTTTATTAAAAATTTTATACCTACCACTGATTGGATTTTTTTAAATGCCGGTTATAATCAAATTTTATTTTCAAATAACTTGAAGATAGTACACGGTCTTTAATCTTTAATTTCCAATATTACGGTCCTGGTAAATTTTTCTAATAAGATAGATGACATAAATACAGGGTGTTACATAAACGATACCGACATAACTTCGGTAGGTGATTCCTTTGGTCATCTTAAGAAAAAAAGCTCCCATGAGTAGGTGTCCTAAAATGCTTCTGAGGGGAGCTGAGGCCCCCCTAAAGGGGGCGAATAAAATTTCGATTTTAATTAATATCTCAAACACCCTTGAATATAAACTAACGAAATTTGGCATACGGTTTAGTACTACTATGTGTTACTATCTGACAGTATTCAACTGAAATTTTATTCGCCCCGCCACGCCCCCGCGCCGTCTGGCCCTGAGAAGCGTTTTAGGACTCCTGTTCACGGGAACTTTTGTTCTTAAGATGACCTAAAGAACCACCTCCCGAAGTTTATTGGTGTCGTTTATATTGATCACATAATATGATTAGTGTATAAAATATACAGGGTGTTCTAATTAAATTATCCGTCAGTATTAAAAATGTCGAGTGATTAATATTGGAATTTGTTTTCCCCAAAGATATTTATTTATAACACCCTGTATATTGAAATTCTATTTTAAAGTACCTATTGGGTACTATACGTCATTGACTTGTGTCAACAAAGTTTGTTTAATTCGCAAGATTGCGATGCCAGAAAAATTTCTTTCATGTTAGGTTTGTGTCAAATCCAAATTATTTTAAAAAAGTTTGCAACCCCTAAATGTATCTTCAGAAACAAAATATAACTAGAAAGTTCATTTAAATTCGACTAATATTTTTTTAAAATGTATAGGGTGTTCTAATCTAAAACTTGTAGGTTTCTGTGTATGGCATTCGATAATTCTTTTTTTTAATTCAATGGAGGACGATCTTCTCCTTGCTTGTGTTTTGATAATAATAACAACATCCGGTAGTCGATTCAAAACGATGTCAGGAAATTTTGAGCGATTCCGGTAATGAATCGCATCCATTCGAGAGAAAGAGACACACAGCATCATCCATATATTACACATTCTATCCGTACAAAACAAAAACTGTCAACTATCATTGGTCATAAGCATTAGCACAATACATCCGTTCACCCACACTCCGCATTCTGAGTCGCGAATCGGACAAAACATATCACATCCTTTGTCCAAACCCAGTACATACGTCGTCGCGTTCGTCTCTTCCACAACGGATTTCTTGCGGTCGTTGGAAGAGGACGCAGCCCCGGTCGTGCCGGCCGATAATTCAAATATCGTTTGATATATGATTCGATTCATATATCATAGACGACCTGACAGACTGAATTACAATAAGTCCTTGACTAATCACCGTATCCGAATGTCTTTGATGTAACAGAAACAGAACCTGTTCCAATTGTGTCCACTCTGCAACCGCTCCTCCTGAGCTTTATTTCGATCAATACTAAAGATCTCTCCCCGTTTCTCTCACCTTCCTGTCAAACATCGATTAATCCTCGCGAATTAAGCTTGTCCTAAAAAATTCGCAACCCCCTACAGCGAGATTGATTTTTCGACGATTATTTTTAAACAAAAAAATATACCTATTTAAATAAATTAAAGAAACTTTATTTCCCCTAGTTTATCCAAGGATAATCCCAAAATATCCATTCAACACACCACTAAAATCCCTTCTCAATAAAAATCACCCTTGGGTCACCACTTTTCCCTAAAAAAGTCTCGTTTACAAGGTTAAACGGTGTTTGGGGTTTGTTAGCATCAAATTGATTTGTTTCGATTGAAAATATTGGAAGGAGGGGAGAAAATAAAAAAAACAGTCGGAAAATTCTCCTGTACGGTAAAAGTTTTTAATTTCCGACAGAATCGCTTCACGGATTGGCAATCGGAGGGTCTAGGTTCGATTCCTAACGCGAGAAATCCTTCAGATACATTTTTTCAAGGTCATTTAAATATTTATTGTTCTTGAATAAAATTCAAATTTATTTAAGGTACCTACTTGAGTTCTCAAAAATCCCTTAAAAGAATTAAACTTGATATCACCTTCTTCCGCGAAAAGTTATTCAGTTAGTTTGAGTAAATCGATATTCATAAACATATTTAAGCTTAAAAGGGTCAGTCTTTTCTCCAAGGATTTAAATTTAGGGTGGACAGAAGGGATATAGCGATGGCAGTTAAACAGGGGGTAAGGGGGTTGGTGAATAGAAAGGGTTATGTCGTGATTGATAACCTCAGATGAAAGACCATATAAGCAATGCCAGTGTGGGGTGAGGAATTGGCAAGATCCAGTTTGTCAGGACAAGAAATTTATGCGATTCTTTTAATTTAAATTACACCCTTTAACCTTAGGATTTTTTTAAGGGATGTTACGGAACGTTTTGATCTTGTGTAATAAACTGAAATTTTGATCCGGATACGGTCAAGTTAAGACAGCAGCAGTCAGTGACAAATCTATCCCTTTCAACCCTTCCTGTACCCCTTCCGTTGCGTTCATCACCCCCTACTACAAGACACCCCCAACGCCCGTTTCAATGTAGCTGTCACAATATGACTGGACGCGCCATGTGAATACAAATAGAAATCTATAAATTTAAGGACCTGAGGGGCAATTCCCTTAGGATTAAAATTTAAAACCTATAAGGAAATAGACTTTTTTTCTGCATGGTAAAAGAAAGCAATTGTTTGGTAATTTTCTTAACCAGTGGTTTAATTGACAATCATGATGACATAAATTGTGTAATTATTAAATAATTTGAATAAGTCTCGTTATTTCTGTGTCTAGAAGTAATTTTTAGTTGAACATGCATAATTTCGACAATCCTACCTTCGAATGCTTTAATTCAGTCACGTTTCTTTTGAACTAATTAAGGTAGATTAGATTTACGTGATGTTTCCTATGTCAGATATTAAGAAATATTTCGTGATCCTTTTCTTTTCTTGTAACTGTTCTCTTTGCAATGCAGACTGGTTTCAATTAAAAATTCTAGTTAGGCCAGACCTTAAATTAGAATTTAAGAACATGATCTACACTACTAAAAGTTAAGAATTCATTCAAACTTGAAATTTACGTAGAATCTACACCCTTTAATCTTTATGGAACTCTAGGAGAAAAGAAGATGGAGTGATAGGAAAAGAGATGGGAGAAATACGAGGGTATGAAGGTGGAATGGAGGATTAAATGGAGAAGTGAGGGGTAAAACGAGAGAAAAAAAAGGATTTGCGGAAAATACGTGGCTATAGCAAAATACTGAGAAGACTGATACACAGGAACAGCAGAACTGGAGAGGGGAGCCAAAACAAGAAGGGGAAGATGATAGAGGAACGTAGGGGCAAAGCGAAAAGGGCAGTGTTAAAAAAAACATTTAAGTTGTACCTTGAGAGAACGATGGTGAGAAAGACGTGCGGTAGGGATAAAAATAAAGAGGTAGGAGTGAGTGAAGAGCCAGGGGTGGGAGCAAGGCAGCTTTCACAGAATCTTGGATACTTTACTTGTGAGAGAGGGGTGAGTTGAGGAGGAGACCGAAGAGGGTCAAGGGTCGAATATATAGTTATTGGGGAAGCGAAAGGGGAAGAGAGAGACAGAGGCAGCATTATGGAGTTTCTTGAATTTTTTTAAAGTTGTCGATGTGAGAAGGTGTTGAGGTTTGGATTTTGAAGAGAGGAGGAGGGATAGAGGGACCGCTTTTGAGGAAGGATGAGGAAAAGGTAAAGATAGGTAATACCTAGGTTGGAGTGAATAAAAATGATGGAGAAGGAACTAAACGGGAGAGAGGGAATAATTTCTTTGGATTTTTCTGGAAGATTTTTTGTAATTGCGGGAGGGAGGGAATGTGGTGGAGACTCACCAGGTGGCAGGATAGGAGTGAACGAAACTACACACCAGTGGTGTAGAGGTAGGGGAGGGTTGGTCGGGTAGAGATACAGCGTTTGGGGGAAATAGATGAGGAAAAGGTAAGGGTGAATATACACGGGCAGAACTGAATAAAAGTGAAGAACAGTCCAACCGGGAGGGGGGCAACTTAAGGGAATAATTTCTCTAGAATTTTCAAAAGGTTTTTTTGTGGGAGGGAAGGAACGGGGAGGATACTCAAGAGGGAGGCAGTACAGATAATTCTAGAATTTTCTAAAAAGGGGGAGAACGAAACGCGGTGTAGAGGTTGAAGAGGAGTGAAGGGCAACGGGGACAAGTGAGGATAAAGAGAGAGGGAGGGGAGGGGGAGAATTAATAAAGGAGGAAAGCTAAAACGAAAGGTAAATGTAAGAGAGAAAGTGAGAAGAAAAGAACCAGAAGATGCATTCTAGACAAGAATTTCGCTTTTCATAATTTTTCTAGATATTTCTAAACAAAAATACAACTTTAAATAAAAATGAGGCAAGCAGTAGAAGAGAAAAAAAAAAAAAAAAGATCCTTTAAATAAAATAAGGAAATCCTTGTATTTAATGGTCAAAAATAACAATTTCGCACTTAACTTTTATTTCGTAGTAAATTAGTGACTTAATCGTTAAGAGTGAAATTTTTTCCCTACACGCACACGCACCGTGTGGCCAGGGGCTAAGTTTTCGCACCCATGAATTTCATGAATAACTTAATATCTAACGCAGAGTTTAATATCATTTTAAAGAATCTTTCCTGTGGACGCATCAAGGAGTAATTTCTACGGGGCCGTGCTCGATATAATTTTTCATGCGACATGTTTTGCTATAAACAATTACGTATGACGCCATGGAACTGTGAACACATCACGACATTTCTAATTATTGCTTTTTATAAATTACGTTGCCACGTCTACCTGAAATTCGATGTTATGTAAAACTATGCGCGCCACTGCTTCATACGTTGCACGCCACTATAAGTAACATTTAAACAGTTTATTGCCTAAGAAGAGCCATTATTATTATTATATTGTATATTAAAAAGTCGCGCTATCTGTGGATCGCAAAACATCGGCCAACCGAAACAAATGACTGCGGGATGCGTGGAGGAAACTACCAACCTTATGTCGTTAGATATAATATCAAGATATCGCGATGCCGTTGACTGATTGTTACTTTGTTATTTTAATTATTAACCTGCAAGCCTCAGACATTTATTTTATCCAGGCAGTGACCCCAGGCGACAAGATTTTAGGGGCGCCAATTCAAGCAAGCTCACCGTAAGAACTTCCATTGCGGTCTTCACATTTCTACAAAATTTTTCCAGGATTAAATTTGGATTCGGAATGTTTTCTATCTTGTTCTGGCTTCATTCCAGGCGATTGTCTTTGGCGACAAAAAATCAAGGGCGCCAGTCAATCATACTCACCATAAGAACTTCCATACTTTTAAATTTTATTTAAGATTAACTTCTCTCTGGGAATATTTTCAACCTTACTAGACTCGGAAAACAGGCAATTGCCTTAGGCGCAAGCTTCCTATAACAGCCCTAGAATATTACCAAAGACTATGGGTATAGTCTTTGATATTACTACTCAAGAATTTGCTTGGGAGGAGATATTTTAAAAGGCTTTTCACCAGTTGCGGTTAAGGTGTGAAAGTTTTTGTTCCTCTAAACATCAACCGCTTTTGAAAAATAAAATTAATTGCTTTGGGAGTAAAAATGGATAAGCGTGTTTGTCAAGAATGAAGAGAACCGTTGCAAGAACCACAAGAAGGAATACCCGGAAAATGACAAACAATATCTTTAAGAGTTGCTTTAATAAAAGAGCAATTTCTGCGTCTTTCCCAGGAATACGAAGGTCATAGGTGACTCTGCGACCTGTAATGACCATAATTAATATGTGAAATGACTGACGACGACTGGCAGCCATGACATGTCGAACAATTAGACCGGAAGTTAGTTTATATGTAGCAGTTAGAATCAGTGCGTGTTCGTTCAACCGGTATGTTATGATTGTTAAGCTGTTCTACCTGTATTGTTATTTCTTCATTAGGTACAGGTGCTTTAATATAAATCTCTTTCCGTTTTTTTTCATTTTCAGAGAATCGAAATAACAAAAAAATTGTAATCTTGTAAGTGGAGTTTAGGTAGCATAGTCAGGCGAATATCATAAATTTTATTAATAAATTTAATTTTTTTTTTTAGATATTATTGAGTCTGGTAACTACTACAACAGGTGTACTTCTGTGACGTAAACACGGCCGTGAAATAAACGCTGTAGGTAAGTGCCATTCGAAATTGGCGCGTCACGCGGTAAACCTCATCTAACCAATCACAGACTAGTAATACTAGTGATACTAGTTTCTGATTGGTTAAATGCAGCTTACCGCATGCCGCATGCCGCGTTCTATTTTTTGAACGAAAATGGCAATAGTAGCTTTTGACCTCCTTCGGAAATTCCTAGAATATAATTTGGAGGCCATACACTTAGAAATTATTTGTAAAACTTTTTCCCCCCTTCCAATCTGGTTTGAAATTTTTTAGAAATAATTCAAAGGCTTTATGCAGTTTAGGACACTTTAATTTGTTTTTCGAATTTTTTTCACCCCTTCCGACTCATTAGGAAAGAAACTCTCAGAATATAATTTGCGGGCTATATACACTGAACGTTTTTGTCTGCGCTTCTTTTTGGAAAATCTTTCTCTAAAACTTTTGTTAGTCCTGAAAAGGACTGATTTTAGGTTTGGATCCTTAACAAGGACCGTTTTTTTCACAGGATCGGTGATCTTTTTGTGGATACTTCTTGGAAGGAAGAGTGGACGACTACTTCTTCATCGTGGCGTGGCGTCCAAGGATGAATTCGCCTACGAAATGGGCTTCTACAGTTTATACTCTTTGGAGTTGGACCTTTGCTCGCATTTGATCTCTTTCCGTCTCTGCCTCATTTGGAAATGTTAGTCGAACCTTCAACAATTTAAGAATAAGCGTCCTTAGTACCATATTGTTGAATGAAAAATAATTTAATTAATTTATTTGTAAAAACGGACGCTCTTGTTTATAAATTTGTGTTATATGGGGGATGTGACTTCATTGCTTGGTATCTTAGAAAGGTTTGGACGTAGGTACTATAGGTTGAGGAAAAAAGATTAAAAGTTTTCTATTGAAGGGAGTAATTTGATAGTTCTATTGTTTTGTCACCCCCCCATGCTTTATGTGAACTATTAAATAAGTTGATTATTTTAAATTGAAAACTTTGGGGTTGTAAACGAATTTTTAATAACAAGTTGGAAAACTAACAAATACATTTTTGGTAAAACCAGTTTTTGTGAAAAAATCGTATCTGCGCTTCTTTGGAAAATCTTTTTCTAAATTTGTGAGCCCTGAAAGGACTGTTTTTAGTTTTGGAGCCCTGAAAGGACGGCTTTTCCATCAGGACAGTGGATCTTCAAGTCGTGGATACTTCGTGAAGGAGTAGTGGACAACGATTTCTTCAACGTGGCGTTCATTTCGGCCTAGTAAGTATAGTATCCCAGGAAATACTTCAACAAACATTGCACACTTCCCTTCCATCCTGTCTGAAAATTACAAATATCTCGCTTGAATAACAAATTACATTTGTAATGGGATAGATTGACTACGATTTTAGGTCAGGAGGAGGGTTAAACCCTGTGAGAACCCTCCACCTTTGGAAATTTTTTATAAATTCGTATAAAAACATTAATTTTTCTTTGCAGATTTACTGATGACATGGAGATTTCTCACTACCTCCCTTTTTCATGCATTTTCCGTAATATAATATTGTATCTCTCTTATATCTGTCAATAATTATTTCTTACTATTTCTGTAATTTATGTTCATTAGAATATTTTTTGTGGATATGTATAAAATTAATTGTATTTGTCCGTTTCAATCTGTGTGTATAAAAGTAATAAAAACAATTTCTATCGTTTAATTTTGTTTCTTTTGTCTGGTTAACGTAGGCAAAAAATAGCAATGTGAACGCATCTTTAGCTAAAACAAAACTTGCAGTGTGAACGCACCTTTAGCTTAAGAAAATTTGCAGTGTGAACGCACCTTTAGATTAACAAAATTGCAGTGTGAACGCACCTTTAGCTAAAAGACATTTGTAGTGTGAACGCACCTTTAGCTAATAACTTTTGCAGTGTGAACGCACCTTTAGATTAAGAAAATTGCAGTGTGAACGCACCTTTAGCTTAAAAAATTTTGTAGTGTGAACGCACCTTTAGCTAACAAAAGTTGCTGTGTGAACGCACCTTTAGCTTAAGAAAATTTGCAGTGTGAACGCACCTTTAGATTAACAAAATTGCAGTGTGAACGCACCTTTAGCTAAAAGAAATTTGTAGTGTGAATGCACCTTTAGCTAATAACTTTTGCAGTGTGAACGCACCTTTAGATTAAAAAAATGGCAGTGTGAACGCACCTTTAGCTTAAAAAAATTTTCAGTGTGAACGCACCTTTAGCTAAAAAATTAACAGCGTGAACGCACCTTTAGCTAACAAAAGTTGATGTGTGAACGCATCTTTAGCTAAAACAAAACTTGCAGTGTGAACGCACCTTTAGCTTAAGAAAATTTGCAGTGTGAACGCACCTTTAGATTAACAAAATTGCAGTGTGAACGCACCTTTAGTTAAAAAATATTTGTAGTGTGAACGCACCTTTAGCTAATAACTTTTGCAGTGTGAACGCACCTTTAGATTAAAAATGGCAGTGTGAACGCACCTTTAGCTTAAAAAAATTTTCAGTGTGAACGCACCTTTAGCTAAAAAATTAACAGCGTGAACGCACCTTTAGCTAACAAAAGTTGATGTGTGAACGCACCTTTAGCTAATAAAAGTTGCTGTGTGAACGCACCTTTAGCTAACAAAAGTTGCTGTGTGAACGCACCTTTAGCTTAAGAAAATTTGCAGTGTTAACGCACCTTTAGATTAACAAAATTGCAGTGTGAACGCACCTTTAGCTAAAAGAAATTTGTAGTGTGAACGCACCTTTAGCTAATAACTTTTGCAGTGTGAACGCACCTTTAGATTAAAAAAATGGCAGTGTGAACGCACCTTTAGCTTAAAAAAAATTTCAGTGTGAACGCACCTTTAGCTAAAAAATTAACAGCGTGAACGCACCTTTAGCTAACAAAAGTTGATGTGCGAACGCACCTTTAGCTAATAAAAGTTGCTGTGTGAACGCACCTTTAGCTAATAAAAGTTGCTGTGTGAACCCACCTTAACCTAAAAAAAATAGCAGTGTGAACGCACCTTTAGCTAAAACAAAACTGGCAGTGTGAACGCACCTTTAGCTTAAAAAAATTAGCAGTGTGAACGCATCTTTAGCTAGTAAATTTTGCAGTGTGAACGCACCTTTAGATTAACAAAATTGCAGTGTGAACGCACCCTTAGATTAACAAAATTGCAGTGTGAACGCACCTTTAGCTTAAAAAAAATTTCAGTGTGAACGCACCTTTAGCTAAAAAATTAACAGCGTGAACGCACCTTTAGCTAACAAAAGTTGATGTGTGAACGCACCTTTAGCTAATAAAAGTTGCTGTGTGAACGCACCTTTAGCTAATAAAAGTTGCTGTGTGAACCCACCTTAACCTAAAAAAAATAGCAATGTGAACGCACCTTTAGCTAAAACAAAACTTGCAGTGTGAACGCACCTTTAGCTTAAAAAAATTAGCAGTGTGAACGCACCTTTAGCTAATAAATTTTGCAGTGTGAACGCACCTTTAGATTAACAAAATTGCAGTGTGAACGCACCTTTAGATTAACAAAATTGCAGTGTGAACGCACCTTTACCTAAAAAATTAGCAATGTGAACGCACCTTTAGCTAAAACAAAACTTGCAGTGTGAACGCACCTTTAGCTTAAAAAAATTAGCAGTGTGAACGCACCTTTAGCTAGTAAATTTTGCAGTGTGAACGCACCTCTAGATTAACAAAATTGCAGTGTGAACGCACCTTTAGATTAACAAAATTGTAGTGTGAACGCACCTTTAGCTTAAAAAATTTGCAGTGTGAACGCACCTTTAGCCAAAAAAATTAGCAGTGTGAACGCACCTTTAGCTAAATAAATTGCAGTGTGAACGCACCTTTAGCTAATAAATTTTGCAGTGTGAACGCACCTTTAGATTCACAAAATTGCACGTATGTTCACACTGCAAAATTTGTGAGGTAAAGGTGCGTTCACACGGCAATTTTTTAAGCTACGGGTTCGTTCACACTGCAAATTTTGTTTTAGCTAAAGGTGCGTTCACACTACTAATTTTTTTAGCTAAAGGTGCGTTCACACTTCAATTTTTTTGCTAAAGGTGTGTTCACACTGCAATAATTTAGCTAAAGGTGCGTTCACACTGCTAATTTTTTAGCTAAAGGTGCGTTCACACTGCAAATTTTTTAAGCTAAAGGTGCGTTCACACTGTAAGTTCTTCTTAGCAAAAAGGTGTGTTCACACTACAAAGTTTTCATTAGCTAAAGGTGCGTTCACACTTTAAATTTTTTTAGCTAAAGGTGTTAGTTATAATTTCTTAGTAAAGGTGCGTTCACACTACAATTTGTTTAAGCTGGTGCGTTCACACTGTTAGTTTTTTAGCTAAAGCTGCGCTCACACTGGAATTTTTTAAGCTAAAGGTGCATTCACACTGCAATACTTTTAGCTAAAGTTGCGTTCTTACTGTTAATTTTTTAGCTAAAGGTGCGTTCAAACTGAAATTTTTTTTGCTAAATGTGCGTTCACATGTTTATTTTTTAGCTAAAGGTGCGTTCCCACTTCAATTTTTTTTTGCTAAAGGTGTGATCAGACTGCTATTTCCTTTAGCTAAAGCTGCGTTCACACTGTTAATTTTTTAGCTGAAGATGCGTTCACACTACATCATTGTTTAGCTAAAGGTGCGTTCATACTAGAAATTTGGTGGGTTGTTCAGAGCCCTTAGCTAAAAATATTCCCGTCTCATCGTACCCTATGCTAAAGAAATTCTTAGTATGAACGCCCCTAAAAGATTTTGTAGTGTGAATATATCCTTATACCTACAAAATTTCAGTGTGAATGCATCTGTAACTAATAAAAAATTGAAAGCACTTCGGGTCAAATGTACGTTTTAAAAGGTAGGTACAGTACGAGACAAAAGTGTGTTTTATAAGATGAACAAAAGTGTGCCAAAATGTTTTAATACACTCCGCGACAAAAGTTCTGAATAAAACTTATTGTACACTCCGAGACAAAAGTTGTGAATACAACTTTATGTACACTTGCAGAAAAAAAGATTCAGTAAGTTCCAGGCGCGGTAAAAGTAAAACAGAAAGGATGTGTAATAATTTACCAATCTGCCCAAACAAAGATTGTTGCTATTAAAGAATTTATTGCCACCTTATTTTATCAAATAATCTGCATGTTCAATTGCAGTTAAGCAACGAATAATAAATCAATAACGATGGTTTAATAAAACGTACACGCACATGGATTAGATATAAGCCGTCGAATGCACGTGAAGGGTTCAAATTCAGTCCTACAAGAAGAAGAGTCGGTTGATAATGACAGAGTAGGTACACCTTATCGTTTCCGCCGGAAACAGATCATTGTCTGATACGCATTTTATATTCTTATTGGAACATATAATAGTAACGACCTGATATTTTACTACAACAAAAGAAATTTATATCAAATTGGAAAGAAACTAAAAAAAGTGGAGGTGCAAACATTCTGGGAAAATCCTAACTAGATCTGAAGGGGTGAAAAAAATTTCCAAAAGATGAGGAAAGACGTCATTCCTTTTTTTTGAATGATTTTCTCATCCACTCCGATTCCCTTCTAAAATTCCCAGAATGTAATATGGAGGCTAGAGATTCGGAAAATATGTGCCAAACATCCCTGATCGCCTCCCATCTGGTAAAAAAATTCCGAAAGTTTTCAGGAATAACCCACCTCTGAACATTTCTTAGCCAGGTGTGAAGGAGTGGGAAGGGTTGAGGGAAGTTCACCCAATAATTACTAACCGTACACACCCCAAATAACATTCAGGGAAACTCCTGACGAGATCTGAAGGGGTGAATTTTTTTCCGAAAAATGAGGAAAGACTATAGTCTTTCCTTTTTTTTTCGAAGATTTTCTCACCCCCTCCGATTTCCTTACGAAAATTTCAGAATGTAATATGAAGTGTAAAGACTTGAAAAATATGTAGCAAACATCCCCCAACCCCTCCAATCTGGTCCAAAAAAATTCCGAAAGTTTTCTGGAACAACCCAATTCTGAACGTTTCCTCGCCAGGTGTGGAGCAGTGGGAAGGGGTGAGGGAAGTTTGCCCCATAATTTTCAAGTGTACACACTCCAAATAACATTCTGGGAAAATCGTAACGAGATCTGAAGGGGTGAAATTTTTTTCCGAAAAATGAGCAAAGACTATAGTCTTTCCTTTTTTTTCGAAGATTTTCTCACCCCCTCCGATTTCCTTAGGAAAATTTCAGAATGTAATATGTAATGTAAAGACTTGAAAAATATGTAGCAAACATCCCCCAACCCCTCCAATCTGGTCCAAAAAAATTCCGAAAGTTTTCTGGAACAACCCAATTCTGAACGTTTCCTCGCCAGGTGTGGAGCAGTGGGAAGGGGTGAGGGAAGTTTGCCCCATAATTTTCAAGTGTACACACTCCAAATAACATTCTGGGAAAATCGTAACGAGATCTGAAGGGGTGAAATTTTTTTCCGAAAAATGAGCAAAGACTATAGTCTTTCCTTTTTTTTCGAAGATTTTCTCACCCCCTCCGATTTCCTTAGGAAAATTTCAGAATGTAATATGTAATGTAAAGACTTGAAAAATATGTAGCAAACATCCCCCAACCCCTCCAATCTGGTCCAAAAAAATTCCGAAAGTTTTCTGGAACAACCCAATTCTGAACGTTTCCTAGCCAGGTGTGGAGCAGTGGGAAGGGGTGAGGGAAGTTTGCCCCATAATTTTCAAGTGTACACACTCCAAATAACATTCTGGGAAAATCGTAACGAGATCTGAAGGGGTGAATTTTTTTTCCGAAAAATGAGGAAAGACTATAGACTTTCCTTTTTTTTTTGGAAGATTTTCTCACCCCCTCCGATTTCCTTAGGAAAATTTCAGAATGTAATATGAAGTGTAAAGACTTGAAAAATATGTAGCAAACATCCCCCAACCCCTCCAATCTGGTCCTAAAAAATTCCGAAAGTTTTCTGGAACAACCCAATTCTGAACGATTCCTAGCCAGGTGTGGAGCAGTGGGAAGGGGTGAGGGAAGTTTGCCCCATAATTTTCAAGTGTACACACTCCAAATAACATTCTGGGTTAATCGTAACGAGATCTGAAGGGGTGAAATTTTTTTCCGAAAAATGAGCAAAGACTATAGTCTTTCCTTTTTTTTTCGAAGATTTTCTCACCCCCTCCGATTTCCTTAGGAAAATTTCAGAATGTAATATGAAGTGTAAAGACTTGAAAAATATGTAGCAAACATTCCCCAACCCCTCCAATCTGGTCCTAAAAAATTCCGAAAGTTTTCTGGAACAACCCAATTCTGAACGTTTCCTAGCCAGGTGTGGAGCAGTGGGAAGGGGTGAGGGAAGTTTGCCCCATAATTTTCAAGTGTACACACTCCAAATAACATTCTGGGAAAATCGTAACGAGATCTGAAGGGGTGAAATTTTTTTCCGAAAAATGAGCAAAGACTATAGTCTTTCTTTTTTTTTCGAAGATTTTCTCAACCCCTCCGATTTCCTTAGGAAAATTTCAGAATGTAATATGAAGTGTAAAGACTTGAAAAATATGTAGCAAACATCTTCCAACCCCTCCAATCTGGTCCTAAAAAATTCCGAAAGTTTTCTGGAACAACCCAATTCTGAACGTTTCCTAGCCAGGTGTGGAGCAGTGGGAAGGGGTGAGGGAAGTTTGCCCCATAATTTTCAAGTGTACACACTCCAAATAACATTCTGGGAAAATCGTAACGAGATCTGAAGGGGTGAAATTTTTTTCCGAAAAATGAGCAAAGACTATAGTCTTTCCTTTTTTTTTCGAAGATTTTCTCACCCCCTCCGATTTCCTTAGGAAAATTTCAGAATGTAATATGAAATGTAAAGACTTGAAAAATATGTAGCAAACATCCCCCAACCCCTCCAATCTGGTCCTAAAAAATTCCGAAAGTTTTCTGGAACAACCCAATTCTGAACGATTCCTAGCCAGGTGTGGAGCAGTGGGAAGGGGTGAGGGAAGTTTGCCCCATAATTTTCAAGTGTACACACTCCAAATAACATTCTGGGAAAATCGTAACGAGATCTGAAGGGGTGAAATTTTTTTCCGAAAAATGAGCAAAGACTATAGTCTTTCCTTTTTTTTTCGAAGATTTTCTCACCCCCTCCGATTTCCTTAGGAAAATTTCAGAATGTAATATGAAGTGTAAAGACTTGAAAAATATGTAGCAAACATCCCCCAACCCCTCCAATCTGGTCCTAAAAAATTCCGAAAGTTTTCTGGAACAACCCAATCCTGAACGTTTCCTAGCCAGGTGTGGAGCAGTGGGAAGGGGTGAGGGAAGTTTGCCCCATAATTTTCAAGTGTACACACTCCAAATAACATTCTGGGAAAATCGTAACGAGATCTGAAGGGGTGAAATTTTTTTCCGAAAAATGAGCAAAGACTATAGTCTTTCCTTTTTTTTTCGAAGATTTTCTCACCCCCTCCGATTTCCTTAGGAAAATTTCAGAATGTAATATGAAGTGTAAAGACTTGAAAAATATGTAGCAAACATCCCCCAACCCCTCCAATCTGGTCCAAAAAAATTCCGAAAGTTTTCTGGAACAACCCAATTCTGAACGTTTCCTAGCCAGGTGTGGAGCAGTGGGAAGGGGTGAGGGAAGTTTCCCCCATAATTTCCAAGCGTACACATCCCAAATAACATTCTGGGAAAATTCTGATGAGATCTGAAGGGGTCAAAAAAATTTCCAAAAAATGAGGAAAGACTATAGTCTTTCCTTTTTTTTTTGGATGATTTTCTCACCCTCTCCGATTTCCTTATAAAAATCCCAGAATGTAATATGAAGGCTAAAGACTTGGAAAATATGTGCCATACGTTGCCATACGTCCATCAACCCCTCCCATATGTTAAAAAAAATTCAGAAAAGCTTCAGAAGGAATCCATTCCTGAACATTTCCAGACCAACATTGAATTATATAATAATATATAGGGTATTTCATTTAAAGTAACAAAGTTGTTTATTGTACTGTGGAAAGCAAAGGCCCTCTATACGTGATAGGTTTTCAAAACTTAGAGACAACTGGCAACAAATTGTTTGAATTACTTCTTTAATATCCGCTACTCAGATTTTTAAAATTCTACTTTTGAAAAAAATGTGTAAATTAGTTTCTTAAAAGTGATTTTATTCTGGATAAAAGAATTAAATTACACGTTATTAAACGTAGTAAGTAGTTACATATTAATATTAATTAATAACAACTAAAACTTTATATAAAACACTAATTCAAAACAGAAATATTTTATCTCTCATAGTTACAAACAACGTTTGAAGGTAGCCACCTTTACAAATGCTACCAAATAAACATGTCTAACTTCCGCTTCCGGTTTCGGATTTTTTTAAAAAGCTTATTTTGTCGATGAATTTTCGATATACCCCTTCATTTCAAATTTCATCAAAATCAGGTAACTAGTTTTTGCGTTAGAGGCGTCACATACACACCCACCCACCCACAGACAGAAATTTTTTCTAGACTACTTTTTTGGGTTCCTGGAGGCCCAAAGACTTATTTTCGCGAACATTTCAATTTCTAAAATTTTCATGATATCAATACTTCCCTATATCAGTGGTGGTATGGGAAAGTAAAAAGCGAGAAAGTACACAGCACCAACCAAGCCACACCTCACATCAGGCCAAAAGCAAGAAAAATGAGCCGAATCCTGAGTGAAAATGGTTACATGACTTGGTCCTATATTAATCACTTATCCATTGAAAGGCTGCATTAAAACCAAGGCGGCCGAGCTCATCAATTGTCTAACAATAGAGCAGCGACATAACACAGCACATGTGAGATTAAGTAATCTGTCAGAGCCCACTTCGTTCTTGTTCAATGCTTTTAAAAGCCGATATCGTTGAAGCAGTCGTTTAATTTTCAGAAAGAAACGAATGGTTTAGCGAACCACAAAACAACTTTTTTTTACATTATGATACTTAGTTAAATGTAAAAAAAGAGATTTATTGTTACAACAATTAAAATTAATGAGAAGTTAAGTATTTTTTTAATTGTTAAAGAAATTGCTCTAAATTAAACCAAAATTTTTAACTGCAAATAAATAATAAATACGTAGCTATAATAATTAAAATAAAACTAAACTGAGGAAGTAGGTACAATTTTTTCATAAATAATATACAGTTTTTAATTTTTTGTATTTACTTTAAATTTATTCGTATTTGTACTTATTACGTGGACAGCCCCATGTGACGCCACTGGCTCCTCAATTCCCTGCACGAGAAAGTACTTTAAATTAATTAAACAAAGAGGAAGAGCTTTTGCGCCCCACGGACTGACTCGGTCAGGATTCGTAATTAAATTAAAATAAATTTCAGGATCACCCCAAATGTTACGCCACTGCGTGAATATCTCCTTGCATGTTGATATCACATATTGTGGGTTAAATATACGGGAGTAAATCGCGGTAGCCTTATTTATTTCAAATATATTTCCGGTTCCAATTATAAATATGTCTTCACGGACGTTTCAATTAGCGAAATATTGCGTGTTATGGTGGAATGTAGTTAACCGGTGCCCAATTCTGCCAACTTGGTGCCGAAATAAACCAAACCGATACTGCTGTAGGAAAAGACGTTTAACACCACCTCGGTTCCCACGAAAATCACACATTTCACCCCGCTTATTGTATTTTAGTCATCGTTGGAACATCGTTTATGATATTTTAGTACAAACGTAACGATCTGGGGTTGTATTTGATTTAAAAAAAAAGGAAAAGTATATATTTTGTATTACAAAACAGCACTAGCAATAGAAATTATGTTAAATATTTATTTGACCTTGAGAATGGTTTTTCAAGGTCATTCAGAGTTTTGTGTTTAATTTTAACGAAGGGGCTTGGAAAAAGACTAGTTTGGGTAGGAAGCTCTACGAAGTTAAAATTAATTTTTTTTTGGATATAAGGGGTGTTAAAAATATTTGAACCACAAGGTCGTGAAATTTTGTTTTTCCACATTTACGATGTGAACAGGATTTTGATACTAATGTCGAGAAAATAATTTCAAAGATGAACCAAGTATCAAGTTTGACAAGGTAATTATATCTACAGAGGTCGCAACAGAAAAAAAAAATAATTTTATTTGTACCAATACAAAAACTTGCAGTAGTAATTATAAGAATTTCGGAATTGCCATTAATTACGGAAAGTCGATAGTCGTTGACTCATCGGGAGTCGGACTGAATTCCTCAAATTTATCACAGGCATATGTTCATGCGCTCATTAGACGGTGCCGACAAAGGGTAATTTTGGCAATCAACTTCGGTCTCTTTTTGTCTGACGTAAACAGCGATCAATCTATCTGTTCAAGTATTCAAACCTTCTATATAATTGAAGACAGTTACTAATAAGTAATTTTTTAGTTCTACAAGGATTCCCTCCTCCTCTTTCTTCTTCTGTTTTGGGCGTTTAATGGATGCAACGAAACATTTATAAGAATAGCTTCGTTCGCCCACATTCTAATTTCAAACTTGAATATTTTTCATATACGGTGGGGAAGCATTAAAATGTGCATTAATAAAAACAATACTGATTGGAAAAAAAATGCAAAAAAATTAGACTCTACAAGAATAGGTTCGTTCGCCCACATTTTCAAAAAATTATGTAAACTCATTTGAATATTTTTTTGTGTTCCTGGTTTGGGGGGATTACAATAAGGGGGGCGATAAGTCATAGCCTGCTTCAATACCTGGTTTAAAAAATTAGAATTAGACATTATAAGAATAGGTTCGTTCGTCCATTAAACTATTGCGAGTATTTATTTAAAATTTAATAAATTGGTCGTTACTTTCGAGACTTACTCGTACAGTAATAATAATAATAATAATAATGATTCTATTTAGGTTTGAAATTAACCTGAAGAGAGATTGTATAACAAAGCACGCAATAGCTAAACAAGATAATTTGCTGAGAGAAAGCAGGCAATCACAATAATCGTCGGTTTAGATATTAATTTTTCGCATAGTTTAGCTCGCGGTGGTTCCTTTGAACCCTTTGATCCTGCAGGATATTTAGGACTCATACGAGAACAAGCCTCAGGTATCGGGAATAGTTGATGCATTCCTGCTTTTGAGCTGAAGAATTCTCTTGTGGTTCATTCAGATATAATCAAAATATCAGAGAGAAGCTGGGTTAGCTTAGAGTCTTTAGCTACCCTTAAAAATAATTTCTTGGTTAACAATCGAATTAAAATTAAAACATTTCGATAAAATGTGCAATATTCGAAGCTCGTTTGATGTTAGGGGGTAAAATGGAGATACAGGCCGCAGCTGAAATGTTGTGGAGTAAAATCGGGGTAAAAAGTGTAAATCGAAAGATATTTATTTGGTCTGCTGCAACGAATATTTAGAGTTATCTCGAATACCTCTAAATATAAGCTCTGAAATATCCGAAAAAGCCGTCCTTTGTACTAACCCCTTGTGTATTTCAGGGTGCAGATAAGCATTTCGTGAAAGATACCTCTACCGAAAACTGAAAGATCCAAGGATAAAATGATACGCAATTTTATTTAAATGAAAGGGTTTTGAATTAGCGGTTATTCAAATTTCTGAATTATTGATAACGCTAACCGCCCTCCTACATACTTTGTGGTTATGTTTTTACAGTAATTTTTCAACCCTCAATTCTTTCCCATTCAAACCCAAAGAGAAATTTTAATAAAAAAACTCTGCACTAAATCACGAATATCTATCAAAATAATATTTTCTAGCTGTTACCCTCGTAACATATTAAAATCCTAACATGTTAAAATTTCACCCTGTATATCCTCAAACCTCATTCTTAATATACAGGGTGTTTCGAAACATATTGGATAACATGACAAAAACTTATCGGAATTTTAAAAATACAGTATTTATGTAACGCCAATAATTAAAAGTTTGCAAAATCTACAGGGTGCTCCATTAAACGGAACCAAAAACCATTTTGAAAATGATCCAATATTTCAATTAAGTTTTTCCAAATTTTTAAACTACTCAGCATTGCTTCGTGTGAATTACCAATTTTAATTGCCAGAATATACAGGGTGTTCCATTAAAAAAAATCACTCTTTAGTATAGAAAATATTTTCTGGGCCGATCCTATTTTTAAAATGAGGCGGTATATTTAAAATTTCTAATAGAAATAGCATTGTTAAATCTTAAATTAGCATATACAGGGTGTTAACTAACCTAACAGTTCGAGTTTTTGTGAAATTTCTCTTTTATGTTAAAAATAATTCAAGCTTGTGTTAATTAGTTTTGTACAACAAGAAATCAGGATATTCTAGGATATATTTTAACCCAAAGTACGATATACAGGGTGTTAATTATTCAACGGTTTTGTATATTTTCAAATTTTTTTGAATAACTTTAATAAAATACAGTGGAATCTTAAAAATTGTATCTGTATGTAATTTTGTTTTAAATGACTTTGTTTGCAAAGTATAAAATGATAAAAAATAAGTTGGGATTTATATTTTACGTATTCGTATTAGCGTTAATAAGTCTTTTATTAATTAAAAAATGATGTTTATTTACGTTTTGTTGGGATAATTCCGTGTGATACGTATTAAAAATGACGTGCAGGAGAGGGATAAGTGTGGAGTAGCACACGTGACAAACAAAAATTCATCTTATATTCCTTCATCATCATTTCGCGCCCCCCATAAAAATTTATAGCGACCATTTTTAAGCGTACAACCTCTTGGTTGGTGTATAATCCTTGAGAAGCACAGATATCGTAGGAAAAAATAAAATGCAATAATTTTTTATCACCATTGGAGCAGAAAAAACGGTATCTTATGACCATTAACAGAACAACACAAAAGGAAGTATGAGATATAACATTGAGATCGAGGAAAGGTATAACATTAGTTCCCATCTGGAAAAGCAAGAACAGGAAGCACTCGCAATATATTCACATTATACGTTATCACCAATAGTCGTAATGATATCTAGGGCTGAAAGAAGGAATATGACGTTAAGCTCCTACGAAATAGTGTTATAAATAAATAAAATAAGACCCCTTGTCTGATGCTTATTTGTCATAATAATAGGAAATATATATTTACACTGACGTGTTTAATATTTTTACGTTACGCAATATGGGAAGCTTTAATCCTCTTCTAAATGATCGTTTTAACATTTCCTCTTAATATTCCCAGCAATCAACTTTGAAGGGTTGGCTTTTTATTTTTTGGTCGCGATCATAAAATACCTAAAATTTTGAATATTATTTCATTGTGTGAAGCAAAGTTTTTTAACGAACTCGAACCGTCAATAATGCCAATCGAAGAAAATTGTTAAATATTTAGACAAAAAGTTCTTTTAATCTTAGCCGCCGACGACGACATACCTGCGAAAATATGCGGTCGCGTTACATAGCTCGGCAAAAATTCCCACCCTGTACAGTATATTTCGAATACTTTGTTCCTTTTGAATTTTATTGGTAATTAAGACCAATTTATGCATAAGGCTTAACCCAAACGTATTGATAAGAGAAAAAAGAATAAACAAGGACAACAGGTGTAATCAACCTTCTTCTTTGGACAAGGTCGTAATTTGATCCATATCGAATTATGTCATTATTGTCTTGTAAAAACTATTTATTTTGTTACGCTGTAATGAGCTACTTCTAATCATTATAATGACGGTTCTTTGAATTGTCTTTTTATTACAATGATTACGCTTGTTTTAATTCTTGATATGGTTTCATAAATGGTCAAGAGTAGCTTAAAAATTAGAAGGACTTGTTGGAAATATTTTATACAGGTTGCTCCAACAGTATGACATAATTCCAAAAGCTAAAGGAAAACATTGAATCACTTTAAAAATTGTATACGACTTCGTTTAATGAAACACCCTGTATAAACAGCAAAGTTTTAAGTTTGGTACAGAAAAAATGTCTGTCTGTGGATATGTATGTGACGCCTCTAACGCAAGAAATAGTTAACCGATTTTGATGAAATTTAAAATCAAGGGATGTATCGAAAATTCATCAACAAAATAGGCTTTTCAAAAAAATCCGAAACCGGAAGCGAAAGTTAGACATGATTTTTGGTAGCATTGTTTTCAGACGCAGAATTTTAAAAAATCTTAGTAGCGGATATGAAAGAACACCATAATTCAAGGGAAACAGTTTTTTACCGGACTCTCTAACTTCAAAATGGCGGCCGTTATTAATTTTTCAAAATTTTGAATTTAACACCCCACAACTCAAAAACCAGTTATCTGATCAGGTTCAGGGTTCAGCAACAACTTTGCAAGCCCTTTGGCGGTACTATACCATGAAGAAAAATTTAATTAGTGAATCCTAAAACAGTCGCAACGGCGCTCTTCCAAAAATTTTGAAATATTTGAAAAATTATTACCAAAAAACTGACTACACGATTTTGTTTAAATTTTCTATACTTATGTAGCTTGGGATTAGCTACATTTTCGATTTTTTGATGAATGCCAGAATTTCGCTGTGGCGCCCTCTACGAGTTTTTGAACATTGATACTCCTCTAGCTCCTTTATTAATCAAAATATGAAAAAAGTTTAAATATAAAACTTATTCAGTTTATAGCTTTGCATTCTCCTAAATTTATATTCCGTATACAGAGTGTTTGCTTTTCACAGTACAATAAGCAACTTTGTTATTTTAAATGAAACACCCTGTATATTATTATATAATTGAATGCAAAATTGAATTGTCTATCACATAGTATAAGGTAGTCCTATAGCTAAAATGTACGGTTGATGAGAAAATCGCGAACTTCCGCTGCGTTAGTAAATTAGATGCCTCTCTCTCTTCTGTACGTATCGAACCCGTATAGTCTGGTGTTTCTCGCTACGCATTCAAGTGATTTCGAATGCTGCCTCGCGAACTATACTGTTGAATACCAAAAACGAAATGTTTATTTTTAGTATGAGAAAGTCCAGGGGAGGCGCGCAACACCACTTTTTCGATTTATTTAAGTGTAACTACCCTGCATATGTTTACCTTCTTTTGTTATCGCCCATTTACGAAAAAACTCTGTCCTTTAGATTATCTACTGTAAAGAACTCAGGATTATCTAATCTAGAGAACTGAGTTTTTATTCTTTATTCTTTAGACTTTTACAATTTTTTTAATATAATTTCTGATAATTTAAAAAATTGGGTTAGTTATGTCTATTATGAACTAATTTGCGGTAATCCAGGGCGATATCTTCCTTATTAATATTAAAGTCGTCCAAACCAAACTAAGGTCATCGTAGCAATAATTGCGTGGCAAAATCAATTAAATTTAAATTTATAATTGAACAATTGACCCTTACAGGAAGAAGGCCATTATTTCATAGTGGCTTCAGATGAAGTCTAATCTTCCAACGAATTTTAGTTCATAAAATTGAAAAGATGGTTAAAAAAATTAATTAAAATTTAAGGTAGATAAATAAGGGCGTTTGGAGGTTGATGAAAAGTAATAGTTTTCTGAAAAATTCCTCAAATCTAAAATATCGATGGTGATACACGCCGAGCATATTGGATGCACGAGGGATGGTAGTAAATAGTAATAAATGTCACCTTCCCTTTGCTCCTCGGTAATAACCGGCGCCTGAATCGTCCTAGTAACAATAAGAATTCAGAAACCGAACACACATATTATATATTTATGATTATTTTTTGAAATTTACCTAGTCTACCTGCTTATAGCAGTTTTCTTTGTTTATGCCGTATTATATTTCGTACACTGTTAACAAAAACTGTGTAGTTTTTACCAAATTTAAACTAGGAGAACAATGAACAGGTGCCAGGATTTAGCAGGGTTAGAAAGGAGTCTTGAAGGAATCAAATTGTCCTGTTCTTCTACGTCAAGGTCACTTTAAGATTTCGGGTGATATAGTTCCAAGGACGTCACTGGGAACGTACTTCATCGTGTAAATATTTTCAGGAATCGAATTTGAATCTTCTAGTTTGGGTTGGGTATTAACAAGAATTTTTTGAGATGTGTGTGTGTGTGTGTGTGATTGTTTAGTTATTTTTATGTATTTGTGATCTATGTTTCGAGAATGTAAGGATAATAATTACCGTGCATGCATGATGGGAATGAAATATAAAACAGAAGGCATAAACATTTACAGTGTAGGTTATAATGATATGATAATGAACAAAGCAATGGATATTAATTCAAGAATTATAGTATTTTATGAATATAATGTCTGTTTTTATGGTTCTTTATGTGATACAGATGATTGGTTACTATTACAAAGCTGGTTATCGGAAAAGGGGCCTTATTATGGACGTTTGTAAGGACTCGAACGAAGCAATTGGATGTAATTAAATCGGTTATTTGTGTTCAGCAAATTTGCATTTCAGATGTATCGAATTGTTGTTCTTTATTTCGGTTTTACTGTTCGATTTTTGTCATTTAACGTTTTATTTATGTCTTCCCTAATTGAGAAACTAAAATCCAATAAAAAAGAGTCTTAAAATAAATTTTAAATTTTTTTTTCTTCGACCTTTACATAATTCAAAGGTTTTATTGGTATAGAAATATATATTATGTATTCGCAAAAAGAATTCACGTAAATTGTTCTAGATTTAGTTAAATAAAAGATAAAAAAATGAATGCAGAATTTTTTTAAACTATTCCACAACTCCCTACAATTGTATCTGAATTCCAAAATTTTTAGCAGTATATAACGAAAATTTATAGGAACACAAAAGAAGGTAAAAATATACAGGGTGGTTATTTGAAAAAAATCGAGTAAATAAAGAACGAACTTGAAAACTTGTAAAAAGTCAAAACATTTGGAAAATATTCGATAACTTGCTTAAATTTTATTCGAATTTCACAATTTTTATGTAAATTTAACGTCAATTTATAGAGCAACAAAAGAAGACAACGCGATACAGGGTGGTCCGATAAAAAATTCGAGTAAATCAAGATCGAACTTGAAAACTTGTAAAAAGTCAAAATTTTTAAGAAATATTCGATAACTTGCTTAAATTGTATCAGACTTCCACAATTTTTACATAAACTTAAACGTCAATTTATAGAGCAACAAAAGAAGACAACGCGATACAGGGTGGTCCGATAAAAAATTCGAGTAAATCAAGATCGAACTTGAAAACTTGTAAAAAGTCAAAATTTTTAAGACATATTCGATAACTTGCTTAAATTGTATCAGACTTCCACAATTTTTACATAAACTTAAACGTCAATTTATAGAGCAACAAAAGAAGACAACGCGATACAGGGTGGTCCGATAAAAAATTCGAGTAAATCAAGATCGAACTTGAAAACTTGTAAAAAGTCAAAATTTTTAAGAAATATTCGATAACTTGCTTAAATTGTATCAGACTTCCACAATTTTTACATAAACTTAAACGTCAATTTATAGAGCAACAAAAGAAGACAACGCGATACAGAGTGGTCCGATAAAAAATTCGAGTAAATCAAGATCGAACTTGAAAACTTGTAAAAAGTCAAAATTTTTAAGAAATATTCGATAACTTGCTTAAATTGTATCAGACTTCCAAATTTTTACATAAACTTAAACGTCAATTTATAGAGCAACAAAAGAAGACAACGCGATACAGGGTGGTCCGATAAAAAATTCGAGTAAATCAAGATCGAACTTGAAAACTTGTAAAAAGTCAAAATTTTTAAGAAATATTCGATAACTTGCTTAAATTGTATCAGACTTCCACAATTTTTACATAAACTTAAACGACAATTTATAGAGCAACAAAAGAAGACAACGCGATACAGGGTGGTCCAATAAAAAATTCGAGTAAATCAAGATCGAACTTGAAAACTTGTAAAAAGTCAAAATTTTTAAGAAATATTCGATAACTTGCTTAAATTGTATCAGACTTCCAAATTTTTACATAAACTTAAACGTCAATTTATAGAGCAACAAAAGAAGACAACGCGATACAGGGTGGTCCGATAAAAAATTCGAGTAAATCAAGATCGAACTTGAAAACTTGTAAAAAGTCAAAATTTTTAAGAAATATTCGATAACTTGCTTAAATTGTATCAGACTTCCACAATTTTTACATAAGCTTAAACGTCAATTTATAGAGCAACAAAAGAAGACAACGCGATACAGGGTGGTCCGATAAAAAATTCGAGTAAATCAAGATCGAACTTGAAAACTTGTAAAAAGTCAAAATTTTTAAGAAATATTCGATAACTTGCTTAAATTGTATCAGACTTCCACAATTTTTACATAAACTTAAACGACAATTTATAGAGCAACAAAAGAAGACAACGCGATACAGGGTGGTCCGATAAAAAATTCGAGTAAATCAAGATCGAACATGAAAACTTGTAAAAAGTCAAAATTTTTAAGAAATATTCGATAACTTGCTTAAATTGTATCAGACTTCCACAATTTTTACATAAACTTAAACGTCAATTTATAGAGCAACAAAAGAAGACAACGCGATACAGGGTGGTCCGATAAAAAATTCGAGTAAATCAAGATCGAACTTGAAAACTTGTAAAAAGTCAAAATTTTTAAGAAATATTCGATAACTTGCTTAAATTGTATCAGACTTCCACAATTTTTACATAAACTTAAACGACAATTTATAGAGCAACAAAAGAAGACAACGCGATACAGGGTGGTCCAATAAAAAATTCGAGTAAATCAAGATCGAACTTGAAAACTTGTAAAAAGTCAAAATTTTTAAGAAATATTCGATAACTTGCTTAAATTGTATCAGACTTCCACAATTTTTACATAAACTTAAACGTCAATTTATAGAGCAACAAAAGAAGACAACGCGATACAGGGTGGTCCGATAAAAAATTCGAGTAAATCAAGATCGAACTTGAAAACTTGTAAAAAGTCAAAATTTTTAAGAAATATTCGATAACTTGCTTAAATTGTATCAGACTTCCACAATTTTTACATAAACTTAAACGTCAATTTATAGAGCAACAAAAGAAGACAACGCGACACAGGGTGGTCAGATAAAAAATTCGACTAAATCAAGATCGAACTTGAAAACTTGTAAAAAGTCAAAATTTTGAGAAATATTCGATAACTTGTTTAAATTTTATCAGACTTTCACAATTTTTACATAAATTTAACGTCAATTTTATTTTAGAGCAACAAAGGAAGACAAAGCCATACAGGGTGGTCCGATAAAAAAATCGAGTAAATCAAGATCGAAATTAAACAAATTGCAAAAAATTCAAATTTTACCAAAGAATTCGACAACTTGTTTAAATCTCCCCCGAATTGAAAAATTTTTAGTTTAATAAAATAAAATTCAAATGAAAGCAAAAAAGAAGGCAAAACTATACAGGGTGTTGCATCCAATAAATAAGTTTAATTACGTTTTAGGCCCTAGCATATTCTTAAGTACTCACATTTTTTTCTTTAACCCATCTAGAAGGCTTGACAAACACATAACCCTGTATTTTGAAATATTATTTAAGTCAGGTGAATGTGCTGGCTAGTAATTTTAGTTAAACAAGGTTTATGTTGAAAATAAATGTTTGTAGTGTGTTGAAAGTTCGTTGTAAATGTTGAAGAATGAATTTTTGGAGGTTGGGAGGTTCGGTAAGTAATAAAAAAAATAATTGAAATGGCGTGGGGTTATTAAGGTAATTGAAATTAATGCACGATTAAAGTCAACATCATCGCGTTTGAGTTTCAAACAGACGTTTGTAACGTTTGTATCGAAGGCTTGGGAATTCATCAGCCAATGTTAGATACGGGTATTCTAACAATATTAATTGTGGATATGAGTCTACATTCGATTGTTGACATATGAGCAGGAAAAGCAATTACCTGATAGCAATAGCGAGTATCTATGCGTGTTTGGAAGAGATATCAACACAAAGCAGGGATCTCGATGTATTATTTCTATTAATTACTGCTTCCATCCACATGAGAAGTTATTTTAGGATATGTTACTCCAAATGGAATATTATGTATTGGCACCATCAACTCTTGTCATCATTATTCTCGCACTTTAACCAACAATTTTTCCAAGCCTAACTCAAATTTTAATTATTTTATTAAATTAAGTTCTTAAGCGAAATTTATTTTTTAAACTAATTTCCCCAAACTTTACCCCAACACTTATACACAACTAAATATTAATGTAATAATGAGCGAAAGAGAGAGAGAGAGAGAGAGAGAGAGAGAGGGAGAAAGTGGTGAATAAAGGAGCAGGGGATAAAATGCAAGAGAAGGATTACTCTCACCACTTCATGATAGTCGAAGCCCTATCCAGATTCTTCCTGTAAAAAGCTAGAGAGTGAGAAAAAGTGGAGAATGAAGGAGGGGGGGAACTGGAGAAGGGAAAAAAATCAACATTAACACCTCTACTGTGTTTTTTAAAAACAGAGAGACACGGGTGAGTGAGATACTGTGATAGATGAAGGAAAGGACGCAGGGAGGTTGGAAGTAAAAATTAATTTCCTCGTTTTATGTTAAATAATTTATTTTTGATCAACCTTGTATATTCGATAGCGATTGAATTTAAGAAAAAAGTTTGAGTACCGCTGAATTATAAGCTACAGCAGTGTCCAGAGCGCCATTAACACCAACAAAAGCGGAAGTAGAGAACTAAGACTTCCGCTTTCCGTTCTCTATCGGCTATTCTTCAAAGCGCATATATTTTTTGTCCGGTTGTTTATTTCCCTCTAAGTATTTCGACTTCGTATCCCACTACCCCTACGTCGTTTCCATTCAGGAAAAAATTGTACTTAACGCGAAATCTACAAGAGAAAAACATCTCGAGAGTTTACGTAAGGAAAAAATAAAAGAAATTTAACCCCAAGTCATTTATTATCAATAACAAATCGAAGGCGTTCTTGTGGATTAACGACGTTTCTGGTCATTACGTGTGACATCCTTCAGGGCCCTTTTAATGACACGAAGGATCTTTGTTGATAAAACCCTAATTTTTTTCTTTGGAGGAAACAAAAACAATTTAGTGTTTTGTTAAGAAAATTTATAATTATTTAAAGATTTGGAGGTGGTGCGAAGAAGTTCTAGGAGCAAAAATGAGGTGAATTAAAAACTTTTAACTTAAATGATTTAAACTTTGAGAACAAAAAAAATCAAAGTTCAATTCGAGTTTAATTAAAGCGTGTAATAAGCGAGTCTCGTTAGTAAAGTGTAGCTAGTAAAGCCAATACGGTGTAGTTTCTTGGAATACCTTGTTCGTTCCCAACACTTTAATTAATATTTATAATTAAAAGTTGCATTTAAACTTAATATAATAAACATATCTATAATACCATAGTATCTGAAATAGTTCAAGACTTGATTTTCAACAACCATTCAGTAATAAGTTTGAAAATTAAACTTTATTTAGGTATGTCGCTGCTCTTCCATTCAACCCTTTCAAACAACTTTGATAATTATTGAAGCAAAGTTTAAATGTGGAAATTTAATTTTTCTCATTATGATTAATAAGAAATTGTTGACCTTTGAATTTTTGCAAGAAATAAACAAACAGAAAGAAAGAAAAGGGATGAAAAAGAAGGTTACAACTTAAGAAAGGGAAAGAAGTGCTAGGAAAGAAAGAACAGGGAGTAAATATAAGGGAGAGAATGGGTAAGGAGAGGGAAAAGACTTGAGTGGGTTGGAAGAAACGAGGTTGGAATAGAGAACCAAAAACAAAATTAAACAATTATTAACTGATTTTAGTTAATTAATTATTTTAGTTCAATGTTCATGAAACAGGGCCTGTTTAATTTTTAGGAGTCTATTAATTTGGAAATAAATATTATTATAAAGCTTTTGAGAACTGCTGTTGATCCCATTTTATATATCAGTCATTGGGGCAAGTTAGTCGAAGTGGTCTAAGATCTACACACACCCTACTTTTCCGGAATTCAGGCAATCAGTCCATATAGCGATCCACACCCCAGTTCACTACCCAAGCTTTACTCTTGATTGTTGGAAACATTTCTAAATCATTTGCTTTACGAGGAACTAAATTTTTTTGGCTATAAGAAACAAGTCTTTAAAAATATATTTTTTGGGAACAGCAGCTAGGAGGGGTAGCTCCAGTATAATTGGTAAATTAATTAGAGATAACCTGAGGGACTTTGGCTACAACTCTCGCGAAATCTCAGAGAAACGTATGGTTTTGATTGGTCAAAGCAACCGTTTGACTTTGATACCGTGCAAAATGCGATCGTTCATTGTTGGAAGTTAAATCAAGCGAAAGAAGAATCGAGTTAATTAAACCAAAAATTTAGTTGAAGGGTGGCGTATCGAAACACACGAAAGGAAGTAACAAGAACAAATATTATTATTTTTTTGTTGTTGTTATACATCACGCCATATATTGAATTGGAAACGAATTTTATTACACGCGATCCGACGACCAGACAAGAATAAACCCGTCAAAACTGAAATACAATGTATTAAACATCTACAAATCTTGAAGCACCAGCAGCGCCCTCCCTTGTGAGAGTGGCCGACTCAACAACTAATAAAATATGTTTGCTGTCATTTTGTAATGTATGACTATTTTATGGAACATTAATTATTAATTTTATACGAATACAAATTAGGCTTGCACTGCCGCCTTTATGTTCTAAAAGAACTAACCCCTCAATTTTTTTTCTTTTCTTTCTTTTAAACTCGATTCGGATGGCAAAGAATTCCTGTCGTTTTGTTATAGAATTTTCGATTTATCGGATAGTTTAGCTGAAGATTGGAATGTTATTCAAATTTTCAGTTTCATTCTTTAAAATTAATTTACGTGTAATGAGTTTTACCGAATTGGTGTTAAGACTTATCAGTAGATGACGTAGTCAATGTGGCGAAGACGGCCTTGGTTTGAAAGTAAAAATGCGTTAAGAAGAGCTGTATGGGAAAAATCAAACAAACAGAAAGAAAAGAGATTTTTAAACTTACAATTTTATTGTTGATTCTTGCAGAACCCTTTTACCTTCAGGAATTGTCTCCTGGCCGTTTCGTTCCCCTGGAAATTTCTTCCTTTCTTCAATTTTCCTTGCTTAGGATAGATTCCGCAGACTTGCCTTGCCACACTTATTTCCGAAGTTTTCCGCCCACAGTTTTCCTCTTAAGAAGTGGAAAAATTAAAACCCTCAAAAAATAGGGTTCTAGAAATAGGAATTGTAAGCCGCATTTCCGGAAACCTTTCTTACTGAGGATAGCCTTTTACGAGAGTTTCCGGTCAAAAGGTTCTCCCTTGAGAAGTGAATCTGCGAAAAGAAACTTAGAACAAAGAAATATTGGGAAGCAGGTCTCTGGAATCGATGGTCTAAGACATCTTTCACGCTTCACGGAGGACTTTCTTGGGAATTTTTCTTGCAGATGATACCCCATGGACTTGTTGTAGGAGTTTTAGATGTTTCTCTACAGATTTATTGTAAGCCCTTTCCGGAAGATTTCGGCCCAAATGTTCTCCTTTGATGGGAGAATCTCTGAAAAAAAATTAAAACAAAGAAATATTTGAAAACATCAGATGCGTTTCCACAATTTACTCTTCTGAAGTGAATTCTGAACTGTTTCCAGAATTTATTCCTGATCGTTTCCTCTTGAGAGGAGAATCTGCGAAAAGAAAGTTAAAACAAAGAAATTTTAGGAAACGCCTAAGATATCTGTCACGCTTCAGGCAGGACTTTCTGGGGATTTTCCTTCCTGGTGATAGCCTTTGGACTGGTCGTAGGGGTTTTATATTTTTTCCACACATTTATTTCCAGCCTTTTTCAGAAGATTTCGGCCCAAATGTTCTCTTTTGAAGGGGGAATCATTGGAAAAAAATTAAAATTAAATATTTGAAAACAGACGCATTTTCAAAATTTTCTCTGCTGAAGATGAATTCTGAGCTATTTCCAGAATATCCGCGTTCGTTTCCGTTTTACATCTAAAAGTTATCTCTTGAGAGGGGGATACTGCGAAACGAAAGTTGAAACAAAGAAATAATATTATAAACAGATCCCTGGAACCAATGGACGAAGAAACCCAACATTTCTGGAAGTTTTCTTGTTGAAGATAAATTCTGGGGAGTTTGCAGAAGCTTTCCGTAGATTCTTTCTGAATTTTCAGCGAGTTCTGCGTCTAAAGGCTATTTCTTGACACGGAATATCTGGAAATAAAATTAAAACAACGTCATGTTCGAAAGAAGGTGCGTAAAATCTAGAAGCCACCAAAAATAATTGCCAGACCGGAGTTTTCCTTGCAGAGGGTGAACTCAGAACTGGTTGTAGAATTTTTGCCACAGCTTTAATTTCAACCTTGAAATAGACAGTCCAAGAAGCCTTTCACGAAAAAACTTCCGAGGTGTGATACCGCAGGAATTTTTCACAGAATTTTTTTTCGGAAAATCATTTCTAGACTGTTTCTAGAATTTTTTCTATACATTCATTACTAGCCCTTTCCACGAGTGTTACGTCGTTTCTGAAAGGAAAAAAAATCCCATAAATAAACTTGGAGGGGGGGGGGGGAGGATTCTTTCAACAGTCTTTGGAAAGTAGTCTCTGTGAGGAAAGCTGCAAAGAAAAAGTCAATGGTTACTTGGAAAACGTTTACATAACGAAAACTTCCTAAACACCTAAATAAAAATGGTCCTTCGAGCCGGACTCGAAGTTAGACAAGTTATAGCTTTGTTTAACGGTTTTTCGTGATTAGTTTTTCCAATTTCCTTTTGCTTTGAACAATAATTCTAATGATTCAAATCTGAAAGGTAGGCGATAAAAATTGATTAAAGCTCTTTCATAAACTAAAATCTGTCCAATCTTGTTTACTTTCGAACAAACCTCATAATACTTCAAGTTGTCATAAGGTAAGATACAGAAAGAACCAACAAGGAAATAAATAATATATTATAATAAACGATACTTGCGAGGCATATTAAATACCGATAATTTACGTTCATGACTACAATACTCGATGTTTAACGCCCACCAACGAGTAAAAGCTTGCAAAACATAACATATCGCTATCTTAGTTCTTTCACGCCACGGATACGTTAAGGAAAGAAAAAGAAAGAGTAAATATAAAAATAAGTACTATTAGAAAACATTGATTCATGAAATGAGCATTATCGGTATTGCTGAGACTAATAAAAAAGATCTTTCAAGACGTTAACAAATTATATTCGAAAGGAAAACAGAAATAGGAGTATTTATTAAGGTTTAAGGAGACGAAGACAGGTGTTCGGAGCGTAAAGGACATTTGAAGGACAAAATGCAATATGTCGCACTTGGAAAACTTGTATCTCCAGTTGCGTTGTATATAGATTGGAATGCTTCCCATAAATCTTAGGGATAAAAACTTTAAAGTGTCGTAAACACCTCGTAAATCAAAGGTGGCCGGCTATTGATCAATTCACGTGTAGGTCGATTGCCAATTGAACACACTGGAGGTAAAATATCCGAGATAAACCCGATACACACCACCTCGGGTTAAGTAACATTCGTCCAACTTGATTCTTAACAACCTTTTCTGTTACTATTTCTAAAACAAAAGTTATATATTTTCGCTAAACCATCTGTTACTCTTTACATTCTGAATGTATCTGTCTTTCGTTATTTAATTTACAAGGACTAGACACGAAAATGCGTGTGGCATTTCCGTTTAGGTTTATTTTAGAAAAGAAGGAAGAGAAATTCAAGAGGAGTCGATACAGTATAAAAAATAATTGCTAATAAGCCTTCCAGAAAGAAGAATCTTTGGGAAAAAAGGAGCCTTAAGGACGAAGCAAACTCTTGGGAATGATTTTCGGGACGCTCGGGAGGCTATGACTAGCTAGAATAATCTCCAAGTATTAAACTGTAAAAGAAGTTGGGGTTGCGCACCTGCCCTGACTTTCCCATACTAAAAATAAACATTTCGTTTTTGGTATTGAACAGCAGTTCGCGAGGCAGCATTGGAAATCAGTTGAATGCGTAGCGAGAAACACCAGACTATACGGGTTCGATACGTACAGAAGAGAGACAGGCATCTAATTTACTAACGCAGCGGAAGTTCGCGATTTTCTCATCAACCGTACATTTTAGCTATATGACTACCTTATACTATGTGATAGACAATTCAATTTTGCATTCAATTATATAATAATATACAGGGTGTTTCATTTAAAATAACAAAGTTGCTTATTGTACTGTGAACAACAAACACCCTGTATACGTGATATAAATTTAGAAAAATGCAGAGCTATATACTGAACAACTTTGGTATTTAAACTTTTTTCATATTTTGACTAATAAAGGAGATATAGGAGCATCAATTTTTGATTTTCAAAACCTCGTAGAGGGCGCCACAGTGAAATTATAGCATTCATCAAAAAACGAAAAAGTATCTAATACCGAGCTGCATAAGTGTAGAAAATTTAAACAAAATAGTGTAACCGGTTTTTTTGTAATAATTTTTTAAAAATTTCAAAATTTTTTTGGTTTTTGGATTTAAATAAATTTTGAAAAATTCATAACGGCCGCCATTTTGAAGTTAGAGAGTCCGGTAGAAAACTGTTTCCCTTGAATTTTGGTCTCCTTTCATATCCGCTACTCAGATTTTCAAAATTATGCTTCTGAAAAAAATGCTACCAAAAAAACATGTCTAACTTCCGCTTCCGGTTTCGGATTTTTTTGAAAAGCTCATTTTGTCGATGAATTTTTAATATACCCCTTCATTTCAAATTTCATCAAAATCGGTTCACTAGTTTTTGCGATAGAGGCATTTTACATACACACACACCCACAGACAGACATTTTTTCTAAACCACTTTTTTGGGTTCCTGCAGGTCCAAAACACGTATTTCGCGAAAATATCAATTTCGAAAATTTTCATGATATCACGATGATATCAATATTATAGGTACTTCCCAGTGGCGGTATGGGTAAGTAAAAAGTCCTGCAGGAAGAAGTTATTCGAAAACGTCCTGCGGAGGAATTTAATTTCTGGAAAGAGTTTTGCAAAACATTCTTTTGGAAAAGAGTCTTTTTTTCCAGGTAATATTTATTTTCAAAATAAATTCTTAATTCCAGAACCTTCCCTGCCAGAAGCTTCTTCTTTTTTTGTTCTATTGATCCTCCCCGAAGAAGTTTTTGAGATTTTATTTCCAGAAATTTTTTTTAAATTTTTCTTCCAATATATCTTTCTTTTCTTTTTTCCAAGATTTATTTTTTATCTCATTGTTTCTAAAGTTTTTCTATCCAGATGTCTTTTGCAAGACAACGCTGAAAGTATTATTTTGCTTCCTTCTTTGATTAGTTTGGAACTGATTTATACTCTTGTGTGCCGAACAACACGGTAGAGATTTATTGTTATAATATTGTAAACCAAAAAATATCTGATTAGTTTCACAGTGAGTGTCGATTTCGAATTATAGATTCCAGTAGGTGGTCTAAACCGAACCACATCTGCTTGTTCCTTCAAACATTTGAACTAATTAGAAAAATGTTGATTGAACTCTTTTGAGCATTCGAGCAAACGGAAGACAATTTTAGTCTCCGTTAATAAAAATGCAGACCTAAGAATAACTTCCAACCAATTAAGCAGTGTATACACACAAACCCTTTGAGTCACAAATCAAATTATCAGAAATGTACCCCCTTTTAAAGAACCTAAAAAGTGTTGAAACGAATAATTAAAAAATATACGATCGGATACAAATTGAGTTATGGCTGTAATTTAGAAGTTAAACAAAGGGTTAGACTTTTTATTAAGGAAAGTTTCTGAAAAAAAATTGGCATAAATCATGAATGAAGTGCTAGCGTAGGATAGGGTTGGGAACATTTCATTGAGCGGGGAAGTCAAATTAAAGGGAAGGAACCGATAATAAATTTTAGAAACGATTATAATTGGTAAAAATTTAAATACTGCAACAGTAATAATAGCGGGTGCAGTATTTAGAAAAACCGTGCGCGGAAAATTCTTTTCCACCGAGGGGTTTGAATGCTTCGTTGTCGAATAAAAATTCATTAATTTATCAAAAGCTCCAAAGAATAAAAGAAGCAAATCAACAATATTAAAATTTTAATCAAATTCATTGAAACATCACAACATCGTGGTTTTCAGTTCCAAAACAAATTACAAAACAAAACTTGAAAGTCTTCAATCGCCACGTTATTATTCGCAGTTTAATTAATTTTTCAGGACGCCGACCGAAAAAATATTCAGCTATATTCAATACCGTTCGCAGATGGAACTTATGACTTTCTCATTAATCAACTTATTTAATTATTCCACTCCTAAAATATTACTTTTGAACGTGGCAAGGGAAAGGGGTAGATTCCATTGCCCGATAAAGGATTTAAAACTCATGGATTTCTCTTTCTCGCCTGAAAACCGTCCTCATTTAAATTAATTTCCTAATGATTTTTTAATGCCTATCAATAGACACTTGATACATCTATTCTATTCTAGAAACTACACTTCAAGAGATTTTTCTTCGGACTTTCCAATACTAATCTTCTATTCACGTTTTTCGTTCCCTTAGAGAGGTGTCCAAAAACTACCAACCCCCATTCTAAGTAAATACATCCATACTACCATGCTTTCACTTCTTAAAGCCAAATAATACACTGCATAGAAATCAAGCAGTTTTTCCAAATTTTCTTTCTTTTACTTTTTATTTTTATATAAGTCTTTCTTCTATAGAAAATGTTTTTAAATACTGAAGACTTTTTTCCAGGACTCCTTTCAAATTTATGAGGAATTTTATTGCAAATTCGCACATTCCAGCAATTTTCCCGAACATTTCAAATGAACTTGATAAACCTCCCGAGTCCCGTAAAGACACTTTCGTGATAGGTAATACTAGTACACTATTTTTCTTTTAAATCGAATTAAGAAATAAATTTAAGCTATCAACATTCATAATTTCGACTTAAAGTGAAGAAAAGTATGATAAGATAAATAAAAAGAGTAGGAAAACTTTCTATTTTTTTGAAAATGGAAATCGTAAAAAGGATAGAACACCAAGACCGAAAAAACCGAAGGTCTCTAGCATCGCTAATACCGCAGTTAGGCACGAGAATGTAATAACAAAACAGTTTACTGAGTCCTGAGTCATTGCTTGCTTGATTTAATTTTGTTGAAGGACCTTAAACGCCAAATTCTGATTTTACTTTGTTTATTTTATTGTTATTTAGTGAAATGTTTTTGATTTACTTACAAGTCCACTGGACTTGTGAAACTGGGCTTGTAAAAAATAGTGAAAATAATCCCACTGACTTTAGGTTAGTTACAGTTTGAGAATTATTTTTCCAAACCCAGTGGAAACACTCAGTCCCTGTACACGTAAGTGCTATCCGCTTATCGAGTTTCCTTTAAATTTGAGTCACCCTGTAAACGAAACATTTGCACCACATGATCTTCCTTGTAATAACCAAACCCATATAAAAGTGTATATTTTAGAAATACGATGCTCTCTCTGTCCAACAGCAGGAACAGTGAATAAAGCAGTAAATAATTTTTTTATATATATTTTTGTGTGACACGACCAACTGGTTTGATTTTAAGTTACGAGCAATCGAAAGAACAACAATAGGATGTCTCAAATTATGTCCCATATGTTATAATCAAGGAAGGTGTGTTCGAATAAGTTTTTTTTAATTCCAAATCATTTTATTCAGATTTCCCATCCTTTTCTATTTAATATAATGTAAACCCTGTTAGAACGAGATAGAACAATAAAATTAATCGAAATTTTGTTTAAATTATTTTCGATTATTTTCAATACAAAGGGTTTAATTCACTATAATTCTTTTTATAAAAAATAATAACGGTCAAGATATTTATTTTCAATACAGAAAATGTTTTATTCCTTTCCTCTAGTTAGTAATTTTGGAAGTGAGAATGTAGCTTATATTATATTATATGTTGACTGCAATAAATGCTAAAGTATAATAAAGAGCTTTCATGAAAGGTTTTATGATTACGTTCTTAAAATATTTAAACATGAAGTTTATGATCTCAAAATTCTCGTATTTAATTTTAATATCTTAAGGGAAAAAATAAAGAACACTCTGTATTTCTAAAAGAAAACGTTTGGTTACGTGTTTATCTTAATTTCTTTTGGATTTATACATTAGAAAAATTAATTCCTTCCCGGAATTTTACTCAATTATCGCTCCTTCCCTTAATTTAATTTCTAATTAAGTCGAATAAAAATATTTTTTAGGTTTGTATAAAAAAAAACTAATTACACGAAATGAAAATGGTTTGGGAAACTCTCTCACACATACATATACAGAGGGTATATAGTGTAACCCTCTGAAACAGTAATAATTGCACGTCAACGTGTTTCTGTAAGTGGGTTTGAGGGGTGCTGAAGGGATTACAAAGGAAACGTTAGTCCGGCAAAGGGCAGGAAATTTGACAGCCTCGGTCAAAGGTTGGCCTGCTGTTTAGAGATGCCCCTAAGGCGTGTTGTTGGACCCACTGATGTGCTTCTGAATTATCTAAGCTGCAGCTAATTTGTACTCCTCTTTGATTTCACTTTGATTATGGATTTGTCACGGTCTACTAGATCTTGTGTTTTGGTTAGCTTACACACCACCAGAAAATCGATGACCTTTGTTTTAAGTAAAAGAGTCTGGGGTGCAGAAAATTAAATTATTAATTTTTATTATAGACGGGCTTTCTTAAGAAGCTTTCTGGAACAGTCTTAGAAGGACAAAAAAGATTGAGAAAAAAATCTCTAAATTTTCTAAAGAAAAACAACCCTCGAGATTGATAGGCTCTAGAAAAAATTGACTGTCTCGAAAGAGAAGCAACTTTTTGGTTTTAGCAGGAAAGAAAACCTCTGAAGAGGCAAAATCCGGAATAAAACCTCCGAAGAACCTCTGGAAGAAACTCGTTGGTGTCAACTTGAAAAACAAGCCCAAAAGAAAAATCCCCGTATGGAAGAATCCCTAAAAGAAATTTTTTCATGTAAGCTTGAGGAATACCCCATGGAGGGAAACCTCTGGGAATAATAGAATGTCATGATTTTTCTCTGAATATTCCGTATATACAGGGTGAATCAAAAACATATTTTTTATTGCGTCATAAAACCTTTAAAATAATATTAATAAAAAGTCAAGCTTGTCAGGAAATATTTTTCATATATACAGGGTGAGCCCAATGAAAACTTCCTTGGAAAATTCACAAGAAACTGCTTCTCTTTGTTTGAATTTAATCGGCATGCTAAAAATAATAAGGTACGTACATTCACTGCACATAAAACGATGACTTTTCACGTTTGGCAGCACTTTAAGGTTATAAATTGATTCAGATTTAACTCAGCAAGTAATGTGGTCCAAATCTCTATAAATTTCCGTTAATTTACTGATCCGCATTAGTTGGAGTTCCTCCATAAAAGTTACCTAATCAACAACTCATATTTCCACAATTAATTCACATATTTGTGTTTATTTCAATTTTTTTCCCTTAAAATATTTAAATATTTGATTAGTTTTTCGTCCAATTGGCAATTTTCCTAGGAAATCAAAAATAAACCTACAAACTTGTTTGTTTCACCTCCTCGTGAATTATTGTATATAATTTCAAATTAAGTTACAAGGGCGTACTTTTAATAGCAAAGCTTACTCACTTAAAGTTATGTGCTAATAAAATATTTGATTTTGACATTACAATTTAGAGTTTGTCACAATTAATTTAATGAAATGGACAATAAATTAATTTAAACTTCCTCATAGTATTTGTCCGTTAAATATTCTAATTTCTCTTTCAACAAGACCTATTGGGTGACCGGCAGGGTCTCCTGACCATGTTCTGTTCTTTTTAAAATATTTTATAGAAATGCTAGAGGCTAGAGAACCGTACCCGCTGTGAGGCTAGTGGAGTGTATGTCATCAGCCATGCAGGACACGTAAAATATTAGACTGATAAATTCTGATAAGTTCTGATAAGAGCAGAGTTGTAGAAAATTATATTTCCTACAAAAAACTTCTATAAAGTATTTATCTAACATTAATAATTTGAGCCTGGGAACCATTAGACTAAGCATATGCGCGCGCTCTATTTAGCACATTGACAAGCACGTTGCTCGCACTCGCTTACACTCTTACAGTGGATTGACTCGTCACGTGATAATTCTTAAATTATTTTTTAGATTGTTAATTTAAATAAAAAATTATAAATATGTATCCCCGTATATTGAGATGAACATTATCCTGTTTTCTATATACATTTCGCTTATCTAAAGCGTCGTAATGATACAATACAAAACGACAGGATAATGCATCCCAGGTAGAGAGTGGATCTTCGTACGTATAACATATTCCTGTAATATGCGATGACAGGATTAACAATTTGTAAAGTTCAGTTTAATTCTAAATATGAAGCTTACATATTCTGACGTTAAGAAATGAGGAGCGAGGCAGGGAAATGTGTACTATCTAATTTACATGAAGATGTCATTTTCTATTCTCGTAGACTTTGGACAAATGGACAGACATTATTATATTAGCGAAATGACACGAGCTTGTAGGTACACCTATCGAGTAACCAATTTATTCACTTTATCAAGACTTCCTGTCGGTTTATTAGATTAATTAATTGTCTGCCCTAATTATAATTGTATTTGACCATGTCTCTCTGTCATTAAATGAATCAGAAATTTGTTTTTTTCTTTCCTGACATCTTTCTATGCTTCTACCACGTTCTTTAAAAGAAAGCTAAACTTTCACTTGAGTTCTAGCAATAGGTGATTTATGTGCAATTTTTTAAATATTTTTTGGTGAAACTTGTTAAGTAATAATTGTGTCATTTTCCTACCTTATCCCATACTTGATTCCTATAGAAATTATTTTTTGATCTAAAAATAATTTTTAAATTATTTTGACAATAATACAATTTTTTAAATTATCTCCAAATCAATACCAATATTAATTTAATATTTTTAAGTTAATACGATGAGCCAGAAAAACCTAACACAATTTAAGCCAAAATTTAAGTCTCATCTTACTGGGGTGTAATTTTTTCCTGAACTGAATTTGATTTGGGTTTCAAAATTCTACGATTGCATTAGATATTTAAAACAATGCGAAAAAAAGTAATAATGGAATTATAAATATCTGTCAACAATAGGAATTTGCTATGAAATACACAGTGTGCTAATTCAAGTCGTAATTTACAATCAGAGTTTCTGAGCAGCATTGTTGTAATAAATTCAATTATAATGTCTAAATAATTAAGACGATGACGAAAAATGTATGCAATATAAAACAAGGCATATAATTAATTTGAAATTAAATGCGCATTCACGTTGCTCTCCATCTGATAATGTATTCTCGCGCTGCTGCAATTAAAATACTACAACAATTTTTCTGTCGCTCTTAGAAAATAGAGTATCACGGACTGTGCCTATTTCCTGCTTTACTTTCTTGTTTATTGTAAATAATTATCCTTTTTTTACTTGAGAAAAATTAATATGTTTTAGTAACACCCTGTATATTAAAAATTTCTTCCTTAAAATAATTTTTCCCCCGATTGTTAACGCATTATTATTTTTCTTTTGGTTATAATTTTTTGTAAATTTTTTTGTTTAATCCATAACACCCTGTGTATTAAATATTGGTTAAATTTGAATTATTTTCAATGTTTTGCTTCCTGATTGTTGACCCATAAAATTCGTGAGAAATGGAATCAGTAAATAGATGTTACATGGCGAAATCAATTTTCTGCCGTGATTATACCACCTACATCGAAAACCGGTCTGTTAGCAATTTTAATCTCTATAAAGTACTGCATTAAGAGTCTTATTTACACGCAGGAGCAACCCTAAACCTACACATTATCAATTCGTTCGGTTATAAGTAATAATCGAAAATACTCTCATTAAATATCAATTTGATGAACGACGATGCCTTGAAAATAACAGTTGGCCTTGGTTTGGTTATTACATGAATTGTTTCGTTAATTTACGAACAAATTGTCACCGCAGGGTTAGGGCAATAACCTAGGGCGCTAATATTTTAAAGGAGTCAAACGTAGAAACATTGATTTATTTTATTCGAAATGTTTTTAAGGGTTGCAGGGAAAGGAAAGGGGTGTGGTGTGAAACGATATTTTCAGGAATTACCAAAATGGTTGTTATTAAGGCGATTGTGTAGTAAAAAAATGTTAAGGGGGTTCACGTTGCATCAGAAAAAGTGGAGGTGCGCACCTCCCCTGGACTTTCCCATACTAAAAATAAACATTTCGTTTTTGGTATTCAGTAGTTCGTCACGCAGTATTGGAAATTACTTGAATGCGTAGCGAGAAACACCAGACTATACGGGTTCGATACGTACAGAAGAGAGACAGACATCTAATTTACTAACGCAGCGGAAGTTCGCGATTTTCTCATCAACCGTACATTTTAGCTATATAACTACCTTATACTATCTGATAGACAATTCAATTTTGCATTCAATTATATAATAATATACAGGGTGTTTCATTTAAAATAACAAAGTTGCTTATTGTACTGTGGAAAGCAAACGCCCTGTATACGTGACATACATGTAGGATCATGCAGAATTATATACTGAATAACTTTTATATTTAAACTTCTTTCATATTTTGATTAATAAAAGAGCTATCGGAGCATCAATTTTCGATTTTCAAAACCTCGTAAAGGGGGCCATATGGAAATTCTGGCATTCATCAAAAAAAGAAAATGTATCTACCAAACTGCATAAGTGTACAAAATATAAACAAAATCGTATGGCCAGTTTTTTTTTAATAATTTTTCAAAAATTTCAAAATTTTTGGAAGAGTACCTTTGTGACTATTTTTGGATTTAAATAAATTTTTCTTCATGGTATAATACCGGCAAAAGGCTTTCAAACAAGTTGTTGCTGAACCTGATCAGATAACTGGTTTTTGAGTTGTGGGGAAGGGGCGAGTTTGTCAAAATTTTGAAAAAATCATAGCGGCCGCCATTTTGGAGTTAGAGAGTCCGGTCAAAAATTGTTTCCCTTGAATTATGGTCTCTAGAAAATAAAGCAAATGCAAGATATTCTTCTGTCTTTTTCTCTTGTTGAGAACAAACCTTTGTTAAGCACTTGGAAGAGGAGGATTAAGGGTAAAAACTGGAGTCAATTCTTAGAAGGAATCAATCCACTCACACTGTCAAGAACGCCAAAATTTTTGCGGCACCCAAGTTCTTGAGTCAGATAAATATAAACAATTTTCTCTTACTTACATACCTATTAGCTGTCTAACAAATCTTTATGAAGGGTAACCAAGCGCTATTGCTTAGGACAGTAGACCAAATCATTGACTAAGTCGCCTTAATTTTAAAGACACCAACTCAAAGTTATTTTTTTTCATTGTATTCGTTGCTTCTTCGTAGTAGGCGTTGTTATGGTAAAAGAAAAATAGGTGAAATGGCCCCGGGGTGCAAACATTTCAGGTGATACCATATATAAAAATGGCGATAGATTGGTTTTTGCAAAATTATTGTAAACCCGGTCCTGTATTTTGATTGAAATGATTAAGTGTTAATAAATCCAAATTCTTAAAATACTTGGATCTTGTTTTGTCACCTGGAAGACGCTGAATTAATCCACAAAATATTTTAAATGACTCACTTGAAAAATATGTTTGAAACAGGATTTAAAAATTTATTTATACGCATATAGAATAATTAATCAAAAGATTTTTTGAAAAGTGATTACACTCGTACGCTTTGCAAGACATGGAAAATTATTATGTGGGTATCGTGTTCAAGGCTCTTCAAATTGAATATCATGCGTTGATGTCGTCGGCATGTCAAACAAATTCTGAAAACTTGAAAAACCAACAGAACATTATTGTTCAGTAGTGAACTAAACTAAAACAATAACATAATTTTCTGTCCACAACTCAATGGGAAAATCTCTTTTAAGCCAAGGCATAATATTTGAATCAAACCTTCTTATTACAAAAGCCGACCCTGTTAGTACTAGTAGGTATTTCGTGCTTAGTTTATTAAACGACAAATTTTGAACGTGAATTGAAACGTTTTAGTGTGGGAGAGGATTTATTATAGTAAGAATAAAAACCATAGACGTAGGTGTAGAAGAAAAAGGGGTTAAAACTTTTTTTAAAAAATAATATTAAGGTGAAGGGTGAAACGCGAGAGATAACCTAAGTCGCCATCTAGCGATGAACAATGGCGAACAATGGAGCGGTTAAATGGGGATGAGAAAAATATGTTTTGGTTAGGATTTCTCCCTCTATGGTAAAATGTAGATAGAAAAAGGATTTTGTTGAATCCGTGGATGAAAATGTAGATTCCAGTTACAAGAGGTTGCTATAATAACATATTCAGGTAGCATTCTCCTGGTCGACCAAGACCAGCCCATACATCACATATATAATTGCGGACCGAGATGCGATCTTTGCTCATAAATTTGTAAAATAAATACGGCCATCTCAGGTTTACGTGCAGCTATGAGATGGAATGAACCGATTTGATTTTGTTTATCGTGTGTTGACGATGTTACGCTCATGTTTATTACAGTATGGCTATTTGGACAAGTCGGCGGTTTGTGAAATACACGCCGCTTACAATTATTATTACTATGTACAAATTGTTATTCAAATCATACGAATACGTGATTGGGGATTAAAATCGAAATTATTTATACAAAAGAAAACCGATTTACTAGGGTGGGGTATAATAATGATAATATTTTATAGTCTAGTTCCCACCTTAACAGGAAATATAAGAGGAAGTGAACCTTATATTAACCTTATCAACATTTCGTGTAATAAAAAAGACAAACATTATAAGCAAATAACTAAACAGCATCCACCTGTAAATTCAGTCTCTAATATTCCACTTGAACAGCTTTACAAGCAAATAACAGGTAACCAAAACAGCCTGAGTACAAGCTCAGTTCAAAGCAGACTGCGACTGTATATGCACAACTAATATCATTGTAAACTACAGGTGTAAAATCAAGAAATCCATGATTCAAAGCCACCTACCTTTGTCGGAATCAAATGCCAATATTGGTGTAGGACTGGGCGTGGTATTCCTTGTCGGCACTGGTAGATCAAAGGCGGCGAGGTTTATCATTGATAGCCATAACCTACAACAACAGACCACCTTGATTAGTCTTTAAGAACATTAGGGATGTTTAGAGAAATTTTATTTGGGCTACTGTAATTACGGTTCGATAAAACCGGTCAATTGTGTTATTATTGTCAATGGAAGAATGCGCAGAATAATGGTTTAGAACGTGGTTTTAAATTAATAAAAGATGTTGTTGCTCCAGATGGTTACATTGTTATACTACTACGTTTGATTCAAATTTAAATTTAATAAAGACAGATTGGAAATATTGTGCAACAAGTAGCTACATGTAATAACATGATTTTTATTGCATTATTCATATGTAGTCAGTTCTGTGTAACATCTCGAATAATAAATACAACCCTCATCTATCTAATTGCAATTTTCTTACACCACTTAAAACACAATGTTACTACCTGGTTACATTTATTCTCGATCAGCAATGTTATATTTCAATCGGCAGTTGCATAATCTACGAGCTAAGTTCCAGTTCGAATCAAACCAGGTTCGAAAAAACTAGGATACCTCAAAATAACATGAACATTCATAAGCAGTTAAATTTCTTCTTAAAATATTCCTGGGAATATTAGTTCGCCATTAAGATTACTAGAATGTCATCAGATGTTAAGTTTACATGGCAATCTTTTAAATCCTCTATCAGCCTTTATGTACCATAAGCAGTTAAGCTGTGCGTACGATAATTAAGTTCAAGAAAACATAGGAGTTAAGTTAGAGCAACAAAAAATTAACTGAGTAGCAAAGGAACGACTCAGTTTCTATCAGCAGTTAATTTAAGCTGAGTTTACCATAATTACGTCTGTATACATAAGCAGTTCTGGCAGTCAAACATCAGTTAAATTAAGTTAAGTTTCTTTTAAATCTAATACCAACAACAGCCGTAAATTATATTAGGGTAGATAATTAGGATGGGAATTGGAGTAAACGAACTAATCATAAGCAGTTAAGGAAAAATGCGTAATTAAGGGAGTGTAGCAAAATGTAGCTTAAAGGAATAATTTTGATTCAATGAGAACAACTGCAGTGTTATCAGTAGAAGTTTCATTAAAATTTAATACCAGTAGCAAACCAGTGCCAGGAGTTAGGTTAGGGTAGGTAATTACCTACCCTAACCTAATTATAATTATAATGGAGATTGGGTACGTAAATTATTCATAAGCAGTTAAGAACATATCAGCAATTAAGTTAAAGTATTTAAAGGAAATCCTATCGATTTGAATATTAGCACGCTTGGAGCATCATAAACAATAAGCAGTTAGAAAGTATCAGCAGTTAAGTCACTTTTCTATGGAATTCGATGCCTGTAGCAGTTATGTTAGATTATACATTTACAATGGCACTTAATGTAAAAAAAATGAATCGGAAGCAGTTAAGAAAACATCAGCAGTTAAGTTTAAGTAAATTCACTTACCATAAGATTTTGTTTTAATTTTAAGACCAGAAACAATTAAGCACCGTGAGTTAAGGTAGAACAAATATAATTTCTCTGGTCATTGATATGAAATATCTAAATTATAAGCAGTTAAAAAAATCTAAAAGTAACATTAACATTAAAATTAAGCTTTACTATAAGCCATCTTTTAATTCCAAAGAGCTGATATTTCTAAGTCCAAAATTACTATCAGCAGTTAAATTTATATTTCATAAGCAGTTAGAAACTAAATCTGCTATTAATTATGTAGTCAGAAAAATATTAGGAATATATGCACCATTCAAACGTTAAACGAATGCATAAAAAAAATAATAATTGTCGTCGTTTAGCAACATTGCATAATCATCAGCAGTTAAGTATCGCCATACAATATTTTTTTTAACACTTAACTTACTCCAAAAGTATTTGAACAGTCAAAGACTTAATTTTATTCACAACCGAACTAAATGGTTTGAGATAATAATAAATAAAGTCCAGCATAAGCAGTTAATTATCAGAAAAAAATAATAAATAAGCAATTCAAATATCAAAGTAGCCTAAGTGATAAGCATAGCAGCAGTTAAATTTTTAATTAAAGCCATAGTCATTCAGAACAAATATAAACTGTCAAAGGAAATGTTTTTTCTTAATATTTATTTATATCTGACTTCTTAGGGGTAAAACAAACCCCATCAAATAATTTCGCCACCATATTTCTGTTGTATATTGGGAAAAGATGCTTCTAAGGGTCTGAATAAAAACTGGAAATAACAGCAAGGAAAGTTAATAAATCTAATAAGGCAAGTCTGCTAGTGTTAGACAATGACGTATGAGCCAATAAGCCGGCAATGTTCGAGTGGGCCATGACCGATCGTCAGCTGTTCCCTGCAGAGAGCCCATGCAGAGCCTGCTCTAATCGAAGATCTGTTATCTGACAACCTCCGATAGCGAGAGTTTTGATAGAGATACATGTTTTATGGGTTCTTTTTTTGCCGACGTATCGATTTTCGTCTCAAAAACAAATTCACAAAGAAATTCCTTATTGGTGAGGTGATTTTATAATTGCTTAAAGAAGTTGCAATAATTTTCTTATATTATTGATCTCTCAGCAGGATTATTTTCATTAAATATTAATAGGATTATCTGGTGTACGTTCAAAAGATAATTATTTATCCATTATTGAGTATTAATGACCGTACTCAGGAAACAGGTGAGAAAATAACTTTATCGCTGTCGGTTTGAGAATTTAGAATTATTCTGCTGATTCCTTTGCACCTGTTAAAGTAAATTGTTTTTAATATCGGTACGATTTCATTTATAAATTAACGAATTATCATTTCTGGAATATGTAGCATTATTACTAAATATTCTATGTAGCATTCGGGGAGATCTAGCAAGTTTCAAAACCCTCAAAAATTGTCTAGAAGACACAAAATTGAAATATCATTTTATTACATCACCCTGTATATATTTCTAGGTTCACTTATTCCTTATTTGGTGTGATTAACCCATCACCTTTTATTAAACCTGTCTTCTACCAATTTCGCTATAGTTCTAGAATTGTGCAGTAGAAGAATAAAATTCATCGTTATTACAAGATGTAGGTGGATGTGTAGGTGTTTTTCGATTTATTTTTAGATACCCCTATTTCATAACATAATCAATAGTGGAACGGTGACTCAATTGTATATTTAATACCAAATGGCATGGGTAAACCTTGATCGTCCCATAATCGAACGACCATATTTCAAATTTAAAATAATTTTCAAATATTTCAAGAAGTTCATAAATAAAAATGAAACTATCGACTTCTAAGAAAGGTGACACATTTTTCTATGGTCGAGGTAAATCAGCATCATGGCCTACTACAGGTGTTCTGATCTTAGATAAGAGCTACTATAACATTCTGTTAGGTTTTCGTTTCCACCACAATTCTTTTCCTCAATTCCTAAAAGATTCAGTTTAATACACAAGATGTATTTAAAATTAACTATTTTTTATTATCAAACTTTAACAACAAGATTAGAGTACCTAAAGGGTGATGTAGCGATCAGTTTAAGAAAACATCAGCAGTTAAGTTAGATTATCAGAAGATTAAATAAATGTTCAACAGTTGAACATTAGCACGATTTTAAGTAGTAAGCAGTTAGGTTATGGCAGTGTGTATACATGTTAGGTCAAAAACCATAAGCAGTTAAGTAACGTTATCAGAAAAATTAAGTAGTTTTTTGAAGCAGCATTTAAGATTAACTAATATTTACCATCAGCATATTCGTACTATAGGCAGTTAAATGTACTGCCAGTAGAATAATCAGCAGTTAAGTTTAACTGAGAAGATATTTAAACTGGACATATCCATAGTATAAGCGGTTAAGTTAAGGGAAGTCATGTCTGTGTTAGTAAAGGAAGGAACTAGCACACCAGCAGCAGTTAAACTTAGCTGATATTATTGGACATACCTACAGAACATATTATGCAATAAGCAGTTAAGTAATGGTTTTCTGTAAATATAGTACCTTAATTAACATCAATAGTTAGTTAGAAGTAAAACACCGACGCTGTATTGTATAAGTTCGAGTAGTAAAGACTTGCCTATCATCAGCAGTTAATTTAAGTTAACTTCCCATGCCCTTAATATTTAATTTTGCATAAAACAAACTATTCAAACTCAGTTAAGAAAACATTAGCAGTCGCAAGAACCTATGTAGTACATTTAATCAACATTAGTACAACGGGAATATCATCACATTAACTGAAATATCATCAGCAGTTAAGTTAAGCCAACTTTCGCTTAATCGGGCATTAGCAACATTACCATGGGTTAGGTTAGGGTTGATTATTTTAGTAATTGGTGTAATTATAAGCAGTTAAAGAAGCTACTCCAAATAAGTTAAAGTCACCAATAGCTAATTATCATCAGCAGTTAACATAAGCTGACTTCTCACGTTTTTAATTTTTAAATTCGGACTATAAGCAGTTAAGAAAACGTAAGCAGTTGCGTAGAAGTCACAAGAAGCTGTCTAAGCAGTTAAAAGTTAAGCCAATTTTGTTTAGTCGAGGATCAGCAACATCACCATGGGTTAGGTTAGGGTTCATTATTGTAGTAAATGGTGTAATTATAAGCCGTTAGAGAAGCTTCAGTGAATAAATTAAAGTTACCAATGGGTTGTCATCATCAGCAGTTAACATAAGCTGACTTCCCACGTCTTTAATTTTTAAATTCGGACTATAAGCAGTTAAGAAAATATAAGCAGTTACGTTAAATTCACAAGAAGCTGCCAAATGCTCTTGATTGAACTGAAATGTCATCAGCAGTTAAGTTAAGTCAACTGTCTCTGAAATAGGAATGGTAGGGTGTTAGGTTAGGGTATGCGATTCCTATGATAATGATAACTGGTGTAATTATAAACAGTTAAGGAAGCTTCAGTGGATAACTTAGAGTAGCAAATACCTGATTATAATCAGCAGTTAACTAAAGCTATATTTCCATCAAATTTAACATCAGTAGCTGACCTTTACCGGACACAACGTTAGAGTATGGTATTATTACGATAATTAGGGCAAAAATATGAATCGTAAGCATTTAAAAAATCATCAGTAGTTAAGTTAACTGCAAAAGGTTTAGTAAATCCCTTAAATAGTGGGAACACTTCTCTGACTTTTTTTAAATAACAAATTTATTTAAGAGTTTGGTATGTCGTAAGACTTGACATCAAGCAGAAGAAAGAAATAGAAATGTTGTTTTAAAAAACCTGAGCTTTGGGGGAATGGAATCGTGTCTGTAAAAGTTTTGTATTTCAAATACATTAGTAAGTATGTCACTACGAGCCAGAAGCCTGTTGTTTTAGATTTATTCTGAGACAATATTTTGTGGTTTCTTTGGCGTTAGAAAACTTGTATCGATTAGATATGGTTTATTAAACCTTAAAGCTTTCTTTGTATGAGGAAAGAATTAAATTTTTAAACTTTTATTACGCTTATATTAGGATAAGGCATTTAATAATATTGAATGTTAAAGAATGTAATCCAAAAAATAAAAATAAAAAGAGCATCAAGGAGTTTTTCTTGATGTTCGTTTTTGCGAAACGGAATTACACGACAAAACACATCAAGAGCTTGAAAAGCAACCATTAGGTGCCGATACAATTCGAGATACGATTGTTTTATCGAGGTAAGAAGCAATAATCATTAGCGAACAAGAGCCTCAAGGTAGTTACAAATCTTGAATTTTACGTTCCCATTCTAGTTGTAGATTTTGCGTTTTACGACTTGTTTTTATAAAATTTCGGAAACAAAAACAATTATTATATGTTGTGCAAAAGTTTTACTGAATTTATTGGTTTCGTGATGTAAATTCATGTCAGCAAGGTTAGGCGTGTTGATGTTACGAGTTTTTAGGCAACTCCCTTGAAACTTACCGGGATGATGACGAATATTTTAAAGGTGTTGGTTTTTTGCGAAATATCTAGGTCATGACGGGTACTAATAAATATTGTTTATCGACGATCTGTTTGTACATTACACAAGATATTAGTTAGTCATAAGTCATTTGTAATGAAGAACAGTTAATCGCTTTTTGTAACAGATGCATAAAGAATAAAATAATTGTTTTGGTTACGAAGACTCCTCAAAGTTAAATTATTCAATGTAATATTCGAAAAACGGAATTCAAAGCCTAAGAACCAAAACCCTTTATGGTTTCACCTCCGCCAATCATTGGTTAGCATTTAATTCAGAAGTTAAACATCCGAGAATGACTTCAAATCTCCAAAACAGTCTTATCATAAACAATTAAAAGAGTTTAAATTAATTATTAACATCACAAAAGAAATTAAATCCTGCATCCTTTAGTTTAAGTTTCCATCAGCAGTTAAGTTAAATTTCCTGAAATTTCTCATCATCATAAGCGGTGAAGCCATGCAATGTGTTAATTATCTTAGGAAATCATCCGCAGTTAAATTAAATTAGAAGCTGAACTTGTAAATAAAAGAAAGAAAGGCGGAGGTAACATCAGATTACGTTCTTTTGTCTGAGGTAATTTCTAAGCAGTTAAAAACATCAGCAGTTAATTTGAAACATCAAAACGTTTAGGTTCGAATACCGTCAGCAATTATAAGGGAGCGAAAACTGGAATTAGGGGAAAATGTTGACGTGGTATTTCGAACATATAAGCAGTTACGCAGACATCAGCAGTTAAAATTAATTTAACCTAGCGGAAAAATTGAACAAATCCATTTTATCCCATATCAGCACAATAGGAATGCCATCAGTGTTACTGCGGCGCCATCAGCAGTTAAATTAAGCGTTTTGTACGAGTCCTGCAACATCAACGGCAGTTACGTTAGGGTATGTAATTATTATGACAATTGGTGCAAAGAAATAAATTATAAGCAGTTAAGAAAAATCAGAAGTTATATTAAAATAGCCAAAGGTGAATCCTTTTAATTCAGAACATAATTAGAAGCCTATCAGAAATTTAAAATTAAGTTAGTATCAGCAGTTAAGATTCTTTCTTTCCGTCTTACGAGGAATATAAAAAGGTCTACTTGAGAGGGATATAAAGTTAGCTTTCTTGAGGATGGTAGTTTCATCGTTATCATCAGCAGTTAGCTTATGATTTTCTTAACTCAAGTTTTTGCTCCAAACAAGGCTTATTAGAATGTTCAGTTAAAGAAGTTAAAGCGAACTGTTTAAGTTATCTGTACTCATTGCTTTAAGTTAGTATCAGCAGTTAAGATTCAATCTCTCCGTCTTAAGAGGAAATAAAATGGTTTACTTGAGGGAGATATAAAGTTAGCTTTCTTGAAGGTGGTAGTCTCATCGTTATCATCAGCAGTTAGCTTATGATTTTATAAATTCAAGTTCTTGCACCAAACAAGGCTTATTAGAATGTTCAGTTAAAGAAGTTAAAGTATTGCTTAAGTTAGTATCAGCAGTTAAGTTTTGCTTATACATTCAAAAGCTAATTTTCTTTGGGCGCGGCTTTAGGAAGGCTTTATTAACTCTCAATATTTTTGAAGCAAACGCCCTGTATTTTGGATGTAAGTTTTGTTTTCTATTGAACATAAATTTGTCTTAATCGACCCCTGGCTGATTTTAATTGATTGTATGATTACGTTTAAAAATATCCATTCAATAACTTAATTAAAACAGAAACGTTTCCTAAGGTTAGACTGGCATCAAAACAAATCAACGAACTTTTTTTAGAACGTAATTTACATTTTATTAATTTCTTAATGGCAAGTCGCTTACCTTTTTTTTTTGGGCGTGAATCCCAAATGATTAAACAAATTGCCTAATTACAACTATTTTATCAGAGTTTTTTTTTGCTTGTAGATTTCACACCTTTATTTACTTTTTTAAAAATTGGCACCGTTATAATATAATAATATCTCTGATCTTACGCAATTCTTCAAAATGAAAGTTGGATGTGGAGGCGAAGGCCATTATGTTAATGACCAATAATCAATCAATGATTCGATAAGTCCGCGTCATGATTTAGACATAATGGGCGCTCCTCAAGTGGGTGATCCCAGTAAGCCATGACGTAATGATGTTCGGCATTCGAACTATAAAAACTGACAGCTACAACGTTTGATTCATGGACTCAATCTAGATCGAGCTGATTCTATCTTAAGGAAAAAGTTTGGCTTCTTTACGACGCAAGATTATTACACGTTATGACAGATTGGTTCAAAATTAATTTGATTACAAGGAATTTATTAACGCAAGAAGCCAAACAAAAACTTGCTTCTGTAAGTCACAAATCACAAAATAAATATATTACAACCCCGAAAAATACGATGTGCCCAAATATAAACCCAACTTCTTCATCCGATCATGGGCTATAATTTAACCCGAATGTCACACGACAAGTCCTAAACGTATGCATCAAATCCGGACACCCACAAATACAAAAAATAAAATACGAGGAGACGCATCTTAAATTTCTAAAATACTGCATCCAGTTTTGCATTTATGCCTTATTCGTTTCGAGTAGTTGTCCTCTCAAAATGGTACGAATTTTTTATTATTTTTCCCTCTTAGACGGAGCAGTTTAGAGCGGTCCACAAGAATGTATCGGAGATATCTGTGGCATACCTATCGATCAAACAGGCCATCCTTGTTTAGATCAAGGTGTAAATGGAAAATTTAGTGGGAAAGACAAGAAAGTTACAATGACAATGGAATGTTGCACTTTTCTTACTTCACTTGATGACTGTTTTTACGTTACGTTCGCAGCGTTTAGAAACTAGGAATCTTATATTTCATTTTTTTTAGTATTACAGAACGGATTTTTTAAGCAAAATATTGTTGATAAAAATATGCAAAATATGATTCACATGAAAAAGTGGACAAGAAAAAAATGAAAACCAAAAGACTGAAGTTTAGTTAGTAAAACTGGGAAGCTGAAAAGTGTAGGAAAAGAAGAATGTTTGACACCAGGGAAGATGTAAAAGTTAGCACGAAAAGTCTTCTTGTGAATGGGGAGCTTGGTGTCTTTTAGAGAAAGTGCGTAAAGGGAAGTGGAGAAGGATAGTGCGAGGAGCAGAGAAAAGAGTGGGGAAAAAGGAGAGCCTAGTGAAAAGGGAGCGTGGAGGAGGAGGGGGGAATGAAGCAGCAGAAGGAAAAAAGTGGACAAGATAGAGCGGATACCTGCAAAAAAGGCCCTACAGAAGAAGATATAAATATTTCTTGGAATGATCTCTTAAAACTGATGGACAACGGAGTGTCCACTAAAAATAATGACGAAAGGGAACGGATATGAAAAATAATGTTAATAATGGAGAAGCCTAAAAATAATGTTGTTTGATTTTAATGGACTGAGAGGGTAGTATGTGGAACTACGAAATGGAAGTAGAGATAAATAAAGGAGACGAAGGGGAAGAGCGTTGGGTGTTAAAATTTGACAGAAAAAACTTCTAAACTAGGTTTGTCCACAGAAAAATATTGCGTGGAGAAGAGAACTGGGGGAAGAAACAGGAGAAAGATTGGAGACAAGCAGAACTGTGCAAAAGTGGAGCATTTATCACGAAATTTCTTTGATATTTGTGGATAGTTAAGTATATTGGTCTTTTTCTGTGAAAAAGTGGAGAATATGTCAAATGTTGATTGAGAAATATTTTTTTAATGATAACTTGATAATCCTTGAAATAAAATTGGTACAGGAAATAATTTATGAAAAATAGTTTTTATAGCGAAAAGTGGACAAGATTGCTATCAAACATTGGAGAACATTGTCTTATTAGTGGATAAGTTAGGTTAGTATTTTTATTAGCAAGGTTTACCGACTAAAAAGAAAAGGAAACTTTTCAGAATAATGGACAGTTCATGGGACTGAGAAATGGCAATCAATGGAGACAGCAAATGGGGTGATCACGAGGATGGAGATGTCAATGGACTACTTACTATAATAGATGGACGACCAGATTCGATTCACATTTAAAAACAGTAGATTTTGGGAAAAGTGGACAAGATTTTAGTGAAATGTTGAAGAATTTTTTGTTATAAGTGGATAACCTATTAGCTTAGTATTTTTATGAATACTAAAATATAATGAAAAGGAGAATTATTAATGTAATGGACAGCGGGATTCAATAATGAATGATCTGAAAAGTGGAGGGGGAAAAACAGGGTTCTTAAAAGCATGTAGAAAGTGAAGACCGACAATAACTGTCGGTAAAGATTTAGGAGGGTACGACAATAAAGACTGATGGGTGTTGATTGACAGATTGAGTCTTTGTAAGCGACATTATCCACTAATAATGGGGGAAAAAGGTGTTATTAGTGGAGAAATTTGCAAAAGACTATGTTGACAAATAACTATACTATGATAATTGTCTGGAATCAGGTGAGTTAAATAAAAATAAAAAATAAAAGTGCTGAAAGTGGAGAAGACGAGTTTTGAGGATAAAGAGTGGACAATGGAGATCATGATCTTGACTTGACAGGATTTAAGTGAAGTTTTGGAAAGTGAAGAAGGACAATGACTGTAAATGCGAGGTTTTTCGGTATTGATGGACAGCTAGGTTAGGTTTGTAATAAACAATTTTTTTTACATTAATGGAAGGAATTTTATGCACAAATTAATTTTTTAGCTCGTGCAAAAAATACCTAACCCACCAGAAGCTTAACATAGCCTTCTCATTTATCCGTTAATCCGTGCCTCATGTGAACGTGGTGCAGAAACCCGTAAATATGTAAGATCTAAGGTGAATTATGGACCGAAGCTTTCTTTATGTTCTCTGACTCGGATCAGGTTTATTTATTTATGGCTACAGCATCGACTGGATTTTACGAATGGTGCTATTAAAAGTCGTCATTTTCCATCTCAATATTAAGCATTAGAGTACCTACTTGATTTTTAAAGTTAATTAAAAAAAATATATAAAGAAAGTTGTTGGGTTTGCGAATTCGAAACTGTGTTACAGGTTTAAGGGTTGTGATTTTTGTGTATTCGTGTAAGGGATTATTTCATCTTGTGAGTATCGAAAAGGGACGTGTAGGAAAAATAATGAAAATAGAGTGTCGGCTTGGTAATCAGTTTGACACATTAGTCGGTTTAAATGAATTATATGGAATATACCGTATCTTATGCTGTACATCAAAATGGTTGCATTCCACTTGTGGAATTACATCTACAGATGCATATTTTACCCCCTGGTATATTGTTTACTAATTTGCAGCGCAGTTGTAGATTCACGAATTTATTTTCCAAGTTTTTGCACGCGGGGTGAATTATCCAAGATAAAAACGACCGGCGTTGATGCATATTAGGCGGTGAGAACCAAAGGAACCAATAATAAATACAAACATAAAAGTATAATTAAGATTAAGCCTTTATTAATTATGTTGCCGATTGTCCATATAAATTATCTGGAACAGGAATCGTTCCCTAAGGCTATTGAACCAATTTACCCAAAACAAGAACCCGCATCTCGCTTCAATAACACCACCGAAAATAATTCCATCTCATTTCAATTACGTGGAGAAAAATCGCCAAAGCACCAACCGCTAATTGAACTCTCATCAATACCAATTAGTTTAATTACGGATTACCCGATATCGTAATTGATTCTTTATTGCCAACACCCGTATTTCCTTTTTGGAAATTTGAGCTTTATTGACTTGGTAAGTACGGGATTAACTGGAATGGACCGAGAAGTTAATTATTCGATTCGAATATTTAATCGCACGGTTTTCAAGACTTGAATTCTTTTTATTTTATGTGAGAGTAATCATATACGATTATTAAAATATTAATTAAAATACGTACTATCAGAAAACAAGTCCAAAATAAAACGTTCCTGCTAGGTTAGATGGAATTTATTTATTGGCTTATAATATTAAACAAGCATAGCAGACTTTTGAAGTCCGCAACTTTAAATTTGTTCTAATAACCAAGAATTTTTTTCCAGACACCCTGTATAAAACTAAGAGCGCCCATCGGTTGTAACTCAAAAAGTATTTGTCCTAAATTAACCAAACAAATTTCGTCTAAAGTAAATCGGCCTTAAGAAGACCATTGGAAATATTTTCAAATCCCAATTTCTGTAGAGGGCGCCATAATCAGGGAGCAATAACAGAAATTCGCATTTTTTCTCTATAAACACTTTGAAATATATCTAAATCGAAAGATCGTTTAATTTAACAAATATATTCTATGCATTGAAGGTTTAGAAAATCTTTACAAGCCATCCTGTATTTTTTTTATTTTGTACCTTTTTAATTCCAATTATTTTTTTGTTGTATTACATAATTCTTTTTTATTCACTTGCGTGCCTAACACAAGTTACATAATTATTTAATGATAATAATAATAAAAATTGAATATCAGAAAATTTCTCCAAGAATCTCTTCTCAAAATTGACAAGATAATTAATGAATTCTGTTTTAGCCTCAGGATCAGCTCTTGCCTTGCATATTCATGACGTGTTTACCAAACTTATATTATCTTTAGTTGAAGTTACTTCCCACTATGGTCTGTGATTAAATCCATCCAACTTTTCTTTCATAAAGATAGTTTTACTTATTGCAAAATTGCAACTACTCCCAAGTCGCAAGAATAACTACATTTATTTCCATTTTTAATTATAAGCTATAGCGCTAGGTATTTTTTAACCTTTTAACAGAAATAGGAAATAATATATTTGATACTATATTAAATGATTCTAAGCGTGATTCAAACTAAAAACTTCTAAATTAAGTTTTTGGAACATAATTTTGAAACACTCTGTACGAAAAATAAACAAAATAAAACAGATTTTTTTTCTTGGATTTTTTAAGACGTTAACGACCCCAAGTAATTATTTTCTTAATACAAGCCAAAAATATTTGGTGGCAAAATTGTAAAACACCCTGTATAAAATAAACAAAATTAACGGTTTTTAATTTTTTTGTTGCGTTTTCAGGGCAATAACTTAATATTGCTGCTATTCGTAAAAAACACAAAAATATTATTAATTTGTGGGGCATAATTTTACAACACTCTGTATGAAAAATAAATAAAAAAACTCTATTTAATTTTCTCTTTGATTTTGAAAACAACCCCAAATCATTTTCGTAATACAAACAAATTTTTTTTTTAAATGAATAAGGCACTATTTACGAATCACCCTGTATAAATAGGTTATAGTAAACGCAAGAGTTAATTAAATTAAAACAATAGCAAAACCAGTATGAATTTATAATTAACTGTAACGTTAGGTTCGATCACGATCAACTTGAACTTGGACAAGACAGGACCGTACTTAATTTTTTTAAAAATATTTAGAAACAATAATTAAATAAATTTGTTTCAATTAATCCATGGATTTTTAAGATCATTTAAGGGTACACAATTTTCGAAGAAGGTTAATAAATTAAGGGCCCCCTTAGAAGAATTAATTCAAACTGCTGAGACTTAACACTTCGCAGAAAAATTGCACCTCTGTACCTTTTGTTTCTTTTTCGTACGGAATATTTGCAATATTCTACAATTTCGGATTTTATTAAAGCCGGTCCTGTACAAAAAGCGCGATGTGGTAGCAGACTATACTCGATTGTTCGGCTTCTCTCTGTAATCTTGATTCCTAATAGCGTCATTACAGTACCTGACCACCTTGGTGGCCCACACAGTACGTATCCCTACTTTTATTACTTTCTCTTCAATTTAGTATTTACCTACCCTTCAATAAAAGGTTTCCCTAAAATCAATTTCTTTTTAATTCTTTTTAGTCCTCCCCTGGCAGGAAATAAACTTTTTATAAAGAAATCCATTTTTTTATCGTTTATAATAGTTGGGTAATTTTATTCCAAATTCAATCGTGAGGAGGTTAATTGTACCCTATTAATTTTTATACAGGGTGTTTAAAAATTAATTACCTTTTTTTTAAGGGACTTCTATAATTTTAAAGACAGTTACTTGAAATTTCATGTACTAGTTCTGAAGCGAATCGTATGCAGATTTGGATACTTTCTCATCCTTGATAAGTTTAAATTTAACTATAAAAGACAAAGCAGTCCTAGAGGTCTATAATGACTTGATTTTATTGACCAATAATTAGTCGATAATGATTTTTATGAGGCAGTCGCGATTTTATACCTACAAATTGTAGGGTAATAAAAATTGGCGCCAGTTATCCTTAATCACTAATTAGTTTTTAACGATTCAATAATTTTTTTTACTTTTTTATTAAACGTGATGTGTCGGAATAGCAGCTTGCAGCACTCTCCTCTTAACCTTTACTTAATGCAATGTATTTGCGCGAAATAAAGATAATTACTTAAGAAAATCAAACCTTCATAATCGCAAATTTGTTATTCACTGCATGACTGAACTTTCGAAGTATTAAAGCATAACAAAACTTTAGAACGAAGTTCGTCTAATTAAACCCGATACCCGGCAGTATATCTCCATCCTTTACTAATTTTCTTGGAAACAAACTTAGGAAAAGAGTACGAGTTACTCGAACGTCCCTGCACTACTCAAAGTGTTATAAACATGTAGATTTTAGACAAGAGATCAGAAACAAACTTCCTATAAGTAATTACAATCAATCAAGATTACTTAATCTGGAATAAACGATATATCCACAGGCGTATTGCGGAAAATTATAATAGGAAATATAAATCGTTCTCGTTTTAACCCCCGTATACACCATGGACCAGAAGAAAATGGAAAACAGATCAATTTTAGGTACCATATGCATCAACGAAGTTTCAGAAGTGTTGGAAGTTAACGTTATAGTTGAAACTTTTAGGGGGAAGTTGTAAGAAAAAATTGCGCCTAGAGCAAGAAATTACGAAACAATAAGCAATAATATTACTTTTTATTCTTTCATTAATTTAACTGTCATTATTCGACATGCAATTATATTTCCTGCTGCTTGTTTTTCATACAATGGTTACATTTCAACACAAGATAGATTTTCCTCACGAAAGTAAGTAGGTACCTACTCAATACTTAAATTAAGAATTTTTATAGGCTGGCTGAATCAATAATTTATTATAGGTTAGAAATATTCTCATATCGCAGATAGCGTTATATAGCATCAATATTTTCAGTAGAAGATCGGAAATAAAAGAATAAGTGACCGACTTCTTTACTGAGTTACTTTTTGAATCAATGAATCAATCATAGCTTAGAAATATCATACTAATGTCGCATAGCTACTAAATTAGAGTCATATTGCTTCAGTATTTACTGTCAAGGATCACAAATAGAAGAATAAATGACTCAGCGAGTCATATGTTGATCAAGTCATTATCTTAGAAATCTGTATATGGCTTAGGTAATTAAATTGGAGTAATATGACTTCAGTATTGGTACTCAAAGATCACAAATAAAAGAATAAATGACCGACTTCTTACTGAGTCACATTATGAATCACTGAATCAATCATTGCTTAGAAATAATTAATAATAGCGTATAGCTACTAAATTGGAGTCATATTGTTTCGTCATTTGCTGTCAACGATCAGAAATTGCAGAATAAATGATTCATTGCTGAGTCATGTTAATCAGGTCGTTATCTTAGAAGTCTGTATATGAATTGGGTAACTAAATTGGAGTACTAATGTGACTTCAGTATTTGTACTGAAAGATCACCTATAAAACAATAAATGACCGACTTCTTACTGAGTCACTTGATGAATCAATGAATCAATCATAGCTTAGAAATAATATATTAATGTCGTATTGCTACTAAATTAAAGTCATATCGCTTCAGTATTTGCTGTCAAGGATCACAAATTGAAGAATAAATGACTCAGTGAGTCATGTTAATCAGGTCGTTAACTTAGAAGTCTGTATATGGCTAAATTGGAGTTATATATATGACTGCAGTTTTGGCACTCAAAGACACAAATACAAGAATAAATGACCGACTTCTTACTGAGTCACAGTATGAATCAATGAATCAATCATAGCTTCGAAATAATACACTAATTACGTAGCTACTAAATTCGGGTCTATTGCTTTAGTATTTGCTGTCAAGGGTCACAAATTGAAGAATAAATGACTCACTGAGTCATGTGAATCAAGTCATTAACTTAGAAGTCTGTATTATATGGCTCGGGTAACTAAATTGGACTAATATGACTTCAGTATTGGCCCTCAAAGATCAAAAATAAAAGAATAAATGTCTGAATCATTGCTGAATCAAGTTAGCAGAATTATACTTAGCATAGTCTAGGTTTAGGTATTGAATTAAATTATATCATTGATGCGAAAATGCAAGTCATATTACTGTAATATATTGAACTAAACAGTATAAAATTAAAATATATGATTTACGCTGAGTCATTAAAACCGAATCACATAAATTTAATTTCAAAATCGTGTTTACCTTGCAAATATCGGAATTTTAGTTCCATTAATCGAGTATTAATGATCAACTGCTATAAATTACGGAAATGACTCATACTTAGCTGAATCAAGTCACCTGAATCATATTGACTGCAGTTTAGTGCTGCATTATTTATGCTCCCCAACACTGATGATTTTGGGGTAGATATCAAATTTCAGACACGTCAATTGAATTAAGTCAAAAATTTACTGACTCATACTTCACTGAGTCAACTCCGTTGTGTCGTATTTATAATTTAGGGTTGTTTATAATTACATATTCAACGTTGATTAAAATAATGCGAGGCATTTTCGCGCCAGTATACACTGTAAACAGTTTCAAATGAAATTATATGACTCAACCGATTTAACTGAGTCACTTCAACTGAACAATTTTTGCCGTTACGACCGCTATGTAGTAGACTAATAATTTTTTTGGGACGTCAACTGTGTCTTGTTAAAATGCAAGTTAATGACTTTTACTTACCTGAATCAATTCTATGTTGATGATAAGTGCAGGGCCGGAAACAGGTTAGCTGAATCACCTGGAATTAACATTTATGTTTAGAATTAAAATTATATCTTGAGTATAGCAAGCAACATTTGAATTAAGAATTAAGGCAAGTAGACCTTTAGATGACTCATACTTCAACGAATCATTTTCACTGAGTCACTTAGATGTTTAGATACAAGTTTTAAATATATTTAGGTGGTGTTAAAATAGAGATTAAGGTACATCGATCGAAGATCTACGATCAGTGATTGTAAATTATATATTCCATGACTCAGATTTACTGAAATAAGTTAACTGAGTCCGTTTAGAGTTTGCAGTTACGTTTAGTGATGCAGTTAGGTGAGGTATGATTTTTATCATACCTCACCTAGAAAATGACTCAGCTCACAGCAAATTTTTTGCTGTGTGCTGAGTCATTTTCTATGGATTCTCCTGAATCACTTTTGTGGGTGTACTGAGTCATTTTATAATATTTGTGAAACCTTCTTTAATCAGAACAAAATGTAAATGTCGTTATAAATTTGTGGTTAATTCAGGTAATGTCTTGAACTGAGTCAAATTGTACCATACTCCTGAAGAATATTTCTAATTTAATAATTTTTAGAATGTACCAAGAACAATGAAGAATTTGATGAGTGTAAGTCACTTTGCACAGAAACCTGTCTAAATATAAATGACACAACCCCATGTGTTTCTGGATGTGCTGTTGGTTGTGCCTGCAAAGAAGGTTATGTAAGAAATGAAATAAATCAATGCATCAAAATAGAGGAATGTAGAAATCAAAAGAACGTCAGTGTAGATTATTCACAATTTTTTGATTAAGATATGAACTTGTATGAAATAAAGTTAGGTTGAGGTAAAAGAGCATTTTATTGGATTTCTACATATAAGTTCTAGTTATATTCATTATTGAAGACGCGTCCTGAAAAAGGAAGCAGAGGAGAGGGTTTAACGGGCTCACGTTACAGAATTTATTCTATGTATGAAAGGCGCTCGCTTAATATTATTAATAATGGTAACAGGGAAAATTAACGGACACTGGTGAGCGTGGATGACGGTGGCGTCTTTACATATCATTAGTTATCCTCAGAAGGCTACTGTCCGACACTTCCAATCCTTTCTCTTTACACCCTTTACCGCTAGAACACCTCCCCCCTCAACCTACCCAAATAATTAATTAATCATATCTATAATACATCATGTATAGGTTTATATACGTACAGTGTATTTTCACTAGCGCGCCAACTGCGAACCATTTGCTTACAGCTTAGACATGGGGGGTTTATATCCCTGAATGCTCTCTCACAGTTAAGTTTATTAAGTTTATGTATGTGTGTTCATATTATAAAGCTCAGAGCTGAAGTTCACGTATTTTAAAATTTAATATTAAACAATTTAGAAAATTGAATAGAAGTTCTTTAGAAAATAAAAAAGGACAAAAAAAGCTTTGGTCCAAAAATAGATTTTCCAAGGTGAAAAGAAGGTTGGGCAGAATTTTCTGGAAAACAATCACTGTCTATAAAGGAACTTTTGGAGAAAGGGTCTGATGAAAAATTTCTGAAAAAATTCCCTGAAACGTCTAGAAGAGAGGGTTTGAAATAGACTCTAGAAAAATAAAAAAACTATTTCAAAGAAGTGACAATAAAATTGTTATGTCTAATTTACTTTTAATATGCAATCAATAGAGCATAAAAGAAAGGGTGTCGTAACAAACTCAATTATTTCTTACTTTGTATGTACCTACTTTTCATTGACCTAAAATGAAATTAATTTGAACATTACCAAGCACACCTATGATTATCTGTTTTACAATTCCCTGTTTATGTTAACAACCCACACGTAATCAATTAATGTGTGTCCTTGGATGAAATCGAACATTTATAAATGTATTTTCCCTCGATAATGCAAGAAAACTTAGAGAATTATGAAATCGGCGAAGTGTAAATAAATGCTGAGTGGGTTGTGGGTTTGGTGACCTAAAAGGAATTCCTATCACTTTAGTAATATTTACCTTTTATACATAATTCTATAAAAAATAAGCAAAAATGTTGCTGAACTTATAAAGAAAACAAGAAAGTGTAAAACTTAAAGTTTCAGAACGAAATTTACATACATTTTTCATTCAAACAAGCGGCAAATTAGCTGCTTTGATGCACTTTAGCGGAAAATTTTCCATATTGAACGTCATAAATATAGAAGCTAATTTGTTAACATTTTTTCCCTTTTTGTCGATTTCAAAATAACTCTTCTCATAGTTCCTATACAGATGAGTGATTATCAAAATAGGCACAATAACAAATAATAAGACCATTACAGAGACACACGTCGCAGGATAACGCGTAGTCCTCGAGTACTAGTCCGTTCTAGTCAGATTGTTTAATCCTAAGGATTTATTACGTCAATGTCATTTCTTAGATTAAGGACAGTCACTAGAAATGTGCCGTTAAATTTCAGTTTAGATGTCGTGTTTGTTGTATTTATTTGCAGGGGCGTACGCAATTTTCCTAGAAGATATCCTTGCCTTAACTTCCTTAAAAAATATTTTTGGTTTTAGTATTTTTTTACTTTTCTCCTTTAACAGTAGATTTGGTTCGAGTCTTTTTTTTTAAATTTTCCATAACATCCCTTGGGATTTTAAATTTAGATTTAGAAAAGTGCTCCTGATTTAGATTTTTTAAATTTTTCCACAAGACTTCTTTGGCTTTTAATTTATTTTAAATATTCCCCATAAAAATTATTTCGATTTTAGTATTTTTTTTTCCATAAAAGTCCTTCGGCTTGCTTCTCATTCTGTCTTGTAAAACTGACCCCCCTCACAATTTCATCTCTAGGGTTTAAATTGGTGGATGGTGATACCCAAGGACTGGACAAGCCTTTCCTTATCATAAATTTCCTGAAACCTCCGTATTGTGTTTCCTTATAATCATTTAATTAACTTTTTTATTTAATATTTAAACAAACTACATCATAACTGGTAACTATTCAGATTTTTTGCAAAAGAAGTAATAATTCAAATCTGCATACACATTAAACTAGTGATTTATAACATTCTTAAAGCAGGAAAGTATCACCTGAGAATATCAAGCTCGATGACAACCTGCTACTTCCCAGAACAAACTCAAGGTTCAAAGGTTGAATGTTTTTTTTCTTGGGAATTTGACATTTATTTATACTTTACCTAAAGATAAAATTTCTTGGTAAACATAATAAAGATGTACTTACTTTGAATGATTTTTTACCGGATTTTATAAATTTGTCGACAAGATTTTGATTAATATCTCGAAAGGTTTATTACGTTTGTGATTTTGATTTTTTTTTCGTGAAGAAATATTAATTAAATAATTAACATGTTAGAAATTATAATGTAGTAATGTAATTTAATTATGTAAACATTTAATAATGACTAAGTATAATTTATTTTTAAATATTGTGTTGTATTCGTTTTTTGATTAAGTACATTTTTAGTTTGAATCAGAAATTTGACCGGTTACAATATAAATTATAACTTAAATTAGTTTTAAAATATTATTTTATTAAATTGACGTCAAAACTATGAAGATCAAACTTGACTGCGTCAATGGTTTATTTAGTCTGATTAAAATTACCGCAAATGCGTAAACAAACATACATTTTAATAGTTTTATCGTATTTTATAAAAATAAAATCTTTATTCCTGTCAGGACTTTTCTTCATTAAATTCTACAGATTTATTTTTTTATACTTTAAAACGTAGGCAAATACGGAAAAGTACTAAAACAATTCAAGTTATAAGCGCAGAATGTAAAAGAAATGCATGTGCAATCGAACTGGTGAAAAGCCTTTGAAGAACACAAGGGACTAAAGAGTTTTCATTATTGCTGCCAATATTGTTTAAGTTATTCAGGTTTTGCACAGATTTTAACATTTTTTTTTAATAAATTAGACTTCTTAACAATTTTTTCAAAATTTTTACACCAGTACGCTGGTGAAAAGCCTTTTAAGAACGCACAGGTACGAAAGATTTGCGTCACACTCCCTTCCAGTTTTTCAAGTGTGACCAATCAATTGCAAATATTTTAAGTTTTTTAATGGAATAGGATGAGATATTTCAGTCCTTTTCAATTTTTCCGAATTAAATCGGATTCCAGGATTTTCTGGAAATTAAATTCTTCATGGATACAAGAACAATATTTCCTAGAATATTTTACAATTTTTTACAAGTAGCGGAAGCTTTTTAAATATTTTCAGGTTTCTAATAAGTTTTATAATTTTTCAGGAATTTTTACAAATCTTGGCCAATTTTCTTCAAGCGCTTTAAGAAATTCGTACGATTTGTATAATTCTTTGTCAGGTAATTCAAACACTTTGCCATTTTTAGATATTTTTCTTAGAAGTTTTTCAGGGTTTTTGCGTGTTATTGTAAATTTTGTCTTATCTGGTTTTTAAACTTTTTTATAAAAAAAAAATAATAAAACGTGGTCCAAAGTTGTTCAAATTCCAGAGTGTAAAAACAAATAAAATCTCAGCGGGGTTGTAAAACACAGTAGAACCAGTTCGTAACAAATGAGTTTGATCAAAAAGCCATAAGAGATGCATCGGCATCAAATCCGAGATGTCGGATGTAGATAATACATCATTGCTGTCTATACCGTATGTATCACTGAAAATAATATAACACGGTAGCTCAGACCACCACAATCGTTCGCCGACAACACAGGTGAGAAGTCATTTATAACCAGGCTACCTATGACTGACAGAATGACGCTACTGCATGACTTTATGGTATCTCGAAAAAATTATGATAAATGATTGTAGGAATTGGATTGTGTGTGTGTGTGTCTTATTTTATCGATTCTTGTTGCTGAAGCTAATGATCGTGTAGATGCCTAAATGATAAATCCACGGATGGAAAGCAATTTATTATTAAACCGAAATTGAAAGTGATGTTTTGTGAAAAGTTACAAGAAACATTTGGAAAAATCTTATAGGTATCTGTGACACGTGACAAGAATTTTAATCTCCTAAATCCAGAAAATTCTGATTCGAAACTTGAAAACCTGAGAAGTTTTGTAGACAACTTGCCACCGTTTTGTGAAAAAATTTAGAAAACCTGTAAACTGGTAAAAACGTATCCATAACTGCGAAAAAACTGAAAAACCTCTAAGAACTTTCTAGAATTAAAAAAAAGTCTGAATTACCTGATGTAAGCCTGAAAAAAACAGAAATTTCCGCAACTGTGTAATATTTGAGAATCCTGTAAAAAATTCAATCCACTTTTGGGACAACTTGTGAAAAATCTGAAAACATCTAATAAAAATTTAAACATATATTATATATAATAACTTAAGAGAAAAATTGGACAAACCACAAGAAGTACCAGAAAAAATACCTGAAAACCCATTTAAAAAATGCAGTTGTGAAAACGGATGGCAGAGGAGGTCCGCAGGACCGAAAGTACAAAGTGGGTTAGACAAGGATACGTAAGTGTTGGGTTAGAGTCGGGTCTGGGTTAGACAAAGATAATATCTTTGTCTAACCCAGACATATATTGCATATTATGCAAATGTCAATCTGGGTTAGAGTAGGATAGGTATGTTAAAGCGGTTTAGACAAGGATGGCAGGGGAGGTCCGAAGGACCGAAATGGGTTAGACCAGGGTAGGTTACTGTTGGGCCAGGGTCGGGTCAGTTAAGGTCAGGTCAGGTCTTTTATGAAAATCCTGAAAAACCTCTGTAAATAGTTTTGAAAAATTCGGCAAAGTTGTGCAAAAGATTAGGTGTGAAAAATCTGAAGATGTGTAAACATTAAAACAATGTAAATAATTGTTCGCAATTATAAAAAAATTTGATAAACTAAAAACTTATTCCTGAATAATTCTAAAATTCTCTAACAAAACTGAAAAATCTGTAAAGAATTGAGCACAAAAATTTGTAAAAACTGAAAAATCGTAAATCCCACTTGATAATAAAATTGGCCAATTTATAGTAGTGAAAAATATAATTTATTCCTTAAAAATATATGAAGTCCTTATAAGAAACCTGAAAGATTTACAATAAATTATAGTAGAATTTGTGCGAAACTAGAAAGAATACGATTGTACGAATTTCTAAACACTCGTAGGTACAACTTAAAAAAATGTCGAAACTTGTGAAAAATCTGTTTCGTTCCTGAAAAATTTGAAAATCTTACAAACAACCTGAAAAATTTGCAATAAATTAGTCAAGCTTGTGAAAAATTGAAATAAATTGTGACAAATTTCTTTTTTTAAAAGCTCTTGAACAAAATTGGCGAAAATCGACCTTATTCCTGAAAAATCATAAAATCCTGAACATATCTAAAAATCTTGCCCAGGTTGTGAGCAATTGTATAAAATTTTGGAAAATGTTCTTGTACCAATGGAGAATTTTTAAAATTGTATGAAACTCCTGAAAAACTTTTTACAAAATCGTCACAGTCGTAAAAATTTTTACAAACTGAAAAATAGCCTGATTTAATTCTGAAAACTTAAAATAACTGAAAAATCTTTTCGAACTTTAGAAGAAACCTGATGAGTTCATTTATTACTCGTTGCTGCTGTTTTTGGAAAATAATTACTCGCGTATCGTACGAAATTATTTTCGTCACAACAGCAACTCGTATTCAGAATGACAAATATTGTCGGCAAAACTCAGGGCACTCGTTGTATTATACGTATATGACAATTCAATTCATATCCTGTCAGTCAATCAGAAGCGTCCTTTTTTAAAAATTGAAACAATCAGAAGGCTATTTTCTGACAATATTTTTATGACAAATGAAAAGCAATAGAGTTTTCCAGCGACATTATTTATGTCAGATAAACGTCAAACAAATGTCAACAAAATTATTATTATTTTAAAAAATTTTGTTTCATTGAATTTTCATTCGAATACAATTCTTACTCTGAGTTTTTCTTCAATATTTGTCAATCATTCATTACTCGTTGCTGCTGTTTTTTGAAAATAATGATTTTCGTCACAGCATCAACTCGCATTCAAATTGACAAATATTGCCGGCAAAACTCAGAGCACTCGTTGTATTATATATGAAAATAATTGTGGGAACATCCAACAAACTGTCCTCGCCTACCTTTCCTAATTTTATTGATTAATCTTCTCAATTATGAAACATTCCATTAAAAATTTGTGTTTGGAGAAAATTACATGTCCATATTTATATTTGATTGGTTATTTTTAAAGACACAAATTCCAGATATGATTAAAAGCAAAGATGGGCGAATCAAGTGCTATTATTTATATGCTGTTATTCATTTCACCGCGTCTACACAGGGAGTCTGTAACGACAACTATTTATTATCGGCCACACACCCTGTTTCTACGGTATTTGTAACAATTTATATTCCACGCATCGATTTATGATTTCGGAAAGATTATTATTGAATTAATGTCTGTTCTTATTTATATTTATCGTGTGAGTGAGAGAGAGAGGGAGATTTATTCGAGAGTCGCTCTAGTTCTAGTAAATATCAAGTTTTGCAATTTTAATACAGTCTTCACGCAAGCGTAAATCTAAAACGACGCTGCTTCTACTGTTTAACCAAAAATAAGCAAAAGAATAGACAAATAACTTTGATATTTGTGATTTTGTAAAGCACCCCTATTTTAAAAGATCTTTAAATTTACTTTTATCCAACTTCCTGCTGAATCGTGAAGCGTATTAAAAATTTTGCCGCTCGTTACATTCAAATTTCTTACTAGATGCGTCTATAACGAATTGCATATTACAATTTCAAATGTACGATTTATTTTAGACTGTGACCGTCTTTCATTTCGTTTCCTTATAATTGCAGGATTTTGTCACAGCCTGAACGTTATGTATTCCAATTTTAATACCTACTCATATTCCTGTGTGGTCCTTCTATAACTTTAATCAATTAACAGCGGAAATGATTTTACTGCTCTTGGGAACCTTGTTCGAAGTAAAGCTTTGTTATTAAATATTATTTCAAAAAATAACTAAATATAGGTTAAAAGTTCAAGACTAATAAAATTCTTTCAATAATTTTTTGAGCTGCAAATTATGTATGCACTTTATTGATTTTACAACGCGTTGGAATAACTTGATATCTTACCAATAAAAAGAAACTGTAATTTAATATCAGTCAGTGTTTGACAAGGTTTTATTATTAAAAATACTTTATTAACTGGTGGAGGTGCATTCCTAAGGGTTTTTATTAAATTACCAGTAGGTAGGTAGATTTGCTGACGGCGAGTTTATTATGTTTTGTATCCAATAAGAAAATTCTAAAATTTTATAAATTTATAATTCAATACTAAAGCATAGTTTTATGACTAAAACTTATTTTCCCTTAAAATAAATTCTTTGTAGAGCAATGTCTTACGAATATCTTTTAATTCTAGAAGTTTTATATTTTAATGTTTACGCGTTTGATCATTTGGGAACCTTGATAAATGAGCGATTTGTTAAATGGGAATTGCAAATTGTGCTAAGGCAGATAACGCTGCTGGGTAGGACTAAAGCCAATCTACACTAGGGAAAGGAAGGGAACGCTAAACGAGGTGTGTAGAGGCCAGGTAAGCCGGTAAGGGCAGACAAGGCCTTAGGTAGGTAAAAGGTCATCGAGTAAGTTATGGTCGGCCATGGCAAAGGCAGCAAGACAAAGACTTGATTCAAGCCTCGGCATAGGGATGGTCAGGTCCAAGTAAGAATAGGCAAGATAGATAGAAAGTATGATTAGGCAAGGACAAAAAAAGGTAAGGAGCGGTCAGGCAATCAAAGGCAAGCTAGGGAATAGTCAATAGGTTTGTTCGTTTGTCTGCACTAAATGGTACTAACTGAACTGAAGTGACGTCATCTGTGCACTATCTGCACCTACTCTAGAGCAGGTGTAGAAAGTTCATGTTCAGTGCACACAAACGAACAAACCTAATCAAGGTTAGTAAGCAAAGCAAGTTTTAATCAATGCTAGCAGGGATAGATCAGGTAAGTCTAGGCATGATATGCCGAAATCTGGAGGCAGACGAGACAAAGAGAGCCAGGGGAAGATCAGGACTTACGCAAGAAAGGTCACGTAAGAATAGGTAAGGTAGGTAAAGGTAGGTCATGTCAGAGCTAGTCTGGGCCAAAGTCACGATGGGACAGGCAGACAAAGAATAGTAAACGACCGAGCAGATAAGGAACAAGCATAGACATGGGTACGGCTAGGACAAGTGATGGTAGGTGTTGCAAATAAGTTAGGCAAGGATAGACGAAGCTTACATTAAGGTCAAAATAGATTAGGTTAGACATAGGATCGGAAGGTCAGATTTAACCAAATTAAGGTAAGCTAATGTTAGACAACAACAAACAGGCATTAGGTCAGGTGTAGCCAGGGCGTGCACGGGCATTTAAGGAACGGAGCAATTTTATGTTTTCCCGAATAAACGCTGAGTTTCTTTTTGTGTTTATAACAACCCTAACTCAGTTGCCTTTAAAATTATAGTACCCTATGCTAGAACTTCCCTCGCCTACCTTACTATGGCCTGTCGTTGTTTCAATCATCCCCTTACTTATAAAAGATGTAAGTTATTCTAACACATTATGAAAAAAGAATTGTCAATTTGATTTCCTTATCGGTCTAGTTAGGAAAATTCACCGCCCGCAATTCATCACTAGCTAAACAATTCATCGCGACAGCAATTCATCGCCAGCTCTCCGTAAATTTCAGTACTAAAGAGGGCTAAACTATTTCCATGAATAATCGAGAGTTAATCAGTAATTATACCAGTTTCGTTACTTTTATAACATGCATTACTGGTTAAGAACAAATAGCCTCGGTACCATATACACAGACCTCGCTACCATAAAAGTTTATATTTGGAAATAAAATTCCAGTAGAAGTTTTGTCAGTTTTTTGTGGATAATTAAAGAAAGCCTGTTAGCGTTAACCAGAAGATGCATCAGCGTAACAAACCTTAAATCTTGCCCGACTATTCATGCAAATAACTTAGCTTCCTTTAGTATTGAAATTTACGGAGCGGTGAATTGATGGCGATGAATTTCTGGCGATGAATTGTTTGCGAAGAATTGCCTACGATGAGTTGCTGGCGATAAATTTTTGGGTCGATGTATTGTTTAGGCGGGGAATTGCTGGCGGTGAATCGCTGGCGATGAATTTCTGGCGATGAATTGTTTGCGAAGAATTGCCTACGATGAGTTGCTGGCGATAAATTTTTGGGTCGATATATTGTTTAGGCGGGGAACTGCTGGCGGTAAATCGCTGGCGATGAATTGCCTACGATGAATTTCTGGCGATAAATTTTTGGGTCGATGTATGGTTAGGCGGTGAATTGTTGGCGATGAATTGCTGGCGGTAAATTTTCCGGATACGCCTATTTTGCAACCGTATTATCAAAAACGAGGTTTTACTATTAGGCCTGCAATCCTAAGCCTTATTCTGACTTTAAAAAATAATATGATAACCTACCAAACCCTCTGTCCTCTGGGCGATCTTTAAGTTATTTCGGTCTATCCCCTAGCACTGAGGCGGCCTAAGGTGTAGTGTACGGCCTATAAGGCCTAGCCCATAAACATGAGCGGTGATTTTTAGGACGTATCACACACTGATTAACCTACTTTGATCTCTCGTTTTCGCAACCTTTAGCAATTTTTTTACTTTACTAGTTTTATCTGCCTCATGCTTTCCGCGATTACGCCATCCGCAGGTTCCAAGCATCATATTGTGGATTATGATTCTTTTTAATTACCCCTAACATTGTATTTTAGGCAGTGGGTTACTCTGTTGCCCAATATTAGGCACATAGTTTCCACGTTACACCATTCACCCCTTCATCTAAGCTTGTATGAAACCTGAATTACACCTGATTTTTTATTAATCTAAATATTTTTTCCCTTTGGTAGGTAACTGAATTTTCTCCTGTATTTCGCTTCTCAAGGTTATACTATCCCCTATTTTCCCCAGTTTTAAACCTTACTTACTGTTAAAAAATTAAATACTCTGCTCTGCTAGAGATAAATTTAAATCCTTTGAGGGTTTATGGTTTTAGAAAGACAAGAACATCGTAAATGAATGAAATATTTCCAAGTTTAAAAATCGAAGGGTTATCCCAATGGAATAAAAGGGTATGTTTCATTTAAGACAGGTTGAGTTTGCGTGCTTAGACACATACAACAGACCGTCTTTATTATGCATTATAAGAACCGTAGCCTCGTTATCAATACCTTAATCGTTCAGCAGTTTAGATAAAGTAACCTATACAGCTATTAAGAGTACATGACGGATTGTTATGGCCTCTATGTCAGTCACTTTTGTGCCTTGTTTCATAAAGTCGTTGCACTTACCTATTTTAATTTTATGTGTATTCGTGTAAAACAGTTTTCTTGTTATATGGCACCATTTTTTATTTCTTCCCTCTTTTAGATAATTATTATGGAAATTTTTGATCGATGATGTATTATTTGAGTTTTTTCGAATAATTAAATGGAAAAAAGTTATAAAACCTCAAAGGTTTCCTCTAAATTGTATTTCAAATTGTTTTAACCACTCAACATAAAACAAATAATCAGAGTTTAATAGTTTTTAATTGTTTCCTGAAACTGTTCGTCGATTGTCGAAAGCACCTGTTGCGAAACTATTTTCCCAATACAAGGGGTTGAAACTTAAATTTCCTCGATAAAAACTTTTTAACACCACCCTCGGTATGAAATTGGTTTGTTCTAAGATTTTCTCCTATACTAAATCCAACCACAAACAAAGCAAAATTAATTTCCTTAGTCTTTCTAGGGATGAGCAAAAGTATCCGGAATTAAATTAAAAATCAGAACACAGAAGTTGTATCCAATTATTGCTGTATCAATGCGAGTGACGTTTAAGTAATTGTCGTAGTGACATTTGTCGGAGAGATTTAGACTAACGAGATGCCCTGTCTTGAACAGACACAAACTTTTCGATCTCAAATATTGTAGGAAATTCGTCGTTCTCTTCATTTTTCTTAAATTGACGTTCAAGACAAATACAGGGATGAATATTACAAAAAAATCGTTAAGTGCATAGATGTATTGATGATGAAATGACTGGAGCTACCGTTTTACACGTCGGCAATTCTACAAATTACAAGGCACGCTTGATTGCTTTTACCTTTTACCAATTTATATCCGAGATATTGACCTTCGAAATGCAGTTTTTAAGTGGATTAGTTAGCCGATGCCTTTTATGAGGTTCGATTCGTATTATTGCAAAAACCGGTGGTATTATCTTGAACGACTTATTTAATTATCCAATGCCGCTTTTGATTCGCATTTCGACTATTCATTCCACGAAATTTAATGTTAACCCTTTCTATAAGAATTAAATGAATATACAGAACATCAATTTTTTAAAGAAATATTCTTTAGAATACCCAAGAACACGGGAATAATTCCAACGTTTCGTCCGTAATTACGCAAGCCATCAGCAGGGATAGGGGGTTTTCAGATACATTGACAAAAATGTCAACCGTTTACAAATTAATTATAAAATACGTCGTTGGGGCTTAGGAGATGAAGTAAACGTTAGAATAAGGTAGGGATAAGATAGGCGATTGCCTAGGGCGCAGAATTTTAAAGGCGCCTCAAGAAGTAAAAATACAAGAAAAATTGTTGTTAAATGAGAGTACGTAATTGTTGAAACTTTAAGCATTTTTTTTTCAAATAATTATTGTTCATCCCTAGCACGCCACTGGTATGAATAGCTTTTAAATTCATTCTTCTTACTTTTGACTTAAGAATTGACAAAATCCCAGGTAAATTTATTAATAAAAATTATTTGACAAAACTATCCATTAATATGTATAACAAAGAATAGAATCAAAGAAAATGAGAGTCAACCCAACCTCAAAGACGTGATAAAGTACACCTATAGCCCCTTGGGTAAAACAGATTCACTATCAGCAGGGTGCAACTGAACTAGCCACATAAATTAAAGTTTGACGCATTCATAATTGCAACCAGTGCGTTCATATTATCAGTAGTTTCTGATTTATGTGTGGCCCCCCACGACGTAAGCCACTGCGGGAGATAAAATTGACGTTACGCCGCTGACCATCGCTTTCGAGAAATCATGTGTGCGATAAGGAAGGTGCGAATTATTTTTTAATAACCCGGTAAATTATGGTCATGGTCGATGGTAAATGCATTTCCCATAAGTATTAGTTTGTGAAAAAATTCTTATTCCAATTATTTACGGATTTTATAATAAAACCAATTTATTTGAATCAGAGGGCGCGTTGTTTTTTAAAATAAACACCCTGGATGGGAAAAAGAGGCGAATACAGGACGTAGGAACAATTTTTTTACATTTAAATTTTATAGAAATAATTGATTGGACGAAATCTTTGATTAACGATCAAAATACATGGGAATTTTTCTTATAATATAAGGTCTGTAATTGGACGATTTGTTTTAGTTCATTATTTGGTCTGATAGATTTGAAATATTGGAAAATTATAAATATACAGGGTGAGTCAAATCAGAATTTAAAAAATATTCTACAAGACGGTCCTTTAAATATAATTTGGGCGGGAAGGTAGCCTGCCTTAAAGCTTATACCGGGTGTCTAAGATTAGAAGCGCATGCATGGGGATCTCGTAAACGGTAGGAGGTAGTGGTGGGAATTTTAGTTCTTTTAACTAAACCAGTAGGTACCCTCCGTCTCGATCACTTGAATGACCAGTTGAAAAGTTTTGGTCCATTTACTTCATTGCATTTCTATGTCGCATATGTCCTGATACCACTCTTTTTGGCATCAGTGAGAGTGAGAATTATTATAAATAGATAAATAGACTTTAAATTGCGTAATACTGTTAATCAGGGGCGTAGATATAGGGGGGCCTCGTTCTATATTTTTTAATTTCCCATACCACCACCAATATAGGTAAGTATTGATATCATGAAAATTTTCGAAATTTTCGCGGAAATACGTGTTTTGGGCCTCTAAGAACCCAAACAAGTGGTTTAGGAAAAATGTCTGTCTGTGGGTGGGTAGGTGTCTGTGTATGTGACGCCTCTAACGCAAAAACTAGAGAACCGATTTTGATGAAATTTGAAATGAAGGGGTATATCGAAAATTCAACGACAAAATAAAGCTTTTCAAAAAAATCGAAACCGGAAGCGGAAGTTAGACATGTTTTTTTGGTACCATTTTTTTCAGAAGCGGAATTTTAAAAATCTGAGTAGCGGATATGAAAGAAGACCATAATTCAAGGGAAACAGTTGTTTGGCGGACTCTCTAACTTCAAACTGGAGGCCGCTATGAATTTTTCAAAATTTTGAACTTAAGGCCCCACAACTCAAAAAACAGTTTTCTGATTAGGTTCAGCAACAACTTGTTTGAAACCCCTTTGACGATACTATACCATCAAAAAATATTTATTTTGTAAATCCAAAAACGGTCGCAACGGCGCTCTTTCAAAAATTTTGAAGTTTTTGAAAAATTATTACAAAAAAACTGGCTACACGATTTTGTTTAAATTTTCTATACTTATGCAGCTTGGTATTAGCTACATTTTTGATGTGTTGATGAATGCCAGAATGTCACTGTGACGCCCTCTATGAGGTTTTGAAAATCGGAAATTGATGCTCCTATAGCGCCTTTATTAGTCAAAATATGAAAGAAGTTTAAATATAAAAGTTATTCAGTATATAGCTCTGCATTCTCCTAAATTTATATCACGTATACAGGGTGTTTGCTTTTCTCAGTACAATAAGCAACTTTGTTATTTCAAATGAAACACCCTGTATATTATTATATAATTGAATGCAAAATTGAATTGTCTATCACATAGTATAAGGTAGTCATATAGCTAAAATGTACGGTTGATGAGAAAATCGCGAATTTCCGCTGCGTTAGTAAATTAGATGCCTGTCTCTCTTCTGTACGTATCGAACCCGTATAGTCTGGTGTTTCTCGCTACGCATTCAAGTGATTTCCAATGCTGCCTCGCGCACTACTGTTGAATACCAAAAACGAAATGTTTATGTTTAGTGGGAAAGTCCAGGAGAGGTGCGCACCTCCACTTTCTTGCAGATTGCAATACAAAAGTTAAAATTTCTCAAATTGGGTGAGTTTAATCGAGATGAGATAAGGGCATTGTTTTGGTGTATTTTGATGTGTAGAATATAACTTTAATATTAAAAGTTATCGAAAGTCAAATTTGTAAAAATTACATTGTTGTGTGCGTCCGTCGTCGCGGTCGTGTAAGTGAATCTGGAATGACTATAGGGTTTTGCTCTTAAACCATAAACCCGTTGTAAGGTAAAAAAATAAAGCCCTTAAGAGATTGATAAGAATCGATTACCCTACAAGTTAATTTATATTTTAATAGTCATAATATGCACATACGTTAAACGACAACACACTTGCATGTTTCGAGCATATTATTAAGCTAAATGTAACAGCGTCGGCTATAAATTTGTATAATAATAAAGCTCGATTAAATTCTGATATAACCGGCATTAATAACACACTTTATAAATATAAACTCTTTTAAATTTACAACTCCACAAGCGAAGTCAACTTTATACCTACTTAAGACTGTTAATGTTATACGAGTTTTCTTATCGCGACTTGTTATAAATTAATAAATGTGACCCAAATATTTATTTATTGATAAAAAAATACCTTCACGTTATTAAAGCTTTAAATCACGTTGGGGAGCTTAATTATATGCACCTGCTTGAAAAAATTTTAAATTTTGTATCAGAAAAGAAGTCGTGGTAGTTGCATAAATATGAAATTGGGTCAGAATTTACCGCTCGTGTAAGTTGAAAACACTTCCAGTCATATCCTGATCCTGTATTTGAAGTGTAAGCATTCGAAGGATGCTCGGAGGATGATAAGGCATAAGGACTTTTATATGCAAAGTGCATACGGCATCAAATATTCTACTATCTTCAGTTTTTCCTTCCATATATCAAAAGCCCCTGAATTTTAAAACGATAGCGATATTTCTACTACAAAGTATATATAAGCAACAAAACCCCATTTACATTCCTCGTGAAATAAACAGACTCGTTTCTTTCACTTCGTAGGAGCAGGGAGGGACGTTATTTTATATTAATAAATATTTGTTAATAATGGATTTAAAATTACACACACACACGGTAAGGTTTATGAGGTCAGAGCTGCGTTCAGGTTACGTATTTATAGCAGGCTACTGATAAGGAAATTTTATGGCACCCCTTGCACCGACCTGGTTATCATAATTTACCTGTTAAGAAATTTATTAATCGTTTATTTATAAAGTTAGTGGGTATTAACGCCAACATATAACGGCCTCAAGTGTTGTAAAACCTCGTCAACTCTGATAACAGTTACATTACGAAAAAAAAAACTGTGTGGTTTTAGTTTTCTCATAGACAACTTTCAGTAACAGGACAATATTTTGATAGCAGGTGAGAAGGTTAGCAGTAGCCCTGAAGATGGAAAAAAACGTCCGAATCCAAGATAAAAGAGAAATCAAATCAGACAAGACAGAATCACCGTCTTTCCTAGAGAACTAGCAAAATTATAGCAAGGTAGGATAAGGGAAGGTCAGGGATAGGGTAGGAGAAAACAAGGTGAGAGTAAACGAAACTGAGACAAGCGCAATTTGACAAAGGGAAGTTACGACAGGTATAAGAGCTGGCGAAGACAAGGTAGATAAGGGAAAGTTGCTTTAAGAAAACGATGTACAAATTACAAACTTAGCCTGGGGGGGGGGGGGGGGTTAGAACCAAAAATTCCAACGTTACTAGCTCTCAGGTTTAACTACTCTGAATTTCAAGGTTTCTAAACGGCTGTAACTACAGTAGGTACTTCAAAAATCTATGGCCGTTATGGGGATTCCAACCCTAAACTACTATACAGGGTGGTGGTGACTTGGAGAACGCAGCATAGGGATTTCAATATTAAATCTTTAATACTGAATTATTTGCTTCCCTAATTATTTTAAAGCTAAACTGTTCCGAAGTTTTTTGTAGAGAAAGAAATACTGAATCGGAAAGCTCTATTGGTTTTCCACTTCAGTTTTACAGAAAGAAAAAAATTGTAAAAATTGAACGTCTGAATTTGAAAATTACGCGCTTCCAAAAATTTTGAAATTTTTGAAAAATTGTCACACAATAACTGGCCAGACGATTTTGTTTAAATTTTTTACACTTATGGATCTTCATTTTTTGATCACTGCTAGAATTTCACTGTGGCGCAACATGAAAATTGATGCTCCCTTTATTAATCAAAATATGAAAGAAGTTTAAATATAAAAGTTGGTCAGTATATAGTTCTGCATTCTTTTACATTTATATCAGGTATATAGGGTGTTTGATTTTCCCAGTACAATAAGCAACTTTGTTATTTTAAATAAAACACCCTGTATATTATTATATAATTGAATGCAAAATTAAATTGTCTATCACATAGTATAAGGTAGTAATATAGCAAAAATGTACGTACTGTTGATGAGAAAATCGCGAAGTTCAGCTGCGTTTTGTAAATTTCTAACCCTCATAGCTGGGTTGTCGTTAGGCTGTCTGTAACCGCATTCTCTACTGGCAGCGACACCTAACCGAGAGAATCATAACTGCTGCCACCATTTGATGCCAGTTGTAGTATAAGATTTTAAGACCTGTGTGGGGATTCGAACCCTAACCTAGCACATTACTAATTCTCACATTACAGAACAGTTTTTAAACATTTAAACACAGGTTTTAAACATTTTTAGCTTAAAATATTGAATTTCTAATTGAGATTCTTACCAAGACGGTCAACGACTGCAGGTTATTTATTAGAAATTTGGTCGAACTAATATCGTTAAAGTTGAAGTCGTTAAAAGGTGAACGATTACGATTGTAAAATCCAACAGTTCATAAAGCTCATGCAAGCGATCATACGCCACCACCTGATATGCAAATCAAGTATAACAACCTATGGATTTAACCATATGCAAGCCGTTCTCACACACGCTCAATCAAACGTTTGGTGAGACAAAAAAACCTGATCCAAACCGAACCGTCAGAGACACCTGGGCTGATTTACATTTGTTTTAATGCATTATCACGGGCATATCCTTGTCCTTGTCCCTTGCTTTTAACGAAGGATTTTAATAAAAGGACGGTAGATCGGTTCAAAGCCATTCCGGCTCAAGCAAAACTGGTCACAAGTTTGATTTGTGTGAATTGAATGGATAAATAGAATAAAATAAAATGAGGTTTTATGTTATAATGATTTATATGGTAAAATTGAAAAAGTCCACTGTCACCTTATAAAATATATAAAAATAATCACAAGCCATTTATCTTATATGAATTCTTTTAATTTAATCTTAATCTTATATCCATCTGCTTCTAAATTACGAACCGGAAAGTAAGAGGACGGTGGTGTGTTGAATGTTTCAAAAAAATAGGTCGTAATTATTAAAGGGCACGCATTTGCAGCTGGGGGCTTTTTTTTATTGAATTGCAATTTTTTTTTATATATTCAGGATCATATTTTTCTTTTGTTTGGACCGTAACCAATAATTTTGTAACTGACTTAATTTATAATTATTTCATTATGGACGTGTCTCCTGTTTAAAAGGGCTTGATATGGAATTAAATGGGTTGAACCACCCTTAATATTTTGTACTAGGAAAATACAATAAATTTTACCCTTGTATAGGATAAAAAAATTAACTGCCATCGGTTCGATACTGAAAGAGTGTGAAAAAACACAACTCAATATGTTACAATTTTTTAAAAACTAAATTATCTTTAAAAAATTAAGAATTATGGGTGGGTGTGGGGTGAGGGATGGAACATATCGGTTCGGTTCGGCAGATTGAAAAAAAAAATTTAAATCGTGAAATTATAGGAAAATCCTAAAAAATTAGAATTTTCAGATTGTGGACGGAGAAGGGTCGGAAAAGACAAAAAAGACTCAAGGTTTGAGGAGAATCTTTGGAAAACGTAGAAGTTTTTATCCAAAAGTGAAAATGTTTCAAAATCTTAAAGTTTTGGGAACATCAAAAAAATTTTACAAGGAAATCGTAAGAAAGTTGAACTTCTTCGTACCAGATATATTAAAAGTTTGGGTGAAAATATTTGAAACTAAGTTCTAACCCAGAAGAGTAAAAATTTTGTAAATTTTACAATTTTAGAAAAATCAGGAAATAATTAAAAAGTAAAATCCCGCTGGTCAAGCAGAGTGAAAAAACCGAAATCCTTGAAAAAAATCAAGAAAAATTAAAACTGTCAGAGGAAAATGCGGGAAAATGTTAACAAACTTAGGGATTATGGATGCAGGAGGGGTTAGGGTAGATCGTTTGAAGAAATTTAAGATTTTTGATTAACCAGACTGAAAAATTTCAAAAATTAATTTTTTGCCGGAATCAGGATAAAATTAGAACATCTCAGAGGTAGTTCCTAAGAAAAGTACAAATTTTGGATACAGTAGGAGTGGAATAGACCATAAATATTCTCATTTAGGGGATTTTCTTAAAAAACATTTGGCCAAGCCGAGTAAAAGAAATGAATAAACCCTGAAATTTTGAAAAAATTTGGAAAACAAATTTCAGAGGCAAGTCTTAAGAAAATTAGGGATTGTGAATGTAGGAGAGGTGGGACAGACAAGAATTGTTGCAAGTTTGGGGAAGAAAGGGTGAGACCGACCATAGATATTAAAAGCTTGGGGAAAATACTACAAACATAAAAGTTTTGGCCCAGTGGAATCAAAAACTCTCAAAATATTAACATTTTAATGAAATCAGGAAGTTTTAGGGATAAATTACGAAGTTAAATTGCAGAAACATTTTTAAACATCCTGTATATATGTCTAAACCGAAATATTTACACTGCAAATCATTAGCAATCTTAATTAATAATTAGTAATTAAATATTAGCTAATAAATTACAACCTTTTTTAAGTATGTCCCCACAAAATATTCCTTTTTATTATAATTAACTGTCAAAAAATCCACTGAAAAATATTTAAACGTAACGGAGCTATAAGAAATCCTATATTTATGTAAAAAAACATCCAAGTCTCATTATTCCAATATGTTCACACGTTTTTTTAAAACCGTAAGCAATTGAGGAAGAGAACCGAAAGCGAAAAAACAAAATCTCCATCAGACTTCGATCAAGGTGTATTTCTTGTGATGCATGGAGGCATTAAGTCAGGCAATTCAGTTCTTTGTCAATTTGTGCCTTAATGCCCCATAGGCATCATCAACGTATAGGATTTTTGATTTTTGTAGGCGGCCCAACTTCAATCCACCTTATCAGCCTTTGTAATTATAATCACATTACGGATGGCAGTAAGGTTTGAGCCACTATTCAGACAGAGATGAGACTGGGTTCGAAATAATTTTAATATTTTCAAGGATTTTTAAGTTTTACCCTTGAAGACTTAGGAAAATAATTTTCTTAATAGCTTTAGGTCGATTTTAATTCTTTGTTAAGGGTTTGGATTGTAAGTAAAGTTTTGAATTTAGGTCAAAACTTATTTCTAAAAAGTCTCGATCATCAATAAATTTGTAATACGTTGCCTTCGGCTTTGTTTTTGTTAATGACACAAGCACTGATTGATATTAGGGAGGAGTACGGATTTCTAATAATAAATTGAGAGGAAGATAGTTTTGGCATTTAAGAAAAAAACCTTAATTCTAAAAATATTTAAAATTAATAACCTGAATAAATGAAAAATAATGACAGGAGTAGTTAAAGTTTCAACCATACCAAGAGTACAAATTGCAACATTTAAGTTATCTAGAATAAACTTGGTATAATAAATTTCCCATTAGACAAAGCTAATATGTTTCGTTCAATTCAGAAACGATCCAGCTAAGTCTCTTAAGTTTAAAATCATGTTATTCTGACCTCTCAATTAATTTACACATCTACGGTTCTGGTGAAGATTTATAAAGAGATAAATAAATTCTTGCAGTTTGTGTCGTTTTATTTTGCAAAGCAAGTAAGCAATCAGGGAAGTAAATTTTGCATTCATATACGTTTTTCCTTATTTATATGCAACAAATCAAAATAACTCTCTCTTAAAGGTTAAAATTACGTTAAAAGTGTGGCCATTGTGCTTTCACAATGTAAAGAAACAAATCATTTGAATGCTTAATGATTTCTTCGTAAAACATGGGCGTATGTTCAGTCTTGTTGTACGTGGGATTACGGTAATTTGTATCCCTTCTTTCCCCGCGAAATGTTAATGTTCATGGTAATTCTAAAGGTATTGACATGTTGAAAGTTTATTTTAATGAGTCTATTAGAACAGTTACAAAAGTTTAGTTTTTAAAATTTAATATCCTCGCTGTGCAAATCAATCTTTGCTTTTCCACACGTCAAATTATTTAAATATTCATATGGTGAGAAACAAGACAACAGTAGACAAAGAGAAAAAAATGAGAGAGCGGTCAAAAATAAAAATTTCAGAAGAGGGCTTTAAATGAGAATAAAGGAAATAGGGGTAAAGGAAAGGGGTAAGATGGAGGAGAAATGATAATTAAATGAAAATATTGGGGAGAGGAGATGGAGGAGAAATGGTAACTAAATGAAAATATGGGGGAGAAAAGAGGAGGAGAAATGGTAAATAAATGAAAATACGGGGGAGAAAAGATGGAGGAGAAATGGTAAATAATGGTAAAGAGAGAAAAAGAGGGAAAGCGGCCAAAAACAAAAATCAACAAGAGGTCTGCAAAATGAGAATAAAGGAAAGAGGGGTATAAAGAAGAGGTAAGATGGAGGAGAAATGGATATAAATGAAAATATGGAGGAGAGGAAATGAAGGAGAAATGATAAATAATGGAAAAAAGAGAAAAATGGTAGAGTGGCCAAAACCAAAAATCAAGAATAGGGCTGTAAACGTAGAATAAAGGAAAGAGGGGTAAAGAGAAGGGGTAAGATGAAGGAGAAATAGTAACTAACTGAAAATATGGGGAGAGAAAATAGAAGAGAAATGGTATATAATGGCAAAGAGAAAAAATGGGGAGAGCAGCCAAAACCAAAAAATCAAGAAGAGGGCTGCAAAATGAGAATAAAAGAAAGAAGGGTAAAGAGAAGGGGTGAGATGGAGGATAAATGGTAAATAAATGAAAATATGGGGAGGAGCGGGTCTTAGAGGCCGAACACTAAACGGGACATACCAAATATATTAAAAATTTGAGGTACATCTGTGGAAAACGTAAACGTTTTGGCCAAGCGGTGCGAAAATTTCTCAAAATCTTGAAATATTGGGAAAAATCAGGAACTAAACAGATTGTTTTTAGGGGAAAAATTTCCAATTATTAATACAGCAGTTTCAAAACCTATAAGTTTTGGGGAGACTAGAAATATTTATAGGGTGACATCTTAAAAAAAGTAGAAATTTTGAATTGTACAGTTGGGGTGGAGCAGACCAGAAATATTATAAGTTTGGGGGAAATCTTTATAATTTAGTTTTGTCCAACCAGAGTAAAAACTCGGAAACGATTAAAAATTTTTGGGGCTAACTAAAAATATTAGCATTCTGAGGAAATTCGTTGTAAAATATTGGCCTGGTAAGACAAACTGAAGAACTTGGAATTTTGGAAAAATCCAGAGGAAAATATTTAAAAAATAGGGATTATGGATGGAAGAGGGGTGGGACAAACGCAAAATATTAATTTGGGGAAAATCTTGAAATGGTGAAAGAAAAACTGAAAATATTGAAAGTTTTGGAAAATCCGGAAAAACATAATTTTCGGAGGGAAACATTAAGAAAGTTAGGGATGCAGGGGGGGAGACAAAAAATTAGAGTTTATGGAAAATCTTTCTAACTTGATTACTTTGTTTTGGACAAGCCTAGTGAAAATTTTTGAAATCAAAAATTGAAGGGAAAAGAAATTAGAATGTTTAATATAATATGAGTGGGACAGAACATAAATATTCACAGTTCTGGGAAAATATTAATAATATAAATAATAAATATTAAATAAAATATCGATTTCAACGGGAAATAATAAGATTTATTCGCTTTATACGTATTTCGGCATCATTGTGCCATTGTCAAAAGCTATTATAAAATATTATAACAAATGCAAAAATATAGTAACTCCTTGATTCTATTATTTTAACACTGCGTGAAGCAACTGGCCCCAGTCAACCCGTCGGAGGTCAGTCGCTTATCAGTGTTTTAAAAAGATATTTATTCCAAAATCTTCAGTAAAGGAGAATCTAAGAGATCAATTTGCTCATTCATTAAAGGTATGTTGTTTTTTGTGTGGGGCCAGTTGCTTCACGCAGTGTTAAAATAATAGAATCAAGGAGTTACTATATTTTTGCATTTGTTATAATATTTTATAATAGCTTTTGACAATGGCACAATGATGCCGAAATACGTATAAAGCGAATAAATCTTATTATTTCCCGTTGAAATCGATATTTTATTTAATATTTATTATTTATATAATCATGGATTTCAACAAAGTGACGCTTGAGAATGTCAATAAATATTAATAAATCTAAATCTTAATTTTTTGACATTTTGGAAAAATCAGAAAAGAATTAGCACTTTCAGAGGAGAAGGAGAGGAAAATTAGGGATTGGGGTTGCAGGTGGGATGCAGGACAGATCCAAAATATTAACAGTTTGAGGAAAATCTTTAAAACTTACGAAATTTGCAAACCAAAGTGAAAAATTTTTGCGAATATAAGACGAAAATTATAACTTTCAGAGGGAGATATTGAAAAAAAAATTGGGAATGTTGAATAAAGTAGGGTGGAAGGTGGAACTGACCATAAATATAAAGAATTCCAGGAAAATCACGAAAACCTAGAAGTTTGAAATTTTGAGAAAATCGGGAGGGGGGAAGAGAGTGGGAAGTTAGGTAAAGTTGAATTTAGAGAGGTAAAGTGGAGAGGAAAGTAGAACGGAGAGGGCTACAAGAAAATATTTGATCTTTTGAATAAAAATTTAGTGGAAATTGTGGAAAATATTTACAAATATTTTTTGAATATAAAAATAAATCAATTTCATGAGAGGTCAATAATAAGACTTTGTTTGAAGCAAAACATGGTGGAAGAAAAAAAAATGTTAGAATTTTTAATTATTCCAATACAAAAAACAAATGAAAATTGCTTTGGGTTTCTCCCTCCCTAAAAAAGGTTCGAATTAAACTAAAAATCCGATTACCTTAACATTAAGCAAAATTAATCATATTTCAGTACATTTTTAGAAGCTTATTTAACCTGCTCGTATTTTCTTTTTTTTTGTAGGACCGTTCGCTAACAGTCTTAAAAAGTTCCACTCAATAATTAATATAGGCCATCAAATCTTCAAAGTGAGACCTGAAATTAGTTTCCAGAGATTTTAGATTGATTACCAGACATGCGGCCGAACCAAAAATACTGCTAATGATATAGCCGGTCGCTCGAATCATTACTCCGAACATTTTACCGAGTTCAGTAAATATAGACGGACTTTTGATGTGCTGCAAGCACCAGAGACGACGTAATTGATGCTATTAAATAAATATTGTGGAATAATCGCAAAATGTTCAAAGTGTTTTTAATTATTCCATCAGACTTAACTCATCTAAAGATCTTGTACTAGGTTTTATTTATTTTAATGAACGTTTCTTTGCAATAACATAGTATAGCTAAACTAAGGTGGCCGCAGGCCACAAGTTGCTAAATGCTTTTATTGATAATAATTAAACAAGTTTTATTACAAGCTTTTGCATATTTCTATTTCTATTAATTCTACGGAATAAAGCTAGTAACCTGTGGCCTACCGATAATAAAGTTTAAATAATTCAGACATGACAGTTTGTTGGGTCCTTCAAATAAATTAATAATATATTATTAAAGTAAAGAGCAATCAGAATCAAAACAAACTAAAGTATGGTCCTGGACATGATTAAGCACAAATAGTAGAATAAAATTGTCAACTTCGTACAGCGACAATTATTAAAAGGTCCAGTCGTTTGAATTAATGTGAGTGAATCGAACTTAGTTCATTATTTTTTAAGTAGGGGTGAAAAAAGTTTGTTTAAAGTAAAAATAATTAATTGAAGTAAATATTTTTAAAATTGAAATAATTTAATGAGTTTCTACAATTTAAGACAAAAATATTCTATTTAAGATAATTAACATTTTAAAAATATTTTAGTTTTGTACATCCCTATAAAGTGTGTCGATTCTAAAGCTCGCTTGTCATCATACTTGATTGAAACGCGTTTTGGAGATTATTCAATGAAGATAAGAGTAGCTGCTTATTCGATTTAGAGCTTGTTCTGAGATGTTGTTAACACCTTGCTCTTGGTGGTCTTTATTGGCATAATTAAAGCTGCCGTAAAAAGCTGAGGTATTTTGTCAGAATTTTAATTCCAATTAACTAACAATTCTTGGAAAACATTTACAGAGAAATGTGCTTTCATGAGAAATCCAAGAAAAAGTTTCTTTAAAACAAAAATAAGTATTAGGTGGGAGTTGGTTAAAAGACGATAGAAACAAAGAAGAAAATTTATGTTCGAGTTATAATTTCTTCGACATAAAAATTTAAAGATTTACAAGGGGGTAAATTTCTTTACTGTTACGCTTGTAAAGAGGGATAAGAAGCCCAAACAGGACGCACGATCCGGCAAGAATTTTGTGTTAAAATAAACTTTGACCCAGAAAAAATAATATTTCAAGCTTTACTTACCTACCATTCACCGTTGTCCTTTCATTTCCACATCCAAGGGGATACAAAAATCCTGAAACAAAAAAATTTGTTTAAACAATGCCTCAAGAAAAACGAAGGGCCAGGCATGTACTTAGATTTTATTGCCTTACTTGGTTCGGAATTGGTAAATGTGTTAATTTTCTGTCGAGATTAAAACGAAAGAAGAATAAGTTAAGTGTGTGGGTAAATTTTCGATTTAGTTCGGAGTAATGTGTGTGTACACGGAGGATCAGCAAAATCCTTCACGTTAATGCCTCGATTAACAACTGTCAAAAGAACGGAATACCAAGAATCTGTTATAGGTGGTACGCACTCTATAATCAATATTTCGAAACACACATCGGGCGGAGTGCTGACTGCCGAAGCTTAATATGATTATAATGATAAGTTACGTCAGATATTATTGATAACCATACGCGATGCGATCACCTAACTTTAGGATAATCAATCAACGTTCTCCATCATTTCATAAACTTTCTCAATTTTTCAACGGTTACTCCATTATTCCGACATTGATATCTAAAAGCTCGGGCGGATTTTTTTAATGCAGTCGTTCGAACTTGGAATTTTTATAAAGTTACTTCGAATTTGTCCGGGTAATGGCGTGGGAACTCGAAACTACAATAGCGAGGCATCCGCTTGAAGGAATAAAATTCCGATACCGTGGTAGTTCTTTGAAGGGACACGATAAAATGAAACCGATCACATAAATTCTATTCATGGCAACAGGTGGGATGCTTTTAGGTAAAAGAAGAACAGTTTTATTGAAAATCGAAGGACTTTTATTTCTTCTTTTGTCTTGCAGAACTTAATTTCTTAAAGTAGGTATACCTCTACTCAAACGATTAAAAAAAAAAGAAAAAATTTTCGTAGAAATTACAAAAATTTAAAGAGTAAGCATCAGAGAAAAATTCTGACGAAATTCAATTCCAAAGAAAAGCTCTGGAGAATGCCAAGAAAAAATATTCCTGAAAAATATTCCAAAAGAAAATTTCTGGGGAAATATTCCGGAAAGACGCCTCAGAAACTAAACAGTAATAAAAGAAAATTCTTAACAAATCCAGGGAAAAGTATTCGAGAAATTTTCTAGAGGAGTACAGTTGCAAAGTATAAAATAGTATTCAGGAGACGGCGGAATGGCGGAAGCACAATGTACCTAACTTAGAATGTGACCGTCAAGCGAAGAGAGAAGTATTAGAAAAGTCCTGCGAAGAAAGTCTGGAGTCTCCAGATATAGGTACCTACATTCCCCCACAAGAAGCTCTAGAAAATTCCACAGTAAAAGTATTTTGAGAGAAAATTGAAAAAAAAAACCCTTCACATACTTGAGAAACAAATGAACGCGTGTGAAAACACTTCTTGAAATCGATTTATCTTTTAAATTGTTATAAAATATTCTTCTGAGAGAAAAAATCCAAAAGAAAGAAATCCCTAAAAAGTTTATGGAAAAATGTCGTTGCTGAATATTTTAGAAAACGAAAAAAAATGTTTTTTTTTATTAAAAAATAAACGTAGACTGTAAATTTTGAATAAACAGCTTTGCAAGAGTAAGAAAAACTTTCCCAAAAATAGAAGAAAATTTAGTCAAAAAAAATATTAATTTCTTACATTAAAAATTTCTGGAAAAAAGACTGCGAAAATTTTATAGGAAATCAATGCTTGTTTTTATTTTTAAAATACCCGAAAAGAAATAAAATCAAGGTATTCGGTTAAGAGAAAAGCCTGTAAATGAGTCTTTGGTAAAAACTCTTCAGGAAATTAAATCTTAAAAATAAAAATTGCCAGAAAACTGATTTTAGGAAAAGGAAATCAATGCTTTTTTCATTAAAATTTTCTTTTAAAGTTCATTAAAAGAAAATTTTCAAGAAAAGCCTGAAAGTTTAAAATAAAACACGAAACGAAAGTGAAAAATTATTTAGAAACTCTTTTCTCTAAATTTTTAATACAAAGAACATTCCAGAGAAAATTTTCTCTGAAAATACCTGAAAAAATTTCGAAGGAGGTTCCAGAGTAAAATTCTAAAATAAAGCTTCAGCAAGAAATTGAAAATTTCCCGAAAAAATAATGCAAAATGTAATGGAAAAAGAGGGTTACTGCAGTAAACCGGTTTGGGAAAATTATAAAAGAAAGCGCTGGCTTTTATTAAACTTTCGTGATACAGAAGATTAAAAATTCGTAAGGGGGGGGGATTAAAATTTTATGAAAACTTCCACTTTTAGAAGTTGAATATTTTCCGAAAAAAAAACCTTCTGGAAAATGTACAGTCGTAAATAATAAAAATATTTCCACTAATTCCCATAAAATTATTTTCGCAATAATCCCTAAATATGAACTACTATAGGCAACCAATTAATCAGAAATGTTATTTTTCTAAACTAATTACAATCAACTAAAACGACAAATTTAATAACGAATAATAGTCCTTAATATCAGGAAAATTTAAATTGCAAATATAAAATTTTAAGTAATTCCGTGATATGTCAACAACAAAAATCCACAACTCTCGTGTTGAAATTAACACAAACGGGGATTGTGTTCAAATTGAAAGGCTAAAAAGCGCTACATTGAAGGGTAACAACGTTCAATCAATTTTGTGGTATCGGTTCCGTATACTACAGCAACAGGTTGAATTTATATTGTCAGAGAAAAATGGCTTTTCAATCGCCTGAAAAATGAATTGTATTCGGTTTAGTAGAGTAGTCCTGTATTGAACTTGTGTACACATTGTTTCACAATTATACTCAATTATTTCTATGTAAATAAGGATATCTTAGTGGATTATTCCGTTTAGTGGAAGATAATGGGATGATTAGTATTTTTTTTATTATTTAGATGCACGCCACTGGATTATTAAGTTTATTATAAATTATTAATTATTTATAATCACTCATTTGTAATTAATTTCAGATTGTTAGTTAAACGTGAACATAACAGTTCGTTATAGGTAACGATTACAACAATAAAACGTTGGTAATTGTAATAAAACGGGAAAAAACGGTAACTTCAAATACATTCTGAGAATCACCGAAGCATGACGACACTTTTAAATTGATAATTAAAATAATGCAGTCAAGAACAGATACCTACATGACGTTAAATTATAATTAACCACTAAAATTGTACAAGTATTGTGTGTTAATGTGAACTGACTCTTAATAAATTGCAAGGAGTCGTCTCTTTTAGTTTATTTAATGTTCATGGCAACAAGTCGATGATAAAAATAAAAAATTAATACAGTTTTTGCAAGAAAAAATTAAACAGTTACAGATTACATTGTTTTAGTTAAAATACAGTAAAATTTTCATTAAAAATATAAGAATTTTCGCAAGCATTAACAATAAAATTCGCTGACGATGAAGAAGAAAGCACGTTCCGGTGTAAGAAGAAAATGTTAAGTACATACACTAAGACAGGAGAACAAGCGAACAAGTACCGAAATATAAAGTTGATGATTATTCAACATCCGATAAATATCAGACCACATTTCCGGAATAGATAATGAGGCGAGGGAAGAAAAGATAATACGAAAATCGGTTCAGTGGCTTTACATCTAAACTAACAATAAATAATTACACACCGAAATCAATTTACATATAATATGCATTACTTCAAGCTGGCAGGCAACGTGCGTTGTTCTGCGCAGTTCAGCTACGTCGCCTTTTAAGACAAATCGTCTTTCCGGAAGATGAACATTTGTTTACACTTTTATTACTTTACGAAAAATTGCATGGGAATGAAAATTATTCGTTTAATGAAAAAAATAATTTAATTAATTCACTTAGTAAATTGAATATTACATTCTGTTAATGCAAAAGGGGGTAAAAACTTTCCAGAAGAGTTAACAAGGTAAAAGACCATGGATAGGGAAAACAGATAGATCTAAGATATTTTTTTATGAAACACGAATGTTCCTTGGGGAACCAGAAAAGAAGAAATCGAGACACCCCCAAGAGATGGGCAAAGAAAGGGTTAAACCAGGCCCAGACGTACCATATTGATAAAGAGTAGAGTGGGGGAGATCTACTAAAAACTGGCAAAACGGGGCTGAAACGAAATAAAGCAAGTACATGGGGAAGAAATTTTACCGAAAACGCGAGAGTTTAGAAGATCCTCTTAATAAAGAGAAAAGAGGACGCGACGCGTTTGCGAAAAGCAACAATATTTTGACATCGGGAAGAAAGGGAAAAGCTTAACAAAGTTGGGATTAAAATCAGCGAAAGGTCAAAATACGAAGGTTACAACAGAAGATGCAATGCAAAAAGAAAGGGCAGTGAAGAGTTCTAAGGCTCTCAGGGGCTTTAAAACATGTTGACAAGGTAACGGAAGAAGGGCAACACGGAAAAGAAAGACATATGGAAAAAGGTATTACAATAAACAAATAAGAATGGAATCGGAATGGAACAGATCGGCAAAATCAAAAAGAAAATGGTAGAAGAATAGCCTAGAGGAGGATAAATAGTAAAGAAAGTTATAGTAAAGAGAAAAGTGAAGCAAAGAAAAAAAGAAGAAGCAGGGACATGTCAGGGTGGTTTTTGCGAATCTAGAAAGAAAAGGAAAACCAAAAATGGTATGTATGTATGTACAATTTGAATAGAATTCTGTTCATTCACCTATTCTCATGTTTTAAAATCATCTCTAGGAATCTTTAATTCCTTTCTTACAAATTTTCTCTTTTCAAAAAATCCTCGACGTCGTATTTTTATTTATGTCCGTTTCCTAGCTTCTTGCAGTTTTGCAGTTCATTCTCATAAAAGAAATTAAGGGATTAAACAGAAGGCACATAGAAGGGGGAGGTAAGATATTTATCTTACCTTCACCTTCCTTTCCTTTACATCGATTACAAAAAAGTAAAAAGTTCAGGAAAAGAGGGGATGGAGGAAACAATTTAAGAAGTGGAAAAGGAAGAAGGAATACAAGAAACAAATAAAATTTAATATATCGAGAAGATCAAAAAGGGGATGGTAAAAGAAAAAGCCTAGAGCAGCAAAAAGTCATTAAAAGAGCCAGGAATGAGAGAAGAGAACTAAAAAAAGTGGAGGTACGGACCTCCCCTGGAATTTCCCATACTAAAAATAAACATTACGTTTTTGGTATTCAACAGTAGTTCGCGAGGCAGCATTGGAAATCACTTGAATGCGTAGCGAGAACCACCAGACTATACGGGTTCGATACGTACAGAAGAGAGACAGGCATCTAATTTACTAACGCAGCAGAAGTTCGCGATTTTCTCATCAACCGTACATTTTAGCTATACGACTACCTTATACTATGTGATAGACAATTCAATTTTGCATTCAATTATATAATAATATACAGGGTGTTTCATTTAAAATAACAAAGTTGCTTATTGTACTGTGAAAAGCAAACACCCTGTATACGTGATAGAAATTTAGGAGAATGCAGAGCTATATACTGAATAAGTTTTATATTCAAACTTTTTTCATATTTTGATTAATAAAGGAGCTATAGGAGCATCAATTTTCGATTTTCAAAACCTCGTAGAGGGCGCCACAATGAAATTATAGCATTCATAAAAAAAAACCAAAATGTACCTAACACCAAGCTGCATAATTGTAGAAAATTTAAACAAAATCGTGTGTCCAGTTGTTCTGTAATATTTTTTTTAAAAATTACAAAATTTTTGGAATGGCGCCTTTGCGATCGTTTTGGATTTACCAAATAAATTTTTCTTCATGGTATAGTTCCGCCAAAGGGCTTTCAAACAAGTTGTTGGTGAACCCGATCAGATAACTGGTTTTTGAGTTGTGAAGCCTTAATATCAAAATTTAGAAAAATTCATAGCGGGCGTCATTTTGAAGTTTAGAGTTCGGTAAAAAAACTGTTTCCGTTGAATTATGGTTTGATTTCATATTCGCTACTCAGATTTACAAAATTCTGCTTCTGTAAAAAATAGGTACTGCCAAAAAAATAAGTCTAACTTCTGCTTCCGGTTTCGGATTTTTTTGAAAAGCTTATTTTGTTGATGAATTTTCAATATAAACCCTTCGTTTCAAATTTCATCAAAATTGGTTCACTAAGTTTCGGCGTTAGAGGCGTTATATACACACACCCACAAACCCACCCACAGACAGACATTTTTTCTAAAATACTTTCTTAGGCTCCTGGAGGTCCAAACCACGTATTTCCGCGAAAATCTTAATTTCAAAAAATTTCAAGACACTGGGAAGTATAAATATACTTCCCACCAGTGCAGTGGTGGGAAAGTAAAAAGGAAAAACCTGTCAAGGTTGCTTTGTCGAATCCAGAAAGAGAAGGAAAAGGCTAAAAATGGGATCATTTGAAAATTCTTCCCCCCCTGTTATTGTCAACCCTTAAAATGTTCCTAGACATTGTTTATTCCTTTTCCTACCAATCTCTCCATTTTCAAATAATCCTTCAAGTTTCTCTTTTTACCCCCTCCCCGTTTTCTGATAATTTTGCAGGTCTCTTTTCTTTTTCATTCTGCTCTTCGCCTTGCCGTGTTATAAATCATGTTTTCTATTTTTTGATACATTTTCTGTCATTCTTCCTTCCTTTTCCTTATTTTTTTTTTCGAGGAAATGAAGAGCAATTATTGTGTGGGAGGATGCAAACCTAAAACATCGTAAACGCAATTTCCTATTTAATGTCTCTTTAAATTTAATTTAATAGTTTTAGATCCGGTCCTGGACAAACACTTTTTCACACTCCAAAGTTCACAAGTGCATAATAATAAAAAGCAAGAAGTTGGTTCTTTAATTATTGTAAAACCGCATAGTCTCTGTATAAAAAAGGCATAAACAAAGAGACATCAATCCCTATCACAGTCTACTTGCTTTCTTCAGATCGGTTGAACAATTGAATTAAGCGGATGCGCCTACTGCGATATTTTAAAGTTTAAGCTTAACTACAAACCGCATCTATGATAATATAGAACATTAATTTCCTTAACGTTAATTTTTACTCGGTACATTTTGATCGAGGCCTGATAACCTGGGAATTCAGTGGCCTTTTAAACAATAACACCATAGCTTAACCATTTTTATAGCACTTTAAATAGCTCTAATGCTAACGGAAGATATTTTATTATTAAAGTATATACAGAGATGTAGAGTAGATAATTGTTGTGCAAATCTCTCATGTTGGAATTCATTAAAGACGAGTATTAAATAATTTATTCGAATTTATTTGGCTCTAAACAGGAACTTTACACGATTCGCTGACTTCTTTCCGCTATTAAAAAAGAGAATAATGGAAAAACTCACTTCGAATTTTTTTAAGATATTTATATAAGACAGGTTTTGATATGGTTATGATTTTCTTTTGTTTTATAAATAAACCAAGCGTGACTGGATTTTCCCATTATCCAAAAATAATACAAAGTGTTCCGTATGCATAGATACCACTTACCTCCTCCCCTCTAGGATATATAAAAATTAATTTTTATAATACTTTTTACTTGTCCTCTGATCAGAGCAATGAAAAGTACAAAATAGAATTCCAAGATTTAGGACTAGGAAGGGACGCCCAAGAAATAGAAGAAGCGGAATGGTCAACAAGTAGGTATCCATGATTGGTCTATGGTCTCTGAGGAGTAGAAAATAGAGAGGACAACAGACCTAGTCCTAAAATGATACACAAAGTCCCAGTAGGTACTTGGGAATCGTTGAGAGAAGGGAAGGGAGAAATGGGGGTTTTTCAAAAAAAAATAAAAAAGTAAACTAGAACAAAAATTTGTTGCGTAAGTTATAAAAGGGGGTCAATTAATATGAAACATCGTGTATAATAAAATCTATTTCAAGTTTGTTAGTTTTTTTTCTGAATGTTATCTGGAAGTTATTTAACGAAAGGAAACTTTTGAAGTTTCCATAATATTTCCTAATTCGGAAAATATAAATGTCAGAAAGGTTGGAAAAGTATCTAAACGTTTTTACTACATTTTTATTGCGACAAAGCCGCAGTGATACAAGAAAAAATCATCCGGGAAACTAGCAATATGTACATTTAGGCTAATACATTTCCACCATCTAAAACAAATAAAATCTGGGATCAGAGATCTCTCGACTTCGTAAAATCGTCGTAAACCGTGCCCTGGTAAAATAAACCGGGAAAAAGTTTAATAAAAAGACCATAGTGGAAGGACACGTCTAAAAATAATCTTAGGACAATAAAATGGCGTGATTGGTCGCCTTGATTGATGTCAAAGGCGACAACTAATATCGAGTCCGTTTACGTGAAAATCTTCACCGCAAACGACAAAACTTAACTCGAAACTTTCTTCTGTCGAAGTTATATGACACATATGGAGGGAATACGTCAAAAGTCGTAAACTGAGGCCCTTTTACTACATAAAAAGTAGCGTCGCAATAGGGAAGTAGCTTTTTACCAAAAACGCCTCGGACATCTTACAAAAGCTTTCTTAATAAAAAAAAAAAATTAACCACTTAAAAGGTTCAAGTTTAAAATCGACAACTCGAGGAGGGTTTCTTTCAATCGGAAAATTTAACACCTCACTGACTCGAGAATTTTCAAATAAATTAAATTCCACTTAGTATTCGAAGCAGCTTGGAAAGAGGTATTGTAATGATCACTTTTTCCGATAATTTGCCAGCTTCGTTCGGTGAATTTCTGATTTTTCCGGTAGGGGAGAAAACGATCGCTTGTTTAAAAGGTGCTGAAAAGACATCACCCTTTTTCACGCAAATATCTTCTCTCCTTGTTCTTTAAATATTCGAACCCGAACAAAAAGAAAGAGGAAAAACCGCAAAGATGCTTGATTTAAACTTGTCGACACTTAAAACCTTTATTATGCAATCGCTGATTGAATATTTATTTAACAGGAAGTCTTCTGAGGGATTTTAAACTCTTTATTGGCTTTAAGAATTTCTTTTTTGGTGTTTGATTAAGCTCTAGGGTTAGGGAAGACACAGCACCAAGCTTTCGCCACAAATTGTATTGTAAATCAAGATTTCTTCATCCAATTATAATGTGTCCTTTAGCAGAAGACATGTGTGGTTTACTCGGAATAAGTAGATACAAGAAGAGTTTTTAAATGTAGGTACAAAAATAAATAGTTGTCAGGGCTAAGAACAAAAGATCCGGAAGTAGAGGAAAAAAAACAGAATTTCGAATTAAAAGAGCAGAGGTTTTAAGGAGCAGTAGTACATATGAGAGATCAGAAAATTCGAAGAAGGAATAGAAGAGGGGATGAATTGTCAATTTGGAAAATAGTCTGAAAAAGGAGGGGATGATAAACAAAAATATTCCCATCAACAATTAACAATAAAGTAAAGCTTTAATCTTTAAAACCAATGAAGTTACATAAAAAACCAGCAGGATTCGAACCCTATACTTGCTTCGATTAAAAATTAACAGTTAAATTATTCTTCTATGTAAAACAATTTAAATTTTGTAATCGAAAACAAACAAATCATCCCTTTTTTTCCTATTCAACATCATGATAAATCTATTTCACGTCTTGGTTCAATTCTTTAACAGCTTTTATTGACACAGAGAGTGAGGAAAAATATTCGTCGTTCCGGAAGGTCCCTATCGTTTATCCTGATTTTTTAACCCTCAATTTCCTTATTCAGAAGGTTGTAAGGGTGGAAGTTCCAGGTCAATTTGTAAGTGGCCGGCGGTTTTTCTTCTCAATTTTCCCTGTCAATTCAATCCGCACTCAATATCAATTTTCCGGATGGTGCGGAAAACCGGAGGGGTTGTTTTATTTGATTTCGTTTTTAAAAAGGCGCGGTTTGTTCTTCTAGGTTTCGATAGAGTTGTTCTAGATTTTCTATGTACGGTCTAAATGAGGCGGAGGTACCCAGAGAGTGGATAATAATTCAAGGGAGACATGTGTCGCGGCGCGTGGATAACTCTGGAATTAACATTAACCGGCCCGGTGATTCCACCATTTGGGAGAGACAGCGCAGTCACGATTACATTTGCATTTACCTATACTCCAATGCATCCATTTTAACTTCCCTCGTTCGTATTGTACAAATTACTACAAAATTTTTGTCAACAAAGTTTCTAATATGAGGGAAAAATTCAACCGATTTAGTAACCACCCGCAAACCTTTTAATCCTAGTTTTTCTTTACCTCATATTACATATTATATCGTATGCGATTTAAAATTTTAAGGAGTACCCTGTATATTTTCCCTAATCAGTCACATATAAGAATTACTCAGAATACGTAAAAAATTATTGAAATTATCACAAAGAATTAAACCGGACTTTTATCAATTTAATCTGTTAATAATTTATCGGACACCCTGTATATTTTTGATATTTTTAATAAAAAGTAAATTCTTTGTTAAGGCGTTTGTAAAATTGTTTCAGGGAGAGAAATTTTTTTCAAAGGTATGAGTTTAGAAATTAAATCAGTTGACAATTTACGGAGTACCCTATATATTTTTGGTACCTACGTTCTAGTAGAGCATTAAATCCTCTATTCAGGCATATACGAGTACATACTTGACTTTGCGTCGGTTAGGCTACACCGAGGGTTGAAAGAAAGCAAACCAATGATTTTCATAATTAAATCTGGTGGTAGATATTTACGGATTACCTTGTATATAAGGTGTTCAAGATAAGGAGCCTGAATATCAAAATCCTAGTGAAATCATCACTAATGGATAAAATCATTCAATAGGTAGGTCACTGGATGAGAATTCGACTGTAGTACCTATTTATACAGGGTGGATGACATAATCCGCCCCGAGCTATACAGCTTTTAATTGGGCTCGGATTGTTACGGTCGACATGCCAATCGAAATGGGCCATTAAATACTACGTTTTGATGTAGTTAGAACATTTTCAGGGCATAGTAGATTTTAGCTACGATAGTCAACTTTTTATTTTTAAATGGGCACCTATGTATATTTTTTGTAATTCTCAATAAACGCTTTTTTCCGAGTTCAACGATGTATAATAAGTCACCTTACCATCACCAAAAAGTAGTAAAAAAGATTGTTTAAAATTACTCTCGTGACTTATAGCAATTTCGCAATTAGTTTTCAATAGTAGGCTTTGGCTAACAAAATATTGACAACTGTCAAAACAATTTTTTAATGAAATTTTGATATAAACTGTTAGTACCAGTACGTTTACTGTGAAATAGTGAGCTTTTAAATTAAAATTAGTTAGGAAGAAAATGTTTAATGAGGAAGTAGACATGTTGGAAGTACAATTTGTCGTATGAAACATGTTTTTCTTGTGTATTTTGAAGTTAAGCATTAACTACGGACTCTACTACTTCAAGGTCCAGTGCTAAAAGTTTCAGTTAACGTTAGCAGTTGTCAATATTTTGTTAGTCATAGCCTACTATTGAAAATTTTTTTTGAAATCGGTAGTCACAAGAGTAATTTTAAATAATTTTTTTACCACTTTTTGGTGATGGTAAGGTGACATATTATACATCGTTGAACTCGGAAAAAAACGCTTATTCAGAATTACAAAAAATATAGGTACATAGGTGCCCATTTAAAAATAAAAAGTTGACTGTCGATGCTAAAATCTATTCGCGCTGAAAATGTTCTAACTACATCAAAACGTAATATTTAATGACCCATTTCGATTGGTATGTCGACCGTAACAATCCGATCGCAATTAAAAGCTGTATAGCTCGGGGCGGATTTCGTGATCCACCCTGTACATAATTTTTTTTTGTACTTTTTGTTCGAACTAAGTTTGCACATCTTTGATATCAGAGTATTTATGGTGATGTTGCAAAAGTTTTATTAAAATAACCTGAAATTCATATCTTGTTCTTGTCGGTTAAAAAAACAACTAATAAAAACAAAGGAGGTTAATGGAAAGCTCAGAGAACTGGATTTTTCCCTGATAAAAACGTATTTAAATTTTACGTATACGTAAATGTAAGTTAAATTGAATTAATTGCACCCTTATATCAGAATTGGACGGGTATTGATGGAGCTGAATTCTTGGGTACCGAGTTCGGATTCCGCGGTTGCACCCTGGAATGTGCGGCTCTCTTTCTGTAAACAGCCAATCTACATTACGGACATCAATCTGCTAACTATTTACACGTCCCTATCGGTTTCTCGATAAAAGGGAATTTCTTGCTAAACGTTGCGGTATTCGTTTACGATTTATATTAAGTACGCAAATATCGCTTACAAATTAAAACATTAAAATTACAAATTGCTGTGCTTTATGGAAACTTTCCTGAATGCAGGAAACAATTCCTTAAATTTTGCGTTTACATTCGGCTAAAAGCAAAGCTCGGGGGTGGTCCCAGATAGCTTTATTAAATTTTAATGAGTATAAAGCAAATCTTCACAGTCATCAAAGTTCAAACGGTGCGCGCCCTTATCTAAGTCATCGACAGGAAACCGCATGTGCAGAGGCCCCACACATCTGTTTACAGATTCGGATTATTAATACTGCATAAGAAATATTATCTATAAATAGAGGCAAGGAAGGGAGACTCATGAATTTATTCTTCTTTGATCCTGATTTGATTTTGGAATCATTTCAAAATCCTTTTTAACTTTCAACACAGAGAAAGTTAAACAGTGGAAAATTAATATTTTACAGAATGATTTACAATTATATGCTCCAAAAGAAGAGGGGGTGAGGGGAAGAACAAGAATAAGAGGAAAATGACGCACACTGGACTTCAGGACGTTAAGTTTATTAAAACATATTTTTTTAACCGATTATAACAAGATTAACAGAAAATTAAGGAAACCTAAGGAAACTAACGAAAAGGGGAAGAACGGGGAGGGGACGAGACATTTCTGGGGTTGGGTAGTGTAAGAAAAAAATATATAGAGGTTTGGGACAAAGTAATGGAGCTAGTCAGAGTAGGACAAACAAAAGGAAAGAAGAATTTGAAATAGGTTGGAAGAAGGATTCGGAACTAATTAAGATGAAGGAATAAGAGAAGGAAAGGAGCTTAAAATAAAAAAGCGGAGAGGATGAAGGGAGACTAGGAGATTGTGGATACGAAAGGAAAGGGATAGAGGTTTGGAGGAGCTCTGTGGAAATATCTGGAAGGAATTTGGAAGAAATGGGTGTAAAACATTTATAGGAAAGAAGAAATTATGAGAGTTTAGGCACAACGAGAGCGGCTTGGAAAAAGAAGTAGTGTGGGGTGGTGGAAGGTGAAAATTTCACGCAAGGAGTGGAAAAATAAATAAGATAGGTACGGAAAAGGTTGGGTGGGATGAACAAATAATGAAGGAAAGGTATAAAAAGTATAAAACTTAATAGAGAAGTAAAGAAATTTGAAAGAAAAGAAGTATATCGGGTTAGAAGGTTAAAAGTGTGGTGAGGGAGTGGAGGAATGAGAAAATAAATGGCAAGTTTAGGGTTGTAGATGTGGAAGAGATTGGAAAGAAGAAAGGATGAGAATTCGACAGAAGAACTGAAGAGAATTACAAGAAGGGGGTGGAAACGGTTTCGTCAAAGAGAAGTATAATAAGAATGAGTGGAAAATGCAGTTACGGGGTGGATAAATGGTTAGGTTAGGTACCTAAGGGGTTGAGAAAAACGAGTTAGACCGAAACGGAAGATGCTGCAACATGAACCTAGAGGAGCTAAAATAAAGAAAAGTGCGAGGTATTGGGAAGTCGAAAACGTGATGGAAAAGTAGGAGAAAGGGATGGGGAGGGAAATAAAATATCGGCGGTTGAAAATAAAAAGTTGGGTAAATAAAGAAAAAGGATGATGCAGAGAGAGACGTACGAGAAAACACACATGTACGGGGAAAGACGACAAGGGGAGGAGGAGAGGACAACATTCGAACTTTTGACTTGCTTTTGTGGTTCCTTTTGAAGGAAGATCGATATTCCCAATCAGTTGAGGCCAAGACTGCAAGGAGAAAAAAAGAAGGAAACAATATAAATTTTATGCATAAAAAGATACAACAATGGGGCAATAATATGGAATAAAAAGGGGTAACAAAACTGTTTGGAAGTTAGTTTAAGAATTTTAATTGTTTTTCAATTTTAGTAGTATTGGTGTTTTTTTTGTCACTTTTCGAGAATTTTAAAAGTAAATTCGACAAAAGTGGAGATAGTAGTCTAGGGTTGTGTAAAATAAAGGGGTTTGGGTTGTTAAAGTGGCGATCATAAATTTTGCAATGGTCTCGTATCAGGGCGTGGGTTAAACTGCAGAACTGTCGGCGGTTTGTAGCTGATCCCACTTTCAAACATGCATAAACAAGACTCTCTAACGAATGCCTAATCTATGTGCGAAATCAATTACTCATATTGATCCTAGCAAGCCCTGATTAGCTATTCTCTTTAATTTCCGCCTGTTTCGATGTGCTGCTAATCCTGCAGCGAAATATTGCTTTCAGAAATTAATTTATTCCATTACCTTTCAATTCATTAATATTTCATACAATCATAGCGGACTCAAAGCTAATCTTTGATCAAAGTCAACACTGGAGATGACTCGGCCTTTACCCTGCTAATTCTTTCATAGCCTCCGCTGCTGCATCCTTGCTTCCCAATCACCGCTTTTATGTTTTCCCTCGACTTATTTTTAAATTTTTCCTGTTTACATTTTTTTTGGCGACGGTTAAATTGCGTCCTTTGACGGGGGAGGCAATTCCCCAATTATATTTAATAAAATAATACGCGCGAGGAAGAGGCCGACGCCGCACGCCGCCGCCGTCGCCGCCGCCGCTCCTGCGAATACAAATCGTAACAATAAGCAAAAGCAAACCAAGAACAACAAACAACAAAACGCTCAAATGATTCTGAATATTGTCGATTTAAATTCGTTTCCGGGGGCGATATATTCCATTCTATTCAAAGCACCCTCTGATAGACAATTGAAGAAACAGAGCCGGAGGTGTATAACTCCATCCATAGCCTACTTTGCATGAGTGTTTCTTAATTACCCGTATCTACTGTTTTGTTTCAAACTGATGTATAATACCTGCAGGCGATGGCTTTCAAAACGCATTTTGTATTTTCCGTAAGTTTTAATTACTCGCTTGGAAAATCGTGAAATATTACCTCGCATTTGTTTTTAGTGTCTTGTTATATTATTACAAGCTTGCATGCCCAAAAGCTTCATATTTTATTAACCTCTTTAAAATATAGATGGAAAACCTCTACCCGATGCTATATGAACGTAAATATAAAATTAATTAAGCTTTACCTTGCTTTGGCAACAATATGAGTACAGGAAAGTTTAATTTATTTACAAGTGTATTTTCGCATTCTTTTCCTATATATACCATTATTATACATGTACATACTATTACCAAAAAAAGAAAGAGAAACGAAAGAAAATAACCAAAAACGCAACTTTTATTTTCGTTTAGTTCTTTTTTATTGACCGAAACTAAAAAAAATTTCAAGCGACCAACATAACTAATTTCTATAACTTTTAATTCAAACCTTGCCGATATTCTTTCTATTGTTTAAAATAACCAAAAAAAAGTAATAATATTACTAAAGCAAGAAAATTGTATGGAAACACCTTAAAAACAATTTTCAGTTGTACAGGATATTTTTTTAATATTCGCAGTTCAAGCATTTATGTACTTTTTAAGACAACGCCCTATACAGGGTGTAGAATTGAATCACACAACATAGGGATATAACAAAAATCGAAAAACCTATATGGACCTTTTTTTAAAATAATTAGGATAAGATAATATTTGTCTTTTGAATTTTTACCATTGCAGCCCCAAGTTGCGCCATTCTATTCTTCCCCCTGCATATTTCTATATAATCAAATTTTTCGTTTATGGGCTTTCTGGATTTTGTGCGTTTTTGGAATTGTGCCGTAGCTAACTTATCCAAATATTTTCAAAAAAATGTTAAATTTGCAGCTATTAAAAAAAATTAGAACGGGCCCGTATTTCTGTAAATTAAAACAATTTTTTACATTGAATCTGATTCAATACTATGGAACTTCCTTTTAGGTATTTTAAAGTTCAATAAATTAAACATACAGGGTGTTTGTCGCAATGTATGACAACGATGTGGCATAATTACATACTTTTTAAATGGAACACCCTATATATTTTTAAATAATTTTATTCCCCATTTCATAAGCTTTCTGAATATGTTTTGGTTTTGAAATTCCGTTGCGGCGTTGCCAAGTTATTAAATATTTTATAAAAAATTTGATTTGACAGAATTTTTCAAAAATGTTAAGATGCGGCTTAACTAATTTTTTTTAATAGAACACCATATATATTTTTATATAATTTTATTACCCATTTAATAGACTTTCTGAATATGTTTTGTTTTTGAAATTCCGTTGCGGTGTTGCCAAGTTATTCAATATTTTAGAAGAAATTTGGTTTGACAGAATTTTTCAAAAATGTTAAGATGCGGCTTAACTAAATTTTTTTTAATAGAACACCCTATATATGTTTATATGATTTTATTCCCCATTTAATGGACTTTCTGAATATGTTTTGTTTTTGAAATTCCGTTGCGGTGTTACCAAGTTATTCAATATTTTAGAAGAAATTTGATTTGACAGAATTTTTCAAAAATGTTAAGATGCGTAACTAATTTTTTTTTAATAGAACACCCTATATATTTTTATATGATTTTATTCGCCATTTAATAGACTTTCTGAATATGTTTTGTTTTTGAAATTCCGTTGCGGCGTTGCCAAGGTATTATTCAATATTTTAGAAGTAATTTGACTTGACAGAATTTTTCAAAAATGTTAAGATGCGGCATAACTAAATTTTTTTAGATAGAACACCCTATTTATTGTTATATAATCGTATCCATCGTTAAACAAGCTTTCTGAAGACGTTTCCGTTTTAAAATTCCACTGCGGTGTTGCCAAGTTATTTAATTGATTAAAATAAATATTTTGCAGACCTTTTCTAAAAATGTCATCACGCTTCAGAACTACTTTTTTTAAATTGAACATCCTGTATATTTTTATATAATGTTATTCCACCCCAATTGGCTTTTCCGAATATTATGTTTTACTTTTGAAATTCTACTGCGGCGTTGCAAAGTTATTTAATTTTTAGTTAAAATTTGATTTTTCTGACCTGCCTAAAAAAATTGTCAGGGCCATAATTTATTCATAAAACACTTAAATATTTTGAAATTTTTATTAAAATATACAGGGTGTTTGTTAATTTACTTCTTGTTTGATAACGTTCGTTGCGGGTTCGTCAGATTATTAATGTACAAAATTTCATTTTACAGGCCTCTCTTAAAAATTTGCGATATTTACTTTTATAGAATTCAATTTTTTAAATGTAACACCCTGTATATTAATGTATTCTTATTTGTTTCAAGTTTTTGGGACTGTAATTACTACACAATTTTTTTGTAAAATATTAGTCAGCACCAAATATGATATTGTGAAGTTAAATTAAAAATATACAGAGTGTTGCAAGAATTCTAATTATTAAATTATTATTATTTGACAATAATAAGGTTACAAAGCGTTTCCAGTAAAATAAAAAAGCGAGAGAAAAGTATCCATCTACCTGACTAAATTTAAATAATTAAGACTGGTGTTCGAATCTCTCACAGTGGTTGGAGGGTGGGATAATGACAAAAACACAAATTGCGATTTTTAAATTATGTTTTTGTTATCTCGGAACAGAAATGAAAATGATACGTGCCAGAGGCGTTTTTAATTTTCGAGAAATGATCGCGCATGTTAACAGTAATAAGAAGCTTCAAGATTTTACAATGGTCCCATCTTTGTTTGACGAGGGCAAAATATAAAACCTCTTTGTCTACGATCAGGGTTGCTTGTTTAATATCGCCCACGGCCGATAGAGTAGGGTGCTGTATTACCAAGGTGTACACCTCTTACGCTAATTGGAATCCATTCTTATATGCGTGCAGATTTTTCAATATTGTGCTCATCTTCGTGACAAGAATTTCAGCTATTTTTCTCTCCTAAACACTGAATTTTCTTATTGTCTTACTCCCCTTCACTCTTTTTACCCCTATATAAAACACACTATACTACTAAAAATGTTGCTTACATTTCTTAAAATTCATAGAAAATTCTTTCTTACATTATTAAAGAAAAATTTAATTTTTCTAAACTAATTTCCTTTATCGAACTTCATGTAAGTTTTTACGATCTTTTCAAGAGAAAGTTAACTTGATTTCGAGGAAATTAAAGTAAGACGTTATTTAGAACCCCCAACGGTGGAAGGTATAGGAGCTAGGAGATTAGCCTAGGCGGAAAGAGTGGGGATAAACAAAAGTGGTGCGGCTAAGATTTGGTAACAAGCCTAGGAGAAATGACAGGGGCGGGACTACATCTAGGTTAGAAGAGTGGGAGAAATGAGAATAGTGCGGTTAGAGCTCGTCCTAGGAGGTATAAATGGGAGGGGCTAAGAGTAGGGGATATGAGGGTAGGGGCTAATCTTTGACTCTAAGCCTAGGAGAAATAATAGGTGTGGGGCTACATCTAGGTCGGAAGAGTGGGAGAAACGAGAATAGTGCGGCTAGGGCTAGGCCTAGGAGGCATAAATGGGAGGGGCTAAGAGTAGGGGATCTGAGGGTAGGGGCTAACTAGGCTGACTAGGGTTACACCTAGGTCGCAAGAGTGGGGGAAATGAGAGTGTTAGGGTTAATCTTACGAGGAAAAGGTGTGGTAGGGGAGTCCCAGGAGTAAATCCTCCACTTATGTATTAAATTTTATTTTGAATACAAGACAGACGCCGCGCATGCCGTGTGTAATATTTTTGATGGCTTGTTTTGTGATTGTTTCCTAAGCCAAACCGAACCAAACTATTCTTATTTGTTTGTGCTGTTAAATTATGTTCTGTTGTTTAATAATCGTTAAATACTGAATTTTCTATAAAACCAATAAAAATGAAATGCGATTTTAGTGGATAAACAGGATGCCATTTGCGCTGTATATACTTTGAGAGATTGTGTATCGACCAGAGAGATCATAAACCGTCCTGATGGACCACCCACCAGTCTTCAGACTCAAACGAACATTTTTACGGCTACGAACAAAAACTCCAATCATTTTAGTAGGCCATGTGCAAGACAGACATTATTAGTTGAGATATTAAAGGATTCTGCACGCTTCCCTTACCCACTTGGATTTTGTTTTATTTCCGACCTGTTTTAATTTTAATAGTGGTCTAATTTAAGAAACGTTTTATTAATCTCTGACATGGAAATCCATACATTAATAAATATTAAAATCCGTCTGGGATTCGAAAGATGCATGCAAGAGTTTTTTATTTTTTTTTTATTAAACGCTAATACCACCGAATGACTGTGTGTAGCAACAAATGCTAATCTTAATAAATGATTCTGGGCGTTGTAAAATCAGGTAGCAGAGGGAGTATAATAAACATCCTGTCTTTTGTAACACAGTGGGAATGTAAATCCTATAAGTCATCCATACATTTGGATTGGAAATATTTTATCATCGGGCGGCGGTGTTGGTGATTATGATTAAGAAGCTTTTATGTACGAGAGATGATAATAATGAGTCTTGAAACAAAAGTTGTTAATAGAAAAAAGTAAAGGAAACGATCAGTAAATCACTCGGCTAACAAACTGGCACATTAGCGGAAGCGCATTACTCCTAATGCCTTAGTAACTAAGCAATATAACATCCGTGTAGCCATAATGCAGTATTGGTCTTCATATTTCCTACTTATATCGCTTCGTTGCGGCATCTGCTATATTTATAGCGCAAAACATATTTATATGGTCACATTAATTTTTTCCCTTCAGTAGTTTTCTCCTAAAGAAAAACTACTTTTTGTTAGCGCCTAATTGTGAAAATATATCATTGCAAAAACAACAATAAAGGAACTAGTTTCCAATAATACAACTTTCTTTTTTGACCTTTAAACGTACACAGAGCTTATTTCCAAAGAATTGCGTATATTTTCTAACTCAAACTTATTTAAATAAATCCCCCCCCCCTTAAGTATACATACATTCATTACTGAACGTACATGGTTCCGTCGCCCTGAGCAAAAATTGGGGTAAATATGAATTCCCAAAGCGTAAATATTCCAGGGGAATATTTCTCAGAGCAGAGGATTGTTTTAGGGGCTTACCATTTTTAAACCGTTTAAATTTTCCTAAAATCGAAGTATAAAACAGTTTTGAGGAAACATTACATTACATTTTACCGAGATAAAATGACGTTACAGTTTTAAACTATTTTGAGTAAAAATTCTACATTTCTCAGAGTAAAAGCTGTTTTGAACTTCGGGGCTCTGAGCAGAAATTTTCTTTGATAAAATAAATTTCTCTCAATACTTTTTGCACAATAATTTCTTAAGTATGGATATAAATTTTTAAGCGAAGATAAATATTGTTCTGATATACATATCGCTAGGTCTAAGATGCTCTGAGCAGAAATATAGCTTTGAGGTATTAAAAGTAGACATGAATTGCTCTAAATCGAGTTAGTTTTGAACATACATTTATAAACTGCTCAGAGTAGTATTTATGCATGGTTCTAGGAACAATCTGCTCTGAGAAAATTGCTCTGAGCAAAAATTTAAATCAATATTTTGTTTGTCTAAGAAGAAATTGTTCTAAGATACCTACGTTTAGCTGAGACACAGTTGCTCTGAGTAACAATATGTGGCTTTGAACTATTGACGTTCCAAGTCGAGCTAGTTTTGATCTTATATCTACAGACTGCTCAGAGAAATTTTTATACACGGTTCTGAAAACCACCTGCTCTCAAAAGATTGCTTTGAGCAAAATTTTAAACCAATATTTTGTTTGTCTAAGAAGACATTGTTCTAAGGTACCTACGTTTAGCTGAGTCACAGTTGCTCTGAGTAGCAATATGTGGCTTTGAACTATTGACGTTCCTCCAAGTCGAGCTAGTTTTGATCTTATCTACAAACTGCTCAGAGAAATTTTTATCCACGGTTCTGAAATCAACCTGCTCTCAGAAGATTGCTTTGAGCAAATATTTAAACCAATATTTTGTTCGTCTAAGAAAACATTGTTTTAAAGTACCTACGTTTAGCTGAGTCACGTTGCTCTGAGTAAAAATATGTAGCTTTGAACCGTTGAGGTTCCAAGTCGAGCTGGTTTTGATCTTTATATCTACAAACTGCTCAGAGAAATTTTTATACACCCTTCTGTTTCCAGAAAATTACTTTGAGCAAAAATTTAAATCAATATCATATTTGTCTAAAAACAAATTGTTCTAAAGCACGTTTGACCGTGTTAAAGTTGCTCTGAGTAGAAATATGTAGCTATGAACGATTTTGAAGTAGAAGTAGTTATTCTGAGTCGAGCTATAGTTTTGATCATGCATTTACCAACTGCTCAGAGTACTGTTTATACATTGTTCTGAGTATCAACTGCATTTAAAAAAATTGGATTGAGCAAAAATTGAATTAATAAATGTGGTATTACCAATTCTAAAATAACTGTGCTGCCCCTAGTAGGTATACGTAAACCGTTGGAAAAAAAGGTTTAATCTCGAATAATTTCATGGAGTAATAAAGTTCAGCAAACAACATTTATGGCAATAATTCTAACAACATTTCTGCAAGCCTCAATAAAGCAATACTTAATTACCTGTATGTGTACAAGGCGCGAGAGTGCAATTGACAGATAACTTCAATTTATATCGCGACAATCCTATACAAAACTCACCCTTAAAACAACACGTCGCAAATCCCATATTTGCAAACATCAAATCTGATAAGAGTTGCATCGGCCGAAATGTAAACCAATTGACTCGTTAAAACGCTGTTTATGAATTGGAGAATAGAGCACTTGAAAATTGAAACATCGACGGAAGAAAATTTGATTTCTCCCGAACCAAAAGGAGAGTACGATTCAGTTTTTCGGTATCAATATTGATTTCCGAATGAATTGTGCGTTATTTATTGTTTGTTCGCGGCAATACCGATCAGAAACAGATATTTCCCTTTTGATTTATCAGGGAGAATCGCGTGAAGCACTGTCGAAGCGTTAAAGAATGTTTTTTCTATCGAGTCCGGTCCTGTGTAAAATACTCGCAATTAAGGTTGCTTTTGAATTTCACCCTGGTGTCAATTATAATATAGATCCCTCGTTAACCTCGCAAAAACGAATAAAAATCATAAAGAAAATTATATTAAAAAACATGAAAACGCGCATCGAATGAGTAAAAAAATACGAGGGAGGCGCATTACTTGTAGGTACATATATTTTTTCCGAATCCTTATAATCTTTTTACTTGCTAATGTGTATCCCAGTCTCTAATGTATCTATCTCCATACGAGATTAAAACATTTAAAAAGGATTTTTGCTAATTTGAGCTTTATGCAGCGAACCCTTAAAGTCGGCCGAGTCGAGGGCGCCTTCCTTTTTCTCCATTAACTTGTTAAGCTAGCAGTAATAAATAACGAATTTTAAGGTAATCTAATGTGCGAATTAAGGGCATACTAATTTTTCAGATACGTGTTTGTTTTATGCCGATTTTCCACCCACATGTACGTACATGCGGCGGTGGTTACCCCCTTTATTTTGCTTTTCTTTGTAATCATCCCTTTTGTAACCCCTTACAAATAGGCCACGTTATTATATTTTTACGAGGTTTCATTAACGAGCCTTTTTGAGATCAAATTGCGAAATTAAATAGGTTTTCTTTTAATATTTCAAACAGGAACGATAAACTCCACTGAATACATCACCTAATTTAGTTTTTTTAAAGAGATTATAGCTAGTAGTCATACTAATAAAAAAAAATTAGATTCCTTTACAAAATAATATTAAATAATCATATTAGAACCAATAATAATTTTATTTTAGTAGAGGAAAATGTTCCCGGTTAAAAGATCTTGGAGTATAAATTACTACTCTGATAAGAAATTATGCAGAACGAATATTTATTTTGAGATATAAAAAAAATATAATTTGATTGTTGCAAAATTTTTGGAACTGTGTAAACTATTAATTATTTCGAAAAGTACTCTGAGCAGCAGAAATTTTCACGAAGAACCAAATTTTTTTGAATAAAAATTGCTCTGATACACAAAACAATTTTAGCCAAGAAATATTTTTATTAAACAGGAAAATGTACATTTAAAAAATCCTGCTCGGAGAAAAGGAACAATTTCCAACGGACTTTCTTCCACAAACTTTTGAAGTTGTGTCACGAATATTTGGTTTACAGAAAACCTTTTATGTTTAAGATAACTTCAACTCAAGAGTATACAGTGCAGTGCATGCATAAAGTTTGGAATAATGGAAATAATTCTTTTCCCGGCAAATTTGAAGAAAAACAGTTTGACAAGTGAAATTGATTTATTTTAAAAGAAACATTTTGAGATAATTTTCATTTTTCTACCGCTTTCCGGTTTCAAGCACTGACGTCATCGATATTTTTTTTAAATGGCAACCCCCTATTGTTTTGGCAGATTTGGATAGATAATGAAATTCTGAATTCAAAAGTATCAACATTTATGGTATTCAGACTGATTGTTTCAGAGATATTAATTTTTGAATTTAATCAAATAAGTGATTTCTAAAATAAGTTTATTTTACTAACCAACTACTTTTTTGAGGAAACGATGTTGGTATGGTTCTTATCCATACTGGAACTCACTATAAACCATGTTGGCTTATCCTGAAAACACCTGAACTCCAATTCAGATTTGAGTTTAGAATGGTTCGACGTTTAACTGAATCAGAGAGAATCAAGATTCTTATCATTTTGCCGCAGTGGTAGGTACGGGATTATTTAAATGATAGGCAGGCGAGGATTTATTGAGTGGCCGGCGAGGTCTCCCAACTTGACGCCTTTGGAGTTTTTTCTTTGGGGGTATCGAAACACTCAGAGAAATGTTTGCACCGAATTTCGAAATCGCATCGCCTATTGTCAAGAACAAGGTGGCCAGGCCAGTTCGAACAATATTACTTTGATTTCAATTTTTGTAACAGGAATCAGTACCTACCATTTCCTCGCAAAACAATTTGTTTTTTTTGGAAAAATAAACTTATTTTAGAAATCATACTCATTTGGTTACATTCAAAAATTAATATCTCTGAAACAATCAGTCTGAATACCATAAATGTTGATATTTTTGAATCCAGAATTTCATTATCTATCCAAATCTGCCAAAACAATAGCGGGTTGCCATTTAAAAAAAATACCGATGACGTCACTGCTTGAAACCGGAAAGCGGTAAAAAAATGAAAATTATCTCAAAATGTTTCTTTTAAAATAAATCAATTTGACATGTCAAACCGTTTTTCTTTAAATTTACTGGGAAAAGAATTATTTCTATTATTCCAAACTTTATGGGCGCACGCATTCAATTTTTGTTCAAGAAGACATTTATTCTAAAATCAGGGAGTTGTACTAATCCGTGATGCCTTTTCGACAGTAGAGAGAAATTTTCGCTTAAAATATTCCTATTAAGCATAATTTCTGCTCAAGAAAATTTATGTTGGGAAGAATTCCAACTCAAAGAAATTTGCTCAGAGTAACGTTTCAAAGATTCTTGTTCAGGACGATTTTATTTTAAAATCTAAGAATTGCAAATTCAGAACAATAATCCTGAGATTAAATTGCTTCGATTAGTTCTGTTCTGAGAGAACATTTGATTGAGTAGAAATTGGCGAAATCCACTGCTGCGAACAATTTTCTGAACATTTACACTGAATTGAAGTTTTCTTGGCCGCAATTTCTGTGCTCTGAGCAGAATTCCTTCAAAACTTGTAATTCTTCGAGCTAAACGCGAATCTTTAATTATTGCATAAAATATTTAAATAATTCAGGCCTACATGTATTTCCTTGCAAAATATAAAAAGTTCTTGTATTGAACCTCATTGACCTACTTGATTTGATTGCTAGCAATCGATACTTAATACCTAATTGTTAATTTACTAGGACGTATTTTCCGATAATTAATGGTAGACTAGCTCCATTTTCCATGTTATTGGTCTATTGCGGAAATTCCATATGCATAAAACGTTTACTGATGCAATACATCATCAACTGAACGATTGGAAATCGACCATGCAGAATATTGAAATCGTGTGTGTTTGACTTGAATTTTATGATATATTTTGATTTTAATGATAATTTATAGCATACTTTTTCTTTGTCTTCAATTTAGTTTAGGGAAGGGAAGTTGGAAATATTATAAAACGCTCAGTATAGAATATAGAAGGAAAACTGATTAATAAAGCGTGTTGGAAATGCGAAACTGAAAGCCTGAAAGCCTGAAATCGGCGTTGTATCGGCATGTGACGTCCATTATTGGTAATATCGAGGCGACAAGGCGCACCATCAGGCGACAGCTGAAACTAATAACACATTATGCGTGTTGAAGCGTAGCCACTACATTATTAATAAAACAATTATTGGAACGTGTGATTTGATTTCATTCCATTCAGTGATTAATTTTCACCAAATGCCGGGTATTATCGCTTTTGACACAATCAATCCAACCCTTTAACCAACATCCCGCTAATAAACCTAGATACTTAAAAGAACCTCAAAGTTACAAATTTAAAAATACAAAGTGAAGACATAACAGTTGGTCGTTAAAATCGTGAGGTTAGGTTAATTGAGGGTGACGTAGAAAATTAATTCTTTTATCAAGAAATCAAATTACGTTGGTAAATGTTTCATATGTGTGGTTTTCTCATCAAATGCAGGCGTCCAGCGCTCACAGATAACCAATACAGGCTCATAAAATCTTTTATAGCGGTTTCTGTTGGCGGTTGCGGTGCTGATGGGGAGACTTCGGTCTTTGTAGACTCTGACTTAGGGATGAGATTGTTGTAGACGTGCCGAGACACAAAGTAGCCTAAGATGACCGTAATCCGTGTATCGGCGGCTTATTGACAAATATTTTGTTTCTAGAGGAACTTCGAACGATTTAAACGAAACATTTCCACAAAAACTCTTGAAATTTCTGTTAAATTGAAATGTTGTTCAAGAGTACATATTTTTAGGATCTAGGATTAAAATTCAATATCTACGATTCAAATTTAAGATCTAGGAATCAACATTGAATGAAAAATTTAAGACATGGGGGCCATGGGGCTTAAATTCAAGATCTCGGATTAAATTTCAAACTCTAGGATTAAAATTCAAGATGTAGGTGTCTAGATCCAACGTAGAATTTAAGATTTAAACCAGGACTGGGTTAAGATTCAAGGTTTCTAATTTATGAACTTCAATTGAATATCTCTTCCGTAACATTCGAATTATAAGATCGCAGTTATCAGAGTTGCATTCAGGGTCAAACACATATTTAATATTTAACCCTAAACCGCTGAAGGTAGTCACCAATTTTACTTAAGGGCTGAAAAGCAAATTTAATCGCAGCAAGCGCATATAAACATAGTAAGTCCGAGCAAGCAAGTGCTTATTCCACTGCCTTTAGACATGTAATAGTGCCAACTTTTATAAGTCACCCGAGTATTGAAGAAGGGCTTCCTGACATACGCCACAAACATCAATTCCTCCCTTCCTTACAAAACTACCCTTATTGAACATTGTACTGACACACTGGTTTACAACCAAAGACAAAAATCAATTCCTTCGCAAACCGTGTATGCTAAATTAATTTAAAATTGTGTTGTAGAAATTTACTGGGGAGTAACCTTAAGCAATATAAGTTAGAGAAAAGCCTTGCAAGATTTTTTTAAGAGATCGGATTTGTATGCAACTAAAATACGTTGGTATTGTTAAATGTGAAGAAATTCTTTATACTCAATAAAAGAATTATAAAAGGTTGGAAATACTGTTGGCAGTAATTACACTTAAAGGTACGAAGAGGTCAAGGGATCCATATTTCACAATATCTCAGCCGCGTAGCGGTTAGAAAAATTAAAATTACTTATCAACGTATGTCTGAAAAATATGCAACTAATAATTGGGAACAATCAGCAAATAATAAGAACTACATCGTTAATTTATAGAGCGTACATAGTGTGCGGTTAACCGCACGTTGACGGCCGAACGACAGCGCTATAAAACAGCGGTTTTACGAGACAGCGGCTTTCAGGACCCAATATCTTCTGCTCAATACGAACCCGCCGAACTATTAGTTGTCATCGGTTATTGGAAGTTATGATTCCTTCCTGATCTTGTGTGTCCGTTTATTTGATTTTTGCACGAGGGGGAAAAGACTTCGTTCCAATGTGAATGTGATTCTAAACGAGTTTTAGGCAATTTAGATACTCTTTCCGATTTTTAATTTGTAACCATGTTAACGAATACTGAATATACAGGGTGGGGCAATAGTGCGTGGAAGTTCGATAGCTCCTACACCGTAACAGATATCTACAAAAAAAATTTCAAATGCAGATGTAAACTGTGGGTAAATGCGCATACATAGAAAATATTTTCAAATATACAAAAAATTGTGGCACGCTTAAGGTAATTTTTTTTAAATGGAATGCCCTGAATTTTTTTGCATATTTAACACTTCTCTTACAATGTTTATTCATATCTAAAATATTAGCGCCATCTGTCCAGTTTAGAAGTACTAATATTTTTTTCAAAGAAATTGATTGTTACATTACTCCACTTAACATTTGGCCACTTTTGCGGCCCCAGTTTTGAAGACGAAATTAAGTAAAGACCTTATTTTAGGAGGTTGTAGGGTGCTCTTGTTCAAATATCGTAGAGGCACCATGTACAGGATGTTCAAAATTAAGTTTCACATTTTCAAAACTTCAAAGTTATTTTTTTCAACTTTTTCAAATAGAACACCCTGTATATTTTTTAACGATGTTATGTAGAATTAAATAGCGAACATTTTTTGAAAGTACATGTTCATGGCTATTTGTAACCATTTTCGATTTATTGGGCAAAATCTACAAAATTTAACAATTGTTTGTTCGTTTTTGTCCAATAAATCAAAAATTGTTACAAATAGCCATCAGGATGTATATACAAAAAATGTTCGCTATTTAATTCTACATAATATCGATAAACTATATACAGGGTGTCCATTTGAAAAAGTTGAGAAAAATATCTTTGAAGTTTTGAAAATGTGAAAATTTATTTTGAATACCCTGTACATAGTGCGTTTACGTAATTTAAACAAGAGCACCCTACAGCCTCCTACAATAGAGTTCTTACTTTATTTCGTCTTCAAAGCTGCGGCCGGGGAAGTGGTGAAATGTTAAGTGGGCTAATGAACAATCAATTTTTTTGAAAAAAATATTAGTACTTCTAAACCGGACATTAGATGGCGCTAACATTTTAGATTTTAATAAACATCCCAAGAGAAGTGTTAAATATGCAAAAATACTTAGGAGATTCTATTTTAAAAAAATTATCTTAAGCGTGCCACACTTTTTTGTAACATCCTGTATATTTGAAAATAATTTCTATATATGAGGATTTACCCACAGTTTGGATCTACATTAGAAAAATGTTGTGTATCTGCTACGGTGTAGGAGCTATTGACCTTCCACGCACTATTGCCCCACCCTGTACACGACCGGACACCTACACATATTTATACCCCTTGCCCTACCATAATAAAGTTGTTAAAAAAAGAAAACTTTCTTGCTGCCCTTATAGTCGCCAAACTGAGATTGAAGGAATATGATTAAATAGAGATTCAAGATCCAGGAAAAAGTCTATGATCACACCAAAAATTCACGTTTCAGCAATCAAGGATTTAAAGAAGAGACCAAGCAACAAACATGATTATAGAGATTCGAACTTAGTGACCTAAGAGAACTTTAAGGATAAAATCGAATATTCAGGATATAGGAAACAAAATTTAAGAATTAGGATTCAAGATTCAAAAATACAAACTTCTGAATAAATTTAAATATTCAAGATCGAGCTGCCAGGATAATTTTTAATGAAAGATTTAAAATAGCAGGATATTATAAACCGTTTCAAAATAATTTTCGCTTTTGAATCTTAAGGCGCAACATAAAATAATACAATTTGAATATAAAAATAAAACACTTACCTTATTTAGAAGAATTATTGGGAAGGGCGATCTGGAATCCTTCAGTAACCAACACCTAAAAGAAAAGAAAAATATTTTAAAACACTTTACTATATCACATTTAAACAAAATCAAGAATACGAATTGTTTATTTAGTTCCATATATCATTAAAAATAATGCTTACAATATTAATCCAAACGGTTCTAATTTATTCGAAGAAAGTCCACACTCACTTAACACGATCACCATAATAGCTAAAATATTACTGAAAGTCAATTTGTGTAAAGATGGTTCAATAGCTGCGATCCCCACTTCACCTGCTATTACTGATAAGAAGCCAACTCATAAAATTGTTGAATAAGATTCGTTCGAACAAAAAACCAGATGGTGAAGTTATAACAGTTGTGAACTAACAATGGTATCTTCAAAGTAAAAGAATGCCATTGTAAATAAATGTACAGTATTACCTACTACGTATATTAATAGAAAAATTTAAGAATGTTTTTATACACAGGCTCATTCAAACGTAAACTTTATTTTAAAGTGTTTGTAAATAAAATAAAAGAAGCAGAAAACAGTAACATTTTTGTATTCCAAAAAATTAAGTTTCATTCGACTTTCAGAATTTCCTATTCGTATTTAACCCTTATATCCTCCCTAATAGGGGGGGGGGGTATTTTTCAGGTTTACAGCATACCAATCATTGGGTGTACGTCTCGGTAAAAATTGATTCTTGGGAGGAGTGTGCCACTTTTTAGCTAAAGGTGCTGAGTTCGATCCTCCTTTAGCTTTATTTTGGCTTATTTGCACCCTAGAGGTACCGAATTCTATTTTTGATCAAAGGGGATTCATCCCTTAGGTAAACACTAATCTGTGGGCCTTTGTTTTTACTTTCCATGATAAAAAAATATTTATTGAGAAATTTGGAAAGATCTTCTTTCTCTTCATTTCTCTCTATTTTTTGCCCTTCCCCTTTTCCTCCAACCCTTCGAATTTTCCCTCATCACTTTTTTCACGTCTCTTAGGTACGCTTTCCGTTGTCTCACTTTTTTATGGTTTTTGATGACAAAGTTTTCTCAAAGTTAATTTTACAATTTCTTAAATTTTACTAAAATCGAGTTTAATTCTCTACACCCTGTATATTATATTATAGTTCTAAAACCTTTGTTTGGAACCTCCCTTGTAAAATTTTAAATGTGCTGAATGTGATTTAAAAATCTGATGATTTTTAAAAAGACCATTTTTTCACATACTAAATATTTTAATTTTTTTGTGTTTTCAATTTTCAACCCTGAATTTTTTTCTCTCGATAATAATATTCTTTGTTCATATTGGCATAACTTGAATGCTAGAGAGTTTCAGTAAATATTGTTCACCCCTGTCATCGGTTGCAGTAATAAGCCGATGTGGGCACTATACAGGGTTGTAACTTATAATTTGGTCAGTGTTATATCCACCCCAATGATGGCCAGGCCCTCTTAGATGCTCCCTAATGGTGTTCACCGATAACGGCCTCGTTTGGACATTAACAATCGCACTCTATCCACGCATTCCGTTATTCCCTAAAATCCGTCCGGCTGATGCTTTGATGATGAAAACTGATGCCCTACTGCGTCTATACTACGTTCAGAAATATTTTCTTCAAACGGATCATTTTTATGATGCTAACTGTATATTATATTCTCAATGTATCGCTTTAGATATTCAAGTATCGGCGCATTTGAATGTCCCTTCCAATGAAAACAAATACAGAAATAGACTTGTTATCAGGATGCAGAATCTGAATGGCAACGAATTCTCATGTTGATAAGGACGTTCCGAACACAGGAAATAGCACGGGTAGTTCCGGTTGTCGCCCGTGGACTAGCATTATGGATTATATCTGATTTTGTAAACTACGAATTGACATCGGCTCTTCCCTATAAACTTTACTTGAAGTGCCTACGTACGTTTCCCTTGGTTATGTTATGATGCATAAATCAAATATTATTTTATGTAGGACGTCATGTAATAAGAAATAAATTGTATTGTCCTTGAAAGGAATATTTTAGGGGTTGAAAATTATTTTTATAAGAATAATAAATAATAAGGAAATCAAATGTAAAATTTAATTTAACCGCAATGAGCTGGACAAGACCACCTCTGATCAAGAATCAAACTTAGACCATCTCTGCTCTAAAAAAATCAAAGGCAAACCAACGGAGAATCGTACCTCTAGAGTAAGAAAATCAAAGACAAGTCAATAAGGAATTGAACTTAGAATCGTTAGAGAAAGAAGCAAGGTTGGAGAATTTAATTGCCGAATTGCATCCGATATGTCTGAGAATCGAACCCGGTACATTTTTATAAGAAAACCAAAGTGGTTAATTTTTCTGCAAGAAAAAAGAAAAATTTAATAAACAGAGTAAAACCGCCAAATACTTTTTTTCTCTAAAAACTGTATTTTCTAATACTAGTATTTTTTTAGTAAAAATTTAAATTTTGATGAACATGTTAAACATCTCGTTTAAAACAAAAATCAACAGAGAATTTTTTAATGGAAAGCGTGCCATACACTCGAACTTTTCCGGGAACACAGTAAAAGAAGAGCCCAATCAAAGGCCAAACCCCGTAAAACCGCGTATAGATATTAATTATTTGCCAACATTGCTCCGCGGCTTTATTAAATTGGAAAAAGAAATTTCATAGCCGCCGCGGATCGTATTGGCGGCGTAAGCCGATGTCAAAGGGGACTAGATTTAATTGAAACTTCAAAACATATTAAAAAGCGGTTCGCTTGATACACCATCGTGGATGAAATTGGAAAAAAAATCTACCCGGAAAATCGTTTTTTTGTTACTTCCTCATCCATCGATTAATAATTAATTTAAAAAAAAAATCGCGGATACACTAAGAAAAAAAGATGTCGTAAAGCTCTTGAAACACGATAACAGCGTAGAAAACTAATTAGCCATGCTAATTGAACGACTCTCATCAAATATACAGTTCTTTTTTTAATTTGAAAGAAAAATTGGTCCCAATCTAATCAAAAAAGTCCCAAGCATAGCGCATAAATTCATAATTAGACAGACTTCTTGAATAATTCAACCCCTCTCATGGACAGTGAAAAAGTTATGGGTTGAAAAAGTACCTATAGGTGTATTTTCTTACTTTATCTCGAACAAACACATTTATTTTTAATAAATTATAAAACAGCCGGATTTTATCCATCTGGGACATAAAAGTGAATCAACTCAGCCTTGAAATTCGTTCCATATAAAAGTCAATGATAAAATTGACGAGCTTGTTAAAAGGATATCGCATCGATGCCCTCGATGCTTCAATAGTCCAGCGATAGTCCGATTTATAAGTACAATTACATAAAGGGTTTATCGACTGAAAACGATTGATGAGAGCCTTGTTAGCGGGTAAGAGGGTATCGGGATTAAGATGCTCACATTGGGAAATATTGAGATGTTTGGTTTGAGCATGAGTACCCTCAATACCACAACCAACACAAATTCTAGAGCGACAAACAAGGAAAATTAATCTTAACACAATCCCAAACGATTTATTTAAAAGGTTACTCCCCAGTCCGATTGCACATTTCGATATTTTTTAAACCTTTCCCCCACACATACATTTTTTAATTAAAGAAACTTAATTTAATCAAATTCTCTTTAATTCTAAATCGGTTTTGGTCTTTTTCTAGCTAGTCACAATTTAAAATTGTTTTAAAGAAGCAAATTTGAACAATTATTTTTTTCTTAGGCAATCTACACCGATTAAAATTCTATGGAAAAGGAGCTCGCGTTGTTATATCCGGTTATATTAGGGAATTTGGCATCATTCAGTTGTCAATGCATGGTTGGTTAGAGAAAATTGATTGTTTATTCTGTGCTACCATACGTTTTGGTTCGGTTATGTGCAGTGCTGCTGTTATTTGATCTGCGAACGTCTGTTTAGTAGTAACTGCTGAAAGTATAATTTGTTTTGGCGCATTAAACCGTTTACGATAGAGCTAAGAGGCCATAGAAGCAATATTGTCGTAAAAATAATATGAAAATGCACTATAAGGATATCTTATTGATGTCTCTATTATGCTGCAATTCTACCATCAGGTTTTATGGTTCGCTACATTGTATGTTTTTGTATTTGCTTTATCGGTTTTAACACTCTTACCAGCAATAATTGAACAAAACGGACGAAGGGGTTGAAGAAAGAAACAATAAGATTTTTTCCAATATTCTAACTATCCAAAACAAACATCCTTTTTTGAAGATCAGAGATTCTTAAGTCTGAAATTACTTTGAGTAGGACCAACAACCTAGTTTTCGTGAAAAGAAACCATTTGAACGGACTGGACTCTAGGATTGAAGGAAGACAGGATTCAAAGACATTAAAGATTTAGAAAAATCCTCTCAATTTTGGCCCTTAAAGACTTTTTAAAATTGTAGAAATATTTTCAGGAAATTGTTTTGCATGAACAGAATCCAAATTTAAGGGCGTAAAATTAGGGGTTGAAGGGGTAACCAAATTTTGCATTAAAACATTGGAATTTAAAAAAATCCTTAGGATATAATATTGAAAGATAATTTTCAGGAACCTATTTTCCATGAACAGAAGCCAAAATTAAGAGTTTAAAAGAATTGAAGGAGGAAGGATTTAGAACGATTTACCACGCAGACAGCCGTTGGAACTGTATAGAAAAATAATTCTGATTGTTATTATTTTATTAAACCTAAAATTGAATTATTATACTATTAGCAACCTGTGGCCAAGGGCCACATGGGGAGGAGAATTTGATTTTGGTTTTGTTTCGGGTTTTTCGTCAACGTTGTAATATTTTTGGAACGGGGGTAGTGTGTAGATGGACAAGAAATAATGTTTGAGACTGTTCACGCGGTTTGCTATTTTCAGGAAATTTTTTTTGCATGAACAGAATCCAAATTTAAGGGCGTGAAATTAGGGGTTGAAGGGATAACCAAATTTTGCATTAAAACATAGGGATTTATGAAAAATCCTTAGGACTTAATATGGAAGGAGAATTTTCAGGAACAGAAGAGTTTTTAAAAGAAGGCGTTGAAGGAGAAAGCATTTTAGAACGATTTACCAGGAAGACAGGAGCTGTACAGAGAAATAATTCTGATTGTTATTAAACCTAAAATAGAATTATTATACTATTAGCAACCTGTGGCCAAGAGCCACATGGGGAGGAGAATTTGATTTTGGTTTTGTTTCGGAGTTTTCGTCAACGTTGTGATATTTTTGGAACGGGGGTAGTGTGTAGATGGACAAGAAATAATGTTTGAGACAGTTTCATGCGGTTTGCTAAGTTAACTGCGTTAGGTAGGCAGACGTCTATATCCGGGCCTGACCCTCGAAAGCAAATTAAAAAGGTTTCCGAGTTAGCATTATCACGGTCGTTCTCGCACGGGAGAGTTCTAATAAATCAAATAAGTGTATGTAAAGTCACACTCGGTTACAATATTCAAAACACATCTCCATGAGTGGAATTTTAAATCCGTTTCGCAAAGATGGCCACATTTTAATGTAATAACAGCGAACGACGCGGCCGCTAACCGAATAAACCCCAACCATGTATCCACAATTACAAAGAAAAGGGTTGAGCGCCGCATATTTGTTTTATTTCTGCTTCTGCATACGATAACGAATATTCCTTTTTACTTCGCGGTTACGTAATAAAATTATCGTTTGTGTTATTACTAAATTCACCTCTTCCTACCTACATCCTTATATGTAAATTTTCGGTGCGAAACAAGAGGGATGGGTGTTTGTTTAGGTGCCCATTTATAGCACACTTTGTTACACTTTTAAACATAATTCGGTACTGGTTAATATATTTCGTTAATTTATTGTAAAGAATTTCCCGCGGCTCACTGTATTACCGAAATATATCTGCAGGAAAGTATTCAGGAAACCATTAAACATAACCTAAAAATAAAAACGTGCTAGGAAAATAAAAAAGGATGGATTACACAGTAGGGGGTACTCGTATGAACAGGGGTGAATTTTATATTTGGAACATTAAATTCTTTTAATTACTTTCTGTATCTACATATTATACGTGTAGTTTGGCCATTATTTTTCAGGAACGTTCTGTTATTCAGACTCCTCGGTGCTCTTTTCAGAATACTGATTAATTTCACAAATAATTCATTTTATTGCTACTCGACGCAATTCGACTAAAATTTACATACTTGATAAACTCATATACGACACGAAATTTACCTTTCCTTTATTACCACTTCTCTAATTTATTTCGACTTAAAAGAAACGAAAACGTTTTAAAAAAATTAATCTTTTAAAAGTCTTTAGTCATCTTAAAACCTTGACAATTTAAAAATAGTTTCCTGTGCTAATCCCATCACAGCAAACGTTTGTTTCATTTTCATTTTCTTTACGTCCGTATTTTTAATTTAAGGATTCTGGAGGGAAAAAATCGCGGAGGTTTGTTTTCTTCTCGATCACCCTGAAAATAGTTCCACTTTGGTGATATTTGGTGACAATTAAAATTACAAAATAATTTCCTGAAAATATTCATTCAACATAAAATAATTTACGACCAAGTTAAGGAATGTTTTTAAAGTTTCAATATTTTCAGGTGATTTCTCTTCGAAAAAATCTTTAAAATTTTAATACTCCTTCACCCCTTTACCTAATGCCCTTAAATTTGTCTTCTGTTTATGGAAAATAGGTTCCTGAAAATGCTCCTTCAATATTAAGTCCTGAAGAATTTTTCTGAAAATTTTTAACAATTAATTTTCAGGATAAATATTTTGGTAGCTGAATAAGATAATTGATGTGGCCTTTCTTGCAGGATTGGTCGAAATAGAATATTTGATCTTCTATTTAGGGGATGAAGAAGCAGAGTAATGGAATCTGTAGACCATCAGGGACAGGAATAAAAAATTCAGAATTTGTAGTTTAAAGTTAATTTTATGGACGAAAAATGTTTTAACCCTTGTTCTGCCTTAAAAACTAATTTAACATCGGGAATAAAATATAATTAGAAGGAGATAAATTGAAGTTTTATTTAAAGGTGAATACTTCTTGCCTATAGGGGTGAGAATTAAACTTTTAACCCCTACGCTATTCTATATATTGCCAATTGAAAAGTTGTATTCACAAAGCTGCAAAATAATATTAACCCCAAACCTCTTACAACAAAAAATTCTTAAATTCAAAGAATTTTCTCTTCACAATATACTTTGTTATCAAGTTTTAAGACATTCTTGTAATTGAATTACTTTCATTAATTGTAACCTAGAGGGTGTGTAGGTTTTTCCATTGTAACTCGGGCTTGGGAAAAGAAAAACTCCGAACTGATAAGGGAAATTGGTATTTGTCGCTGCGTAAAGAAACGCGATGCTTCGATTCCCTTGGGAAAGAATTGGTCGACTTCAATTCCTGAGGAGTGTTCAGCCTTTAGGCAACGCCGTAAGATTATTTGATCCTCTATCGGTTTATACTCAAATTGGATTTGATCGTATCACTTTTTATTTCGTTGTGTTATCTTTACGCTATGCCGAACACAAATTTTAGGATTAAATAAATTTTCACTGCTATCTAGATTTAATTAGAAAAATTTTCACCATTGATTCAAATTTAAAAATGGTTCCTCTAAAAAATTAATAATGAATTATCATCCCCAACACGTGCTGAATACCTACACATAACACGAAGTTTTTTCACAGTTGCACAATTTTTAATTTTAAATTGCTAGATGCAAGTGGAAATTTTAATTGTATTTTAGTTAATTCAGCTCGAGAGAAAAAGTAGTAATATTGCATTTTTGCAATTTTACTGACGCAGAATACAAACTAATTGAATACGAGAAATGCAATATGTGTAGAGATCGTCTTTTTTTCTCGCTAAAGTCCATTGTAACGAGTACTCGTCTTTTCCCACTTTGACAAATTAAACTTGATGCGAAGAGTTTTATAATTTCCATTTAATTAAATTTTGAATTAAATACTGTTGGTAATAAGAAATGGGCAACAGATTTTTACTTCATATAAAAATAAAGTGTATTCATTCAAATTATGCAAGAATAACTTTATTCTACAGAGCATGGTGATCTGTTTCAAAGAAATACAGTAGGCAACCACCTAAGAACTGGATTTGAATTAAATTTAAAACCGTCACGTGACACAACCTCCCCCAATCACCCGAAGAAAAAACGAATGTTGTTAAAAATTACGAATAGCATAGAGAAAAGGACACCTTGATGTATGGTTTGTTTCCATGTAAAGTTGTAGTTGGTAATTGGGGCTGTCTCGGTCTGAGGCTGTGTCTATGATTCTCTGCTCGAGCCTATGGTTATGCGTGACGATATGTTGGGGCCTGTCGTTGAGTTTTAGGGCCTGGGCCTGTACCAGGGGCACTGATCGAGCCACTGTCTGTATCTTACGTTGTAACTGAGCCTATAATTGAGGCAGTTTCTGAGCTTGTGGTTATGCCTAAGCTCAGTGGCGCAGCCAGAATTCTGTATAGGGGGGTTTCCAAAAAATTAAGAAGAGTATTAAAAAACAAGAATATATTATAGAACAATTGGGTAACGCTGTTGCCAAGATGAATTTTTTTTACCAAGATAAGATTAACATTTTTTTAGATCTAAATAGGTCTGGGTGGGGTTAACCCCTAATCCCCCCTCACTGCGCCACTACCTATGTCTGTGGACTCTCCAACCTTGACCTGTTCCTGGGACGCTGATTCAACCTGCGCCTTAGGTTGTGACTATGCCTCTAAGGGCCGATTTTACAATACTGGTATAAACCTGGAACAAAGTATTCCTCCGACAACTGCCATGGTTACAATTGTTACAAAAATTGTAACCATGGTAATTGTCTTGCTTATTCCAGGTTTATACCAGTATTGTAAATAATTCATACAGTGTCTGAACCTATGGCTGTACCTGAGCTTAAGTCGAGTTCTGTAGTTGATCCTCTGGCTTTGGCCTGTTCCTGAGGATCTGCATGAGCATTTTCCTGTACCTTGTCTCAAATTGAGGTAGTGCCTGAGCCTATGTGAGATCTGTAATTGAGCTTCGGATCTGGACCTGTTCTTGTTCCACTGCTTGAACCTGTGTCTTGGGTTATGGAGTGTCTGAACCTTCCGCTGATTAAACGTCTGCCTGTGTCGTGAGTTGTAGCTGAGTATTTAAATTGAGTTAGTTTCTGAACCTGTAGTTGTGTAGGAACTTTTGAGGTGATCCCTAGGCCTTGAGCTGACCCTGGATCGCTGATTTTGCCTCTGTCCGGGCTCTAATTGAGTGTCTGAGGTTGTGGCTGTGCGTGAACTTATTTCGGGACCACTGTTTGAGCCTCTGGTCTTGACCTGTCTCTGGGCCGCTTCTGTCTGTATCTTGTCTCTAATTGAAGCAGTATTTAAGCCTCTAGCAGCGCTTGGTTTGTCCACTCCAAACATAAGTCTTCCAAGGCGAAGGGTATTAAAAGGGATACACGTATTGACGTATCTTTTTGAAAAGTGATTGTTAAAAGAAATGAGATTCTATAAAGCAATCACCTTAATGTATTCTTCAAATCTCCATTTTGTGAATAATTAAGTTAATGATAAAAATCGTTCATAGGGGATGGGGAAACAAAATCTGTGGTTTAGAGTCTAAAGATAGAATACCGAGAAATGCAATACTTGAGTACGAAAATATTCCAAGAAAACAGGAAAAAAATCATCAAAGATTCATACGATTGTACTAGCACATAACAATTACCCGTGCTTGTATTTTAGATTTTTGACATATTCGTGAGTTAAAGCATGACCTAATCGATCAAAGTCAGCGACTGTAGACAGCAAATGATAGATTAAAGTAATTAAATAAGTGACCAATCATATCCCCGCCTTTATTCCCTGATAGCCACACCGTTGCCATCAGTCACCTCACGTAAAACTACTTACAACTATTCGGCGCGGTTTGAAGGCGTTGAAGTCTTAAGTAAATTGCGTGCCGTATTTGTCCATGGCACAAACAGGATAACGCGTAACAAGCACACTGTAACACCCTACCATACGCTTTACGAATATAATGCAGATTTTCCTTTAGGGGTGTGAGAAAATCGAAATCTTAAACGACTTTAAAACACCTGATAATATGTTTCGCTTGGGTTGTTGGTAATAAAATCCTTCACTCATTAATATTCTGGATCGGGTCTGAGCGATGATGTCACAATAAAGATGGAATGGGCCGCCATGTTGTGCCTTCATCAATAATAATCAGATCTATTGATGATTATACAGCAGCGTCACCTTGGAAACTGACAACAATTAGTATAAATTAGAGGAAGGTGGGTGATTAGTGAAAGGATGGGGAGAAAACTTCGATCGGGGATAGAAAGGGTGAGCTTATTAATATATATTGGCCCTTTTGTTACTCACTTCTACATTATTGATGCTAAAGCTGTTCGCTGATCTTTCATGCATTAGCTAAGGTGCCTGCTTTATACAATGTCGGTATCTCAATTATTAATATCGAATTACCATATTCAATAAAAGATCACTTGATAAATATTAGGGGTAGTTTTGAAAACTTATTTAAAAAAAACTATTTAAAAAAATAATACTTATATCTTATTGATCAGAATTCATTAAAATTTTAAGGGTTGAAATTAAAATTCTGTTACCCCTAAGCATAAAAATAGATACAAGCCAAAAATTCAAAATTAGTACAGATCCACCCTGTTTCAGCCCTCTCGCTTATTTAATTTTTTTGGACCTATTACAGACACCTTGTATAAGGTCTAATACTTTTTCATCTTAGTCTAAATTTATTGTACGTTATACAGGGAGAAACGAACGCGTTGTTAAAACAAAAACCACATTAAAACTGTCTATAGAGCATAAGAGCGTGTTCAGATTTAATAACTTGTGAATATTCATCTGAGGATGTCCTCAGTGAAAAGAGAAAGACAGAATTGTGCATCTATCAATAAGAAAGATTGAGAGGGGTTATTGTTACTATGACGACGAGTAAATTAAGTCATCAATGAATCATTGCCGATGCGGAATATCGGTGGTGTAAGGAGGGTAAACCCTGAATAAATTAAAAATATCTTTGGTTTGGTGGTTGCTGCACTTCAGACACATTCACGTTTTTCACGTTGACAAAATGAAAACTAAATTTAGATATTTTTCATTATTTGCTACCCTTTGAGGCATGTAGGTATCAATGCTTAGGGGTTTCAAAATAAATAAAATTTGAATATGAGACGAAATTTGTAATTCTTTATAAAAGTAATTCGGTTCTTAGAAGCAGTAGAAATTAAAACATAATGGGTGAAGGGGGGTTAAGGGAAAAACTCTTAAGTTCTGGGGTAAATTCCGCGCAAATTTAAACATTTACATGGAAATAAATTTATTTATAGGAATAATTGCGGTTCATCAATTACCCTTATCTAAAATAAAACGTTTTGACAAGGGTTTATTTATGGAAAAAAAACGTATATGAAAAAATTCTTGCGTGTTTTTTTGTTTACATGAACATTACAAAAAAAAACAAATCATTCGTTTAGTCGAAGGAAGTTTATTTAAAGAATTAATCCGCAAATAAAAATGGAAAAAAATAACTTCCGTTAGAAAAACAATTTGTGAAAAATAACAACCTTGTTTATTGATCATCCTGTATAGTCGTTTCATTATCGTCGTCAAATTAATTCTTCTGAGATGTCTTTTTTAAGGAAGGTGTATTAAATAGGAATCATTAAAATTTCATTAAAAGACCGTAAGTTATAACCCGGAAGTGCTATTTTCGCATTTGTAAATCTATTGATAAGAAATAGAAACAAGCAGCAACGGCGCAACCTCAAGAGGTACTTCCATTTAAAAATTAATATAAAAGCGACACAGACATCAAATACGTTCGCGAAGCGTTGTTCTTTTGACTTGGAAAAATAACTTCAATTAATTTCTTCCGAATCAAAAAATTTCAATACCTACCAAGAATTGATTTTTCTCCATTTTTAATTGCAAACCCACATGAAAAGCAGCTTTTTTAATTTTTTTTTCACTCTCTCGTTAGCGCCAAGTCTTCGAGCTTTAGATTGTGCAGAGCTCGTCGATGTTCACGCCCTTGCTAACATCAAAGACTCTTTATTGCTTACCTTTTAGTTTCTCTTATAAAAATATAATTTTTTTTAATAATTAGACTTACACAATTTTTCTTTAAATCCAATCGTAATAATTTATTTATAACTCAAAAAAATACATGTTCCTTAAAAAAATTACGTAGGGTCTCAACCCGATGACCTTACCGGCCATAAAATGATTCGCGCTTCCTCGTACTTCCTTAATCTTAATGTTCACAAATATTCATAACTCAAAATAAATACAGGGTGTTTCCTGAGTAAGTGTAGAAAATGCAGGAGATTATTCCTGGGCGAACATTAAGGCTACTTTTTCGTATAAACTTGTATCCTAATATACTTCCCTGAAGAGTGACGCCTCTTCAAAAATGGAGTAAAAATTTGGTTTTTAATTTTTATCTCAAATTTGGACAAAGATAGAAAAATACAAATAAGTGGACGTGTTCTAGTAACAGGAAGGCTCTTTATGGATATTTTCATTATCCACCTGTATTGTTAGAAGGGGATGAAACTTGCAACCCCTGTTCTTTTTTTTTAACTTTTTAATGTACCTGAATTTTTAATTTAAAAAATACGCATGAGAAAGCCTAATTCATTTAGAAAATTATTTGTCTCTTTTATTTTTACCGTGAGACCAATAGCTTTTGAGTAAAAAATTAAAATAAATTGTAATGTGCACCTCAGTTTTGTGTGAAGTTGTACTAAAAATTGAAACGAAAAAAGTCTAGGTAGGCAAACTTACTAACAATTATTATTATTATCAAAAACAACAACACACAAAAAATGAAATCCGCCTACCTAGACTTTTTTCTTTTAACTTCTCACAAAAATGAGGCGCACATTACAATTGATTTTAATTTTTTACTCGAAAACTATTAGTCCCACGGTAAAAATAAAAGAGACAAATAATTTTCTAAATGAACTAAGCTTTCTCATGCGTATTTTTTAAATTAAAAATTCAGGTACATTAAAAAGTTAAAAAAAAAGAACAGGGGTTGCAAGTTTCATCCCCTTCTAACAATACAGGTGGAGAAAGAAAATATCCATAAAGAGCCTTCATGTTACTAGAACACGTCCACTTATTTGTATTTTTCTATCTTTGTCCAAATTTGAGATAAAAATTAAAAACCAAATTTTTACTCCAATTTTGAAGAGGCGTAACTCTTCAGGGAAGCATATTACGATACAAGTTTATGTAAAAAGGTAGCCTTAATTTTCGCCCAGGACTCACCTCTTGCATTTTCTACACGTACTTAGGAAACACCCAGTATATAGGGTGTCCAAGATAAGGAGTACATGCAGGAATGAGAATCTAGTAAACGGTAAGAGATAGAGATTCGGTAAATAAGAAGAAATGTTCAGCGTATTGAGGATTACTACGATCACCACTCTAATTGTAAAAAAAATTTTGGAGTTTTCAGTACAGGCGGAAAAATCTTAAATTTTCAGTTTTCTATTTCCCTGTGTAATTTCATTATTATAGGCAGTAACGCAAAATGGTTTCGAGATCATCGAGGCACGTTTTAATACAGACTTCAAATCTGTAATTAAATTTTTTGTAAGTCAGCAACTTTTCAAGATATTGACATTAACTTTAATTTTTCAAAGGTGCGTTAAAAGAGGCCATGCCACCATTGCAAAAAGTTATTTTTTGAGCACCCTGTATTTTCCATAAAAAAAGTTATAATACTCGCGGCGACCAGCCGGTCGTAAAATTGTTCGTATTGATTCAAATCTTTTAGATACACCCTGTATAATATTTAATAGTATAAATAAAAATAATAAAGCAAAAAGATGTATTTTATAAAAAAATTATATGGGGTGTAAACACGACGATCTTGCCGGCTTAAAGAAAATTCTTGTTGGGTCCAATTTTTTAAATACAATATCCTGTATAATATTTTTTCTGAGTACCCTTAAAGATTTTTTAATAATTCCCCTACAAATAATAAAACAAATTTTTTTTATTAATGAAGTAATAAAGAGCTATTCCATACTTTGGTAATTATCCGTGACCGAAGTAATGATGACAGTGTCACGAAAGACCTTTCCACCGCCCTCGACGTTAGGAATTTCTAAAATTATACCCTAAGATATATAAGTACAGTGTTTCATTGCTTTAGTCACACTATATTCAAACGCAAAAACTTTTTACTTTGTTTTACTTTGAATTTACCCACGCAATAATTGATTTTCTTCAAAGATTTATGTGGTTTAAACTTTAAACTTACTTGATTGTTGTTTATTTAATTGCTTAAAAGTACTTTATACTAAATTTTTTGTTTCTATCTACCGTATTTGATTTATTTATAGCATTTAGGAAAATTCCTGGGAAATCATCCTCAAAGAGGAAGTAGCTTTCCCTACTAGATTGCTAGAACAACATAAAAATACCTGACGTAGTCTTCAGGCTTATGGCGCACACTGCATTTTTTTAAGACCCATTTGAAATTATTAATCAAATTAAATTCCCAATCGTTTGACGCAAACGCGACGAATCGCTGGTAACGCAGTAGACACATTCAGCAACGTCAAACGCAGGTTATTCTGTGCCACAGAAATGTACAGAAGTAAAAGTGTATGGAGTCTTAAATCTGAGGCTGTAGGTACTGTGATCAGTGTGTGAAACTGTGAAACGGTTACTTCACGTACGGGAGTATCTAACAAATTATTTAGGGAAAGAATTTTTACAGAAATATAGGTTATCACCTGAATTACCAGCCCCAGAAAGCATTTTTCTTAAGTTTAAGATTTATAACATAATGTATCCTGTTTCTCTTTCTTAATGTGTAAAAATCTGACCCTAGATGAACTAGAAGGAAGATCTTTGGTGGAAATTTATAAAATCGTAATTTTGTACCTTGTCTCAAGAGTTAAAATCTATTCGGTTTATAAGCGAGTGGGACATTGAGCAGCAGGCAGGGATCGTTTCTCGCGCCTTTATCAAGTACAGGATTATTTTGCCTAGTCGGGATCGGAACGAGTGACCCTACAGGATCCAATAAGACACTAATCCTGCAGGACCTCCTGGATATCCTGGTATTACCGGCCGGCATGTCCTGTTACTGATATATAGCGTGTAAGAGGTTCTACTTCGGTGTATTAGGATCTAAAGGGTTGATATAGGAGCAGATTATGTAATTAATTGGTTATCAGGATTTATACTACACACTGGATTATTGAGATTGCTTTCTTGAAACGATTATTAGGGAAGCTAATAAGGAGAACCGTTAGAAAATCTTAATGCCGGTTCTGTTTGATACACGTATCCGTGTGTGTAAAAAGCTTTCATTACAAGAAATAGAAAAAAAAGAGAGTACAGACCTATTGAAGGCTCGGCGTCTATACATTTCGAAATATTTTTTCCTCGGCTGTGTGTCTTACCAGTAAAATTAAACCTGCGAGAGGGAGAGAGCTTTAGAGTACTTAAAGAAATCGCAACGCTTTGATGTCACCGCTCATTGCACAGTGGTTTATTAACGCACAAAAATAATCAAAAACATTTAAAAATTCTTAATTGGAGTTCAGAGAAATTTAGACCAATGCAATTTTCTGAACATATGCTCAATTAAGTAATTTTAATTCTGATGCCGATTTTTGATAAAGGAGCGTTAAACTCGTTGCCATTTTTATTTATTTTCTGTTAAAAGGACGCTCTTTGAAGTGATAACTATGACGGAACGCGCGCTGTTTTGTACATCCACATAATTTTAGCAAAGCAATTAAACTGGAAATTGTATTGTAGCAATATTTATCAAAGTTCATCCCCAATTATAGCTAATTTACGACTGCTAACTGACACTAACTATTTTATTCAGTCGATTTAGAACTTCTAAATATCGGTGAGCACGAACATTCGACATGCTTCCTTTGACATTTAACCAAAAGATAGCTTCATTCAATTTAAAACTATTATATGTTTTCATTCTCCAACCTTTTTACGTTCGATATCCTTCCTTATAAACAAACCTACGCAGTTACTACATTAAGGTAAATCGACCGAAAGTCACAGATTGATAGAAATTTTCTATGCTCTTAAGACTTAATACCAAAGTTTACTAGTACAACACATAGGCAAGTAGCTTTAAAATAAATGGCGAATGTCGCCATAAATAGTTATTATTTGTCAAACTATAAGAGAGGAAAGCGCCTCTCTTTCCACTCGAACTCGCGAGCGTAGTGAATGAGGCATTCGAGTGAGAGTAGAAAAAAGTGCTTTCCTCTCGTGTTAGAAATTTTTTCCACTACATCATGTTAAACACAAAAGTTTTATTTATAAACAAAAAAAGTTAGGTTATTGTTGCGACTTGAAACGCAGTCGGTAATACAGGAAGTGCGCGTCAGCACTTAAAAACAACACCTACATTTTCCTCACTAGAGAGGGAAAACTAATTTTCCTCACTGTTTTGCGGGAGGAAAGTTGGGCTTTCGGGGCATGTCGTGGAAAAAAAATTCACAGATTTCGCAATCCTTGCAACCATCGGAGGCATTGGAAATGATAACACTGACTATTACCATGGAAATACAGAATTAGACGTACAACCCTCGGGCTAAAGCCCTCGGGTTGTAGTTGTACACCATCGGCCTCGGCTGGACAGGAGCACGGCGCACACGCCAATTTGTATGCCCACCGTGCTATGCTGTCGGCCCGGACCGGCCAGCTAGCGGCGAAACCCGATCGCGACACTTTTGTCTTCTTTGGCCTTGACTAAAAACTCGTAACTTGGCCCCATATACGAACATAAACATTTCCAATGTTAAAAAAATGTTCACAATTAATTTCAGACTTCAAATCAGTAAAAATATTTAAAATAATTTCAAAGACACCTAAATATAATTTTTGTCGGGTTTAAAATCAGCTTAATTCAACTCACAAAGACTTTTAAAGGAAAAATTAAATTCTTTACTGAAGTCTAAGAACTCAGTTTTAATTTCGATCAACTTTAAAATCAATCACTGTAGGATTAAAGGGTGATTAGAATTACAATGAGTAAAATCACTTGAAACAGCTTCAAATCGAGCTAAAATCAGTCGCAGTAAGATCAAGAAATGGTTAGATTAGATAAATATACAGGAAAACACTTAAAAACAGTTTTAAAATTTGTATTCCAATTTTAAATCGGTTTGAATTTAGATCTGCTTGAAACTTTACAGCAAAAATCGGCCGGCCTGAGAACAGGGAAATACTAGACGAGGTTAGTACTAACCTAAAGTAATTTAACTAAATAACGTTAAAAATCTTTGCAAGATTGTTTTCAAAATCTCAATCCTATTGGATTTAATTTAAATCCACTTGAAATCGTATCTTAAAATTAATCGACTTGAAATTAAAGACAATTTAATTTGAATTGGAATCAAAAAGCATCTGAAATTATGTTTTAGTTGTAAATGTCGTATATGTAAATGTTAAAGTATTCGGAATTTGGATCGGTTAGAAATCGTTAGTTTAGATACGAATCGTGTAAACCCTAAAAATACTCATTTTGCGACATACTAAGCCAAAAATTGGGTTTGAAATTCTATTGGGCTAGAGATACAAGGAATGCTCTCTGCTCTGCTCTGTGTGAGATTTGAATTCGCTTCCGGATTGAAGAAAGTTTGATCGGATTTAAATTCCATTTAAAGAGGGATCTTCAAATATTTTCAAACGAATTGAAATGTGAAATGGCTTGAAAATTCTTTTAATTATCTGAAAGGTACTAACGTATTATTGTATATTGGAGGCGAAATTGGGGTGTTTTGTTATTAAATTTGTTTAAATAATTAAAGAATCGTTCTAAAAATAAGATATCAAAGGTAAAAATCCCGAAATACATAGCTGCAATTTACCAAAATCTGTAAAATATAATTATACCATATTTATAGGCCGAATTAATGATTTTTCTTAATTAGTATCGTGCGTGTCTAATAGTTAGGTTCATTTTAGCCCATTTCTCCTTATTAATGACGGAAAATCGCTCCTAAAGGTTTTCCTTTTTCCGAAGTCATGCAAGCTTCCAATTCGTCAAAGACTTCGTTTCGTATTTGACAAGATATCAGACAGTTATCGGGAGAACCATCAGATTAAACGTCAGCCAGGGCCGGCATTATTGATTTTGTAACTAAAATGTTGAACAATGTAGTTTATTACATGCATTTATAACACTTTAAATACCGAAACCGTCCAAGATTATATCTTCTTCCATGTATCGGGGATAATCTCCCGAACAACCCCTCTTTTACGAGGTGGAATTTTTAATTCGCATAAAAATTCTAATATCAATTTCCATCGGATACTTTTCGATTAACGGGGAAGCAATAAGTGGCTCTCTAATCGTTTTTAAACTTTTCTCTTAAAAAGAGGGTGCATTTTTATGTCCTATTCGGCCCTGAAGGATCCAAGTAACCGTGTAATTGGTATGCACTACCGTCTCGTTTCTTCTTTTTCAGATACAGAATATTTTTTAACACTCTATTTTTAACTGACAAGTATTGGATAATTTACATACAGGATGTTGCTTAAAAGATTATCACGTTAGCAACCAAATAGTGACAAGATTTTGACGAAATGGTTTAAAACTGTTTTAAGACAACGATGAGTATACAGCTCAGAGTCTTCCCGATTTTGATAAGATGGTTTCGAATATTTTGAAAAACTAATCGTTTTCAGGAAAAAATATTTTGTTTATTCGAAATATGACACGCGACGATGAACCATAATCGATTGTACCTACTACCTGTTTGATTGTTTGTAGGACTGGACCTTTGTTTCTTTAATATTTTTCATGAATTTTCAGACCTTTTAGTTTTGAGAAAATTTTTTTTAATCACTCAAATTTCTTAAATTATATCCAGGACCGGACGCTTATTTTTTATCATCATTTCATGAGACCTTTTAGTAGACCCCAGACCTTAAGTTTCTCAGGATTTTAATGTTATGTACCTTATGTACCTAATTTTATTTTGAAAAAAGTTTTGTTTTGTTCACTCAAGGTTCTTAAATTATCCAGGAGCGGACGTTTATTTTTCATCCTTTTTTATGAATTTTCAGACCTTTTTTCATTAGACCCCAACCAACGTATTTTCAGGATTTTTAATTTCGATTTAATTTTAATTTTGAGAACAGTTTTATTTTCAAAACTTAAATTTATAAAATTATATTCAGGATGGGAAATTTATTTTTTATTCTTTTTTTACGAATTTTCAGACCGTTTTAGACTTTTTTTATTAGACCCCAAGCCACGTTTTTCAGGATTTTAATTTCTATTTGAAAAAAATTTTGTTTTGTTTACTCAAGGTTCTTAAATTATATCCAAGAACAAACGTTTATTTTTTATATTTTTTTCAAGAATTTTCAGACCTTTTTTCATTAGACCTTAAGCAACGTTTTTTTCAGGATTTCAATTTCGATTTAATTTTATTTTGAGAAAAGTTTTGGTTTCATCAGTCACATTTATTAAATTACATCCAGAACCGGACGCTTATTTTTTATCGTCATTTCATGAGACCTTTTAGTAGACCCCCCAGACCAAGTTTTTCAGGATTTTATTTTCGATTGAATTTTATTTTTAACAACAGTTTTATTTTCAAGACTCAAATTTATTAAATTATATCCAGGACCGGGCGCTTCTTTTTTTATCTTTTTTCATAAATAGACCTTTCATTAGACCGCAAGCCACATTTTTTCAGGATTTTAATTTCGATTTAATTTTATTTTTAAGAACAGTTTTATTTTCAAGACTCAAATTTATTAAATTATATCCAGGATCGGACGCTTCTTTTTTTATAAATTTTCAGACCTTTCCCCAAGCCACATTTTTTCAGGATTTTAATTTCTATGTAATTTTATTTTGGAAAAGTTTTCTTATAATCACTCAAATTTCTCCAATTATATCCAGGACCGGACGCTTATTTTTATCCTAATTTCATGAGACCTTTTAGTAGACCCCAGACCTTAAGTTTCTCAGGATTTTAATGTTATGTACCTTATGTACCTAATTTTATTTTGAAAAAAGTTTTGTTTTGTTCACTCAAGGTTCTTAAATTATCCAGGAGCGGACGTTTATTTTTCATCCTTTTTTATGAATTTTCAGACCTTTTTTCATTAGACCCCAACCAACGTATTTTCAGGATTTTTAATTTCGATTTAATTTTAATTTTGAGAACAGTTTTATTTTCAAAACTTAAATTTATAAAATTATATTCAGGATGGGAAATTTATTTTTTATTCTTTTTTTACGAATTTTCAGACCGTTTTAGACTTTTTTTATTAGACCCCAAGCCACGTTTTTCAGGATTTTAATTTCTATTTGAAAAAAATTTTGTTTTGTTTACTCAAGGTTCTTAAATTATATCCAAGAACAAACGTTTATTTTTTATATTTTTTTCAAGAATTTTCAGACCTTTTTCATTAGACCTTAAGCAACGTTTTTTTCAGGATTTCAATTTCGATTTAATTTTATTTTGAGAAAAGTTTTGGTTTCATCAGTCACATTTATTAAATTACATCCAGAACCGGACGCTTATTTTTTATCGTCATTTCATGAGACCTTTTAGTAGACCCCCCAGACCAAGTTTTTCAGGATTTTATTTTCGATTGAATTTTATTTTTAACAACAGTTTTATTTTCAAGACTCAAATTTATTAAATTATATCCAGGACCGGGCGCTTCTTTTTTTATCTTTTTTCATAAATAGACCTTTCATTAGACCGCAAGCCACATTTTTTCAGGATTTTAATTTCGATTTAATTTTATTTTTAAGAACAGTTTTATTTTCAAGACTCAAATTTATTAAATTATATCCAGGATCGGACGCTTCTTTTTTTATAAATTTTCAGACCTTTCCCCAAGCCACATTTTTTCAGGATTTTAATTTCTATGTAATTTTATTTTGGAAAAGTTTTCTTATAATCACTCAAATTTCTCCAATTATATCCAGGACCGGACGCTTATTTTTATCCTAATTTCATGAGACCTTTTAGTAGACCCCAAACCAAGTTTTTCAGGATTTTAATTTCGATTTAATTTTATTTTTAAGAACAGTTTCATTTTCAAGTCTCAAATTTATTAAATTATATCCAGGACCAGACGCTTCTTTTTTTTTTATCTTTTTTCATGAATTTTCAGACCTTTCATTAGACCCCAAGCCACGTTTTTTCAGGAGTTTAATTTCGATGTAATTTTATTTCTAAGAACAGTTTTATTTCAAGACTCAAATTTATTAAATTATATCCAGGACCGGACACTTGTTTTTTTTTATCTTTTTTCATGAATTTTCTGATCTTTTAGTAGATCCCAAGTAACGTTTTATTTAAAGATTTTAACCTCGGTTTGATTAGAAGTTTTGTGATAGATTCTACTGGACTATTAAATAAAAAGATAATCTTTCTTTATGATTATTTAAAGTAGTAGTCGAGTTGACTGCGTTGGGAATTTCCGCTTCTGTAATATTTTATGGTAAAACTTAATAGAATTGATCACTAAAAGCGGGAAACTTCGTGAACCAATACAATGAATAACAGATGAACGTTTAAATATAGACAAAGTTGAGTTAACCACTCACCCATTAAGATGTTCGCGGTCCATTTAACACCATCTATTTTCTCTGGAATACAAATTCAATCACCTTGGGGATTGTGCGACGTCCTGTAAGACAAAGAACCGAATTAAATACAAGGAACAGCAAGGATTAAAGTGCTTCCAATAAATTTTAAAATAAAACCACTCCTACGTATTGTTAAAACTTATATTTTTCTCCAATTAAAAATAAATTTGTATATCAAGTTCAAATTAACCCCATTTCTATATTTAGCTTTCATTCATACTTATACGTACACATCACATCTATTTATGGATACAATTGATTGCAAAATTAACTTCGATATCCTACTTGATTGTTTTTGATATGGAACCAAGATCGAATCGATATCAAAACTTGTTTCCAATAAATGTGGTATTCGATCAGCTGCACTAAATTAATGCAGCAACGTTTAGATAATATTATAGAAATTAAATGGGTGCTAAGGGGACGAGGACATCACCTTCTTGTATGATAGAAAAGGATAACGAGAGTTAATTAAGAACAAGTTAAATGGTAGGCAGTAAATACATCAAACGATTGAATGGAGCAAATTGTTGAACTGTACAAGAGGTCAAGAGACATCAGGTTGAGGTCGGATGTTAATTTTGTAAATTGACCTTGAACTTATTAAGTTTGTTGTACAGCTAATCATTTTTTTTGCTTCTTCTGACACCCTTGATTAATTTCTTTTGAAAACAGGGAAAATAAAGAAGACACTTCGTAAAAAAATTGTAAAAATCAAAGTATCTAGGAACAATTTTCAGAAATAATTTTAAAGAAAGTTTTAAAGAAAAATATTTTTTAATCAAGGGTGCATGCTTTAAATAATTAATTACGTAAAGTATTGGTGGGAAAAAAAACTGTGTAGAATATTAAATTTTTATATTAATCTAAACCCTTGGGAAATTTAATCTTAACGTGTATCGATCAGAATTTCTATTTCCAAACAGATACAACAATAAGTAACACTTAAATTATTCCCAGAGGGGGATGAGTTTGGAAGATTCACGCGAGAGACAGCAAGATATCAATATCGCCTTCTACACTTTATTGCTTTTAATATGTACACAATATAAAGTTTGACAAGTTGCAAGCGAAATTCATTTCGAATATTGAGAATTTTACGCGAAAGGCGTATCATTTCATGTAGTATTTGTCGAGAGAACATCCCTTCACGCGATGCTTTACATCTGCACCCCGTTGGTAAGCGAAGAGGATCAAGAAAGCTGACGTGTCTGAAATTAATAATGATACCGAGATATTATACAACTTATTGTGTAGATGCCTCGTAGCAATTTATTCGATTTCCACTTACATTCAAATTCGGCCGAAATGAAGGGAAAGAATTGTTATACAACGATTTCTTTTACAACCCCTTTGCGAGGAAAATAATCGTCCTAAAAACATATTCGACCCCTTGATAAAAGCTTAAATGAACAATCGATTGCGATTTATTCCCTGATCAGCTGATCTGGCGTGTTTCGAAGTGTTCGATAGGGTGGGTATGCGTTATTAGGGGTAGGAAAGTAGCATTTGCGGGGAATAAGACATGAGATGAGGAGAGTATTCTTTAAAAGCGATTCAAGTCCTTTGTAACCGATCTGTTACAGATGTCGATTTTATATAACGACCAAGCTTCTTGGAAACGACTTGCAAATGCTCGTTTCCCGATACCAAACGCGTAGCTGCTATTTTTTGCGTTTCTCACTTCAGGACGAATTTAAAATGATAAACACCCTTTGTAGGATGCATTTTTGCTTCGCTTTTATCCAACCAATTCAGTTTAAAACATCATTGGTTAATTTAGAGCAGTCATATTCTAGATAGAGAGGACCTACATACATTATTTTTCTTTGGAAGTTCTCAGGGGACTATAAATTAGTTATTGTTGGCTTGAAGTAAATAAATTTGAAGTTTTATAGTTGTAAACTAGGACGTAAAATTTCTATCAGGAATGAAAAGGATGGTTGCTTATTTATCAAGTCAAAGTTTTGGGTGAGTATTGAATTTCTTAGTGCGTATATGTGTATATATTTCAAGAAAGTTTTAAAAGACTTGTCACTTTAACGGAAATATCCAAGATGATTTTCTTCAGGATATCAAATAGAATGCAAAGATATTTGTCAGAGCGTTTCCGTCTTTTAGAATTTGACTAACGAGACAGCAATATAAAGTTTATATCTTGCAAACTTATGAATGTGGAAACTACTTCTCGGCAGCAGAAATCCATATCTTCGCTCAAAGTTCTTGTGTGTTTGATACTTGTATTGCGATTGTACGCATTCAGAAATTACTTCCTCCACATTATTTCTAAGACATATTCGACATGATTTTGTTTGTCTCCATGTCTTAGAAACTCCTTTCAAGAATGTTTAGAAATGTACTAAATTCTATTTTTTTAATAACAGGAACGAGGTTGCGAAAGGGAGTCTAAAGACAAAGAGGGTGGCTCTTACTTCGCTCAGGGTGGTTGAAGCTGTAGGGTATAAAGGAAATGAAGCAACAAACTTACAAATGGCCCGGAACGACATTAAACAGCGGCCGATCTAGTGCTCCTCGAATGCTCTTTCGCGATCTGCTTTCGGTTTACCGATTGAAACTACCCCATTAAATCAACAATAAAAAAAATATAGAGACAGAGAAGAATTTTAGGGTCGGCGCCTTGAAAATTTGAAATTCGAAAGTGAGACTGCTTTCAACTAAAAGCTGAACCAAACCGGAGGAGAGCCTTAATTTATATTCTGCTCTTGTTCAATATTGAAGCAACATTAATTTTAACATATTTTCTCTGAGGAAAACGAAGCGGAGAGGGGACCAACTAAAGACAGTCTTGAATTAGCGATTTAACGAGCACGTTTCCGAATCATTGATTGTAATTTTCTTACTAATTTGTTTGCGTTTTACGTTCGCAGATTAATTTTACAACGTTTGGTGTTCGCAATCAACTGAATCCCCATACTGATTTTCAAATAAAGACCAACTGCGAAATTTGCCGACATCTCAAATTAAATCAATTAAATTTAAAACCACCCCCTAAACTATTTTTCCTTTTCCCAACCCCAATTGGATGATGCCTTTTTCGAATACCTCAAGTGCATTTTTATTGAAAAGAAAATAAATCAGATACAGGTATTTCAATAAAACTACGAATCCTACCCTTCAGACAAGTGTTCTTGAAAATTGCTCGCAACCAGTTGACAATACATATCTGTATCGAAGGGAATTCAAAAGACACGTGGCACTTAATTTATATTTTAGAAAAAACAGTTTGAATTGGATACGTTCGAAAGTTTTAAAGGTGAAGTATTTGAAGGGATGTATTTTAAAGTATCATGGTGGCTTTCAAATTGCAAAATCAATATTTCGATGCTGCTGACAATATTTGTAATCGCCTCCGGTCCTATTGTTCCAGATGCTACTATACTTTATGCAAGTTTAATGCCCTTGTCGGAGAAGACACGCAAATGGGTACACTTGAACACAAACGTTTTAAATCTGGACAAAAAGATTTATTCTTTCTATTAGAAAACAAAATTAATAAACAAAATATAGAGAAATAAAGGAGAAGCAAAGATGAGGAAGAAGGGCAAGGGTGGAAAGGAGAAGCAATGCAGGACGAAACAAGGAACAAGAAGAAGGGGTGGTAGAAAAAACAGACACAGTAGGCGAGAAAAAATACAATAATAAAGAATGAAGATGATGAAGAAATAAAAGGGAGAAGAACAATTAATGGGAAGTAGAAAAAGAAACAAGAAAAACGAACCAAATAGAAAGAGACACAAAACAGAATTGTCACAAAAAAAATGTCGATTAGATTAAAAAGTCAAATTATAATGTTTAGGGGTAGTTTAGTTTCTTTCTTTTAGTAGAAAATATATTTTAAGGGATAATAATAAAATGTGATTCAAAATATATGCTTATAGTGTACACCAAATGACAATTGTATCGGTTTTCAATGTCTCTATCACAAGGAAGCCGGGTGAAATGGATCAGAAACGACGTTTTTGTTGGTTTGAATACAAATCGATGATGACGTTTTTGGACTAATCTTAAACGCTTAAATGTCTGAGACGATTTAAGAAACCCATTCTTTATCCACATTATTGTTATATTTACGTGTCTTCTGCTTGGTTCTTTAAGTTTACGGTTGCGTTATGAATTCTTTGCTGCATTATTTAATATTGAGTTGATTAAAACGGACACTGTCCTTGGATATCTGATAGTATACGGTACTGACCGTCGAATAGCACCCAAGGGTGGTCAGCAGTAGCAGAAGGAGAATCAGTATCGAAGAAGAAGTGATGATTGATTAAGGACCGGTCTTTCAATTCAGATTTAACTTCCTGCTAAGCTAACCTATGGTCAATTGTCAGGGAAACAATTCTAGTAACAATGGTATCCATGACAACTGACTGAGTTTGCTTAACTGGGAGTTAAATATGAATTAAAAAACCAGTTGTTCATGTAGAACGTAGAAAGTCAAAGGCAGTAGTTAGGAGAATAAACAAACGGGTAGGAATAAGTAGTGGGGGTAGTAGCTAGTAGAAAGCTTACCATAGAATTAATTATCTTGTGCTATTTACGTAATTATCAATCTGAAATAGTAGCCAGTAGAAGCTAATAAGTAGGAGAAGTTATGGTAGTAGTCATCAGATGAGGTGCATTAGCTAGCAAAGCGTATTAAGTATTCAAAGAACAAAACGGGGAGCTCTGCAGAATACACCACAGTGGTAGCATTTGTGGAAATCAGTAGCAATTTATAAAAAGCAGAATGAGACTCCAGGGAACAGAAAACATCAGTTGAGACTTAGTGGCCAGTAGAATATCATAAAGCAACAGGAATTAGAAAATTGTAGTAGGACCCAAAAAACAAATCAAACAATAATGATCAGCAGAAAATCAGGTGTGGCAAGTAGAACGAGTAGCAGTAGAAGAAGTCAGAGGTGGCCAGTAGAAGCCAATAGACAGAAATAGTCGGCAGTAGCTTCAAGGTCATGTTAGAGGGCAATTCTAAGTAGAAGCAGTGGGCATTCAGTTAAACCCAAAATATAATACAGGTTAGAAGAAGATGTCACTAGTGGCCAGTAGAAGACAACAGACAGATATAGTCAGCAGTATCTTCAAGGACATGTTAGAGGACAATTCTAAGTAGAAGCAGTATGCATCCAGTTAAACCCAAAATATAGTACAGGTTAGAAGAAGATGTCACTGGCGGCCAGTAGAAGACAACAGACAGCAGTCAGCAGTAGTACTTTAGAGGACATGTAAGAAGTTCTTTGTAGCTAGAAGCAGTAGTTTGCAACATCTACTATAACGCAAAAAAATAATACAGGTAAGCAGAAGTGGTGAATAGTGGCCAGTAGAAGGCAAAAGTCGGAAATTTACGGCAATAACTTGAAAGAAATTGTAAGAAGGTAGAGACAGTAGTTTCCAGGAAGGAAGTCGGTGATGGTCAGTAGAAGGTAGCAGTAGCTTCAAGGATATGGTAGAGGGCAATTTTAAGTAGAAGCAGTAGTTTATGGGCATCCAGTTAAACCCAAAATATAATGCAGATTAGAAGAAGATGTCACTGGTGGCCAGTAGAAGACAATAATAGACAGATATAGTCAGCAGTAGTACTTTAGAGGACATGGAAGAAGTTCTGTGTAGCTAGAAGCAGTAGTTTGCAACATCTACTACAACGCAAAAAAATAATACAGGTAAGCAGAAATAGTAAATACATAGTGGCCATTAGAAGTCAAAAGACAGCAATAGTCGGCAGTATAGCTTCAAGGACATGTTAGAGGGCAATTCTAAGTAGAAGCAGTATGCATCCAGTTAAACCCAAAATATAATACAGGTTAGAAGAAGATGTCACTAGTGGCCAGTAGAAGACAACAGACAGATATAGTCAGCAGTAGTACTTTAGAGGACATGGAAGAAGTTCGTTGTAGCTAGAAGCAGTAGTTTGCAACATCTACTATAACGCAAAAAAATAATACAGATACGCAGAATTAGTGAATAGTGGCTAGTAGAAGGCAAAAGACGGAAATTTACGGCAATAACTTGAAACAAATTGTAAGAAGGTAGAGGCAGTAGTTTCCAGGAAGAAAGTCGGTGATGGCGAGTAGAAGGTAGAAGTAGCTTCAAGGACATGGTAGCCACTGGTGGCCAGTAGAAGACAACAGCCAGATATAGCCAGCAGTAGTACTTCAGAGGACATGTAAGAAGTTCGTTGTAGCTAGAAGCAGTAGATTACAACATCTACTATAACGTAAAAAAATAATACAGATAAGCAGAATTAGTGAATAGTGCCCAGTAGAAGGCAAAAGACGGAAATTTACGGCAATAACTTAAAAGAAATTGTAAGAAGACAGTTGCTGGTAGAGACAGTAGTTTCCAGGAAGGAAGTCGGTGATAGTCAGTAGAAGGTAGCAGATAGAAATAGTCAGTCGTAGCTTATAGAACGTTTAATAAGTCCTTTATAAATAGAGGCCAGTAGAAAAGAGTTGCGGTTGGTTGCGTTCTCTAGTTTCCAGTTGCAGAAGCAGTAGAAGTCAGCAGATTTTAAAAACGTCAGTAGTAAGAGGTGTAAGAAGTTGTTATTAGAAACTAGTAAAATATAACAGAGAAGCCAATAATATCCAGAAAAAAAAAACAGCTAGCAAAAAATAAACTTGGAAGGAGCCTCTAGATTCAATAAATGCAGAATTTAACAGTGGTCAGTAAAACGGGTAAAGTTTCAGGAAGCATTATTTTAGCCAGCAGTAGTTATCTGCAGTCATCTAAAAAGGTGTGAGGGATGGGATTGTGTATGATTTATTCGAGAATTATGTGTTATTATTAACGAGGTAGAAAATATCTTTTTATGGCCTTGAAGTTAAAAGTTTTGTAACCTTTACCTTTTAATTTATAGTTTAAGTTTTGATTCGTTGTCCCTGATGGTATAATATCGTGTTTATCTCTGTGTAGTAATTAGTATTAAATCTAGAACGTAGGAAAGTGTAATACATCAAAGACTTTTGCGAATGATATCTGTATCGTTGGTACTGTATCGCAGTTGCGTGAGATCTTGCTATTATAACATCAACTGTAGCAGTTTATCGTAGTTATATTACACTTAACTGCAGTGCATATTAGTTATTACTAGACAGGATCGTTTACCCATCAGTTATCGGTTATCTGAATGATCTACACTCTGTCAGTCTGCGTCATAATGTTTATTGTTTATTACATTTCAACAATCAGATTATCTGGTAGAATTATTATTGCACGTTTAACAAGGGAAAATCAAAATAAGGGAATTTTTCTTTTAATTTAATTTTCCTCCGGTTAAACATTCAGGATAGGCATTTCAAATTCGCAGAATATACGAATGTCAATGTGGTATTTCAATATATATCCAACTTTACAAATGGAATGTCACTGGCCAACGGTCACCGCGATCCAATAAAACATTTTTGCACAAGCAATAAGCTTTCTTTAGAATATATTTACATTCTTTTCGTATATTGCAGAGACCGCTTCTTGGTCTTTCCCTTTTATTTCATAGTTGAAAACCAAAACTTCCTGACATTCGTTCTTCCTAATCAATATTTTACAAACACTTGATTCTATCTCCTTCCATCTACCTTATTCGAGTCGTTAAAATTTAACCACCAATGGCGAAATCGTTTCACATCACGACTTTGATTATATGCAAAGAGAAATCGGCTATACATATGCCAAAGAGTACAGCTAGTCAGCCGTAGGGTGCTAGAAATTCAAGCTAAAAGACCGACAACAAGTTCAATACTCGAACTTGCTACTAGCAACCCTCAAAAATATCATCTAGTCAATTACTGATTCCCTTTCATATCATATCTGCATAACATTTCTCCAACACCACGTCTACATGGGTTAGGTATGAACGACTTAAAATAAGATACCGGCGAGACGTAAATAAAATAATGACTTTAATTTAAAATTAATATTATGAAGATTATGATTTTTTAGGGGTGGATAAAAAGAAGAATTTACATCAAAAATATCAAACGTGGCATTCGAGATGGAACATATTTAAAGTTTACGGGCCGAAAGTCGGAATCGAGTGTATATGAATAAAACAAAACGAGCTTAGGCTAGGCGTCAGAAGCGGTATATGTTTGGGAATAATTTAATACTTCTTAAGAATATGGAGTCACGTATAGGAAGACGTCGGAATATTTAACCGACGAAAATGGCAGATATTATCGGGGATGAATTTTGCAGGAGGTTCTCTCTTCGTTCGCTTTCTCGAGAAACAATACTAAGCTTCACTCTCAACTTTTCTCCGTCTTTATTAAGAAATTCTCTCGGTCGCAACACCCAATAACTTTTATTGGAAAAGGGAGCTAATTAATTGAAAAATTCAAAGTGAAAAAGTAAGATGGTAAACAAGGGTTCTTCGAATCAAGTGGCCAATATTAATTAACACACTTGTATTGCGGTAGTGCGAATGGTTGTTTGCTGTTTGCCGTTTTCCATGACGTTCTTTAGATATTACACTTCCATCCCTAACACTTTTTTTAACTCATTCACTACCTTATTTACGCTTAACTTAATTTAATCCTTTTTCATGATATATCATCACGAACATATCCAAAAGCTCTCCAAATAAAATTTATAAAACTAGACAGTTTGCTTAAGGCGCAATAATTTTAGGGGCGCCTATGTTTTAGGAACAAAACATTCAATAAACTATAAAATCCAAGCAGTTCTCGTTAAGAATTAAAGAAAAGCAGCCATTTTTCGAATAAAACGAATTTCTTAACCTTAGAGTAACCAAACCGACAATTGCCTAAGTCCCAAGGCGTTAGGATTATGAGGGCACCAACATTTTAAGAACAAAGTAGTCGTCAACTTGAGTTAAACGGAAGGCCGTTGCTAGCTCCACGGCTAACGTGGATATAATTCTGACACTAAATCCACGGCATTACGTCATGCGCATGTCGGGGGACTTGGAAAATTATTTCAACTTCCTGAGATTGGTTGCCTACTCCCAAGGCGTAAAAGTTTATTTCTGAGAAATCTAATTTATTTCAACTTCCGTAATGCCGTGGATTTTGTGTCAGAATTATACCCACGTTAGCCGTGGAGCTAGCAACGGCCAATGAAATCAGCCACGACCAAATGAAATAATTTGTTTAGTCTTAGATTAACTAACTAGGGGAAGGCCTAAAGTACCTAAATATATTAAGCGCATCTGCCTTAGGCCCCTAAATGTTCGTCAGGTTAGTCTGAGTATGATATTGAGCCAGTCCAATGTAAATTAAATTTCCTGAATGCGTGTTCATCGTCAACTCTCGGGACGTGAAGAAGAAGAATGGAGTAACCCTTTCAAAAACTATCTCAGGGCACTAACTAAAACTTGGTGTGCGTATATGTCCCTAGGGTTCACTACTAGGAAATTTCTTAAGGTTTCTAAATTTTAAAGGCGGCTAAAGGTAGAGTACGCAGCCCAAAAATTACACCCTAATTAAAATTGAGTGTTGTGTTTGAAAAATTCCAAAGTTACATGATTCTGTCAAACCTTTATATTTTGAGGTTTGGACTCTACGTTAAATTCGATTTATGTTAGCCCTTCTGGGATAGGACTAAAACTAAATACTTAACCTGAAGTTATCCGTTTTCGTGTTTGTAGCGTTAAACTACAAAATGTAAAGTGAAATATCCAATGAACGTATCTAACACCTATAGCACTTGATTTCTAATAACGCTGCCTGAAATAAATATTCCTTTTCTCTTTCTTAATTATTCATTCAAGTTAATTACTTTTTTCTTTTCCTGACAGTTCGGTTGTCACGGTTCAAGACATCTCTTTTTTCTTAATTTACAGATACTTCAATTAGAAAAGTTCCCCAAGAGAAAAAGGTACGAATAATTTGTGTGAGTATAATTAAGCTCTCTCTAGTATCGCACTTCTTTCTTAGAGTGTACGTACGATCAATATGCATATATGAGGGTAAGATCATCCCTTGCCCTTTTATAGGTGTATGTGTATATCTACACATACTTGTTTTTATTACTTATTAATATCTATTTTTTCCTCCCCCTTCGCGAATTGTTAATCTCGATGAGATGGGAAAACCGTTTGCTACGTTTATATTTCTACTTCAATCGGTTTAAGGAAGGATTAGGAAAATTTAAATAATTAGGGAAAGCAGACAACATCAATCCTTTTTTGATTACGTAATTTTTTAGATGAAATTTCTATGACATTTTCACCCTGAATTAAACAAAAAAAATAAAAATTTATGAAAAACCAGATTTGAGATTGAATAAAAAAACAACAAAAGACAAATCTACAGATTAACAATGAAATCTTCCTTAATCCGACCCTAATTTAGCGATAGTTAATTAACGAAAACAGATAGTTGAGATTTCAGAAACTTTTATAATTACGGTCCTGGAAATTTTTTTTTCACAAAATCCAAAGTCCCAAATGTTCGGAACAAAATTGAATAACTCGGCAACGTGGCAACGGAATTTAAAAAATGAAACGATTTCAGAAAGTCCATTAAAGTCTGAACAAAATTTCAGAAAAATATACAGGGTGTTATTTTCAAAAAAATCGAGTTATAGTCCTCTGTATGTTGCGTCGTGAAATTTGTAAATTTATAAATTTACAACAAACGGACAATAACTTGTCAACAACGCAATGGAATTTTAAAATTGAAACATAATCAGAAAGCTAATGAAAATCTAAATAAGACTATCTAAAAATATATAGGGTGTTCCATTTAGAAAATTCGAGTTATGACTCATTGAAAGTGGCACCGTGAAATATGCAATTTTTTTTTAAAGAAAGCTCAATAACTTGCCAACGCCGCAATGAAATTTAAATTACAAAACCAATCAAGAAAGCTAATTAAAAGATGAATAAGGCTGTATTAAAATATACAGGATGTTCCATATTAAAAAAAGGTTTTGACACGTAAAACATTTGTACGAAATAAACGTAGAACAGAACAACGAATAAATATTCTTAAAAAGACAGATTTGGTGCAGATATTTTAAATGCAACACCCTGTATGGTGAAGGGTAAATTATGAAACATACTTTTAACCCATAGGTACATGATATGGAATATTTTTTTGTATGTCTTAAACGATGAAAAAGTAAATATATTGAGTGCCATGTTTCTTTCTAACTCCCTGTATAATAATGTGATACATTTTAATTAATACCTCATAATAGTGTATTAAAAAGCAATTATGTATTATTATTATTTTTAGAATAATTTAAAATATTTTGTAACGATAACTTTTAGAAAATTGCTATCGATTAAAAAAATTAAGAAGTTACAGCTAGAACAAGATAGCAAAAAATTATTGATTGATAATAATGGGTATAAGAAACCGTTGCATAAGCTACGTCCAGTTCAAATTATTTACATATCCAGTTAATCACAAACAAGTTAATTATAAAATAATTCCAACTATGTATCAGAACGAAAAAAGAATTTTTATAGTAGGCCATGTAAAACGAACTTGTAAATTATGTTTTTAAAGGTATCGTAATGATCACGTCCTCCCCCTGTAACTTTTTTTTATTATTAAAAACGCTTTTATCTCTGTGTGCACGTTCAACAAAATAAACTTATCATTCCAAGAGTAATGAAATATTTAGCGAGTATTTTTCTTTAATTTGTAAGTCCAGAACACGCTCAGATTGTTAATTAACATTTTGATTTTGTTATCTCAGCAAAGGCAATTAAAAATTCTCCTGATATCACAGCGCACGTCTGCGACGAATGGCTGAACAATAAAATGACAAATTAAATAAAAAAGAGAAAAAGGGTTTCTTCAAACAAGCCAAAGGTTAAATTAAAAGAATTTCAATCGCGATACGAATATTATTTACCCCACATAACTCTTTTTATCTTTATTCCTATCAGAATTTTTTCTGGAAATAATCCTTCGCGTAGATGCAACCAGACTATGTACAAATTTACTGATTGTTCTTATTATTTCTGAGACTACAAATAAAATAATTAAGTCAAACGGTTAATTACGTTTGCTTTGTCATTCTCCTTTTTAATTTCTACTTTTTTTCTCCATTGCAAATATTATGACATACAAATAATTCAAGTTTTCCGACGAACAACTTTTTTTTCTGTTTAATAATAATAATATATTCTGAAATTTTTATTACAAGAACCAATTTTTATATCTGTCAATTTTGAATGTCCAACACGCAATTATAAATAATTTATTGTCCAAATAGCGATTGGACATCGGGAGTTATTTTTAAAATTCGCTTCGGATTAATATTAATAATAAGAAGTATAATCAGCGGTATTTTAAAAGTATAGTAATGATATGCGGCGACATGCCGGCTTACATCGAAACCCGTCCTGTTATTATTATCACTCATTAATTACTAGGAATGATTACATCCGACCAGAGAAGTGTTGCTCCTCGAGTTTTCACAGCTGTTAGCGGACAGAATCGCGTGGACAAGATGATACACAAATTAGATTTATCTTGAATATTAATCTGAAGGAAAATAAAATTTAAAAAATCAATTAAGCGACTGCATTAACTGGAACACCGGAAACCGGATTTCAATTATCGAATGAAAATCCTACGTTTTTACAAAATCTGAGGAATAAACGTGAGATACCCGGATTTAGTGACAATAAGCACTTTTGAAAACGTCGGAAACTGGAATTTTTGCTTGTAAATTCGGTGCTAAAACAAGGTTCCGGAGTTAAAATTTTACAGAATCTCCAAATTAGATTTTTGAAAAAATGCGGATCCGGAATGTTTGCAACTTAATTTCCAAATCTGATTTCAAAATCAGATTCGAATGTTTAGATTTTACAGATTCTGAAGAAGAAACGTGAGAAACCCGCATTTAGTTGCTCATGTCCGGGTAATAAGCATTGTAGAAAAACTCCGGAACCGGAGTTCTTGCTCAGTAATTTTCAAATCTGTTCCCAAGACAAGGCTATACTCTCTGTTGCAGAAACTGAAGAATAAACGTAGAAGCCCGGATTTTATGGTTAGTACGGATTTTGAAAAAGTCCGGAGGTTTTGAACGTTGATTCTGTAAGGTGGTCCCAAAACAACGTGGCGGTATTTTTAGTCTTTTACACGGATTTCGTTACAAATTCGGATGATAACACTTTGAGTAAATCCGGAAGCTGATTTTTTTTCAGCACTAGAATAAATTATGATTAAGGGTTGTTCTGTTACCAGATTGAAGAAGTAAGTCGGGTAGGAGAATCTTCTTGGAGTTCCGGATAATAAACGTTCAAACAAAACTGGATTATTTTTTGTTTCCCGAAATTTTTTGATAAATCTAGATAATAATTTTTTTACAACCCTGATTTTAAACTTAGAGCAAAACTCCGGGAACTGAACAAGTTTAACAATAAACAACAATATTCTCGGATTAATGTAATAAATTTTTTGTAATCACTGTCTGAGAAACGACATTCCACGAATGCTACCGATGAACCGGAACGTCAATTTCCCGGTCTACTCAACCGGGAAAAATAGCAAAAAGCACTGACCCTCTCAAACATATTACAAGAAAATCGTTGTAATAGTAATTAAGTTTAATTTATAAAGTGCTATTTCCGCGATTTTCATTCATTAAAATTTATAAATAAAAATAAAATCGCTAATTATATGTTAAAAATATTTGTGAGCGCCATCTATTGGAAGCAGAAATGTCAAAGTCAAAAAGTGTTATAACCCTACTTTTTTATTTACCCTTGTAATTCCGTATGAAAACTGACATTTTAATTTGTCAATAGTATTTTTGTTCGTTACAAAAAATGTTGTACAAACCTTATGCTAGAAAGCGTCGATCATCCGTGCATTCGCGCAATGAAGAATTCGCACGCAAGCTCGCTCATACAGGAAATTCGTCTTCCCACTATTATCAAAACTACCACTACCATATTGTGTTTGTTATAAAACTTTCAAACAAAACTAGGTTAGATTTATAATTCCGAATTTTTTTTTATAAATCCAGATAATAACCCTTAATAGAATAGACCGGACCCGGATTTTGTATTAACTGTACAAATCCTGTACAGGATTCATGGAATAAGTTTTTTTTAGCATAGATACTAATTTGTGATAGAACTGAATTTACAGATTTCTCTTGGAACTCCGGGAACATACTTTAATCTGGACGATATAGACTTAAAAATATTCCCGGATTAATGGAATAAAGTTTATCAAAAATTTTATAAATCTGGGTATGTATTAACTTTCAAATATAGGTCTAGATTTTTATTTCAAACTCTGGCAACACGCATATTCATAAATTCAGATAGTAGACCGCAAAATAATCCCAACTTTTGGATTAATCGTAAAAATCCGGGTACCAAATCAAAAAATGATTTCGGTACCGGATTTTGTTAGGAAAATTCTAGGAAGGAGCATTGGCACAAATCTAGTATTTTATTTATTCTGTAACTCCTACTCCGGGAATAAAATTTTTAACGAATCCGGATTATACACACTAGAATAGAACCGGATTTTATTAGCCCACAAGTCCGGGTAGTAGAATCCTGATTTTGGGATAATAAATATTCCATGTAGAGTCCCGATACTGAACTTATTAGAAAAAATGTCCTCCAAAAAATTCTCTTTACTATTCCAGGTACCGGAGTTTACTTCCAAATTCAGACAATAAAGTTTCAATTTTTAAATTAATTTTACCGCATTTTTAAAAATCATAATATATTATTAGTCCGGATATTGTAAACCCCGGATTCTAATAAATCCAGATTTCAAGATTTTCCTGTAAGTCCGGTATTAGATTTATTTGAGGAAATCCGATACCGGCTAGTCTTAAAAATTCTGGATTAAGGATTAAAATCTGACATAATATGTACCTTAAAAGTTTGACTACAGTAAATTTAAAGTTCGATACCGGAGTTTAGTTTAAAATCCGGATAATATATTTCCTCCGATTCTGTAAAATCTGGTACTTACTTAACTTTTAAAAACTGCCAGATTTTGGATTTATTTTCTAGGTCCGGGTAATAAATTTTCTTTTATAAATTCTAATTTCCAGTGTAGGATTAAATGAAAATGAAAAAGTTTGGGTGCCCCAGGTTTAACTGTAAATAAAAAATGATTGACTACCCATAGCTTGATTATCTGATAAATTTTAATGCCTTGTTTTTCTAATAACCAGGAGAAAGGTTGAATTAAGTGTTGGTCCAATTTACCTTCTCTTGACTGATCAACAAAAGTTATTTATGACCCATCGATAATTTTTTTTGTAATTTCGGGGTCGACGAACTGATACAAGGAAGATTGAAAGCACCCACACGTATTGGAATGTATTTCTATTGTATCTTGATTTTTTTACCTACATGTAATTTCCCTTCTTCCTCTTCGATCTTCTTAACATTCCCATCCACGCGAATTACCAATGTCTTTCATTATGACAGCTTCCCATTTTTATTATAATACATGATCGTCATATATCGATAACAGTACTTACACATATTTAATATATCTTAGAAAGCGGAATGGTTATTCATTGAGCAACTGGTCTTAAGTTTGACAAGACCACCCGTGAATGTGAATCTTTAGCGTTAGTGGAACAACAGCGGGTCTAAGGAGGCGCTGTCGTACACTCGGCTTACTAGATTTCCCACTCTAGATATGACAAAGCGATCATCAATTAGACAAGCCCGGTCATTTGTCTCGTGTCATTGGCGAATTCTGATATCGCGCCTAACCCTTTTGTTGCGGATCAGTGCAACTGTCCAACTATGTAGACTTCGTGAACACCAACTGCTCAAGATTTACTATACCATGCAAAAAGTTAAGGGTGTTTACAAGAAACACGATCAGGTCGATTAAACACATCGGTTAATCACTTTGGCGGCAAATTTGCGAGGTTCTTTTCCTCCGAAAGTTAACAGTTCCCAGAAATCCAAGTAAATACTCAAAATCAGATAAGAATTTTCTTGTATGTCCTGCAGTTACCCTCAATTGAAGCCAATGTCTTTTAAGCAGGAAGTGAGTAAAACTCAAGATATTCCAGCATTTATGAGAAGTAAATACACTTATTTTTACCACCTACATGTTTCCTGTTCTATGTAGACGTCTGACTTCGAGATTATTCCATAAATTAGGAGACAAAAGCATATGAAATTTGTGGGAGTTATTTTAAAATTGCTTCTGTTGTACTTTTTAAATTAAATTTTTACTTTTTGATTATATAATTACTACTACGTTCAATTAAAAAAGTAAATAAATTTCACTTAAGTTGTAGGTACTCATAAATACTTCGTAGTAAAGGTTTTACAACAAAAGAGATGGAAGAAAGAAATTGAATTTGTTACAGGTATTTTACACTCAGCATAAAAATTGTTTCAAACGGACAGACAGGCGTAAAATTAGAAAAATATATTTTGAGAATATCTGACAGACAATTTTTTTCTTACTATTACTTAGGTTAGCCTTGAATTTTCGACTTATTAGAACCTGATTTCCATTCAAAATTCTTAGATGTGCCTATTTCCATTCAAGGTCCTTGAATTTATTTGAACCCGATTTCCATTCAAGGTCTTTGAATTTATTTGAACCCGATTTCCATTCAAGGTCTTTGAATTTATTTGAACCCGATTTCCATTCAAAATCCTTGAATTTATTTCAAACCGATTTACATTCAAAATCCTTGATTTTATTTGAACCCGATTTCCATTCAAAATCCCTGAATTTAATTGAACCCGATTTCATTCGAAATCCTAGAATTCTTTTAAACCCGATTTTCATTTAAAATCTTTGAATTTATTTGAACTCGATTTCCATTCAAAAGCCTTGAATTTATTTGAACTTGGTCCGCATTCTAAATTTTTGAATTTATTTGAAACCGATTTCCATTCAAGGTGCTTGAATTTATTTGAACCCGATTTCCATTCAAAATCCTTGAATTTATTTCAACACGATTTCCATTCAAAATCCTTTAAATTCCGAAATTATTTACATCCGATTTCCATTGAAGATCCTTGAATTTATTTGAACTCGATTCGCATTCACAATTCTTGAATTTATTTGAACCCGATTTTCATTCAAAATCCTTGAATTCATTTGATCCCGATTTCCATTCAAGGTCCTTGAATTTATTTGAACCCGATTTCCATTCAAAATCCCTGAATTTATTTGAACCCGATTTACATTCAAAATCCTTGATTTTATTTGAACCCGATTTCCATTCAAAATCCCTGAATTTAATTGAACCCGATTTCATTCAAAATCCTAGAATTCTTTTAAACCCGATTTTCATTTAAAATCTTTGAATTTATTTGAACCCGATTTCCATTCAAAAGCCTTGAATTTATTTGAACTCGGTCCGCATTCTAAATTTTTGAATTTATTTGAACCCGATTTCCATTCAAGGTGCTTGAATTTATTTGAACCCGATTTCCATTCAAAATCCTTGAATTTATTTCAACACGATTTCCACTCAAGGTCCTTGAATTTATTCGATCCCGATTTGCAATCAAATCCTTGAATTTATTTGAAGCCGATTTCCATTCAAAATTCTTGAATTCCGAACTTATTTACACCCGACATCCATTCACGGTCCTTAAATTTATTTGAACCCGATTTGCATTCAAAATCCTTGAATTTATATGAACCCGATTTCTATTCAAGGTCTTTGAACTTTGGATTTATTTGAACTTGATTTCCATTCAGAATCAGTTCAATAATAATTTCTTCAAAATCTATCAAATATTAAAAAAAACATCTTGCAAATTATTTACACGGAAAAATAAGTTTCCAATGAACATGAATATCTGGTAGTACATTAAGTGGGTTCAACTGAAAATACTACAATAATAAACAAGTGCAAGTTCATTAACTCATCCTGGTACTGTAGTGAGTGGTATAGATGTAATAATTAGTAGTGATTAGTTAGTTGGCTGTGTTACAGACGGCAGCTGTCAATGATGACATCATATCCTGCCAATGATCCTCTTGCTTATTGACGCCCGCTCGGTTAACGCCCGTTAACACATGCAAGTATCGACGCATTATCTACTTACGCCTCATTATATACGAAATGCGATACGTACATACAGAAATAATTTAATCAGTTATGCGCGTAGGAGCGAGTTCTTTTAGGGTTTTATTTTCAACCCCTGTTAAGATTACTTCCTAATTTTAGAAACACCTTTATACCCGAGCTAAACTGTGGCGGCGGGGTGATAAGGAAATCTTGGAACAATTGAATTGTCAACTTCAAAGCTATACTTGATATGAGTTTAGATTTGGCGCTATAGCATATTGAATAGTGGATGACAATACATGTCTATTCCATGTGTATGATTCCTGAATCCGGGTCCATTGTTCATACATCCGTTTAATCAAGAAAGCTTCCGTACAATTTACCCTTCAAGGCGCATCCTGACATAGTCAAGAAGTATATCTAGCGATAATTATGTTTGCTTTAAAATAAATTATTAGTTTATACAGGGTGGCGCAATTAATACCCCTTCAATGAGTTAGAAAAGGATACAAGATGAAAAAAGCGTCAAAGTCGGGGATATGAGACAGGATTAGCGACATTCGATCCATATACTTTCTACGTCTTCAAGGCCTTATAAGATCGGGTCAGAAAGAGATTCTAGTGATCTTTGATTTGATATATCGGATTAACGAAGCCCTCCACACATCTTCGCCAAATGCATTATTCTTTCTTTTGGTATCAACACTTTGAATCTATACACACCCTAAGCTGATAACGGTTCCTTTTATTTATAAAATAGAATAACTTTATTTCAATCAATAAAAAATTTAGATAAGTATGAAAGTTATAATTCATCGCAATGTTAATCAATACATTTTAATTAATTTTAATCAGTCGTTTTCAGTTTGTTTTTTGTTTTTAATAAAAATCAAAAAATATAAGGCGAACATTAAATAATTTTCCTATTTTAGTTTTTTCTGAAATCGATATTTTAAGGGGATCGGAAAAGAAAATCTGGTGTTCCGTTTCCTGTTAAGGGTAGAAAGAACTAAATATGACAGTCGAAGTGCGTTTGAAGTAGTTACTGACAAAGACGTATCGAGCTTCTTACACCAAGCAGAATGAAAAACACTGTCTCACTGCAATACCAACATGATGTAATGCCAACTTAAAGACCTTGAAAATAATTTATCGTTAAAATTAATATGAACATTTTTAATGACTTAAAGGAAAATAAAAGTTTAAAACAATAAATACCTACAAGCATAAAATAATTTTTCAACGGTTGAAGATTAAAGAAGGATTTTTTTTAAATAAATACTAAAGGACATTCCCATTTTTTTAAATAAATATTTGAGGGTCTCGAACACGTCCGATTTTTACCAAATGAATTATTTCTAACACATTCTTCGTAACCTCGTTTTTTTTACTGAATAAGAATAATCTGCCAATTCTGAATGGAAATCGAGTTCAAATAAAATACATTTCAAGGTTAAAGTAAAAACTTACATGATACCGCAGAAACTGGGTTAGTATAGGATCTGAAAAAAATATATTTTGTGTTAAATGAAGAATGTATACATTGGAAAATACTTTAAAAAATCATATCAAGGTCATTAAAAATTTAATTCACGTGTGAAGGCCGTTCATACAATCCAAATTATTTTTATCCTGTACTTATGTCCACTAGAATAACTTATCTCACAGACAAGTCGATCCTTTTTAATTTATTCTAAATTTGTCATCTTTTATTTATTCGACGAAAATGGTTTTTCTGGAAATCGTTTCACATGTCTTGCAGACTGGAAGTACCTTTTACGGGTAGATAGGACGATATTATTAATAGATTAACTACGAGAAATGGGAAAAATAGCTATCTTTTCGTTTGTTACGTCAATGATAACTAGATGAGTGTTTCACTTTTATCTCTGATTAAAACTATTTATAGGATGCAGCTTAGTTTTGTTCAGCGTTCTTCTAGAACGCACCTATACCAAAAAGTTCGTCCTTAATATAACTTGTACTAAAATGAGGTATGTTAGATATTTTGTTGTGAATGAATATTTGTGTAAATTTCCAGAAAAGGTAAACGAAAATGGAAATCCAGCCTAACAAAGAAACAAACCATAAAGAGTCTACGACTATTAAGGCAGAAATGGATGGTTCTTCTCCACAAGACAAGGCAAGTGAAAGAAACTCATCTAAAGAACTTCTTGGGCAAATTATCAAACCACCTCAAGGTATTCAAAATAATTCTGACCAACCGCAAATTGGTCATCCTTCAGAACAAGACGCAATAAATAAATCAAACGCATCTCTAAAACCTCCTATTACAACCCAACCTGTTGCCCAAATAATGAACCCCGTTCAAACTATTCCAAATTGTCCTCCTGGATTGGAACACCTTTGCCTATTAGACAAATTAATTATAAACAGGCAACCAAATATAAAATATTCCAAAATAGGAAAGAAGGACACAAACAGATATATTATTACAAATATTAATGAAGAAAAAGTTTATTTTGCTTCGGAACATTCAACAAGTGCTCAAAGAAATTAGTGCTATTCCTGTAGAGAATTCGAAATGAAACTTTTCGATAATTTTGCTAACCATATCATAGGAATGAATCGTCCTTTACGGTGTGGAGAATGTTGCTGTCCATGTTGTTTACAAATGATTGAAATATCTTCACCACCAGGAACAATAATTGGCGTTGTTGAACAAAAATGGAGCATTTTCAATCCTACATTTTGTGGTCAAAAATTAAGTTGGCGATGTTATGCTACAGCTTAAAGGACCATTTTGGGAAAAAAACTGTTGTCGTGATCCCCTTTACCAAATATTATCATCTGATAGTAAAACCAAACTTGGAAAAATTTATAAAAAATGTTTTGCTGCTCAAGAATTTAATGATCAAAATATTTTTGGTGTGGAATTTCCAATGGATTTGGATGTTAGAATTAAAGCTTTGTGTGTTGGGTTCGTGTTTTTTAATTGAAATGACCTTACAGTTTGTGATATTCCTTATCCGAAACTGCAGCAGTTTTGGCTTAGCTACGCCTATATGGCTCCGAAATTCCCCACCTTAATTTCGAATTATATCATTAAGATCTTAAGATTCTTGGTCTTTGTCTTAACTTCAATAGGGGGCCAAAATTATGAGCCTTGGCAGCGATTTCTCAGCCTGTGGCCCCTAAATTCTGTGTCCGACTCTTTTGATTTACCGAATTTTATTTGGCCTAGAAACTCCGGCAACGGCTTCAAATTCTAGGATTATAAAATTCTCTGTGAGGCTCTTAGATTCAGTGCTTGGTCAAAATAATGAACCAGGTTCCTAAAATTTAGAGCCTAGCACCGAAATTCCGTGTCCAACTCCGAAGTTCGAATTCGTCTAGTTTGATCTTGTCCCAAATTCTAGCCGTAACTTGAAATTACAGAATATAACCGAATTTTTTTTGCCAGACCCTTAAATGCTGTAGAGTTGACCATAATTATTGCCTGACTCCAATATTTAGTGCTTACCTATCTATTCGTATCCTGCTCCGAAAAACCTAAGAAATTCTGGCTCAGGTGTCGAATTCTTGGTTTGTAACCCTAAACTTGAGTTCTTGGTTTATGGCCCTTAAATGTTCTATCTGGCCCTTAAATTCAATATTTCGCCGAAATATTGTGACTCCGTCCGCAACAATTAAATCCCACATCCGAATATGAAGTGCTGGCTTATCTAGGTCTATGTCTATCTAACTCCGAAAGTCAGTCTCTGGTTTCAAATTGCAGGGCTGTCAAATTCCATTTAGGTCATTAAATTTTGTATTTCATAAAACTAATAAGCATAGGTCCTAAATTTAGTGCCTTCCACAGCCTTAGCTTGTGTTGCCTAAATTCCGTGTCCGACTCCGAGCTTCTGACTACTCTAATGTCTTCTGGTTCCAAAACTCTAGCAATGGCTTCAAATTCTAGAATTTAAACCATAACATTTTCTTTTGGACTCATCATGTACAGTATTAGGCCAAAATTATGAGCCTAGCTTCTAAATTTAATGTCTGGCTAACCTAAGGTTTGTTTTCTGCTCCGCAAGGGTTCCAAATTCTGGCTCGGGCTTGGAAAGTTTTGTTTATAAGCCTGAAATTCTTTGACTGACCTTGAAATTCGGTACTTGGCATCTAATTTCAGGTTTATGGCTCCAAAAGTATAGTCTTGGTCCCTAAATTTAACGCCTCGCTTTGTTTGTCTGAGGTGTCTAAATTTTGTATTCTGCTCCGAAATTTTGAACCGTGAAATCTATATTTTTTGGATCTTAAATTTGGTGGTTTGTGTATTTGGTGACAGGTCTAAAATTATATTCGGGTTCCTAAATATACGACCCGGGATCAATTTTCTAGCTTGCGGTACCTAAATTCCATAGTGCTGAGAAGACCAAGGATAAGATTTGTGTCAGAATTGCTCCAGCAACAAATTGTATCGCACATATGCGTTTCCCTATTCTACCTTTTTCTTTCTGTGAATTTTCTGATTCATTATCTATTGCATTCAAACCCATCCTATTTACTTATTATCAATTATCTTTAGAACTGCAAGATAAGCAGATAAAGTAGGTTTAAATTCAAACTAAAAAGGTTTTGTTATTCTTGTTGAACCTTCTAATCGAGTACATCATTCCAATAAATCTGTGATAAATATATTTACTGTTGCCAACCTAGGTAAGTCACATACTATTATACTTTTTTTTATTCTGATAAATCTGCAAAATTTTCTTAGGTATCCAAAAATGGATAACAAATCTTACGAAAAATCAGAAGATTTTAATGGTTCTCTTCCAATTACAATTCAACCTCTTAGTCAAAATATAACCACCCCTTATTTCCCCCGTGGTTTAGAACTTCTCAGCCGAATAGACAAAATTCTTATAATTAGGGAAGAAAATTCCAATCCAGGAACAATCAACAAATTTAACCAAGTTGCAACAAATATTAACGGAGAACATCTTTATTATGCACCAGAAATATCCAAGAGGCCTAATAAATCGGTTAAAGAATTCGAACTGAAAATTTTTAACAATTTCAGCCAAGAAGTTATGATTGCGACATACCCTTTGGTTGGTGGGCAATGTGTTTGTTGTGAAACGAGCATATTAATATCAGAACCTACAGGGGATGTAATTGGAGTGATTGAAGAATTATTAAGATTTGCTTTTCCTGAAATGTTAGTCAAAAATTGTAATGGTGATGTTGAGCTACGTCTTGCAGGCCCTTTTGCAGATTTATTGTATTATAATAGTTGCTACCAGATATTATCAAATAACGGCAAAATCAAGCTTGGAAAAATTTATAAAAATCCTCCAGTGACATGTTTTACCCCAGTTTATTCAAAGGATGATGCCTTTGTAGTGGAATTTCCAAAATTTCTTGATGTTAGAATGAAGGCTTGCATGATGATGCTATGTTTTTTATTTTCACATTCGTATTGTCAAAAGAATGGGGGTTAGAATAGGAATTATTATAAGTTCGTTTGGTTTCAATTTGTGTTAAGAATTTTTTTAATAAATGACTGGAAATCGGGTTGAAGTAAAATAATTTCAAGGTCAAATTTCATAAGTGCTTTGACCTTGAAAATATCTGTTGGTTGGTTTCATTTGAATTTGTGTTAAGAATTTTTTTAATAAATGACTGGAAATCGGGTTGAAATAAAATAATTTCAAGGTCAAATTTCATAAGTGCTTTGACCTTGAAAATATCCGTTGGTTGGTTTGGTTTCAATTTGTGTTAAGAATTTTTTTAATAAATGACTGGAAATCGGGTTGAAATAAAATAATTTCAAGGTCAAATTTCATAAGTGCTTTGACCTTGAAAATATCTGTTGGTTGGTTTGGTTTCAATTTGTGTTAAGAATTTTTTTAATAAATGACTGGAAATCGGGTTGAAATAAAATAATTTCAAGGTCAAATTTCATAAGTGCTTTGACCTTGAAAATATCTGTTGGTTGGTTTGGTTTCAATTTGTGTTAAGAATTTTTTTAATAAATGACTGGAAATCGGGTTGAAATAAAATAATTTCAAGGTCAAATTTCATAAGTGCTTTGACCTTGAAAATATCTGTTGGTTGGTTTGGTTTCAATTTGTGTTAAGAATTTTTTTAATAAATGACTGGAAATCGGGTTGAAATAAAATAATTTCAAGGTCAAATTTCATAAGTGCTTTGACCTTGAAAATATCTGTTGGTTGGTTTCATTTGAATTTGTGTTAAGGGTTTTTTTTTAATAAATGACTGAAAATCGGGTTGAAATAAAATAATTTCAAGGTCAAATTTCATAAGTGCTTTGACCTTGAAAATATCTGTTGGTTGGTTTGGTTTCAATTTGTGTTAAGAATTTTTTTAATAAATGACTGGAAATCGGGTTGAAATAAAATAATTTCAAGGTCAAATTTCATTAGGTGCTTTGACCTTGAAAATATCTGTTTGAATTATTTAGTAAGGAAAAGAAATCATTCACATCTTAAATATTAATTTAGTTCAAGGTCATTTGATGGAAATCGATTAAAAATAATACCGAAATTATTATTCAAGATTTTATTTAGAAGTGGGTGATATAAGTGTAAGTATAAAGAATTTTCCATTTATCTAATGGTGTCTTGTCAGTTAAAGTCGAGCGTGGGTGTCACTTGTCAATCCGCGTGCCAGCTTCGATGTGTCTTCTTATTTCACAGCCGCCTCTGAGATTCAATTAGGCTCGTAATTGGAATCAATCGTTCGAAGTAAATGGACGGAAGAGAGACATTTTTTCATTACATTTGTTTAGTCTTTTGATTAAAACTATATTGTGATGGACTACACAAGCATTTCGAAAACAAAATTATTCCCAACCTCAAGCTTAATTTGCTCATTGGTACCCAATACGCGTACAAGGATAAAAGGTCGTGCAAAAACTTAAACAGAAAACGCAAATAGACAGGGTCGATGTAGTTGTTGTCGTTTTAATAGGAAAGAACCGCAAGGACCTTCGCTAATCAAGTAGTAGGGAAAAACAAATTCGTTAATTTTCACAAATCTTATTCTCTGTTTGGTAGCGTTCCTGGTGGGGGGGAGGAAATACATACAAATTAACTGTTTCTTTACATTCATCTAGCATATGGAAAAAGGATGCAAACAATCAGCTAAACCGAGCCCAATCTAAGCCAGAAGGTTACCTAAACTCCTTAAAGTATATGAATCAGGAAATATTTTTTATGTTACTCGGGGGGTTGTAAAAAATAACAAATCGTGTAACCAGAACTAATCCCTAGGGTCTAAATTGTATTTTTAAACATTTCTTGAACCGGTCCTGGATGAAGAAGCTTCCTCTTCCTAATTTCCTAATAATATCTGGGATGTTTGTAGGTTGAGTGTTGATAATATTTGAATTTTCTCTGGCGGGTGCTTTCCGATCTCGTGTGTTAAGTCAAGCTTATGGAAACCCTGTATATAAGTGGGTGGTTTGAGAAAGAGCGCACAGGAATAGACTAGAGTCAATGAATATTCAATAGCTCTAACACAAGAGTCGCAAACGAGCATCGGAATGCGGTTTTGAGTAACTCCCTTTATTTCCCGCGGGGTCTTTACAAAAACTATCCGCACAAACTTACATCTAACTACGTATTATCCGGTAAATGATAAACAAAAAGTTTGTTTGTCTAATCCAGTGCAGTTAATCCCATTGAAGTTTGAAAGCGTAGCCACGAATGTAGGAGAGAGGTTCGGGTTTGGATAAACATCAAAACTGATTTTCAAAAACTTGTAGACGGAATGGATTCAATATTTGCTTTTTCAATTAATTAGTATTTGTTGTTTGCGAATTTGAATTCCAATTTGTATGGAATAATTGATTTGATTATTATTCCTATTGTATTTCAATATTATTCTGAAGATTATTTCGGCCTCTATTTTCATTTCATTAAAACTTCTACTACGAATGGATGGATGGATGGAAATTTATGTTTTAGAAAGGTCTTAATATGATGTACAATTTAACAACTAATTATTTATTATTAATTATAATTAATTAACGTAATTTATAAAAACGAATTAAAAAAATGTTTTAAAGAGAAAATTAAATTTTCTTGTAATTTTCAATGGTGTCTCCTTAAAATAACTTTTTCCACGTTCAGATTTTTTAAAATTTAATCCAAGAACTTACTCTTGTTGAACTCTAACCCCAATATCATTTAATGGCCTTGAAAAAATGGAAATCGAATTCAAACAGCAAATAGGGTAGGATAATAATTCTAGAAAACCTAAACTACCAATTTTCCCCCTCCAAGAGCTTATCTTCGCCACGCTCGTGAGGCATTCGAGTGAGAGTGGAAAAAAGTGCTTTCCTCTTGTGTTAGACACAAATTTTTTTCCACGACATCATGTTAGACACAAAATTTTTATTTATAAACAAGAAAAGTTAGGTTATTGTTGCGACTTGAAACGCAATCGGTAATGCAGGGAGCGCGCGCTAGCAGTTAACACAACACTGTTACATTTTCCTCACTAGAGGGGGAAAACTAATTTTCCTCACTATTTTGCGAAAGGAAAGTTGGGTTTTCGGGACATGTCGTGGAAAAAATTATATTTTGATTATTTTTGTTTGTTGACAAATCGGTTTGAAATTTGGAGTACATAATAGGTAGGTCTAATATTACTTTAAATAATTATTTACATATCACCAAGAATTAGTATACCAGAATTTTTTGAAAATTTTGAAATATTTCCGATTTTGAAGAAACTAAGAACTGTCCAAAAATGTAATTTTTTATGCTTATAAAGGGATCGGAGGGCCAAAAACTGCTATGATCGGGAAGTTTTGGGATTGCAATAGTTTTACGATTGCCGTTTTTATTTTAATAAACTCGGAGTGATTATTTTTAGTCGCTTGTAGCAATGAAGAATACACGTACCCCTTTTATTGTTTACTTTCTCTTTATAATATAACCTCCAACATGTACAATACAAACGTATGTCTAGATTTTTTCTTTACGTCACGGCGACATCGGTTAAGTTGGTCCTGTACGGTGGCGAACGAAGCAGGTAGATGTGATTGATAGAAAGTTGCTGTTGGGATAGCGATTTGGGTTCCCAACAGCAACGGTTCCCAACATGTTCTGATTTTATGACCAATATTTTTATTAACATTCAAATAGATAACTTAAAACTGTTTTGGTATCGCTGGTGCAAAACAGTAGAAGGTCTAGAATTACAGTGGGCCGAGTTAACTTACTTCATACCACAGTCTGGACTTTGGACCCGACAAATAATAGTCACTTCTACTTTATTTAATAAAACTTAAAGATGTGAGATTATTCTTATATTTACGAGTTCCTTTTAGTCGACAGTTAAAACCGCTTTCGAAATTTGAATCTAGCTTTAAAACGGAAACGCAGGGCAATAAATTCAGTGATTAACAATAACAGCCTTAGGGACTAATTTATAGAGCACCTGTCAGGTAATTAACAGCCTATAATTAACCCTGCCCTTACCTAGAGCTATTGATTTTGCCAATATAACCCATATCTCTAAACACACTTTTAGTTCCTTATATTAATACCCTGAAGGTACCTCCTGATAATCAAATATTATTAGGAATTATTAAAACTTGTTTTCCTTGTTCATAAGAGAGAGATGGGGACACGTATCTGAATCGTAACAACAATCAACTAATATTGAATGAATGGGTACAACAATTGGTTGTATTTTAAAATAAACATTTAACTACGTCCGGTATAGACATGAATTGTTCAATTTTAGATTTGTATTGTATTCAACTCCCTCCCACTCACTGTAAAAAAATAAATTATGTATTCTTATTCTTCCTTGAATAATATACCACGCAACTACTTGTTCTAACAATTAATTATTTTAATCTACAACCAGACCTTATTGGGATTGCGTTATTAGGAAAAAATTAATATTGCGTTTAAGAAAAAAATCTAGAGCTGAGGCACGAAAATTCCTAAACTGGTTATCATCAAAGTACGATGCATGATGAAGTTTACACAACGTGCATGCCAGCTTAGATCTACTTTGGAAAACTTACTTGTGTCACCAGTCAAGTAGAGGAAAACATCAATATCAAACAGAATACGTAACATTATTCGAGTGCTTTTGCCCGTATGGAACAATGCAAGGATGCAAAGAGATCAAAGGAAAGCTATGTGGAAAAATTCTAGCCTTTTACTACCCTTATTCCTTGGGAAACCAAATAATATCGGAAACATATTTCTGACTATTAAATATTATATAGGGGACTTAATAATGCCTTTAAAGACAAAATTACCTACAAGAAAAATGCTTTGGAAAATTTGAAAAAATTATAGGGGTTGATTAGGCACAACTTATTCCTTCTGTATGTAAAATTGAAAATTAAAAAAAAAAACGTGTAACCAATGCTCGGGAAATATATTTTGAAATTAAAATTAGAATAATAGAACTAAAATTTCTTCAATCACTCATACACTAATTACTAAGCAACACCCAAACCATCAGCCAATAGGATTCCGTTTTTCGCTGAAAAACTGTGACCTGTGATATAAACACCCGTTGCCAAGGCCGTTGCTATAGTGTTCCTTACTTGTTGGTAGGGTATTGTTTATTAACAGTAGTAGTTCCCGTAACATTGTTGCTATAAGGTAAAGCACTCAACTACCATACAAATTTAAAAAACATTCGTACTAACGCACTCGTGTTTTTAAATGTATTATGCTCCCGTGTTTTAGCAATAATGTTGCAGGAATTGTTACTGAAATTTTCCAATAAAAATAAATTTTTATCACAATATTTTACTTATCGACGTATTATTTGGTCCCGCAAAATTTCAATCCAATCCGTCGACAAAGTTTTAAATTTAATTATTTCTTTTTTCAAAAATTCATAGGGGATGTCACATTAGCATAATTACACATTAATTTGCCTCTTCTTCTTCTATAATCAGATAAAATGATGACGAAAAAGTGGATCCATTTCATAAGAAAAAAATTTGTATTCCAAAAGTAGCAAATTTTTAAAAACAAATAAAAAGCTGTACTTTTGATTTCTTTCAGGATTAAATTAATTTTCTAAAAAATCATTTTACTTACTTAGGGCTATTATGACACCAAATTTTAAACCGATCCGACAATAAACCATGCTTGAAACAAAATAAAAATCAAAACAGTCAAATTTTTTCCTCTTTCTAAACAATAAAGATAAAGTTCTTTGCCATCAACAATATCCTATTCTATGCATTGAATCCGACAATATAATCAAAAAAAAAAGAAAAAACAAAACATGTATGAAAGACAGACAGACACATCCCATCGGGTTGAAATCAGATCGAATAACAAGTTGACAACCAATTAAAAACCGTTTAACAGAACCGATCTCCATTTATAATTAAGTGTATCGGAGGAGGCTATGTAATTACTGGCTGACCACGATCAAAGGCGATTCTCGAACCACAGACTTCGGGCAGTTTGACAACTGGATAGACAGATACTGACCATTGGTTCTTCTTGTTCTTTCTTAACTTGAACGCTTTTTTTTTGGACCACCTGCCTTGGTACGTGTACACGTTTTTTTAATATTACTAAAGACACACCCCCTTTTTAAGGGAGTTTACAACAAATAGTTCAAGTTAAATAATACCAAAAAAATTATTAACTATAGGGTGTGCAGAAATAAATATTTTTTGGGAGATAGCTATAGGTAGTATAAAATATTTTTTCCCTAGGAAATAGTACCTACATTCAAAAAGAGGTTTATTCCCAACCCAGGGAGATTTTACGTGGAAGCTTGCAGCTATTTTTAATATTATTATTTTAAAATTTGCATAAACAATTATCTTTGATCAACAGTTACATTTTACATGAACTGTCTCTTTAATGAAAGCTAAACATCTTATGCTTACATACATACAATTATCGCTGCCATACACTCTCATCAATAACTAGATGCCTTCATTAATTTGTAGGTGAGTTTGCATATACCAAAACGGCGATGAATATGTATGTACCTCGTGAAGACTCCTCCGAAGAATTAACATCTGTCTTAAAATAAACTTATTTTATCCATAAATTAATGCATGCTTTGATAGCCCCCGTAAGCAAATCATTTTTTAATTTAGTTTAGAATAATAATTTTCATTAAAAAACTAAGAAATATTGAATTAATTCCTTTGATTGCTAGTAAAGTTCAGGTCTGCGGTTCGAATCCCCACAGAAATTTATATTCTGCCCCGATGTTTACAAGTATTATTTCAATGCGCTAACCGGTCTAAAAAGACCCCAAGATCTCAACTTTCGATTTCATTGTCCAATAAACTGGAAATGAAAAGAGTTTTGTCTTTTAAATAAAAAAAAATTCAAATAGAAACCGTAAAGAATTAAGCTAAAACTACTTTCTGTAAATGTACACCTGCGTAAATCATCAATAAGATTGAAGTTTATTCATATTCAGATCTCTAAAGTTTGGCTCTCAATTGAAGTCTTTGATTTGAATATCTGAAAGCAGATAAGCCTTTGAAATAATGGCTCGCGTATGTTGGTAGCTATAGATTGAAGATAAATGGAAAAAACTTTTTGTGAATGCCTGTCTGATCCTAACTCGTTCTCTCAAGAGTTCAATGTTGGGACTTACAATGCCTCTAATTTATGGTTATTTTAAGGAATTATTTTGATTTCGATGCAGCAATTTTAACGAAGATTATTTTTCATAATAAAATTATATAGGTACAGTATGCTTCAAAATTACATTTTTTAAGCACCGAACTGCGAGGAAAGGCAATCTTGTATGCTGATGACTGGCACCTCTAATTTGTACCTATGTTTTTCGATAAAAATTTTTATTTGGTAGGAATTTGATTGTTGTAGCTTTCAATTTTATTTCTATACCTAGGGGTTAACAATTAATCCAGATAATGAAGAAATCTTATTTTAAGGAGCACCATTCTGTTGAAAAAAACTTGACTCAGTATTTAAAATATAATTTTTTATTAATTTAAAATTAAAATAAGATCCACTCGATGTTCTGGGCAGACTGTCATAAATCTGATGGAAGCATTAATATTCAGAATTCATCCCGAGGCTTCGGCGTGACACGTAATGACAGTTTAATAACTGGCAATAAGTTCGCACCAGCATCCATCGTATTTATAGTTAATCTCTACTTAAAATTCAATCCTTACCCAGAATAGCTCTACAATTAAGGCTCCAGGAGAAAAAGGTTAAAAAAAACAACTCTTCAAGTCAAACGTTTTCATTCGACGTATTGTGTCGAGTTTAAAAACGAACACAAATAAAAATCATTAATAATATTAACCAGGGGGACAAAGTCATCAACGTAATCTTTTGGAAATCGATGGACCTTTAAGACTTGTTAAAGAACAAAATAACAGTCAATTGTAAACACAAATACATATGAATTGTAGTGCAGTGTCGCCACAAACAACTTACGATCGTTAAAAAGCATGATTTTGTCCTTTTCAAAAACTTGATTGTCATCTACCAATATTTTTATTATATCCCTTGACTTTTCTTTAGTTAATTTGTTTTAATACTAAGATCAACGGTTCGATTCAAGGTTGAAATGCTAAAGTAATTTTTTGGTACTAAATAAAAAAATGAAATTCTACTAGAAGAGAGTAATTTTATTTTTAAAAAGGGATATCATTAATATCGTATTATAAATCGATTTAAGAGATGCACATATTTGACTTTCAAAAAAGATAATTCTAATCATTTATTTTCCCATTACTCCTTTTTATAAAGGCATTGATAATTTTTCTTCTCTTTAATGCAAATTAATGGTTATACAGTATCCATCAAAATTTCAGAATAAATATTCATTTAAAACATTTTAATTTCCTACATCATTCGAATTCACAGCCTACTACATATTATATCCATTTCTGACCCAAAAATTACTTTATTTCAGTGATTCTCGCTAATTAATTATTAATTAATACAATGGGTTTGCTGTTTTTATAGTTAACACGCATACGTTTAGTAATTTTGTTGTAATTTCTCTAATCACAGCACACGTAGGTGCCTTTAAATGTAAAATGTTTTAAACTCTATTGAATGAGATGATAATCGGATAATTATTTGTTAATTATAAAACTTTTTCCAAAATTACGTTTTATTTTACAAAAACATTGTAATTCTAGACCTGCACTTAATGTAACGATTAATTTAAAATTTACACATCAAATAGCATAGAAAAAGAGGAATACCCCTAGTACCCTTAGTAGTACCCTGAAAAAATTCTACACATTTTTAAAACTTAAATGAGCACGAGAATGAGCATTATTTGTGATATTTCCCAAAATCCCATTTCAAAATAAATCCGGACCTGCACGTCCGACTATTTTAAAATTTGGGGGTTGAATAAAATATGGCCTATAATTTGGTGTATTATCCAAACCCTAATAATACCCCAGACTAGTTTTACGAACTTTTAAAATTTCGATTGCGATATTATCCAAAATTTAGTCGTATTTTAAAAAAAAATGTTCATCCGAACTTGCGGATCCGCTGGTTTACAAAATTTGGGGTCGTATAAAATAGAATATGCCCTATAATTTGGTGTATTACCCTAACCGTCAGTACTACCCTGACGAAATCTAGGAATTTTTAATATTTGAAAGAGCATTTGCAATATTTTCCAAAATTGAATCTTATTATTTCAAAAAATGTAAATCCGGTCCTGGAGGTTCAATTTTTAAAATTTGGGGCCGTGTAGAATAATATATGGCCTATAATTAGGTATATTAACCCAACCCTTAGTACTACCCCTGATGAGTTCAACGAATTCTTAAAATTTGAACGAGCAGTTGAGATACTTTCCAACATTGAGTTATATTTAAAAAAAATTGTAAACCCGGTTCTGCAAGTCCGATTTCTTAAAATTTGGGGTTGTATAGAATAGAAGATGCCCTATAATTTGGTGTATTATCCAAACCCTCAGTACTGACGAAATCTAGATTTTTAATATTTGAAAGAGCATTTGCGATATTTTTCAAAATTGAATCTTATTTCAAAAATTGTAAATCGGGACCTGGAAGTTTTTAAAATTTGGGGCCGTATAGAATAATATATGGCCTATAATTAGGTGTATTGCCCAAACCATTAGTACTACCCTGACGAGTTCTACGAATTCTTAAAATTTGAACGAGCACTTGAGATATTGTCCAACATAGAGTTTTATTTTTAAAAAAATTGTAAAGCCGGTTCTGCAGGTCCGATTTTTTAAAATTTGGGATCGTATAGAATAGAACATGGCCTATAATTTAGTGTATTGTCCAAATCGTTAGTACCACCTTGACGAGTTCAACGAATTCTTAAAATTTCAACGAGCTCTTGAGATACTTTCTAATCCTGAGTTTAATTTTTAAAAAAATTTTTAATCCGGTCCTGCAGGTCCGATTTGGTAAAATTTAGGATCGTATAGAATAGACATGGCCTATAATTAGATGTATTACCCAAACCCTTAGTACTACCCTGACGAGTTCAACGAATTCTTAAAATTTGAACGAGCACTTCAGATATTTTCCAACATTAGTTTTATTAAAAAAAAATTAAATCCGGACCTGCAGGTCCGATTTTTAAAATTTGGGGTTGTATAGAATATAATATGCCATAATTTGGGGGATTGGCCAAATCGTTAGTACTACCCTGACGAGTTCAACGAATTCTTAAAATTTGAACGAGCACTTGAGATATTGTCCAACATAGTTTTATTTTTAAAAAAATTGTAAAGCCGGTTCTGCAGGTCCGATTTTTTAAAATTTGGGATCGTATAGTAGTAGAACATGGCCTATAATAAAGTGTATTACCCAAACCCTTAGTACTACCCTGACAAGTTCTATGAATTTTTAAAATTTGAATCCAGCATTGAGTTTTATTAAAAACAACTGTAAATCCGGACCTGGAAGTCCGATTGTTTTAAAATATGGGGTCGTATAGGTATATAGAATATGGTCTATGGTGTAGTTATCCAAACCCTTATTAGTACTACCCTGACATGTTCTTAAAATTTAAAGGAGCATTTTAGAAATTATCCAAAATCAAGTTTTATTTAAAGAAATAGTTAATCCAAACCTGCAGGTCGGACAATTTTAAAATTTAAGGGTTGTATAGAAAAGAATACAGGCTATAATTTGGTATACGATACCTATTACGCAAACTCTTATTACTATTTTGAGTACGAAATTGAAATACCCAAAACTCAAATATCCTTTAAAAGGATTACTGCAGCATCCTCTCAGGTGGGGGCGAATTATTATAAAAGTTCCAAACATTTCTAGAGTTAATAATCAAAATTTTAAAGGCTGTAAAGAGGGGTGTATTCCTGACATTGCTAGAGGCAGAAGGCGAAATTAAAATAAAAGTGAAAAATAAATAAATTTACGAGAGGCATCCGCGCAATCAAATCCCGATAAGTCATTAAATATCAATGTAGGACATCCTTCCTTAAAATATGCAGGCGAAACTTCGGGCTGAATTAATTTCAAACTTTTACTGAAATGAAAATAAATTATTATTGGATTTTTAAATCGCACTTTATGAGAGATGTTCCATATTTATTTAAATTTGCATTAATTTTCAGAATATTGCCAATTTATTCTTTTAGGGGGTGGACTCACATTTTCTACTTCCGCCTTCCTTCTAGCCTTCACATTTATTTCAAAAATTTAATAATTATTGACCCGGAGCTTACATGCAGATTACAAGATAACGAAACAAACTAAATTTGTATCTGTCAGCTGTAAATAACGCACCTACGTGTAAATTCAATATATTAATATAAATTCCAAAAACCTAAGTGTCAGTCTAATTTAGTTACGGATTTGACAGATTAAATTCGTCTTTAGGTCTTCTCACGTAAAATATACGTCGCCCTTACTTCAGAATACATGAAAATATCTTTCTTTCGGAATAACGTGTGGATAAAATAATTCAAAACTTCGCTTCGGCAAAGAAGAGTTGGGATATCGTATTATTAATACGTCAGTCAGTTTTCATTTGAAAAAAGAAAACTTGATTATTTCATGAATGTAAATTATTTTTAAAATATCGTCAGCACGTGCAAGCATCCTTCGGGCTAATGAAACTTCGATGTTTAAATACTCCAATGGGTTCCAATCTATTTCCAGCTTTATTTTAATATTACACCGAGAAAAATAGCTTTTAGATTGAAGAACCAAAACTAAAACCGGATCACCCTTTCTTAATTTACTTAGACATACAGAAATATCGGTTAAACAAGGAAGAAATGTCAAATTATGGGGATTCCATTATTTATAAATAATTATAGGACATTCCGATTATCTTTTTTAATTTTTGATTATAAAAACAGTAGAGAATGCCGATGTGAATAATAAAAAAAGTAATCTTTGACGTGATCTCTTCGACGTGTATTCGAAGTTGGGATTTGTCACCCATATAATCCCTCAAATCACAGTAAATGTCGTTTGAGAGACGGAATGATCGGCTATCCGCCCCGTTTAACTGAACACCTGGCTTGTCACGTAAGTCCGGATCCCATTTTTTATAGTAATCCATATCTTATTGGGCCTTTATCATAATTTGATCAAAAGAATCGATCGGCCACCCTCTGGTTCTCAAAACTACCTCTTTATAACAAAAAATTCTAAAGAAGCTAAACCCTATGACAGTTCTTTTATTTCGGATATTTTTTATAACTCAAGGGAAAGTTTTAGTAATTAGTGAATTAATTAATAATTCATTAATTGAGTCAGACTTTTATAGAATGTTATACAAAAAATGATTACCCAAAAATTGATGAAATTTGGTTCAATTATTCGAGAAATTGTTAATGCATTATTTTTAGAAATTTTGTAAATTCGAACTTGCACCCAACAATTTTAAATTTTGGGGGTACAATAGAACAAAATAAAATATAATTTGGAGTGTACCTACCCCAAATCGCTATAGTGCCACGGTACAGAGTTCTAAAAATTTTTAAAGTTAGAACTAGCATTTGCAATATTTTCCTAAATTGAATCTTATTTTTAATTTTTTTTATAAATTTGGGCCTACCGGTCCGATTATTTTTATAAAATACAGTAAGGGCTGTAATTTGGTGTATACCCCAAATCCCTAGTACCACCCTGTCAAGTTCTATGAAGCTTTAAAATTTGAACGAGCATTTGCGATATTTTCCAAAATTGAATTCTGTTTTAATTTTTTTTTAAGATTTTGACCTACCGGCCCGACTATTTTAAATTCAGAAGTTTTATAAAATACAGTAAGGGCTATAATGTGGTGTATACGGTATACCCCAAATCCCTAGTACCACCCTGTCAAGTTCTATGAAGCTTTAAAATTTGAACGAACATTTGAGATATTTTCCAAAACTGAATTTTTTAAAAAATATTTTTAAAAATTTGGACCTTCCGGTCCGATTATTTTACATTTAGAAATCTTATAAAATACAGTAAGGGCTATAATTTGGTGTATATCCCGAACCCCTAGTACCACCCTATTAAGTTCTATGAAGCTTTAAAATTTGAACGAACATTTGAGATATTTTCCAAAATTGAATGTTTGTCTTAATTTTTTTTATAAATTTGGGCCTACTGGTCCGACTATTTTATATTTAGAAGTCTTATAAAATACAGTAAGGGCTATAATTTGGTGCATACCCGGAACCCCTAGTACCACCCTGTCAAGTTCTACCAAGTTTTAAAATTTGAACTAGCATTCGCGATATTTTCCAAAATTGAATTTTTGTTGTAATTTTTTTTATAAATTTGGGCCTACCAGTCCGACTATTTTATATTCAGAAGTCTTATAAAATACAGTAAGGGCTATAATTTGGTGTACCCTGAACCCCTAGTACCACCCTGTCAAGTTCTATGATGCGATATTTTCCAAAATTGAATTTTGTTTTAAATTTTTTTATAAATTTGGATCTACCGGTCCGAATATTTTATATTTGGAAATCTTATAAAATACAGTAAGGGCTATAATTTGGTGTATACCCCAAATCCCTAGTACTACCCTGTCAAGTTCTACCAAGTTTGGTATTTTTCAGAATTGAATTTTTTTAAATTTTTCTTAAAAATTTGGACCGGTCCGACTATTTTAAATTCAGAATCCTTTTAAAATACAGTAAGGGCTATAATTTGGTGCTCTAGTACCACCCAGTTACGTTCAATGAATTTTTAAAATTTTGTATATTCGGACCTGCTGCTCCCACTATTTCAAATTGGGCGGTATTTTAGTAATGAGTTATGCCTATAATTTGGCGTATAGGCCCAAACCTCCAGTTCTAACCTGACGAGTTTTATGCATTTTCAAACTTTACAAATTCAGACCTGTAGGATCTACTTTTTCCAATTCGCATTAACAAGATTTTCTCGAAAACGTAATAAAGTTTCTGATTAGTTTTACTAGCAGATGTAGACAGAAAATTAAAAAAAATAATGTTCTAACAGAATGAATTTAAGAAGAAAAGTGTTTCTCACAGTTTATTGTATTTTTAAGTATCACTTTAATATTTTAAAAGTCTAAAAATCATCGAAGCCGAACTCGGTTTTTGCAACCCCTATTATATAAAATTCGAATAGCCATCCACCCTCTCTCATGCTGTGACAGAAACGGTTGCATTCTTCTGTATAAACTCCTGACAATAAGTTATTGATGATTGAAGAAACACCACACATAAAAATTTCTGTGGAGATTAAAAATCAAGAGAGCTGTAAGCTATACCTTTCAAAGGCCGCTTAGATCCGATCACGGAATCATTTAACCTTAAATTTCAAGTGTCGTCTTAGAACGAAGGCCTTCCGTTTTAAATCCCCCGAAAGAGTCTTCGGGGGTCCACCCAATAAAACGTGTAAAATATTTATTTGGTAGCCTAACTGACGCGACATGTCGATTCTGGAATTCCATTTCAGCATAACAATGTTTATGGGGGTCAAATATTCCAATTTACTGGCTCCGTGCGAATTTATAGTCTTATTTTCAGCACTAAATATTCCCTCAATATGAAGCTGATGCTAGATTAACTTTTCTGCATAATTTTATGGCCAATATTTAGACCATCCCGAACGACAAGTTCCGAAAGCTTCACAATATTAGAACGGCTATAAAAATATACTCTGGGTAAATGGGTAGTGAGACGGGAAGACCATTAACATTTTTATTTTTTGAAAAAGGGTTGGAAATATTCATGTTAGTAAGAGTGGCAATAAAAAAAAGAAGAAATGTAAAAACAAAACCCAATAAAGTCATCTGTTTAAGCTATACGACGCTTTAAATATTTATACATACACATAATATCGTGGGAGCATATTCTAATATGGAGCCATAAACCAGTAACGATGGCTCACTCGGTCATTGCGGTAAGGAATGCTGGAATATTACCGACAGGGTTGCTTTATTGATGCGTCTGGATGTGCAAGAAGGTGAAACCATTCCAAGCAACATTCAGACTTTATTTGCTTTTAATTAATATTCAAATATTCTAGATTTATAGACATTTTAACCAATTTTACCCTTCACAATTTTCCTACAACACCCCCATGCCAAAATACGAGTTGATAACAATTTTAGAAGTAAACTTTTGACTAACTTTGGGGGTTCCCAAATTTTGATACATTGTAAACAATCATACATAGATGATGATGAAAAAGAAGTCAAGCAATTTCTTATGGTGCTTAAATTTCAGTGCTAACTGTAAAGAGACTAAAATTTAGGTAGTACATACATTTCAGGAACTAATAATTACGAATCTGAAACACTGTACTAACCGAACTTCCAGCGCTCATATTTAGGGCGCTGAAATTTCAGAACATGACAGCAAAATGAGAGGAAATTAAGCGCAAAGCCGCTAACATTTCAGGACGCTACTTTAACTTAAACTACGGTCAACATCATTAATGAAAGCATTAAAAAAATCAGCGAATTTACAAAACTTGTCAGCTGAAATTTTTTAAAAAACTGAAAAGCGGCGAAAAGAGTCTATTTCCAGTCGAGTTACATAATATTAGAAGACAGTGAGAAGGAATTGAGTAGGTACCAAGGCGTTAAAATTTCAGGAATTTCAGGAAAAACTCAGGTGAAAATTTCTAATGGTTTTTGTTTGGTAACGTTTTCAGGATTGAGGGAAGGGGATGTAAATCAGTGGTCCAATTTACAGACTAAATATTGAAGAAGCCAACTTCAACAAAACTAAGGTCACTAATCTATAATAGTCCAGGAGCTAGCGGTATATTTTAAGACTAATTTCTATCAAGCTGAATTTTTTTTTATGAGCTGGTATGGTTATGTCTGCCAAATGTAGGTGATCGGCAAAATAGGACCGCGGGACATAGAGCGCTAAGAAAAACAAATGGCCAACTAACTAATCCAGGACGTCAGAGAGTGCTTCTGTCCCGCTCAAATTGTCGGACAAGGTGATTTTTGTGTTTGTTAAATTAGTATATAGTTATTAAAAAAAAATCAGGTTGATGGTAATAAGTCAAATGTCTTAAAAACAATACGAACCCCAAACGGCAGACACTGATTCAGTTCCGACTCATATGTCGGACAGTTAATTTTTTGTTGTCGGAATGTCTTAAATAACGAGCAAAATAGGAATTAGCTTGATTGAAGTTTGTAAATTTCATCAAAAAAAAAAAATTAAAAACAAAAAAAATCTGGGCGCTTTATGTCCCGCGGTCCTATTTTGCCGACCACCTACATTTGGCAGACATAACCATACCAGCTCATAAAAAAAATTTCAGCTTGATAGAAATTAGTCTTAAAATATACCGCTAGCTCCTGGACTATAAGGTCTAAGGTCTAACCATGTGACCAACCCGGATCCGATTGTACAGAAAAAAAGTGGGTTATACCGTTATACCCAAGGCACTAAAATTTTAAAGGCGCCATCCACAACCATGGTCAGTTCCAAATGTTATTTTGATAGATCCTCTGTGATGTGCCACAACAAAGGCTGTTCATGTATTTTTGGCAAACGGCCTTCCCAGTGGATGTAAAAAGCAACACATTAATCTAATAACTAAAATCGATGTCATGATACAAGAAACAAGGCGGTTACCAAGGGTGTTGCATTTTTAAAGACGCCATGTGTCGAACAATCAAAAGTTTTCAAATTAAAGTGGCCTTTGAAATTTTTTGTTATCTGAGAACATACATACACTCCTCCTTTATAGAAGGAGCATGTCCATAGGCTGCAGCGCACAACTGATGGTTTAAAAAGAAGATTGAAAGAAACGACAATACAATTGGTAGAAAGTGCAACAAGGATAAACAGGTAACAATAATTATTGCATTGAGGGGTAGTTACCCTTTTTTTGTTTTATGAAGTGACCAATTACTGCGCTCTAAATTACCGTGCGCATGCGCAGTAAATACCGTTTCCTAATATATGTCTGTCCTTGTCAATCTTCTTTGAGCCAGGTATTTATGCTCTTTCCATAAAGGTGCACTATAAGTTGGAAGTATTGAACAATAAACAAATGTCACTGGCAGTTTTCAGATTGTTCCTGTTAGTTCACCTCGGTGCGCGAGTCATTCACATAGTCAGTTATGAATGCAAGGTGCGCTGAAATTTTAAGGGCGCCATACTGAAGAATTAAATATTTTTTGTTTGTAGACAAAATTCTTCATTAAGAGTTATATGGTAAAATAGTATAACCAAGACGAATTCAGAACAACAAATCAATTGTCAATTACCCAGGACGCTAAAATTCTAAAGGCGCAACCAATCAGAAACATTTCATTCTAACTGCAAGTTGTGGGTTATTTAAAAAAGCTTCCCGCAAGCATAAAATATTATCAGGACGGTCCTGGATCCCCATAAAGCTTCATAATTTAATTAAGACGTAAGAATTTACCTTTCTGATTATACACCTTGGTCCGTAAAATGACTAAGGTCTTCATAGCAAGGAGTTAGCACAATATAAGCAAATACAACTTTATTAAAGTATGTCTAGTAGTGTCTTATGTTGAAGTATGAAGCTTATTTTGTACAAAACTTGAAGTTACCTCAACTATAACAAGGTTAAATTTAAATTTAAACAAAAATTTTGAAATCTTACCTTAATTTCTTGAATAAGAGGAAAGACACGCCGTGGAAAGCACCAATGTCTTAACTAACACAAAAATCACATGAAAATATTTACTAAAATCCGAATTAAAACACTTATAAATTCTTTGAGTAAACAAAACGCAACACTTTGGATGAATGTTAGACCGAAACTGAATTTTTATCAACTTGTGGAAAGGTAAAAACATGTGGAATTAGCGATAAGGTGCATATTTTTCTTTCAATAACAAGCATCTGTGTCTAAACCGATAATGAATGATTGACTATTGCCAAGATGTTTATTATAAAAGGTAGGCACAAAATAGAATTCGCAAGTTGTATTCGAGTGAGAGTGGAAAAAAATGCTTTCTTCTCGTGTTAGACACAATTTTTTTTCCACAATACCATTGAATATCACTTACAATTTAATTTATAAATAAACAAAATAAGTTAGGTTATTGCTGCGATTTGAAACGAAGTCGGTAATACCAAAGGTAGGCAGCGTGCGTCAGCACTTAACAGTGTTGCCGATCTCAGGTTTAGCCCTCGTTAAATTGTGAAATAATGTAGAAAAAAATCATCAGGAAAGAATGTAGAAAAAGAAAGTATGATGTAATTATAAGATAAGTATTATATACAGGGTGTTTCCTAAATACGTGTAGAAAACGCAGGAGGTGATTCCTGGGCGAAAATTAAGGCTACTTTTTCGTGTAAACGAAATTTGGACAAAGATAGAAAAATACAAACCAGTGGACGTATTCTACAAACAGGAAAGCTCATTATGGATATTTTCTTTATCCACCTGTATTGTTAGAAGGGGATGAAACTTACAACCCCTGTTGATTTTTTTTTAGAACTTTCTAATGCACCGAAATTTTTAATATAAAAAATGCGCATGAGAAAGCCTAATTCATTTAGAAAATTATTTGTCTCTTTTAGTTTTACCGTGGGACTAATAGTTTTCGAGTAAAAAATTAAAATCAATTGTAATGTGCGCCTCATTTTTGTGAGTTGTACTAAATTTCTAAAAGAAAAAGTCTAGGTAGGTAGGCGGATTTCATTTTTTGTGTTTTGTTGTTTTTGATAATAATAATTGTTAGTAAGTTTGCATCAAGAAGGTCGTGGTTTGCATACATTATTGATCAAACACCTAGTACCTAGACTTCTTTCTTTTAGATTTTTAGTACAAAACTGAGGCGCACATTACAATTGATTTTAATTTTTTACTCGAAAACTATTAGTCTCTCGGTAAAAATAAAAGAGACGAATAATTTTCTAAATAAATTAGGCTTTCTAATGCGTATTTTTTAAATTAAACATTCTGGTGCATTAAACAGTTCTAAAAAAAATGAACAGGGGTTGTAAGTTTCATCCCCTTCTAACATTACAGGTGGATAAAGAAAATATTCATAAAGAGCCTTCCTGTTAGTAGAACACGTCCACTTATTTGTATTTTTCTATCTTTCTCCAAATTTGAGATAAAAATTAAAACCCAAATTTTTACTCCATTTTTGAGGTGTAACTCTTCAGGGAAGGATACAAGTTTATACGAAAAAGTAGCCTTAATTTTCGCACAGGAATCACCTCCTGCATTTTCTACACGTACATAGGAAACACCCTGTATATAAAAGTATTTCACTACTAAGTACGGATTTTTTTTAATACAATACCTAATGAATGAACATCCAGGCAAAACTGTTACATTTTCCTGAATAAAGAGGGAAACCTAATTTTCCTCACTATTTTGTGAGAGGAAAGTTGGGCTTTCGCAGCGTGTCGTGGAAAAAAATTATTTTTTGATAATAATTTTGCTTACCTTTCTGTATCTCTGCTGCCCCAATTATTTCAGCTTGCATCCTGCAACAAGAAACCCAATTGTTATAAATCAAATTTAGAAGACATTATTAAGTTTAGGTAGGTATTAGAAAAAAATGTTTTTAAGGATAGTTCGGATGGAAGGTTAGGATGATGGTAATATTGGATTTCGGGCATAAAACATAACATTCCGTCTTCAAATACCTACGTACATTTTTATTTTTCTAATGTATATTACCTATCATATCCAGGGGGTACTTAATTTCTAAAAAAAAGTCTAACGGGGGCTCATGTTTCTTTTTTTAAATTATTTCCATTGCAATAAAAATTTCGTTTAAACTAACACTCCGAAACATTGTAATAAACTTCTATAAATAAAAGAGCATCTTTAATTTCTATACATCGACTTATAAGTTGTAATTCCGTCTAACTTCAAGTAACAAAACAGTGTCGTAACAAATATCGTGCTCGGTGGTGTTCTATAGACAAAACAGTAGGTAAGGTAGTTTACCTATATCATGATATACCGACCCCTGCTGGGTTCGAATGAGATGCAACAAGTATAGTACTGTCCACCCCATGTCCGATATTATAGGACGGTGTTAATCAAAAAGGAATCAATTTTAAATCATATCCATGTTTGGATTTTTTAATATAGATCTTTAGTTATGTTTAAAATCTTTATAGGTATTTCTTGGGGGTTTGGTAAATTAGGGGAGGAAAAAATTAGAAAAATCTTGAAAACTGGGAACCAAGGAAAATAATCTTATAATGAAGGGATGATTCAAATAAAATGTAAACTGTTAGGAATTTTTATTTTAATCAAACGTTTACTTTAATAATAAATTTGTTTAATATAAAATAAATCTTAATATTATAACACCATCCAATCAGAGCGCAATCTGGCAGAGAGAACTCCGATAGGGATTTTTGACATTGTGGGTTGGTTCGCTGTCAGTCAGTTAGTTTGATCCCGCATCAAACCAACCGCTTTCTTTAAGCTTGATCTATTAAAAACACGAATATTTTCTTGATACCTTCTCACTCTTTTCCTTAGACTGCGTTGAAAGCTGCAAAGGTAAAATAGAGTCGACGTGTGCTTTACGAAGGATTTTTTTCCTGCAAGCGAGGTATCAATATCATTTTCACTTGACACATACAATACAAAACGCGTTATTAGCCGCACCGAACCCCATACATATTTATTAGATTTCTGTCTTTTATTTTAACGTGTTACAAGAATCTTGGAAGGAATGGAATAACGAGGACGGATTTAAAAACAAATCCAAAAGCAATAATTGATAATAAACGGGGTATTTAATGACAATATTAAAAATGGCGGGTCAAAACCAGTAGAGTTAGTTATAATTCTGTTCGGCAGGGGGTCGCCGCCCAAGTAGAAATACGGTAGCACTAACAATGCCCGCTATTAGTCCGTGCCATGGTAAGTAATGTAATATTGTCGTACGCCCAGACACCCATATTTGTCAGATATACATTCGAGAATTTATTGTTATATATGTTGTGTTTTATATATGTTAATGTTGCCTTAATGACTCATGGGGTGTAGCGCTTGCCTTTCGGTTCCTTCCATACCAAAAGAATTCTAAAGGCCTAACATATTTTAGATGTAAATCTAACTGGAAGATTATTTTTTGATTCTTATTTTTAAATGTCCCATATGTTTACTTATGGATTGGTTATGTTTTAAGGAATTCATGGCTAAAACATTTCTATACCTACAGGTCAAATCAAGCTAAAATAAGAAATTATGAATGAACAAAAAATTACAAAAATCTACATCAACGAGGTAGTAAAATTAAAACTATTACAAAAGACGACGGAGAGAGTAAGAAAATACCACAGGAAGACGTTGGAGATCTCCAAGAAAAGAAGAAGAAACTGTAAAGGTATTTTCCACACTTAGATTGCTGTTGGGAGGAGATCCATTGGATTGTAAATTTCCGGAGACCGAGATGAACCATTTGGGTCCCTAAATTTAACTCTAGAGACGCGAATAATAGATTCAGAACTCCAAACTACAGCCCAGAGCGAGAAGAACAGACTAAAGCGTCCGGGAGCTATAAAAAAATCCGGATTTAAAAATTAAAATCCGAGACATAAGTCCGGTTGCTTAAGAAAAACAAGCGGGATGCAAGATAAAATTCCATGAAAGCCCAGAATCTCTACGACAATGGGTCCGTAGATAAAATACCTATTAAAAAATTCCGGGTCTAAAAATTAAAAATCCGGGATTCGAAATTAAAATCCACGGCACACTAGGTCTAAGTTTAAAGTCCGGGATCTCAAAGTCGTAGGGCACAGATTAACATTTACGAAAAAATATGGATTCCGAATCAAAATCCGGGACTGAATAGTCCGGGTTCTATAGTCTGAGATAAACAATGTAACAGTTTGCATCCGAAATTAAAAGGGGTGGGATTTTAGAATAAAAATCCGAAACTCAAGATTAAGTCTCCAGTTGGGGTAGGGCTGTCGCTTGGCATTGTTGTTGCTTATGATTTCAAACGAACCGTTTATGCTAAAAGTAACAGAAAACAAATACGAAAACTAAAAAAGCAGAGAGATATATTATGCCAAATATAAAGAAGAGAAGAATAAAAATAAAATAATATAAATTAAAGTAAAAAAATATGTGTTTATACAAACGTATTTTGTTTTAATTATCTGATTAAATACAGCATTCTAAAACAAATTTAATGTACAAGGGCTGTCTGTCTCTTTGGAAGGCCCATTAAGAGCTTGGCATCTAAAAACCTTTGCAAAAGTGCTCTTTCTGGAAATAGCAAACACATATTATTACGCTTTGGGGCTACTTAACAAGTCAACGTCCAGATAAATTGAAATCTCAGTATAAATAATATTACGAGTACTATGCCATAATTTAAACATTTTCTTGTTACCCGGAACGTATATTATCAAAAATTGTATATAGCTAGCTATAGCCACAGCAGAAACAATTAATTCTTTATCAGAGAAACCGTTCACTTGAATTAATCCGGGGAAAACTTGCTATCTTGGTTTATCCGGAAAAATCCGTTAGGTACTTGGATTAATCGGGGAAAATTTGCTGACTTAGTTAATCCGGAAAAATGCTTTACCCCGAAGAATCCGCGAACACTTCTTCTGACATAATTTATCCGGAAAATATTCTACTTGGATTAATCTGGGGAAAATTTGCTGACTTGCTTAATCCAGAAAAATCGTTTACCTGGAATAATCCGGGAAAACTTCCTCTGACATAATTTATCCGGAAAATATTCTACTTGGATTAATCTGGGGAAAACTTGCTGACTTGTTTAATCCGGAAAAATCCTTAACTTGGAATAGTCCAGGAAAACTTCCTCTGACATAATTTATCCGGAAAATATTCTACTTGGATTAATCTGGGGAAAACTTGCTGACTTGCTTAATCCGGAAAAATCCTTTACCTAGAATAATCCGGGAAAACTTCCTCTGACATAATTTATCCGGAATATATTCTACTTGGATTAATCTGGGGACAACTTGCTGACTTGCTTAATACGGAAATATCCTTTACCTGGAATAATCCGGGAAAACTTCCTCTGACATAATTATCCGGAAAATATTCTACTTGGATTAATCTGGTGAGAACTTGCTGAATTGTTTAATCCGGAAAAATCCTTAACTTGGAATAGTCCGGGAAAACTTCCTCTGACAAATTTATCCGGAAAATATTCTACTTGGATTAATCTGGGGACAATTTGCTGACATAGTTAATCCGGAAAAATTATTTACTCGGAAGAATCCGCGAACACTTCCTCTGGCATAATTTATCCGGAAAATATTTTACTTGGATTAATCTGGGGAAAACTTGCTGACTTGTTTAATCCGGAAAAATCCTTTACCTGGAATAATCCGGGAAAACTTCCTCAGACATAATTTATCCGGAAAATATTCTACCCGAGTTTATCCGGGGAAAACTTGCTGTATTAATTCATTCCGAAAAATGCTTTACCTAAATTAATCTGGGAAAATTTCATTTATCTTGGTTTAGTCGGAGAAATCTTTTCCTTGGATTAATCCAGAAAAACATCTGGGCAATCTTGGATTACTCTAGGAAAACTTGCTGTCTTGGTTTACCCAGAAAAATCCGTTACTTGAATTAATGGGAGAAAACTTGCTGAATTAGTCTATCCGGAAAAATCCTTAACCTGAATTAATCTTGGAATTTTTTTTAACTTGCTTTAATGCGAAAAATCTTTTCTTTGGATGAATCCGGGACCACTAATCCCTTTAGTGTATCCGAAAAACCCCGTCAGCTGGATTATTTTTGAAATATTTTTCGTCTTGTTTGTTTTAGTTTGTCTCCGGAAAAATAACTTATTCGGATTCACCCGGAAAATCCGGTCTCTACATTAAATAATAAAATAATGTAATAACATCACAGGTATTCGTAATTTGGTGGTTTTGGTTAAAGTTTGGTTGTAGGATAATATCTGAATAGATTTGTGGTAAAGGAGTTTCGAACGTTTGGCTTTTATGTTCTAATATCCTTCACATATTTACAAGCATACACACATTTAAGCATATGGGGAAGTAAAACACCGTGTTAGTGTAACCTAAATGCTGTGTAAAACGTCACCTGTCAAATAATCCTGCAAAGCGGGCTGCTTAACGTAAAGTCAACTCATTTAGCATACCATTATCTATAATAACAGCTAAAATCACGTGCAGAAGTTCCTAAATTGCTAAATTGACAATATTTAATACCACCTCACCTTGGCATAATCTTAATACAGTTTCCAACTTTGATAATTAGTGTTCTTAAGCTCCAGTTAGACAAACACTAGACTAAGGATTTATTTTGCCCTTTATTTTAACCCTTCCTTTTGCTCCTTCTTGTTCTAACTCCAATTACATCGGTACTTACTTTCTCTTTTCCCGCTACTTACGTGCGCTTCACTCAGGTTAAGTCGTCCTCAGATAATCTGTTTACACACCTGATCGTAATTTAATAAGTTATTTTTACGAGTAGTAGCTATGTTTGTGTACATTCACTTTGTTAAGCTTATAATCATCTCTCCCTTTAACCGTCTATAATTTGAAATTATCGTGCTGAAAGGGTGCGATCATCACAATTTCAAACCAACATCAAAACCCCTTCAGTTTCGGAGAAACATTTTTACGTAAACTTCATCCAAGAACTAAGAGATATTAACAATTCACTATTTATACACCTCGTAGGGGAGGGGGTAGACACATAATAAAGGAATTTTGTCCTTAGAAAAAATAATACAGAAATCTAAGGAATGTCACTAAAGTCCGGGATCTAAAACTAAAACTCCTGAGTTCAAAGTTTAAGGATGTAGGTACGTAAAATTCTACCCTCGAAAAAGAACCAAAACTTAAATTCTGAACCTCAAAACTTAAAGTCCGGAACCTTATTTCAAAATTGAACCCTGGAGTTTGTAACCCGGGTTCCAAAACAAAGTTCCAATAAAAGTTAGATCCACAATAAAAGAGAAACTCCGGGACTAGATGATGTAAATCCACACTCTCAAGAATTTTACCATAAACTTCTAGAAAGAAGATACAACTTTTCGTTAATAGTCCAGGATCCTACATTGATAGTAAGGAATCTCAGGTTAAAATCTGGGATTAAAGATTAATGTTTCGGGGTTCTTAAAGTTTTATATTTCAGATCCCAGATAAAAAATGTGTATCGCGAAATGAAAGTCCGGGGTTTAAAAATAAAAGTTAGACATTCAAGATTAAAGTCCGGAATTTATACTAAATCCGGGATCTGAGATTAAGGTTCAGGGGGTTCTTAAATTAAAATTTCAGATCCCAGATAAAAATTGTGGATGGCGAAATGAAAGCCCGGGGTCTAAAAATAAAAAGTGGCGGACATTCGAGATTAAAGTCCGGGATATAAAATTAAAATCCGGAATTTATATAAAATCCAGGATCTGAGTTTAAGGTTCCGGGGTTCTTGAATTTTAAAATTTTAGATCCGAAAGAAAAATTGTTGATGACGAATTGAAAGTCCGGGGTCTAAAAATAAAAATTGGACATTCGAGATTAAAGTCCGGGATATAAAATTAAAATCCGGAATTTATATAAAATCCGGGATCTGAAATTAAGGTTCCGGGGTTTTTAAATTTTAAAATTTTAGATCCGAGATAAAATTTGTGGATGGCGAAATGAAACTCCGGGGTCTAAACATAAAAGTAAGACATTCGAGATTAAAGTCCGGGATATAAAATTAAAATCTGGAATTTTTAATTAAAATCCGGGATTCGAGATTAAAGATCCAGAGTTCTTAAATTTTAAAATTTAAAATCCGAAATTTAAAATTAAATCCGGGATGTAAGATTTAGGGTTTGGGTTCTTAATTTATGAAATCTTAAGTTCGTGGACAAAAATTCTGGAACTCAAAATTCCGCAGTTTACAAATAAAAGTCGAACTCTGAAGATTAAAGTACCTACGGGGTACAAAATTAAAACCCGGAAAATTCCAGGTTATAAAATTAAACTTTTGTATCTTTGGTTTAAAAAACAACTTAAAATGAGGAACGTTAAATATTTTAGGAAAAAAAATCGATAATATTTAATTACACATTTTTTTCTGTATTTAATATTTAATCTTTTTTCCGTTGCGTAATTTAATGTAGAAAATCTCTTGAATATTTCGTTGTTCTAACCGACTCTTCAGAAGTCAGAGGTCTAAATTCGAATCCAGGCAAGACCACAACTCCAGAGGTATTTCCTACCGGAAACCAACTAAATGCTCTCGAATCCGGAAACGTCGGCCGCCGGAATAAATACACATATATTCTTAACGCGACTCGAGCTGAATCTCTTTTGGGTACAACAGACCCTTTCCACAAAACCCCTCTTCTATGTTACATATAAATAAATTAAATAATCCTTTTCCAAAGACCTGATTTTCCCTGAGAAGAACAAAACTTTGTACGTCTACGAATCCTTATACTTTTTTCTAAACAGAATCGAGCCTTAATCAATGTGTTTTTGATCTCGGCAGGAACACGAAACCGTCCAAGAGAGCCTGATTGCGAATAATCCCCGAAGAGCAGGGAAATTATGAGATTAAAAGACGAACGTTGCCTTCAGGAGACCCTTTGACTTCGAGATTAACTGTTATTTATAGGGTCATCAACGATCCATCGCTCTATAGGCAATCAGAGATCATTCAAGGATGGTAATTTCAAATTAGCCAGCTTTAGCCTTCATTATAAGTTAATAGGAGCTCTTCTGATTGATGTTTTGGATGTTCCTGTTAAATATACAAGAAAAAGCAACAAATTAACTATCTTTGTTGTAATTTTCCATGGGTTAATCAAAAATTTCAGAAGCCTGAACTAAATAAAGAAGGACATCAAAGAAATTTACTATTATACATATAAAGTAATAGTCGTGTAGGATATAATAAAGATGAAAGATACAAGTTTAAATATTCCCCGAGTGAAGAAGCAATAAAATTTAAACAATATTGGCGTCTAGAGTCGTCTCGTCGTAACAGAAGGAATCTGGAATCGATGCACTAAAACTTTATCATTCTTAAATATTTACACAGCCATAACAACAAACTTTTATTGTTATTGTTTCTCGAAATTTGTATAAAAACAGACTCGGAGTTCGGTTTACACACGTCAAAAATCAGTAAATTCCTTAAATTTGTAGCTTTGAAGGAACTAAAATTGCTCGGGCTCGAACTGTACAGTAGCTGGAGATATTTTAGATTTTATCTCGAGCTTGTAGTAGTACTTGTTCACGAACAGATTGGAATTCGAACAAGATTTTTAAGGCTGTCATAGGGGAATTTTCAAATAGTTAAAGTAAAGGGCAAATCGAAGTTGAACTTTTAAAGATGCAGTCGATTGCATGGTTTTATATTATGGGCAGATATCCTTAAAGAGATATCTATTAATATTGTAATGGAGAGCACATGTTATATGCAAATGAGACCAGTTCGATTTCGATCTAATAAAATCAATCTATTGTTCTTATAGAGCAATAAATAAATTAATATTTTAAGTTTCCATTCGTGCATATCTGTTTTAAAACTTACAATAGTTCATTTGAATATCGACTATCAGGTATGCCTTGGCATTTAAATAATATCTGATTTGTTGGTAACGGTTTTAAGAAACGTACATTCTACATCTTTGCTGTATCAGTTGGTAAAATAACAGGATATTCTTTTTCAAAACCACTTCTCCTCTAACGAAACTATAAACTGCAAACTTAAATCTGTCTCCAGGATTTACTTCTCTAGCATACCTATCTAATTATAATTATTTCGTTTCAACCTTTAATATCCAATTTAGCTACACACCGCCGACTAACAGCTTACCGGCCTATTAGCAATCAGTTTTCTGAATAATGGGACAGATGATCTTCTAATAATTAAGCGAAAATTAAACAATACTAGATAAAAAAATTTAATTGTGATATCTTGATCTAAAGGCTGTGTGCAAATATTAAGACCCGGTCTTTCCATCTCCTAATAAAGTTTTTAATAGCTATTTGAAAAATATTTTTTTTGACGAGTCACTGACACCGGTTTTAAAGAAGAGCATCAGTTATTGGTCGGAAAAGGGTTCCTATTAAAGTTATTAGACAAATAGCTATTAGGGATTTTAATAGGAGGTGGAAAGACCGGGCCTAAAAGTATTACATATTAAAATCCGGGACCGAAAATTAAAATTCCTAGACCCAAAACTATATTTCTAAACTCAAAATTGAAGGCTGCGCGCTTAAATTAAAGTCCGAAATACAAGGAAAAATTATAGCTTCCCTATTAAAAATCCGGGAAGATTAAAAGTCGGAGAGAAAAAATATAATTCGGGAACAAAAATAAAAACTTTTATAAACAAAACTATCTGAGTTCATGAATTGAAGCATGGGTCTATAAATTAAAACCCGAAATTCCAGAAAACTAGTCAGAACTATAGTTTTGGTCTAGGAATTTTTATTTTTGCGCCCGGATTTTAATTTCCAGATCTAAAGTCCCGGATTTTTATTCGAGCAATTTATATTATTCTTGAATTTCAGACTTCAATAAAATTTATGACCTCAGACCTAGGTCTAGGAATTTTTATTTTTGGGCCCGGATTTTAATTTTCAGATCTTAAGCCCCGGATTGTTATTCGAGCAATTTATTTAATTCTTGAATTTCAGACTTGAATAAAAATCACGACCTCAGACCTAGGTCTAGGAATTTTTGTTTTTGGGCCCAGATTTTAATTTTCAGATCTTAAGTCCCGGATTTTTATACGAGCAATTTATTTTATTCTTGAATTTCAGACTTCAATAAAATTTACGACCTCAGACCTAGGTCTAGGAATTTTTATTTTTGGGCCCGGATTTTAATTTTCAGATCTGAAGTCCCGGATTTTTATTCGAACAATTTATTTTATTCTTGAATTTCAGACGAATAAAATTCACGACCTCAGACCTAGGTCTAGAAATTTTTATTTTTGAGCCCGGATTTTAATTTTCAGATCTTGAGTCCCGGATTTTTATTCGAACAATTTATTTTATTCTTGAATTTTAGACTTGAATAAAATTTACGACCTCAGACCTATGTAGGTCTAGGAATTTTTATTTTTTGTCCCGGATTTTAATTTTAGATCTTAAGTCCCGGATTTTTATCCGGGTACTTCATTTATTTTTGAGTTTCAGACTTTAATTTCAGGACACAGCCTACAATTCGCGACCTCAGAACTATAGTTTTGGGTCGGGTCTACAAATTTTTATTTGTGGTCCCGGACTTTTTTTTCAGATCTTGAGTCCCGGATTTTTATTCGAACACAATTTATTTTATTCTTGAATTTCAGACATCATAAAAATTCACGACCTCGGATCTAGGTCTAGGAATTTTTATTTTTGGGCCCGGATTTTTTATTTTCAGATCTTAAGCCCCGGATTTTTATTCGAGCAATTTATTTTATTCTTGAATTTCAGACTTGAATAAAAATCACGACCTCAGACGTAGGTCTAGGAATTTTTGTTTTTGGGCCCAGATTTTAATTTTCAGATCTTAAGTCCCGGATTTTTATTCGAACAATTTATTTTATTCTTGAATTTCAGACTTCAATAAAATTTACGAACTCAGACCTAGGTCTAGGAATTTTTATTTTTGGGCCCGGATTTTAATTTTCAGATGTGAAGTCCCGGATTTTTATTCGAACAATTTATTTTATTCTTGAATTTCAGACGAATAAAATTCACGACCTCAGACCTAGGTCTAGAAATTTTTATTTTTGAGCCCGGATTTTAATTTTCAGGTCTTTAAGTCCCGGATTTTTATTCGAGCAATTTATTTTATTCTTGAATTTTAGACTTGAATAAAATTTACGACCTCAGACTTATGTAGGTCTAGGAATTTTTATTTTTTGTCCCGGATTTTAATTTTAGATCTTAAGTCCCGGATTTTTATCCGGGTACTTCATTTATTTTTGAGTTTCAGACTTTAATTTCAGGACACAGCCTACAATTCGCGACCTCAGAACTATAGTTTTGGGTCGGGTCTACAAATTTTTATTTGTGGTCCCGGACTTTTTTTTCAGATCTTGAGTCCCGGATTTTTATTCGAACACAATTTATTTTATTCTTGAATTTCAGACATCATAAAAATTCACGACCTCTGATCTAGGTCTAGGAATTTTTATTTTTGGGCCCGGATTTTTTATTTTCAGATCTTAAGCCCCGGATTTTTATTCGAGCAATTTATTTTATTCTTGAATTTCAGACTTGAATAAAAATCACGACCTCAGACGTAGGTCTAGGAATTTTTGTTTTTGGGCCCAGATTTTAATTTTCAGATCTTAAGTCCCGGATTTTTATTCGAACAATTTATTTTATTCTTGAATTTCAGACTTCAATAAAATTTACGAACTCAGACCTAGGTCTAGGAATTTTTATTTTTGGGCCCGGATTTTAATTTTCAGATGTGAAGTCCCGGATTTTTATTTGAACAATTTATTTTCTTGAATTTCAGACGAATAAAATTCACGACCTCAGACCTAGGTCTAGAAATTTTTATTTTTGAGCCCGGATTTTAATTTTCAGGTCTTTAAGTCCCGGATTTTTATTCGAGCAATTTATTTTATTCTTGAATTTTAGACTTGAATAAAATTTACGACCTCAGACTTATGTAGGTCTAGGAATTTTTATTTTTGGTCCCGGATTTTATTATCAGCTCTCCCACTTTTAATCTTAAGTCCGGAATTTTTATTCGGGTACCTACCTACTTCATTATTTATTCTTGAGTTTAATTCAGGACACAGCCTACAATTCGCGACCTCAGAACTATAGTTTTGGGTCGGGTCTACAAATTTTTATTTTTGGTCCCGGACTTTTTTTTCAGATCTTGAGTCCCGGATTTTTATTCGAACACAATTTATTTTATTCTTGAATTTCAGACATCATAAAAATTCACGACCTCTGATCTAGGTCTAGGAATTTTTATTTTTGGTCCCGGATTTTATTATCAGCTCTCCCACTTTTAATCTTAAGTCCGGAATTTTTATTCGGGTACCTACCTACTTCATTATTTATTCTTGAGTTTAATTCAGGACACAGCCTACAATTCGCGACCTCAGAACTATATGAGGAACTAACTGGGTCGGGTCTACGAATTTTTATTTTTGGTCCCGGATTTTTTATTTTCAGATCCTGGATTTTTATTCGAAGAATTTATTTTATTCTTCTTAAATTTCGGACTTCAATTCACGACCTCAGACCTAGAAATTTTTATTTTTGGGCCCGGATTTTAATTTCCAGAGCTTAAGTCCCGGATTTTTATTCGGGTACTTTATTTATTCTTGAGTTTCAGACTTCAATTCGAGTAATTTTTTCGTGTACTTCTGGCTTTAATTTAAGCACACAGTCTTTAATTGGAGACCTCAAAACTATAGTTTTGGGTGTTATTTTTGCTTCCGGATTTTTTCAGCTAAGAAATGGATGCAAGGAGTGTAGAGTGCGAGGTTGACTGTTGAGGAATATTGCAAAGAAGTAAATATAGGCCGGTACATTTCTGCTGCTGTTTAGCGAAACCAAGAGGGTGTTGTTTACATCGACTGTACTCAATCGGCCTAAGTGACATACGTATTGTAATCTGCATATGCGAACTATGTTAATGGGCGAACTAATTGTAGACAGTTGGTGGCAGTAGATCACGTTACATCACGTGACCGTATCGCCTGTCATGCCTCTATTGACATGTATATTAGTTGTTTGATAGAAATGTATGCTGGTAATTCGTAACGCCGCGTAAACTAATACTATTAACAACCATTACCATTACAATGAGTTGTTGGCTGTCGCTGAAATACGAAAATACCTCCTGCAACGAATTGAAATTAAAAACTAGGGGTTGCTGAAAAATAAAACCCTTCTTAAGTGTACGAGTAAGAATTTCACAAAGCACAACAAATAAATCAATCCAAACACTTCCACATCCGAGGGAATTCGACGGGGGCTATTCGCGAACAGACGTCTCCACTTTCCAAACGATAAATATCCCCAAACAACGATAGTGACAGATAGGGCGAATAAAATAGACTGAATTTAGGGGATAAAAGGGCATTCTTCTTATTTTTTATCTGCCCACTTGGCCAGTAGATTTAAGGGGTAACTTGAGGTTTCCGCAGGAAATTCCGAAGTTCAACAAGCGATTCACTTTAAAACTTTAAGGGGCATGGTTAATTTGGGAAAAACTTTGGGATATTATTAGAGCTTAATGAAGATGTTTTAATTTTATAGATTTCTATTCAGATTTAAGTCGTGTGCGTTTTCAATTTATGACTTCTCTGATCTATATTTACGATGCTTTAGCAAATGTCGCGGAACGCCGGTCGGGTATTTGTTAATTTAGATTAGCAATATTACCCATCATTTGGACGCGTTTCAAGAAGTTACTTCTTATTTATACTCGATGCGTTTTAATTACACCCCAGGCCAAGGTACACTTTCACAGGTCCAGAACCTCCATGTTTTATGATATTGTTTTATTTTACCAATTTTTGGAGAGCACTGCTACAGGTATTTCTACATTCCCCATTTGGGTGGATTATAGCTCCTTCAGAAAAAAATATAAAAGATGCAAAAAAGGGAGAATATTGAACTGCATTTGTCCCTGTAGGTCACCGGACCTACGCTATTATGAATAAGAGATACTAAATAAAATTGTTTGATAATGAAATATCTTGCAAGTATTTAGGGAAAGTAAATTAGAATTCCCTTTTAACTAAGTAAGTGAAACTTTAGCCTGAAAAAATAAAGTATGAAAATAGATTGAAAGGTATTACCTCGTGTAAATTGCCTTGGCAAAAAGTGCATTACATGTTTATACGAATTTATATGTCTGAGAGTTATTTTAAGAGATTGGTGGGTCATAACACACCGACATGCTGTCTACTCAGATTTATGTACTGATACTTAACTGCTTAGAACCTTAAATTATGGATTAATAATATTTTAGCGGATTTCCTTTGAAAATAATATAAATAATCCGAAGAGAAGACAGATTTATGTTTAGATTTCTTAACCTAATTTGTCTTAAATCTAGGTGGGATAAAGAATAACACTTTTTTTTTATTAAACAATTCAAATTCTTTTTGTTTTAAGAACATTCAAATTTGAAAAAGGATTTACGCCTTATCGTGAAGAAATCTTAAATCAAAACCATATGGTCCAAACACACACACACGCTCATAAATTTAGACATTTAATGAGAATTTATGGGGATATTAAGGTTTTCCGAATACAATTGTAGACTAAAATAATAAAACTAACAAATCTTGTCATCATGTTTATGATGAATCTACTCGAGGCTGCGTTAAATGCAAAGTTTACAAACAGCCAGTTCTTGTTTTGTTTTTGATTTACAAGCTCACTTTGTTTGTTACACAATTGGTTTGTTGCATAAATGTCCGCCTTTCGTAGAAGAAGTACATGATAAAAATTCACATTAAAACAAAACAAGAAATCCTTACTGGTTTAGTTTTTTTACAGGAACGACATATTGTGGGGATATTAACTTCTTGTCCTATAAGAACAATTAAAAGATTTATTGTAAGTACCCCACTATTCCTATTAAATAAAGTTTATTGGGTTAGACCTAGGTCCCTAATCATTCGAAACCAACCCACTGGTAGTGTAAGAAACCAGAGGTAGATTGGTCTTGTTTTGGAAGAAATAAATTTAAAGCTTTCATAACTTTTCTTAAAAAATAACTTAAATTAGATTCCTGGACCCAAGGTTGTAGGTACCTACCGGTACCTACACTTAAATTAGAGTCTGAAATCCAAAAAAAATTATTTTAGTAGGTACCTACTCAAATGAGAATTCGGCAAGTAAGATTAAGAGAAAACTCGAAGAAGTGAAAATAAAATCCGGGACAGAAAATAAAAATCCGGAACTGAAGATTAAAAGTCGAAGTGAAAATAAAATCCGGGACATAAGATTAAAAGTCGAAAAAGTGAAAATAAAATCCGGTACCGAAAATAAAAATTCGGGACTTAAGATTAAAAGTCGAAGAAATGAAAATAAAATCCGGGACCGAAAATAATAATCCGGAACTTAAGATTAAACGTCAAAGAAGTGAAAATAAAATCTGGGACCGAAAATAAAAATTAGGGACTTAAGATTAAAAGTCGAAGAAGTAAAAATAAAATCCGGGACTTAAGATTAAACGTCGAAGAAGTGAAAATAAAATCCGGGACGGAAAACTAAAAATCCGGGACTTAAAGATTAAAAGTCGACGAAGTTAATATAAATTCCGGGACCGAAAATAAAAATCCGGGACTTAAGATTAAAAGTCGAAGAAGTGAAAATAAAATCCGGGACGGAAAACTAAAAATCCGGGACTAAAGATTAAAAGTCGAAGAAGTGAAAATATATTCCGGGACCGAAAATAAAAAACCGGGACTTAAGATTAAAAGTCGAAGAAGTGAAAATATATTCCGGGACCGAAAATAAAAATCTGGGACTTAAGATTAAAAAGTCGAAGAAGTGAAAATAAATCCGGGACCGAAAATAAAAATCCGGGAGTTATGATTAAAACTCGAAGAATTGAAAATAAAATCCGGGACCGAAAATAAAAATCCGGGACTTAAGATTAAAAGTCGAAGAAGTGAAAATAAAATCCGGGACCGATAATAAAAATCCGGGACTAAAGATTAAAAGTCGAAGAAGTGAATATAAATTCCGGCACCGAAAATAAAAATCCGGGATTTAAGATTAAAAGTCGAAGTGAAAATAAAATATCCGGGACCGAAAATAAAAATCTGGGACTTAAGATTAAAAGTCGGAGAAGTGAAAATAAATTCCGGGACCGAAAATAAAAATCCGGGACTTAAGATTAAAAGTCGAGGAAGTGAAAATAACATCCGGGACCGAAAATAAAAATCCGGGACTTAAGATTAAAAGTCGAAGAAGTGAACATAAAATCCGGGACCAAAAATAAAAATTCTTGAACACAAAACTATAGTTCTGAGGTCTTGAATTATGTGCAAAAAAGGAAAAAAAATTGTACTCGAATAGAAATCCGGCACTTAAGATTAAAAATCAAAAAGATGAATAAAAATCCGGGATCTAAAATAAAAGTTCCTGAACGGAAAGCTATAGGTCTTAAATCGAAGGCTGTGTCCTAAATAAAACATTCTAGAAACCGCGGTTGTAAATATTATACAGAGTCTAATTAAAATGCTTGACCAAACTTTAACAGCGTGTTCTCCACACTAAAAGAAGAAAAAAAGTTCATATGAACATGGGTTGGCAAACCCTTTATTAGGGTGCTACAGCCCCCCGAAGGGGGCCATGAAATTTAAACTTTGTGGTACTTTATGGATTAAATTCGCAGCATACATCTGGGATATCAAAGCAATAAAAAAAGTTCATATGAAATTTTTTTATTGCCTTGACGCCCTGAATCCAATCCATAAAGTACGAAGTTTCCGAAATTTCATGGCAAACTGGATTTCTCGTAAAAATTGAGTTATCTCGAAAACGGTTCGGTTTACCGACTTTTAATAAGAGTACACTTTTGATGTGATTTTGAACGTACAATCGTACCATGGACTCAAATTTCTAAAAACAGTTGAAGATCACAAAAATAATGAAGAATAAGTACCCAGTTCCCCCAGTTTTAGACGGTCCTGGTTTAAATAATTTTATATGAATACTGTCAGGGTCAGGTAATAGCACTTACTAGTACTAACTTATATGCCAAATTTTATTAATTTATATTTAAGGGTGTCTAAGATATTAATTAAAATTTTGAAGGCTGTAGCACCCTAGCTATCAAAGCATTTCCCAACGCATGTTCATATAAACTTTTTTTCTTCTCTTGGTGTGGAGAATCACACTCTTAAAGTTTGGTCAAGTATTTTAGTTACACCCTGTACGTATATGATAATAATAATAATATTAGAAATACTCCATTAAAATTATATATCGAATACAATAATTTTATTATCATCTGTCAACTAATTATGAATAGTATTTAGTTGCGCATAAAATGAAAAATATTTATTAGCTGCCAAACAAGAACATAAAATATTCAAAATCAAGTTAACCAGGACTTTCAAAAGGGCCCTTTTAAGATGGTTCCTTTGCGTAAGTTCTTAAACTCTCGAAGATAAGATGTCACATCACCACATTTTCGTCCTTAGATTTTCCTTTAGGGGGAAGAGTGCGACAGAGAAAGTGCATCCGTTATAAGCAATTACCTTCAAAAAATTTGTAATATATTAAGATTCTATCACATCGTAAAGCATTTTAAAAGTTTAAACTTTACGAGCTTCCTATCACGAGCTTATCGCAAGTTTAGTGCTCGACTGGGACAAATTTTCAGGCAGTAACTTAACGATGGCTTCTAAAACCTAAAATGTATCAAGTTTTAGACAAAACTTGGAATATGTTTAAAGATTAACGAAAAAAATCAGAGTCCTGAGCGTGAGTTTAAGTTAATACAGGCAGGGGGTTGAACAATACGCCATAATCGGTAATGAAGGTGGATTTATGAGTTTGGTTGTCAGAGGACATGTGATAAGTCGATTATAACATCCAAACGGAACGGTTACTATCGGTAATTAAGCATTTCCTAATTGTACCTGTCCGCAAACATACATCAGTTTTGACGCAGATGTCGTTGCCATAACTCACTTGTTATGGTTGACTCCTTCCCTTTACAATGTACACTAAACACAACACAATCATTACATAAAATCACGTTTAAAAAAATGTTTAGTTCTTTATTATGTATCTTATAATAAAAAATATTATTACGGCCCTGTACATTAAAGGAAAGATCTTAAGAATTAATTACTTAAAGTCATTATAGATTCTTGTCAAGGAAAATCCACTAAGTTTGAAATTAATCCAAAAATATTCAGTTTCTTTCATTCATCTACAAAATATTTTGTTACGCCCCTGAAGGACGCTTTTCTATTATTCTTTATACAAAAATGTCACAGATTTTGACCTACAAACCGATTTACCCAAAAGCAAACTTCTGGTTCATAATATTTAGAGCAGATTAAATCTATTTTAGGATTCCTCATTACGTAGTCGATCTGCAATCCGAATATCTATCAATTTCAGTATCAATTACGAGGGAGACACTGATAGATAATGGCTGATAGATGTGTCATGTGTTACTGCACAATTGCATCTCCAATTGCATTGATTCAATTGATTTATATCTACAAACGTATAGAGCAAGTGATATGGTAATAATTATTAATGCGGATCGTATATGCGGTACATCCGGTACAATAAGCTTCTATCGATTATTGTTTAGTCCAGTACGGAATATACTAGGGAGAAGAGGGGGGTAATAAAAAATTCGTAACTTGGTTAGTGGATGATAATTGTCAGGAAATAAAACTATTCTAGTTTTCTAATTTGAAAGAAATAGAGAAAAGGGGTTTCCAATTTTATATTAATAATTCATACAGAACCGTATTAATAATAATTAGTTTTTTTTTTAATAATTCGGAAAATAAAGTCTAAGAAATAAATTTAGTAAAAGAAAACCATAACTAGTGTAGTGCAACAGAACCAAAAACGATTGAGTAGCCAGTGATGTGGAAGGGTCACTAAATGCGAGTGTTGCCATTAAACGAAGCAATTGAAGACTAAGGTTAGCGTTCGAACCCCGGTCAGCTCATTATCAGTTGTTCCGGGCGTAAAACAGAATTGCCTGGTTTAGGTTATGTCCTCTCTTACGATCTTTCGTTATTTCCAAGATCGCCGATTGGACCCCCCACAGTTGATTGTTTCCAACAAATTAGTACCGTTTTATTTCATGTTTTACTATAATGTAATCAAAACTTACAGTTTAACCCCTAAGGAATTATTAGACTTGAACGACATTTCTTCTTGATCCTTAATAAGAAAAAATTAGTCCTGTCCTGTTCGCAATATTTAATAATCGAGTGATTTTTGGAATAAGATTTAAAAAATTGTGAAATTCCAATTAAGATGTATTCGGAAAGTTGTGGTGTTGGTTAAGATAGGGGAAAGGGCCGAAAATGTAGTAAAAATAAATGAAAGTGTGGGTATGGGTTATAGACAGCGGTTGATTACCGATTTTACCGATGTAGGGCTAAGTGGCTGCCTGCTGCAGATAGGTTAGGTTTACGATACTACTCCAATTAGTATTATGGCCTAAGCCTGCGATTTCCTCCAAATATCTACGATTTGCCATTACAGTAAATTGCTAGAGAATGTATACGAACACACGCACCCACACACACAAAACGGTCAAGCTGCATTTAATTCCCAGATGTTCTCTTTCTCTATTTAAATCGAACAATCCAGAGGGTGCAATTTTATATTTATTGAAGAATCTGAAATATAAATTATTTTTTCTGACACATATCTGTTCCTTGATCACAAGTTTTCAAGTATCATGCAAAATATTGTAAGCAAATAATTAATTATTTAACCAAATGATTACAATTTTCGGAATTGCAAATTCTTTCTCTTAACAGACTCACGTCTTTTTGACTGCTGGAGTTGGTCGAAGACACGAATGTGATATTTTTTGACTTAAGAGAATATCTTGGTGGTACTAGAAAAGAATCTAGGTAAAAAAAGCCCGGGAAGAAAAAGCCCCGGAAGAAAAAGCCCCGAAAAAAATTCCCCGGAAAAAAAAGCCCTAGGAAAAAAAAGCCCCTGGAAGAAAAAGTCCCGGTAAAAAAAGCCCCTGGAAGAAAAAGCCCCGGAAGTGAACGCCCCGGAAGAAAAAGCCCCCTTTTTGAAAGTTTGTTAAAAGTAAATTGGAAATTATATGGATGTTGGCAGTCAATAAAACAAAATTCAAGAAAAAAAGAAACACATAAGTTGCCAACATCCATATAATTTCCAATTTACTTTTAACAAACTTTCAAAAAGGGTACTTTTTCTTCCGGGGCTTTTACTTCCGGGGCTTTTTTTTCCAGGGGCCTTTTTTACCGGGGCTTTTTCTTCCAGGGGTTTTTTTTACCGGGGATTTTTTTACCGGGGCTTTTTCTTCCAGGGGCTTTTTTTACCGGGCTTATATTTCCGGGGCTTTTTTTACCGCCAACCCTAGAAAATAGGTCTTCTATGGTGGGTAGTAAAACTGCGGGAATGAGAGCTGTGGTATACTACAGAAAACTTTTTGTTTCTTAATTTGTTGATCTGGCAGAAGAGAAGATCAATATTCTGCTTAGCTTTTGTAGTTGGAGCAGAACTGCATGTCAGTTCCGGTGGTAGTAGTGTGGTGTCAGAAACTATTAAGCATTGTGTCAGTGACTAATTTTGTGTATAGTTTTATTTTTGAAACTTCCTGTGTATCACAAGCGAAATCTTTTCTAGTTCTAGGTCACCCAGTAATCATCATTATAAGGTCATTTTTCACGGCCATCCTATTATAATATTTTTCAGTAGCAACAGATTCCAGATGCAATGAAGCTGCTTTTGGTACTAATTCTGTCCACGTTGGTGATTTCCTCAAGAGCGGCGAAGAATGTAAAACAAATCCACTTCAATAATTTCCATTTTTAACAATTCAATATTTTTGCAGGAACTCATACGTGTCAGAACAGAAAGAGCTGAATTAGTCCGGTTCAATCCAAAATTCGCACATGGGGTTGAGGTTCGCACTTTTAAATACAACAGGACAACTACAGCATTGAACATGACCTTTAATTTGAAAATAACCGTGGGGGATGAATCGAAGGTAACTTGAAAATTTAATAAACACATGAAAAGTTAAATTTTTAATTATTATACAGGTCGTGGTGCAAGGATATAAATTTTCCAGCAATGAATACCGTTTGTTTCCAATGGTCTTCGATGCCCCTGTATGTGCAAGCCTAAAAAGCAATTACTTTGGAGTGCAGAATTTAGGTTCATGTGGAAATTTTAAAGCAGTTTGTCCTATAAAACCGGTAAAGAAATAAAATTACAAACATAGAATAGCACGCGAAATGTTTATCCAACTTGTAGGGTTATTACCACTTGTGTAATTGGACACCAGATGATGCTAAATTTCCTCCACATCTATTACCAGGACGGTTCCAAGTAAACATGAGATTAATGTATGGTTCAGAAGAAATTGGCGTAGGCAATTGGTATGTGGAAGTAAAAGATGAATGGATTCCATGGGCTTAAATTAAATTGTTTTTAAGTTATGTATCAAAAATGGAGCATTTCCAGGAAGGCCGTTGCTAGCTCCACGGCTAACGTGGATATAATTCTGACACAAAATCCACGGCATTACGTTCGGCGCATGTCTGGAGACTTGGAAAATTATTTCAGCTTCCTGAGATTATAGGGACAGAGGTGCGTACGATTGGTTGCCTATTCCTAAGGCGTAAAAGTCTGTTTTTGAGAAATCTAATTATAATAATTATTAACTACAAACAAAATCAATCGCTCGGACTAGAGAAACTTTACTCTAGTATTTTTTATTGGTCATATTCAACTTGCAAATTAATTAAAAATCAATTTAAAATATGAAAATGTTTGAAACTTTCATAATGGAATAATTTTGTGAAGTCGCCGGACACGCGCAGTAGGTGCAGCTCGTATTCGCGTCGCCGAATTAATGACGTCACCCCTTGACAAGACGTAATGCCGTGGATTTAGTGTCAAAATTATATCCACGTTAGCCGTGGAGCTAGCAACGGCCTTCCAGGAATGTGACTTAACCACGCCTTTTATCTCTGGTATGTAGGCAAATATTAATTAAGGTTGTATTTTCCGTGTTATTGCTTGTATTGTAGGCATTAGAATTTAAAAATAAAATTTTGATGATGAGTTGAGTATGATTCGAATCAGAAAAAAAAATTACAATAGATTATTACTCTTCCATGTTTTTAATGATCTACCAACAAATCATTTCCTAGTCATCATTATGAAGGACTCAATATAATTTACGTTGGACAACATTACACGAATATTTTTTTAAATTTTATGGCTTGGTTATTAAGAACTTTAATTTTTCATTGTAAACATTTTTACATTTTCAGATTTTTTAATTTCATCCCAAATCTTGCCAAAGCCCTTAAAAATCGCGTCTAATGTAGTACGCCCACTCCGATTTTTTTTAACTCACTTCGCTCATCCCTTTGTGTGTCCCCCAAATATTTTGGCCACGGGCCGCCACCCAAAAAACATGCCCCATTCTCCATGGAGCAAAGCCGAATATTGAAGATAAAACTAATCCATCACCATTAGCTTTATGTGTAGCGGACGTTTAGCCCGTGACAATTGTTCGCAGTCAGGTGGAAGCTCCACATTACATACATGCTCTATACACCTATTACAACAAATTTCGAGGCTCAAGGTTCAATAAACGCAGAATTATCCAATTAATCGATATCTCTATAATTTATCTCAACTAATGTACTGTAAAAATTAATGTATTTTGTTTATGACAAGTTTCAACTTCCACAGTAACTTAAATTTGTTTACCAGTTCTATATGATTAGAGCAGCCATGAAGGCTGTTTTAATATTCTACTTTGCCACTTTGGCAATTTCTGCAGAAGCAACTAAAAATGTAAAATAATCTACTTAAGTTATTAAATACACAACAGTGAAATATTTTTTTACAGGAACTTATACGTGTAAGAACGGAAAGAAGTGAATTAGCTCGAAGCAACCCAAAATTTATAGAAGGAATGACGATTCGCACTTTTAAATATAACAGGACAACCACAGCATTAAATTTTACAGGAAATTTGAAAGTTGCTCTAAAAAACGAGTCAAAGGTAAGAAGATAAAAGACCCAGAATATCTACTGTAGAGTAGTGAGAGTTTGATAACGACAGGTTTGATTAAAATTTCTATTGCAGGTCGTGATTCAAGTATACAGGTTTGCAAGTAACGAATATCGTTTGTTTCCAATGGTATTCGACGCCCCTATTTGTGCAAGTCTGAAAAGCAACTATTTTGGAATGCAGAATTTGGCTTCTTGTGGAAACTTCTCCATTGTTTGCCCTATAAAACCGGTAAGAAAATACTAAATAAATATTTTGATTAATTATAGGGGAGGAAGTGTCATGAGATTAAATTCTAAACACATTATTTTATGACCTTGATGCATACTCGTCGTCGACGCTGACGTCGAGCATGGCACTCCAAGAAAAAGAATCCGGTAAGGCGGTAACAATTGATTATGACTTATGAGCGTATTTTTAAGGGTCGTTTCCATGTTTGCAACTGGACACCTGATGATGTGAGTTTTCCTCCACATCTAGTACCGGGTCGTTATCAAGTAAACATGAGATTTATGCATTATGCTGATGAAATGTTTCTGATTCAGTGGTATGTTGAAGTTAAAGATGAATGGATCCGTTGGGCTTGAATATCAACCAATTGTTACCTTACCATGTGTTATTTTATCATTGGAAATTTTAAGTGTTTCTTTAGAATAATGTCTTAAGAAAATTAAACTGTTTGGATCAATAAAACTTTGTGTAAAAGTAATAACTGTGTAGTAGCAATGATTTTCGCAGAAGAAATGGCGTTGAAAATTCCTCTAAAGGAAAACTTCTAGATGAAAATTTTCTGAAAACTGTAGGTCTTCATAAGAAGCAGGTCCGGAAAGGAATTATTCCGGGAGCACTGCTTGTACGTACAACAATTATTATTGCTTCACTGAATTAATTTTTTTAATGAATTTAATGTTTTTTGGGCCCTTTGTTTTCAAAATACATAATGCAATAATTTTAAATGTTTAAAAATTATCTGGGAACAAAAGTGAAATTTAGAAAAAAATGATTTTCTATTAATTTACTGTTTGATATATTCCTGCAAACTCTTTTAAATTTTTAATTACCTGAGTCGTATTGTACAGGAACTACTAAACGAGAATATCAATGTACTTATGAAATTTATATCCGCACTTTAACCGTATACGTGTTCGCTTCCACAATCAGAGCGTCATCTCTCTGACATACGAGCCGAGGCAGTCACATATTTGCAATTTTTCCGTCTGCACCGTCATATGTTGTAATGCGCTGCAATTTGTAGCCCGCTCTGGAGAGTAATAAAGATATTACCGGTGTTCACCGCAAGAATAACATCCAGATTGGCTGATTTCATATAAAATATATACAAAGTCCCTATCTCGTGATCAAACTTTGAAATCGCTTCTTTTCTAACCTGGATTTCTTAGAATCGACTCCACGTTCTCACGAACTGACGTCTTCAGTTACAGAAGAACATTCTTACATTATCTTGCATTACAAAACTCAGTACAGTTTCATCACTGAAACCCAATTAACGAAGTTCAAGTAAAAGGTGGAGGTGCGCAGCCCCTGGACCTTCCCATACTAAAAAAAAGTGGAGGTGCAAACCTCCCCTGGACTTTCCCATACTAAAAATAAACATTTTGTTTTTGCTATTCAACAGTAGTTCGCGAGGCAGCATTGAAAATCATTTGAATGCCTCGCGAGAAAAATGAGACTATACGGGTTCGATATGAACAAAAGAAAGACACCAAGATACGCGCATCTATCTGTACTCTGTAGTAGGCACCAAAAATTAAAACTAGCGAAGCCGGACGATCGCTACCGACCGACTATCAGTTTCCGAGTCCTACCAGATTAAGAGTCCAACCTAAATATTCAAAATTCACGAATTTCTCATTAACCATACATTTTAGCCATATGAACACTTTATACTATGTGATAGACAATTCAATTTTGCATTCAATTATATAATAATATATAGGGTGTTTCATTTAAAATAACAAAGTTGCTTATTGTACTGTGAAAACCAAACACCCTGTATACATGATATAAATTTAGAAAAATGCAAATCTATATACTGAACAACTTTTGTATTTAAACTTCTTTCATATTTTGACTAATAAAGGCCCTATAGGAGCATCAATTTCCGATTTTCAAAATCTCGTAGAGGGCGCCACAGTGGAATTCTGGCGTTCATCAAAAAACAAAAATGTAGTTAATACCAAGCTGCATCAGTATAGAAAATTTAAACAAATTCCTTAGACCAGTTTTCTTGTAATAATTTTTCAAAAATTTCAAAATTTTTGAAAGAGCGCCGTTGCGACCGTTTTTGGATTTAGTAAATAATTGTTTTTCTTGATGTAGTACAGCCAAAGGGCTTTCAAACAAGTTGTTGCGGAACCTGATCAGATAACTGGTTTTTGAGTTACGGGGCGTTAAAGTCGAAATTTTGAAAAATTCATAGCGACCGCCATTTTGAAGTTAGAGAGTCCGGTAAAAAACTGTTTCCCTTGAATTATGCCCTTCTTTCATATCCCCTACTCAGATTTTCAAAATTCCGCTTCTGAAAAAAATTATACCAAAAAAACATGTCTAACTTCCGCTTCCGGTTTCGGATTTTTTTGAAAAGCTTATTTTGTCGATGAATTTTCGATATACCCCTTCATTTAAAATTTCATCAAAATCGGTTGACTAGTTTTTGCGTTACAGGCGTTACATACATACATACCCACCCACCCACAGACAGACATTTTTTCTAGATCACTTTTTTGGGGTCCTGGAGGTCCAAAACACGTATTTCCGCGAAAATCTCGACTTCGAAAATTTTCATGATATCAATACTTCCCATATACCAGTGGTGGTATGGGAAAGTAATAAACATTTCGTTTTTGGTATTCAAGATTCAACAGTAGTTCAGTCGCGGCCGAAAAAGATTCACTTTTAGGCCTTGATACAAAAATAACTATTTTTTAAATTAATTAAAAATTCTATCCCCTTCAACTCGAAATATTAAGTCCTATATTTAGTGATTTTTATCAAAAGCCCTTTCAAACTATTTTAATCTCTTCCATGTTATCAGTCGAATAACTTGTGTAATCTCTATCAAAAAATCAAAAAAACTAACGTCTCACTTTCCTACACGCAATGACCGGGGATATTGTTTTTTCCAAGAAAATTTAAATTATGGTTACATTGGTCTCCAGAGCTACCTGACACAATAATTATGTTTAGTACTGAGAAATTCTTTTTGTTTTATGGACGTTGTACCTAACGCTTTATGACATCAAGATCAAGACAAACTCTTCCATAATAACTCAAAATCACTCAACACCCATTTTAAAATTCAGCCCCAAACCATTTGAGTTGATTTGTCGGATAGTAGCACCATCTCAACGACTTGTAGAACTTGAAAGATTGTTATCTTAATTGTTTTGTGGCTAAATTTGTGTGTTTCTACGGTAGAGTATGCTTACCACGTGCTTCGTAGTAACATTTTTATAGGATTTTTATCTCCTGTAGAACAAATCAAAACTGCCGATCTTTATTCGTAGAATTTATTCCTCTGTCTCTCTCTCTCTAAAAAATAAACCGATCAATTCCTTCTTATAACTATTAGGAAAGCGAACTCAACAATCCGTGTATAAAATCGCTATAAATTCAGGGATTACCGATTGACAGTCGAAACGGAACCGGGTTTATCCGATAAAATATCCGGTGACAACTCGAGAATGATAATATTTCATCTACATTCTATACCGGTTCTTTCTCCAAGTCCTCGAAGTTGTCCATATGAAATTTTATTCAAGTTGAGGGTTCAACCTAAGACGATCAAGAATTCTGCAACGAATAGACCACATAAGTACTGAATGTAGGGCTATAATCTTATGTGATAATTTATCAGTATTTTGACTTGAGTCGGTCTTTAGAAGAAGAATAGAATGTAGTCACTTTAAATAATACAGGATAAAGTATTGGGTTTTTACATCCCAATCGAAGGAAAAAGATATTTAATTTAACAAAATCCTATGTGCAGAAAATTTGATAGGAAAAATGGAAAAAGGAGTTTTCCTTGAAATTTTTTCACTCCTATTCGACCATCCATCGTTACCAATATTCAATGAGTAAAAACATCTATCAGTTCCGATCAAAGACGCTTTTCTTTGAGAATTTTCTTCTAGTAGGCGTATATTGAAACAGCTAATTTGGAGATTTTTTTTAGAATTAAATCCAGGAATATCTCTCCTAGAAATGATAGATATTTCGGCGTCTATTGTCTGATTACTCTAATGCAGGCATTTTCAGGAAAGTGTGGTTCGAAACTTGTCTATACAGTGCGCGCATAAAATTTGGAATAATGGAAATAATTATTTTCCCGGCAAATTTAAAGAAAAACTATATGACACGTCAAATTGATTAATTTTAAAAGAAACATTTTGAGATAATTTTCATTTTTCTACCGCTTTCCGGTTTCAAGCAGTGACGTCATCGATATTTTTTTTAAATGGCAACCCCCTATTGTTTTGGCAGATTTGGATAGATAATGAAATTCTGAATTCAAAAATATCAACATTTATGGTATTCAGACTGATTAATTTTTGAATGTAATCAAATGAGTGATTTCTAAAATAAGTTTATTTTTCCAAAAAAGGAAATTTTTTTGCGAGGAAATGGTAGGTACTGATTCCTGTTACAAAAATTGAAATCAAAGTAATTGTTCGAACTGGCCATCTTGTTGTTGACAATAGGCGATGCGATTTCGAAATTCGGTGCAAACATTTCTGTGTGTTTCGGGCCGTATTAGTCTGATTTCATCCCGAATTCTTTCTTTCAAGTCCTCAATAGTACCTAACCGATTAAAGTAGACCTTGCGATAATCCCAAAGAAAAAAGTGCAAAGGCGTCAAGTCGGGAGACCGCGCCGGTCACTCAATGAGTCCTCGCCTGCCTATCATTCAAATAATCCCGTACCACTGCGGCAAAATGATAAAAATCTTGATTCTCTCTGATTCAATCTGAATTGGGGTTCAGGTGTTTTCAGGACAAGCCAACATGGTTTATAGTGAGTTCCAGTATGGATAAGAACCATACCAACATCGTTTCCTCAAAAAAGTAGTTGGTTAGTAAAATAAACTTATTTTAGAAATCACTTATTTGATTACATTCAAAAATTAATATCTCTGAAACAGTCAGTCTGAATACCATAAATGTTGATATTTTTGAATTCAGAATTTCATTATCTATCCAAATCTGCCAAAACAATAGGGGGTTGCCATTAAAAAAAAATATCGATGACGTCACTGCTTGAAACCGGAAAGCGGTAGAAAAATGAAAATTATCTCAAAATGTTTCTTTTAAAATAAATCAATTTGACGTGTCAAACCGCTCTTCTTTAAATTCGCCGGGAAAAGAATGATTTCCATTATTCCAAACTTTATGCGCGCACTCTGAATTTAAGAAGTCGTTCTGTAAATCTTTTGTATTGAAATTCTGAGAATTCGAATCTAGGCATTTTCTTTGTAGAATTTTTCCAGCAGATTATTTTTCGTAATCATTCTTTGATGATATTCTTTCAGGAGACTTATATTTAAGCTGCGCCGCGCCGTTCTTTTCTGGAGAATTCCAAGGGCTGCTATATCTTCAACTTCAATCTATGGTTTCTTTCTTACAAATATCCTTTCAGGGGGCATTTTTTCAGGAGTTTTTTTTTCTATAAATATTATTTTGTTCCAGGACTTTTTCCTGGAAACTTTTTACAGAAGAGTGCTTTCCTTGACTTTTCTCCGGAGTCCATCGCTTTTCCAAGAAAACCAAGTTCATTCTTAAGTTTCTATAGCAGAGATTTGTTATGAGGACATCATTTCAGAGATTTTTCCTGTTTCTCAAAAGACTTTGTTAGCTGGGATTTTTGTAGAAGTTAATTATTTAAGAAGTTAAATATTTACAGTTTGTAAAGGTTTTAATATAATTTATAGTTAATTTTTAAAAATTAATTTATATGAAAGGAGTTAATAGTGATACATATGTGAATTTAGCAAATAAATCTCGATTCCAATAAATGCATCTTAACAGTGCAAATTGTGTGATAAACTGGTACTTAAGCACAACATCACAACATATAAATCACATAAATTCTTTTCGTATAGCGGGTATAGACTTGTGAAAGGCATAAATCAGAATGATGCCATTCAGATATAAATTCAAAATCTCTATAAATTGTAATATTGTCATTGCTACGTGCGGAATACAAAATAACGTCGACTATTTTATTCTTAAATCCTTAAGTCGCTGTCGAATACGAGAAAATGTATCGTGAATATCCCAGAATCTATAGCTTCTCGCCACTACCAGTTTTCTTTTATTGTAATCTTGGCATAAACTCCTGCCGTAATATGACAACGTATAGAAATTATTCCCTTATCCAATCAATTTTAAATTCCTTTTTTGGAAACTGGAAACTACAGCTTTATACAAACCCAAATCGGCCGCAACAGCTTACCACATCACACATACAATTTTGAACCCAGAATAATCAGAAAAAAATTATAATTTAAAAAAATCAGCCGTAATAGCTACACCATCAGGCACGTAACTAGGGTTATTTACATAGGTGGGCCAACATGGAACCAAATTTTTTTCGGTGGGCCAACCCCTATAGGTACTATTTGAAACTAAAACTAGACAAAAATGAAAAACTCACCTAATGCAGAATGATTCGTCTGTTATTATGCATAGCATCAAATTCGTCGACCACTTTTGAAATATTTCAGTTCAGATGTTTCATTAATTTTTATTTTTGTCATTGAAGAAAAATAGTCTTTTATATTTCTTTTACCGCTCGTTGTTATAAATACACAAAAATACACCCTAAGCTTATTACATATAAAAACAAACACGAATTATTTCATCAATTTACACGAACAACCAGTGGCGTATACAGACCATCTTTATGGGGGGGTTAAGGCACGAAGTACCGAGTGTGAATCGAGGAGCGAAGTCTCGAGTAATTTTAAAAAGCGCCGCAGGCGAAAATTTTTTGTAAAAAGGAGCGTGGTCTTCGAAACGACTTGTGGGAGAAAGCTGAAATTTTTTGAGCATATAATTAGGAAGTAAAAAATATGATGAAACGATGATGAAACGAGTTATACATTTTTTAAAAAATTACAAATTACAATAAAAATACTATTTCCTCAAAATGCAAAACTGGGATATACAGAGTGATGATAAAGTATCGCACAAAAATCATATTCTGGTTATTTAATGTTTTTGCGGAAAATCACGAGACCCGTCGATTTTTGTTTTTAAATCGCCATTTAGACATATAATTTTCAACCCCCCACCCCTCAAGCCCTAAGTGCTAGCAACCCCAACTTTCAAAATTTATATAGAAAGATGCCCTTTGTGATATCTCTTTTGATAGGTCTTTTTATTCTTAATATAACCAAAAAAAGTTTTTCAAAATCGGTTAATAAATAACGGAGATATTTAACAAGATGTAATCAAATGAAAATGTCAATATTCGACAAGAAACGGCTCAAACACGCCGTAAATGGTAGACATTAAAAAGGGCACTTCCTGACCTAAAAGTGTGGTTTTGATCGGCCATTATTTCTACGCTGTGACGTCATAATTTTTTTTTAAATGTCAACCCCATACCTCTGTTATTTATCAACCGATTTTGAAAAACTTTTTTTTGTTATATTAAGAATAAAAAGACCTATCAAAAGAGGTATCACAAAGGGTATCTTTCCATTTAAATTTTTAAAGTTGGGGTTGCTATCACTTAGGGGCTGAGGGGTGGGGGGATTAAAATTACCTGCCTAAATGGCAATTTAAAAACAAAAATCGACGGGTCTCAGGATTTTTCGCAAAAACATTAAAACACCAGAATATGATTTTTGTGCGAAACTTTATCATCACTCTGTATTGGCAGTGTACAAAAAATTTTAAGAAGTTTATTTACTGTAGGAAATATGTTTTTAACACTTAGGTACTGCAGTGTCTACACAATTTTAATTTTTCCTTAATCTGGGTGGGCACAAGGGTGGGCCAACGAATTTTTAGGTGGGCCTGGCCCACCAGGGCCCACCCCTAGTTACGTGCCTGTACACCATATCACGTATAATAATAATTAAAATATTACAGTCCTTTACCCCCATTTCAAATTGATTTAAGTCTTAAACATCACAATTAACCATAACCTAAGGACTTGCTTTTATAACCAACAAAATGTTTAATAAATGTCAATCATAAAAAAATTAGTGATAGCTCTAGGATATGAGACATTAAACGTATTTACGTTCATCCTCAAGTACTATTTATTATTATTCGAAGACGTGCTTTAAAAATGGTCGTACACTTAAGGCTAATCGTATATTATTCCATATAATTATTACCATATTATAAGCTTAACAGAAGAAGAACCACATACGAGGAGAAAAAAGAAAAAATTACAATACAACTCTTTTAGTTCTTTTGAGTACCGATTCATATTAAATTACCTTATCACACGTGGAACAGAATATAACAGACAGTACGTTCAAATTATATTTGGAATATTTAAAAGGTTAAGGGTGTAACATCGGGAGCCTAGCAGGACAAGATGGTCAAATAGATTAAACATGCGTGTCTTTTAAATATAAAAGGAGTTTGATTTAGGACGCTTAAAATAACAAATTAATGAAGATCCGATTAATTTAGGACTGGATTACTTTAAATATTTACAAACGAAGTTAGATCAGGAGATCTAGGAGGCCAAAAGAGAATCAAATTGGTCCAAATTAACAATTGAGGACCTTTAAATTTCCCCAAAAGAATATTGAAGGTTTGGAAGGATGAGTTAGTGAAGTTCCTAATAATTTAACGGCGTGGCGGCTTCTTTGAACTATTTCCACAGCGATTCAGTCAGAAGACCTGAGTGGCCAAGACAATTAATTTTCTTTTAGCAACTAAAATCCTAACACCTCCAAAACGAATAAATATGTGGGACAGGGAAGTGAAAATTCTCTAAATAAAGACTTTAGTCTTCTTGATTTTTTTCCCAAGAGATCTGATAGGGAGAGATGGTCAGGAGACCTGATAGGGGTCTAAAGCTATTCTGGATTTTTTAACTTAAAGAAAAGGAGTTGGGTTTGTGGAGGCGGAAAGGCAAGCTAGTGAAGATTATTTTATTGAGAACAGATTTCTTTAAAGTAGTATTTCCATTGGAAGTGAAATCAAGAGATCTGGAAGACTTACACGATCAAAAACATATAAATCAGTAACTGATTGAGTGTTTCCAAAAGGGATTAATTTTAGACGAATCTGAAGGACCAAAAATGTTCTTCAACTGGTTCTTTGAAATATTTCCAATGAAGATAATAGTCAGGAGATTTAGAGGGGTGGGGCAAGACGATCAAAATTGCTTCAAATCGTAACTGATAGTCTTTAATTATCTCAAAAAGAATGGATCTAAAAATAAAGAACGGTAACCTGGTAACATTCTTCTTAATTTATTACTACGAATATACTTCTAAAATGAGCTACGTCAGGGGACTTAGTAGGCCAGGAGTGATTAAAAATTGTTAAGATAACAATTATTGCAGTAAATTATTCACAGTGAGTTTAAAGGTTTTGTTTAGCAAATATTTTTCATAGGAATTCGGTCAGAGGAACTGGAAGGCAGAAGAAAATTAGTTTTTGTGTATTAACTGGTTGGACTTCTAAGTATCTTCAAAGAAAGTTATGTTGGAGATACAAAGAGAATTAGGTCAGATAATGTACCAAACCAAGACCTTTTTAAAATGGCTTAGAAGGAAGGATAGTTGACTAGCTTCGGCTTTTCCTCTTCCTGATAGCTTGAACGTTCAGAAAGTTTTTGTACTAACACATGGTTCATAATGGACGTTAATTGGAGTTAATTAAATGTTTACAACAAGAAAGGTAAAAGAAGACCACCCAATAATACGTACTTACACAAAGAATATTTATTGTATCATAAAATAAGTAGTTGAAAGGTTTAAATTTATAAAAGACATTAACGTATTAATGCGACTTGATTAGCTAGATCAGAGTGTCTTTAAAATTTGCGCCCTGTGGGAGTTCAATACTTAGTATTTTATATCCCTTTTTATTTCCCTATAAATTTCTAAATTACTCGTTTAATGTTTGAAAGGCTTTAAACCGTATAAATCGAAGATAACTAAAAATGCCTTCAAAAATTACCATCGGGGAAAAAACCAGGATGACGTTGTCCATTTCAAACACAAATAAATCACATCAAAAGCAATTTGTTCAGTGATCCCTACAGATATCCCCGAAACAAAATAAAATTTCACTCGCTTTACGTAAATCACGACAAACACATCAAACGTGTATCTTAAAATTGAATATCGGGGCCCTACATAAAAACCGTCATCCCCCTTCTATATGTCCATAAAATCACTTAACATACCCCTGAGGAATTTATAAAATCGACCACCAGTGGTCAATTTTTTAACCCTCCTAAATACTTCAACCAGAAGGGAAAAAGGACAAAATAAATTGTTTTCGGTTGATCCAATTTTATGTTTATTTTTAAAAAATCAATTTCTTATGGTAATTTTATGTTTAGGGATTACTTTTTGGTTTAAGGGCTTTCAAAATTTTTTAATTTGCTAATGGATTGAAGATAAGCAATCGCTATGCTGCACTTCAAGAGACAAAACGTCGAATATCTTGAAAACTTGAATGTCAAGTAAGTCGGATTCACAACATTAAAATCTTTTCAAGTAGGTAACAACCCTAAAAAAATTTAAATTTGAAAACTAAAAATATTTAAAAATACGACAGAATAATCCCAATTTTGATCTTAAAATTCCAAGAGAATCGAATTAATCCCATCCACCTTCTTAAATTTTACTCCAAAAATTCAAATTCAAACCAACTTGGTTAGCTAGAGAAGCTGGTTATGACTCATCGTTGTGCCAATCAATCCAGGTGCAAGAATCTAAAATAAATTATAAGCCCCAAAGTGAAAAACCAAACGATTAACACGCTTAGACTCGAAACGCCTTTAGATCTTAGGAAATAAATCCAACACTTCGGTTTTGAAATTGTTTACTTAAAAACAAAAAAAATTCTGTGTACTTTTTCACAATCTTCAAAAAATTGGAATAGTCAGAGATTTACACCCCTCAATATTTCTATCGAAAACACCCCTGATTTTTAATTAAAGGGGGGGGATGACTTAAATCGTGCTACCTGGAGTTTTACGGGAATACATTAAATAATTTACAGGGGGCGTTACACTTAACTTAGAGGTTCCGTATTAGGCCCAAATTACAGCCAGTTCTTCCCTCAACACACTATAAAAATTTCAAAAACATTGCTCTTTTGTTTAGATTAATAATAAAATATTAAGGTCAATCATTAAAATTTTAATTCAGATTATTTATCAACAAATTTTAATCAGATAGGCGGCCAGGTTATGACTCATCCTTGTAATAATAAATTCAGGTACGGAATATACGATTAATTGAAAGGTTGATACTGAATATATAAAAAAAAATTCACGCTTAGACCCGAAACGCATATTTAAATAAAATAAAAAAAATAAAAAAATTTAAATAAATAAAAGCAAAGAAATTATTTTTGGAATAGGTAACTAGAAAAATATTTTTTTCGGCAAACAAAAGAAATTTGAATACTTTCTTACAACCCCCAATACATAAGCAACACATCCCCTAATATTTATATCAAGCAACCCCAAGATTTTCAGTTTAGAAAATGTGGGGATTATTTAATCTGTGTTTAATGCAGATTTTACATAAATTATATTTTAAAAAATAATAGGGGGTGTTATGGGCAACTTAGACCGTTAACATTCGGCTTAAATTAAAGCTGATTCTAACCCCTATTCGCCGTTAGAATTTCAAAAATACGGTTTTTCCAGTTTTCCATTCATGATTTTTTGAAATATTTTAGTAATCGCTAGAGTGAAGAAAGTCAAAATTAGGTAATTCCCGATCTCAGTTTATCCCCACCCCTTCTAGTTAAGATATTCTAGTCGCACTTAACCCCCACCCTACTCCACCAACGCAACGGCTGTGATATTACAGAATGTTTCAAAATATTAACACGTACCTATAAAATTCCCTATTTTACTTATAATTTAGTTTTGTTTGTGTTAAAATTTAAATTAGAATTTTAAAAATTTAAAAATTGTGTCATTGTAAACGGGACTTTTCCACTCAGCACCGCTTAGAAACAAAGAAAGGCATATTTCCATTAGACATTATTGAAAAGTGTACAGCAGCAATATCTCAAATAGGGAATATCTATAGAGGAGGATATCAACTCTCATTTGTATATTTGTCAGTGTCAGTTATTTCATTCCCCTGCAAGCAATTCATCCCGAGAGAACTGGAACGCGTGCAAACGGAAAAACAAACTTTTCCTTGATAACAAGCGAAAAAACTGATATTCATATCGATAACAATCTTTCTGGATGCTTTATGATATAAAGTATGGAGTTCCCGATATGCCCTGCAGAGAAAGGTGTCACTTATGCTAAAATATATTGGAAAAGTGTGTCACTTTTTAGGAATTTTGATATGTTTCATATTTAATACCAACGAGAAACAACAAGAAAAATATTTGACTATATTAGAACACATGAAAATATTTATTTGCTTTAAGAAACCATTGTAAATCTGTTTCGACACAATATAATGATTTTTATTTTATAATTACATTTCTAATTTTGCCTACTTCCTCACCCGACTTAATTAAAAAAAGCCAAAATAATCAAAATTTAATTTTCTCATTTTACAAATTTTTCATTCCCCTCCCCTCCACCAGATCTCGATTCAGTGGATGATGCCCAGTTAATAAAAAAAATAATGTTGTAATAATCAAAAGATAATTCCAAGAAGTCCGTCTTTTTATCTTAAAGCTAAATCAAAAAAAGTAGTGGACCATGGAAATCACAAAACAGACCGAAAAAAACAGGGTCATGTTTGTTTACATTTTATTAAAATAAAAATCAACATCTTTTTAGGTATTTCTATCTAAATCTGTGAATGGAAGCGCAACCAACAAGGAATACTTGTCAAAATTCTTTTAAAATAACCCTAGCGTAATTGAAACATTCTGTAACAACTCACGTACTCAAAGCTATCATATTTTAGTACGCATTACTCATTTCTGTAGATAAGCAAAAGATATTCCTTTTTGACAAAGAACCGTCCTCTCTCTCTTTCTATTAAAACAACATCTTTGGGTATTTATCCCTTGTAAGGGCAAAATCAAGAAGGGTTAGAACTGAATATGGTATCATAAAGGTTGTAGTCGCCAAAGACTTTTGTTTCTTTCATATTATTATTAGGTAGTCACGATTAAAGCGGTATTTTTATGGTTCTGTGGTTTATCTGATATAATTGCTGCATGCTCCGTACGCCTACGTTGCGCTTTATTACAATTTTATGGAAACCGGAGATTTTAAGGCTTGATACCATCGAGGCGTAGGATTTGATTTCGAATTCGACGGAAGGTCTACATGATTTTTTACAGTCGTAAAAAATTTACAACTTTAATAAGTCGAAGGTCCAATGTATTGTTTTCAAAGGTCATGGACGTCTCTTTATTTTAAAGTCAACTTCATAACAGTAACATTTAAGGACATATTATTAACAATATCTCGATTTGTGAGTTAAAATTCGCCAGTATTCATATAAAGAGCACTAGCGTAATTATGAAGCGTAATTGAAAGCGGCCTAGAAATATCACTGACGTTTAAAAAGGGCGTAAGTAATATTTTTAAAAAATCTTGAATTTGATGTTCATATTTGGCCAATATACCAATATCCAGACGACCACTTGGCAGCGTATCAGCGTAATTATAACGCGTAATTGAAAGCGGCCTAGAAATATCACCGACGTTTAAAAAAGGGCGTGATATTTTTAAAATATCTCCCATTTGGTGATCATATTCGCCCAATATAGGTACCAATATCCAGACGAGCACTTGGAAGCGTACCAGCGTAATTATAAAGCGTAATAATATCATACAGGTTTAACATGGGATTTATAAAAAAATCTCGAATTTTGTGTTAATATTTGCCACATATATCTTGATACAGAACAGTTGGTAGCGTACTGGCGTAATTATTAGCGTAATTTAAAGCTCATCGCACGCTTAACCAAAACGTAATACTTCCAAAAAGTCCCGAATTGTGCGTTTACATTCCTTACATACGCAGATACCCCGATGAAGAGCGTGGTAGCGTAATTTAAAGCGTACCAGCGTAATTACTAACGCAATTTAAAGCATATCGCACTTCCAAAAAGTCTCGAATTGTGCGTTTACATTGCTCACATACGCAGATATCCTGATGAAGAGCAATTTACTAGAAGGATACTAGCGTAATTTAAAGCGTACCAGCGTAATTATTAACGCAATTTTAAGCTTATCGCACGCTTAACCAAAACGTAATACTTCAAGAAAGTGCCGAATTGTGCGTTTACATTCGTCACCTACGCAGATATGCCGATGAAGAGAAATTTATTAGAAGCGTCGTAGCGCAATTTAAAGCGTACTAGCGTAATTATCACCAATTTAAAGAACCCATTACATGCGTTTAGCAATATTTTTAAAATTAGGTTTTAAAATTAATCACAAATGCAGATTTAAAACACCTTGCAGCATACTGACGTAATTATTAGCTTAAATGAGCGTAATTAGGTCAGCGTATTAAAGCGTAATTGCAAGCCATAATATTAATATTATTTTCTTTAGTTCCCCTGTTTGTAACTTATGAGATTTTATAATTCCCGGATGGCTTATATTATCAGACTCGTGTGCATTCTTCTGCCTTTCTTATTCCAAGCATAATTTCTTGCGTACTTGCTAATTAAATTACGCAAACGTACAATTGTAAGCCTACTCATGAGCCATGACGTATGTCCCATGGCGAATGATTGTTACTACCAGGGTGTGCATAATTTTCTGTGTAATTTATTATTTGCGTAATTAGTGCGACATTTCGTGCATAGCTACGAGCGTAATTACGCTTACACATCTAAGCATAATAAGACTAGAATACCACACGTTGCTGCTTTATGACTTACCTAGATACTATAACATAAATTAAACTTCTATGAAATGTTTATTGTTTTGCAATGTTTTGGTAGGTAATTTTTACGCAAACAATTACGCTCCAATGCTGTTTTCCCAAGATTGTTTGGCAAAAACTGTTTGGCTTATTCAAATACCACTGCTATGCTAAGTATTCAACAAAACGCATCTGTATTAGTAATTTGGCCGAAGAACTCTTAATTAGCGTAATTTTGGACAATTTATTTAATTATACGGTCTTTTTGGAGAAATATTGAGTCTTCTTCATTTATTTTAAATGATATTAAATACTTTTTTAATTGGAGTTGAATAAATAATAGAATAATAATTTGCTTAACAAAAGAAGATGAAAAATGGTTGTGTAAAAGACATGAAAGCTGAAAACAAACACTGGTAACCTGAAAACGCAACAAGCCACAGAATCAATTGCATCAACGACCAATGTAGGCACATCTATCAGAATCGGCTCTCACATTTGCAAATCCCATTTCAATGCGTACAGCTAACAGGTTAGGTGTTAAACATATTAACCGAGGTTTCGGTTTTGCGGTTCTCGTTCACATGTGTACCGTTGCAGTCAGTGCGTTCGTCACTTGTAAAAGCTCAAAAGCTTCAAGCTTTAACATGCAAAGCTCATTTGGTCCGCTGCCTATCACCATTGCAGCGTATCTGTTATTGAAGCTTTTGATTTGCCCGATTTCCCACTATGTGTTGTGCATTTGCGAGCTTTTGAAAGCTTTTTGTTACTCATTATTGTACGACTAATTGGGTATGATTGTTTGCAATGTTTTGACCAGACGGAATCGTTTACTTTAAATGAAAAAATGGGTTACAAAAAATTAATTGTTTTAAGGAATCATTATTTTATCATCCCCATTATTAATTCTTATTGCTATAACCTTCTCCCATCCTCCCCTATATGGCCCTCTCTCTTGAAGGTATAATCACTTTTTCACTTTCTCTAATTTATCAGTCTATTTCTTCCTTTCCTTCTCTCCGTTCGCTCTCTAAGAACCATTTTTCCTCCACCTGCCTTCACTTTCCCACACTCCATACCTTCTACTACCGCAGCTTCCCCTATCGCACTCTCTCTTGAAGGTTTAATCACTTTATCTCACTTTCTATAGTCTCCCATTTGTTCCTTTCCTTCTCTCCGTTCGTTTCCTAAGAACCATTTTCCTCCACCTTCCTTGACTTCCCACACACACCATACCTTCTACTCTTTCCTTCTTTCTTTTGCAGGGTTACCTTCTTTTACTCATTCTCTCTTTCCATCTCTTCTGCTTCTTCTACCCAACTCAACCTATTCTCTTCTTCTCCATCTTCTCCTGTCTTCCTTTCGCCTTCCCCTGTCGCCCTCTTTCTTAAAGGTTTAATCACTTCTTCTCACTTTCTCTAATCTCTCAGACTGTTTGTCTTTTTCCTTCTCTCTGTTCACTTTCTAAAAACCATTTTTCTTCCACCTTCCTTCACTTCCCCACACTCCATACCTTCTACCCTTTCCTTCTTTTCTTTTACTCACTCTCTCTTTCCACCTCTTCTGCATCTTCTACCTTTCTTCTCTTCCCTTCTCTCTAAACTACACCCCTCCTTCTATCCTTCAGTTACCACTCTTTTCCCCTGTCATTTTCTCCTGTTCTTCCTATTTAAATTTCGTTCCTGGTAATTTTTTTGGGCTGATACCTTTTTATTTAATTATAATAATAAAATTATGTCAAATGATGTTTTCATTTGGAATGTTTAGAGTTGAAAATGTAACAGAAATGTGTATTAGAAGAAGCTTTTATGTTTGAATGTACACAAAGAGCAGAGAGTATTTACATCTATTGCATACGTCGGACGTGATAAAGAAATTCTAGATAGACGAGCGGTCAGTGAGATGCAGTGCGCAGAACCAAAGTTGGCTATGATTGTTCCAAGTTTCTGAACCATGGCTGAACAATACCCATTGAAACTCGAGCTTGGACATTGCAGCCGTAACCGAAGTCGATGCGCATAGAAATAAATAAACCTAGAAATCGGAGGCCGGAAATTCAAAAGGAAGATGTACTGTGTAGGGAAATGTACGAGAATAAAAACAATGTTTGCTGTTAATTGGATTCTTTTATTAAGGGGAAGGGATTAGCCTAAAAAAAGATAGAAATCAAGAGAATGTAGGTTCGATTCGGATTATAATTAGTAAGAAACAAGTATAATTGATAACTTTAACCCTGGAAGCAAACTAGGGACAATCGAAATTCAAGTTTCCTCTAGCAAAGGGTACATTGGTCCAGTGGCCACATTCGTGTTCAAGTTCAAAATGAATGTGGTGTCAGCGAAGCAGGACGGCGTATTCAAATCTGACCGCCGATTTATTATATTAGGCGAGTTCTGATTGTTGTTGGCCGAATTTAGGATTGAATTAAGGACATCAATACGTTAGGGTTATTCGATGGTTTTATTCCCTGTAGAATAACAAATGACGATTCAGAACTCGATGAATAATTCTCTAATAAATTATTACAGAAACATAAATAACATTTTATTTTTATTCCTCTATTCAATTGAAAATTCTTCAAGTTTGCCTGAAATTATTTTTTTCTAAAAATAAATTTGTAATTACTATTGGACATACTTTACATATAAATAAAGTAGCTGAAAGGAATTTTATTTCAATGAAAAGGGTTATTTGAATAAAGCTCATGAAATCGATATTTTGTAATAAAAGTCGAATCAATTTCTAACAATACGAGTAACGGTCTGTGAATCAAGACATCTGAAGTTACCAAAAGATTAAATGTCTTTTGTTAAATTTTTTTAAAAGCATTCAGGTAAATCTGCATATCCTGAAATACAAGAAGCAGATTTTGTTTCAATAACCTTATACAAGGAATTTTTAAAATTATTAATTACGTACTATTTCATACTGAAAATCTATCTTAAATTCAGCTTTTCATGTAATTTGCTTTCAGATTTTAAGGCAACCATTCATTCCCAAATCGGGCAAAGACATCAAAGTTCTATTTCCTTTTAATTGAATGTGTATAGCAGAAGTCTATTAGCTTGCATAAAATCGTATTCCTTATCTTTCATCGCTTGTCATTTCCTTAATTTCAGATAAGGACAAATAAAAATGTCCTGTTTTCAAATTTCTGTCTTTGAAAAATAAATTTAGAAGATCTTACCGTTAACTTTTTACCCCCCTCTGCTACCAAAAAAAAGAGATCTAGATTCGAAATATATATTTCTTAATCCTTTCTAGGTCTTCTAGATTTGTTTTCAAATTAAAAATAATTATAAACAAACTATTAAAGCAAGAAAACAAACAAAGCAATATTTCATGATTTTATCCCAGCAGTGAAATTAATCAACAGTTTGTATGTTCGGATTTTCATCATAAATAAGCCGAAGGATAATGGGGACAACAGGCGTTTTCTTGTATGTCACATACCCACTTTGAGATGCGAAAGGATTTACTAAGAGCGAGAGTTGTTACAAGATGAGAGAGAAAGTAATCGCCAGTGATGCTGGTGTAAAAGTGAATTAAACAAGCTCGCTGGCCTGTTTTAGTACGGCGTACTTCCACCAGTTCTCGCCACCTGCTGGAACTATTTTGATTATTTTTAAATTTCAATTCCAAAGTCAGTTTAAATAATTTATATTAATATTTTAAAAAGAATAAGGAAATAAAAGATATTATTGAACATTTTTGTCAAGGTTGGGTGTAAATCTACATAAACGAAACAGGAAAATCATTACGAGATCATTAGGCATAGAATTCCTAGCAAACATAAAAAAATCCCCATCTGATAAGTTTTTAAACAGGGACTGACTGGCCTCGATGTAAAATTTATTTAAAATCTAGTAAAATGGAAATAAAGGGCGCTAAGATTTTGGAAACGAAATGTAAATATTTAAGAGCTATTCCAAAGTTTAACAATTCTTTGTTTATTTTTCCTCTTATACTGTCTTCCTATCCCTATCACTCGGACTGTGATTTTATCTCCCCCAGTCCTATTCCATTAACCCTGTCGCTCTCTTTTTATACCTTAGACTATTACCTATCAGTAGAAATAAAAATAGGTAGTAAATAAAATAAAATTGCTTCCTGAATTTTTGTTTGTTTGTCATTAGTCAGGCCTCGGTCCGGACCTTAATGTTCATCATAATGGCTTTCTAATTGCAAAAATACTAATTACATCTCTAAACTTATATATAGGGAGCATAGCACACTTGATATTATTTTATGTTTAGCACAAATTTCTTGACGTTCAATATGAAGATAAACAGTTTTATTGTTGTAAACTTTTTGGTTCTGCTTTTTATAATGGATTCTGAAGAGGTGAGTATTAAAAAACATCCTTTCCACCCTGAATTTTTAATTGTGTAAGTAATTATTAAGAATAATTAAAACAATTTTGGACTATTTTTAAAAAAATACGTAGAAAAGTTTCAAAATAACGAAGTTCATATTTCAAATTTGAAAATTCATAAAAGTCACTGCAGTAGCGATAGGAAGTTGGGAATACTAAACCAAATCACAGCCCTTAGTTACAAAATATCAATAAAGTCTGAAGTAAAGCATCACAAAAATTTAATTTTCAAAAAAAAAAACTTCAAAATATTTTAGCATTTCACATTAAAATTTTAAAAATTCATAGAACTCACATTAGGGTTGGGAATAAACCAAATTATAGACCTTATACATTATTCTAAATCTATTCTTAATCTAAATTTAGAGACAGTCTAGTCTGACTTACAGGGCCGAAATATAAATTTCAAAACGTGGAACTCTTAATTTTGAAAATTAAGTAATAGGTACATATTATTCATAAAATTTAAGAAATTCGCAGAAGTCGTCCAAGTAATGCTAGAGCGTTGGGATTGAACCAAATTATAGCCCTTGATTTATTTTATTAGATACTTCAATTTGAAGAATGTCTGACTTAAATGACCAGAAATATAAATTTTAAAGAAAAAAAACCTCTGTTTTGGAAAATAAATAAAAAAATAAATCTTGTTAATAAAACCTAAAAAAATTCATAGAAGTCGACGAAGTAGCGATACGGAGTTGAGAATACACAAAATTTCTACCCTTATTTTAGGATATTAGAAGAAAATTTCTTAAAGCGCCTGAAATGTAAATTTTCAAAGATATAATTCATTAACATTACACAATCTTAAAAAGTTACAAATTCGTTGAAGTCGTCACAATAGCGTTAGAGGTTCGAGAATACCCCAAATTACACCCCTTATATAGGTATATACATTCAACTTTGAAAGGGCCAGAAATATTAATTTTCCAAGAAAAAAGATCGTTTTCGAAAATATCACAAAATCTTGGTAAAACTAAAAAAAATCGGAGAAGTCGTCATAACAGCGCTAAGGGTTGGAGACTACCCCAAATTACACCCCTTAATTTATGCTATTATACATTCAACTTTGAAGGAAGTCTGACTAAAAGGGCCAGAAATATTAATTTTTCAAGAAAAAAGATCGTTTTCGAAAATACTACAAAATCTTAGTAAAATTAAAAAAATCGTAGAAGTCGTCCGAATAGCGCTAAGGGTTGGAGGCTACCCAAAATTACACCCCTTAATTTATGCTACTAGATATACATTCAACCCTGAAGAAAGTTTGAAAGAGTCAGAAATATTAATTTTCCAAGAAAAAAGATCGTTTTCGAAAATATCACAAAATCTTGGGTAAAACTAAAAAAATTCGTAGAAGTCGTCCCAATAGCGCTAAGGGTTGGAGGCTACCCCAAATTACACCCCTTAATTTATGCTATTATACATTCAACTTTGAAGGAAGTCTGACTCAAAGGGCCAGAAATATAAATTTTCCAAAAAAAGAAACAGTTTTCTAAAATATTACAAAATCTTGTTAAAATTTAAAAAATTCGTAGAAGTCGTCACAATAGAGCTACGGGTTGGAGACTACCCCAAATCACACCCCTTAATTTATGCTATTATATATTCAACTTTGAAGGAAGTCTGACTTAAAGGGACAGAAATATCAATTTTCCAAAAAAAAACCGTTTTAGAAAATATTACAAAATCTTGTTAAAATTAAAAAAAAATCGTAAAAGCTGTCATAATACTACTAAGGGGTTGAGAATATACCAACTTACAGCCTTTAGTTTGTTCTGTTAGGCATAAAAATTTGAAAAAAATCCAACTGGAGGGGTTAGATTGTTAGAAGTAGAAATTTTCAAAAACTATTAAAATTTATAAAAGTCGTTACAGTAGTAATAGGGGGTTGAGGGATGAACCATATATTAAAATTTAAAATCCTTAGTTTAATCCATCATACAGCCATACGCGAAGCCAAATGTGACAAAAATTCTATTACTTATAGAGTTGTCAAAAATATGAATTTTCAAAGAAATTTTTTTTTTAACTAATTATTTAAGCTTGCGATTTTCTAGCAATTTCATCAAAACAGTTACCATATTGTGCATGAAAAACTTGAAATTGTGGATTACAATCACACAGCTGTCCTTCGTCCTGAAGTAAAGCTCTTCAAATTCAATGATACGGTTAGAATGAAAGCAATCAATGGATCCGCATATTTTACACCAGGAGTTTACAAAAATTTGATTGTAAGTAAAACAAACTAAAATAACTTAAACAATAAAAAAACATTTTCCTTTTTTTTTTAGGTAAAAGCTTTATTATTTAAATTTGCAGCTAATAAATATCGACCTTTTCCTATAAACGTAACTTTAGATGGATGTGAAGAAACCTCGTCGAATGTTTTTGGTATACAGTCGGCTATGGCGCATTCAAATTTCCATGGATGTCCATGTCCTGTGGTAAGTATGTCTTTAAATGTCCTTTAAATTATTAACTTTTTTTTTATTTTTAAGGGCCTTTATTATATAAATAATTACGTCCTTGAAGAAGATCTATTTCCACCGCATCTTCCATATGGAAAATACAAATTAGACGTTAATGTCAAAATTGACGACGTTATTTTTCTTCTTCAAATAAATTGGTTTGGCTCGATTATTGCACGAAATAAAAATGAGGATTAGGACTAAAATATTAATTTTATGTTTGCGCTCCCAAACTATTTTTGTTTGCATAAATACAATAATTATTAATATAATGTAAATTTTAAATTATATTTAATATTGTACATGTATTTGTTTCAATTTCCATGTAATTTTCTGTATATTAAACAAAGAACCGCAATCAAATAAAAGAAAAATTTTTGCTTACCCAATTCTGACTTGATTCGGACCTGAAACAAAAAAGAAAAATTTATTATTATTAGTATTATTATTAAACAAGCAAATAGATTATTTTTGTGCCTAAAAATCCGAGGTATTATTTCTAACTATAAATTTTCCCCAGGATTAATCAGCTTCTATGAAAAAATCTAATCAAACTCTTGTGTGCATGTGTTGTTCTTCTGATAATGCATTCTATGTGTAACGGCCCTCCGGAGATTTCCAAGCCCGCTACGACTGGTCCGGGCTGCCGACGGAAGGACTCTAAGGACCACAACTATCAGGGTAGCCATAGGTGTGTAAAATAACCTGTTACGCACTGATAAATACCCATATTGGAATTTAGAAAATACATACACCCTCTTTTCCTTTCTAATTTTATTATTTTTGTGTTATGAGATAAGAATGGATATTACAAACATTTGTTTGGAGTAAATAATAATTTATTTGTTCGTTGGTAGTACAAGATGTTACGTAAATTAAGGCAGAAATAATTTTTAAAATTTTTTTGTTAAAGCTAAATAGGTCTGCGGAAGGTTTTGTTTGACCCCTAAATATCTACACCTTAATTCTATTGTCACACATACAGGGTGTTTCCTAAGTACGTGTAGAAAATGTAGGACGTCCTGGACGTGATTCCTGGGCGAGAATTAAAGCTATTTTTGCGTATAAACTTGTATCCTAATATGCTTCCCTGAAGAGTTACGCCTCTTCAAAAATGTAGTAAAAATTTGGTTTTTAATTTTTATCTCACATTTGGACAAAGATAGAAAAATACAAATAAGTGGACGTGTTCTACTAACAGGAAGGCTCTTTATGGATATTTTCTTTATCCACCTGTAATGTAGAAGGGGATGAAACTTACAACCCCTGTTCATTTTCTTTTCAGAACTTTTTAATGCACCGGAATTTTTAATTTAAAAAATACGCATGAGAAAGCCTAATTCATTTAGAAAATTATTTGTCTCTTTTAGTTTTACCCTGAGACTAATAGTTTTCGAGTAAAAAATTAAAATCAATTGTAATGTGCGCCTCAGTTTTGTAAGGAATTTTACTAAATTTCTAAAAGAAAAAAGTCTAGGTAGGCGTTTGTGTATCTTTCCATGATCAATAATGTACGCACACTTACTAACAATTATTATTATCAAAAACAACAAAACACAAAAAATGAAATCCGCCTACCTAGAATTTTTCTTTTAGAAATTTAGACAACTTCTCAGAAAACTGAGGCGCACATTACAATAGATTTTAATTTTTTACTCCAAAACTATTAGTCTCACGGTAAATATAAAAGAGACAAATAATTTTCTATGTGAATTAGGCTTTCTGGTGCGTATTTTTTAAATTAAAAATTCGGGTGCATTAGAAAGTTCTAAAAAATCAACAGCGGTTGTAAGTTTCATCCTCTTCTAACAATACAGTAGTCCAGGCAAATTAGACCAAAAAAGGTGGTTTTGCTGCATTAAATCATGTAGTTCCAAAAGTTTCAGGAATGTGTAGGGGGAGGTTCCCTGAACAACGCCTAATAAAGTCCCATCGATTTCAGGTGCCGCTCGAGGGGGGGGGGAGACTCAAAGGTCCCATTTTTCAGTTATTGGCGCATATCTCGAAAACGATGCGTCGCACAGCAAATTTTATGCTATTCAAAATTAAAGGTTACTAAATTCCCTACAAAATGGTGTATTAGTTTTGTCTCTATGTGTTACCGTCTCCGATATATGAGCCGGCGAAAATGGAAAATTTGCAAAAAAAATTGAAGCGCCTCAGGTTTTTGTCAAGCTTGCCCTTCCAACTCTTTTTCCTTCCATTTTACGCGAAACTCGTGAGGAAGGAAGTTGTAGAGCATTCAATTTCCTTCAATAATATATATACTTTTGCTAAATTATCTTCAATCAGTCAAAAGTTAACATAAGTTTCGGGGTCGATTTCGAGATTCTGCTAGTAAACTGCTGGTCATTTTATTTCCGTTTTCAAGGGCTTTAACTCTCTCTATCACGTTATTTATTGTTTATGTAAACATAAATGGTATTTATTACCCATATAACTAATAAAATATATATGTATGAAAGTAGAAATATATAGGGTGTTTCTTAAATAGCGGACACGGAACACAGTACGCCATTCCCCTCCAGATACTGATTGGAAAAATAATATACAATAATGTCTGTTCTTAGCTAGTTTCAAATTTATTCTTGCAGTCAAAGATTGATATTTAATGAAAGTAGAAATATACAGGGTGTTTCTTAAATAGCGGACACGGAGCATATGGAGCTTTCTGAACACGATTCTGTCTCCATACTTAACAGCCAGTCTGTTCATCACGGTCCTCATATCTGGTTTTTGCCTACTTATCTCTTCCATAAACTCATCCACGGAGTACTGCCCTTTATCCTGACCGAGCCTGAACATCTAAATACTGGAAAATCTCCTCCATGGCTACTGAAACAAATTCTTCCATGGGTCTGCCTCTCTGTTGGCCAGTCGGTTTACGCAAATCGAACTTTGTCTTCATGATATACTCGTATAGCATCTGCAGCATATAAGTCTCCCACGCCACTAATGCGGATCAAGACATTGTACACCTTGCGGCGTTTGTGAAGTTTTTCTTTTTTTTGTTTCGCGAAAAAGCTGTCATCAATATTTTCAGTAGTACAGAGGAAACATTTAGTTTTGAATTCAAATCCAAGTTGTGACGAACTTCGCAAGGAAGTAGAAGCACCTGAACCAAATGAAGAAAGACAGGTTAGCTTAGGTAGATGAAATGCTTTTAAAAGGAAAATATAAGATGAAATAATTCTTGACTAAAAAGTATTTACGAAATATTTAAGGAGGAGAGGTCTCTGCATATGGCCCATAAAGAATTTGTACATCAAACCACAGCCAATCTCTTCTTGTAACACTAGCACTTAACAACGTTTCCATTCCTTTTCAGCTGATTCATCACATATTAAAACACTTTCACAGCTTTTTCGCGAAACAAAAAAAAAGAAAAACTTCACAAACGCCGCAAGGTGTACAATGTCTTGATCCACATTAGTGGCGTGGGAGACTTATATGCTGCAGATGCTATATATCATGAAGACAAAGAGTTCTACTTGCGTAAACCGACTGGCCAACAGAGAGGCAGACCCATGGAAGAATTTGTTTCAGTAGCCATGGGGGAGATTTTCCAGTACCTATTTAGATGGTCAGGCTCGGTCAGGATAAAGGGCAGTACTCCGTGGATGAGCTTATGGAAGAGATAAGTAGGCAAAAACCAGATATGAGGACCGTGATGAACAGACTGGCTGTTAAGTATGGAGACAGAATCGTGTTCAGAAAGCTCCATATGCTCCGTGTCCGCTATTTAAGAAACACCCTGTATATTTCTACTTTCATTAAATGTCAATCTTTGACTGCAAGAATAAATTTGAAACTAGCTAAGAACAGACATTATTGTATTATATTTTTCCAATCAGTATCTGGAGGGGAATGGCGTACTGTGTTCCGTGTCCGCTATTTAAGAAACACCCTATATATTTCTACTTTCATACATATATATATTTTATTAGTTATATGGGTAATAAATACCATTTATGTTTACATAAACAATAAATAACGTGATAGAGAGAGTTAAAGCCCTTGAAAACGGAAATAAAATGATCAGCAGTTTACTAGCAGAATCTCGAAATCGACCCCGAAACTTATGTTAACTTTTGACTGATTGAAGATAATTTAGCAAAAGTATATATATTATTGAAGGAAATTGAATGCTCTACAACTTCCTTCCTCACGAGTTTCGCGTAAAATTGAAGGAAAAAGAGTTGGAAGGGCAAGCTTGACAAAAACCTGAGGCGCTTCAATTTTTTTTGCAAATTTTCCATTTTCGCCGGCTCATATATCGGAGACGGTAACACATAGAGACAAAAGTAATACACCATTTTGTAGGGAATTTAGTAACCTTTAATTTTGAATAGCATAAAATTTGCTGTGCGACGCATCGTTTTCGAGATATGCGCCAATAACTGAAAAATGGGACCTTTGAGCCTCCCCCCCCCCTCGAGCGGCACCTGAAATCGATGGGACTTTATTAGGCGTTGTTCAGGGAACCTCCCCCTACACATTTCTGAAACTTTTGGAACTACATGATTTAATGCAGCAAAAAATCTAATTTGACTGGACTACAGGTGGATAAAGAAAATACCCATAAGGAGCCTTCCTGTTACTAGAACACGTCCACTTATTTGTATTTTTCTATCTTTGTCCAAATTTGAGATAAAAATTAAAAACCAATTTTTTACTCCATTTTTGAAGAGGCGTAACTCTTCAGGGAAGCATATTAGGATACAAGTTTATGCGAAAAAGTAGCCTTAATTTTCGCCCAGGAATCACCTCCTGCATTTTCTACACGTACTTAGGAAACACCCTGTATATCGTCTATGAATTTTTCTGTCCCTGAACTCTTCTGCTCCTGAAATAGGTACGCTACACTTGAATTTTTAAAATCCCTAAATATTATTAACCCCGAATTCTTTTGCAACTGATCTTTGTACAATCGACTTTTTGTACACCCGAATTTATCTACCCCTGATCCGCGTATACATGAGTTTTCTGTCCTTAAATTCTTCTGTCATTTAATTAGTCGGCCCCTAAATTCCTAGGCACCATTCATCTTAAATTTCAGCAGTTTTGATTCCTGCAATGCTTCAATTCCTGAATTCGTTTTCGTATTCGTTTTCGTCTGTGCCAGAATTATTTTGTTCTTAAATGATGCTGCCCATGAATTCAAAGTTTTTATTCCCGAATCCTTCTTCACCTGAAATTTTGTAGTGCTGACTTCTTCTGTACGCGAATTTATCTACCCATGCATTCTTTCTTCACTGAAATCAATCAATCAGTTTTTTTTGTTCCTGAATTCTTCTCTTCTTGCATGAATCTACCCCTGAATTCCTATGCACAACTAACTTTCAACTAATTTTCAGAACAATTCAGAACTTTTGCCACAGGAATCGTATTAGTCTGTCTGTGAATTCTTCTGCCTTTGAATTCTTAAATTCCTAAGGGTTTCTATTCCTAAGCTCTTCTGTTTGTGTAGCTCCGGGTTCTTCTATTTACGCTTGAATTTTGTTGCCGAATTCACGCAATACATGAATATTTCTGTCTTTGAATTATTCTGTCTTTAAAGTACTCTAACCCAGAATGTTGTACCCAGAGTTTGTGCCTACTCGCTAAATTCTTCTGTCACTAAAATGTTGAATAATTCCTTCACTTAAAAGTTGTTCTGTCTAGGAATTTTCCAGCACCCTGATTCTTCTGTATCAGAATTTACTGCAGTAATTCAAGATCTACAAGTTGATTTTCGACCAAGTAATATCAGTTAACGGACCTTCTAGCGCCGTATGCTAGGCAACCCGTCACAACGAGGTGTTTGGTCTCCAGAAATTTCAAACATGATTTTGAATTGCGATCATAGAAATTCGTGGAAAAAGCATCTTATAGAGAAAACCGACATGGGAGAAAATATATATGCTATGATTAGATATGATATGCCTGTATTCCCAAAGCTCTGCGACTCCTGTCAAAACTCTAAATACTGCTGAGCCACAGGGACGGAAAACAAATAAGAAAGAAACCCGATCTGATAATAGGGACTGAAAATCGGTTCGGACTCCATCTCGTGTATATTTTACCGTATGTGACCGGAGTTTAAATGTTGAAATACAAATTCTAACACCAACGGGATATTATTTCCTCATTTCCCAACGGTTCAAACGAAATATTTTTTGTACAAGAATTGAATTATTAATAATAACGTTCTTTAAAAGTCGAATTTATGATCAATCAGTTGTAATAACATCCGTCATCAATAAATTATTCATAAAATGCTTTTAACGTGGAAAATGGATTTAGTTAGTAATGACAGCCCATCAGATAAATAATGGATACCGAAATATCAATCACGTCAGTTTTATTATTAAAGAACTCGTAGAAAATATTAAATTAGCTTCAGATAAAACAAAGTTAAAGCTAAGGGTTTTGTAACATATTGTTGCGTGTTTATATAATTACTGTTTGATTATTTGAGGTATCGCACCTAATTGTACTTTAACCGTGTAGTAAATTATTGGTCAAATACTAAGCCGGTTTTAATATAAGCGATAGATAATTTAGCTGAAAATACAACTTGGATTTAGTGGGGTGTGGGACCCAATTATGACACAAAGCCAGTTCGCATTACCTTTTAATAGTTCCAAATTACATGCAAGATATTAAACTTGCTAACGCATTTATTTTATTAAATCCCAATATAACTAATAAATATTTTTCCCCTAGTTCCATGCAGAGATAAAATAATTCAGGGCCACATGCAATAAATGGTAGAATGATTCAAGAACAAAGGAATTCGTAGTCGAACTAAATCTGAAACCAAAGAATTAACGAACAGAGGAATTCATATTCGACTTCGACAAATTCTGCTGCATAAGAATTCCAGATAAGAACAACTAAGTATGAGGTAGAAGAATTCAGGGCTACAAGAATTAAAGGAAAAAAGAATACAAGAACAAAAGAATCTACCGTCACATGAATTCGAGGACAAAAAGTTTAGGGGTAGGTGAATTCGGATGCAAATTAATTCTGTTGTAGACAGCTGAGGTACAAAAGAAATAAGGAACAGAAAATTTTAAGGGGGGATGAATTCAAGGATAAAATAATTCAGGGGCAGGCGAACACGCATACTTACAATAATACAAAAATAGAATAGTTCAAGAATTGAAGAATTCGGGAGAAAAAAATTCGTGGTTAATCAAAATTCAAAAACAGAACAATTCAGATATTGAACAATTTTGGAAATGAAGAGAAAAATAACAGAGGTAGTAAAATTCAAGAAAACTTCATGGGATAAAGATTTAAGAGCAGAGAAATTCTGGGACAGATAAATTCTAGTGCAGAAAATTCCGAGAGAGAATCAATTAGGAATACAGGGTGTTTCCGACGTACGTATAGAAACTTCAGGAGGTGATTTCTGGACGAAAATTAAGGCTATTTTTCCGCATAAACTTGTATCCTAATATGCTTCCCTGAAGGGTTACGCCTCTTCAAAAATGATGTAAAAATTTGGTTTTTAATTTTTATCTCAAATTTGGACAAAGATAGAAAAATACAAACAAGTGGACGTGTTCAAGTAACAGGAAGGCTCCTTATGGATATTTTCTTTATCCACCTGTATTGTTAGAAGGGGATGAAAGTTACAACCCCTGTTCATTTTTTTTAGAACTTTTTAATGCACCGGAATTTTTAATTTAAAAAATACGTACGAGAAAGCCTAATTAATTTTGAAAATTATTTATCTCTTTTATTTTTACCGTGGCACTAATAGTTTTCGAGTAAAAAATTAAAATCGATTGTAATGTGCGCCTTAGTTTTGTGAGAAGTTGCACTAAATTTCTAAAAGAAAAAAATCTAGGTAGGCGTTTGTGTATCTTTCCATGATCAATAATGTATGCAAACTTACTAACAATTATTATTATCGAAAACAACAAAACAAAAAATGAAATCCAGCTACCTAGACTTTTTTTAACTTCTCACAAAAATGAGGCGCACATAACAATTTTAATTTTTTACTCGAAAACTATTAGTCCCACGGTAAAAATAAAAGAGACAAATAATTTTCTATATGAATTAGGCTTTCTCGTGCATATTTTTTAAATTAAAAATTCCGGTGCATTAAATAGTTCTAAAAAAAATGAACAGGGGTTGTAAGTTTCATCCCCTTATAACACAATACAGGTGGATAAAGAAAATATCTATAAAGAGCCTTCCTGTTAGTAGAACACGTCCACTTATTTGTATTTTTCTACCTTTGTCCAAATTTGAGATAAAAATTAAAAACCAAATTTTTTCTCCATTTTTTAAGAGGCCTTCAGGGAAGCATATTAGGATACAGGTTTGTGCGAAAAAATATCCTTAATTTTCGCCCGGGAATCACCTCCTGCGTTTTCTACACCACCCTGTATACCTAAGAATTCTAAGGTAGAATAATTCAGGACAGGACGAAGACAAAAACAGCCGAATGGTAAAGAAAACAGGGACTGAAAAAATTTAGGAAATAAAAATACAACCAGTAGGTATAATCCATCGTCAAAACTTTCAACGGTAGAAGAATTCTCTGACAGCTGACAGCAGAATTCAGGGATAGATTTAATTCCAGTGCAGAAGATTTCTTTAGCAAAAAATTCAGGGCTTAGGAATTTCAGGATATAAGAGTACAAAAAGAGAATCACTCAGGGATAGATGAATTGATGGGTTCAGTAACAGAAACAAAGGAATTCAGGGACAGATAACTTCCACTGCAAAAAGAAGTATTAACTACCAGAAGAATTTAAGGGTAGATAAATTTTAGTAACCGGGATTTTATCCCTTAACCTGTCTTTATAAAATTATAACTAAAATTCCAAATTATCCAGAATAAAAACACTTAAAAATAGTTGAAGAGAGACATCTAAGCTCGATGAACGGAACTTTATTATGTCTGATATCCTTTTCGAAGGTAACCTTATAAAGTTTAATTTTCGAGAGGTTCCAGAGACAGTTGATTCAATATATGACTATTTGAAATAATATGTTGGAATATTCAGAATATTTTCTAAGAAAACACCGACGCTTTCCTGTATTTATTTTGCTTCTATGGACGGTTGGGTGACTGGCAATTGGATTATAAAGCTTTTGGACCTTGAAGGACCCGAAGTTGCTACTGTTAAGGCTTTTCCCAGTGAACAACAAAATGTAAGCTAATATAAAATATTTAGAAAACTTTTATAATAAGATTTGAAACCATAAAAATCGGATACTTTATCCTTCCTTCGGAAATAATCCTCATACTGCATACGCTTTATATTTTTGTCACAGTTGACTATTTTTATTTTCGTTTTTTTTTGCGTTTTATTCGTATCCTTTCGGTCTTCTATACCTCCAACGTTTCTTGCCACCCTTCCGTTTTCCTCACCAACTTCAATTCCATCCCTTTCGCAATGTTTCCGTTCCCCGTCCTTTTTTTCGATCCCTTTCTTTCTCCATTCCCTACTCTGTTTCCTTCGTACCTTTCGTCGTATACTCTCTTCCCACCCTACCTTAATCTTTTCCCACTTTCACCCATCCCAAGCAACCACTCTCTCTAGCTTGACTCCGCCATAACTCTACCGCCTCCTGCCACCATGTTACCCTCCCACCACTACGTTCCCATTTCTTCTTTCCAAGTACCATTCCCAACCCCCTTCCTTTTCGTGTTTCTTTTCATCTCCTTCCCTCCACTATCTTTTTCTCTTTTTTCAGTTTTATTTCTTATTCTCTCCTAATAAGTATATATTTGCTGTTCCTTTTCGATTAGGGTTAAACATTTTGGTGGTAACTGTTGGGTCATCCTGGAATGCGGGCCACCAGTGTGGGTCAGCTGTACGGTAGGTTGGCAACCCCACAAAGTTACAATTTACTGTGTGAGTTGTTAAGATACGAGACCCGCTACGCAATTTGTGTGCTGTAATTGTTCCTTGGTTAATGATCCGATATTTAGATATTTCTGCCTTTGCGTCTGCTAATATCTGTTGTTCATTTCGCATTTCGGTTGCCTGGTTTCCTTTTAACTTGGTAAACTGATTATGCAAGCCTTTTATCGTTATTCGCGCAAAGAGTGCATCCCTTTAATACCTTTTTAAATTTTTAAATAAAATATTGATAAGGTAAACGTTAATTACCTCAGAAGACCAGCATAGAGCATGCTTTTCTAATTAATTTAATTATTTTTTCTGTTACCAACCCTTAATTCGTTTTGCACAATTTTTATTTTACACTTTGATGAAATTTTATAACGTACCAAATGTTTGACTTGAAATATAGTTATTTTTAATTACTTTTATCGGAGGTTATGCGGTCTAAATTAAAAATTATGTTTCCGCCCTTAGAGTAGCACGACTTTATCACTACATTATAAAGTTGAGCCGTTCACAATAATTAAAAAAATCAATTTGAAGGAATTATAAATAATATTTAAAATTTTTAGGACCAATAAATAATAATTGGAAGGTAATTAAAATTATTTATTGGTAAATTATTGTTTATGTTTTTTTTGGTATGAAATTTGTGGGGTACCCGTTTAAATAAATTCCTAAAGATATTTTGAATTTAGTTTTGATTTAAAAAATAATTGGGTTAGTTTACGATTTTACTAAATGTGTGAGGTGAATGAGCCTTAAAAAGTAGGTCCCACAGAAAAGGACCGTTTCAGATAAGCAGGAGAAAATTTTTAATTACTAGCTACCCCTTGTGTAAAAACTCGCATCTTATCGGTTCGCGATCTCATCACTCGTTTTCAATTATTTATAGTTATTTTAACCGAGCGGGAATGAAAAATAAACCAACCGCTGCTAATTTTTAATTTTCTTGCGCGCCAGAAAGTCTTGCACCCATTTTCTATCTCGATTTCCTCCCTTAGTTGGTTGTTTTAAGAAAGAGATGGAAAAGGGTGATGGAAATTCGTCTGCTTAGATGTGTCACGATTCTTGTCCTCTTAATTGCGTCGCATCTCTAATATTTATGACCTCGGGAGATAAGGCGTGGGGATACGAAAAAATGTAAAAATGTTCAAAAGTTTCGGTTCTTCAATTTATGATCGTTCTGTGACGTAAAACATTTTTAACTTCCTGCAGTATTTTTTTTTAAATTTTATTCTTTGTGCTATTTTTTTTATTCACTAATTAATTAAAATACGTTTTAGTGTAATACTGTCATAGGACCGATCATCCGACGTCGACATTTACATGAAACCTTCAGACGATATGTCGACATTTCCTCCTCAATTATGTAAAGACCCAAACTTGTTGATCGAATAGAGTTGCAGACCACAGTCAAGATGTTGTCTCATTATTCTATTAAGGAGGAAATGTCGACCTTCCAGACATGAATCACGTCCTCATGATGTAATTCTTGTTTTGTAAGTCGAGAGATGCCGCCATCGAAAATCAAAACGCCGTTGCTAGCTCCACGGCTGACGTGGTTATAATTCTGACACAAAATCCACGGCATTACGTAAGTGTCAAGGGGTGACGTCATTAATTCGGCGACGCGAATACGAGCTGCATCTACTGCGCCTGTCCGGGGACAAAATTATTCCATTAAGAATGTTTCAAACATTTTCATATTTTCAATTGATTTTTAATTAATTTGCAAGTTGAATATCACCAATAAAAAATACTAGAGTAAAGTTTCTCTAAGTCCGAGCGATTGATTTTGTTTGTAGTTAATAATTATTATAATTAGATTTCTCAGAAACAGACCTTTACGCCTTGGGAGTAGGCACCAATCGTACAGCACTCTGCCCCTATAATATCAGGAAGCTGAAATAATTTTCCAAGTCCCCAGACATGCGTCGAGTCGGCCGATAAACGTCACCCCATGACAATGATGTAATGCCGTGGATTTTGTGTCGGAATTATATCCACGTCAGTCGTGGAGCTAGCAACGGCGAAATCAAAAACCAGTTACTACTGATTTAAAAAAAAATACAGTTACCCAGTTTTAGTGTTGCCTCCGAGTACTGAGAAGGAAATGTCGACTTTCCGAACAAATACCACCTCATTGTGTCGACAGGTTCTACTCCTTCCAGGAGTTGAGGCTACAATTGTGAATGAAACGTCAACAATTTTTTTCTTAACAAATTTTTAAAACATATTTTCGGTGTTTTACAAGGTAGTTGTTAAAAACGAAGAAAAAGAGGTGGGTAATCGTGAGATGATTTAAAGCTTTTAATTACAAAAGAATCGACGTAACAAGACTGAAAGTAACTTTACGCTTTTTCAATGTAACAAAATTTATGACTAAACTTCGGCAATTTCGAAGCTATTTTTCTCATTTCGTTCTATAACCTACATAAAGGTCTACTAAATTATTATGCATGGCTTTAAACTTTAAGATATTGCTTTTTAAGGTAATTCAGGACATAAATCGAAATTTTATTACTCAAGTTAAAATCCATTACTAATTTTTTTTTCTACTGTGTCTTATTTCCAATTTAAGGACGAATTAGGTTAATGATAATGTGTTAAACCCGGGGATATTTAATAAAAACGGCCAAGTTAAACTACAAAGCAAGAGGGGCATCCATTCGTATCCCATTAAATATAAGGAAGGGGTAAAAACAGACATATTCTCCCTTGTAATTTTGAAAGCCATATTAGAGATGTTAAATCCTTAAAGAGCAGCGGTCAATGGGCAGTTGGTCACTTCCGTACTTAATGAGGGAGAACATTACCCTCGCTTTATATCCGGCTAATTAGGATAATACTTCATTATTAACTTAAAATATAACTCCCAGTTTCGGATTGAGCTACTTCATGAGATATTTCATTGTCTTTTACTGGAAATTTAAAAATCTTTGTTTAATAATTCTTTTAATAATTCATACTTTTTCAAATTTAATCTTTTTCCCGCCTCATTATTTTCTAAAATTCAGTTTAGGTATTATTATGTAATTTTAATAGTCCGGGAGCCCGGATTTATTCTCTTCCCGTCCCTAGTTAGACGAGATATCTTCAGGACTGGCCTTCAATCCGTTCAGAACAGAACCTTTCCCTGATAATGGCTCAGATATAAAAATACAAGTTCTTAAAAAAAGGTGGGGGTGCAAGAAATTAGTATAAAAATCTTTTCTTTAGAAAGTGAAGGGTAAGATAAAGAACCCTGTGTCAAGAAAGGGACAGAGTATATTAGTATAACATTTTGTATAAAGTGTCTTCTTGGGAAGAAAATAAAATTTATTTTTGATATCTTAAGCTTCTTTAAGAGGGTGTTTTTTGGATTTTTGTTAAACATTTAATATTGGTAAAAAGAAAAAGGTAAATCAAGAATCAATTTGTCTGAGTTAGTGATAAAACCTAGGGAACAGTAGCAAAATCGACCCCGAAGAGGCATATTTAACGCAACATTAACTATAGTTTTGAATTCCTATAGGGAGGAAGAGTGGGCCACTTTACATTAGGCAAATGATGCGCAATGTCTCGCTCAGACATAAAAACTAGTGAAATATTGCTATGAACGCTGACATGGAATATGATTACAGGATTTTAGATGCGTATTCTTGAAATTGAAAGATTACTTTGTATTGTTATGGTCGTAAACATTCGAATACTTTTTGAAGGAATGTAAATTATGTAATAACTTACATCTCTTGGATATACGCATATGTAATGATTGTTTACTTAAAACCCAACACTAACATCAATCATTGTGATAAGGTATTTGCAATAATATAATTATTATGTAGTTAATAACATTTTTTTATCATTTAAATGTCATTCAAAAATCATTTGGATTTAACATCGAGGCCAGCTGTATAATTTTACTCTATTTACAAAACGATCTGTACTTTATTACCCATATCCACTATAGTTTGTTTTATAATAAGCCTACGTACTGCAATTTAGTTCCAGATATAGTCGCTATAGCACTGCTAACTTGAAACCATATTTTAGCATCTTGGCTTCAATTGGGCCGTATTCTCACTCTTAGAGCGACTTCAAGCCCGAATATGTTACGTATATAATTAAGGACACAATGGCGACAACTAATATTCTGAAAGCATAAAATATAGTCGCTATAGCAGCTGAAGCACAGCTATGATGACATTCTCAAATTTTCACATCTTGACTTCAATTCTCTGGTTCACTAGATACCGTATCCCATAGCGACTATAATCCTGATGATATTTTCTTTAATTGGTGACAAAATGGCGACAGTTTATACTCTAAAGGAATAGAACTGTATTTGCTATAGTCGCCGTAACAGCTGTAGCACAGTCAGGTTGAAACTAAACTACAAATCCCATATTTCACAACTTGCTTCAATTTGGTTGTGTCACAGATACAATAGCGACTCTTACCCTGAAAATAACGCGGTTAATTATGGACTGAACAGCGATAATTAATTCTCTATAGGTATGGAAATGTAGTCGCTGTAGCAATTGAAGCACAGCAAAGTTGAAAATTCCGTATTTAAATATCTTGAGTTCAACTCTGTTGTATTTCGAATATCATAGCGACTATAATTCCAACGAAATCTATGTAATCAGGGACACAATTGCAGTTTATACTCTGCAAGCATGAAAAGTAGTCGCTATAGCAGCTGAAGCACAGCTATGTTGACATTTTCAAATTTTCAATCTTGACTTAAATTCTCTGGTACACTAGATACTATATCCAGAAGCGACTATAATCCTGATGATATTTCCTTTAATTAGCGACTAAATGTCGACAGTTTATATATTCTAAAGGAGTAGAACTGACTCGGTATAGTCGCCGTAGCAGCTGTAGTAGATCCAGGTTGAAGCTAAACTATAAATCCCATATTTTAACAACTTGCTTCAATTCGGTTGTGTCACAGATACAATAGCAACGATTACCTTGAAAATAGCGCTAGTCTAGATAACACAACAACTCTAAGCCTAAAAAAATCTCGTGTAATTAAAGACCCAACGGCGACAATTTGTGACTTGAAGGCATGGAAATGAAGTTGAAACACAGCTAAGTTGAAATTCTCATTTTCAACATTTTGGTTTCAACTTGAGTGTGTTCTAGATATCATACTGACTATAATCCAAGTTATATCGAGTAGTTAAGGACCTAACAGCGACAATTTATACTCTGAATACCTGTAAATTTAGTCGCTATAGCAATTGAAGTCTGAAGCACAGCTAAGTTGAATTCAAACATATTTTAGTATCTTGGATTCTATTCGATTGTGTTTTAGATACAATCGCGACTATTACCCGGATAATACCTCATGTAATTACAGAACAAAGAGCAAAGACAATTTCTACTCTAGAGAACTGTAGTAGCTATAGTCGCTGAAGCACAGCTAAATTGAATCTAAGCTTAAATCCCAAATTTTAACATCTTGGTTTCAACTCGGTTGTGTTGCAGATACCATAGCGACTATAACCATAAAGATATGCAATGTAAATTATTGGACAAAACAGCGACTATTGCTACTCGGAAGTCGCTGTAGCACCTGCAACACATCCAGGCTGAAACCAAAACTGAAATTCTCGTATTTTAGCTTGTTGACTACATCTCAGATACCATAGCGACTATATTCTTGAAGATATCCACTACAATCAAGTCCGAAACCGCGATAATTTCTGCTCCAAAGACAGTAGACATTGTAGCCGCTACCGTTACGTTCGATTCATATACTATAGTGCTAGGGACAGGCAAGAGGCAAGACGCAGACGATCCTTTACATGTGGGCATTCGCCCAGCCCGTGCCGTACCCGTGCCTTGCCCGACACTATAGTGTGAACCGATCTTTAGTATTTGGAATGTAATGAAGTCGATTTATTCGGTTCAAAGCCGTTGTGCTCAAAAATACCATAGCGAGTATAACCCTGAAGATATACCCTGTTACAGAAGACGAAACCGAGACGATTATTCCCTTCAAGTCGCAGAACTATGACCGCTTTTAGTATCTACGAAGTTGTGATACAGGAAGGATAGCGACCCTGAAGATATCACGTGTAACCGGGGACTAAACCTTTGGAATTTTTAAGAAATACGAACTTAATTCGACTCTGGACATGGAGGGTGGATTTTCTCTCTGAATTCATGTTTAAGGCTAGTTGTTTTTTCTTTTACATAATAATTTTCGTAAAAATTGATAAATCGTAAGGTTTGAGAATATAAAAGCCCTCATAACGAAAGACATGGATCGATGTACAAGCCTATTCTGAAAGCGGCAACCGTTTTTTCACTAAACAATATTAAATGGCGTGTAGCAATATTAAAATTGCATATAAATGACTACTCATTTATATAAACCAAATAATAAGCTTAAGGGTAATAGGTTTAAACTCTCATTTTTCAGCTAAGACCTTTCCTTGCATCTTTATCGACCTTCCTAAGACGACTAGCGCTAGATAAGGAAACAAAACAGTTTATGCAAAATTTATTTATGTTTTTTTTTTTCTAAGACTCGTGTAATTCGATCCCTTAAAGCCTTGGCGGTTTTTTACGATAGCGGGTTATTAATTCGGTCCGGGGGTGGTATTAAACGATTTTTATTTATTTCTTGTAATTTTTCAGCTCATGTAACTAATCCCCGAATTTTTAGTATTTCACGATAGCTCACGAGATTTTAAACAGCTGAAAATCTTTTTGAATATGATTAAAGATTTACTTTAAATAGCCCGGCTGCCACCCCAAATGACATTTAGCCCATGAATATTCATATACCAATGATGCTCTGAAGGGTTCAGACTCATCTTTAATACTTGCTTTTAACTTCCCTTCTTAACTTTAATATCTTCCAGAATTATACTAACTTTTTGATTTGCCGTTTACTTACTTGCTTGAAATTTGTCTGACGAGAAGCCTCAGATGCGTACGTTTATTAATTAATAAAAAAACATCTATGTTAATTTTTTAAGGTTCGTTTACAAGTTTTACCCTTAAAAATGAACATAAAAAAATTCTTAGACTATATAATTGTCTTATTTTAAACATACCTCGGATGTGGACATTTTTGGGAACTCCGCACCTCCACGAAACCATCATATCTGAAACAATAACAAGTTTATTAGTGACATTGAAGAAGTATACAGGGTATCCAATAAACTCGTCTCTTTTATTCCAGAAAAAATTGTAAGGGCTCATCAGGCAGCTGTATCTCTAGTTGTGGGTTAGGTTTCAAAATAAAGTATAAAAATTTCCATGCGTGTATAATCGAACTTATCTGGCTGTCAATTTCAAAGCCAATACATGATAAACTTCTCATCAGAAATGTCTTTAAGGGTTGATATTGAATTGATTATGTATTTAATTTGAAATGAGTCTATGTTGTTGTTTGTAATGAGTAGGAGAGATAAAAGTAAATAAATACATAGCCTTGTAGAAATAAATAAATGAAAATAAACTCGTCAAAATGTAGAACGATGGGAACTTTTCAAATTTATTTTAATGAAGAAGGCCAAATTAGCCAACTAAATTTTCGTCGTAAAACAAACTCACAAAACTAAATTTCAGCTTGCGAGTCTGATAACCATTTGTATTAATGTATATTTATTATACGCATATCAATGACTCCCTGGTTCGCAATTTTAGCAAACTGAAATACACCTAACTGCCGGGTGTTCTCTGTTACACCCGCGCATCGCGCGTACATCCCTGTCTATCCTATAAAATTGCTTATTAAAGAGACGCTCGGTCTTTCATGTGCTGATTTTATACATGCAGAAGTAGTTTACTCGTTAATTGCTAATAATACGATGATAAGATGTACATTTCGGAGTGGAAACTTCGAGAAAAGTCCATAATTAGAAAGCTAATATACGTTGCTTAAGGGTTGTGCATTTTGAATGATGTTTATTAATGCCACGTTTTCCAAAACTTCTAATTGAATCGAAATTAAAGAAAAACTTTGGATTCAAAGTTTACGATTTATTTAATTTTTAGTTATTTAACAACTTGTTCTTATAACAACCCAAGTACACTTAGAAAAAACTACACCAACGTTTAAAAAGTAATAATAAACGTTAAATAACGCAAGAATAAAAATACAGGGGGGGGGGTGCTCCTGAAAACTAACACAAGAAGGGTGAAAGCTTTTTTTTTTTTAAATAGAACTTGCTAGTCATTATTTTACACAATCTACTGAATATACTAATAGCATTTCTGGATATGTTTTGGTCCTTGCAGCGCGGCGTTGCCAATTAGTACTCAACTGATTTCAAAACTTTCAAAACACTATTCCAATGTTTCTTAAATTTTGTTACATTTATGGGATATAACTCTATATTTTTAAATAGAACACCTTGTATTATTTTACATAATTTTATTCTACGTCTCATTGTCTTTTTGAATGTATTTCGTTTTTGAAATCCTGTTACGGTGTTGCCAAATTATTCAATATTTTCTGAATAAAAGTGCAGAAATACTATAAAAAAATTATCAGATCCGTATTTAAAAAATATTTTATTACATACATATAGTACTTTAGACTTTACACTATTTTCAAAGAATTTCAATATTAAAATTTAAATATACAGGGTGTTTATTGCAACGGTGCAAAAAATTTGTATACAGTATAAAAAAATGCAGATTACAAACTGTTATAAAACTCGTTTCTTTTAAATAAAACACCCTATATATTTTTACACCAAAAAATTCCACTTTTAATTGCCTTTCTGATGTTGTTTCGTTTTTGAAATTCTGTTGCGGTGTTGTCCAATTATTCAATATTATCTGAATAAAAGTGCAGACATACCTTAAAAATATTATCAGATCAGTACTTTTATAAATTTAAAAAATATTTTATTACATAGTACTTCAGGTTTTATTTTCAAAATATTTCAAAAAAAATTTAAATATACAGGGTGTTTATTGCAATGGTGCAAAAAAATTTTATACAGCATAAAAAAATGCAGATTACAAACTGTTATAAAACTCGTTTTTTTTTAATAAAACACCCTATATAGGTATTTTTACACCATAAAATTCCACTTTTAATTGCCTTTCTAATTGTGTTTTGTTTTTAAAATTCCGTTGCCGCGTTGGGAAGTTATGCAATATTTTCGGAATAAAAGTGCAAACCCACCATGAAAAGATTGTCAGATCCGTCCTTTTTAAATTTAAAAAATATTTTATTACATAGTACTTTAGACTATTTTCAAAATATTTCAAAATTAAAATTTAAATATACAGGGTGTTTATTGTAACGGTGCAAAAAATTTGTATGCAGCATAAAAAATGCAAATTACAAACTGTTATAAAACTAGTTTTCTTTTAAATTAAACACCCTGTATATTTTTACACCATCAAATTCCACTTTTAATTGCCTTTCTGATCGTGTTTTGTTTTTTAAATTTCGTTGCAGCGTTGGGAAGTTATCCAATATTTTCGGAATAAAAGTGCAAACCCACTTTGAAAAAATTGTCCAGATCCGTACTTTCAACAATTTAAAAAATATTTTTCAGTACATGATACTTAAGACCTTGTAATATTCTGATAATAAATCAGAATTAAGTATATGAATATACAGGGTGTTTATTGCGTCAGCGCAAACTTTTTTAATAAAGGGGTGGAAAATATTTACAAACTGTTCCAACTGTTCCAAAATATCCTACATATTTTTACACCCTCGAATTTCACTTTTATTTGGCTTTCTAAATGTATTTTGGTTTTGAAAATCCGTTGCGACGTTGTCAAGTTATCCAATATTTACGGAATAAAAGTGCAAACCTACTTTTTTAGCATTAATTCGTACTTCCATATTTTCAAAAGATTTTTAAAAACGAATACCCTGTATCTATAGTTTTATAAGGCATTGCAATATTTTAACGAGCTTTCTAAATACATTTTGCTTTTAAAATTACATTGAGATGTTGCCAAGTTATTAAAGGTTTTCGCAAAAATATACAGATCAAGTTAAAAAAATTACCAGATCCGTACTTATCTAATTTAAATATTTTTTTTCCATTACATAAAACTTACAACTATAGTTAAATCCTCTAAATATTTCATAGTTAAAATATACAGGGTGTTTTATAGCCACCAGGAAAAATATTCTAATTATTATAATTTTATAATTTATTATTTTTTAAATAAAACACCCTGTATATTTGATTATCAAATTTTTCTTAGAGTATGTAGGAACAACTGACCAACTTGAAACTTTGTAGATCGGAAACTGCATTTGTTTTTGTACCAGGATTAGAGACAACAACATAAATTGCTTGTTAATTATCTGGGGTTAATTTATCGAACAGTCACTGATTTAAGTTGGCCATGGTCTTACAAACAATTGGCCGCGAACCAAATTTCTGCATCCGCAAGTTTCTGAACTGTTTAGGAGTATCCCGATTCTATTAACTGGTAAATTTATCTGTTTGCATGTTGTACATAACACAAAATGGAAATTCTACAAGACAAACTTGATTATCCAATTGTTGCTTCCATGATTAGATTTTTTTTAAATATACAGGATGTTCTCATTAAAATAAAATCAATACTGAATTGTTTGGAAAAGCGAATTAAATTCTAATTTTCAGCAGGACTGAAACTTAAAAGCTTCTAGTTTTAGTTGTGAACTGAAGATGAGAACTTGACCTAAAATAAAATCTACATTTTGTGGAAAATATTGAATTTTTTTTAAATTTTTTGAAGGGTTGAAGTTCTCGAGCTTTAGTAATTTTCTCAAATCTGAATCTTGAAGATTTACGATATCCATTCTAAGGATCAGAAATCCTGTCGCGTAAACCAAAACATTTAACTTGTAACTCTTGTGGTTGGTGCTAATTATGACGAATACGTTCTCTAATTGTTGTTTGCACACTGATGAGCATCGGTGTCGCTTGCATATTTCATGGATTTGGACATGACTTGAACATTTTACACTGACGGGATTTAACGTCGAATTATAAGCATCGTTCAGCGTTAAGCTGTTTTTTTAACGTTAATTTTCCTCAAATTTCAGATTAATTTTGTAAACATACGAAAACTTGTCACTACAATATGATCTACAACAACCCTTGTTGCTGACAACATTAAGGCTTGTAAAATGAATAATCTTCTATTTTTCGCCCCCCACAAAGGGCATATTTATAATAATATATTTAATTAGCAATGTCGGAATGTCAAAAGCAGAGGGCTTTACACTGGAGTTACTTTGTCTCTGCTCGTATTAAAGACTTAACATGTGATGCTTGTGTACGATGTTACCCTGTCACCCCTTTGCCCCCTTTGTTGGAAGCTTCATACAACGCCCGTGTCAGTAAATCGCGACGAGGACGCGATTTTATTATGATTTGTTTCTTGTTTTAGGTTATGTCAAAAACTTGTACACACGAGCATTATGCAATTTAATTACATATGCTTTTAAAGATTACTACTGTACTCTTTATGAACCTTCAGAATGTTACACTTTGTTGGTGAATTTTAACATCTTCATAATTATACAAAAAACAAAGATAGTGTTGTACCTAACTATACGAGAAGCTTTCTAAAAGTAACAGCACAAATATCTAGGAAACAAACCAAAAAGTATGGTGTCTTCCATAAGCACAAGCCTAAGTGAAGTAGGCGGATCGGCCCAAAGAAGAACAGTACAAGGAAGAATGAAACACGGAGAAGGGCATTGGAGGGTGTATCAAAAGAAGGAAACCTGATGGACAGAAAAAGGATAACACCGAGATAAGGCTGTCGATCAACAAGAACAGCTTTTCGTATACTAGTTTCTGAAACCATTCCAACAGATTTTTACCAATCCTCCCAAGAGTTGGATGGGTTTTCAACTTCCTTTCCCTGCCGGCCTGCCCTCTTCGCCTTTTGGTGTTCTGGGACTAGCATTCGTTCGTCGTTAAGCAGCTAACGCTGCCTCCCTTTTAATTTTGGAATTATTTTTTTTAAATAGTACAAAAGAAGCGAAAGGCAAAATCAGAACAAAATAAAAAAACTCGCATTCGTTCCTTAGAACGTTCGCCGCTACGTGGTCCACGTATATGCTACATATTACAGCAAGAAAATCACAAAAGGAGCATAATAGGAGAAAAACCGAAGAAATAGAATAAATAAACCCCAAATGCTTTTAATCGTGTTAGATCGTATAAAAATTCCAGTATTTATTACTTGAAACTGTAAGTCAATAATAATAAATAAATATTAACAAAATTATTGCAATGTACGTGTAGTATGTAAGACTGTGATGGACTACCATGATTGTGAATTGAATTAACGGCTAATGTCACATTCTACGGTATGGAGAAGCTTTCGACAGGGAGCGAACTAAGGAATTATCGATGCAAATGAAATGACGCTATAATACAGTGATCCTCAAAAGTTATTAGCATTTACAGAAACAAAATCAAATATTCTTTTACTGTATTTGTAAAAATAGTAGGTATATTATACGCCAAGGTAGAGAAGACGTTTTTCTCAGCCGAGCATTATTATTTCCTGAGATGCGGAGCATCGAAGGAAATGAGCTGCGAGGCTGATAAGTCTTCTCTACCGTGGTTTATATACTATTTTTTCCACTACTAGCACCTTTATTCTTTTTATAATTAATCGTTTTTACGTTAATAAAAAATAAAATGACATTTCTAAATATCCACAAAAATCAAGTAGCTTTTGCCTGAAAACATTTAAACTAACATTTGTATAAAATTTGACGTTTATCTAATACAAAGTGGTTGTTGTGTTATGAAAGTGAATACCAATATTCGATATATGACATAATTTTACAGGCAGCAGGCTAGCCTGCTAGATCAATTGTTTCTATTATTGACCAGTGGCCAATAATAAAAAATTAGTAATCACTAGCTGAGAAAATCAACTTCTTGTCCTGAAAACAAACTAAATAATGGGACAGAAAAATACACGATGTAGGGTTAGAGGAAGGGAGAAAGTAGAGAAAACAAAGATAAGAGAGAATGGGAAGCGGAAGCAAAGGAGGGGGTAGAAGGGAGTTGAAAGAAGTGGCGAAAATGAGAAAATTGAAGACAGCAAATAAAATAAGTGATGAAAAAAGAAAAAGGGGTTAAAAGAAAGTAGTAAAGATAGATGTGTGTTAGTGGAAGGGTTATGAAAGAATGCGGAAATGAAATGGACAATGGACATAAGGAGACAGATGGGCGGAATAAAACGTATTTTTTAAAAAGTACCGCAAGGGGCTAAAATTTTCTTGTTGAATTTGAATAAATGAAAGAAATATCCTTAAACTGGAAGCAAATAAAAAAAATCAAAGAGTTCCATTATGTGAGTAACATTTTCGGAATCTCTGGAAAGGAGCAGCGGAGTGTATTCTGTTCTGCCGTTCAGAACTTTCAAATCATAACTTAGTCGAAGCGAACTGTCGGCTATAAAGTGACAGTTCTGCATTTATAATTTTGCAGTAATTCTGAATAAATTATATCAATAATTGGTACGTATAATATTTCCCAGAAGCGAAACTGTGAAAGCAACACCAAAACCCTTAACCGAAACCTTCCCAACTCATTTTATTTTTATTTAATAAAGAAAAAACAAACTAATCAGGAACTTTCACAAACTAAACCAATAATTCAATGTATTTTCCCTAGAAGCAGAAACTTTAACTCCACGTATGGATAAATGCGCGCATTTAGTGCACAAACCTATTAGTTCAATGTTGTGTTAATAACTTATTTTGAAATTTAGTTTGTAAACTAGTAACATTTGTGTAATCTGAGTGTCTGAATTCTAATTTACTAAAACCAATCCATCGCACATTAAAACCTCGACCGTCCAAGCTTTTGAGCACCTTTTTTTAATCAAAATTTTAATGAAATAATAAATAATCGAATGGCGCCGGCACCTTCACATTCTAAGAATCGATAGAAGATGATATCTCAGGAGATACTGGCTTAATGCAAATGGTCCATCTCTGAACACAATAGTGCTTTGATGAGAGCCAATAAATCAGGGATATGCAAAACCTCCCTTTTATTAAGGGGTGGTAATGGTACAAACACATCAATATCGTCGGAGATGGCGGCTTTAATTTTATTCTAGATAGAGGTGAGGATTGGTTTTATAACGCATCCTACGAAGGGTAGCTCTTTGTTATTAATGCTTGATGCATGTCACGATTTTTCACTGAAAGAAGTTTTTGGTTTAACTGTAAGGAATCAGGATAGTTCTTAAAACTGCAAGCTTTATGATAATTGTTATTTGAAATTTAATTGCGGTAGAAAAAATTGAGTCTCTTAAGAATAGAATAATGTCCAAAAAAATTGATTCCTTTTATCTATGAACTGACAGGCAGCGATATATTACGTTGTTTTCTCTCCTTTTGTCCGACAAAATTGAGTGTTTTCTGCGTTTCTTTATTTGAGTATTGGACGAAGACCATCTGATCATTAAATAACTTGTCATCAATTATTTTTCTTTGATGGATTATCTATCTAGTAGGGGGTTGTGCGAAAAAATAAATAAAGATCCTTTTGTGTATTCGCTTGTTTTTCATTTTTTCACAAATCGGGTTTTTTAAAATTCATCAATCAAAATTAAGCCAGAAATTGATGAAACGTGATCAAGCAAAGGACATAGCAGATGAAAATGACTACAAATACAAGCTTTAGAATGTGCCATGCATAGATATTGGGGTATCAATAACAAATACTGCTGCTCCGGTTCATTCCGAGTCCAGGACCGTAAAACGTAAGCGGGCCCCGAGATGATCGCATTTGTGGATTGTATTGCAACTGAATTTTTAATTGAAGTACATGGATTCTCATTAGAAACCTGTTTCGAAATTTAGCACCTGATTGCTAGTCAACCACACAACCACTCACATGTTATTGCCAATTATTGTTTTAATGCTTCTATACTTAATTAGTACGTTATTAGATTGCAATTAATTAAATTTCCATATTAATTGCAATATTAAATAAAATTTTAATCATACTTTTCGATCAAGGTACAATTTTATGAGTTACCTAAAAACAACTTTTCTATTTTGGTTCGATAATAGAGCTATTAAAGCACCCAAAACGTTCTTCAATTGTTCACGCCCCCTACATTTCTAAACTGCAATTTTATCTTCTAAACAAGGAGCATAAAAGAACAAAATAGCAAAAACAGTATCACAAAAAGCGCGTCATAAATCATTTATTGCGTCCGACCGTTGGAATTGAATTTTTCAAAATTTAACGCCCCACAACTCAAAACCAGTTATCTGATCAGGTTCTGCAAGAACTTGTTTAAAACCCCTTTGTTGGTACTATACCACGAAGAAAAATATATTTAGTAAATCCAAAAACGGATGCAACGGCTCGGCGCCCTTCCAAAAATTTTGAAATTTTTGAAAAATTATTACAAAAAAACTAGCCAGACAATTTTGTTTAAATTTTCTATACTTATGCAGCATGGTATCAGGTATATTTTTGTTTTTTGATGAATGCTAGAATTTCACTGTGGCGCCCTCTACGAGGTTTTGAAAATCGGAAGTTGATGCTCCTACAGCGCCTTTATTAGTCAAAATATGAAAAAAGTTTAAATATAAAAGTTGTTCAGTATATAATTCTGCATTTTCCTAAATGTATATCACGTATACAGGGCGTTTACTTTCCACAGTACAATAAGCAACTTTGTTATTTTAAATGAAACACCCTGTATATTATTATATAATTAAACGCAGAATTTAATTGTCTATCACATAATATAAGGTGCTCATATGGCTAAAATGTATGGTTGATTAGTATTTCGTAAATTTTAACCGCGTTGTGTAAAATTTTTAAAGAGATGCGTGTGTTTCTTCTGTACATATCGAACCCGTATAGTCTCGTTTTTCTGGCTACGCATTCAAATGATTTCCAGGGTCTGCTTCGCGAACAATACTGTGAATACTAAAAACGAAATGTTTATTCAGGGGAGGTGGGTACCTCCACTTTTTTCGTTCAAGAAAGCATGTACGTTTAGTTTCCTGAAATTAGCTTTGATATGATCTGTCATCCTTGTCTTACCTATTGAAGGGTGTTTAGAAAAGGAAGACGAGCGCATTAATCAACTTCCTAGAGATTCAAGTGGTGAAATGCAATAAGATATTGTAAAGTATGTGTTGAGGTGTGAGCAGCAAGTGTCTGTATTGTCTTATAATTAAATTTCATTAACCCCAAGTCTGTGAAGTGGAATGGAATTCTATATAACAAGTGACAGCTGATCTGTGCATCGGAATTACAACTTGAGATTTACTCTGATTGTAGTTGTATGTTCTATCTAATTAACAGCTCTCCAATTAGAACAAAATCCTAACTTATGACCCCAGTCGTACGATTTACTTCGCGGTGCTGTGACACTAAAGGATGTGCGATTAGATTTAAAATTACTACCTTTCGGATATTATTATTATCTTCGATATTTACCACCCCCGTTAAGGCCAAAAATAACAGGAATTAGTTTGGCGCGCTAAAGCAAACGATTCGTCATCTGGCAAAGACATTTATTCTCTAAATTCCGTCGAGTATTGTCTTAGTAGGCCGTGCCTTTGAGCAATCAAGAGGACCAGTGTTTGATGTTAGGTGCTAAGTTGTCTGATTGTTCCCGTGTTCGAGTTCGTGTTTATGTTTGTATGTCGGTGTTCACTGATGTTCAGTTCAATTGTTTAACTTCATACGCATCTGTTAGTTTACCCATCGTGTTCTCCTGTATTGCTTAATTCCAGATCTAATTACCTCCGTTACACTTGAAAGACAAAACGGTTACAAATTGCTAGATTTTAACAATTTTATTCAGAAATATTCAAACACAAAACTTTATTTCTCAATTGATTTTGAATCATTCATCATTCATCAATCAGTTTTTTTTAAAGTAGCCCTCGTAACTTAAAAAAAAACGACAACGCACATATTGCTGCGCTACGCGGTCTATACGCTCCCAACATTTTAATCTGCGATTAGTTTTCGTTTATTATTCTACTTGACCTTGATTTATGCCTAACACAAGTTAGTTGCGGTTGATTTTCATGGGTTACTGTTGAGATTACAGCGGCCTGCCAGGTCTACAGAGTGAAACCCTACCGCAATCTGTTTGAGGGGGTATCATAATCAATCTGTTATTGAGAAAGGAGGTATTAGAAATAATATGGGAATGTTATGGCAAGGGTGTCCAGTTCGGTCCGTGGATGTTTAGTAGTTAATTTTATGTGAGAGATGAAATTATTATGCCCCCTGTTTTTGTTGGTCTCTAACGAGCGTGACGTTCTAGCAGTGTGTATAAACATTCCACATATATAGCAAATGAATATTAATTCAATATTTCCCAGCAGAAAAATTCAGTGAATTCGTTCGCAATACCCAATTTAAAAACAGTGACACCGCAGAGGCTAGAATTAACAACAAAAATCCTTCTCCCCCGAACATAATTCTAATAATTCACAATTAACAGTGGCGGCCGTACGTCCGCGTCCTTTAAATAAATAAAACACAGCGCCGCAAATAAATTAATTTCAAAAAACCGACAACGCGCAAAGTCTTCGGTGCAGCTTCATATCTACAAATTATATCTATGACAAAAGTTGTACTTTTATCTAATTTAGAAGTTAGTTTGAAATAAATAATTTTTCGTATGACGGAGTCGCGCATTAAAATATATAAGGGTTCACCAACGACATTTAATTCCTGTAGAGTGCCACAGAACCAAACACAAAATAAGGAAAACAATTAACTTGAATTTTTATCCTTAAACTCTTACAGTTCGCAGGATTATTAATCTTTAACACTTTGAATCACTTTCAATTCCGTTTCGAAAATTTAGCTCAACTCAGGACAACCCCAAGTTTGTTTCCTATTAAAAATAACCAGTGGCGTAGATAAGCTTAATAAAAAAATTAATGTATTGTAGAGTTAAACATTTTGATGGGATAAAAGTTTAGTAAAAAAATAATGAGGGTTGTTTTCTTGAGTTTCTCTATATTTTTGATAATTCTATGAAATTGTGCGGTCAGATACCGGTAGTGGGGGTAATTAATTATGAAAAATGTCGCGAAGCGGCTCTGGAGTCAAGGTGCGGAAATTTATAATTCATTTTGCAATTAAAAAAACGGGCGCGAGCGGAATTTTAAAACCGTAGCAGGAATATTATCTGGACGCCATTTCTTATTGAAATTTGAAATTATCTAGTGTTTTCTTAACCATTTAACTTGCTGCGGATAATTTTTAAATTTTAATCAAGAGTTTGTTTTGATTAAGTACTCCATTTTTGATTAGGCCAGGCCAGGAAATGCGCTTGATTAATAGCTTCTTACTGGTTAAATTTTTATTGCCAAGACTAACTTTCCATTAACACTATGTCTTAAAAGTTTTCTATGCACGATAAGAAAAATTCATGAAAAGTTCCAACCCCTTACTCTCTTAAGTTATACGATTTTAATTCAAGTAACCTAATCTCTACTTAAAATCAATCTATGAGAGAAATCACGTAATATACCTTCCTTGCCGTTCTGTTGAATATCTTGAAACAAATTAAAATCAGTATAAATGAAAAGATAATTTCTTGGAACCAGCGGCGGGTGGTGGCATGGGGCGCAGGGGGACGTGTCCGCAGAAAAAATATAAATCTCTTTTTCTAAATCGTAGTACGGTCACGTCGCCGCTGCTTGCAATTGATGCAACCCAAAAACTGAATCAGTTGAATCAATTAAAATCAAGCAAAGTCACAATTTTCAAACTATGAAACCTAGTCAAATAAATTGGTTGATAGAAATTTAAAGTAGGTTAGTAATCAACTGAAATTAGTTGTTTTTTATAAGCTAAAGTGGGTTTAAACATATTTACAATTATTGGAAAATATAAAATATGTGAAATAAATCCAAAGAAATTAACCTAAATTTTTGATAATCAACCAAAATCAACTGATTTTCGTTGCTAATCAATTTAATCAGTTGAAAGTGTTCACAAGAACTGATTTTACATTGAAATTAAATGGGAACTTTAAAAACTAAATCGAAAATAGAAACTTAACTCAGTTGATTTCGTTCTAGGGAAGATTTAGCTATTGAAAAGTTACTAAAATGAGTAGAAATCAGGAGAAAAGTCGAGAATAATTTATTCAAACTTCTTGGTATCACTGGAAGTGAAAAAATGAGTTGGTTGATTCACACAGAAAATCAACCGACAGCGGCTATAAACGAGTGGCTTAGTCGAAAATCAACTGACATGAACTAAAATCAGTTTTAAGTCAAATGAGGAGTGATGAGTGAAAATCAACAAAATTCGACTGATTTATTTTCTGATATTGATCAAACTCAATTGAATATATTAACGGCTACTGTTGACTTTTGCTACTTTTAAACAAACTTAATTGCAATCCCGAAGTTCAAAATCAAGGGATTTATGGAATAATGACTTATTTGAATCAAAGTAAATCAATAAATCAAGTAGAAATACCTGATAGCAGCAAAAATCAACTGATTTTCGTGAATCAGTTGAAAGTGTTCACAAGAACTGATTTTATAATTAAACTAAATGGGAACGTTAAAAACTTAGTCGAAAATAGAAACTTAGTCAATGAGCATCAACTTAACTCAGTTGATTTCGTTCTAGGGAATATTTAGCTACGGAAAAGTTTCTAAAATCAGTAGAAATCAGGAGAAAAATTGAGAATAATTTATTCAAACTTCTTGGCATCGCTGAAAGTGAAAAAATGAGTCGGTTGATTCAACCAAAAAATCAACCTGCAACAACTATAAACGAGCGGCTTAATCGAAAATCAACTGACATGAACTAAAATCAGTTTCAAGTCAAATGATGAGTGATGAGTGAAAATCAACAAAATTCAACTGTTTTTTTCCTGATGTTGATCAAACTAGTTGAATATATTAACAGCTACTGTTGGCTTTTAAACAAACTTAATTGCAATCAGTTGATTTATAGAACAAGGGCTCATTTGAATCAAGGTAAATCAAGAAATCAACTAGAAATACCTGATAGCAACGAAAATCAACTGATTTATATTGATTTTATTCAAAGTTCCTGCATATGTTGACGGTTGCTCCTGTTATTTTTATGCTAGATTAACTGTCGGTCATAAATTTTTTTAGTCAGTTGATTAAAGGAATAACGGATCAGTTGAGTCGACTAAAATCAACCTGAAATTCTAATAGCAATAATTTTCTTTCAAAATGTTGCATATGTAATTAATTGAAATTATCTTTATGGAATAATGACTCATTTGAATCAACGAAAATCAAGGAATCAACTAGAAATACCTAATAGTAACGAAAATCAACTGATTTCTATTGATTTTATTCAAAGTTAGTTGCTATGTTGACGGCTACTTCTGTTATTTTTATGCTAGATTAACCGTGGGTCAGAACTTTTTTTAGTCAGTTGATTAGAGGAACAATGGATCAGTTGTGTCGACTGAAATCAACCTGAAATTCTAATAGCAATAATTTTCTTTCAAAATGTTGCATCGCTAATTAATTGAAATTATCTGGAACGATTCTACATATTCATTAAAATAGAGTGGAGAATCAGAGATTTTCTCGAAATCCTGCCCCTTCTGACAAGATGAGAAAGCTGCAGTAGACAGTGTCGCTGCCTAAATATTTTCAGCACATTTAACTTAACCTTACGCTTTACAAACGGTGACACATCTGTGTTCAACAAGCGGTATGCAGGTTTGCTTTCGACAATTTTGCTGCTACGTGCATTTCTGCTTATTGGAATTTTAAGTGAGATTAACGGGATGCGAACGAGATAACGTAAGATATAAAAATTTTGAGAACGAAATTATGATTTTAGCTTCTGGCTTAAATCAACATCCAGTTCAGTAGCTTAATTTTTGTTATTCTAGTACACACATTGTAACATTATTATTAATAGAAACAGAGTAACAAGTTTTGTATCTTAGAATTTGAAGTTTCCCATTATTGAGCTGTTGTAAAATGAAGTTGTAGCTGGTAAAGCGCAGATAGGTCAAACAGACGAAAAATTGCTGCAATTTCCCGTCAAATGATCCTCGTATGCCCAAGTTATACATTTGTGCATGACGGGAATTCTCGATTTCGATCCTTTTCCAGTGACAAAGTGGGACTGTCTAAAAGACGGACCCCTGGGTGCCTTGGCTTATAATTCAGTATTCTATGTTTTCTTCTTCCCATTTTTCTTTTAAACTAGTATTGATTGAAAACACTTACTCAAGAGTTCTTCCTAGTCCCTAAATTACCAACCAGGACTCCTGCATTTTTCTCTTGTACAAGAATATAATTAATACGATCTAAGAACCCCATCCAGAAACAAAGGATTAAAGTCAGGATAGACCTTCCATCCCAACCAAAAATAAGTGGCAACAAATTTTACAAACATTTACGTATTATCTTCCAACAGAAATTAAATTTAAAATTAAAGCACAAAATATTGATGATGAAGTCAGGAGATCCAGCTGGCTGTTTATATAAAGACTTATCTCCCCATCGAAATAAAATAGGAACAGAAATCAATTGCAAGTTAGAAATATTGTCGTATTATCGGATATGAGTAGACCTTAAAATATTTCCATAAATTAAATGCAAGGAGATGAAGTCTGGGGATGTGGATGGCAATGAAATAAAAATTTGTATCCCATAGAATATAATTCGAGAGAAATCTTTCAGGAAACAAATTGTATTTAAAAAAAATTAACTAAGCAAACCACCCCTATCATTTGAAGGGTTAAAATATATCACTGTGTTAGTAAGAGAAAAATTTAAGGTTGGTAATAAAATGATTATTTTTGCTTAATTATTGATTAATTAAGAATGGTAATAAGAAAGTTATCTTTTGTACATATGACGATAGGAGTGAACATTCTCTTGCATCCATTAGACTTACAGAATCTCTAAGTTTAGCCATTCTGTTTCAGAATACCTAAAGTAACATTAGCAATCTTAACACTAAGAAGTTGTGTGTTAGGATAACGCATTAGCGACTTTGACGCTCTCCTTTGGAATGTAGGTCTTAAGTTTAATTAAGAATAAGGGCGTTATTACGAAGGGTTGTAAAGCCTGACAATTGTCTCTAAGAGGTCGAAAGTATAATGAGTGTAATGTATGCAGGAGTGTGTATGGGCGCTTATTTTCTGTTACTGCTACGTGTTAATGTCTGTTCCGGGTTTCATTCTCGGTGCAAGGGAGACATCTAAGGGATGGAATTACAAAACGTGTTGTTAAAAACAGGATTTAATACGTGCCTGTACCTTACTTACGCATTCTACTCTGTAATGTAATACTGCAGTGCTTTTTGGACTAAATAGAAATATATATGATGACTCCTTTGAATTCACCCTTAAGGAAACGCTTTTATTACTTGTTTCTCTATTTTATCTTTAGCAAAAATTATAACCACTTCTAAGATCTACAAGGGATGAACAAAATCCCAGCTTCCTGTTTTCCTATTAAACTTTCCTTTCTATTCAAATATTTATCCGGGATGCAAAAAATACCACCACAAAGCATTCATGTGAGCATGAAAATCTTCGTCTTGGAAATATTCATATTGATCACCCCCCACCCTTAACACGTCACGATACATTCAAACATATCCAAATAGCGACTCGCATCCCCACAAAAAATGTTTAATGTCACAATAGTCTAAGCGGGCCGTGGATAAATGCTAACGGGGCAGATACGACATTTGCGACCACAAATCATATGTCAGCTTTGAGGCTGACAGGGCGAATATCAAATGTCCCCAGTGGAAGAATTCGAAGGTATTTATATATAGATATTTGTTTTCAGTTGTTTTTACAGGAATTTTAAAAATCGGAAGTAAATTATTAATAAAATTAGATTAAAAATTATGGGGTTGTTAAATCTATGAATAGTTTGTGTAGATTAAAACTTACCCCGTTATGAAAAATAATGTATAATAAATCGTAAAAAAATGTGAAAGCAAAAGAAAAAACAGGAACATTATAAAATGGCAGTTTGCCTGGCGCCGAATGTTATTAGAAATGGGGAGGAAAGAAGAAGCGCACAAGAAATGTTAACAAAACCAATAACCAAAAATGTGTGAAAAAATCTGTCCGTATACACAAAGGCGAGCTATTTGAGGGTGTTCACCCTTGGAGAAAATATGATTGTGAATATTCGCAACCCTTCATCGAGGGTGAGCCTGATTTGAATATCGGATCTGGTGAATCTATAACTCAGCCACTCAGCCCCCAGTCAGATATTAGACATTAGAATGGATGTTGCTCGACTCGAATTGCCTAAGACTGCGGCGAGCGGTTTTGCTATATTTGTTATATATGTATACACTGAAAGCGGGGTAACAAGAAACTTTGAAGAAAATTTAAACCTCTTTTGAATTGTTTAACCGGAAATGAGCAATACTCTAAACTTATCTCAGGGTGTTATTTAATATCACCGGAAAAGTTCTAAGGAATTAATCTTAAATAAGGGTAAGATGATAAAACATGAAGAAAATCAAATAATTTTATTAGGAATTTCACCACAACGAGAAAAACAAAATTACAAACTCTAAATAAGTCAAACGAGTACACAAAACAAGGAAAAATAATTGGAAACAGGAAGAGGAAAAGAGATAGAGAGGATATTTCAAACCATATAAAAATATTAAAAGAGAAGGAAACAGTACAAACGTGGAAATGGAGGAAGTGAAAACTTGGAAGAAGAAGCAGCAAATCCGAAGGCGGTGAAGAAGGATAGAGGCGGATGAAAGAGGGCCAATAGCTAAGAATCAAGAAAACAAGTAAAAAGAAGGCCGTTGCTAGCTCCACGGCTAACGTGGATATAATTTTGAGACTAAATCCACGGCATTACGTTTTGTCAAGGGGTGACATATTCCATTATGAAAGTTTCAAACATTTTCGTATTTTAAATTGATTTTTAATTAATTTGCAAATTGAATATTACCAAAAAAATACTAGAGTAAAGTTTCTCTAAGTCCGAGCGATTGATTTTGTTTGTACTTAATAATTATTATCATTAGATTTCTCAGAAACAGACTTTTACACCTTGGGAATAGGCAACCAATCGTGCGCACCTCTGTCCCTAAAATCTGAGGAAGCTGAAATAATTTTCCAAATCCCCCGACATGCGCCGAACGAAATGTCGTGGATTTTGTGTCAGAATTATATCCACGTTAGCCGTGGAGCTAGCAACGGCCTAAAAAGAACGAGGGCACCACGAAAAGGAAGAAGGAAAATATAAATGATGGAAGATGAAATCCACGCAAAAAATTCAAAAGAAATTGTCTACACACACACCGTCTTTCTTGACATCCAGAAACAGTAATTGAGTTTTCCTCCAACTGAAGAGCAATAAGATGCCAGAAATCTGCAACGCGAGACCTCGACACATCAATCGATCACCAATTTCTATTTAACCTAATATCTTTTTTTACTCTGACACACATATTCAATCATCAAATGGGAAATTGGTCTTACAAATAAAATAAAATCTGCAGGTATTAAGCCTGGAGACATAGCTGGCCATTACAATTATCTTTTTTTCCCACCCAGAAACATCGCTTGGCTTCCTAACGTGTCGCTATATCAAATTTGAAATATACCTCAAATAAACTCTCTGCTAGTTAAAATACAATGACAGTCAATTGATTTAAGTCTGTAGATCTAGCTGGCCACCCCACAGGACATTCTTACTACTATCCAAAATGAAATAATTCTGTTCTATATTCTTCTTATATTTGTTGTTTATTGAAACAGATTTTGCAACCTAAGTCATAGAAATAATATGAAAATTTATTTTAAAAACTAATCCAATTAAAGATCTAGTTGGCCACCCGATATGTAGTTCTTTCCACCAAAAACAGTACCTACCATTATCGTGTCTAATCAAATTTAATCTGACACGTTGGTGTTCTGAGATGCGCTCTTAACAAAAAAAAAAAAATAAACCGTGGGGGGGGAAGTTTGGAGATCTAGCCCGCCACTCAAAATTTCAACTGAATCATCCAAAATAGTTTGTTTTAAGGTACTACTTGTAAGGTCAAAAAATTAAATTCTCCTTCATGAATAACAAAAAAGAAAAAGAAATTGTAAAGAGTTAAAAAACCAAACCGTATTAAATAATCAAGAAGGTACATCTCACCAAATTAAATTTTCAGTGGATTATCAGTGAAATCTCCCGGAAACAAAACCTATGTGAAAGGTGCTTCCCTTTACTTTCGCCCGCCGATTATTATCCCTTATCCTTGAATATTGATCAGTTTCCCCTCGACAGAAAACACTGTGTATAATTTTCTAAATGGCTCACTCTTAATATGTGTCTCAAGTTACCATGGAAACACCTGAATTGATTGATTTGGGATGAGAGAGCCTTCGTTAAGGGATCATCTAAAAGGTACGCGTTGTGTTGAGGGATCAAAAATCATAAATATTTACTACAGTCGGCTTAATGTGAGACGCGAGCTTGTTTTACTCTTCTGAAGGGTAGGTTGCGGTGGTTTCTCCATTAAGGAAAAATAATAATAATAATGCAACACAACACGAATATTTTCTTAATCGTTTAATTTTTAAATTAATTTAAAGGTTGGCGCCCTTCACATTTTAAAGGGCGTTTCGCAATCTTTCCACAAACAACCAATTTCCTTAGAATAATCGAAGATCAAAGAAGTTACCGTGTAACTATTCCTATAAAGCTATTAAAAATTTCCCTTTTAAGGGTGGTTCCCTTCGAAGAAAAGCTCGAGGTAAATGGAGACATGAACTAAAGTTTGTTCTCAATCAGAACACGTTTTCCTTTGAGGTGATTTTTTATTTAGCATCTCCGAGGTGTCGAGTTTTAAAATGAAATCAATGACTAAATCGAGTTAACTTAGACACTTGTTGTTGGTAATTTTATTTTAGAGTTTGATAGATTGATGGCGAAAGAGCCCCTATATTAAAGTTTGGTTTGCCTCAATACACTGACGTTCGTTAATATTCCATGGAATAATTTAACTTTATAGGTTTAAGTAATTTAGGAATTGTTTTAGAATATTATTTTTGACTAAATATTTTGGACAAGAAATACATTTATCTCCTTGAATTTTTTTATTATTTAAGAAGAGTGTTGGTAGACACTAAATCTAAATCACAGATTTTTCTGTTCAATATTTCTTTAGTCCCGGATTTTGCGTTAGTTCCGGTTTTAAAAATGTTTTGAGATAGAATTTTTTCAAATGCTCCCGATTTCTTCGATTAGGTCCCGGATTTTATTTTAAAACAACTTTTAATTTTTTAAATAACCAAGTTTTTCAACTCCGGGTTTCCGAATTTCCTAGGGTCCCGAATTTTCTTTACTTCCGCTTTTAGATTCTTTAACACAGAATCCGGATTTCCCAGATTACCCTTGCTTCCCGGATTTTATTTTAAAACAGGTCTTACAACGGATTCCGGAATTTTCTAGGGTGCCGGAATTTATTTCGATTTAATTTAGATATTTTCAAATTTCGAATCTTTCTTTCGTCCCAGATTTTTTTTACGATTTTAATTTTTTTACATAAAATTCTTCAAACACCGTAAATTTTCTCGGATTCTTCTTAGATCCCGGAAACTATTTTGATTAAAATCTTGAGTTTGTCGTTCGTCCCGGATTTCTGATTTTGCTTGGGTCGTGGATTTTATTTAACATTTAGTTTTAAATTTTTTGTAACAAAATTTCTTCAAACGTTCCGTATTTTTCATATTCTTCTTCCGGATTTTACTTTATTTCCGGTTTTAAGTTTGTTGAATGTTATAGAATTGTTCCGGATTTCCCAGACATTTACTAAGTCCCGGATTTTATTTTGACATAGATTTTGAATTTTTAGATACCTACTGAATTTTTTATCGGTCCGAATTTTCAATTTTCCTTGAGTATAGGATTATATTTTGATACAGATTTGCAATTATTAGATTCTAATTTTTTCCATTGCTCCGGATTTTAAGGCTCCAGATTTAAAAACACTTACACGGATTTACTTCACGTTTTCCTAAGGTCCCGGATTTTATTTTCTTTTTGATTTAGATTTTCGGATTCCATATTTTTCTATTCCTTCCTCCGATTCCGGATTTTATTTTGATGTAAAATATAAACTTTAGGTAGTGCCAGAATTGTTTCTACAATTGCATTTTGGATCCAAAGGATCTTCTCCACTCCCTAATTTGGGGGCGTCTTCAGTCTCAGGTTTAAAATTGTAAAGTATAGAATTTTTTCAATTCTTGATTTTCTAATTTTTTCCCCTCGAATTTTTTATGGCCTCAAGAATTTTTGTTTAACTTTTTATTATTATCCAAACTTTTTCAGAATAAATATTTAAAGACTTGCCATTTTAAGCATAAAGGATTCGACTAATAATTTTTCGACGTGGTTGCTTTCAACGCATAAATCCTAAAACTGACCAAAAGCTTTCAATACATTTTTTTTTCTTATTAATACGCCACTGATGTATCCATCGTTGATTTAATCAGGGGTGGCTTAAAACACTAGAGGCGTCCCGACACCCTCCATATATTTCCTCTCTCGCAACAAACACTGATTAAATTTTCATGTCCTAACTATCGTACAGTCTGAACCAATGATTCTATTGATTACACGTCTTAAGGATATCAACTTGACGCCTCCTCGTTAATGCATTCCAGCATTCCATATACGTTAACCGATTTTAAAGACCAAAATCAATTGAAACCTTATCAAAATGCAAATAACACCTCGACAAAATTGCCAATAAAAAGCAATCGTTTGAGGGTGACCCCAAAAATTTATACAAAGCCCTTTGTAAAACCGCACCCCCTAGTCCTGCAGAATTTGAAGAAGATGTTATTATTGACCTTAAATGCAGTTTATAAGGAAATAAGATACGGAGGTTTTAAAAAACCGAACAAATGGGACGTAAAACGAAGGAATAAAATAAAATTTACTGTTTCCAGATCAGTGGCTTTGAAAATCATTCGGGTAGGAATTATTTGGTGTGAAAAATAACAGTTGGTAGGGCTTAGGACGATGTTTCTTTGTTATTGATTTTGATTTGATGACACAGTTTAATTAAACTTTCAGGAGATACTCAAAAGAGTACCTTGAAACAGATACCTGAGAACTTGACTAATTTTTATCAACAGTTTTGCTGGAGTCAATCAAAAGGGGTGAATTTTCATAGACAACCCCTTTCAGTAAAATTATGTCTTGTATCCGGACCCATAAAAAAAATCTGTTGTAATCTAGATTTTGAAGAAAACTTCCGAGGGGTAAACATTTTTTTTTTTGAAAATCCGATACCAGAGGAAACTTCTTATCCAGGAACAAATAAAAAATCCCGTAAATAATATTTAGTAATTGTTTTAAAAAAATATTTTTTAGGTAATTAATGTAGAACATGAAATCCTGAATATTTTGCAATCAAGTGAAAAATGTTCAGTGAAAAAGCAGTGAGTAGTGTAAAATTAGATAGTTTATGAAAGGGGTATGTGTAGACGTATGCGGTTTTAATATTGTGGAGTTTCGTTCGGAGGTTTCGGTCGTCAGAGTGTGGTATGAGTGAATGTTCAGGAATCGTCGAAATTTGCATGCGTCCCACTTCTGAAAGAGACAATGTCGAGCTCGGCGCGTTCTGTATAGAATGATCTCAATATCGACTGCCGGCCTACTGAGATATAACTTCGGTTTTTGGCAGCCTAATACGGGATCTGCATATTCATGTGAACGAATGAAAGAACGAGGGAGACAGCAATGCGGATTAGGGGCGGACAGAAAAGGATGGAGTAAAAGTATGGATCAAAACGTCGCAACTGAATTTCTAATCCACTGTCCAATGCTAAGCTCGGCGCGGAGGACTATGGGAAATATAGAGGCTTAATTCTGGCGACTGTTTCATTCTCTTCCGGTTATTTATTAACCCGCTGCGAGTCTATTTCCTTCTGATACACGCGAATCTGTCCGTTCCCGAATGGAATGGGATGAATCGGACGTTAGAAAATATCTGGAAAAGTACGAGAACTTGTATGTCATTTGATATCTATGATTTTGCAGGCAATTTCGGAATACCCTCTCTCTCACACAAATGTTTTTTGTTTGTGCTCTTTTCGTAATATAACCAACGTATGACGTATTTGCACTGCACGGGTTTAATCTTTGAAGGGTTCACTTCTGTCTATGTTTAACTTATATCGCTTGCTTTTAATTCCCACCAGAAATACGTTGTTCGCGTTTCGAATACGAATATTCCCACTAAATACACCAAAACGTTGTTACTTTTTCTAAACACTACAAGATAATCAATCGTCTGGAATACTTTAAAAAATACTTTAACATTCTTACAAGTGGATAAAATTTTAGTTAAAGAAAGTTGGAAAAGAACAACCGAAAAAATACGATGCAGTAAACCCCGGGGTGAAAAATTCCGTAGAAGAAACTCTTGAGACGAAAAAATTCGAAAATCTTTGTCGCTGCATAAACTCCAGAGTCTAAAGGAATTTAAAAACTGACAAAAGAAAAAGAGATGGGAGGAGAAAATTTAGAATTCTGGAGCCAGGGAAATATTAGAAGGACTGGAGCGAAAAAATATTCTGTAGCAAAAATTCTTTGTTGTTCCATAAAATGCGAATTCAAAAATAATTTACCTACGAGATGGGAATTTGGAAACTTTAAGAATTTAACTACAAAATCCGGAATCTCAGAAAATGGAAGAGACAAAAAAATTCGAGCAGAATTTAAGTTTGAAATAATGGGTCGGAAGAATCCGGTTAAAAATTTAAATTTCCACGTTCAAATTTTCGGAATCAACAAATCTTCGTCATATCATATAAAATACAGAGTTGAAAAAATTTAAAACCCGAGACAAAAATCCAGTAATCCGGAAAAATTTATACCTGAATTTTGCAATTCGGAACCTAAGAAAATAAAAGCGAAAAATAAATCGGAGGTAAAATCTGGAACAAGTTTAAATTTGAAAACCGGAACGAAAGAATCTGGTTTAAAATTCCGGGACCAAAGGAACTCTGGTACATCCCCAGGAATAGGCGAAATCGTACTAAAATCCGCGATTTGAAAGTTGAGACAAAAAATGAAATGGAAAATTATATTTGGGTCTAAAAATGAAATCAGGCGCTAAAGAAAAATTTGAAATCCAAGACAAAGATGAATATCCAAAGACGAACAACTCTAGAAATCTGGAACGAAGTAATCCAGTAAGGAATGAACTAAACACGGAGCAGTGAAAAAAAAAGGATTCAAAATCAAAACTGATTATCCAGCAGCAAAGTCACTTGAAATCCGAGGAAAATAATTCAGGAAATAAAAATCAAGTGCTCTGGGCCGAAATATAAAATCCGGGGATACCCGGATTCTAAGAGGAACTAAAGGCGAGAAAAAATTTGGGTAAAAAAAAATAGAAATTGCAAAATTTTCCAAAGCCAAAAATTAAAGAATTAAAACAAATAAATCCGGAGTCGAAAAAGACGAAAACAGAAAATTGTCTCAAACATTCGAGTAATTTTTCTCCGTTCTTTTGACTCTCTCTCTTACTAATTTTCCCACATTTAAGTCGGTCTCTGTATATTTCCCAGCTTTAATATTTTTCTGGCCGCTTACCTATTAAATATTAGAATTGGTATCTCTTTAACTGTGTCTTTTTTTCTCATTCTCTTAGTCGCTTCTCAGTTTGAGAAAAAAATAAAAACTAGCGAACATACAAAAAGTGTTCTATAATGTTACAGTTTGAAGCGAACGATGAGTTAAGCAAAGAAATATATTCTTGCGGATATTTTTTATCCCCGCAGGGGTATTTTTCTTTAAAACATTTATATATCAGAAGCATTATGTAAAATAGGATTTAATTCAATGTTTTCCCATTTTGGCACGTTATTAAGGTGTTTCCCCGTTCCACGTCCTTATATTTACAAGAGTAATGAACATTTAAAAGGCGATAACGTTAGGCAAAGCACCTGAAAAGTGCGGTTTCCGCAAGGAAGCGGTACGATACCGAGATGGTCCAAGATCGTAATAAGATCCGATCGTGAATGTCGGCATAAAATAACCCGACAATAAAAAAACCGTAACATAAAATCATAAAATCAAACCGCTGCATCACAAAAGGAGTGTAAAACTCGGAAGCGCGATTTCGAACGGTTTCTCCCTCGAACCCCCGCCGCGTTTACGGATACAGCTAAACTTTGAAATATATCTCTCAATATTTTTGCATGCATATCAAGAAGGCCATAAAGCAAGTGCCTTTATATTTTATTGCTCATATCAGACTGTTTTTAATGCGTGTATCCAATACGGGAAATGGCGTTCTTTATTTCTTAGCTCGCTTTATCCCAATCGGGGCGGTTTTTACATTACATTCCCTTCCCTATTCAGAAAATTTGTTTTTCTCTTATAAACTTAGCCCTCTAAACCAAGCTATAAATAAGCTTTCAGATATTTATTTATCAACATACCCGGATTTTGCTTCAGTCATTACTGTAACCAAAAAACCTGAACATGAAAAAAAAATTCCGGACGTTTAGGTTCAAACAATTTTTCTAAAGAACCTTTACCGAAAAAGATTTATAATTTATAAAAACAACTGCAAGCTCTTAATAAATCCGGGAAGAGTTTCCCTCAAACTCAATACTACAAGCGCCATCTCTACAAGAATTCCTGAAACACTATCCGAAACACAATCCAGTAAAAACTTGGGGTAAAATAATAAATTTTAAAGCAGGAATGTTTTATTTTAAGGTCACATACATAAACCTTTAGTATAATCAAATAAATTAAATTAAAAAAGCTGGATTAGCCAGATTATAACATATAAATATATTTGTGTGATCACGAACGAAATAACTAACAATGATTAAATCACATTACTTGTCCTAATTAATAAATCCCACTCATTAACAATTCATGAATGGGCAGGTCTCTCAGTAAAATACAATACAAAAATTTGTCATATGCTCCCGGGGGTGATATAACACACGAATCTGACCCATCCCTGCCAGCAGGACGCCTCACCCTAGGTGAAGAATCATTTATACCTGATTATAGATAAGTTATGAAAGACGGCGGAGTTGTAACAAACGCGATATCACCATCAAAACACACATTCATAATTTTTTGATCATTAGGCAAAAACTTTTACCAGGGTCCATGAGATAGTTTCTCTTCGACGCGGCGTAGCAGAATTAAACTTAACAGTATTTGCCAGAACACTAAAAGAATTTTCGCACTTAAGACAGCCTCGTGGATAAAGCAATATCCTAAGTCATACTTAAATTATCCTCAAACCTAAAACGCTTAAGGCAACATTACATTTGGGGTATCCTCACACTAGATTCACAATTAAAGCATTCCGGCACCGTAGGCACCACACTTAAGGCCTTATCAGACCTCAGGCACTCCTACAGTCATAATTACATCCCCTACATCAAGCATTCGTGAATCGTCCTTCAAACTTACGATGTCCTCACACTTAAGGCACCTTCACACTAATGGGATCACACATGGATTTACTAAATCGAAAGTGTAGGTCAGTCTTGTAAAGTTTAAAATTACCTCGTCCACAGCTAAGGTATTAATCACGGCACTCAAATCATCACACAGTAATACACTTTCGCACTTAAGGCTCTCTCATTGTTGTCTGTCTTAATAATTGCTTCAAACATTCTACAAATTAAAGAATCCCGACACTTAGGAATTTAGATATCGCACTCAATTTTAACACCAGACAAGGCATAGTAATTAGGACATGTTCACGTTAAAGGCTCTCAAGCTTAAGATATTCACACGCTTAAGGCTTTCTCCTACTTAAGACGATCTCACAATCTCATAATCACTCAATTCTCGCACTTAAGACATTATATATCAAAAATAAAGCATATTTGTGTTCACGGCATTCCTTAAAGTCCTCTCAAATTTGAAATCCCGATAATTTAAAGCGTTCTCACACTTAGGCATTCCCGATATTTGATAATTAATAAAATTAAAGATCAGATATCAAAAGAAAGACATCTTTACGTCCAAAAGCTTTAGATGTCCTTAGACTTACATTATCCTGGCACTTAGAGCATCTTCACACTCAATGTGTGGCAAAAAATTAAAGTATTACGTACGTATGACATTCTCATATTAAAGCATAAAAAAAGTGCCTCGCACTTAAGATATTCTTACACTTCGGTCAAACTCCACTTAAGGTCTTCACACAGTTAAGAAACAATCATAAGGCATCCTGATACTTAGGCGTTCCCACACTTAAAATTAAGAGTTCAGGCAGCACTTAAAACAACCTCACGCTCAACGTGTGGAAAAAATTAAAGTATTACATACGTAGTATGACATTCTCATATTAAAGCATAAAAAAGAAAGTGCCTCGTATTTAAGATATTCTCACACTTGGCCAAACTCCACTTAAGGCCTCCATACACTTACGAAACAATCTAAGGCATCCTGATATCTCATGCACTCAATTCTAGAGTCACGAGATATTATAAAGCTGAAGGCGTCTGCTTGGTTGAGACATCCAGGAGTTAAGCTTTTCTCACGCTTTAAGATTGAAAAGAGCTTCACTTTCATAAATTATGAAGCGTACGAGCGTACCGAGTGAGGCATTCGAGTGAGCTCCCTCTCGTGTTAAGACACAAATTTTTTTCCGAGACATCATGTTAGACACAAAAATTTTATTTATAAACAAGAAAAGTTAGGTTATTATTGTGACTTAAAACGCAGTCGGTAAGACAGGGAGCGCACGTCCACACTTAACACAACACTGTTACATTTTCCTCACTAGAGAGGGAAAACTAATTTTCCTCACTATTTTGCGAGAGGCTTTCGGAGCATGTCGTGGAAAAAATAAATTGCTGAAATAGTTAGGTATATAATGTGGAAACTAATATTGTTATACTGTGTGTAATCAGAGTAAAGTTTCAAAGATCTGTGAAATATGTTTATAGCACTTTCAACGAAGATAACTGCAGTATAATGCGGACATGATAATAATTAGCACGTCTATCATGAGCGACGACAGATAAAGGTACATATATCAAAGTTTACAAACCGGGAGCGTTACTACGATTGCGGTGTTTATGATGTATGTACCGCCACGAGGAATTGGTCTAAGACGTAGCAGGGCTACCAACAAAGGACCAACAAAGGCTCAAATGCTCCTCTGAGGATCCAGCACAGCGAATTAAATTTTATCTTCGAGATTAACTTGCCTAGAGTTGTCAAATCTTAACTGTTGTGAATATTGCTTCATATTAAAACCCGGCAATTATGATACGAACCGCAAGGAACAATAAGGTCCTAAAACTTTTATTACTGCTTCTTAAAACCTATGCTAACTTCAAAGTTCAATTTCCAAAAAAAGAAACGGAAAAATGTTTTATTTAGCGCAACCTTTTACGATGACTTTAATTTCGTTTACTCGGATATTAATGGGAACAAGGAACGTGCATCTACGAATGTCAAAAATCATGCCTAACTATAAATCCTGGTAATAAATCACGAGTAAAGTAATTATGAGTGTGATGATTCCTCTGAGATACTCTCGCTTTAATATACTGATTACGTGACATCATTCTATATTAAAATTAAAATGCGGGCGTGGTTAGAAAACTACGCAACTTCGAGTGCGTTTCGATATAAATTACCTGGATTTTAACAAGTAAGTATGCCATGAAATTCCTCCTCAATACTCCTACATTTTAAGAGCTATTTATTATTTTATTTAAAAATAATTATTATCGGAGGTATAGTTTGTATGCACCCCTGACTTAATAGAGACTTTCCAAGACATTAAAGGCAATATTAAATTCAATATTAAAAAAATATACATACATCTGCATATGACACGCAGGGTAAGGACACGATTTCGTTTCTTCGGAATTTATGGCTTTTAATATCCATGCATGAATCGTAAACGCGTTCTTTTCATATTGATATTTTATATTATATTTCTGTCAAATCTATTTTATATTCCCATGTGTTTGTTTGAAAGGATAACGGGATAGGGGTTGTTCTAAAGAGTTGTAAAATAAAAGGAAATATTTCTCGATATAGAAACTTTTGCCATTTCCAATTCGCGATATCTGCAAGTGAAGATATCAAGACAGATGATTATGGCTCTATATAAAAACAACATCGATCATAATACCCCTAACTCCTTTAGTTCTTGTATGATTTTATCAAACACGAGCGGAAATGTTGAGCGAGCGTATAACACAATAGAAAAATAAGTTTAATAGATTTTAATCGTATAACCACAAAATAATTGAAAATATAAACAAACACTTAAGAGATCCAATTTTGAGGCTTCGTGACAGCCCCATTACGTCATGAATCCTTCGGCTTCCTCCTCTTAAGCCATCACACTTAAGTGGAAGTGTACTTTGCTGCACGGCACCCTATCTTTCAAAGCATCCTTAGAGTTAATAAATTCTCACACTTCTACAGGCATCCTTTTACACTTAAGGAATCTTCATACCATGTCCTCACATTTCTCACGTTTCAATCATGCATCGACTGAAGGCTCTCTAACTGTCGCACTGTCTACACTTTTGGATACCTACTGCAGATTTAAGACATTTTTGCCATGACTTCTCTCGTTTCAGAGATACACCGATTTAAGACCTTTTAACTTTCAGAGCCCCCTTTTACACTTTTAGCAATCCCTACGGCTAAGGCTTCCTTTCTACTTAAGGCATTTGTACACACAGGTTTTCAAGCGCGGATCTACAAATTTTTTTCGAGTTTAACATCATTGCCTCCCGGATCATTTACCCTCATCGCAGAAATTTTTTCTAGATTCGTCCTTGGGTTTAATGTACCCCAACTTTCAAAGAACTCTTACAGTTAAGAGATTCTCCCACTTAAAAACTTTTCTACCTTTCAACTTTCTTCACACTTAAGGCATTGGTATTTAAATGTCTTGCCATACTTCTGGCATCCTAAGAGTTAAATCACTCCAGGTTTTAAAGCACCCTTAAAGCATTTAAAGCGGTTTGTCAATTGATTTGTTCTCTTTTAATTTTTAACGTTAATAAAAAATAATGTAAAAGTAATAATGATTAGTAAGTGGAGAAAGGTTTTCCAAACAGCGCTCGTATCGCTCATCCATATAAAAATAACGACATAAGTTGACAATCGCGGTTATGATATTTATGATGGCGATGACACAAACCGATTAAGCGATATCAACTTTTGTTTTGAGCAAAGTTTCGACACTGGAATTGTTGTTTTATTTATTACCCTGTAATCTCTTTCTAAAATAACTTCCAGTTAATAGTTTTTTGGTCCAGCTGCGAGTTTTGCGAGTTTATAAGTACACGTCTGAAAGATCCTAACTTTTTTATCCTTAATCCTGTTCCTGTATTGTATTCCTTCGCTTTTTTCGCGATTGCAAACGCGCTATTGTTGACGCTACAATAAAAAAATCTAAAGTATCTCATTTTTTGTGTATAGGCGTAACATTATTGGATTTCAGAAAACAATACGTCAGACAGGTTGTGACAGGGGGTTATTTTAATGCGTCCTTTGGTCCTTTAACTTATTGTCAACACATAAAATTCAATAAGTCACTTTATCGGCCCTTAAAACAAGAACCATGTCACCGATATCTAGATGTGGTAGAGGCGCCCTATAAAACAACAAGTACGTAGGTGTACAACACCATACATCATTCTATAAACGTCAAATTGATACCGACGCTTATCTCTTATCAAATTTATACAAAATTTAATTCAAACATAGCGGGCATATCTGATATCATTGGCAATAGTCACGACATTTCGAACGAATTTATACTTCTATATGAAACGTATTATATTTTCCACCCTCCTTTCTTAACGCGATAGATAAAGACAATAGGCGTATGTGGTTTCGAATCAGATTGGATTTATTTATATTTGTGTGGACTTACGTTGCTTAGCAATTAGAAATTTATATTGATTATTTCTGAGGTATTATGCAAATGAAATTGATTGTGTTCGAGGAAAGTTTAATTATTTTTTTATTCTTGTTTAAATTAATGGAAATAACTCACTACCTTCACTGTATTGTCATCGATTTTACGAAAATATCTTTCAACCCTTTTGAGGATTATTGTCAACACAAGACAACTTTCAGTATTTTCAAAATTAAGAGAAATGTGCTGGATATATTCTAAAAGAATTAAACCCCAGAAGTGCCTTGAGAACATCTTAAGACATATGTTTACATTCAAAAAGCATTCTTCAAGGAATCTCACTTGTATGACAATCACACTCACACCTCTAAGCAATTCAAATTTAAGACATGGGCACGCTTAAGGTGTAAGCTCCTCAAACTTAAAACACTTAGGCTCAACTGCACCGGTTACACTTAAATAATAAAGTGTCGCCTAAAAGATTGATGCCCATGGATACAATTATATCCATGACAATAAACAGTTGGGCCTTAAGGCATCAGAGTTAAAGAAGTCTCACACTTAAGGCATTTTCATACTTTGTAAAGATTTGAAACAAACTCAGTGTCAAGGCACCCTTACTTTTTCAAAATCGCCTAAGACACCGCACTTAGGAGACATCGCCGTCATACACGCACTTAAGGCTCCTTTAAACCCCTAACTTAGAACCACGACAGACTTAAGGCGCCGCGCCGTCACACATGCCCAAGGGATAACAGAATTTTACCTTCCATACTTAAGGCATCGTAAGGGTAAAAATATCCAAACCCACCTCCCAGGCTTCCACAGACTTAAATTTTAATTATACTCTGGAACTTCAATTTAAGATATGGTTACACTTAAGGCATTTACACATTCTTAAGTGATCATGGGACCTTAGGCCCCACTCAGGGATGCTAACCCTTACCTTTAAGGCTCTAAAAAACTATCAGTAAAGACGTCTCTACTAAAAATAACTCTACAGTCAAATTAAATCCACTTCATTCCAAAGAACCTTACGCTTAAGGCTTCCCGAAAAATAACAACCGTAATTTTTAAAGTATCCTCCCATGCAAGCCACACTCATATTCTAGCACGTAAGTGTCCAGCAGCTCAGCGTATGTATTCACAAGTCCACTGGAGGAATCCCGGTAGTCACGGAAAAAAGCCCTCGGAAAAAAGTCACCCGGAAGAAAATCCACTGGAAAAAAAGTTACCGGAAAAAAGTCACCCGGAAAAGAGTCACCCTTTCTTACCGGTGACTTTCTTACCGGTGACTTTTTTACCGGTGACTTTTTTACGGTGACTTTTTTCCGGTGGCTTTTCCCCCGGGTGACCTTTTTTTCCGGGTGACTTTTTTCCGGTAACTTTTTTCCGGTGGCTTTTCTCCCGGGTGACCTTTTTTTCTGGGTGACTTTTTTCCTGTAACTTTTTTCCGGAGGCTTTTCTCCCGGGTGAACTTTTTTTACGGGTGACTTTTTTCCGGTGGCTTTTCTTCCGGGTGACTTTTTTCCGGGTGACTTTTTTCCGGTAACTTTTTTCCGGTGGCTTTTCTCCCGGGTGACCTTTTTTTCTGGGTGACTTTTTTCCTGTAACTTTTTTCCGGAGGCTTTTCTCCCGGGTGAACTTTTTTTACGGGTGACTTTTTTCCGGTGGCTTTTCTTCCGGGTGACTTTTTTCCGGGTGACTTTTTTCCGGTAACTTTTTTTCCGGTGGATTTGCTTCCGGGTGACTTTTTTCCCGCATCTTTTTTTCCGTAACTTTTTTTCCGGTGACTTTTTTCCGTTTACGCACTGGGGCGCTCCACTGACTTTAAGTTAGATGCAGTTGGAGAATTATTTTTCACTTATTTTTCACAAGCCCATGGGGCGCCCCACTAACTTTAGCTTCGATGCAGTTTGAGAATTATATTTAACAAGCTCAGTGGACTTGGGAATACATAGGCTCAGGTTTTAACCCACTCTTTCCTAAATTACGACCGTGAGACGTTTCCCAATATACAATAATTCAATACACTGAAGAATATTCGGGGTGGGAATTAAATTAGGCACAGGAAATACAAAAAAAAACACAGATGTTGTAGTTTATAAACCTGCCAATAAAGGGTAGATCAATTTGCTCATAATGCATAATGTTTGTGGACAAGTACGTATTGATAACAGGTACATTAAGCTATTAATAACTGAATGTCGCGTGCCACGTCGTTGTCACCGATCATGCAATGAGGGCATACAATAATAAATCATGCTTCGGACATTCATTTCCTGACTTCGAGTTTTTCCATTTGCCGTCATCGTTATCGTACGGTCGACAGACAAATTGCATTTCCTATTAACTACGTCGTAATCTAATCATACTTATTATTTCTTTTACGTTACTGCATTAACCCATAAAATAAAACTACCCTTGATTTCATTTCACGATTAGAATTTTTTTTCTATGATAAATAAAATTATAAAGTTAATAGTATATTATACACCAAGGTAGAGAAGATATTTTTCTCAGCAGAGCATTATTATAATATAAATAAGCTGCGAGGCTGATAAGTCTTCTCTACCGTGGTTTATATAGGTACTATTTTTTCCACTACTAGCACCTTTATTCCTTTTATAATTAATCGTTTTTACGTTAATAAAAAATAAAGTTACATTTCTAAATATCCACAAAAATCAAGTAGCCTTTGCCTGAAAACATTTCAACTGACATTTGTGTAAAATTTGACGTTTATCTAAAATATATTTTTTAGGCGACTATGATAAAAACAGCTGTTTTACGTATCTTTTGACAGCCGCAAAGTGTCAATTTGTAGTAGGCATTTGTCAATTTCTATTTTGCGGTCGCAAATACTTTTTTCTACTAGCGTGCGGAAAAACGCATTTTCCGCACATTTTTTAGTGCGGAAAATCCACTTTTCCGCACCGTGCGGCAAAGGATTTTTCCGCACTAGTTTTTCTACTAGCGTGCGGAAAAACGCATTTTCCGCACGCTAGTAGAAAAACTATTGTTCCTAACACGTGCAGAAACCTATTTTTCCGCACTTAAATGCTTGACACCACTCCGCTACGCGTCGTGCTGTCAACGGCATTTGCGTGCGGAAAAATCGATTTTCTGCACTTGTTAGGAAAATAGCTATTTTCTACTAGCGTGCGGAAAAACGCATTTTCCGCACATGTTTTAGTGCGGAAAATCCACTTTTCCGCACGGTGCGGAAAATCCACTTTTCCGCACTAAAACACTAAAACAGTGCGGAAAATGTTTTTTTCCGCACGCTAGTAGAAAAACTATTGTTCCTAACACGTGCAGAAACCTATTTTTCCGCACTTAAATGCTTGACACCACTCCGCTACGCGTCGTGCTGTCAACGGCATTTGCGTGCGGAAAAATCGATTTTCTGCACTTGTTAGGAAAATAGCTATTTTCCGGCCGCTTTTACTTTTTCGGCCGCTGATTTATAATTTTTTAGTCGACTATGATAAAAACAGCTATGACGTTTCAGGGTGGTCACGTGACCAAATGTCATTGGAATTTTAGATAAAAATTTAAATTTGTAAATAAAATTTGTAATATTCGCCTAAAAAATGTTGTTTGCACCTCGGCCAAAAAGTGCTTTTTCGTCCTTCCCTGTTTTCTGGTCTCGGCTTTGCCTCGACCAGAAAATCAGTCGCAGCCGAAAAACATTCACTTTTTTGCCATGATACAAAAATAACTATATTTCTCATTTTTAACAAATAATTATAATTAAAATTAATAAGAAACAATACTAGATTGAAATAAATAAGCTTTAGAAAGTGGTTGTTGTATTATGAAGGTGAATAATATTTGATATTTGACATAATTTTAAAGGCATCAGGCTAGCGTGCTAGATCAATTTATTGTTTCTATTATTGATCAGTGGTCAATAATAAAAAATTAGTAACCACTAGCTGAGAAAATCAACTTTTTGCCCTGAAAACAAACTAAATAATAGTACCTTCTAAATCTAGTAGTGGAAAAAATATTTAGCATGGGGACAATAATTGTAGCGCCTAATAGTCCAGGAGCTAGCGGTATATTTTAAGACTAATTTCTATCAAGCTGAATTTTTTTTTATGAGCTGGTATGGTTATGTCTGCCAAATGTAGGTGGTCGGCAAAATAGGACCGCGGGACATAGAGCGCTAAGAAAAAAAATTGGCCAACTAACCAATCCAGGACGTCAGAGAGTGCTTCTGTCCCGCTCAAATTGTCGGACAAGGTGATTTTTGTGTTTGTTAAATTAGTATACAGTTATTAAAAAAAAATCAGGTTGATGGTAATAAGTCAAATGTCTTAAAAACAATACGAACCCCAAACGGCCTACACTGATTCAGTTCCGACTCTTATGTCGGACAGTTAATTTTTTGTTGTCGGAATGTCTTAAATAACGAGCAAAATAGGAATTAGCTTGATTGAAGTTTGTAAATTTCATCAAAAAATAATTAAAAACAAAAAAATTCTGGGCGCTCTATGTCCCGCGGTCCTATTTTGCCGACCACCTACATTTGGCAGACATAACCATACCAGCTCATAAAAAAAATTTCAGCTTGATAGAAATTAGTCTTAAAATATACCGCTAGCTCCTGGACTATAAGTTTAAATTTTGTTTTAAAGTAACAGGCCTTGCGATGGACGCCACTAAGGTCTAAGATGCATATATACACCTCTAAGGGATGTCTTTTTATTGTGTTTGTTAAAATTCGATAAAAGTGCTAATAAATTTAAAAAATAACAACTTTTTTGTTTTTCTTTGTAAAAAAAAAGTCATTTTCCATAATCCGTTTGAAGCATAATGTTTTCGCAAGTATCTTGAATTCCCGGAAGACGCGATCCATTTAGCGAGCGTTCGCAAACAAACGTACAATTACTATAAACCAAAGCTAAATACCGAACAGGCTCTAAATTCAGCCAAACTTAACACACACTGGTATTAAATTTAATCAAAGTAACAATGTAGCGGTTGCGAACGAAACCTCGGCCGCCTTAGAGGGTGTTGAAAATATAAGTTCTCATTTGTAATTTGCCAAGTGCGTTAGTTAACGTCTTCGCGCGAAATATCAAGAGGGCCGTTAGGAGAAAGTTGGAGAAAGTCACAGTTTTGATTATTAAGCGCGCCAAAGCCGCCTTTATACGCGTCTAAAATAAGAACACTTAACTTAGAGAAGATTTGATTAAAATTATTATAGCTCGCCTAAGTATGATTGTGTTATTTAAGGTGAGACTTGAGGTACGTGTTATTTTCAACTCGGCATCTTTTGCTTACGTAAACTTCTTCTATCTCTTTTCAAACCCGCATCAAACCTTAATCCCGAATAAGACGGAAATGTTTAGTTTGATAAAGTTGTTTTGCGTAAAAGTGCGTATTAATGTGTTACATCGTCAAGTAAGCCGCTCGCACGTTCTGTCTTAATATTCTGAACAAATATCGACGTTTGTGGCTAAAAGCCGTGATTATCATGATAGCTATGACTTTAAAACTTACAGCTATAGGTAGACAAGACACGGGAAATGTAACCAAACGAAAGATAAGTTTTTGGAACAAATTTATATACTCATAAGACTTAGACTTAGAAACTTAGGGTAGATTTAGACAATAAATGTCTAAATAAATTTTTTTTCATAACTTGCATCGATGACTGAAACTTCCGAAGCACGTCCGGTTACCCATATGTCACAATGGTAGGATAAACTAATCTAACCGATTTAAATGGGAAAAGTTCAGTTCATAGTTCAATAAATGCCAAAGATATTTGTAAGATAACCCACACCGAAGAAATAAAGTGCCCTCCAAAGTACGGCCGGTAGCATATATGGCACTGTCTTATGTGATTTTATCCGTCTCTGGTCTCTATTGGAAGTTTGCGCTTAGTTGTTAAGTTCTCAGACCATCTGATAGATGGTTTTTCTTGGTCTCCTTTTTTGTAAATCCAGTATTGATTTTTAATTAATTAATAATTTAAATGTTTCAAATAGGTATAACTAAATCTAATCTGAAAGCTGAAGGAAAATGTTTTCCCTGTACTGTTTGAAATATTTTGTTAAATTATTCATTAAAAATGTTGAAATAAAGGTATTCGTAACCTCAAGCACAACAAGAAAATCCATTAATAATTAATATTTCAATCATCCACATTTGAAGAACTCCAATAATACACGACGTGGAATTCTTTGTACATAAAAGAGGACTAAATTGTCAAAGCCTGAAAGCAATCGCTTAAGATTAAACGCTTTCAAAGCTGCAGCATTTTCCCATTCGTCTCTCCACCTGTACGGTTACACTTTTATGATGAACAAAGGCAGAATATCCGCTCTCTCTAAAAATCAAAGTTATTAACGATAGCTAAGAAAGTTCGGTGATGCACAAGCTTTGATATCATTTTTATCTACAGACAACTAATCGTCCGCTTAAGGATCGATTATAACTCGCTTTGAAAATGAAAAACTCAAGAGGAAAATTCGTTTGGATGCATGTAACATGCTTATGCCTTTATTAAGCTATTTTCATCTTGAACGTTTCGATGTAAAATATTTGAAAAATTGATTATTCGTTCGTTTATGACTTTGTCAACGTATTAGGTGTGCTTTGCATCGAAATTTTACTTTGATCACCAGATTTGCAGTTAAAATTAGTTTTAATACAAAACTGAAAGCAATTTTCCTTGAAATAAAAAACTAAATCCTTTACGAAACACAAATAGAACCTCATATTTACATTTATATTGATGTTCCAGATCCATTCATTCCGTAATGATGTATTAATAATTAAACAAGTTAATTCGAAGTTTGCATTTAAAAGCGATCACTACAGAACTCGGATTTTTATGCACCTATTAATTTTTTTGCACTCAAAATAATCCTAATTATGTTAATTTGAACTTTCTTCAAAGGAAGGAAAGATCGCCAACTATGGAGTGCGTGGAATCAACAAAACCTAACACGTTTCGGCCTTGTTAGGGCTCAAAAGTTAGGCTTGGCTCACGTTAAAGTGAGTTTAGTTCCAGTAAACTGCAGTAAATGTTAAAGAGTCAGAAAATCCGGGGTTTGAGAATGAGTAGGGATGAACTTCATAGAAAACCTAAAACGGGATAAAAAAAGACCTTCAAAACCCAACACGTTTCGCCCTTGTTAGGGCTCAGAAGTCAGGCTTGGCTCACGTTAAAGTGAGTTTAGTTCCAGTAAACTGCAGTAAATGTTAAAAAGTCAGAAAATCCGGGGTTTGAGAATGACTATTGGGATAGACTTCATGGAAAACCTGAAGCTGGATAAAAAAGACCTTCAAAACCCAACACGTTTCGGCCTTGTTAGGGCTCAAAAGTCAGGCTTGGCTCGCGTTAAAGTGAGTTTAGTTCCAGTAAACTGCAGTAAATGTTAAAGAGTCAGAAAATCCGGGGTTTGAGAATGACTAGGGATGGACTTCATGGAAAACTTGAAGATGGACAAAGAAGACCTTCAAAACCCAACACGTTTCTCCCTTGTTAGGGCTCAGAAGTCAGCCTTGGCTCACGTTAAAGTGAGTTTAGTTCCAGTAAACTGCAGTAAATGTTAAAGAGTCAGAAAATCCGGGGTTTGAGAAAGACTAGGGATGGACTTCATGGAAAACTTGAAGAGGGATAAAGAAGACCTTCAAAACCCAACACGTTTCTCCCTTGTTAGGGCTCAGAAGTCAGGCTTGGCTCGCGTTAAAGTGAGTTTAGTTTCAATAAACTGCAGTAAATGTTAAAGATTCAGAAAATCCGGGGTTTGAGAATGACTAGGGATGGACTTCATGGAAAACTTGAAGAGGGATAAAGAATACCTTCAAAACCCAACACGTTTCTCCCTTGTTAGGGCTCAGAAGTCAGGCTTGGCTCGCGTTAAAGTGAGTTTAGTTTCAATAAACTGCAGTAAATGTTAAAGATTCAGAAAATCCGGGGTTTGAGAATGACTAGGGATGGACTTCATGGAAAACCTGAAGAGGGATAAAAAAGACCTTCAAAACCCAACACGTTTCTCCCTTGTTAGGGCTCAGAAGTCAGGCTTGGCTCGCGTTAAAGTGAGTTTAGTTTCAATAAACTGCAGTAAATGTTAAAGATTCAGAAAATCCGGGGTTTGAGAATGACTAGGGATGGACTTCATGGAAAACTTGAAGAGGGATAAAGAATACCTTCAAAACCCAACACGTTTCTCCCTTGTTAGGGCTCAGAAGTCAGGCTTGGCTCACGTTAAAGTGAGTTTAGTTTCAATAAACTGCAGTAAATGTTAAAGAGTCAGAAAATCCGGGATTTGAGAATGACTAGGGATGGACTTCATGGAAAACCTGAAGAGGGATAAAAAAGACCTTCAAAACCCAACACGTTTCTTCCTTGTTAGGGCTCAGAAGTCAGGCTTGGCTCACGTTAAAGTGAGTTTAGTTCCAGTAAACTGCAGTAAATGTTAAAGAGTCAGAAAATCCGGGGTTTGAGAAAGACTAGGGATGGACTTCATGGAAAACCTGAAGAGGGATAAAGAAGACCTTCAAAACCCAATACGTTTCGCCCTTGTTAGGGCTCAGAAGTCAGGCTTGGCTCAAGTTAACGTGAGTTTAGTTCCAGTAAACTGCAGTAAATTTTAAAGAGTCAGAAAATCCGGGGTTTGAGAATGACTAGGGATGGACTTCCTGGAAAACCTGCAGAGGGATAAAGAAGACCTTCAGTTAATGTAAAAAAAAAGAAACACCGGGGATTCTGGGAAGACAAAACAACACGTTGTCTGTTATTAGGGCTCATAACTCATTAACTCGATTTAAAATGAAGATAGTTTGCATAAACCATAAACATGCAGATAATCCGTGCTTAATGAAAGATTAAGGGAGGGTAGATCGTTGAAGAGCCGAAGAATTCTAAAACAAAACCTTTTAAAAACCAAAGACATAGTGTAATTGTAAAAGAGAGAAGTATCAAAGTCTGATTTTAAACGCAAAAGCAAATATTAAACACCTTTATCCTAAAATCCGAATTCTCTAGGCTTTTATTTTATATCCCTTATACAAAGTTAAACATTTACCCGGATTTGAACGCGAGTCCGTGGGACGCTCTGAAGTCAGCCATACCTTTACAAATCCCAATCCGATTTATCGAACCGACGACTTCGGTTTGTTTTATCAAAGACTACTGGGAGCGTCTTGTACGGTTGATACTCTTCAGTAAGCGGAACAAAATGTTTTACCCCTGAATAAGCTTTCCGTTTAAATGTGGAGGGTGAAAACAAACCCCCGTTTTCGTTATTTATTTTGATTATTTGATGTTCTCCTGTTTTCCTTATTGTGGATATAGTTCAATATTTATTTTTTAGATAAAATTTTAGACGCATAAAACCAACTATTCCTAGTTTTAATTTAATTTACCACAATAATGAACCGGTTCACAAAATGTAATACTATCTATATTATTGCTGTGGTGCTGTGGTTGGATTAAAGAAATATCGTCAGATAATTACTTTTATTTAAATTCCCTGTTACATTTTGTGTAGAGTTCATCTCTCCCCCTACGTATTGCACCTTATTGGTATTTTCTCATATTTATGAAGGGCGGTTGGGAGGTATAATGCAAGGCACAAGGGTATAAATTGAATACCTCGCTATGTATAATAGAAGCGAATTTAGGCCGATATCCATTCTTCGATAAATCGAGTTTAAATTTTAAACATCTTTGCTCAAAGAAGGGAAAATAACTAAAATGGCTTGCAACTCTGTTGAGGGGTTGATAAAATATAATCAATTTAAAAAAATATGTAGTATTTAACAAAAGAAACAATTATTTTCTGGGTAAAATTAGTAATTTTCTCAAGTTTCACAAATTGATTCTACTTCTAAGCTCATTCACTCGTAATGCAATAAATAATTCTGGGAACCATTGAATTCGCGCTCCAACCCTCCTAAATCCCCAGAGACGTAGCAATATTGAATATTTACCAAATTATCAGATATAATTCTCCGACTTAAGAGTTTCAAACAATGCTAAATCGAAAGCAAACTTCCACTTACCTGCGCCAGAAGGAAACAGAAGTGTATTGTAGTGAAATCATGCTCAAAATTAGAACAAATATTAGTGCAAGGGATTGGAGAATTTGTATTTTAAGCTTATTAAGTGTCTCTTCTCTCTCAGATTTATACACTCTTTACAAAAATTAACTTAAAAGCAAGAAGTTACTAAAAAAAAATAGAAAATTATGAAGTCACTTACACTTCGTTTTCCTTTTGAATTATTTTCTCAAAACCTATTAACTATCGGTAGAATTTCCGTCTAATCAAATTTATAGGATATAGCAGTCTATATTTGATGATGTAAAAATATACAGGGTGTTGTATTTAAAAAATTGAAGTTATATCAACATAACAAAAATTACTAGTTTTTCTAAGCGTCTTACACCTCCACCATCAAATCTTTCACATACTATTAAATTTAGGTAGAATTTTCATCTAATCAAATTTATAGGGCATAAAATTCTCTATATAATGATATAAAAATATACAGAGTGTTCTATTTAAAAAATTCAAGTTATAACCAAATAACAAAAATACCTACTAGTTTTTTTAAGTTTCTTACACTTCGTTTCTGTTTTGAATTATTTTCTCAAAAACTATTAAATTTCGATAGAATTTTCTTCTAATCAAATTTAAAGGGCATAGAATTCTCTATATAATGATATAAAAATATACAGGGTGTTCTATTTAAAAAATTCAAGTTATAACTAAATAACAAAAATACCTACTAGTTTTTTTTAAGTTTCTTACACTTCGTTTCCGTTTTGAATTATTTTCTCAAAAACTATTACATTTAGGTAGAATTATCTTCTAATCAAATTTAAAGGACATAGAATTCTCTATATAATGATATAAAAATATATAGGGTGTTCTATTTAAAAAATTCAAGTTATAACCAAATAACAAAAATACCTACTAGTTTTTTTAAGTTTCTTACACTTCGTTTCTTTTTTGAATTATTTTCTCAAAATCTTTTAACTTTTGGTAGAATTTCCGTCTAACCAAATTTATAGGGCATAGAATTAACTATTTAATGATATAAAAATATACAGGGTGTTCTATTTAAAAAATTCAAGTTATAACCTAATAACGAAAATTACTAGTTTTTTTTAAGTTTCCTACACTTCGTTTCCTTTTTGAATTATTCTCTCAAAATCTATTAACTTTTGGTAGAATGTTCGTCTAACCAAATTTATAGGGCATAGAATTCACTATTTAATGATATAAAAATATACAGGGTGTTCTATTTAAAAAATTCGAGTTATAACCTAATAACAAAATTACTAGTTTTTTTAAGTTTCTAACAGTTGTTTCTGTTTTGAATTATTTTCTCAAAAACTATTAAATTTAGGTAGAATTTCCATCTAATCACATTTATAGGGCATATAATTCTCTATTTAATGGTGTCAAAATATACAGCGTGTTCTATTAAAAAAAGTTAAGTTCTGACAAAATCACAAAAATTACTATTTTTTCGATCCTTAAAAGAATCTCGTTTTCAAGGAAATTTTCTGGTTTGTATGATTATTACACTCTGTATCTATCTATGTATGTATTTATATCTGCATCTATTTCTAATTCACGCCATGCCAGTTTTTCCCCTGTTATCTAATTTATAATTTCTATTTAGTTGTTCTTGTCAATCAAGTGTTTAAGGTATCGTAGAAAATCAAGCCAGTGTTAGCAAATAAGGGTACACCAGAAGTACCTCGGGAAATCGGATGTGTTCTGCTTACTAAATGCAATCAATACCACCCCTCACTTACCCCGGAGACAACGACAAGGTTTCCGATCACGGACAAACGACATCTGATTAATTGTGGTTGAGACCGAACAGATGTAGATGCTTCAATTTGTAAAGCTGACATTTCCTATACTACACAGTTTAACTATCTGAAGGAATCTTGACGGGACGGCGACCCTTGTTCAAGTTAAATTATTATTATTTTCTTTAAAAAAATATGTAGAAACATTTACAAGACTTAGTTAGAAGTAAATCTTGAAGTTAGAATAATACAAAATATGAAAGTTATCTTTGATAAAAATAATTCCTTTGAAATTCAAACGAAAGGATAGAAAAAATTGAGAAAAATCAGAATTAAACCAAGAGAAAATGAAGAGGAAGATTACATTTTTCCATTCCGCGTTTAAATAAAACACTCTGTATGATTGAAAATAATTTAAAACTGTAGACCGGTGTAGACCTTACAAGTCCTTATAACTTTATGAAATATATTTTTTGTATCTTAAAAAATAAAAAAGTATTAACCTTTAATTGTAAAAAATAACTTCCGATTATTGTTCTACTCCCGTACGTTTTAGAACAAAAAAAGAATTTTTTTAATAAAAACATAAATAATCGTTTCTTCAGATAATAAAATTTACCAAAGTATCCAGAAGAATTTCTAACCTAATTCCATCGCACCTCCCATATCTACCGCTTGTTCTTCTCTCTCACCCCTTTCTAGTCTCTAGGAATGGTTTTCCTTAAGATGTCAATTTTCCCTAAACTATTCAGAAGCAGTTATACAGGGTGATTCAAAAATGGCGCATAAGCTCTTCAGTACGTTGTAGGGGACGGTTATTTGAACTATAGAAAAATCATAAAAAAATTTTAGCTGCTACATTTTTGTAGTTAACAACGAAGAAGTAAGTTGTAGATTTGGCAACACGGGTGCAGCTATGTAGTATATGAGTGGCTTTTATTTCCTTTCATTTACATAGTCAGCTTATTAAAAATTTCAAATATCGTTGCCACATATTTTTTTCAAACAACTTGGTACAAAAATATCAATTTTGAAAGCTAATATTTCAGGATAATGAGGTGTTATGAGCATTTTTTTTATTACCCACTATGGAAAAATACTTAAATTATTTATATGAAATGATGAGAAGTTTCAAAATCCACATGAATTTAAAGTTGAGTTCTCAACTTAACTTCTTCATTTCTCAGCAAATTAGCGGCTAAGAATTTTTTTACTATTTTTCCTACACTTCAATTATTATTCCCTACAACGTACTGAAAAGCTTATGCGCCATTTTTGAATCACCCTGTACAATCAGTTTTCTCCGTTCTTCTCTCTCATTCTGAATTCCCCCCTACTTCCCCTATTGCGTGTTCCCCTTCTTAAAACGTTTTCTCTCCACTCCCATTCAGTCCATAGCTTAGGTAATGATTTTTTTCAAACCATACAGAAGTTTTTCCAAAAATTCGCTCCTTTACTTCGTGTTTATCCTTCTCTCATTTTCCCTTTTTTGCGGGCCGTCCCACTGCTACCCCCATTATCTTCATTCCTTGAGTAGAAAATTCTCGTTTTCTACTTGACCGTTTCTCCATTATTGTTCTAGGTCGTTTCTCCCCCCCTCTTTTCTGTTTTATCCCACCCTTCTTGGCCTTGTTCAACCCCTCTATAAAATGTAGTAAACTTTTTCCCTTAAGTAACGTTTTTTAGCAAACTATCCAGAACAAACTATTCTCTCCTCTCTTCTTTTTGTTAAATCCCCATTTTGTTTCCCCATACTCTGCTAACTCTTCTTAGTTTTTCAGCTCCTATTTTGTTCCTCTTTCCACCTCCCATCACTATTTTAACCCCCCCTTCTTTGTTACCCTAATTGCTTTTCTCCATTCTTTTACCCCTGCGACATTTCTTCTCTGTCTCACCGGCCCTATCTTAACGCACCTTCCCTTCTTAACTTAATTTGGCGCAATAAATTAATTAATCTAATTAGTTAGTTAAAATAATTTTTGTAATTAATTATCAAGTTGAAATTACATTTAATTTATTCTTGAAATTATAAAGTAAACAAACATCGCATAGTTGGAACTAATGTTTTTGCTAACACGAAGGAGTTTCTTTTACTACCCCCGTATTCAGGGTTTTCATTCAGAAAAAAAAGTAGAAATATAGACATTTTATATTTAATATATAGGGTGTATCAAAACTTATTTCTCTAGTCCGCAAACATTTGTGGAAAACAAAATGCTTTGCTTTCCAAATTTTTATTAAATTTAAGGAAGTTTAGTGTACCTACTTTACCGAAAATAACCACAAATTATTAAGCACCCTGTATATTTAATACCAATAAGATAATATAATTAAAATCCTAAACGACCTTTACACATTTAATTAAAGAAAATTCAGTTTTACATCAATTTGACATACCTTTTTGTTTGCAGTTTATCGTCATTTGGTGAAATGTAGGTACTCGAATTTGAAACACCCTGTAGAAATGTCAAATATGTCCACCACTTTCACTTCACATTTTATTAAAAACAGGTCCTGTTATTTAACCAATATTTTCAGAAATTACATAAGAAAATCAAAAATGGTTGACCTCCCTTTTTAGATAATATCCTACTGGGTGACTAAAATAAATAACCCCCTGACATTAGTCGTTTCATCCAGAAATTTAGGCAAAATTATAATACGAAAAGAAATTAGTTAAAAAATTGCTTTAAACTGTTATAAATTATTGTTAATTTTTTTAAAGACGATCACTTCATATCTACGTAAACGAATGTTCATAAAACCAACCGTGAATTCATTTAACACTGTGTTTTAAAACCAAATTTAACTAAAATATATTAGAATACATTGTTCATGCAACGTTTTAACTGTTTTAACACATTTTATGGAAAATGTGTCCGGGTGGAACAAAGTAGGCATGCGCGGCCAGCTTACTGAGTCAATTTTCCACATGTTGATACCTGCACCTGCACACCCAGATAATTCTTATCAACAAATTCCAAACTTCTTTTGATGAGACAAACACAAAGACTAAAGAGCGATGAATATTTCGAACTATTATAATAAACATTTAGTATTAACAATCAGGGGCGTACCGAATAAATTTTTAATTGAAAAAGTTAACACAAAAGTTTTGAAATTTAAATTTATTTATGAGTTTTCAATTATACCTCCCAAACTGTCTGAATATGTGGGCATTCAACATAAATCTTGCATGTAAAAACTAAATTTTCATCGTGTATAGTCAAGTTAGTTGTAGCGTGCAGTATTTCCTATTCATATTATGTGTATCTGTTTAACAGACGTGATATGTTAGGAAAAACTTTTGACATGTGTTGGGACGTCATCTCATATCATTTTGATTTGCCCTGATTTTATGAGATGGAAATGAAAATAGACGTGAAATGCATGTAGCAGTTCTGAAAACGTTTCGTTCAAGAATTGTACACGAATGTATATATTGTCAGAGATGTCGGTTTTCATTTTTCTCCTTGTTTGTCAGTGATTATTTTAACCTCATCTCTATTGAGTCTCGACATGAAAGCTTCAGTTAAAATCTATTAAAGTTTATAGTGAGGGTCGTGGTCGTAGTAAAAGGGAAACACCCGCAGAAACGGACTACATCAACGGTCAAGCTTCATGCTTGACCAAATATACTTTTACTCTATGTGATCTCTGTTCAATACACCAGTGATCATCAATAGTTGGCACACTCTCAATTTATACAGAAATAAACATATTCTAAATATTTCTAAACTTGGGATTGACCTTGAAGTTTATAATTTCAAGGTCATACCTATCCTTAAAATCCTGACAACGGCAGCGTTGGTGTAGCACATCGAGACCAAATTTAAGTTTCAAGGTCAGAGTGTTGTAGACACTCAAGGTCATGCCACACTTAAGGCTGTGGAACCAGATTCAAGTTTTAAGACAAAAAAAATTTTAAATTTGGCTTGAAATTCAAGACCACTATCCAATTAATATCAGGAGAGATTCAAGGTCATAATTAGTAGCAGAATAAATTTTTAAACCTCTCTGATTTGTTTTGTGCAACCCTGTTGACTTAAAACTTTACAAACCAAGGTCAAGTTTTAAAATTAACTTAAGGCTGAAGAAAATTTGGTATTGGGGAAATTCAAGGGAGACTTCAAGGCCTTTCAAGGCTAATGTGACGTTATAGTTGCAAAAAATTCTATATCAAGGAAAATCAGAGAATAACTCGAGATCAGGTCACTCCTATTTGTTTCGTGCAACGCCTGAAAATATGGAAACCAAGGTTGTATCAGGGAAAACTTAAGGAAGAACTCAAAACCGCCCCTACTTGATCTGATAATGTAAAGCATTGTTAACTTGAAAATTTGAAAACCAAGGTCAACATCGAAACATCAACTTAAGGCTGCATATTGGAAAAACTCCGGGAATAATTCAAGGCCACTCCTATTTATTTCCTGTTGACCCGAAAATTTGAAATCCAAGCACAAAGTTGGGAAACGAAGGAGAAACTCAAGACCAACCCTACTCTATTTCCTTGAAAATTTGAAAAACAAGGTCAAGTTTCAAAATTCTACAATTAAGGCTGATCTACAACCAAAAAGGAATTTTCAAACCAATATTGAGAGTAAAGTGAAAATTAAGTTTTATATTTCAAGGTCATGTGATGGGATTTCCATTCTACATTTCAAAGTTATATTTGTTAGGGGTGGAATAAACCCAATTTCACTTAAAATTTTGTATTTTCTAATTCGTTTCTTGATGAAAAGATATCTCACCATTCATCAAATTTAAAATTTAAGGATTTTGGTTGAGCTTTTTAAGGGTGGAATGATTTACTTTATGGGAGACTTGAATTTTTCTTTATAAATGTTTGTAGTGACATTTTGGTTGTCTCTGGATTCGACTGATTGGGCCCCAGCTCTGTCTTTAATTAGTAAAGACAAAGAGAACACGCTACCCGTATTGTCAATGAATAGGTATCGTTTATATACAAATATACCCTTAGAACGACCTAAACTACATCTATTCCGATCTACACAAAACTGTGCGCTTTCTGTCCACATTCGCACTCTTTTCCACGCCCGGAGTTAAATCCCATTCCGGAAGAAAACGCGATATCTCATGCGGTGCAAATACGTTCTCTGTGTTATTAGAGTCGATACGCCCTTATGTTCTTTGACGGAGGTAGTAAAGGGTTGGAACGTGTATTTGAAGAATGTAAATTTACAAAGCTTTGCGGCCTCTTTTAGGTTAGCTAAGGGCGTTCTTTTATTCCTGCTTTGTTTCGGTTGCATTTATACCATTGTGCTCTATGGAATTTTTAAATTCTCCAAATGAAAGAAATATTTTTAAATTTATTTTTTAAAAATGTACTATATTTATATAAAAGGAATTATTATGGTTAGAGTTATGTAAAAGAAAACAATGCGTTAAGCTTTTTATATATTATTTTATTTAAATTAGAAAACAAAACAAGATTCATTTTATCCAAAAATGTGTTATCCTTATGTTTTTTTAAAATATAATTAAAAAATCCGTTTTGTTATCTAAATAATTATTTATTAAAATATTTAAAAATCAAAATGTAGGGGTGAATAAAAAACGTATTTATTCCTAGGATAAAGTTTTATACTTTTTGGTTATTTTGGTTGTAAACGTGTCGGACGTGAAAGCACAACGGTAATATCAAATTCAGGCAGTGTATTGTGCCTGTGGGGAAAACAGACAAACACATTGATAGCTGGAAAAATTTCATTACGACAGCTATCATTAATAAACGTTGAGTTGTATTTCATCATTGGATCATAAACTGACATATGTCACGATATCCTGGGACTCGGAAACGCGAACAATTCGTTTTATAAATTGATTTTTAAAAAATTCCTTTTAGGAATTTTATTTTGCTCTAATATAATTATTTTTATGGTTGATTGAATGAAATTTTTATTTATTTTTGCACAACCTTGATAAATAATATTTATAACTTTCAGGATTTGATTTTATTTTCAGCAGATTTTTATAAAAATGTAAAATTAAAACATTCTTATAGGGGGCCATGGAAAACTTAAAATATTCGTAGGACAAAAAGTCAAAAATATTCCCTCTGACCAAGGAAGCGACCCTTAAGATTTTTCCTTTAAAAAATAAAGAAATTGGAAACATTCTAAATATTCTACTTTAATAGCAGACATTCCCTTCTCTAGAATCCTTTTTTTGCTTTTACCTGTACCTGTACTCCCTCCTTTAAGTTTACTCCAACGAAATCAAAAGTTTCTTTAAAAATATCCTTTCAATAAGTTATGATTGTTTTTAGTTCTTTATTTCCCCTATTCCAATGTGGTTCTTAGGGGGTTGGTTTTCGGCCCAGAATGTAATAAACCACCCTTCCTAGAAGAATTTTAATTACAAGCAAGACCAAGTGTCCAAATCTGATTAGAAATTGTTTACAAAATTTCTTTATATTCGTTTCTTTTTTCCCATATGACCTTTAGGACCAAATTCAAAATTTGACAACCCAATCTTCCTTGCAAGGGTTTCCAATTACAATTGCAACCCAAAAAGTCTTCAATTCCGGAAACCTCCAGTTCTAAGAAATAATTTGTAAAATTTTCAGCATTCGTTTCTCCTTTATTATTTTTACCCTATATCCCTGCGGGCCTTGGTAAGCATTTTCCTAGCCTAAAAGTTGACAACCCCTTCATTCTTTGAAGGGTTTTCAACTGTACCCAAAAAAGTATTCAATTCTGGATACATCAACAAAGTTTTTGTAAATTATTTATAAAATTTTCTTCTATCCGTTTCCTTGTCTCTCTTTTTTCCTGTGCCCAAGTGGCCCTTAGAACTATCTTACTGAAAAATTTAATACTTTTAACTTCTCCAACGTGCATTACACGTTAACCAAGGAAGAAAAGTTTTCTAAACATTCTCTATAATTTTCCTTCTGATAGTTTTCGTTAATTTTCCTTTGATAGGGTATTGCACTGTTTCCATTCTGCCCTTAAGGGAAAAATCCTAGCGTGCTTTAAATAACACTCAAGGTTTCTGCAAACTCCGAGATTCTCTGCAATTTTTTCTTTTAACATTCTAGTTTAATGATTTTTCTGTTGTAAAGAACATTTCCTTCCCCTGCTCGTATACTGCCCTTTTAAGGGTCTAAATCCTAGCTTAACAATTTTATATCCTTTTTAGAAATTATCTGGTATATGGTACCTACTTGAATTTTTTTAAATTTCTATTCCAATTGTATCCTTACGTTTCGAAGATCAATGGTGGCTTCGCCACCAGAGGAAAAAGTTTAGAAAATTGTTTAAGATTTGGTTACAATACATTGGAACCTCAATTCTTTTGCCTGTATTCTTCTTTGTTTATTCCTTCCACGTGCTTGAGGTGTCGGTACGTCATCGTGCGAAAGTTTCAAAAGTTAACAGGACAACGTCTATCTGTTGAACTCCATTTAGTCGTAAAATAAAAATTAGCATAAAGAAGAGATCCTATTATTTCTTTCTTTGTGAGTAAAATTTTTTAAAAGTAAATATGTGGATGTAAAAAAGGGTAAACGGGGGATAAAAATGAGGAGAGCATGGAACTATTCGCGTGTTTCACAAAATTCGCAGTCATTAGAATTCTGAAGAACAAGCTAATAACAATAAAGCACGCGTTTCGTATCGGCGTATCGCAGAAACCAGACAGAACAAACGTAATATTTTGTGTGTCGAAAGTAAAGGGTTCCTTAGGGATACACGAGCCGGGATAAGAAACATTACTTGCTGATCTACCAGGAGATATTCCAGAATTAATCCCGAATATTATTCTAAGAAGTCCGTTTGCAAACACTGGATATAGAAGTTTAAGAAATTTGCATCGTAATGATTGTGAATGTAATTATATATAACGCATCTCTGTTTAATTTTATTACACGCAGGCTTTTCTCTCTCCCGCTCGCACAACCGACGTAGACAGAGCAGACAATGCGAGCGCTTAATGGCGTAAATTATCGGCAACTTTAAAAGCTGCTAGTTCAGATGCTGCCGAGGTGTCTGTTCAGATAGGGTTAGATCGTAATAAAATGTTGGCACCACTGCGTATTGGTGAACTTCATTTATTTAAATTTAGAAATTTCAATGTAAATAAATGTTCCGCTGCTTTTGCGAAATGCAAATTTTACTTAAAACACTGGATTTGAAAATCTTCAGGAACACTACGATACGAGAGACTCACTTTAACATTATTTCTGAATAAAAATTTAGAACTAACACTTTTAATTTATGTGAGCTATTGCAAACACGTCGAGGTGCTATTTTAAACCTTTACTCCAACCCCTTCTTCCCCTAATGTAATGCCAGAAGAGTAATATCGAAACAGAAACTTTCTTTGCTCAACGTTTACAGCAAGAAGAACAACTTCAGATTTAGCTACGATTCTGCTTCTGGAAAATATGAAGAACCGAAGAGGACGTCCATAGGAGAACAAAACCATGTGAAAAAAAATTTGGGAGAAAACTTGTAAAAATTCAGATGTAGCCTAAGTCAAGATTCTGTCTCCAAAGGAGAATGGGAGCAGAAAAAAAGATCTTTACAGAAAACAACGAATATCCACAGTTGGTAGAAAATATGCAGACATTTTCGTTAATAAATTTTTCAGTAAGGATTCTCTTCTTGCAGGACGAAAGTAGAAAGAAGACGTGAGAGTAGGAAAGAAAAAAAGTTTGTCGGAAAGATTCTTGTCTTAAGATTTTGAAACATTTTAAAAAGTTTAAATTCCCACTCTTTGAGTTAGAGCAGCATAGAATGGGAATAAAGAAATAAGGAGACCTTAAGAAAGAAAAATAAAAGAAAACTGTTGAAGGAGAGGTCGTTGTCTAACATTGTCTAACATTGTCTAACATTTGAGGCATGATAGGGAAGTTAAGACTATTATATCCGGAAACTAGTATCCTTCTCTTTCTCTCTTTCAGGCGGAATGAAGTTACTGAAGAAAAGGGACCCTAAAAAAATAAAATATTATTGACAGAAAATTCCCTAAGAATTTTAAGAAACCTTCTTTCCCTTTGCTTAACATTTTGAAGAACATCGAGGAAATTAAAATTATTATTTTTAAGTTACGAAATTGTCTCCTAAGGGCAGAATGAGATTAGTAACAGAAGAAGACCATAAGGGAGATAAATTAAGACTGCTGAAAAATAGTAGAGAATTTTCTGAAAAAGTCGCCTCTTTGTTTAACAGTTAAACCACATTGGAATATTAAATTTTAATCTAGAGACTATCCCCTAACGAGGTTTGGAATATCGACAGACAGAGACCCAAGAAAGATAAAATAATGAAAACTGCTGAAAAATTACAGACAATTTTCTGAAACCGTCTCGTCTTCGTCTAAAATTTAAACCATATTGGAGAAGTTAATAAGTACGAGTAAATTTCAATCTAGAAACTATACCTACCCCCTAACGAGGGTGGATAATAAAAAAAAACCTAACCTAGGAAAATTAATGAATATTGCTGAAAAATCCAAAAGAATTTTCTGAAACCTCCTCCTCTTTACTTAACATTTAAAAACCACACATCCCTAAAACGTACAGAGTAAAGTTAAATTTTTTATAAAACTAAAGACATTTTCCCTGGTAACTATATACAAAACTTTTCACTAGTTCCCAACCTGGATCTTACAGGAACAAAACATAAAGCCGGCAATCATCACTTACCACTGGAAATACATATGACAGCGACAAATAATCCAATACATTGATTGGTTGGGACGGAAGCTACGCGAAGGAACTATCAACTAGTGTGCGATGACATCCGATATATGAAACAAGTGACAGACGCCAGCCTGCTAGATATATTGATACCATTCCCTATAGACAATCTACCTGACTGGGATATCAATATCAAGTCCTACACATCGTATATCTTGTCAAATATTGTCTTATACCTAATGGTTATTTTGAAATATTATTCTCAGAAATGCGTGCATGTTTTCACATTCCTATAAATACAAGGACTTTTCTTCCTTGACTAAAATATAACTATCTAAAAATATTCATAGAGATTTGTCAGAAAATATGGGGTGCTGTTTGGTTCTAAAACCTTCGAAGAGATTAAGAAAGAATGAATAAAACAAACTTTTAAAAAGCCAATTCTTGCAAACACGTTTATGCGGATGACCTTGAAAATTGGATTACATGACCTTGAAATATATGCAATTAAATTCGTGTTTTATTTCTGCCAATATTTTAAGCTTGCAATAAAAATAATTAGAAAGATATAAAAGAGTAAAAATGGAATAATGTGGTTTAGTTGATTAATCCATTAAAAGAATAAAATTCCCAGAATGGCTGTATACGCCCAGTCACTTAGTCATATAGTTTACAGTTCCAAATCGATCAAATATCATTAGGGAGTTAAACATATAATAATAGGGAAGTAATTCCCGAATAACAACCCTTTAATCTATAGACACACCCTGTTTCATTATTACCTGGACTTTTATCTCAGGATAATTACAAAAGGTCTTTCTATTCACCCTTTTTTAAAGCCCCTCAAATTTTCTTTAACATCCTTCAAACTTATTTAAGAAACGATTTAAAAACCTTAAACCCCCTTTTTTAAATTTTAAGAAATTTTGCGTAAAAATTTATTTTGTTTATTAATTTTACCTTTTAAAAATAAACTCTTGTTTAAAAACCAACGTAATAAATTACAGCTATATATAGAAGAGGTTAAAAAAGAGTAAAATCAACCAGGCGTTGATTGCAAGCAACAGAGAAATGATAAAAAGCAAATATGTGTCATCAACAATTAATCTCACGGCACTCCTTGATATGGCTAATGGCGTCTCCTGATTCTTGCTAATGTAAGTGGTAATTTGCAATATTTGCAGAAATGGGTTGGATTTTCTTAATTAGTAAAATTCGAACTCGATCAGCAATATGTGAAACGTAGAATGTATTAATGTTTGGCTCATCGAGCATACAACTAATGACAGGGACTAAATGTGAGGGGGTGGTTGGTGAATGTAACAATCAGTTATGTTGGCCGAGGGGTAAGTATATTGGGGTGGGTGGATATCAATAACAAGTGGAGATATGGGGTGGCAAAGCGGTTATGACAGATCTGTCATCTGTAAAATCGTAACTTGTTAGAAAGATCGATTCGCAACCACTAACTCACATTTTAAACAAAAGAACATTAGTTTATTGATTTTATCTTACTGAAAAGTACTGAAAGTTTATGTAATTCTTCAGAAAAACATAAAAATAAATTTTAAAAAATTCAGCTTGCAGAAACTTACAGAACTAGTCAGCAAGGTCTTATTCCTTGTCCAACAACTATTTCAAAAGTTCTTCCAAATCAAATTAGTGGATCCTAAAGTAGGGCGACGCAAACCGGAAAAACAGAAATTTGCTAAAATTGATTCACGCGAAGCCTCGTAATTCTCAAATTGCTCGAAAAGTCTGTTTTGTTCTAATATTCTTCTAAAAGTTCAAGACGTTCAAGTATTCTCAGTGGATAGGAAGATAAAGGGAAACCAAATCAGGGCTTCTATACAGGACGTTTCCTAAGTACGTGTAGAAAATGCAGGAGGTGATTCCTGGGCGAAAATTAAGGCTACTTTTTCGTATAAACTTGTATCCTAATATGCTTGTCTGAAGAGTTACGCCTCTTCAAAATTGGAGTAAAAATTTGGTTTTTAATTTTTATCTCAAATTTGGACAAAGATAGAAAAATACAAATAAGTGGATGTGTTCTACTATAACAGGAAGGCTCTTTAAGGATATTTTCTTTATCCATCTGTATTGTTAGAAGGGGATGAAACTTACAACCCCTGTTGACTTTTTTTAGAACTTTCTAATGCACCGACATTTTTAATTTAACAAATGCGCATGAGAAAGCCTAATTCATTTAGAAAATTATTTGTCTCTTTTATTTTTACCGTGAGACTAATAGTTTTCGAGTAAAAAAATAAAATCAATTGTAATGTGCGCCTCATTTTTGTGGGAAGTTGTCTAAATTTCTAAAAGAAAAAGTCTAGGTAGGCGGATTTCATTTTTTGTGTTTTGTTGTTTTTAATAATAATAATTGTTAGTATGTTTACATGCATTATTGATCATGGAAAGATACACAAACGCCTACCTGGATTTTTTACTTTTAGATTTTTAGTGCAACTTCTCACAAAACTGAGGCGCACATTACAATTGATTTTAATTTTTTACTCGAAAACTATTAGTCCCACGGTAAAAATAAAAGAGACAAATAATTTTCTAAATGAATTAGGCTTTCTCATACGTATTTTTTAAATTAAAAATTCCGGTGCATTAAAAAGTTCTAAAAAAAATAAACACGCGTTGTAAGTTTCATCCCCTTCTAACAATACAGATGGATAAAGTAAATATCCATAAAGAGCCTTCCTGTTACTAGAACACGTCCACTTATTTGTATTTTTCTATCTTTGTTCAAATTTGAAATAAAAATTAAAAACCAAATTGTTACTCCAATTTTGAAGAGGCGTAACTCTTCTGGGAAGCATATTAGGATAGGTACAAGTTTATACGCAAAAGTAGCCTTCATTTTCGCCCAGGAATCGCTTCCGGCATTTTCTACACGTACTTAGGAAACACCCTGTGTACAATATACCTATTCTTCAAATTGATCCACGCCGAAGCTTTGAAAACTTATCTCAATTCTGCTTCTATATATATTCTATATATATACCTTCTCATATTCCAACGTTTTTTTCCAAATTAAACCAGTGGTTGCAAAAATATATTAAAATAAACCCAATTGGAATCCGAATAAGAAACAAACATTGCCAACTAGGAAAATTATCTCAATTTCTTCTTGAAAATTAAAAACAAATTAAATTGTTAAGAAACCGAACCAACCCCTATCCCAAAAAATTCAACTCGTAATACAAAATTATTTTCATTAAAATTACAAACCTGAATCGTTATCAAAAACTGCTTGTACGAAGTAGTTTATGGTATCTTACAGACAAAGATTTTTTGTCACAATCGCATAAGGGATGATAATAATGTTTAATATCGCAAGTTTGTAAATTCAGACAGGGATCGTCTTGCCGGGCACCTTCGATATAATGAAAGGACTTTAGTAGACATAAAGGGTTAGTTAAGATGAACGGGGTAGTAAAAAGGGGAGGGGTGGTTATTTACACCCTCATCAGTTTACAATGACCCGCACTAAGGAGGGAAAGTGGTAAAATTGCACGCGTGGATTTATGTCTATGTGAAACTTAATGCCTTAGAGATAAGGAAACGAGCTTTAATACAAAAAGGAAAATTGCCTATTTATTAAGTTTTAATTAAAAATAATTAATAAGGGAAAATCTCCACCAAAAAAAAAAGATGAAATATTTATAAATAAAATTTTCCACCAAATGTCACGAAAAGTAGCTATAAAAACTTTGATTAATTTTTTTGGATAAGGAAAATTTAAGGGATGCGATTACCTTATTTTTGTGTTAATTTGTTACAACAAAACCTTAACCAAACAAGCGTTTAGACAAAAGAGCAGTAAACCCAAACAAGGACTATCATAATTCATAATCTATTGTCCAACGGCAGCGAAGGCGTGAACAGCTCGCCAACTTTGCGGCTTGAGATTAACAGGGAGTAATCTTTGGACAACTTTACATGCATAAATATCCCTATATATCTCACCAACCGGGGCAAGAAGCCCATATCTTTGATATTGTTTGTTTAATCACTGCAAATACTGGACGCGAACAACTTTACAATTTCCCCCGTGCGTCCTTGTCCTTTGCTTCTCTTTCGCCTGCCAGTAAATAAGGATAAGAGGGCTACCACGTGTTCTACAATGAAAGTTTCGCTTCGTTATATATTTTTGTGCCGTTTTGGCTAGGGATTATCTTTGTCGTTCATATTACATATTTTAGGGATGAATAGAGACGGGCTATTGTTGTGTTCTGGAATATTTGATGCCCACTACGTTCTATTCATTTACGATGAATAAGGAGCACTGCTGGGAGGGTGAGGATATATACACACACCTTGTGAGAAGGATAAGTATAGCTCATATAGCGTCTTAGCTTACAGAATATTGTCGGTGTTATTCGAATAGGACAATTATTTTCCTACAAAACTCTAGGTAAAACTATTTCAATTCAAGTCACAGTTGGGGTTCTGCAACCCATCAAACAACCAACTCGCAGTAAAGTAACAATAACTTTAAACAAATCCCAAACATCTCTCTTTTTTTGTGTCAACTAAAGAGCCCATTCAGTTGTGTTTGGCTTGAAATTACACGATTTTGAGTTGAACGATTCCTGTTCAATACGGCTTATAAGTCACAGTTGGGGTTATGCAACCCATTAAGCATCAAATGTTAGAATAAGAGTTAAAGAAATTCTGATCATCCCTTTTTTGTTTTAAATAAGAATCTTTTTAGATTTGTCTGTTTTAAATTAAAATTTTCTCTTTAGCATAAGCAAAACACGGTTTCCCTGATGGAACTTGAACGTTTAATGGTTAACACCGACCTATTCAAGGATATACATAACAAGACAGCATCTTAGATGCTGACCAATAAATTCTCTGGCCTTGTCGGTTTTGTAATTAAATACACACACGATCTTAGAGGGTTGTTCCTTGCGCGTTTCCTGAAGAGAACCTAGATTTGCGTATCCGTTTGTCCTTATCAGTTGTTAACGAAACATTGTAGGGAAAACAGAGATAAACGGTTTGTTCAGGTTTGTAATTTTAATGAAAATCATTTTGTAATGCGAGTTTTCTATGCCTAATATACTGAATTACAATACGATGTGGTGGCTTTTGTAACGAATATTTGATTTTGGATATTGTTAGTTCGGTGAAGTTGAAAGGTTAACGGTTTCGTTTTCAAAAGTTCTGGGATAGTAGCTCGTTTCTTGGGGTTTTAATTTTTTTTTTAAGTTTCCTAGTTGGTGCTGTTTGCCGTTTTTTTCATTTTCATTTTCTAGTAGGGCTGGTTTCAGGTTTTCCTATGTTTTCGCACTGGTCTAAATTGAAAGAAACTTTGCAAAATATTTGAAGGTACTAGTTACACAAATAAGGTTTTCCTGACCTATTTCCGCCTTTGAAGCAGAACTGAGATCAGTTTTCAAGCCTTGAGTTGATTGTATTTGACTGTACTTACATTTAATGCTTTTATTTAATTTTCAAATTCAACTTGAGGGAAAAAAATAAAGACATGAGGAATTCCCGAGTTGGATGTTTGAAGGCCCCTAAACTTTAAATTTATAATAAAACTAATCAGTTTTGATGTCCAAACTATAATAACCAAGACTAAACTTTAATAATTTAATACAGAAACTATTCATCTGCAACATAAAAAAAAGAAACACAAACCATACTGTTTGTAAAGTAACTTTATACAACAGTCTCTCGTAGATCACAACAAACAATGCCCACGAAAACTAGGCGAGCTTCTAGAATATGTTTTGCATATAAGATAAGGTCCATTCAACATACCTAATAAATTATTTCACAACTTTGCATTATCGTTTCCGTTACATTACAATTCTCGTACGATGGCAATAATTCAAATTTCGCGCCGTTTACAGGTAACCTCGAGCAACGCGCTTGTCAACATGAGTGCTTCAACGGATTATTTAGGCTTAAATAAACATACTTTATTTAAAAATATACGTGAAAATTTACCAGAAGATATAATTAAAACTCAGAATGTGTTAACAGTGAGAGACGGAGTTCTATATACGTGGGATTTTAAAGATAATTGTGTTCTAACCTTAAATGTTAAAGAAGCTCGTTGTCGTGAAAATGATGGGGTTTCTCATCAGGTAGGGTGTTTTTTATACTTACCCCTTAATTTTCTTTGATTTATTTTTTATTTATTCCTTAAAATCAGCCTGCAAATGATAAAATTCGTTCGTGTTTATGTTGACGTAACCTCACTTTATTTTCAAGGAACATGAGTTAAAAATGTTAAAATGAATACTTTTGGGGAAAATTAAATATTTTTCTTAATATTATATACAAGATATTATAATATAAAACATAAAGGAACGGTCTCGCAAATTTTGTTTGAATTCCTGGAAGATTTAAAGGTTCCAGTGGAGAACATTTCGAAACGATTGATCGAATAGCTTTTGTGTCTCTGTAATTTTAGTTTTAAAGAAAATAGAAGATATTAGATCCGTTCTGTAAAGTTTCTTAACTGTAATATTGTAATTTTAAATTAATTAAATTGTTCGGATATAAAATTTAAAAGGTTACTCACCAGTGTGCAGTTTTGCACTTTTCACGTTTTTGTACATTTTTATACTGAGAATCATGTTAATTTGTTTTGTTATTAAAAATACTACTAAATTTAATTAATTAAATGATATTACATAGGACCTAACGTGTTTTTTTACATAAGTAATTAATTTATCAGAAGAAAAGCCTTCCAAATAAAAGAATTAAGCGGAATTAAGTACCTACACAAGTCCAAAGGAAAAACTGATAATTTTTAAAAGTTGAGATCTCAACTTCAAACTAAAGGACTCTTATAGAAAAGTTTCTACTTCAAATCTGGGTCCAAGGTCCTAAATTCGAATCCTTGGTAAATCCCTGTCTCTAAAAAAACGAATAGAGCTGAAACCCTCATTGGGTTAAATTAAAAAAAAAATTCTGCCTTAAAAACAAACAAATGTCTTGAATCATTCGGTTCTATTTTCAGGCTAGAAATGCAACTGAGTGATCCTGAAAGTCATTGCATTACATCTACAATTTACTCTAACCCTAACACAACCGAATAATTCTAAAAATGTCTTTGGTTTGGCTTTAACAAACTTGTCTAGCCCCAAAATCCACATAAATAGTAATAATCTCGCTGATTCGATTGCTGTCGCTATTTCTCGCCTCTAAATAACCGAATCGTTTAGAAAATCCAATTCACGTAAATTTTATGACGCTTCTGGGGCCAAAAACTATAAATTGGTCTTAAAAATATTTGTTAGACCAATCTCACCAAAATCCTTGAATACAATTTTCTGGCCATAAAGAAAATTTCCTTCGTTCGGCTTCTGACGCCTTTTCTGGTTGTACAGATAATCAAATCGCTATAAAAATGTGAACGTTTGACTTCTACAAACTATTCTAGCCTCAAAAATAAACGAAGCACCTTGATAGTCTCCCTTGTTTGACCGTTGCTACCATTTCTGCACCCGAAATCACAGAATCATTTTGAAAATCCGATTCACGTGACTTTTTGACGCTTCTGGCCCCATTCATTTGACCTCTGCGGTCAGTTGTGGTTCTTTAACAACAAAATAATGTTGCAAATCTGAGGATTTGACTGAAATATAATTTTCTGGCCTCGAAAACAAGGGTGTAACTTTGAAAATATGTTTCGTTCGACCTCAGAAACATTGGTTAAAAATAACTGGTCTTGAAAAACTGAAAGTTTCACTTTTGCAAACTTTTCTAGCCAAAAACAACAGAAAGCCCGAAAATGCCATAATAATCTCGTATGCCGCTGCCACCATTTCTGGCTACATCTCATTCGCGTGAATTCTGGTCCTAAAACAAACTGAGTGACAAGGTTCGACTTCAACAAAAAAAAATTGACCTCAATTCCAAACGTCTGACTTTGGAATTTTTATTCCTTTTACATTTTGTGGCACCGAAATAAGCGAGTGACATTGAAATTCTCATTGCATCGACTTCTGACACCTTTTCTGCCCCCAAAACAACGGAATGTCCCCGAGAGTTTGAAGGTTTGACTTCAAGAAATTTTTCTAGGCCCAAAAATAAAGAGAAATATCTTCATAATCACATTCGTTCGCTGGTGTCACCAATTCTGGTCCCTAAACAACCCAATGTCCCTGAAAATCTCACAGATTTTTGAATAAAATTTCCCGGGTTCCCAAAATCGAGCAACTGACCCTCAAATCTCATTCCTTCCACCGCTCCCATAGTGGGTAGCTCTTAAACAATTTTTGCTTGTTCAAGGCTTGATTACAATCTCTTGTATCGCATGGATTGGCTCGGGGCCTTAAGAAGGACTTTTCTCTGGTCCCAAAACAACTGACTGACAAAATTTGTGTCTAAGAAAAAATTCGCCCACTTTTGGCACCAAATGATGGAAGTTTGAATGTCCTGAAACTTATCCTCTGAAGATGTCTTGCAGACGCTGGGTATTTTTTAAGGGCAGCACGCTGTTTTCTTGTAAATATTAAATCTCGTCAACATGTAGGTATCTGATACCAAGTTAGTTTGTGGAGAATTTTTTTGTATTTAGATCTTGAAGAATAGGTACTGAATCGGTACTAAGCGAAAAGAATGGTGTGGAAGTAAAATGATGGAAGTGCATTAATTCGGTGGCAATTAAAATAATTTATAATTCGCCGGGTATAACTCCCAGTAAGTTGAGTATATAACAGCCCTTGGTAGTCTTTTTTAGCTGCTGAAGTCGTGATAAACTTGCAATTTGTGTCACATTTCGGTAATAAGTAGGATCTGGAGGAATAACTCCGGTAGGTTGGCATCCTTGCCGTTTCCTAACCGGTTCCGCTTCAGGGTTTTAGCTTTTATACGTTGGTACAAGTGCATCCTGTCTCCAGAGATGGTTCTAATATACCGACGAGACCGCATTATGATTATAATTTATGATTCTAACTTAGGCAAGTAAAACGGGGGATATTTTATTGTGTCTTCCATTGTTATTGTATTTATTACGTTGGTAAGATTGCTGTGAGGTGGCGTTAACGCCGCTTACACCGGAAATAATTATTAGTTATACGACTTTTGAAATACTCTTTATTTAAATGGATATGTCTTACTAAAGAACTTTCTGGATTACTTGGATTAACTCCCCACACGACATTTTATGACCCAGTTGTTAATTTCGCCTGGAAATAAACAGAAAAAAAAAATACAAACTTTATAATGCATCAGGTTTACGTCTCGTACATAACTCAAGAGAGAAGAGGCAACCATGGTAGAACGAACAGAAGTTTTAAAGGTATTCGAATATATTCGCGCCTTAGGAGGCTCAAAATTGACATTATTTTGCAATAAATTACGCTGAATCGCACCCTTGACGAAAATATATGCGAAAAATATCAGGGAACGTGCACGTTGCTCACCCCACTGCCTTACGTTTTGCATCTGAAAGGTGACAAATACAACATTTGAGTGCTACATTGTTTGAAATTGGGAGTGTTTCTTATTTTCTGATGTGTCGGTAGTTGTTTGCCGTTTTGTGTTTTGATTTACTTGAAACATGTAAATTTCCACGCAGAACTGTGTGTGTGCTCTGTTGTTTCCTTTGAAATTACTAAACTGTCAACGTATCTACCTTTCTTCTTATTTTTCTACATGTTTTATGCATTTCTAACCCCATACTCGATGTTAATTTCATTAGTTTTTATCTAAGATACAGATACTACATCCCGAGATACATTTATCAACATTTCTTATATTTCTATCAAAATTTTTCATATACAGTGAAGTCCATTTATTATTTAATATAGGCATATTGCAAGTTAAATGGACCGGCCACTTTATCATTGAAATGTAGGCAACCCATTATACACTGCTAAGCACTCTTGCTCCTGCTTACTGACTTTAATTATTGTTTGTCACCTTTTAAATTTGTTTTTTTTAATATTTATTGAAAACTACCGATTTATTGAAAATATCATTTATACAGACCAAGAAAAAATAGAAATGTGTACAAATTCATGAATCGTTATTAAATATTTGCAGAAAAATGAGGTTGCTGGTTTTAAGTAAAAAAAAAAAAAAATACAGCTAAAGTATTCAAGACACCGTTTGAGAGTCTACGTATGAAAAAGGTCTTAGGCTTATTTTAACGTAAAAGAATCAATAAAAACGAAGATCTATTTTAAAACAATCAAGGAATTTCAAAAAAATATTCTTCCCTGCGCTATGAAAACTTTTCCAAATCTTAAAATCAAGCCAAGGTCGAAAATGGTGGCAACGATGGAACGAGATTCTTATCGGTGCCACAAATGTTTCTTGAAGTCAAGTCTTCATATTTTCAAAACGATTCTATTGTTTTGTGGGCAGAAAAGATCCCAGAGGTCGGACAAATGATATTTTCAAGGTCACTTGTTTTTTGAGATCAGCAAATGCAAATATTTAAGCCCAATCTTTGGTTGTCCTTTTTCGTTCTGTTCTTTTTAAGGGCCATCAATAGTTGAAGCGAGATAGAACAAATTATATTCTGCAGACCATGGCCCTATGTTCAGGAATATGACCACCAACAGGACACCAACCACTCGGTATATTCACTTCCATCACGCTTTCATTAAACTCGCATTTTACTGACAAATATTCCGTTTTTGGGGGAATTTTTTTCGGGGCTATTTTTCCGGGTTATTTTTTCCTGGGGATATTTTTTCGGGAGTATTTTTTCCAGGGTATTTTTTCCTGGGGTATTTTTTCCGGGGCTATTTTTCCGGGGTATTTTTTCCTGGGGATATTTTTTCCAGGAGTATTTTTTCCAGGGTATTTTTTCCAGACGCTGATTTTTGGGGCCAGCAAATATTATATAAGCCCAATCTTTGCTATTTTCCTTTTTCGTTCAGTTTTTTAAGGGCCATAAATGGTTCCAGAGGTAGAACAAATGATATTCTACAGACCATTTTGTTATTTTTGGGGCCATAACGGTCACAGAACTGAGATTCAGCTACAAATGGTGGCAGCATCAAACGTACGAGAGTATTAAGGTACCTGATTCTCTTGTTTTTGGACTAAAAAGGTTTGTTCCAAGTCGGATCATTAAATTGTCAGGGACGGAAAAGGATCGATCGAACAAATGAGATTTTCTTTGAATTTTCTAGATCACTTAATTCCTTGATTTTGAGTACGGAAAGTTCTGTTTTAAGCTCTGTGTAAGGGCTATAAATAGTCGCAGAGATCGAACGACTGATATTCTTAAGCTTTTCTCTATAGTATTTTAGTCCTGACACATCACAGAAGTCACCAGAATTAGCTTTTCAAAGGAATATGGTAGTTTAGGGGACATAAATGGTGGCAACGAAACGAATGAGATTTTAGAGGTACCTATTTCGGTTGCTTTTAAGGCTAAAAATTTTTGTTAAAGTCAAACTTTCAGGTTTTTAAAACCATTGGTAATTTAACATCCAGTAAGGGTTTCAGAGGTCGAACGAAAGCGGTTTTCAAGGTCACTTGCTTGTTTTATTCATGTCAAATATTTATGAACTTCATCGTTATGGTGTTGTGTAGGGACCAGAAATGATCCCAAAGGTCAAACAACTAATATTTTCAAGACTAATTTATAATTTTTGGGGCTGAAGCTTCACACACGTCGCGTGAATAGGATTTTCAAAGCGTTTTAGTGGATTAAGGTCTAGAAATAGTGGCAGCGGCAAACGCCTACAATTATTATACCATCTTAGCTGTCGTCAGATTTTCAATTTGAAGAATCATTCAAGCGTCCTCTTTGACGTTAGCTTAAACCAAGAGAAATTATTTTTTTCAAGGTCGTCAGACTTTACATAAGGCATATGATTGTTAATTCGTGTACTAATCTTTTGTAAACGTACATTTATGTGAATTGAAATAATCGTGAAAGCTTTATTTAACAGTTTATTCCAAATTTAGGAAAAAGGGTAAGAAGTAAACTTTGTTAAAAATTTGCTAAACTTTTGTATTAACAGCGATCTTAAGTTATCACCTGTTCCAGAGCGTATTCTTATGACCGTGTTTCAAGGGAACCATCATAGCCCATAACGTGAGTTCGTAAGAAAGTTGACAGTAAAAAGGCGGCGTTGAAAATAACCATGTCGAGTTCGTAATGTTAGACAAGAAAAAAAGAATAAATTTCATCGCAAACATCCCGGCGACGAAAGGCGGGAGCGTAGCAGTAAAGATAGTGGATGATTTTAATTAGATATTTAATTGCCAAAGCTTGGAAAAAATTGTCGTTTGCTCATTTCGAGTCGCGTTTTTTCGTCGTTAACTACGTGTAAATTACTGCAGTAATAGTCGGGCTAAATTAAAATCAAATGATTAATTTAACGGCGGCTGAAATTGCAGCTTCATCAAGTTAACTGTGACGATTCTTGAACGAATGCGTTTGATTAAAACGATCCGCGAGTCCTTGTAAGGGCGCAAACTTTACTTTATTTTTACAAATTCACGAAAGAAGAAAAATTACCAACTAAATTAAATATAAAATAATTCCCTGTTGAGTTTTCTTCCAATATTGTTCGCTGTTACCAGAAATATAATCAAACAATTAAAATTTTCAAAGAGGGTTGATTGTTTTTAGAACCGGATAAGATTTTGGGTTAGAAAGAAGTCTCAGAGGTGAAAGGGAAGAGTTTTCAAGGTCATTCAATGGTATATGGAAACGGTTCGGGTAGCGAAAAATCTACCCTAGGAAAAAAATCCCCGGGTAATTTCCCCAGGAAAAAATACCCCGTGGAAAAAATATCCCGTTGTAAAAGGATCCCAAAGGAAAAGTGGAGGTGCAAACCTCCCTTGGACTTTCCCATACTAAAAATAAACATTTTGTTTCTGATATTCAACAGTATAGTTCGCGAGGCAGACACTGGAAAACAATTGAATGCGTAGCGAGAAAAACGAGACTATAGGGGTTCGATATGTACAGAAGAAAGACATGAATCTATCTGTAGTAACCCACAAACTAACTTTCTAGTAACCGCCTTGAAATTACAGCTGGCGAAGCAAGAGCAGTAGTTACACGAACTTTTGAACGAACGTAACGTAAACGCGAACACTTCTTCGGGTAATGTAAAATACCCATTAAACATTCAGCAAATATTTCTCTTTCAAAGTACATATAATTTTCAAATATTATCAAAATACTTCAACCAAAAACGACTCACATCACAATGTCTTCCTTTCAGCGTTGGTAGTCGAACCTACCTTTAAGAATACTGAGTTGTCCTCTTGCGAAATCACGAAATCCATCCATTTCCCAAATCAAACACTGTCCAAAAACCAAAACAATGTCAATCACTCACACTACACTATAGTACAGTATAGTTCACTACACCACATTTCAGAGTACAGTACAGTTCACTACACAGCACTACACTTCCTGATATAATGCTCCCTTAGTGTTGTCCAATAGATATCAGCAGTTAGGCGCTTCAGCAGCCCAAATCATTAGTCTATCAGTTGCAGCCCTTGGATGCGTTTGAAGAATATCTGAAATAGAGCCGGATATTAAAATCTTAAATTAAGTAACAATCCTCTCTTTGTCCATTAGACGAGATGGCAGTCTTTTTCAGAAATTTAAATCACCACAGCAAAATTTTGGTTGAAATATTTAAAACAATTTTTGAAAATGTAAAGTTATTGTAAGTCATTTTTCGGTAAAAATTGACGTCGGTCGGTCTGACCAAAGATGCTACTAGCAATCACGACTGCGAAATAAAATTGAGACCGAAGTAAAATGATAAAGGACCTATTAATTTATTAAACCTCTTGAAGTTCTTGGTTTTTTTCCTGGGGTATTTTTTCCTAGACTCAAATGGTTCTTGGAAGTCAAACTTAAGAAGATTTCAAGAACGTTTTGTTGTTTTTGGGTCAAATAAATTTGTGAAGTTAAAAAATGGGGTCGATTAGTTATTTTTTGACCTTTGGGTACAGATAAATGGGATTTTCAAGCTTATTGGTTATTGAAGGTTAACTTGGGGGTGCGGTGGTTCATAGAGGTCAAATAAACGATATTTTAGTTGTACTGTCGTGAAAGGCTAGGGATAAGATTTTCAAGGCCATTGGAGTGTTAAGAGTAAGAAACTTCGTTAAGCCGAGGAATAAGATTTCTGAAAGACGTTGGGCTATCTTTGGGGCTTTGTCAAACTTGGTAGCGGTCTTACGTCGCCCTTTTATGTTAAAGGTGTGTTGCATTCTTATATGAAAGAACAAATCCTTTATCTATTATGGTAGGCACTAAACGAAATGCTAATTTTTTGTTGAATACTGATACAGAGAAAAGAAGAGGGAGAGAAAATTGACCCTTTTTATAATAAATAAAAGTTTGCGATTTAGTTTTAATTCATTCGTCGTCCACCACTGGCGCGTGTCGAGGAAAAGTCGCACAAGGGGGGGTAGTTCGATTGTTTTAGCTCGCCCATAAATGCAAATCAACCATTGTTATTTTCTTTCATTTGTTACTTAAAATGGTGTAACGCCATTGTGATTTTTGTGTGAAAGAAATGTATTAAGGGTTCTTTTGTTTTATACCGTTACGCTGGCTTGATTTAACTTTATTATTTCGTTCGGAAATGGCCTCTAAATTTATTGCTTTGTGGAAGTCGCTTTGAGATTTAATAATTAGCCGTATTATGCAGACAACTAAGTTTTACTGCCGGAGAGTATATTAACGACGACGTTGAATTGTAATAAAAAAAGTTTTTTGATTCGTCTTGATGAACATTTCTCTCTGAACGATTTATTTGAAAAAGAGTAACTACACACACGAGCCGGTCGCCCTTAAAGTCAGGAAACGAGCAGTGGTTGCACTCCGTGGCCACATTCTCATAATGTTGCCAGCCCTGCGGGGATTGGTAACAATTACAAGCAGCGCGTTAACAATCAACTTAACAACATCGCCGTTTGCTCTTGTTATTGTTTGGCGGTCTTGTTTCTGAGGTATTGGACAACTGTGTGCTATCTAATGCAAGACTGCGTCTCGGTTATACGAATCAGACGGATATAAACTTTAACGTTAAAGGAAAAACCTATTTTTATTTTACAAACTGCAATGAGAAGTAAAGAAGTTTTGATAAAAAGAAAACAGTTTTAATTATTCTTGCTGAGTTACTGTATCATTCAAAACGTCCACGTCCACTCTTGCTATGTAATTCTTTCGATGTTCCTCTAAGGATACCTTTTGATATTATCCCTTGACCCTTACATGTATCGGGTTGCTTCACTAAGCTTCCCTAATATTATTAATGTAAGAAGTAGGCCAAAGGTGGGTACAGAAAGGAACTCTTTATTTGCTTGCCGCTATATGTGTACATGGTGCCGAGGTAATATTTATAACATTGTTTGTTCTCCCCTACCCTGTCTTCCTGTTACTAGGATGAAATTGAGTTTTTCCTTGTGTTTACCCTATGGTATATGTCCCCTGGCCTATCCTCCCTACCTGCATTCTGTTTCCTGTACCCATTTCCTCTATCCTCTGACTCTACATGCACCTTTTCCCCATCCCATTTCTTATAACAAATATTTTCTGCATCTTAAACGTTAAATAATTTATAATGACAAACTTTCAGATTAAATCTACAAACATTGTTTGATCTCGTTAATATTTTAACCTTGCTATATTATCTAAATGATGATTACCATGTTAATCGATTTTAAATCCACTTTTTCTAGAAAACACTTCCATTTACTAGGTACTACTACTACTACATTGTTTTTTTAGGATGTTCATTATCACGCAAATCATCTTGGTAGGGGTTTTCAATTTAAATACCATTTTACACGTGGCAAAGGTGTAATTACGTTTAAATATCAACTAGAATGGTTCCTGGACGTCTCTTAATTTTATTGTTAGTTGGAACTTTTTACAAACCCTCACACGTATGGATTTTTAATTGTTTTTTTTTATTATCTAACATTGATGGTTATAGGCGCAAACTGCAACAAAGCTTGTTATTGAAAAATATGAATTGTGTCGCGATGCTCCTGATGAAGAATTAACATTCTTTGTAACCCCAAAGAACTTCAATCATGGTATACAAAGTGTAGAGATAAACATGTCGGTTCCTTTCCCAATAGGAGAAAACTTACTGGTAAGAAAAAACTCGAATCTTAATCCTCTCTAATAATTTTTTTATTAGACGAAAGTTATTCTACATACAGAAGTCTTATTACCGGTTAAAAGTTGGGTACCACTATTCCAATTTGAAGATAAACAAGGATTTTGTCATACTTTAGACGCATATTTTGGAGAATTGGCTTACGATATGGAAAGATCCATTGGTGTGATGCCTAAAAGTTGTCCATTTCCTAAGGTTATTTAAAAAAAGTTTTTTTTTAATTTATAAAACATTAAATGTTTTTAGGGGGTTTATCATGCTCATGAGTTGACTTTGGATTTTAAAAAATTAAGAATGCAGAGTTTACCTTATGGGAAACTTAAAGCCAGATTTGAAGGACGTCAGAACAAGAAACTCGTGCTTTGTTCTATTTATTATTTGAATAATTTTGCTTAGATTTGATTTTTTCTGTTGATTTTTGGGGTTAAAATGTTTTCAAAACTCACCCCTCTATGGATTTTAATTTAAAAAATGTGTTTATTTTGTTTTTTAATTTTAAACAATAAAACATTTTAACACAATATACAGAATTATTATTAATTTACAGACAAAATGTTGAATGAACAATCTTAAACTGTTTGGGTATTATCGGTAATGGCCGGGGTAGAGAGAATCATTTGAAAAATATCTGCACAGGATCGTTTATCCTTCGGAAGAACAATATGCGTGAGGACACGATTGGAATATAAGGCTTCGTAAAAATGATCAACGTTCGGGCAGTATCGTCAACAGTCGGTATATGACGGGGTTAACTGTTCGGATAATATCGGAAGTTGTCGGATCAGGAGAAAACAAGGACATTCTTCGGGGAATATCGGAAGAACAATATGCGGGAGGACACGATTGAAATATAAGGCTTCGTAAAAAATGATCAACGTTCGGGCAGTATCGGAAATAGTCGGCATACGATGAGATTAACTGTTCGGATAATATCGGAAGTTGTCGGATCAGGAGAAAACAAGGACATTCTTCGGGGAATATCGGAAGAACAATATGCGCGAGGACATGATTGAAATATAAGGCTTCGTAAAAATGATCAACGTTCGGGAAGTATCGGCAACAATCGGCGTACGACGAGATTAACTGTTCGGATAATATCGGATGTTGTCGGATCAGGAGAAAACAAGGACATTCTTCGGGAAATATCCGAAGAACTATATGCGGGAGGACACGATTGGAATATAAGGCTTCGTAAAAATGATCAACGTTCGGGAAGTATCGGCAACAATCGGCGTACGACGAGATTAACTGTTCGGATAATATCGGATGTTGTCGGATCGGGAGAAAACAAGGACACGATTTCTCGATGACTTCGTAAACACGATCAACGTTCGGGCTAATATTCGACTCAGGATGGGTATTAAATTATTAACCCGTATTTGAATATTTTCTCATTTCTGGTTGTAATAAAACAAGTAATAAAAAATTACGGCATTTTTTCCAACCCCCTAAGGTTCAAAACTCTTCACACATGTCCGTTTATCAATTAAAAGGTAATTTTTCTACAAGTGCCCGCATCATTATGTACTGCTTTGCCAATTATCCCAGACTACTCGTACGTGTGTTCTGCCTATTTGCAAGTATGTAATTGCACGCTTTCAAAATCAGTCTGCAAGAGACTTAACATTCCTTATAATATAATTATCGCTTTATTAAACCCTTTTTAGAATTTTTTAACTAAAACAGTTTCTTAAAATGTAAAAAGTTAAAAGAATATTTTTTGGGAAATTGAAAAGAAAACTGAATTGGATGGTTGCCTAAAATTATTGCGGAGCTTTTCTCTTGCGATAGGCATTATTTCAGGGAATATTTTTCGATGACTTTATGAAGCGCCTTTTTGTTTTTGGAAACTTTTTAAAGAAATTTTTATGGTGACCTTCCGGTATAGGACAATATTCTAAGGGTCTCTTTTCGATGTTCTTCGCCTGGGAGCTTCTTCCGGCAACGAGACTCGATTTGATGTTGGGTTATCAATGCCCAAAATTAGGACATGTATGGAATTATTGTCGGTTTTATGATAAAATTGTAAAAAACTTAATTATTTCGTAGTAGTAAAAAAATTGTAAATAAGAAAATAAAGACTGATTATTAAAATTGTTCTTTAACAATTCATTAAGTGACGATTTAGCGGAATCAAAGAAAAAATGAAGCACCACTTGTCATTTTGAACTGAAAAATAGTAGAGTGGGCGTTTTATAAAAGATTTGAAAATACTCGAGAAGCACATAATTACATAATTTGAGCTCTGAGAATTATAAAAATCAATCCCAAGGTGTTGACAATGCGCAGTGCTCTGTATGTACGGGGGCGGAACTAATTTACTGTCACCGCCTACTGTTCCAGTCTTAATATTACTTACTCAATCCTAATTTTCCCTTTAAACTGAAAATAAATTGTTGCTAAATTATACGATCAACCTCCAATGCGTGCTGCGCGGCGGACAGCCCTAAAATCTTCCCCAAATTATGATCATTAAAAGAAAAAAACCTATCATGAAAATTACAAAACTAATTTTTTCCAAAGGCTGTCAGAGTTAATTCAGCTTAATACGCATCATTGGTAAATTAATGAACCTTTTCCCTTGTACAAGCAACCCAACCACCACATAATACTACACACATTCGGGCGTCACATTCAACCTTTCAATCTCAATTTGACATTTCGCGTTTTAATAATCGAATATGTGACATTTGTTTTTTTCAAGCTCTGCCTGTTTAAGGGCTAAAATTTAGGACGTCCATGTGTCTGCCCATAAAGTATAAATATTCTTCCGACGTTGCTCGCGAGACGTACGGGAACGTATTATATACCCGTGGGTCATCTATTTTCGTCTGCCAACGGACGCCCCATCTATTCATCTCACTTCCACAATAAACAATGTATCGGAATTTGTCTTGATCAGGTCTGAAAGTGAGCCATTTTTATAATACAATTTTGTTTCGCTATACGTGCGCTCTGCGTCTGATAAAAAATCACCAATTTGTGTTGTAATAACCTTATTCTATTTTATTTTCTGTTGCGTGCGTTATACTTTTAGTTTTATACGTCTTTGGGATGAGGAATGCTATATTTTTATGACCTCCCCTGTATATTGTTCCTATATCATTGTTTATCCAGATCTTTCCATTTAATGTTTTTTCAACCAGACCCAACAGATTTTCCCATAGTAATTATTTTCAATAGAATTTCCGGACAAGAATTTGTTGGGAAGGTGAATTACTAATATTCAGCTTTTTTTAAAGATTTTTCTTGAAATTTTCTTCTGGATTTATTTTTCTTTCGTTTCTGATCGGAACGATGTGTAAACTTGTATGGAACAAGGTCTAGAACCGTGGAGACAGAGTTTAAGTAAGAAAAACTAGTATCGGCTCGAGAATTTCTCTTGGCGCTTTGAGGAAAATATAAAAAAGTATAGAGAAATACAATTTCGGAAAAGTAGCTACGAGACGGAGAAAAATCGCCGATTTGGATCAGCGAGATTTCAACCTACAAACTCGATTTATTTTCATTTGCGGTTCCTATCATATAACCCTAACCTGGAATATGATTGTTTTGTTTATTAATATAATCATTTGTTTTTTCTCCGCACACCTGATTTTTTGTATAAAATTTACGTTTATCAACAATCTAAGGTGGAAAATATTGTAACCCAAAGAATTAAGACGTAATTTGGAGGTAAGATCCAGAAATTTTCATACTTCCATATCCAATGATTGAATTATACATTTTCGCAAAGCTATTAGTTAATACAAAAGACTTAATTTCATCACGAAAAGCAAACAAATGATTTCTGCAACAAAACAAACACATTATGCAGCCCGACAAATTCCTTAAATACAATTCAATAATACATTCCAGAAACGTTATCAAACTAGAACAATACACAATCACAACCTTGTTAACTAATGACAATCGTTCCAAAACCGACAATCGTTTCGTTAGATTTTAATTAAAATGGCGACGAGTACTGAAAACAGAGAAATATGCGACCTATACAGGTGATTCCTTGCATTCCCGTTTACGCATTCAATTCCCATCTCCTTTTCCCCCTTATAAATAAAAAAGACAGAGAACAAGTTGTGACCTTGTCCAGTTTAAAACTGAATATAACTTCTGATTATTATTTATATTAATAATTCAGTTGGTAAGATTAGAAATCCCTTTTCACGTCTTTGCGGGGAGTTTCGGCATGAAATCGCAGCATGGGGTTCTAATGTATATGCATTTATCAAAAACAGTCACCCTTACTGCTGTTTCTTAATGTTCCGAGTTTGATAAACTCGTAAGGCATTTCGTGTCACCACTAGATTACTGTAAAAAATTTCACTGAAGTTATTATTAAAGTATTGATCCACACAGGCTCAAGAAGAAGTCTTAAAATATCTCTAAACGATTATTTCCCGCACGTAAGCGTAAAAGGGGTGGGTATGCAATATTTAAATCTGCACAAAGTTTATTTTATTCCCATACCTCTTCAAACTTTTTAATCTATAAATAACATTGTAGGTCCCCTTCATCTAGAATACTGAATAATAATAATTAACCATTTTCTTTAGGATAAATATTTTTATATACATTAGTTACATGGGAATTTTCGTTTGGAATTTAATTTTCTATCCATTTATGTAAAAACATACAGGGTGTTCCATTAAAAAAAAAGATGTTTTGGTCAATATCTCGGAAATGCGATGCTCGATTGTTTTTTTTATTTCACTATCATGATCAGCATAAAAAATTCTACTAGTTTGCTCGTTTGAACGACATCGCAGCTCCTATAATAAAAAATAAGTTAGTAGTAATAGTGCAGACTTAATTTGGAACAGCCTGTACTTACTCATACGTCTATATTTGATTATTTTGTTAAAATGTAAGCAATTCCAATGAAATTATGAAAAAGGAACAATTGGTTATATTACAGTAAAGGAAAAATTCCAGAGCGTCAATCTTAAGACTTCGGTCAACCAGATATATTTAATTAAGAGACAAAAGGCATGTGATATATCAAAGTGGATCGCAAGATTACGAAAAGAAAATAAATAAATGTAGGGTTTATAGATGTGGGCAATTCCAGGCTCGGTTTATTGGATAGCGATAGTTAATGATGTCAGTTGACTCTCCAGGCATCTGTCTTAGCTCCCGGTCACGAGCACGAGCAATAAAATTCTTGAAGGTCGAAGGGATGATAAAAATAACACCCAAACAGTCCATTTTTCTACAAACACGTACAGAAAACGACCCTTATCGGATTTTGGGGGGTAGGATACAACGAGTTCGATGGGGCGTAATAGGCCTGGTGATAGATAGGGCGGAGGTGCTGATCGGGGCTGCTTGAACTATAGGGCACCTGTTGAACGCGGACACTGGTCATTTACACCCCTTGACCGGACTTGAACTACAACCCTTTGCCCTCGGTTATGATGATAGGTTTGCGTGTTTACTACTGAAAACTTCCCTTAACAGTGACTTAATAATAAAATTAGTAATCCTTTATTGGTTGCAAGAAGAAGAGATCGCGTACCTATTCAAGAGGATGCCTCTTCCAGCATGGCTGGTGTTGAATGAAATTTTATCATGTTAACATTTTTAATTTAATAATTGGTGCATTTACAGTAAGCTCATAAATTTTACACGATCAGGGATTTGGGATAGGATCGGCACCCGCGGGCTTAATGTATTTATCAGACAATACTTTATAGCCTATAATTTAATTTTTGCTCCCTTATTGTTGGTCAAAACAAAATAATTCCCAGTTCGGTATTAATTTTAAAGGGTAAATTCCCACAGAAGTATTTTTGTTATGGATTAGGGCTGCATCTTTCTGCAGTTGCCTTTAAAAATCTACGAGCGATATAGAGCACGTACGAGCTCTCGAATACTCGCTGGTCATTTCCCGGCAACACCCGTAATGACTGTGTTTCCTAGGGGACCCTATGATGGAGATGGCCTGGGATAGACGTCGTGCCTGCCGCCGACACTATTTTTCTACCTCTGACTTTTTGTTCGCCTCATTTACTTTCTTCTCTTGTATTTGTTTTGTTGTTGGACTTTGTCTTGCGTGTGTTTGCATTTCTTTATTTGAGTAATTATTCAGGAAATGTTTAAAGAAGGCGTTGGTCTAGGTCCTGCATCACTCTGTATTTCAGAACAAAAAAAAAATATTGGCAAGGATTTTTATTGAAAATAATTTTTTAGGAGACCGTGATAAAAACAACTGTTTCACGTATCCTTTTACAACCGTAAAGTGTCAATTTGTAGGAGGCATTTGTCAATTACTACTTCACGGCCGCATTTACTTCACGGCCGCATTTACTTCACGTCCGCTTTTACTTCACGTCCGCTTTTACTTCACGGCCGATGTAGCCACTGGTTTGTTTAAAGGCCGTTGCTAGCTCCACGGCTAACGTGGATATAATTCTGACAGAAAATCCACAGCATACGTCATTATCAAGGGCGAATACGAGCTGCACTTACTGCGCATGTCTGGGGACTTATTCCATTATGAAAGTTTCAAATATTTTCATATTTTAAATTGATTTTTAATTAATTTGCAAGTTGAATATGACTAATAAAAATATACTAGAGTAAAGTTTCTCTAAGTCCGAGCGATTGATTTTGTTTGTAGTTAATAATTATTATAATTAGATTTCTCAGAAACAGACTTTTACGCCTTGGGAATAGGCAACCAATCGTGCGCACCTCTGTCCCTATAATCTCAGGAAACTGAAATAATAAAGTCCCCAGACATGCGCCGAACGTAATGCCGTGGATTTTGTGTCAGAATTATATCCACGTTAGCCGTGGAGCTAGCAACGGCCTTGTTCAAATTGCAAACGCATTTTTTTATTTTATAAATTTTTTAGGCGATTATGATAAAAACAGCTGATGCGGCTATGACGTTTCAGGATGGTCACGTGACCAAATGTCATAGGAATATTCAAATAAAAATTTTAATTTGTTAAGAAAATTTGTGACATTCGCCTAAAAAATGTTGATTGCACCTCTGCCAAAAAGGGCTTTTTCGTCCTTGCCTGTTTTCTGAAATCTCACAGTCAGACGAAAAAGATTCACTTTTTTGCCATGACACAAAAATAACTATTTTTTTATGAATTTAAGTTAGTATGGAAAAATAAGGGGATCACCCTGTACGTCATGGTATCCATATTGTGATGAGTAGTACCTACAGAAAAAATATTGGCAAGGAGTTGCGACGATTTTCATTGAAAATATATTTTTTTATTGGAGGCTTATCAAAGTTTGGGATTACCCTGTACCTATATATTAACTGTTATTGAACTGAGTCCTGATTTTCAATTAATTTAGTCTCACTCTGTACAATAAAATGCAAGTTAGTTTGGGTTATCGTTTTATTAATGTTAAAATTACCTTGCGCTTCGGATGATTCTGAAAACAATAAAACCCTGAAAGAGGAGCTGCGTACACGCACGAATACGTTGTAAACTTGTGTAACAGAGTGTACACCATTAATAGGTATTATAGATTATTAGCAGATAGAAGCGGATGATTAATTTTCATAAAGTCATTACATTGTTGGTGTCATTTATTCAAGGCACACCCTGATCGCGTGCTTTGAATCAATGGAAACTAATATTGTCTTTTCAATTATTTTACCTTGCCCTGTTATTATTCAAATTTGAGATTTCGGTCAATATTTAGTTCTAATTTCGGTAATGGGACATTACCCGAAATGACAATCAAACCCCGAAGTAATACGCAAAAGGGAAAACAAAGCTGAAAAATTTAACCACCCCCGTTTATGAAAGGGGAGAGAAAACGGTTCAGAATGAAATTAATGTAACAATAGATAAGAAGTGTGGTTTTGAATCAATGATCTATTGCGAAATTTCTCGAATGTTTTTTTGCAAATTGCCGTTTAGTTCTGACAAACGATTAATAACCGGAGTAAATGGCACATAAAAAGCTGATTTATGGATGGAAGCAATCTGCGTTTACGAAAATCTTGCCAATATCCACATTAAAATTAACTTAAGGGAGAAAATATTGAAATTATTTTCAACATTATCCTTAAAAACCCTAAATTTTATTGCTTTGTTTTCTTTGCGAAAAATAAAACCAAAAAAACAATTCAAGGTCTTTTTTAAGTTAATAACAGGGAAGCGCAATATTATTTAACGGGAATCAGATTTAGGAGAGCAAAAGCGAATCCTCGCGGCAATGATTGATGAAATAACAAAGTTTGACTTTTGATTTATCCTTGGATTTTTACCTACCAAGACGGATTGCTTTAATAAAGAATGGAGGAAAATTAATGGCAGGCCAGAAAGACGGACTCGTTTTTCTTGATCTTCATTCAGTTTGTCTTCGTTTTACTTCCTTGCTCGTGGTTAATTTTACAACTACATTAAAACTTGAGTATTAGTTCCAAAAAGGTATTTTTTTGTTTAAGAAAAATTGCAACATTAGATAGTTATCCGTACGACCCTCGGCGCCAGTGTCCTAACTAAAAATGATTGTCCTGGATATAAATATTAATTTACACAAAATTAAATTCTGAAAATTTATATACTTCCTCTTTTCCTCTTCTCACCCTCTGTAATTTTTTCATACGGTGGCAAGTTCCCCCGATGGTCAGAATCTTTTATAATCCGAACTGTAAGTTCCCCGGTTCATAAAGGTTTCTTATATTATCTCACGATCTAATGAATAAGATCTCCGAAGGCCTCGAAGAAAAGACCTTCCTCCAAAGAAAGTTTTTGGGGAAGGGAAATCCACAAATCTTGTAAATAAAGTTTTATAAAGTGATTTAATATTGGGCAGTGTTATAAAAAAAATTCAACATTTGTTGTCCAATGTGCAGTTATATGCAAGGCCGGTGCTAGAGAAATTCTCGGGAGGGGGGGGGGTAAATGATCCAGGAGCTACGGAGAACCCCCAGTCGATGATGTTAAATGCGAAAAGATTTTGTGTATTACCACACACAACTTTTCAATTCATTTATGTATATGCTCTGGCCTCTGGGAGGGGGTAATCGGGTAATTACTCCTATTACCCCCCCCCCCCGTAGATCCGCGATAGGTTATAAGTAACTTTCATAAAGTAAACATAATCTGTTTCGGATCACCGGAAAAACTTAATCCCCCACAGACGTACCCGAGGAATTAAAAAGTATTCCTATCACCACCGATCCTCATCTTCAGATTGTTCTTACGTTCTGAAGATTTTCTCCATTCCCCAAGTTTCAGAACTAATCCTCCTACCACATTTCCGTTCCTTTTGTCCGATGTTCCTCCTGCCTGTATTCCGTTTTCTCCGCCACTTTATATTTCTTTTACAGCCCCATTTTCTGGTTATCGGCACATACCATAATTTCCTCTCTTGCCCTTTTTTGTCCCATGCCCTCCCGTATCTCCATTTCCTGCACTCATACTCCGACTTTCTCCTCTTTCAGTCCTATTTCCTTTCTTAGACCCAGTATCTCCCCCTTTTCTTCTTATAGGTACATCTTTTTGATCTTTTTTCACTATCTTCACTCTTCCTCCTTTTATACTGCTACCTCTTTTAGTCGTACCTTCTGTATAATAATCCCTTCTCTCGGAAAATATTGTTTTCTCTGCTTTTCTATGATTATGATCTCCACTTTTGTGTTTAATGCACTTGGGGGTGCGTCCCACCTTTTGGTTTTCCATAACATACTTCACTAAAGCGAGTACCCAATCGAGAAAATTCAAAAAAATATGTTGTATGCTTCGTTGAATCGTATCCTCGAGTTCAATTCTGTTAAATCTCTGTGCAAAAAATTAAAACAATACAAAATGCGGAACCGAGCTGTCAAGGGATGAAAAGGCGTTTAGAAGTTCAAACAAAGACTTAAAGAAGCATCTCAATTCCGCATTGATATCAGAAATACGCAAACACATTTACATTAACGAGACACGAAGCCATTATCTTACTCGGTATTCGCGATCATTCCTATAAAACTGATATCAGAAGGTGTTTAGCCACGTAACCGATAAAAGTATTTCTGTCCGAGACAATAAAAGGATGCGGAACGCGGTGGCGTAAAGGCACTCGGATGCAGAAGCGATTAAAACAGGCCAATCAACGTCTCTGATAACGAGTGTCGGAAGGGTTGTCGTTATCTCAGATGCGATTCCTATGCAAATCATTCCAAGGCACTTTTGATTATTCCGTTCCTGATGGGGCAGTATTTAGCGCTCGAGGTGCATGCGGCTTATTGACTTTCGGATTTTAAGGTTCACCCTTGAAACCGACTCTTAAAAAGTTTTATTTAAAAAAAATTGTCTTATCCATTTATTCCCCGATCGTTTGACACCATGCGAAATTGGAGACACAACACAAATTACTCACGCAAATTGGAAGCGCCCAAACAAATTAAAAAACACAGAAACACAGATAAATATCAGCTGGTTTACATAGCTAACTAACACAGCCAACGGCGGTTATTTTTTAATATCGCTAATAACTCAAAAGTGCACGCTAACAATTCGTTTTCGCCAGAAAAGTACTAAATTTATTTCAAAGCTTTGGGAAAGAAAAAACGCGATCGTTTGATGGACGTGTTTTTTTTCCTGGATAGGGGAAACTTGTGAAATTTGTCACTACAGGACATCGGAATAATCGAGGGTGTGGCCCCCATTAAGGGATATGATAATCAACCCTTACACTTTTGCTATTAGCTGGATGCTACTTATTGTGCAAATTATGATGGCTGTGATAATATCTTCAAATTATTGTAGGTGTGTAAAATTGCACAGTATTTTAATCAAAATAGTCTCACGGGCGCATAGCACGATACATTAATTTCAGGACAATATAGAAACAAATGCCTAAGCGGTAAAAATAAAAAATAATCAAAGGGCAAACCTAAACTTTCATCCATGTCGCGACATTCTTACGATGATGGACCTAAAATTGGTGTGAATGAACTGGCATATAGAATAGTTGAGAAACGTCGTCTTATTTATTTAGTTAGATCCAGGCGAGAGAAAGTAAAAAAAAAATAATCACCAATTCTTGCAAATGCTCACGCTCGATACCTAAAACGTACCTTATTCGTAAAATGTGAGCCTTAACTAAGGCCCGGTTTATTCACCTACCAGTAAAGTCCCGAGTAGCTACTTGACAATTAACTTTATAGGTTACCCGGGTAACAGGACTATATTAGTCCTGTTACCCGGGTAACCTATAGAGTTAATTGCCAAGTAGTTACTGGGGACTTTACTGGTAGGTGAATAAACCGGGCCTAAGTCTACTTAAATACAAACGACGACAAGTAAAAATTGCTAAAAATAAAAATCCATAGACGACGCGACGACGCTTACACTCCAGCCTTAAAATGTGCTTACTCGTACTAATTTTGTCAAATTTTGAGAAATTCAAAGCCTTCCGACCTAGTGCAGTTCGGATACAGACTACAAACCGTGAAAATGCTAGAAATAATCAAAAACTCTTTTGCAATGCTTACACTCCCTTCCTGCCTCCCATTCTATTACATATTCGTATTAATTCGGTCAAATTTGTTGAGAAATTGGAAACCTCCCGAGCTAATACAATTCCGATCGGGTTTACCAACGGTAAAAAAAAGTAAAAATAATTAAAAATCCTTTGACAACGCTTGCATTCCAGCCTCAAAATGTGCCTATTGGTGTTAATATTCTGCCAAGTTCTGAGAAATGCAAAGCCTTTCGACCGAGCTTTCGACCCTGTACAGTTCGGATACAGGCTACAAACGGTACAGAAATCAATTAAAAACTCTTTGGTAATGCTTACATTTGAGATTTGAAACGCGTTGTGAAGTGCGAATTTTGCCAAATTTTTCCGAATTTAAAACCTTCCAAATAAGTAAAGTTCAAAAACAGCCGAGCCGGCAAAAGGTTACACTTGAGATGTAAAATATGCTGATCAATAAACATTTTGGGACATTCAAAGCCTTTTGATTCTCAATTTTCAATATCCTTATACAGGGTGTTTCCTAAGTAGGTGTAGAAAATGCAGGAGGTGATTCCTGGGCGAAAATTAAGGCTGCTTTTTGTTATAAACTTGTATCCTAATATGCTTCCCTGAAGAGTTACGTCTCTTCAAAAATGGAGTAAAAATTTGGTTTTCAATTTTTATCTCAAATTGGACAAAGATAAAAGAATACAAATAAGTGGACGTGTTCTAGTAACAGGAAGGCTCTTTATGGATATTTTCTTTATTCACCTGTATTGTTAGAAGGGGATGAAACTTACAACCCCTGTTTATTTTTTTTACAGCTTTTTAATGGACCGGAATTTTTAATTTAAAAAATACGCATGAGAAAGCCTAATTCATTTAGAAAATTATTTGTCTCTTCTATTTTTACCGTGAGACCAATAGTTTTCGAGTAAAAAATTAAAATCAATTGTAATGTGCTCTTCAGTTTTGTGAGAAGTTGTACTGAGTTTCTAAAAGAAAAAAGTCTAGGTAGGCGTTTGTGTACCTATATTTCCATGATCAATAATGTATGCCAACTATAACAATTATTATTATCAAAAACAACAAAACACAAAAAATGAAATCGGCCTACCTAGACTTTTTCTTTTAGAAATTTAGTACAACTTCTCACAAAAATGAGGTGCACATTACAATTGATTTTAATTTTTTGCTCGAAAATTATTAGTCCCACGGTAAAAATAAAAGAGACAAATAATTTTCTAAATGAATTAGGCTTTCTCGTGCGTATTTTTTAAATTAAAAATTCCGGTGCATTAGAAAGTTCTAAAAGAAATCAACAGGGGTTGTAAGTTTCATCCCCTTCTGTGTGGATAAAGAAAATATATAATAGCCTTCCTGTTAGTAGAGCACGTCCACTTATTTGTACATTTCTATCTTTGTTCAAATTTGAGATAAAAATTAAAAACCAAATTTTTACTCCAATTTTGAAGAAGCGTAGGTAACTCTTCAGCTCGCTCTTCAGAGAAGCATATTAGGATACAAGTTTATACGAAAAAGTAGCCTAATTTTCGCCCAGGAATCACCTCCTGCATTTTCTGCACGTACTTAGGAAGCACCCTGTATAGAGATCATAGTTTCCAAGCAAAAATCAATCTATCCATCTAGACACTGAATCTGTAGTACTGTTTCTCTAGAATCTAGATCTAGCCTAGACAGCATCAATCTAAACGCAGCTTTCTTATAAAAATATATTTTCTCTTTAATTTCCATTAATTGTTTTTAATGAAAAAATTCCATTCGTAAAATAATGAGAAAAACAAAATAATTTGTTTTTGAGGGTCTTATATGGTTGATGTGAAAAAGAAAATAAGTTCCACTTTGCAGGAAGTATCAAAATAAAGCTATTGGAATTAAAAATTCTGGAGGAGATAAAAAATTTAAATTTCCTTATTAAGCATTCAATTAGCCTGCTCCTCTGAAACGTCAATTTGTATTTTTCCTGCTCTTAAACATAAGAACAAATACTGAATTTATAAAATATTAAAAGTTGTTCGGTTAATTTTCCGTCTGACGAGTCCCATCTTTAATAATTCATTTTATACACTGTCAGCGTGGAAATTAATTGCGAATTCGTTCCTACTGCAGTTATGACTATTAAACCAACCTGTTATGAAAAAATTAGTGTACTGTGTTTATTTTTTCATCCCCTTTAATATTGACAAGACCTTTTTTATTCCATATAATTATTTTTATTCCCCAAAACTGTTTCTTGGTGGAATTTCCTAAAATCAGGAACCCTAAACCTTTTAAGGGAGTATGAGGTGCGTATAAAACACCCCAACCCAGTTGTTCAGCAGTGTATCGTCATTTGTTAATTCTACAGCACACTATATAATTCTGGGGTTTGCAATTTCCCTAGCAATCGACATGCGAACTGCGCCTTTCTGTACCTCCTCGTACGGCCTCACACTGTATAATGCGTTATTAATGAACACCAAGAATTTCATTAAAGATTGTTTGTATATCAAAATGTCCACTAAATTATGTTGCCGGTTTTAGCATCGGCTGCACATTCGTGTATTGCGTATATTGTGTATATATGTTTATATAGGTATCCTCTTTATAGTTCGTTAAACTAGGATACGAACCTAATTTTAGGAAATTTATTTCTAAATAATATATAGATCAAAACACCAACCCCTTAAATGGTGTATTCGAAAACTACATCCTTGTGGAATATAAGCAAGGCAAACTAATTGGCTAGAAACGCGCCTAATTCGCAATGAGATATTAATTTACCTCCAGACTCATAAATTACAAGATTTTTGCCAGCCACCACAAGGTAACATCAAAACATAATATAGTATTTAATAAGGCTGTGTAAATTAACACTACGGTCCTACATTACAAATTCCATACACATGATAACATACTACCTATACTCAATAACCGCACGCTACCCCTACGTTACGTTTCTCCATCTCTCTTTTATACTCGTCCTTTTAATGGGGCAAAAGGAATACGTGCAGGTTGCACCGCTAGAGCCCTGTATTTGTTGAATACATGTGGAACGGTGAAAGTGTCCTCGGTAATTTATTGCAAGAGTATTAACGAAAGGGTGTGTTAGACGAGGATAACAATATTCGTAGGAATAGCACAGGTCGAGGATGGGAAAGGATGCAGGATTTGCATCTGCGTTTAATGGTGCATAAATACTGTGGTAGGAAAAAATACCAACAACTCCGCATTCGATTTATAGGATACAGGGGTTTAAATTTATTTCTTTTGTAAATAAAAGTTAAAATTCTCTTCAATAAATGAAACTCTTTCGATACGGCCATGATCGGTTATTTTCACCCCTCTGTAAATTCTTGCCCAGTTTTCAGAAATAAAAAAAAATGTCAGTCAGATTCGTGCGAAATAGCCAGCACGGCCAAAAGACTTGCGGTTCAGAAAAGGATCTTCGTAGGTGAAGAACGATTAATGAGCAGTCCAAGGCGCATATACAGACAGGAAGTGCTTTCCATGATTCTGGTAATCATTACTGCATCAACAATGGAAACGATCATTCCGCAGGTAATCAAAATTTGAAATGAGGGGGCCTGCACGGTCACAAGACTTGGTACTACCTGGCGGTATGGTTAAGGACAAGACCTGTAGAACAATCAGCAAATAGGATAAAACCCAACTAGAGATAGAAAGTACCTTCGACGGTACTCCAAAATGTTCTCTAAATATTTTGATTGATAGAATCTTTAAACAAATGCAAAATCTTCTACCTGCCTCGGAATTAATCAATAATAGACATTGGGAGGACCAGCAAAACCACAGGTTTGATGGAATTGGGAGGTGATCCAAAGAGGGGCAGAAAAGGAGGTCTTTATTTCTTCACGATGCTTTTTAAAATGGTCTTCCACACAACCAGATGGAAGTTTGCATCCCGCACGTGATAAAAATTACATTCGAAGACTCAGGAGCTTTGCACGACTTGATGACGTTGGATTTGACTCTGTTGGACACAGGAAAATTAAACATGAATTCTAGAAGCACCAATTTGTCTTCTCCTGCGTTCCCCAAATTGTTTTCTCATTCAAGCAGATGGAATGTTGCGCCGCACGTAATCGGATTGGATATGGGGAGGTTCAGCGGCAAAACTTTTGGACATGGAAGCTTCAGAAATATCGAACTTTCCACACCGGACTTAATCAAAATTGAACATTGGAAGATCCTAGCAAGTCAGAAGACTTAGTGTTAAGAACAAGACTTGGAGAACAGTCAGCAAATAAGGCAAGGTCCAACTAGAGATAGAAAGTGCCTTCTAAGGTACTCCAAAATGTTCTAAATTGATGAAATCTTCAGAAAAATGCAATCTTCCACCTCAGAATTAATCAATATTGGACATTCAGAGGACCAGCAACCATTTCCATCAACCAATTCCATTAAAGCCACAGCTTTGATGGAATTGGGAGGTGATCCACAGAGGTACAGAAAAATAAGTAAGATGGAAGTTTGAATCCCGCACGTGTTGATAATTAGATTCTAAAAGCACGAATTCGTCTCCTCTTGGTTTCCCGAAATTGTTTTCCTATCCAACCAGATGGAATTTTCCGCCGCAAATAATTGGATGGATATAGGGAGGGTGAGCAGCCAAATTTAAAACATTTGGACATGGAAGCTTCAGAAATATTGAACTTTCCACACCGGAGTTAAACAAAATTGGATATTGGAAGATACTAGGGAGTCAGAAGACTTAGTGGAATTGAAAATTACGCAATCAGACCTAGGGAAGTTAGATCTAATCTCTAACTTCTCTTAGAAGGTTTTTTCTTTTATTTATATGTAGTCGAAGATTTAAAGAATTCTTGTTTGATTGTTCTTTTCCCATCGAGTCCGATGATGATAAAATATCAATTTTATTAGTAAACAATTTTTGAAGGACCTGGTATGTAAAAGTAGGGGTGAAAAAAAGCTGTCCAAAAACACAATATGGTAGAGGTTTTATGAGTATAATACTTTAAGAACAAATGGCCCTAAAATTTCGAGGTGGCCTCAGAGAAATTAGCAAGACTAATAACGGTAATCACCGTACCTACACAACACAGAAAATAAAAATTGCCGAAATTACATCGCATTCGCATTCCTGTGTGACAAAGTGTTGCCAACTCACAAAACGTGATATGGCACTCAAGCGACACTTCCCTAATGATAAAATTTGTCATCTTTTGTGCTCGAAGCGTATTGGAGAGGTTATATATGTGAGTGGGTCCTGTATTGTCGCCGGACACGCCATCTTCTACGGGGATTTTATAATGTTACGTGTCGTTGTCAAGTAATAATGACTATGAGTGGGAACGTAAAAATGAACTCCTTATAGATATGATTAATGCACCCCTAGGACGATCCAATTTATTAAACGAAATAGGAAAAAAAAGGCAGTAGCTAACAAGACAAACAGAAGGAATTAAAACTGTACAACCCTTTCTGAAGATAATATACAGATAACAAGCGAGCATCGGAATAATTTCGGCCCATTTGCAAGGCAGCTCATGAAAAAGAGCACCATTAAAAAGTTAATTTAATTAGCAGTTATTGGTGTAAGTCGGTTAAGTTTTTTTTTATCTTCTGAGCACATGGGGTTGAAGGCGATCTAAATTAAACAAGGGTTGCTCCTCTAATTATATTTTGTGGAGACATTTATGCCTAAAGGGGTCTGATGACAAAATATCTCTTGTTGACTTTTTTCTCCACCTTAAGAGCGCTCGTATTGCACGAGAGGGATGAAAGAGTTCACGCAAACAAAAATCGGAAAAGGTATATCACGTTGATGTTTTAAGTTTTTATTGATGCGAAATGAAATTAAGCCCGAGACTCTTTTAGTTTGAAAAGTTTTTAACGTCGTTTAATTTTTTTTTCTGATTTACTCTTACAAGCCCCCACCCTTGAAAAAGGAATTAATAAATCTTTTCATGTATAAACATAAATTGTGAACAAGCAGTAGGTAACACATTTTGTTATTAGATAACATCATAACTGACAACCATCCTCACACCTTAGTTAATTATCAAATTGCGGTCACGTAAAATAAATGGGCATAGGAAATATACATCATTCAGAACTTTAAGGGGAAATATGACAGTTGTTTTTTCCTGAATAACCTGAAAACTAATAAGATCGCAAATAGCAGAACACAAAATGAAGTTCGCATAACTTCTCGGGCTACAATCAAATGAACTGAACTTGATATACTGAAATGAAATCACCTATTTAACGTTGGGAAGCTCCTTATTACAACAAACACTTCAAAAGAGATAAATAACGAAACGAAAGGCAGCCAGAAAGAGACAACTGATTTACGGTATTAAGGAATTAAACGACTTCTAGCTGCCAAAACACTCAACTACCGTTCCTCTCTATTATCAGACGTTGCTCAGGTTGTAAATTTCATTTGATTAAATTCCCTTGCTCTCTAACAGCTTGGATGAGTCAAGAGAAATCTTTGTTATTGGCTCTTCTGCATGCAATAATGTCAATGTGCAACAATGTAAAAAATTATAAATATTTACAATGTTATCAATCAATTAAAAAATTCGGCGTCTTTCTCATTCTCTTTGTCTATCTTGCCCTACTGTTTGAGATTCAATTTGAAAGATATCAGTAAAATATTTTAATTGGTACGTTTTAGATCCCAAAGGAAGCATTCTGGTACGTTTGACTTTTTCTGATCCGTATCTAAAGTATACTTAGTACGAAGGTCAAAATTACATGAATGAACACGTTCAAATGAAAACATTATTAATAGCCCAGTCAAATTAGCAAAACAGAAAAAAATAATCGGTAAAAAGCTATAAATTGGTGGAGACCTTTATCTTGACATACTATTGAACATACTAAAAGTCCGGATCGCTATCTGCAGGGCTCGATCCGACATCTTGGAAAAGAGATGCCTCAATTCAGTTTTTTCCTCATTCCTTGGTAATCATTAATCCTATAGTGTTGAAGGTTATTATAAAAAATAAAGCTCATTAAATTGTCTATAAAAAAGGCACAATACATTTTTTTCATATCTTTAATAGTTTCTCTGTAATATATGGATATATTATGGATATATTAATATATGGATATTTACATTTTATGTGTCAGGCTGTCCTAAAATTCACTCATGCAGTTTAAGATTATTCTGACACGGTTCATGGTTGTGAATCTGTAGGGCTAGGAGCATCATCTGCATCTTCAATATCGTCCACGAAGAAATCATTTTCCTGAAGCTTCCCCTCAATGGAACTCTCCTTTTCCATGTGAAAAGCATCACTTGAATTTAGACATGATGTACCATGGCAGTAGTGTTGTTACGATTTTATGTAAATGTTTTCGTTCCCTCAACAGTTTAAAGCATTTTAGTTTTCCTTTTTGGAAGAGATACGATGTTGTATCACAACCACTAAACGCGTGGGCAAATAGAATTATATCTCGAAGTCCTCCATATTGTAATATACGAGAACAGTAGATTTTGCGTTCGGTTTTTCCTCTTCCAGATTTTAGGAAATTAATATTCCGTTCTAGTGGAGCTAGAGCAATTAGAAGAACGAGAAAGTCTAATGTCCTCCACAACAATTACAGCTTCTTCGGAGGAAGATACTTCTATCGCTGTCGTGATGATAAGAGTATCAGCGTCGTCTGCAGCTTGTTTACGATAAAACCTTTAGCCTCAAATTTTTTAGATAGGCTAACATCGTTTAAGAGTACAGTCCAGAAATAAACATTATTTATGAATCATCGGTGTATTACAGAGAAACTATTAAAGATATGAAAAAAATGTATTATGCCTTTTTTATAAACAATTTAATGAGCTTTATTTTTTATAATAACCGTCAACACTATAGGATTAATGATTACCGAGGAATGAGGAAAAAACTGAATTGGAGCATCTTTTTTCCAAGATGGCGGATCGAGCCATGCAGATAGCGGTCCGGACTTTCAGTATGTTCAATAGTATGTCAAGATAAAGGTCTCCACCAATTTAAAGCTTTTTACCGATTATTTTTTCAAATCGCCGTTTTCTGATCTAATTTGACTGAACTATAAGGAATGCGTCTAGATTGAGGACACGAATTTATTTTACGCTCATTTCGAAAGGGAAGCACGTAAGCTGAACAGACCTCAAACAGAAAATGTAAATTGAGGAGACTACACTCATTGAACAATAATATCTCGACTGATGAGGCCCTACACTTTGATACAAATCCACAAATCTAGATTGAGGACATTCGGCGAGTATAAATTTGCCTGAAGAATTTAATATCTAGATTACACAGATTCGCTAGGTTAGTATCGAAATAATGATATCTAGATTGGAGGGATTATAGACTGTAGTTCACGTTGAAATAATATAAACTACATTAAGAAAACACCTACAGTACCACTCAGTTCTAGGCAGTGGGGGGAGAAGGGTTGTAGCCTAGTGTGGCAACTGAACCGACCCTATATAACATCAGTAGATTGAGCTGGAAATTGTTTTATCTAGATTGAGGGCAGCCTACAAAACTGGATTGTACTGCAAACTGATGTCTAAGTTGAGGAGACTCAGGTTCTGAGAAAACAATGTTTTCTTAGATTACTATCAACCTTTTGTATTATCTAGATTGAGGACACATAGTACGTACGTTAGTATGGAACCTCTGGTTGGTTACGAAAGAGTTGCTGAGTAGATTAATTTAAACCTCAAATCGTACAATCTACATTGAGGACACCCTGCGTGTATAAATCTGACTGAAAAATTTAATATTTCAGAAACTATTAAGAGTAGTATCGACATAATAGTATCTAGATTGAAGGGACTACAATTCAGATTAAAAAATAGTATCTGGATTAAGTACATTGTAGTTCTTATTAAAGCAATACGAGCTGCAGTAAGGATACTTAACACCACTTGTCATATCTGGATTGAGGACACTGCGAGTATAAATTTGATTGAAGAATTTAGTATCTTCATTACACAACGCTAGGGGTTAGGAGGAATTGCAATTCGTATTTAAAAAAAAAAATTGTAACTAGACTGTAGCAATATAAACTACATTAAGGAAACACCTACAGCACCGCTCAGTTATCTATTGGGGAGGGGGGCTGCTGTAGCCTGTTGTGGGAACTGAACCGACCATATATATTAGGTTTGTTCCAACAAACACTCGAATCGGTTCGGAACTGGCCGGAGTGTGCGCAAATTGAAATTAGCGTTCCAACAAATACGGAACGTGTCCTGGTACTAGTTCACAGAGCGTTCCAACGTCGACAGAACTAATTCCGAACCGATTCGAGAACGGTGAAATCAGTTCCTGGTCCTGACTTAGAACCACCTTAGAACTCATAGGGACGATTTCTTAAAGCATGCGCGCAAGGATCGTGGTCATTTGTGATACGTTCCAACACGCAGCAGAACCAGTTCAGAGACAGTACTTTTTTAAGGCATGCGCATAAAATCGTTCCTGAACTGATTCATGAACTGTACCAGAACCGCTTGTTGGAACAAACCTATAACATGAGTAGATTGACCTGGAAACTGTGTTATCTAGATTGAGGGCAGCCTACAAAACTACATTGTACTGCAAACTGATATCTAAGTTGAGGAGACTGAGGTTCATATTTCAACAATTGCATCTAGACTGAGCTAACAATGTATTCTTAGATTTTATATTATCTAGATTGAGGACATAATAGACTCGTATGTTAGTCTGGAACCCGGTTGGTTACGAAAGAGTTTCTGAGTAGAATAATTTAAACCTCAAATCATACAATCTAGACTGAAGACGCCCTACGTCTATAAATTTAATATTTCAGAAACTATGCCCCTGTTGTATCAAATGGAGCCGAACCATCGATCAATTGCCATGGATACCTACCAATTGTTATAACAATCATATCCATGACAATTGATCGTGGATCAGCTGAACGTGGAGTTCAACCACTTGATACAACTGGGCCTTATCGACATAATAGTATCTAGATGGAGGACACCTAGACATTTAATTTTCTTTACAAACTTCTTCAAAATATTTATTTCTCTCTAAATGGTAGTATTAAAGTTATTTGGCGTTTACCTGGTGATTAATTTAAAGCTTGACAAAAACAAAGACTTGAAAAAGTTTGTATCTTATGCATAGATTAATACCAAGAACAGACAAATAATGTGAAATAGTGACAAAAAACACGGGTGTATAAACGTGTTTGTGATATTGCAGCAGGTAGTAATAAGTACAACAGTTTACGTTGACAATTAAAATAATTTTTCTAGAGGAATTTTCTTTATTCTGTTTCTTTTCATCGTTGGAAATTATACCTGTTTGTCTATCATAAAAGGCAGACGACAGGATCAGGGCTGTCAGTAAAAGAACGCCTTTTAAAGTACTTATTAGCCAGCACATTGTTTTCAGTTGTAAAACAAAGCGTCATTAATAAGCACTTCTATTTGCGTACAAAAATGCGGACGTTGCATTATTTATCCTTGTTTGATGCGAATAGTGTACCGCGATAAAAATAAGGACGAAAGATGCGGAAGAACGGCCACCACACAGGCGAAAGAACATTTAGGAACAATATTATGCAAATAATTCGGGCATGCAAATAAAAAGTGGCAGTCTACATTTGCAGACTTTAAAAGTCGTTGACTAATTCATATCAACTTGTATTGCTGGTCCTGAAAGCCCCGGGAAACATGAAATATTGGCCGTCCTTTTTTTCCCGCATCGATTTGGGGGAATAGAATAAAGAAGGAAGCGCTTAACGGGGGCAATTTTTCCGGATTAACAATAAAAACTGTTGTCGCTTCTAAGAGAAAAATGCAGAGTTGTTCAATTAATATATTCAAGCGCCCTTTGCCCCCCCACTTTCATCCAAACACAGAACATTATGCTTTCGGTTTTAATTTTTTATTCTTGAAAATATTCCGTGGAGATTAATAAGGCTTGAAATGCGATGTCTGTGTACGCGGCTTTCAGCGAGAATTAAAAATAAAGGGGCTACTATTAGGGGATGAGATATTTAGAGATATTTGCAGATATTGCTCCTAAAAAGGAACCAAGATATTCCGACGAATAAACACCCCCATAAAAATAATATAATCACGTTTTACACTCGAAAGTTCTTTGATGCACGTCTTTAACATCACAAAAATAAAAGATTGTAGACCGAATACCTTTTCGGCTTTTCGTGTCACTAATTCTCTTAACATGAAGAAAAGATACAGCTAGATGCATATTCCTCAAAATTCCATCTCATTTTATAACTAATTTGATCAAATGATTTGAATCCAAATCGTTGGAGCTCGATACAGGTACGTTTATTGGCGAAAGGAAGAATTACGATGTGTTAGGACATAAAAACTTCTTCTAACCAATTTCAATTCGAATTCACTCCACTGTCTAATAATTGATACCTAAATTGCGTGTTCCAGCTCCATACAGGTAGATTAGTTGGCAAAAAAAATTTCGTAGGTATTTAAGAACTCAAGAACGTTATCAGTCCAAATTTAGACCTGTCTGTTGCCAATTCGCTGTCGCTGTCGAAAATGAGAAATTTGATAGTTTAAGACCCAAAAATATGCTTCCTATTACGCACAAATGGGTATTAAAGCTGTATACAGACAGATTCATTGTCTAAAAGTAAGATTTGGGTAGTTTATGACCCTTAGCCCAGCCTAGTAGCTGCATACAAACAGGTTCATTGAAAAAAATATTTAGTTGTGGTATTTTAGGGACCAGGTTCATTGGCAAAGATATATTTCGATTATTTGGGCCCATATTTCCGCCAAATCATTTGGCTGCCCAATATTTTGAACCTGAGGTTGTATGCAGACAGGTTCATTGGCGAAAACCGATTTCGATCATTTAGAATCCAAAACGTGCTTTGTCTTTTATTCTCACTTGTTAACTTTTTGGACTGTAGGTACAATTTTTTGAACCTGATATACAGCCAGGTTCGTTGGCTTAAATGGGAAAAAATTTAGTACCCATAAGCGAGCTTATTGGTGAGATCTACGTTGGCTGACAGGTTAATTGACAAAAAGGAGGTTGTCGATATTTTAGGACCCAAGAACTTTATTCATCAAAATTTCTACTTCCGGATATGAAGATATCTGATCAGATAAACGCGATGGCCAAACCAGATTTTTACATTTTATTTGGTTTTCTGTTCTATAAAAGAGAAACTTTTTGTCGATCTCGCTTATAAAAAGTTATGAATAAAGTAGATAAACAAAATCGGGACGTATAGTAATAAATATTTTTATCCGGAACTGTACAAGAGAGCGGAGAATTTAAAAGTAAATTCTATTCTCGAAAGGTGAATGATAATAAAAATGGGGTACAATTTTTCTCGAGTTTTAAGTTGAGCTTCGTAATTATTTCCAAGTCCCGCGGGGCAAGGCAGTTCGGCAGCTAAACATCCTTGCACCTTGTTGTACAAATGCCCTTTCGTCTTCTTCCTTCCCTCAGGAATGGCGGTTAAGTGGAAAAGTGAGAGGACTAGGACGTGTAGTTTATTTTACACGTGTGCTGATTTACATAGCTAATGGTAATGTCTCCCGGTAGATGTATCTGGCTGGAATCATTTTTAGCGAGTACTTTGTATTTGTATTTACTAATTTTTGTTCGCTAATTTGCTCTTTCTTTTGCTGTTATTACGATTATAATACGTGGAACCACTTTTATACTATTTTTGTTATATGTGTGTATCGTAAATATTTTTTAAAGCATCTCTTAAAATTATTTTAGGTAAAATAATTCATTATTTTGCAAGCTTTTTCTATAAGTTTATTTTTAAAAAATTGCTACAAAAAACTACCCCTTATAATACTTAATTATATTTTCCTATGCCTCTCCCCTCACCTCGCCTGCAATTTTATACTGAATTTGGAAATTTCTGTTCCCTTTCATCTTCCTCCCTTCCCTATTCGCAAAATTGAAATTTTTGGCGAGAAATATAAATTAATAACTAATGTTTGCATGTTAGAAGGAGAAAGTTATATGGAATAGTCTGAAGAATCATTTGAATGTTTTTTAGAGTGAGTCATAATCTTAATAAGGATTGTATTATAATATTTTTCTGATTGGTTATCAGAAACACGGAAAATTGGAGGCTAATAAGAAAAGTTTTCCCGGAAATAATATTGACATGAAATGATGTAAAGTTTTTCGTATAAGAATAAATTGTATCCCGAAGCAATTTTAAATTTGTTATAGAAGTTTTCGGGCTCATAAAAATTGCGATGAGCTTAACGATTCATTACGAAGGTATATTAAAAATAAATTCCTTTAAATTTTTCTGAGCCATTTTCAGTCAGGGTTTTTCCAAGAGAAAATTTGCGCCTTCAAGGAGTGCGATCTCCTTCCTCCTTGTTGCAGTATCGCCGTCTTCTTTCCACGAATAAAGACAGAAACGGTCAAATGGGGTGTGAAATTTCAGCACTTCTCGTATATACGTATTTGCCGACACCTGTTTACTATTTTCTCCAGATTTGCAAATAAATTGAGCTAATCATATGAAAATTTGCACTAGATTTCACCCAATTTGTAAGTAATTTACGTTCTGTAGCTGCTGCTTTTGACTTGTCACGTTTTTAGAGTTTTTTATTATCAACTTGATTGCTTGAATAGTGGAGAATTGACGCGATATTTTTCTTTTACCCGTTTCATATTTTTGACAACTTTAACTGAATAATAAATAAACTTTATTAAAATCAAAAATGTATACTTTCTTGGACTGCTAAACATTTTAAATGCAAAATATTTTACAGTCTAGCAAAAAATTCCTACCTTTTCAGTTCATTCATTGTAAATTCAAATAACTTTATTTTTTATCACCCTGTATAACTTCATAAACTTTAAAACAAATTAAATTATGATACAGATTTCTTGTAGCAAACTTTTTTCAAAATCTTTCAAAACTTGGCAACGCCGCATTGAAATTTCAAAAATGAATCAAATTCTGAAAGCCACTTCAATTTAGAGCAAAATCAGCTACAAATATACAGGGTGTTCTATTTTAAAAATTAAGTTATGGTCATTCAAATTCAAATTGGTGTTTCTTTGACACGGCAGAGTGTTTCCAAAATCTTTCAAAACTTGGCAACGGCGCATCCAAATTTCAAAAAGGAAACAAATTCTGAAAGCCACTTCAATTTAGAATAAAATCCGCTACAAATACACAGGGTATTCTAATTAAAAAAATTAAGTTATGGCCATTCAAATTCAAAATTTGTGTTTCTTTGACACTGCAGAAAGTTTCCAAAATCTTTCAAAACTTGGCAACGCCGCATCCAAATTTCAAAAATGAAGCAAATTCTGAAAGCCACTTCAATTTAGAATAAAATCAGCTACAAATATACAGGGTGTTCTAATTACAAAAATTAAGATATGGCCATTCAAATTCAAAATTTGTGTTTCTTTGACACGGTAGAAAGTTTCCAGAATCGTTCAAAACTTGGCAACGCCGCATCCAAATTTCAAAAATGAAGCAAATTCTGAAAGCCACTTCAATCTAGAATAAAATCAGCTACAGATATACAGGGTGTTATATGTAAAAAAATTAAGTTATGGCCATTCAAATTCAAAATTTGTATTTCTTTGACGCGGCAGAAAGTTTCCCAAATCTTTCAAAACTTGGCAACGCCGCAAGCAAATTTTAAAAATGAAGCAAATTTTGAAAACCACTTCAATTTAGAATAAAATCAGCTCCAAATATACAGGGTGTTCTATTTAAAAAAAATTAAGTTATGACCATTCAAATTAAAAATTTGTGTTCTTTTGGAACGGCAGAGTTTCCAAATTCACTAAAAACTTGGCAGCACCGCGCCGTATCGAAGTTTCAAAAACTATGCAGATCCTGAAAAACACTTCAATGTAGAATAAAATATACAGCGTGTTCTATTTAAAAAGTCGAGTTATGTTATGATTCAATGTTTAAAATTTGAAACTGCGAGTTTCCAAAAAACCTGACAACGTTGTATGGAAATTTCAAGAAAACGACACATATTTAAAAAGCTAATAAAATACAACACAAAATTAGATGAGAATATACAGGATGTTCTAAGGAAACAAATCGAGTTATGACTCATTGAAGGATACGTTCAAGTTAAAAATTCGGTTGAAATAAATCTATAGACTAAAAATTTTGTGACTATCAACATACTTTTAATAAAAGTTTAAGATTGTTTGTTGTTAGGTAAGAAAAAGAAATGAAAAAGCAATGAATACTAAACTAGATAACCGGAGCAGCGATAATAATAAATCCGTAATCGTAACCTCAAAATTCTTTCCCCCAGCGAACCGTATGATTTCCAATCTGTTTTAAAACTTTATAATTGAATAATTTTTCAATAAAAACAAGCGAAGCACGCCAACTTGTACCGCCAGCTTCGGGACTTGATTGAAAAAGAAATCCAATACCCCGAACCCAGCGTTCCGGAAAATTGTCAGTACCGGAGATGTTATTATCAGTGCATACTTCTGTTTTACTATTCTTTTAATAACTTTAATTTTATCGTTACTTTTAAACGTCCTTTTCAACTCTCCGCCAAACAGTTGACATAATATTCCGAATAACATGTTATCCCTATCACAAGAAAGTTGTAAACCCAGGAATAGTATTCGTGTGGTAACATACCGGCGAGACGCAAAATCGACATAACCTTCCCTTATTTCATAAATTCCTAATCACGTACGTATTTTGTAACCAAGAAAAAAAAATTGCAGTCTTCAAAGTTATCTTGATAACCTTGAAATATATTTTTTGAAGGTCATATGCATCTGCGTGACTTTGGGATGTTATAAAGTGAGTAGCTGTATTTAAATGTCAACGCAAAAAGCTCTGGTCCCAAATGTTACTTCATCTAAAGTGCTTATACCTTGAAACTTTTTTCCCGTTCAATTTTGCCGAAGGATGGAATAAATCAGCAAACCTCCCTCTCGTTCGTTCTCTCATCAATTACCGATAACCATTAAAAGTAAAATTCCCCCAAAACGACGGCTATAAAAAAATCGGTGCACATTTTCATAATCCCCATATTTCTCCTGCTGGCGAGGCAGGAGTAGAAGAAAACGAACGAAAAGAACTGCCGACTTAATTTCAAAACAATTTAGAAAAGAAATTACGTAAAATCCATCTCGGTACAATTCAAATTACGCGAACGATTATCGGGGCCGCCTTGGGGCGACCGGAGATCCACGGAATAATACCTTTCTGTCATAAATATACAGTTTGGGGAAAAAACTCTTCCCCATTTACTTTAAATTTACCTTCAGAATTTATTTTTTTAGGAAATGTTTACAAAAACTTATTGAAACAAAGTTTTAGTAACAATTAATTAATGTATACGAGGGGTTATTAATAAATAAATGTTGAAGTAATTAAGTCAGCCGAGTTAGGACATGATCAAACAACTCAAATCCCTGTTCGAAACTGTTTTAGAAAGATATTTGCGAGTTGTGAGCGGGAGCATTACCATGCGAAAAGAGCTTTAGTTTACCTTACACCACTATTTTCGAATACTTCTTGGGAAATACATTACCGAAGTTTTTTTTGCCTTCTTGACTGTTGTTTTTCCTCTGAGATTAATAGATATTTTTTTGTGTATTTAAATCCGATTGGAATGTTTTTTCAACTTGATTTGATAAAGAGGAATGATATTGGTGAAGTAAATGTGAAGTTTTGTTATGAGGGAACCAATCGATTTGCACAAGACCCCTTAATTGTAAGGCCATTTTTACGAGACGAGTTGGTAACCGGAAAAAGCCGGAGGCTGCGAAAAATAGCTATTAGTTAGCGGCAAAACGGGCTCGGATAATGGCTTCTTTGACTTCTTAGATGGATTTTTTAATATAATAATTTCAATAATTTATACGCTCGTTGCCGAGCTCGATTTAAATTAGGCAATAACCTGGATTAAGACGAGCAATTTCTTCGTTTTTCTCCCTTCCAGAAAATAATATATTGCGTTATTAATTATTAATAATCTTCTCTTTGGTACTAATGGAAAATCAAACATTTATTATTGTTTCAGATTCTTTTACCGACGTCGCATGCACGTTTCCCCGTGGAACTTCTGAGGGTTAATTCGAGCAACACCCTCTTGGTGGTAGCGGGTTCGAATGGGGTTTTAGTTATGGAATTGCCGGAAAGATGTCCTCCACATGGGGCCTTCGCGAACAACAAGGAAATAATTTATTGCAGGTAAAATTTTCTGTTTTTCATTTGAATCTTGAAATCGCGACTTCTTCCGCTTTTGGAAGTATAATAATTGTTGATACAGCGGAGTCAAACAGCGCACAAGAACATTAAAAAGTTAGGCGGCTCTACTAATGGGAAGACGCGAACAGGAGACAGGCATTAGAATTAACACCGGTAGTGAAATGATTATTTAGTGTGCTCTGTTCGGTGTCAGAATGTACACTTGATGTCTCACGTTTTGATCAGAATTTTTTAATACCTACCATAAAGAACAACACTCCTGATATTTTCAGGAATTTCAAAATCATGTCTAAAAAAACCTCTAGTAGACTTTGAAATCAGTCGATCAAACAGACAATTTTATTAATTGCACCCTATTTCCGATGTTCAACCCTAAATTTAATAATTATTGTAAATAAAGTCAACTGCATAAAAAGATTAGTTAAAAGCAAAATTAACCCATAATTTATTTTTCCATAACTTTCTACCAATTTCTCCTCCCTATTTTCCCTCGATTTCCATTCGCTTAATGACCTTGAGTTTGAAGCTTTTCGTATTACTCGTAACTAGGAGAAAATAGTGGAAAATCGGTTCAAACCTCTTACTTTAAATATTATTTGCTCTCCTCGTCAAGATCTTGCACACTATACACCTACACTTGACTAACCTAAGATTTTCCAATTTTCGTTAACACAAACGAGGGTCCCAAGAAATTACGCCGTTGCTAGCTCCACGGCTAACGTGGATATAATTCTGACACTAAATCCACGGCATACGTCATTATCAAGGGATGACGTCATTAATTCGGCGACGCGAATACGAGCTGCACCTACTGCGCATGTCCGGGGACTTGACAAAATTATTCCATTATGAAAGTTTCAAACATTTTCATATTTTAAATTATTTTTAATTAATTTTCAAGTTGAATATGACCAATAAAAAATACTAGAGTAAAGTTTCTCTAAGTCTGAACGATTGATTTTGTTTGTAGTTAATAATTATTATCATTGGATTTCTCAGAAACAGACTTTTACGCCTTGGGAGTAGGCAACCAATCGTAGGCACTGTCCCTATAATCTCAGGAAGCTGAAATAATTTTCCAAGTCCCCAGACATGCGCCGAGTCGGCCGATAAACGTCACCCCATGATAATGACGTAATGCCGTGGATTTAGTGTCAGAATTATATCCACGTTAGCCGTGGAGCTAGCAACGGTCAAAAAATTAATCAAAAGCTCTGTTAATCCATAGTGTATTATTGTATAGGTATGCTGAAGAACTGTAAACCCTTTTGCTATTTGCACTCGATTTCCACTCATTTGTATGATCTTCAAGTTTTTGTGATTTCCATTAACGTAGACGCGGGGGAGAACTTAAATAATACATGTAAAGTATGTTTAATGGTTTTACTTGAAGTTTTTACTATTTGTACTCGATTTCCATCGGTATTCGTGACCTTGAATTCGAAATATAATGGAGAGTTAACGAAAAACTGTTTGTTTCGCGAATATGTGTTGCTAAAAACAATGTTTTGCTTGAAGTGTACATCCAAAGAGTGGAATTGACGTAGGTAAGGAGTATGAAATGAAAAGGTTGTCGTCTAAAAGGGTTGAGGCGTATATTGGCCCCTCAACGTCGCCCTCGGGATTTACTTATATCGGAGGACGTTCCGCATATGGGAGACGTAAAAACAAAAAGGTTGTAAACATAAGCAGAATCAGAAACTTTTAATTGACCTTTTATGTCGCAAAATAATCAACATTTAGGGCCCATGTTGGGATTGGTACTCCAAAAAGTTATTAAAACCATCATGAAAGCCAAAAAATTGGAATATTGAGTCGAGTTGGGAATATTTTTCCTTTCGCAACCCGTCCCGGATAGTTTCTCCCTAAACGAGGGTGCATTAGACACACCAAAGGGCAAAGTTAATTGCTTTAAAAGTATCGCAACACCTGTCTCGGAATTTTCAAAGTTCCATTAGCCGTGTCATACAAATGGTGGTATATTATAATCTAGGCAAGATATATGTCCTTATAATTTAAACTTCTTAGCAATTTGGTCTTATTTATGTGTCACGTGCCTTATTTAAATGAACCTAGGGTAATTTTAGTGTGGCTTGTGGATAGTTCTGAGTCTTTTCGCGAGTAATCCATAACGACGAACGCGAAACAAGGATAAATAACCGAGTTAAATCAATTTTAATTTGGAAAAGTGAAAAAAATGTTGGCTTCCGCAATTTTGAGCTTTTCCCGCCTTTGACTGACATTAATAAAATTGAGTTTTTATTTTTTTATATTACGCCCGGGCTTATATCACTTCTAACGATGTTACAAATTTGGTGTCGCTGTTAATCTCGCGCTATATTACTAAAGTTTGTTGAGAATACATTATACCTTCCCATCTTGGCTTCTAAAGTGGCATTATTTAAAGTTGCCTGGTATAGAAATATTTCGTAATTTATTATAACTAACCGTTTGCTTCTAATTGCAGTTTGGAAGTTGCCGTGTATATAAGATTAGGCACCTTGTTTTGTATTCTGCATTAATATTGTCCCCTAAATATTATCATAACGGGGCTAAAACTAGGCGATGCCTGCGTTATTTCACCAACGACAAACTTTATAATACTTCCAGTATATAATTCATTTCGTAAATTATTAACGGAATTATCCAATTTTAATATTAAAAACTTACGAAACGGATTCATTTTCAAGCCATCTATTAAGGAAAGAAAAATTGAATACGTTAGTGCAAAATATTTACCTACGTCAAGGTAATTAGCATCAATGCCTGGAAATGCTAGTAAAGTTCAAGTGAAGACTGCTGGATGAATTAACATTCGTATCTGAAGAGTTTCCAGACAACGCGAGTCGAAATAATCAGCGGCAATGCCAGATTACATCAGGAGTGCCTTCTAGAAATAATTATAGAAGGAATTTTTGGAAAAAGTAAGAAAAAATCAGCTCGAATACTAAAAGGATGTTGTACTAGAAGCTGCAAGAGGATTAACCGTGGATGCCAAAAAAATTCGTAGTATTTCCGAAGGAACCAATGCTAACTGTAAATGGATTAACCACTGGCGGTTGTCCCAAGAATTAATATTAACACCAGAAGGATTACTTTTTCTTAAGGATTGATAGACAACGGCGAGGGAATTAATCGGAAGATTTTTCTCCAGAAGATGTCATAGGAATATGCACTAATATTAGAAAGATTTCCTGCTGGAAGGTGCCGCAGGATGGTATCATCAATACTAGAAGGTTTCGCTGCTTAACCATGCTGCAGGAATTAACAAAAGGACTAGCTCCTGGAAGTTTCCGCAGCAATGAAATACTAATGTCCTGCTAGAAGGAAATTAACATTAACAACAGCAGAAGAATCTTCTGCTAGAGGTTGCTGCAACAATCCACACTAACGTCAAAACCATTTCCTGCTACAGGTTGCTACGAGTATTATTGCTAATACCAAAAGGATATTCTGCAAGGCATTGCCGCAGGAAATTCTGCTAAATGTTGTCGCAGGAATTAACTCGCAATACCAAAAGGATTTGTTACTATTGGGTGCCGGGTGCTCAAAGATGAGGACCAGAAGGTTTTGCTGCTAGCTAAGAAGTAAGCGCTAACACCAAAAGAACGTCTGTCCAGGGGTATCCACAGGAATTAATGTTGATACCAGAAGAATTTACGAATATATCCCAAAAGCATTTTGCATCTGGGGTACCAGCAGTAATTAGTGCTGATACCAGAAGAATTTTGCACCAAGAGTGACCGCAGGACTTAACTCCGATATCAGAAGAATTAGCGAAAAAATAAGTGCCGATACCAAAAGCATTTCGTGCCGAGGATGGCCGCCGTAATTCTGATACCAGAAGAATGGTATGGTACGGCTGGCTAAAAAACAGACTCTAATACCAAAAGAATGACTTACCAAGGACAACCGCAGGAATTACCTCCGATACTAGAAGAGTTAACGAAGAAATAAGTGCCAATACCAAAAGCATTTTGCAGCAAGGGTGGCCGCAGGAATTAGCACTGTTACCAGAAAAAATTCTGTTAAGAAATCAGAGCTAACATCAAAAGAATTTCGCAACAGGGATGGTTACAGGAATTAACGCCGGTACCCGAAATATTTTCAGGGTTTGTTAAAAAGAAGCGGCACTAATACATGATATTTGTCTTAGAATTGTCAGAGGAAACATATGGTTGCGTAAAGCAGCTAAAGAAGTTATAATCGGGCATGTAACTTCTTTACCGAACTATAACAAAGAGATACGGCACGGCGCGGCGGGCGCAGCGTAGTCGAGAGACTCTTAAGTTACGACTAGCGATTACGGACTACTAAAGCCGTTCCGTCCATGGGTGTTTTTCTTTCGTTTTAGTTTAAGTCTTCCATAGGGAGGACATATTGCCCTTGTATTTGGCGCCTCCGTAGTACATGTGTAACCAAAGAAAATAAAAAGTATACTTTTTATAAACTTGTTACCCCTAATTTCTGTTGAGCAACAGATTAACAGTGACACGCGCCTGATTTAGAAAATTCTTATTGTTATTACAACATTTTTATTTGTCAACGATTCCGTGTTTTATAGAGCAAAAAATCGCGTCACAGTGTTATCAAAAATTCAACTCAATCTAACAAAAGGCGTTAAACAAACATTTAATGAAGTCAATCTGAAGTTTTGCCCATAAAAATAGACCAATAAAAGTTGGGAAATTTTAATACTTCGACACGCCATGTGATTGCCCGCCGAATTTTTCATTAGACCTGAGTTTTTACAACACCGTGCAGCATCAAATGAATTCCTCAGGTGTTTTAGGACCGCGGTTTACTACCGACCGGTGGTGGAGAAACTCCATAATTCAGTTACTAGTTGTTACACGTGTCGCTTACACTTTCATGCAAAACTTTTTCTTAGTACTTTACTCAAATCGTCACAAATTATTCAGAAAAAAAAATTATTTTCCATCCATAAAAAAATCTTAAATTTCTCCCTTCCTAAAATATTTTTTTAGTAGGTACCCCAAGATCAATATTTTGTTAAAACTATACAGTCTATGAGAAGAGTATCCCAATTGTAATTTAATGAAGTTGCAAGGAAGGCAAGGCAAGACAAGGGCAGCAAGTGATGTTGAATTACAGGAGCAAAGGATAACCAATAGTATGGGGTGTGAGGGCATAGATTAATTAATGAATAAATAATAAACCGCGGGTAGGTTTGATTATAAGATATAGGTGGCTGTGGTTCGAGTGAAATAGGGGCATATTTTAACTTTGTTTATTATATATCAGGCGCCGACGTTTTCGAGTAATACCTGCAGGAGCAGCGTTATCGAACCCGTTAATCATTCATTTCCGTTGTGGACGGGACGAGGAAGTATCGTTTCATAAAATTTAAATGCGATAATAAATACCTATAGATAATAATCGGGGGGAAAATTCAATATTTGCTTTCGAAGGTTGTATGTGTTGGTGTGGTGTGTGCTTGCTTTATAAAATACCCGATGCGAAATGGTCGATTTTTTATCAGGACTGACCAGCGTGCTGAATGTGTATTTTTCCGTCTTTCACATTTTTAATGCCCCATTGGGGTTAAGCGATATCTTGCTTTGAATTATTATATTTGAATTCCACATCGATAACAGTTTTAATTTCTCGCTGTTTGCCTTCTCCAGTCATCGCACTAAATTCCCTTCGTAATAATGGCATTTTTCGACAATTATCCGCTACGTTATTACAGAATTTTCGAACGATCTCTTTTGCTTGTTCTTTATTCGCGTCACAATATGCTCGTAAAAAGTTTTTCGTTCGAATCATATTTTTCTTTAATAACCGCAACCGTTTGATTTTGATTTTGAACTCGCTTATGCCCCTATCAACCCCCAAACTTTGAGCACTGTGTTAGGGTTGTTCAAAAGAAACTCAATCAACTTAGCTGTGACAGCTGTAAACATTAACGGGAACACCAAAGGAAGTTCCTCTTGAAAGTAACCGCAGGAAAACGTCCTTAAAAGTTTACATTACTACCAGAAAGATTGCTGAAAGGGTCTGCAGAAATTAACGCTAATACAAACTTCTTCTAGAACTGAACGCTACTACCAGAAGAATTTCCTGCTAGAGAATCCAGCAAGAATCACCTCTAATACCAAAAACACTTCCCACTATTATATAGCAAGTGCTATTAATACTAAAAATAAATCTTCTTAGGCGTTGCAAAGATTTAGTATTAATTCTAGAACGATATTCTGCTAAAAGGTGCCACAGGAAAGGATTTCCTGCTAAATAGTGCTACAGGAATTAACTCCAATACTCGAAGGATTTCGGGTTAGAAGTTGCCGCAGCAATGGAATACCAAAAGTATGTCTTGCTGGAAGGTACCATAGGAATTAACACTAATGCAAGAACTGAACTGAAGTTAGCTGTGCTTGTATTTAACTATTCACACCACAGCCAACTTGGCCCGATTCATTCTTGCCTTCCCCAATCGTTCAACCCCCCGCCCCCCACGAAAAAGGTATTTCCCATTATTTATCAAATATTGAGCAAGCATGAATTTTTTTTCGTGCTGAAGGGTTTTAAAAAAATATAACGAGCGATCAAAATGTTTTCAAATCGAGTTGGCTGTGTATGTTAGAAATCATGTCATAATTCTTATGTTCCATACCGAGTAATCATTTAAATTTCAGCTCTAGTTATCCATGGAAATTTAAGTCGTGCCTTTGATTAAGTCACACAAACGAAATTAATTGAAATGTCATTTTAATTATTTATCTTAGTATTTTTATTAAAAATAGTTTGTACCTACTACAGTCGAGTACAAACAATTTTCAGTTTATTCAGAGGAACTAATTGTGTTTCAGGTTTTAACTTTTAAGCCATGACTTAAATTTCCATGGATGACTAGAGCTGAAAATTAAATGGTCACTCGGTACTCGCGCACAGAGCCCAGACATGAACTAACCTCAAAACTGACAGTGGCATTTGTTTATGGTTCAATCTCGGACCTTTAAAAAAAATTCGAAAACCACTCTAATTTGAAAACTTTTTGATCGCTCGATATTTAAAAAACGTCCCAGACCTTAAAATGTCCATTCACAGCAAACCAAAACGCTTGGGGATACATTTCCTTCAATATTTAATTAAAACAAACACTAATTAATATTTTAAGTTTGCAAGCTGCAAAAGGGGGAGGTTCTTAGAAAAAAAACCTATCCCGACAACGTAATTTTTTTTGAGGGTACACTAGAGGATGAATTTTGAATGAAATTCACAATTAAGTTTCTTTTGCACTAAAAGATAATTTTGAGGAGGAGAAATTAAGTTGATTTTCTTCTGTAAAGATGGGGGGGGGGGGTTATTTTAGTTGACAGTCGAAATATTTTAATTAATATCGAGCGAATGTTTGATATTGTGAGAATTTTTCAGCTTGGGAATATAAATGCAATGGGATATGATTTCATGAAAATTAAAACAGTGTAAGGGGGTGGGTTGTAAGGTTAAACTTAAAAAAGTGAAATGCTGAAATTTTTTTAAATTGATAATTAGAAAGATTCGATAGGGGTTGATTAGAGAAAAATTGGTACGATGCTACTTACAATTAAAAATGTTACAGTTTGAGGGATAATTTTTCCACAAACCCTTCTTCTGTAAAATTAACAAATAAACACGGTCTCTGGTAATTAAACGACCGGTCAGATTATAAAATAATGAATTAACAAAATGGCTGGTTAGGTGGAAGAAGAAAATATATTCGTATCTTAATATTGCCCCCTATATAGATTTGCATTGTTTTTTACCCACGTGCTCCAGTTATAATCAAGAAACCACTGAATTCAAGGGGGCGCTGTCGACGGGGAGGAAAACAATTCCGTAAAGCTATACAAGAATTAAATGGAGTTTTATTCTCGAATTATTCCAGTAAACCCGCAAGATACGTGGATTCCCGCGCTCTGCCAAAACTTAATCCAACAATAATTTTATTGCTTTTTTATGCTAATTTTGAAATCTTACAGCCCAAGTTGCCGACTCGTATAATTCTGCATTATAACCTATGTATTCTTAATTACATATATTTGTGGTTGAATATTCATTTCGTGTGCCGTTAAAGCTTAAACATTAAATAGCATAGAAATACTTTGTTAAGCCATGCCTAAAGCACTACCCCACCTCGTACCTTCCCCCCTATTTTTCCTAACTAAATTAATTTTTTTATTACTTAAAACTTTTTATTTCTTTCCTTCCCAAGCCAAGTGTATAAAACCGTTGTTCGCAAAACGTAACGGTCATAGGATATGTAAAGTGATACGGTTTTCAAATTTAGAGCGGCGAACCGCAAGGGAATGGGGATCGAGAAACAAAAGAGTTATAGGGAAAGAGTAAAGGGTAGCTGGACTTTTAATAATTTCTACTGGCGAGACATTATCGGAGTCTCTACTGACCACAAGCCTACACTGTCACAAAAAATCCTTTAAGTTTTAACTTAGTGTATTAATTTTTTGTTCAAAAGAAATTAAAATATATTCAAACGGGGGGGGGGGAGGGATTACAGTTTTTTTTTAAATTATTGAACACCGGAAATCTTTTTTCCTGAGGAAAATCATGTAGCAGTACGAAAGGGGAAGATGAAAGCAACCTGTGGCTTATGGGCTTTTTCTTCTGTTCCCTTCTTCTGTTATTTATTTTATGATGACCCCAATTGACAAGTTTTTGTTTCAATGATAAAATATTTCATTAAAACTTGAATAATCACCCTTAAATGACTTACAACTTTTAATCCTGAATCTTAAACTTATAAAACTTTTAGTAGTGTAGATTCAAAGAGAGGAGTGCAGTTACCTCCCCGTTTGAGTCAACTCACCCTTTGTGAAAAATCACGTCCGTGTTTGGCCTGGGATGCAAATTTAATGCCCATAATTTTACTTCCATACATGTGTACTTTTAACATCAAACCTTAAATCGTCCCTCCAAACTACCCTTGCTTCCCTCTCTCACTCGCAACTAGCCCTCATTAGTTTCATCCTGTTTTAAAACCCACGTGTGGCAAACACAAATCGTTTTATTCATTTGTTCAAGAAACTAATTTCAAATACACGCCGAACCACCTTCTCCCTCGCGACCATTTTTAAATTAACCCCTCAATGAATAACGTGAAGGAAAAATAAGGTTACATGAAGCATTAATGTGTGTTTTGCAAGAAACGATTTTTGATAGGAGAACCAAAACGAATATTGGTGAAATTTATTAACTTTGACATCAGTGGCCGGAGTGTAAAACAAAGGGGTGTTTTAGGAAGATAAAATCAATATGAATGAGCACAAAGGGGTAGGAATTTTAATATTTTTTTAATAGGGATTCCTTGTTTGTTTTGGATTTGTATCAGAAAAGTAGACAAACTTTGCTTAAAAATAAAGGGGGTGGAATTTACCTAAAACAGGGTTTTAGGGGTATATTAAGGTAAGAAAGAAGAGTTTTGAAATATTTAAATTGCAATTCGTCACGTTCAGATGAGGACTCGTAAAACTGAACTGCATCAAACCCTGGAATCGCCAGCAAACATGCAATTTTTGTCGTATCTGTTGTTGATACCCTCAAGCACGCAATTAGACCCTTGGGAATGCAGAGAGAAAGCCCTTTTCATCAGAATTGTTATTTATTTTAATACTTCTACAAGATGTTACCTTTTCAATAATAAAATAATTCTTTATTATATTTATTTAAGCAAACCTCAAAATATTCGTTTTAAGATCGAGTCATTTTCAGGATGATCTTGCAAGGGAAGATATCCCCAAAGGGGATCTGAATTCGAAATTGTTCACGTTCCCTTGCATAATTTACATGAAAGACAAACATTTTTGTACTCGTTTTTAAATAAATCAACACAACCCTGTATTTATTTATTTGCCGAAACAAATCGATAAAAATTTATATTCATCCACCCCTATTTTATTTTTTTTAAACTAAACCTGTTTAGACGCTTCCTGTTTTTATTTTCTTGTCGCATTTACATGAAATATTAACCCTTATTTTATCGGGGGTGTCCATCGCGAAGAATTAAACATTGCTATGAATACAAAATGTCCGTTCGACCTCATATTTATGCCCTGGTCCCTCAGGAGAATTGCATACGAGCTCGTGTTTCTTCTTGCTGTTATTAAAGGGATGTGTGCATGCTTTTTAGTTAATGTCAGTCTCACCCGATTAGTGGTGCACCGCCAATTTTAATTTCAGTATATGGAGAATGAGAAATGTTTGGGTAAATTTAAATAAGGGTGGATATGCAAATTATTTTTCAAATGTTATAAGTGCGAATAGTTAAGTACACGGGGTTAAATAATTGGTTGGAGAAGAAGAGAAACACAATGATTGACCCTTACATGAGCTCCATTCTCGCCTAAGTTCGTGAATGTGTTTTTTTCGCAGTTATCCAAGTTTGGGCCTCCGAAGTTTCTCTAAGTGACAGATCATGCCTAAGTTTTTGCAAAGAATGGAAGTTCCTTCAGTAAAAGAGTCATTTAAGACAAGTTTAGCCTAAGTTTCTTTAATCCTAAGTTTCCTAAGTTCTCACCTAAGTTCGTAAATATTTTTTTTCGTACCTAGTTATTCAATTTTGTGGCTCCTCTAAGTGACAGCCCATATCAAAATTTCTGTAAAAGTTCAGAATTTCTGTATGTAGCAGTTGGTGCTTTTTTAAGAGGACCGGACGTGAGAAAAAATAGAAGGTAAAATAATAAATTTTTGGGTAACGTCCTGATTTCTTGTAGTTTGCAAACGTGGCTAAAAACGAGGTTGGTTCATCGAGCGTGCGGTGGTATAATAACGACCAGGAAATATCCGAGAACTGTAAAATTCATTCAAACGTTCCCGTATTTTTGACTAATGTCTCTTACGGTAGATTTGAGTCCGGTTTTAAATCCAGCCCGGAATTATCGCAGTCGTTTGTGAATTAATCGTTTGTCGACTTCACAAAAATTATCTCGACTTCCGTTCGTTTTCTTTAGCCATTAAAATTAGAGGGGACAAACTATATTTTATAAAAATCCCATTTGAAAGTTTAATGTGCGGTAAGGTGGACGTATCAGGACGTTCCCTAATTCCGTTTTTTTAACATTAATAAACCGTGGAAAGAACGAACAAGGAAATCGCTAATCTTGTGTACGGAGAATTAACGCTCAACGACATGCAAAATCAGTATTCAAGCAGTAGCTACCAAATCTCCGGGAGGTTAGTTAAAATTTTTGTACTGTAAATCCTCACTAAGTCCTTTACACTTCTTTTAATGTGGCTACGAGACATTTAAACAATATTATAATCCTAATAATTGCAGTTAGAAGCGCTGTTCTCGTAATCCCAGGAACTTCTCCAATTCCCACAGGAACCGAGACTTTACCTATCTGTTGTGTGTACTTAATAAACCACTTTTATAATGTGTATTTATTTATTTATGCGTCTACATACGTAACAGAATTATAACAAAGAAAAAATTAAAACAAAAAAATACCCGTTACAGAAATTATGGTAAAATTTCCTACATACAGAAACGTAGACGCAAACTTACTGTCTGTATCTACAGAAACAAATTTTTAAATTCCGGAAACTTAGGATTGTTTTATGATCAAACATTAATTCCAGCAAACCTCTGGCGTTTATTAAAACACTGAAAATTGCTCTTTCGTGTTGAAACTTAGGCCAAGAAATACCAACTACGGAAACTTAGACTAAAATTTGGAATTTCAGAAACGCAAGATTTTCTTATGATCAAAAATAACTTCAGCAAACCTCTCACACTCATTAAAACACCGAGAACAGCCGTTTACAGAAACTTAGGCATGAAAGTGTTAGCTACAGAAACTTAGACAAAATTTTTAAATCCCGGAATCTGAGGAATGTCTTATGATCAAAAATGTATTCCAGTATACCTCTGACGTTTATTAAAACACCGAAAATTGTCCTTTACTGCTAAAACTTAGGTCAACAAATACCAACTACGGAAACTTAGGCATAAAAGTGTCAGCTACAGAAACTTAGGCAAAATATTTAAATCACGGAGTCTGTAGATTGTCTTATGATCAAAAATTTATTCCAACAAACCTCTGACGTTTATTAAAACACCGAAAATTGGCTTTTACTCCTGAAACTTAGGTCAACAAATACCAATTACGGAAACTTAGGCATAAAAGTGTCAGCTACAGAAACTTAGGCAAAATTTTTAAATTCCGGAATCTGAGGATTATCTTATCATCAAAAATAACTTCAGCAAGCCCCTCGCGTTTATTAAAACATCGAGAACAGCCCTTTACAGAAACTTAGGCATGAAAGTGTTAGCTACAGAAACTTAGACAAAATTTTGAAATCCCGGAATCTTGTCTTATGATCAAAAATGTATTCCAGCATACAGCTCGACCAAGCATACAAAGTTGAAAGGGGGCGTGTCCGGCGCTGATATAGTTTTTCAAAATACAGTCAAAATAAAAACATTTAGGGGGCAAATTTAAATAATTGTAAATACTTTTCATATATTATTATTCCTTCCTTATTAAACCTTCCAAATGATATTACTGGCTTCAGAATGAATTATCTTCCTCGATTTGTGAGATTTGTCATTCATACTTAACAAACTTTAAACGTCAAAACAATCTGACATACACTAAAATTATTAAAATTTCAAACGTCAGCATTGAATTTTTCCAGTGAATGTACTTTTGTGTAGGATTGTTTGCTATTGGTTAACGTATTGTCGCGCTTTGTCTTTCAAAATTTAGTTGACAGATTTTCCGGGGCAATTGTAAGCTTGGTGGAGCTTTACCTCTGACGTTTATTAAAACACCGAAAATTGTCCTTTACTGCTGAAACTTAGGTCAACAAATACCAACTACGGAAACTTAGGCATAAAAGTGTCAGCTACAGAAACTTAGGCAAAATTTTTAAATCCCGGAATATGAGGATTGTCTTATGATGAAATAGCTATTTTCCTAACAAGTGCAGAAAATCGATTTTTCCGCACGCAAATGCCGTTGACAGCACGACGCGTAGCGGAGTGGTGTCAAGCATTTAAGTGCGGAAAAATAGGTTTCTGCACGTGTTAGGAACAATAGTTTTTCTACTAGCGTGCGGAAAATGCGTTTTTCCGCACGCTAGTAGAAAAACTAGTGCGGAAAAATCCTTTGCCGCACGGTGCGGAAAAGTGGATTTTCCGCACTAAAAAATGTGCGGAAAATGCGTTTTTCCGCACGCTAGTAGAAAAAATTTATTACAGCAAACTTCTGACGTTTATTAAAACACGGAAAATTATCCTTCACTGCTGAAACTGAAGCCAACAAGGCTTCTACAAAAAATTATTAGATAAAACAGACATAGGTATACATAAGAGAAACTTGGACAAAAAATTGTCATTGAAGTCGTAGTTCGACAAAATATTAGAACTTTAAATTTTTTTACGACCCCCCTATGAATTTTTGGCTGTATTTTTTCTATTCTTTCTTTCTCTATGTCTGTGCTTTGATTCTTTCCCCTGAAAACTTGTGTGTTCTACTGTGGAACATAAAAGCTAAAATAAAACCCTTTAAAAAGCTGCTATCTTTTATTATCATTTAAAATATATACGTATATGTCGGTTACAATGCATCACACGTGCAATTCGTACACAAACCTGACATTAGCCGAATCAAAAGGGGTAACATCTGTTAAAAATAAAAGATATTAATGTCCTATCCAAAAAAATAAAAGCATGTACCCAGGGACTCGAGAAACAGACTAAATGATAAAAATGACTGGTACACATCTAATATATGATCTGACGTGTATCACCACGCGTGGTTTTCCCCTCCCTTTCCGGTATTCGGTCGGAGCCGAAAAATGAAAAAGGATGGAAGATACCGGTGAGCCGAATTAAATGTAAAAATTACATTGTAGCAACATTATATGACTTTTTGAATAAACTGCGGCTTCCCAACCCTCGATTCTTAATTACCCCATATTTTGCTACCCTTTTCTGTCATATATCATATCATACGTGTGCAATGAATTTTAATATATTCGTTATTCTTCCGCTACGTGCTTTAGATTCACGTGTAAACACTTACGAGTAGGTTGGAAATTTTCGAATTTCCAAGCGCGCGAAGGACGATGGGGGAGTTTTCCTAAATAGCCGGTGTATAAATTTCCTAATTTGATGTGTAATTACTAATTAGGCAAGTTGGAAGGTCTAAAAAGGGTAGATAATACCTTTGGTACGTTTAGCAAAAGCACGCAACACACGGCGGCAAATAAAACATCCCATCATCAAAATTACACAACAATTTTACATTTATCCTTGAATATAATTTCGAGGGTGTAAAGTTCTTCTAATTTATCGGCATAATGCAGAGAAGTTTGCCACATTTAACCAAACTTATCCATTACGGTTGATGTAAAAACATGTCGCATTACCATTTCCGGCGAACGCTGCGAATAAAAATCATAAATCCGAGACTTTACGCCACAGCTCTTATTTCCCTAATTAGAATTTCTTTTCATTATGGCCCGGGCATTTATTAAAAGGTTACGTAGCATAATTAATATGACGTGATATAAATGCAACTGTTTACGACCACCACTGCAGCCTCTTCCATTTCTCTGGAAATATAATCTCTCTTCCAATTAACTTTCCTTGACATCCAGTTACACCCAACTTCTTAACATTGAATTCTTCACACTTTTATTCAAACATCTCAACCCTTATACACTTCTTACACATTTTACCAATAGATCAATGGTTGACGCGACCAGAAGCAATGTTAAAATGGGAAACAGTTCTTAAAAAGAAAACATTATTTTTATGAACCTGAAACTTCGTCTCGCGACACTACCTCCCCTACAAGGTCAATAAGCAGAATATAGTAAAAAGAAACACTATCGATATTTCATCTTCTACCTATATTTACGGATTACGAAAGCCACAACCGCATCATCGGAGCCTTCAGCTTCAAGGGCTAAAATCTAGCAGGACCTATCCCTTAAGATGAAGCCATAAAATTTCAACTACAGGACACGAGAAGGCTTGAAAACCGGAAGCGTCGCTAGTTAGGCTCACGAAGACGAGAACCCCCAAACCCTCGAAACAGATTGCCATACAACCCCTGTATTTATTGAAGCCACCCCAGCACCACATCATCTAACCTTCGACCTAACACAGCTACTACCCTTAGCGGCGGTTTATCAATTTTCGATTCTGAAAAACTGGTCCTTAATGGGAAGTTCCTATCCCCTGATCTTTTGTCAATCGGGCTTGGTCCGGCTACGGCAGAGTTAGTTATCTACAAAAAAGAACCACTGCCTGATATCACGCCCTACTCCTGAATGGGGGTATATTCCATCTAACGACTATATCCTGCCAGAAAACGAGTGGTGGGGGCTGCTTGTCGTTCCAACGTAAACGAATATAAACATTCAAAACTCTTAACACAAACCTGGAATGTAAGGTATGAAAAATTGACTGGGGCCGTACCAAGGAAATAGCAGTAAAGTGACCGCTTATGCACCAACTATATGAAAACAATTGAAAATAAACAAAATATGGATTGTGTTTGCGATTAGATTTAATGTAGCTAAATTATTTAAAATTTATTTTTGTTTAATTTTTTCCTATTTAAGGGGAAGTTTTGTACCTTGTACGTTTTCTGTGTATGTTTTTCCCCTAAAAATAAACTAAAGAGTGTATCTTGTAGTGGTAATTTTTTTTGGCCCGTGTCCTAAAATACATGGCTTGTGAAATTTATTAAACTCGAATTTTGCTAAGCTGTTTCCCGGACAAACGCTGCTGTGCAAGTAATATTTCACCAATTTACTTTAATTCCGCCATCGTACTTTTTAATTTTAATTTTTGTTAATATATATTCAAGCTTTCCTTCCGCTCTGCTTTATCGTACTTAATTTGCCGTGAAAATGTTAACAATTTATTGTCGTTTAGACCTGAAATGATAAATATTTGAATCTCTGTACACAGTGTAAAGTAAAGGAACAACCCCTAAATCAGCGTCCTGTAAAAATTATCCTTCTCATAAATTTTTTTAAAGGTCAAAACTTTTATATATCCCTAGAAATTTCATGACTTATTTTCGTCTCCCTACCCCTTGTTTTTTACCATTAAACGAATAATTTTTTCTTTACAGGAGCCATAGTTTAGATGAACGTCTTCTAACTTGTCATCAAAGCATTCAAGTTCGACAAGTCAAATTCCACCCAGCAAGTCAAAACAATACCCACATCGTGGTTTTAACTTCAGATAATGCCCTTAGGTATGTTTCTTATTCTTAGACGGTTGATGATGATACAAAATATTGACAATTAGACAAACTTAGACACAAAATATTTAGACTAACAGTTGTTCTTTAAGAAAATAAACAAATACAGAACTGTAAGCGAAAACTACGAGCATTTTTGACAGAAATCTTAGGCGCTTACGCGAACTTAGGATATAGACATGCCACGTACTTTTTTTTAGGTTGTACAACATCGAAAATTCATCTGCAGTTGCACTTGGTGTGTACACGGTAGGACAAAGACCAACAGGAGTCATGCCAGGCACAAAATCTTTCTTCCTTGGTCTTCTTGGTGAAACAGCCGTTGATTTTGATTTTGGGCCACCGGAATTACCCAATGAGGAACCTCCCCAAGAAGAACACGTTTTATCCAGTAAGTCTCGACTAAAAGCGTCGATCCTGGGTAAAAAGGTTAAATTTGAACAATCTTTTCCCTTAAAGGTATTTTAAAAAATTCCAATAAATCCATAATGCAGAAGAAAAATTTGGGTAATGAAAACTATCAAAAATTCTTGAGCAAACAATTTCCTAAGACAAATTTAAACAAACCCCCGAAGAAAGAGAAGTGGGAAAATCTTGAATGGCCCATTTATTTATTGGACGGTGACGGTTTTGTTTTGATGATCAAAATTGATTTAAACGACACGTAAGTTCATTTTAAGACTTCTTATCTAACAGTCTTAACGAATTTTTACGTCTTCAACAGAAAATCATCGAAAGTCAAAGGTCCTCTTCCAGTTTGGCCTAAATACGAGAACAAATACACCAACCCTTCTTGTTCAATTTTGTGTCTGCAATCCAACCCTCCCATATTATGCATTGGAACTATTAATGGGACAATATTTCATTCAATTGTTTTACCAATTGATCTTACAGATGACAAAATGAGGGTAAGGACTGATTTTTTCTCCACCATGCGATTTAGAATAAATTTGTTTTCAGACTTTTAGGAACTGTACTGAATATTCGGACCCTCCTGATCGTGCTGTGTACGTTTTTGAAGGTTTAGGACTTGAATTGGGCCTTGCTGCAGTTGAATTTAAACCTGATTACGCTTGTCCCGTGTTTTTACACCCGGATGAATCGCGTTTGGGACATTATTTTGCAACCCATGAAACTGGAATTCATTCTGTTACAGTACCAGCCCTTGAAACCCTTCAACAGTTTGTTAAAGGACCTGAAGGTAGGTATAGGGGAAAAACCTTATCCACTTTGTAATGTTAAACCAAACTTAAAACCTATTCCAGATGAGAACCTAATGCATATGATTGTAAATCAACCCAGTAGTGCAGATTACCTTTTATGTACCAAGATGGCATCATCAAGGGAAATAAACCCCGTCATTGGGTTTGCAATGTATTACGACCCAACAAGTATAATAACTTTGTTAGCCAATGGGCAAGTTGTTAGTTCCCTTGTCGTCTCCTTCACTTCTTTACCATGCACTGAAGATCTCATGCCGGAAGACATTGAAAATTTCAACTCTCCCTTAAAAAAGGTTTTTTATTACCAATCCCCTTTTAAACTTCTTTAAAACAAAAACCTTTTTAGATGCTCAGTGAACCGTTTGACCTTCAAATCCAAAAGATATTAAAACAAGCTTCTTCACAACCAATATTGAAGATGTCTTCAAATGGAGAACAAACCCAACAAGAATGTTATGAAGTAAGTTTTGTTTTTGCAAAAAAGGAAAATCTAACAAACTTTTTTCAGCTTTTCCAAAGGGCTGCTCAAGTATTTAGGGAAGAATACTTCAAACACTACGAAAAAGCCCGTGAAGAAATTGAAAAACGCGTTAAAGTTTTGCAAATGTTAAAACGTTACCAAACTGGAGAGTTGAAAAAATTAAATGAAGAAAAACAAGATTTACAAGATAAAGCTGAAAATTTAGCTGAAAAATATGAGGACATTACGGATAAACAGGAGGATCTTAAGAAAAGGTAAGTAATTAACTTCTATAGGTGTCATCAGAAAAGTGTTTATCTCAAGGTCATACATGTGTTGCCAACTCGACATTATTTCAAGGTCAAATAGGCACTATACGTTATTTCAAGGTCATATAGGCCACCTTCATATTGATTCAAAGTCAAAAGGGAACTCTTTCAAGGTCATACTTTTTATTTTATTATAAATTCAAATTGGTGGGCTCCAATAAACTTATTCAAAATTATTTCAAAGTCATACAGGCTCCCTACATTTTAAGGTCAGAGTATCTGTTGTTCAAGGTCAAATAGAAGTTAAAGTGATTCAAGGTCGTTTAGGCTACTTTAATTTTATTTCAAGGTCAAATAACTGTTTTCTACATTACTTCAAGGTCAACACCAAACAGATCTGGTAAATAGCAACATTAACAATGTTTTATTTTAATTTTTAGATGTGAAAAGCTGTTGATTCTTATTTCACAACGAAAATCTGAACCATCTGAAGCCGAGCAGAAGTTCCTGAAAGACTTAAAAGATTTTCAGGAAAAGAATAAAAAATTTGAGACCAACATTAGCAAGTTAAGGACACAAATGAAGTATCAAGAAGTACAGGTCGATATTTAAAGTATTTCCAAAAAAAATGGTTTACTTTTTTTTTTGTTTTTTTAGATGGAAAATTGGAAAAAAGAACAGAATAGGAAAGAATCTGGACTTGGATCTATACAATCTGATGCAATTAAAACTAATTTACAGGATATGTAAGTCATTTTATACAGAGGGGATTCCCCCTATTAACTCAGTTGTGCCAAAATTAACTTAAGGAGAAAATTATATATTAGTTTCCCCAAATCGGGACGAAAATGATTTTTTAAATTTTAATACATCCTGTACATTTTTCTTCTTTGTTTCAGGACCAATAAAATTACAGAGATGATCAATGAAGTAACAGAGTATAAAAAGCAATTAGGATTAAATTAAAGTCTTTTGTTTGTTTTTATTAATAATATTTTGAATTTGTAATGTTTTTTTATAAAAGAAAATAAAGAAATAAACCGCATTATTTTTTTATTTATAGAAAATTATATAAAAGAGAGATCCTGTTAAAAATAAAGATTCACTGTTAGATTAGAATGTGTAACATTCAGTTGTGAAATCTTCCTGAATACATCCCTGACTTAAAAATACTTAAATTAGACTAAATAACCAAATAAAAATTAAAAAACAGGAATAACCTATCATTTATCACTTCAAACTTGTCATTAACGATTATCAATATACAGGGTATTTTATTTAAATTACCCCCACCTTCTTCAAAGGTATTTTGTCATGGATTTTCTTAATATTAATGTTCAACCAGTGGTCCCCAAAAATATTTACTGATACATTGTAGATCTTCTGTTAAGAAAAATTGTCTACCATTCTTAACAAACTCCTTTAAGGTAATTTTTCCATCACCATTGGTATCAATTGTACGGAATGAAAAAACGGCGTCTACTTCACTTAAACCAAGACATTCATAAAACAGTTTGTAGTCTTGTAAGTTAAACTTTCCGGTATGGTTTTTATCAATAGCCTAAAAAAATAATAATCAAGCAAAAAGTTCATTGCCCCTGGACGTTCTGTAAGTATTTACTTGGATGTACGTTTGGTTGTCTAACTTTGTAGAATTAATTTTAACTATAAAAGTTAATTTTTGTTTAATTAAAATAAAATATAGGATCTTAATTCAAAATAAAACCGAAATAACAACCCCTCAATTCAATTTCATGGGTTAAACCCTCAAAACATGGTCGAAAAAATTGACTATGCAACCAAACATACAGCAGTCTTGCTACAAATTATTTGCAACGTCCTGTATATATACTAAATTACCTTAAATAGAAAGGGTAAGAAAGAATGTGCTTTCTTTTTAAGTGGTTTATCATTTAAAACATGATGCATGTCTTCGAGGTATCTTTCAACTGTTACTAAATTATAGGGGGTAATTTCACCCCAAAGGCTTTCCCATAAATCCTTCAAAAAAAAAATTAATTACATTTTAAAAACACTTTAAAATTAGATCTATTTGGCATTCCTGTTTGTCCATTATTATCAAAAATAAGATAAAGATAAAAAATTACAACAAATGGTAAAGCGCTCAAATTTTCACAGCCAATCAAGATACCAAACAACCCTAAACTAAAAATTACTTACTTTAATGAGATTCTGAAACTCATCACTTTGTTTTTCACTCAAATGTCCTAAATTAACAAACCTATCTGCTAAGAGTTTAAAATCGTCAAAAGAAATTACACCATCGTTGTTTACATCTAAAATACCATGAAATGTACGCATTTTTCTTCTCCAAAATTCAGATTCGCCCTAAAAAATTAATTATTAGGATTTAGGTAAAAAATAACGAGGTTATTTTTACTCTATGTCCTAAAAGTTCGTCGCTGCCACTGTCGCTGCTTGAATTATAATCAGAGTCGGATCTGTACTTATTTTTATCAACTTTTTGGGGTTTTACATGTTTACTGTATTCCCTTGCAGCTAAGGGTGTAGTCTGTATGATTAAATTATGGCTTAATATTGTAGAATTATCCACCTGAAAAAATTACGTTTTATTACAGAATGTGAGTTTTTTATTATACAGGGTGGTTAGTTACGCAATTTTGGGTGGTTGCTATTTTTTTAATTGATTAAAATACAGAGAAGTATTTCATATAACAGGATGCCAAGGAACCGCACACGGAGAACGTAACGTAACGTAACACGGTGCCAACAATTTCTACTTTCAGTCAAAAAAACTCAAAATTCCATTTCTTTTAATGAAACGCCCTATATATTTTTGCAAAATTTTATTCAGAATTTAAAGGGGTTTTCCTAAATATTACGCTCTTGAAATTCCATTACGGCGTTGCCCGCAATTATTCAATTATTTACTAAAAATTATTTTTTTGCAAAACTTACGAATTCTGTAATTTTGAAAATTAAACGATTTTTTTTCTGTTAAATATTTAACACATATCCTCAAAGTATTTTAACAAATATCAATATACCTACAGGGTGTTTTCTGTAGCATTTCAAATTTCTACTTTTACTGGTGAAACACTTTCATGTGTTGCAACTTAATTTTTTTACACCCTGTATATTTTTAGATTGTGGTAGTGGCGGCTTTGTCGTGTTTTTAAACTTTTTTGAAAACTTTTTAGTGAAAAACTTTTTAACTTTCATGTTTCGCAACTTGATATTTTTTAAACATAACACCCTGTATATTTTTGCATAATTGAACAAATCTTTTTATTGTCTACAAATTTTATTAACCCTTCGATATACCTAAACGTTTTAGTGAAAAACTTTTTAACTTTCAACTTTGATTTTTTAAATATATCACCCTGTATATTTTTGCATAATTGAATAAATCTTTTTATCGTCTACAAATTTTATTAACCCTTAGATATACCTAAACCTAACCGTTTTCATGAAAATTAAATTAAAATGATTTCTAGACTTTACCCAAACATATACAGGGTGTCGAACAAGAGAAAAACTATCGAACGTCCAAAATTTAGGGCACGTGCACTATTAAACAGTTTCACGTGAACATTTTTTTTTTCATACCAGGTTATCAATTATCAGACCTTAACTTAAGATTAAAATTTATATTTTGATTATGATTTCATACTTTTATATCTTTTATCGAACTTTTATTACCATTTCCAAACTATTTTCCAAAACAATTACGTTTACTAAATTTTTTTAAAGATAATTTGGACTTCAAAACCCGAATTTTATTAAAAAGAATGCATAAACCGAGTGATTTCGATGCTTGTGAAGCACAAAAACCTTTCTATTTGGCACTCTTGATTTTTAATAAAAAAAAGAAAATTAAACAGGACCAGACTTGAATATTTTAACCCAAATTATAATCAGAAAAATCGTCCCTCCAGCTGCTTAACAATATCCAGCTCCCCTTAAACTTTTTTTTAAGTTTATTGGCCTTTTACCTCATCATGACCAATCATGTTATGAAGGTTTGTTTACATTTGAAAGTAGGTCGAAAAGGTCCACAACGTGAAGGAACGCACGTAAACAGAATCATAGTTTGGAGCAGGTTTAATCAAAAGAGATGCTGCAAACTGCACGTAGACCCGTTTGTGTAAGTATATATTCAGGTCTCAACATAAAGTAAAAGGATAAAAAAACGATTAAATTAACAGAAAGTACCTTAAGGGTAGTATCAAGAAATTAAGACCCAACGATACCCGAGAAAAAACTTAAATTTGTTTTGTAAACAGTTTTGGTTTTATTTTTTACTGCGGTTATTATTAAAGATATGGAAAAATTAAAAAGAGTCTTTAAAAGAATTTTTCTGCCCTACAGTTCGACGTTTCGTTTTTACGCAATCATCATGAAAGTTAAATGTAAACACAGCCAACTTGACCAGATTTTAAAAAGGAAATCAATTTTTTATGGAAATTAATTTTAGAGCGAACAGTTGAAGTTCCATTAAGGCTAAACACTAACGTTATCTGGGCCCAAAAGTTGCCAAAAGAATTCTTTTTGGTAATAATTATTATTTACGTCCAAAATAAAAAAAAACATCACCTGAAGCGCATGAATACAAATAAGTTGTCTATAATAATAAATGTTAATAATATGCTTCATGTTAAAGGTCAAAAAAGAAGATAATTTTATAAACAGAAGCAAAACATGTCTGTTACTACCGATATCCAATTTTAGATTAACATTATCATGTTTAATTTAATTTTTTCGTGCAAGTTTATGGCAAAAATTTAACATTCTTTATTAAAATTTAAAGCATTCTAAAAAATAGAAGTTTAAAAACAAAAACTAAAGAAGCAAAGTACGTAAATCAAAAGAAAAACAATTGGTTAATCAAAAAAAATAATAGAATAAACTTAATAATACCTAAAAATAATTTTATTTAACGAACTCACAATATTTCGTTTAGATTCCAAGCTGTTGCTTTTTAATATCGGAAAAGCAACAGCATTTCGTTCAAAAATTCCCAAAGATCTAGCCCCAATTCTCAAAATTGAAACCATTTTCACAAAAACTACAGTTTCACAAACTTTTATTAAAACGTGCCACGACTAGTGGAAAAAAAGCCTTCTCGTTCTCTTTGAAGCGTTGGTTCTGTTGTCTATGGCAATGGTGGAAGTCAGTGACTTAAGCCCACTTTTTATTTTTTAGCCCCTCTCTTTTTAACTGCCTTATATAGAATGTTGTCCTTGTCTTTGATTTATCTTAAAAGCAAGGTTGTTCAGCCAATGGGATTAGCGATATTGTAATAATGTTGAATTTTAATTAGATATTGGCATTAGTTTAGTAGATACCATGAAATATAGATGGGGGCGCCCAGGAAACGATGAAATGAATAGTTTATAGGTTCATACAGGATGTTTACACATCGTTTACAAATAATAGAAAAAAATGTAGATAAAAAATTGGTTAAACAATTAATAAAAAATTAATTTAGACATTTTATTACGAATTTTTAAAATGTGCCTATTAGGCATAAGACGCTGTATATTTTTATTTAATCGTTTTCTATATTTAATTGACACTCACTCTAAAGATGTATTAATATCCTACTGTAAGTACCTAAATGTTTTACTGATGAAAAGCTTTCCAACAATCCAACTCGATGTTTTTTAATTGGACCACCTTGTATATTTTCAGAGTTTTATTTGAATTTTTATGAGCTTTCTGATACGTTTTGTTTTTGAAATTCAGTTAAAGCTTTGCCGCGTTATTCCAACTTTTTAACTTTCATGTGTCGCAACTCAATTTTTTAAAATAGATCACCCTGTATGTTTTTAGATCGTTCTTTAAAGTTTAATCAGCCTTTTGATTATGTTCCGTTTTTACAATACATGGCCCGATGCCCGCTTTGCTGCGTATCTCAACTTTTTAGAAAACTTTTACTGGTGAAAAGCTTTCCCTTTCCAACTTTTGTATCCAAATTAGATTCTTTTAAATTAGAACTCCGTGTATGTTTTTAGTTAGTATTAATTGAATTTCAATGCGATTTTTTTAATTACTTTTGTTTTGGTAAACAACAATTTAGTGGTTTACCATTAAAAAACCTTGAATTTTATCATTTTTAAACCTTTATCTCTTGGATATTGTGGGCCATCATACGATAAGTCCCAAATTTTATTTATTTCACGCAATTTTAATTAAATTTAAGTCCTAATAATTGTTTCCTTCAAAAAAATTCTTAACAATAAAATTAAACAAATAAGTTTATCAAAACAATATGAATATAGAAATGCGAAGAGAAGAAAAATTACCAAGAAAATTTAAAAGAAATATGGGATAGAAAATTAATATAAACATGTTATACAGTGTGTAACTAAAATAACGGGACACCCGAATAACTTTATTATTGTTAAAGATAAAAGTTTGTGGTTGGAAACAATCTGTATTGTTAGTTATAAGGTTTATGTTTGGTACGTCGAAAATTAGTTTCCGTTTCCGGTTTAACCGAAAGTAATGCTAACTTGAAAATTTTAAATAGAACGCCCTATATATTTTTGCATTTTTGGATTTATACTTTTATAAACTTTGAAACTTTGCCCTTTTTAAGGCCGCACAATCTTATTAGAAAAGAAATTTTTAGAAAAGCGTACGTTAACTGGTTTTAAACGTATAAATCAAAATACATAAAAAGTACAAATTTATACATTCTACCTCGAATATCTCGAAAACTATCGATTTTTGGTACATAGTTCTATTAAGTTTCTCAAAGTTTATAAAATTATAAATCCAAAAATGCAAAAATATATAGGGTGTTCTATTTAAAATTTTCAAGTTAACCTTACTTCCGGTTAAACCGGAAACGGAAACTAATTTTCAACATACCAAAAATAAAGCTTACGGCTAACCATACAAATTGTTTCCAAGCACAAACTTTCTATCTTTAACAATAAAAAAGTTATTCGGGCGTCCCGTTATTTTATTTACACACTGTATATAGAAACAATGAAGAAAGACAGAAGAGATAATTAGGTGGCGTATTTTAGGATAAAGGACAGCAAAATAAGCCACTCCTATCAATCTTCGAGTTATTGCTTATATTGTAGAGCCCTTCCATCCATTTAACATTTTCCAACGGATTTCAAATCATGAAAGCTACTAAAATACCAATCCTTAAACCTTTTAGCGCAATTTAAAATATATCAGAACCTCAAGACTAGAGGAGATAAATAAGACCGTCTCGGAGATTCAAGAACAAAAGGAGCACAAAAGTACTATGAAATATTAAATATAAAAAATATTAATAAGAAAATGTTATAGTCCAAGTTGTTGCATTTCATAAAAATTAAATGAAAACACAGCTAACTTGATCAGGTTTCCTTTAAACACTCTGTATAAAATTTACAAGACAATTCCAATAATTTATTTATAAAAATACAAGAATGTTCTGAAAATAAAAATAAGTTAATTATTTATTACTCAAAATAAAACAGAGTTATATGTGATTTTTTTATTTGTTCTTCCTTTTATAAACAATACCAGAAATAAAACAACAACCAAAAGAATTATTTATTTATTTTTAATGATAAAACAACAAAAAAACAGTGTCCAGAAGAGGTAAGAAAATCCTTTTTAGAATCAACTTGCTATGAATGATTTTCCCTTGTCTAATCTTTCAACTTATTTTCGAGTTCAAATTCTTTAATACCTGAAACAGATTTTATTAATAACCAGCTCAAAAGTTTATTAAACATTTACCTTAGATGATGTTGTAATACCTACCCTGAAATTGAAAGAAATTCGCGGATACACAAGTAATTCAATTATTCCAAATAATTTATTCTACAATTGGAATATATATATTTTTTAAATAATATCTACATATAATTATGCAGTTCACGGACACAATAATGAAAGAAATACAAAGGCATTTCTTTTAAGACCACTTCTCATTCAAAGAAATTAAACCTGTGTAAAAAATTAACTACCTAACAATAATAAAATCAAATATAGGTAAATTACTTAAACATACTTAAAGCAACATGTATAAAAAAACCTTCTTAGTAACAATATTTAATTTTTTTTATATTCAATTCGTTCGACTTTTACATCATCACCAACCAGTTGATAAACGTAAGTTACAACAGTGGCATTTTGTATATCCATTAGTACAAACGAGGGTGTGATTAGTCTAAAAATAAAATAACCCTAAAGTCCTCTCACATCCCTAATTAAGGTGTTACTTACGTGTCCAAAGCATTGTAAGCCCCTGTAGCGGAACCAGGATTAATATAAAACTTATTTTCATGTTCATAAGCTTCAAACTTATGTGTATGCCCAGATATTAATATATCAACATCTAATTGCCTTTGAATTAAGGCAAGAGATTCTGGATCACCCCAAGGAACAACTTGATGTCCGTGGGACAATCCAATACGAAATTGCCCTACCGTAACAACCTTTTGTTCGGGATAATTCAAATTCTATAAATTTAAACCCATAATCTTTCTAAAAACAGTGTTAAATTCAAACTTACATCATCGAAATCACCACGAACTACATGGACATCACTTGCTAACGTTTTGAGATAGTCGTAAGATTCTTTGGTACATAAGTTACCGGTACATAAAATGTGCTGGATTCTTCCTGGTACTAAAAGCTTTTTAAACTTTGCTGGTAAACTACTACACCTATGAGGAATGTGTAAATCACCCAAAACTAAAACTAACTAAAACAAGAAACCTAGGTTAGGTTTATTCGAATTTTAATGATTATTATAGAAAATTTTAGCTTACCATTATGTTTTTGTCGTAATAACGCTTGTAAGATTAAATGTAGGTGTAATTATTGCTTAAATAATTAATTTTTAAACCTTTTTTTTGATAAATAAAAAGTGGGTGAAACTTTACAATGTTGCCAGATCGCGGAATCATTCATACCCCAATCATAGACAGCGTTGCCAAATTTAAGCTGATAACCTTTAAAAAATGTTTAATAATAAAATTGAATTAATTCTAGATAATTACCCTAATTTTTATTATCCTGGACAAACAATTCTAGGAAAAATCGAATGTTTTTTCAGTGAAGATTACTTCGGAGGTAAATAATTATAGAAATTATTTTTTTACCGATTAAGAAGTTTTTTTAAGCCCTAAAGATAGCTTACTCGGGAATAGCAGAAACGAGATGGGTTGGAGAAGAAAACTATTATGATGATTACCAGGAAGAGGAAAAAACCCGAGAGGTCGAATATTCGGATCAAGAAGTTTATTTTAATATAAGACAAGTTTTAGTTGAAGGTGGAAATAATTATAGAGTTCCACCTGGTAAAAATACGTACCCTTTTAGTTATATTTTACCGCAAAATCTTCCTGGGACATTCGAGGGTTTATATGGAAATATCCGGTACAAAATCATTGCTACCATGGATCCTCCTTCAAATCCGAACCATGAAGTAGAAAAAACAATCAATATTGTTGCTCCTCTTGATTTGAATCAATTCCCAAACTTACGGGCAAGTAATATTGGTAAAATCCTTCTCCTTGTAATTAATATTGTTTTTAGTTAAGAGAACCAATGGAATCATCCATAGATACAACCCCGTGTTCATTTTGGTGCCAGAACTCTGGTCCGATTACTTTTACCATGTCTTTACCAACAACTGGGTTTGTACCCGGTCAAGAAGTACCAATCAATGCTTATGTGGAAAATTTAAGCAATATTAATGTGGAAAATATAACATTTGAAATAATTACAGTTGGGTATAGAATAAAATTTTTTTTAAATAAAAAAGGAGTTTTATTCTAGAAAATCGAGTATATCACACCAAAAGAAAGAAATCACGAGGAAGAATACCTTGGGAATACCTCAGAAGGTGCTGTAGGTGCTCATGGTGAAAAATCTTGGACAGCAAAGTTAATAATTCCCACAAACCGTCCAATACCGAATTTAATTTGTTGTAATATAATAAAGTTAAATCATGTTTTAAGGGTAAAAATTTTAATTTGAGTTTAATTCTTAATTGTGTTTAACTAAATTCTAGGCTAAACTTGTCTTACCGTTTCCACATGTTAATTTATTTGACGAGTTAAAAATAATGATTGGTACTGTACCGTTATCAGGACTTAATATAAATTATTCACTCCCTCAAGCAGTAGAAAATAATTCTTATGCTCCTACTGCACCTTTAATTGAAGATGGAAATAATTCCACAAATAGTTTTATCCCAACTCCATCTCAGCCTGGATATGGAATTGAAGAAGGTCCAAGGCTTAGGAATCCATCCCAAGTTCCTCCATACCCAGGAGAGATGTCTTCTGGTATGAGCTGTAATAGACTTATAGTAGGTATTGCTTTTGTTAAAACATAAAAATGTTTTTAGCACCTCCAACTTATGATGAAGCCCAATTATTGAAGCAAAAGGATGAAAAATCTGATTAAATGTTGAGTACATTTTAATCGGCGAAATACGCACAGATAAATAAATTTGGGAATTTTAGTCATTTTAAAGTCTCAGGGTAATAATCAATATAAAAATAGTTGCAACACTATTGTTCCTGCCTAGTCAAAACGTAGATTTATTGTTACTTATTATATATAAATGTTATTTAAATAATTATTATGATTAAATCCTAGTCAAATGTATATTTTAAAATGTTTTATCTAGAAATACATATTAAAATTACTCAAGTGTTCGATTTGGGCTCAGAAAAAAATGTTTATATTACCTACATAATATTTGCATATACATATACACAAGCGAAGTACCATAAAAGATTATTACCTGCAACTTATGACATTTCGAAATATTCCAAGGATTCCAACTTCCAATTGACAGACCGTGACAGGTACTACGCAAAAATCTTCCACAAACACATTCTTCTTTACTTCTAACACACAAAACATGTTCTTAACACCCAAACCTATTATTTATCTTGATAAACCGCACAAAATCCGCAATATTTCAAAAATATCAACAAAACTAACATCTCTACTTTTTCAGTTGTTACAGTTTTTCACTACACTTAACCTTAAATACAAAGCCTAGCGAACTTAATTTAAGATAAAAACTTTAATTAAAACACTTTTAACAAGACAAAATCACTAATTAAGATTTTACAATTTAACGGTCCTGTCAACTTGAATTTTCGCGAGCGCCTCTATCGGTGACTACAAGAACTATTCGGCGAACTTGGCAAGGACGTCACGTGCTCCTCCCCTTCCCAAAGTGTAGTAGTAGGCGCGTAGTAAACATAGTAAATTTAAGGCGGGAAAATGTTCATTGAATATTCATTCAAAAGAAATAACACAAATTTTAATTAAAATTAGGCAAATCAACAAAATTTAATACGATTAAAAACAATTTTATTAAAGTATCATAGATTTGTTGTAAATTACTACATAAAAAAATTGTATTTTCCTAAAATAAAATATTTTATCCACAGGGTGTTTCAAATACTGTTCCCTTGATGTAGTTTAACTCGGTTTAAATTAATTTTTAGTCAGAAATCGGCATTAAATGAACACTCAAAGTTGTTTCTTAGTAACCGTTTTGGTTATATGAACAATCCTCAAACACAGTAATTCAAACACCCTGCCTTTGCGTTTACGTTCTTTATCTTTAATTATTATACAAAATTATTTTTGGCAAAATGCAAAATAATTGGCCGAACTCGTTCTTTATATTGTTCAAAATTATTAATTTCATAATCAAACGCATTAGTAATGTTTCCAGATTCAGAAACTACTTCTTCAAAGTTGATAACTTTTTCATTTTCAGTTAACATAAGATAAATAACAAGCAAAGAAAAAATTAATCCAAATTTTGAATACTTTTTCCAATGTTCTTGGAAAACACTATAAGGAAATACTTTTTCAGGATCGCTTCCAAGTTTTCTTAAATGTTTAGAAAAACTTTCGTAATAAACATTTTGATAATGATTTAAATTGTTTAACATTTCTTTGTTACTGCACGCGTAGAAAAAATAAGACAAATCTAATACAGGAGAACCTTGAGTTGATAATTGAAAATCAAAAAAGGATACTTCTGTTGGATTATTTGATTCATTCCCATCCTGCAAAAAGAAATAAAAATTTATTATCCAGGACCTGAAAATTTTTAAAGATGACGAATATCTCGCTTATTTTTTAAAATATAAAACAATGTTCTACATAAAAGTTACAAGAGACGAAAAGGACTACGTGATAAAATTATTTAAAATTACACAGGGCGTTGCATATAAGCGTAGCATACCAAAGGGATATTTTTTTAATATAACACCCTGTATATTTTTGCATAATCATATTCGTATTTTAATTAGATTTCTGAATATGTTTAGTTTTTTGAATTCCATTGCGGCGTTGCCGAATTATTTAATTTTTTCCAAACGAATTTGTTTATTTCCAGATATTTGTAATAAAATTCGCCAGGACCGTACTTTTATATATTAAACAATTTTTTTTATGTTAGCTTTTACCCAAAACCCTTCCAGGTATTATAAAATTTAATACGAATATACAGGGTGTTTTTTTATAACACTCCCAAGATTCCTAATTTTTTGATTATCTAATATTTTTTATTTAAACACCCTGTATGTTTTTTTAATAATTGGAGTTTTTTCCTATACATACTTATATTTTTTTATACTTACCCCATATTTGAACATCATATTGTTGGTCCAACAATCACCATGTAAAGCAACAGAATAATCAGGAACAGGTTCAGGCAATTCTTGAAAAAATGAATTAATGGTGGGGATAAATGTTTCATACATCCTTATAGCTTCCTTATCAGTATTCGGATTCAATGTTCTTTTAGCTTTTATGCATTGTTGTGTAAAATTATCAATAAAATTATTCTCCATCATATTTTGAACATAATGGTTATTCATTGATCCAATAATTTGATTATATTTATCTAAATTTTGATCTTTTAGGGCAAATGAAAGTGCATGGTAACGTCCATATTGCTTCAGTACCAAACTTACATGGTTATCATCCATTGGTATTGCACTATCGTGAAGTTTGAACCCGCTTTCTTTAAGATTTTCTAAAATTAAAACTTCAGGGATGATTTCAACCTGTCCTTTGTAGAATTTTGGGGAAAAGGGGGTTCCTTCCAATTCTTTAAATGCGTTAAATACTGTTTCATACATATACACTTCCCGTCGAAATAAATTATCAATTGCTACAGTGCTTCGTAAAGATTCATTTTCTGAAGCACGTTTTATAACAAGATTAATAATTTTATCTGGTTTATTATTTCTAATATTTACGCTTGTTATAATTCCGTTATAACCTTCCCCTTTTGTTGCACTATCAACTGTTTCAAATTCATATTGTTTAAAGTTTTCTTCTCTTGCAATTTCGTGTAATAACTTTTCAATTTGTGGATTCATGTTGGAAACGGTTTCCGTTTATCACTGCTAAAAAAAGTTGAAATAAACTGATTAAGTATAATTTTATCATCGTTATCAGTTTAAGATTATAATGTGATGATGATTAGATATATACAGGATGAGACGTTGCTAATGTTGTGAAGTTTTACAGGGTTCAGTAATAAAATTTGCAACAAACTGTAATTAAAGAATGAAACATCCTGTATATTTTTATTTCATCTTATTGTACTTTTAATCGGTTTTTTTATTTTGAATCTATTTCAGTTATTAAATTTAGTTTGCGGCGTTGCCATGTTGCAATACTTATTTGGAATTCGCAAAAAAAAATAATACGAGTCCCACTCAACACTTAAACAATGATTTTAGATAAATGTCGATAAAAACCATTTCAAGATATTTCAAAGCTGAATTTAAATATACAGGGACGGGCGTGTTGCGGTGTTACAGAAAATTTTAATCGAGACATTTTTAAGTTTATTTGGTTAATGATCCATAACTTGATTTTTATTTAGGTAACACCCTATATGTTTTTAGTTAGTTTTAATCTATTCTTAATTGGCTTTTTTGGTAACTTTCGTTTTCTTAATTCCGTTACGGCATTATCAAGTTACACAATTTTTTCCAACAGGCTAGAAATTTGTATTTTAACTACCATTATTTTTATACCATGTCCGTTTTGAAATTATTGGATAACCTTTTTTTCTTATTTTATATAAAATCTGACTAAAAACAAAATTTAAAACGCAAAATTACTTACACAACATTGATTATTTATCAGCTGTTGGGGAAGGCTAGAATGTGAAGGTCGTTCAAACAACAAGTTTGAATCAAATAGAATTAATTGAAGTTGTGGAAAAATTTCTGCCATCTTTTAATAGAATAATCAACTTACCTTGTATACGTATAGGGTGCTTCATAAAGTTCGGTTTAAAATTATTTATTAAAAATTAAGTAAAAGTCAGGATATTTTTTATTTTCCCATACCACCACTTTTATACGTGTTTTGGACTTCCAGGAACCCAAAAAAATGGTTTAGAAAAAATGTCTGTCTGTGGGTGGGTGGGTGTGAAATCGATTTTGTTGAAATTTGAAATGAAGGGGTATATCTAAAATTCATCGACAAAATAACCTTTTCAAAAAAATCCGAAACCGGAAGGGGAAGTTAGACATGCTTTTTTGGTGTCATTTTTTTCAGAAGCAGAATTTTGAAAATCTGAGTAGCGAATATGAAAGACGACCAAAAGTCAAGTGATTGGTGAAACACTTTTTTGCCGAACTATCTAACTTCAAAATGGTCGCCGCTATGAATTTTTCAAAATTTTTACTTTAAAGCCCCACGACTCAAAAACCAGTTATCTGATCAGATTCAGCAACAACTTGTTTGAATGCCCTTTGGTAGTACTATACCAAAAAGAAAAATTTATTTAGTAAATCCAAAAACGGTCGCAACGGCACTTTTCCAAATATTTTGAAATTTTTGAAAAATTAGTACAAAAAACAGGCCACACGATTTTGTTTAAATTCTCTATACTTATGGAGCTTGGTGCTAGGTACATTTTTATTTTTTGATGAATTCCAAAATTGCACTGTGGCGCCCTCTACGAGGTTTTGAAAATCGGAAGTTGATGCTCCTACAGCGCCTTTATTAGTCAAAATATGAAAAAAGTTTAAATGTAAAACTTATTCAGTATATAGCTCTGCATTCTCCTAAATTTATATCACGTATACAGGGTGTTTGCTTTTCACAGTACGATAAGCAACTTTGTTATTTTAAATGAAACACCCTGTATATTATTATATAATTGAATGCAAAATTGAATTGTCTATCACATAGTATAAGGTAGTCATATAGCTAAAATGTACGGTTGATGAGAAAATCGCGAACTTCCGCTGCGTTAGTAAATTAGATGCCTGTCTCTCTTCTGTGCGTATCGAACCCGTATAGTCTGGTGTTTCTATACATTCAAGTGATTTCCAGAGACTGTCGTGAGGTCGAGTTGAATACCAAAAAACGAAATGTTTATTGTTAGTATGAGAATGTCCAGGGGAGGTACGCACACCCACTTTTTTGGTAAAAAGCTTTCCTATGATAGTTACTATATACTATTACCCTACCCCTACCCTAGTGTCCCTAGTGATATAATAAACCTTTTAATATAAATTTAATTTATTTTACGAAAATAATACAAAAGTTATTAGGTCAAAAATCTATAACATCATTTCACTCTGTCTTAGCTACAAAAAGACCATCAGGGCTTAATACTAATTATTTATACTACAAGGGTTGTAAGTGTCTTTTTACTAGTTGAAAACTGGCTTGCGCCCGATCACTAGCGAGAGCAACAAAAGTTTGAGACTGGGCAAATTTACTTACATCTCGAGTTGCATAATATAACATTTTTTCCACTTCTACAATCCATAACTACTACCATAAAAGAAGAATTTTAACATTTGACAACATTTTGACAATTATTTTTTAAGTATAAATTAAAACAAAAATGTCTTTACTTAGGTACTTTCCTTCAATAACATTAACAAGGTAGATGTAGGTACCTATTTCCATCAAATCAATGTCATAATAATGACTTACAATGCGAGGGGTGGATAATACTTATTTTCTAATAACCCATACAGAGGGTTTTAATTTTAAGATGATGGTAATGTCACAACAGCCTTATTTCCATTTTCTGTAGAACAAATTAAAGCACTTCTGCTATATTTATCCTTAATTTCCGATCCTGATCCTTTGGTCATAAGTAAAATTAAAGCAGCTTTGAGACCATTATCCGTTTCACACATAACAGCAGTGGTACGATATTTATTTTTCCCCTCTTTATTTGGTTTTTTATTTATCAATAAAGATACAAGAGCTTTATGAGCTTTTTCTGCAGAATACATTAAAGTACTTCTAACGTATCTGTCTCGCATTTCCAAGCCAATTTCTTTAGACATAACTAACACAAACACAGCTGTACGTCCATTACTTTCTGAACACATTAAAGTAGTTGATCTACATTTGCCACTAACATCAGGTTCTTCCAACTCTTTTGATAATGGTAAGGTTATAACTGTTTTTCCACCATTTTCTGGGGCACATGTTAAAACGAGTCTTTTGTTTTTCCCGTTAACTGTTAAGTCTGCTCCTTTAGTTATAAGCAAATCTGCTGTGTCTGTGTGATTATTCCATATTGCCCAATGTAGAGAACTAATCCCGGCATCGTCTTTCGCTTGAAAGTTTGCACCTTTAGCTAAAAGGGAATTAGCTATAGCTGTGCGTCCATTTTGGGCTGCGTACATTAAAGCTGTCTTACCGCTATTATCTTTAGTTTCCAAATCAATGTCCTTGGTTAAAAATAAGTTTGTTATCTTCACGTTTCCTTTTATTATTGCATACATTAAGGGTGTTTTCCCATCATTATCAGCTACATCTAACTTTGCACCCTTTGAAATTAAAAGCTCGACAATGTTCGTGTGTCCTTTAGACATCGCCCATAATAATGGAGACAAGCCAGCTTTGTCGAAAACTTCAATCTTTGCACCCTTATTTAAGAGTAAGCATGCTAACTTCAAGTTTCCAAATTCTGAAGCATATATTAGGGGTGTTTTCCCATTATTGTCAATTACATTTAATTTTGCACCCTTTGAAATTAATAGCTCGACAACACTTACGTGTCCATTCCACGAAGCCCATAACAATGGCGACGTACCCGACTTATCGAACAATTCTATTTTTGCACCCTTATTTAAAAGTAATCTTGCTAAGTTTAAGTTTCCTGATTCTGAAGCATATATTAAGGGTGGTTTCCCTTCATTATCAATTGTGTCTAACTTTGCACCCTTTGAAATTAAATACTCGACGATATTGATGTGTCCCCTGAACGCTGCCCATGACAGAGGCCCCGTATCCGTCTTGTCGAATACTTCCATGTTTGCACCTTTTTTTAAAAGTAACTTTACTAAGTTTAAGTTTCCTTCTTTTGAAGCTAATATTAAGGGCGTTTTCAAATCGCGGTCCGTGACATCTACCTTTGCACCCTTGGAAAGTAACAGTTCGACAATGCTTACCTGTCCGTTCCACGCAGCCCACAACAATGGATTCTTACCACTCTTGTCGAATACTTCAGTATTTGCACCCCTGTCTAAAAGTAAGCTTGCCAGGGTCATGTTTCCTCTTTCTGAAGAATATATTAAAGCTGTTTTTCCCTGATTGTCAGATACGTCTAATTTTGCACCCTTTGAGATTAACAGCTCGACAATGTTTACGTGGCCATTCCACGCAGCCCACAATAATGGATTACTACCACTTTTGTCGAATACTTCTATGTTTGCACCCTTTTTTAAAAGTAAGTCTGCTAAGTTCATGTTTGCATATTCTGAAGCATATATTAAGGATGTTTTCCCATCCCTGTCACTTACGTCTACCCTTGCACCCTTTGAGATTAAAAGATCGGCGACGTTTATGTGTCCCTTCCACGCAGCCCACAACAATGGATTCGTACCACCCTTGTCGAAAACTTCCATGTTTGCACCCTTGCTTAAAAGTAAGCTTGCTAAGTTCATGTTTGCATATTCTGCAGCATATATTAAGGGCGTTTTCCCATCTTTGTCAGTTACGTCTACTCTAGCACCCTTAGAAATTAAAAGATCGACAATGTTTACGTGTCCCCACCACGCAGCCCATAATAATGGATTCGTCCCAGTCTTGTCGAATATCTCCATGTTTGCGCCCTTATCTAAAAGTAGGCTTGTTAATGTCAAGTTTCCTTTTTCTGAGGAATATATCAAGGGCGTTTTCCCATTATTATCAATTACGTCTACTCTTGCACCTTTTGATATTAACAGCTCGACAATCCTTAGGTGTCCTTTCCACGCAGCCCACAACAATGGGTTCGTACCAGTCTTGTCGAATACTTCCATGTTTGCATTGTTTTCTAACAGTAAGATTGCTAAGTTCCTGTTTCCATATTCTGAAGCATATATTAGGGCTGTTTTCCCGTCATTGTCATTTACGTCTATCCTAGCACCCTTTGAGATTAACAAGTCGACAATACTTAAGTGTCCATGCCACGCAGCCCATAACAAAGGACACGTACCAAACTTGTCGAATACTTCCATATTTGCACCTTTGTTTAAAAGTAAATTTGCTAGGTTTAAGTTTCCAGATTGTGCGGCATATATTAAGGGTGTTTTCCCTTCATTGTCAAATGCCTCTAACTTTGCACCCTTTGAAATTAACAACTCAACGATATTGATGTGTCCTCTGTACGCTGCCCATGACAAAGGACCTGTATCAGTCTTGTCGAATAGTTCCATGTTTGCACCCTCGTTTACAAGCAAGTTTGCTAAGTTAATATATCCATATTTTGAAGCATATATTAGGGGCGTTTTACCATCATTGTCAATTACGTTCAACTTTGCACCCTTTTTGATTAACAGCTCGACAATGTTTATGTGCCCATTCCACGCAGCCCATAGCAATGGACACTTGCCAGTCTTGTCGTATACTTCCAAATTTGCACCCTTGTCTATAACTAAGCTTGCTAAGTTCGTGTTACCTTTTTCTGAAGCATATATTAAGGCTGTTTTCCCGTCATTGTCAATTACCTCCAACCTTGCACCTTTTGAGATTAATAGGTCGACAATATTTACGTGCCCATTCCACGCACCCCACAACAATGGAGACGTTCCAAACTTGTCGAATACTTCCGCATTTGCGCCCTTGTTTAAAAGTAAGCTAGCTAAGTTGATATTTCCAGATTGTGAAGCATATATTAAGGGTGTTTTCCCTTCATTGTCAATTGTTTCTAAATTTGCACCCCTTGAGATTAACAACTCGACAACGTTTACGTGTCCTCTGTACGCTGCCCACGACAATGGACCCGTTTCGGTGATGTCGAATACTTCAATTTTTGCACCCCTGTTTAAAAGTAGTTGTGCTACGTTTTTGTTTCCATATTCGGCTGCAAGCGACAAAGCTGTTTTTCCCCTTTCTTCCCTCATTTCTAAATTCGCTCCTTTTGTTAAAAATAACTTTGCTAATTCTTCATTACCTGTTTGTGCAGTGATTAGTAAAGGGGTTTTTCCGTCTTTACCTTTGGCCTCTATTTTTGCTCCTTGGGATAGAAGTGCTGTTACACGTTGAATGTTACCATCCCTTGTTGCTACTAGTAATTCATCATCTATTTTACTTGCTCTCTTAAATCTTCTCTTTACATGGGGTAGTGGCAAACCACTGAAGAAAACTTCAGCGTTTAATTCGTTGCTGCTAACTTTAAAATCTGAGGTAGATAATTTTCCTCCACATATTGTTCTGCCATTTAATTTTATTCTAATAATGTCAGGTTTTGCATTGTCAACCCTTGAATTATATTTTACAAAGAAATTTACTGCTGTGGAATTAGGAAGATATACGTTGTTAATGGAGAAAGTTACATTGTCGGCTGAAGACGTGTCTCCAAGATCAATCTAAAAATAAATAAATCATTAAATGATTAACATTTTAAATTTGGCGCCCAACGTGGGGCCGAAAACAAGAAAAAATACTTGACAGGTGCTGCGATGATTGGAATATAATCGGACTGTGGCCAAAAATTATAATCCAAGAGTCTAAGGTGCGCAGTACAAAACTCTTCGTCTTCCTCAAGAAGAGGAGGTGCTGCTATGTTTTCCCTTTGCCTTATTATTCATTCAAACGATTTAGTACTAGGATTACTTACCCAGAATTTTTCAACTGTTCCATTTAATAATACGTTTAAAGTTGATTCTTCCACCGCCCTTAACGTAATAACTCCATCCCGTGTGGTTTCTTCTCTTGCTGTAGGGTTGTAGTCTATAATTTTAGAGCAAGGGGCAAGATCTTGGGATAATGCTAATCCTGCTAAGATGAAGATTATCGTTGTTTGCAGTAACATGGCAGTTACTAAGGTGACTTGAAAATAAACTGTGTGTAGAAAGAAAAAGGCCATACTTTAGGTACATAGAAAGATTTTATAAAAATTCGGGGATCAGAATAATATCCTCGGCACCATGTACCCAGATATAGGAAAACAATACCGTCGCACTATCTATTTTAAATATTACCTGCGCTGCGTATTATGTATTGATGCCGAATTGATATAATTCCAAAAACGATCGTCTTTTGCAATAGGGATTTATAATAAATTTTAATTGGTACCGTATAAGAAAAATATTCAATTGTAAAATATGTTTTCTAATTGTTTTTAATAGAAATAAACGACTTGCGAACATTGCCGTACGAATCCGATTAGAAAAACCTACCCGGTGTGACGCGTGACGTCATCAACTATTCAATACCACGACTCAATAGCTTTAAATGGAAACGTAGTGCAAACCGTGTAAGATAGGTTAAAATAACATAAGACCAATGTTGTAGAAAATAAAATTTTCTACAAGAAATTCCCGAAAAACATTTGTCTAATGTTAATAGTTTGGGCTTGGGAACCGTCAGACTAAACACATGCGCGGGCTATAGTTAGCACATTGACAACCACGCTAGCTTCAGTGTTTTGGACCACACGAAACTGTTGCAACACGGAAGTGTTGTATAAAAATGACAAATAAATTGTTCATAAGAAAATGAAATAAAAAACAATACCAATCACAACGGTAGTGAATAAGAAATAATAAATTAATAGTAAAGATCAAAAAACCCAGAATTTCCAGTAACGTCATCTATTCTCGACTTATTAGCTGAAATTAATTTAAATAATAAATCCTTTTCTGACCTTTACTGTACTACTCTATGGAATTTTAATAAAATTTTATATCAGAATCATGGAGTTTTCTTCATGCATCTTAAAGGTACGAAAATAATGCACATAATATTTATATAAACTTTGACTTTATTTTTTTTATCAATATTGATAAAATGTTCCAGACAATTTTTATTATTTATAAGAAATAAATAATTAAAACCGGTTTTAATTTATCTGATACGATTTTAACTTTAAAGTATGTTCGGGGGACTCGATGTTCCATAATAAAATTATTAATAATTAAATTGTATATTCTTACCTTTATTTATTGCAGGGGTTTTAATATTTTAATTATTATAACGAAATAAATACAAATTAATTGATTTATTAACAGTAAATTTAAGATTCCACAGACACAAACAATCTTTGTTGCTACTGCTTGTTGCAATAACTCATCAGATACTGGAAATTTCAAGTCCGCGAAAATAAAATGGGAATATCCTTTTATATTTTTAATTTTATTTAAGTTTATCTCTTATAATTATAATATTGGGAAATTATTTGCCTGAAAGGGGGGCGCTATGGGAAATTCCATCAAGCAAAATTTATACCTCGTCATTGACCTCGACCGGTAAGTTTTCCCACAAGGGTGTTGACATTCTTATTTCTAAAGGTCCGCGCGCACTTGTTCGGTTCAGTTCCGTTCGGTTCGGAACCGTCCGATCGGCAAAAATCAAAATAATGCTCCACCAAGCCAGGCGCGGATCTAGGAGGAATTCTCGGGGGGGGGGGGGGTAAAATATTTTACAAGAAATCTTAATAAGTACTCATTAATTAGTTTATTTTAAAAAATAACAAAAAATATCTAGAAACCAATCAAAACTCAAAATTTAATACGGCTGCCATAGCAACGCAGAAGATTTTTTCAACCAAACTCAAGGTGACTGGTGATGAGCACTATGACTTAAAGGAAACAGTGCGAGTTTGCAGATTTGCTAGCCAGGCACAATAATTTATTATTACAAAGCAGTAAGCTGAGTAAGCACATACTGCACTCTGCAGCTTAGCACAGAACCTGGAACCTGTGGTATTATTTTCTAAATTTAGGGAATGTTCGGGGGGGGGGGTAATTATTACCCGTTTACCCTCCCCTTGTATCCGCACCTGCACCAAGCTTACAAATGCTGCGGAAATACATACTTGGACTGAACCGAACGGGTCGAAACCGAACCGACGACGACGCGACGTAATGCGCGGGCTGCCATTCATTTCCATGTATTTTGATTTTTACTAATCGGACGGTTCCGAACCGAACGGAACCGAACCGAACAAGTGCGCGTGGTCCTTTATAAACAGGCAACCAAATATACCGTGCCTAAAACAAAACTCATTTATATTTAGGGTAGGCTTTTGATAAACAAACAAGTTAAGCCTCCTTCATATAGGCGCAATTTTTACTCTTTGGTTTCATTTGTTAAATTTGGCGGCAAATTCAAATTTTACCAATGAAGACAAAAAGAAATCGCGCCTACGTGAAGGAGGCTTCATACTGAATACCGAATACAGTTCGTTTCCCACTTGCCCAAACAAAAACATTTGGATTTATATAATAATTTATTTTAATTATTAATAAAAATATTATTTAACATTATTTAAAAGTAAGATGAATCTGCCTTAATTAAAACAACATGAATGTTTCACAATAAAACTTATTTTTTAATACCTTTTAAAGGGTTTTATTTTTAAGACGCAGGTAAAGTCACAACAGCCTTATTTCCATTTTCTGCAGAACATGTTAAAGCAGTTCTACTATTTTTATCCTTAATTTCCGATCCGGATCCTTTGGCCATAAGTAAAATTAAAGCAGCTTTGTGACCCTTATCTGTTTGACACATTAGAGCAGTTGTACTATAACCATCCCTTACCCCGCTATTTGATTTTTTATTTAACAATAAAGATATCAGAGCTTTATGAGCTTTCTCTGCAGAATACATTAAAGTACTTCTAATGTATCTGTCTCGCATTTCCAACCCTATTTCTTTGGACATAAGTAAAACAACCACAGCTTTACGTCCATTATTTTCTGAACACATTAAAGTAGTTCGTTTACATTTATCGCTAACTTCTGATTCTTCCAATTCTTTTGATACTGGTAAAGTTATAATTGTTTTGTCCCCATTTCCTTGGGGGCATGTTAAAGTGACTCTTTTGCTTTTCCCGTTAACTTTTAACTCAGCTCCTTTAGTTACCAGCAAATCTGCTATGTCTTTGTGGTTATTCCATATTGCCCAATGCAAAGCACTTATCCCTTCCTTGTCTTTGGCTTGAAAATCAGCACCTTTGGTTAAAAGGGAATTTGCTATAGCTGTGCGTCCATTTTGCGCTGCGTACATTAAAGCTGTTTTTCCGTCTTCGTCCTTAGCTTCCAAATCAATGTCCTTGGTTAAAAGTAAATCAACTACGTCTGTATGTCCATTCCATGATGCCCAAAGTAAAGGATTTTTTTCTTCTTTATCTTTTGCTTCAATGTTTGCTCCTTTGGTTAAAAGTAAGTTTGCTATGTTAAAATATCCTTTTTCTGAAGCGTATACTAGAGGGGTTTTTGCATCATCATCATTTACTTCTACATCGGCACCTTTTGATACTAAAACTTCGGCGACACTTAAATGTCCCCTCCATGTTGCCCATAATAAAGGACCCATTCCATCCTCGTCTTTTACTTCAATTTTTGCACCCTTGTTTAAAAGTAAGCTTGCTATCTCTTTCGTTCCATATTCTCCAGAAACAATTAAAGGTGTTTTTCCATCTGAATCCTTCATTTCTATATTTGCTCCTTTGATGGACAAGAAAACTTTCATTACTTCGATGTGATTATTTATAACCGCCCAATGAAGGGTACCGATTCCATCATTATCTTTTGCCCCTAGTTTCGCACCTTTTCTTAAAAGTAAAACTGCGAGTTCTTTATTTCCTGTTTGTGCAGCAATTAGTAAAGGTGTTTTTCCGTCATCGTCTTTGGATTCGATTTTTGCTCCTTTAGAGAGAAGAGAGTTTACGCGTTGGGTGTTACCATCCCATGCTGCTTCTAATAAATTACGATCTTTCTTGCTTGCTCTTTTAACCCTTCCCTTTGTATGAGGTTGTGGTAAACCCCCGAAGGAAACTTCAGGATTTAATTGGTTACTGATAAAAGAATCAACTCCACATAATGTTCTGCGATTTAATTTTATTCCAATAATGTTTGGTATAAAATTATTAACTTCTGGATTGTATTTGACAAAGAAATTTATTGCTGTCGGGTTAGGAAGGTATACGTTGTTAATGGAGAAGGTTATGTTGTCTGCTGAAGATGTGTCGCCGAGATCGACCTGAAAAAATAAATCGTTAGAGGTGTATAAAATATTTATAAAACAAAAGGAAACAGTTATCGTTCCAGAATGGCCATCACCCTCGCATAATTATTAAAGTCTCTTTGAGCTGGTCGCTATCTTGCAGGAACTCCTTAAAAATCTTAAAATGGTAAATTTAGCGCCAAACGTGAGACCAAAACCGTTAAAAATTGCTTGAGAGGATAATTGACGCAATGATTGGAAAATAATGTTCCTTTAATATTTAAAGTAAAAAACGTCCTACTATGATAACATACCCAGAACTCTTCAGTTGGTGCATTGAATAGAACATGTAAAGTTGATTTTTCCAGCGTCTTTAATGTCATTACTCCGTACCATGTGCTCTTTTCGCTTCCTGTACGGTTGTAGCTTATAATTTCAGAACAGGAGAAAGATTCTTCCGATAATGTTAATCCTACTAGAACGAGGATTGTTGTTGCTTGCAGCAACATTGCTAGTTAAGAAAAAAAATGTTTAGAAAGAAAAAATACAGGATTTCCCTATAGATTAAGACAAAAATAATTGCATTAATAACATCAAAATATTTGGCAAACACTTTGACCTTTTCTTTATAAATATTGATAAGGCCTTCTAGATAACAGTACCAGAAATTTTCGAAGCGATAACTAAAAATTTTGTTAAACTTAGACTGAGGGGCCTAATCTAAATTTAGGTAATTTAAAGGATTTTCGTGTAACATAAATAAATATTATTTAATATAAAAATTGTTGTTAAAATATAATTCTTACCTTTAGTTATTGGAACGACCTTAATTTTGTAATAACAAATTATAATGTAATACCTACAAGGGCAAACAACTAAATTTAAAATTAATTTTCCATAGGCACCCAAGCACAACCTTTCTTATTGAAATATTCTTTGGTAATGCTTCTAGCATCTTCTAGTAATACATCGTATACGCGTCAAGGGATTTCCAGTCCGAACAACACTGAGAAACATAAATGCTATGTAGATAACAGAGGGGAATTTCCTTTTGAAATTAAACAAATTTGTTTATATTTATTGTGTTTAGAAGTCTAGACAAACTCAATGCTTGTGTGCTACTTGTATCGACTACACTCCGTGAATTTACTATAAAAATTTGCGATTTGCTTGGCAATTTTCTTTAAACATTTCTAAAATAGGTGAAATATTTAAATTTACTCAACATTTCAAATTTTATTATCAAGAACAATGGCGGTTAAAAAGCAAGGTCATTCTATTATAAATAAACAAACTATAGTTTTTAATTATGTATGTATGGTATGTCTCTATTTTAAACAAATGAAAAAATAGTAGAATGAATTCTGTATGAAATAGCCTTTCCAACGATGTGACAGTCATGGTGTGGTCCCAGTTGAAATTCTAGAGGGGGTGGCTGTAACGGCTTAAGGGGTGATGACAGACGTCCAGATTTTACGTAAAAAGATGTCCCTTTTGGTGTCTTTGTTAACACTCTTAGTGTGTTCTCCCATTTGGTTCTCCCCAATCAACGAGAACACTCTCCAGAGTTCCCTAAGTTCAGTCGAGGGAACTTAGTTTTCCCACAAACTGTTTTACAATTTTGCATGTAATTAATTGTTATCAGAAGCTTATTTTTTTAATATTGATAATATAACTTTAGGTAATGTAAACTAAACATTAAATTAAAAAAATCTTAATCAAAACCAAGCGTGAAGCAAATTCTTATTCATAATATTAAACATACACAGAACAAGTTTTATTACATGTATATATGTTTTAGTTAGTATTAAAATTTTATTATAATTAAAACGGTTACAGGCCGCCTTCCCGAGCTAACGCCAAGGGCCATGGTCCGGCGAATAACACGGCCACGGGGCGTCAACGTCGGGTTTATTTATATATTATTTAAGTAAACTTTTCAGCTTGCTTCTTTAGTTGCAAGGAAATCTCCAATATCTTTGTAATTATTCCGTATTGGTGCGTACATCAATGTTCATTTCCGTAGTGGTTACAACAACGCCTTTATTTAAAAGTAAGCTTGTTAGTTTCACGTTTCCCTTTTCTGAAGCATACATCAAGGGTGTTTTCCCATCTTTATCAGTTACGTCTAACTTTGCACCCTTGGAAATTAAAAGCTCGACAATGCTTACATGTCCCCTCCATGCAGCCCATAACAACGGATTCGTACCAGATTTGTCGAAAATTTCCATGTTTGCACCCTTGTCTAAAAGTAATCTTGTGATTTCCAAATTTCCGACATTTGAAGAATAAATTAGGGCCGTTTTTCCATCATTGTCAATTACATCTAACGTTGCACCTTTGGAGATTAACAGGTCAACTATGCTTACATGCCTCGACCATGCAGCCCATAACAATGGATTCGCACCACTCTTGTCGAATATCTCAGTGTTTGCACCTTTGTTCAAAAGTAATCTTGCTGTGTTCAGGTTTCCGATTTGGGAAGCGTATATTAGGGACGTTTTTCCATCCTTGTCAGTTACGTCTAACTTTGCACCCTTGGAAATTAAAAGCTCGACAATGCTTACATGTCCCCTCCACGCAGCCCATAACAATGGATTCGCACCACTCTTGTCGAAAACTTCCATGTTTGCACCCTTATCTAAAAGTAATCTTGTGATTTGCAAATTTCCATTATTTGAAGAATAAATTAGAGCCGTTTTTCCATCTTTGTCAATTGCATCTAACTTTGCACCTTTGGAGATCAACAGGTCAACCATGCTTACATGCCCCTTCCACGCAGCCCATAGCAATGGATTTCCACCACTCTTGTCGAATACTTCAATGTTTGCACCCTTGTCCAAAAGTAATCTTGCTGTATTCAGGTCTCCATTTTGGCATGCGTATATTAGAGGTGTTTTCCCGTCCATATCAGTTACGTATAACTTTGCACCCTTGGAAATTAAAAGCTCGACAATATCCACGTATCCCCTCCACGCAGCCCATAATAATGGATTCGTACTAGTTTTGTTGAGAACTTCCATGTTTGCACCCTTATCTAAAAGTAATCTTGTGATTTCCAAATTTCTGAGATTTGAAGAATAAACTAGGGCCGTTTTTCCATCATTGTCAATTACATCTAAATTTGCACCCTTAGAGATTAACAGGTCAACTATGCTTACATCCCCCTTCAACGTAGCCCATAGCAATGGATTCGTACCACTCTTGTCGAATATCTCAGTGTTTGCACCCTTGTTCAAAAGTAATCTTGTTGTGTTTAGGTCTCCATTGTGGGAAGCATATATTAGGGGCGTTTTCCCATCCTTATCAGTTACATCTAACTGTGCACCCTTGGAAATTAAAAGCTCGACAATGCTTACATGTTCCCTCCACGCAGCCCATAACAATGGATTCGCACCACTCTTGTCGAATATCTCAGTGTTTGCACCCTTGTTCAAAAGTAATCTTGCTGTGTTCAGGTTTCCGCTTTGGGAAGCGTATATTAGGGGCGTTTTTCCATCCTTATCAGTTACGTCTAACTTTGCACCCTTGGAAATTAAAAGCTCGACAATGCTTACATGTCCCCTCCACGCAGCCCATAACAACGGATTCGTACCACTCTTGTCGGAAACTTCTATGTTTGCACCCTTGTCTAAAAGTAATCTTGTGATTTCTATGTTTCCGTTATTTGAAGAATAAATTAAGGCCGTTTTTCCATCATTGTCAATTACATCTAACTTTGCACCCTTGGAGATTAAAAGCTCAACGATGCTTACATGCCTCGTCCACGCAGCCCATAACAATGGATTCGCGCCACTCTTGTCGAATATCTCAATGTTTGCACCCTTGTCTAAAAGTAAGCTTGTTATATTAATATTTCCTTTTACTGAAGAATATATTAGAGGCGTTTTCCCATCTTTGTCAACTACATCTAACATTGCACCATTCGAAATTAAAACCTCGACAACGCTTATGTGTCCCATCCAAGTAGCCCATAACAACGGATTCGTACCACCTTTGTCGAAAACTTCAATGTTTGCACCCTTGTTTATAAGTAGGTTTACTATGTTTTTGTTTCCATTTTTAGCTGCAAGAATTAAAGCTGTTGCTCCGTTGGAATCCTTAATTTCTAAATTTGCTCCTTTGGTTAGAAGTGATGTTGTATATTGAGGGTAATCTTCTTCGCATGCTGCTTCTAATAAATCACTCTCTTTAATTTCTCTTTTAAACCGTCTTTTTGAATTTGTTTGTGGTACACCTCCAAAGGAAGTTTCAGTGATTAATTGGTTCCTGATAGCTTTCATATATGGCATTGGTAAAGATGTTGTAGCAAATTCATCCCCACATATTGTTTGTCCATTTACTTTTATACCAATTATGTTAGGTATTACACCATCAACTTCTAGATTGTATTTTACAAATAAATGTACTACTGTTGGGTTAGGAAGGTACACATTGTTAAGGGAGAAAGTTACATTGTCTGGTGAAGATGTGTCTCCAAGATCGATCTGGAAAAAAAATCTTTAGAGGTGTGCAAAACATTTATAAAACAAAATGAAACTATTATCGTTCCAAAATGACGAGCACCCTGGCAAAAGTATTGATGTTTTCTTCGATCTAGTTTTTATCTTGTATAAACTCCTTTCGAAACTAAAGTCGTAAATTTGATGCCCTACGTGGGGTTGATAACACTAACACAACCTGACAGGAGACTCGATGATTGGAAAATAATGTTCCCTTAATAATCACAGTGAAAAGCTCGACCTACTATTATGACTTACCCAGAATTCTTCAGCTGGTTCATTTAATAAAAAATATAAAGTTGATTTTTCCAGCGTCTTTAATGTTATTACTCCATGCCATGTGTTTGTTTCGCTTCCTGTACGGTTGTGGCTTATAATTTCAGAACAGGTGGAGGATTCCTGAGACAACGTCAACCCCACTAGAACGAAGATTATTGTTGCTTGTAGCAACATTGCAGTTAGCTAGTTAGCAGAGAAAGAAAAAGATATTTTCACATTAGATTAAGACAAAATTAATTTAACCACATTAATGGAAATGTTAATAACATTAAAATATTTAGCAGATACTTGGAATTAGTTTGACCTTTTCTTATAAATATTGATAAGGTGTTCCAGATAATAGTCTTAGAGAATAACTCGAAAACTTTTTCTTATTTCTATGGGAAAATTAAAACCTAGAGCTCTAATTAAATTTTATAAAGGATTTTAGCTTTAAGTAATGTTCCTGCCTAAAATATTATTTAATATTTAATTTCTAGTTAAAATTCTAGTTCTTACCTTTATTAATTGAAACGTTTTTAATTTTGTTATTATTATTATCACTCGTGTTATTATTTATAATAATCACAAATTAGTGAACTGTTAACAGTGAATTTAAGATTACACATCCACGCAACCACGATCTTTCTCATTGAAACAGTTTTTATTAATTGTTCTAGCAATAAATTCTAGCAGAATTTCATTTCAGAATAATTCCAAGTAAATTATTTTGTATTTTTATTTAATTTTATCTCTTCTTGTTATAATTATTGCGAAACTAAGTGAATGTTTTGATTGATAGAGGAGGCGTCATGGGAATGACCGTAACAATAATAAAATAATTCATCCTTCAACATTATTTTATTTCTTATTATTTTCATTATACAGGATGTATGTATACGATAAGGAGCGCATGCATAGGGATCTCGTAAACGGTATGAGACAGATTCTATAAATTTTGCGCAGTTTTGTGTACAGGTTGAAAAATTTTCTATTTCCCTATGTAATTTTATTATTATAGGCAATAGCGCAAAATGGTTTTGCCATTATCAAGGCAGATTTCAAATCTTTAATTAGGTCAACAACGTTTCAACATTAAATTTGCTTTTTCAAACAAACTTCAAAGAGGCCATGCTACCATTACAAAGAGCTCTTTTGTTTTTTCCTTTTGACTGATATAAGGTTTAATGGTTTTATTTTGAAAAATTGTCGAGTTATAATTGAAAAACCGATTTTTTTTATAGTAGGCCATGAATTTTCTTTTGCAGTGGGTTGAAATACGTTTTGCGTATACCGTGAAGTCCATTTATTATGCAATATAGGCATAGCGCAAGTTAAATGGACCGGGCACTTTACCTTTGAAATATAGGCAACCCATTATACACTGCTAAACACTCTTGCCCCTGCTTACTGACTTTAATTATTGTTTGTCACCTGTTAAATTTGTGGTTTTTAATATTAATATTTAATACCGAACAAGATTGAAAACTACACAGACCAAGAAAAAATAGAAATATACAAATTCATGTGTTACTGTTTTATGTCAATTTTTTTTCATGTTGTGTCAAATTTTCTAGATGATCTTGATATTATAGACACATTAGGGACTGGTTTGTTAGGACATTTAGCACTAAAATAATCCCTAACATTACCTATTGATAATTCGATAATCTGGAGTGATACCTATAGTATACACATTTCTGTTATTTTTTTCGTCTGTATAGATCATGTTTCCAATAAATCATTCGCTTTAAATCTTGTTCTTTATTAAAAACTAAAAAAAACACTGTGTAATTTGACAAACAATAACCAAAATCAGTAAGCAGGGGCAAGAGTGCTAGTGGTGTATAATGGGTTGCCTATATTCCAATGGTAAACGCCCGGTCCATTTAACTTGCAACAAGCCTATATTGCATAATAAATAGACTTTACTGTATAAGTTGTTAAAGCAGACACACCAACAAAACGAACCAGCGAAACTAGAGACATAGAAATCTTTACTCTATCCGTTACCCAGGTTTGCAAAATTCTGCTTCTGAAAGACAGCTATCAAAAAAAATGTCTAACTTTCGTTTCCGGTATCAGAATTTTTTTGTCGATTAATTTTCGATATACGCCTTCATTTCAAATATCATCAAAATCGGCTCACTAGTTTTTGTGCGCTAGAGGGCTTCATATACATACACATCCACCCACCCACCTAGCAGAATCCAAATTGGAACGGCCATACAGTAACTCGTCAGAGTTAGGAGAATGAAGCTGAACATTACAGGGCCAGATGCAGTTTCTTCGACTGAACCTAGAAGACACTCTTTAGTGTGTTCCCCCCTTTGGTTATCCCCAGTCAACTTTATATATAGTATATTTTTGTTTTCATTGTAAATTATAAATTAATTATTAGCAGAAGATTTATTTTTTAATATTGGTAATATAACTTTAGGTAATGTAAACTAAACATTAAATTAAACAAAATTTAATCAAAACAAAGCTTGAAGCAAATTTTCATTCATAACATTAAACATAGGTACTTACCTAGAACAAGTTTTATTATTACATCGATATATTTTTCAGTTAGTATTAAAATTTTATTATAGTTAAAGCCAAGGGAGCATGGTCCGGCGAACAAGACGGCCACGGGGTGGTCAAGGTGGGGTTAATTTATATATTATTTAAGTACACTTTTCAACTTGCCTCTTTAGTTACAACGAAATCTGCAATTTCTTTGTAATTATTCCGTATTGGCGCGTACATCAATGTTCATTTCCGTAGTGGTTACAACAACGGCCTTATTTAAAAGCAAGTTTGTTATGTTCATGTTTCCATTTTCTGAAGCACTAATATCAGGGGTGTTTTTCAATTTTTATCAGTTGCATCTAACTTTTGCACCCTTGGAAATTAAAAGCTCGACAATGCTTACATGTCCACTCCATGCAGCCCATAACAACGGATTCGTACCATTCGTGTCGAAAACTTCAATATTTGCACCCTTGTTTATAAGTAAGTTTACTATGTTTTTGTTTTTTATTTTTAGCTGCAAGAATTAAAGCTGTTGCTCCATTGGAATCCTAATTTCTAAATTTGCTCCTTTGGTTAGAAGTGATGTTGTATATTGAGGGTCATCTTCTTCGCATGCTGCTTCTAATAAATCACTCTCTTTACTTTCTCTTTTAAACCGTCTTTTTGAATTTGTTTATGGCACACCTCCAAAGTAAGTTTCTGCGTTCAATTGATTCCTGATAGTTTTAGTATATGGCATTGTAAAGATGTTGTAGCAAATTGAACTCCACTTATAGTTTGTCCATTTACTTTTATACCAATTATGTTAGGTATTACGCCATCAACTTTTGGATTGTATTTTACAAATAAATGTACTACTGTTGGGTTACAGAAAGTTACATTGTCTGGTGAAGATGTGCCTCCAAGATCGATCTGGAAAAAAAATCTTTAGAGGTGTGCAAAACAAAACAAAATGGAACTATTAGTGTCGTTCTAACATAAACGACCACCCTGGCAAAAGTATTGATATGTTTTCTTTGATCCGGTTCTTATCTTGAATAAACTCCTTTCGAAACTTAAAGTCGTAAATTTGGCTTCCTACGTGGGGCTGAAAACACTAAGTCAACGTGGGGAGACCCGATGATTGGAAAATAATATTCCCTTAATAGTTTAAAGTAAAAAAAAACGACCTACTATGATTACTTACCCAGAATTCTTCAGCTGGTTCATTTAATAAAAAATATAAAGTTGATTTTTCCAGCGTCTTTAATGTCATTACTCCAATTCTATGTAGATAACAGAGGGTAATTTCTTTTGAAATTAAACAAATTTGTTTATGTTTATTGTGTTTAGAAGTCTAGACAAACTCAATGCTTGTGTGCTACTTGTATCGACTGCACTCCGTGAATTTACTATAAAAATTTGCGATTTGATTGGCAATTTTCTTTAAACATTTCTAAAATAGGTGACATGTTTAAATTAAGTCAACATTTCAAATTTGATTAACAAGAACAATGGCGGTTAAAGAACAAGGTCATCCTAGTTAGAAAGTCATTTCGAACAATTACTTTAACGGCAATTCAGGGACTTAACTGAAATAAACAAACTATAGTTTTTAATTTTTTTATGTCTTAAACAAATAAAAAAAACAAATAGTAGAATGAATTCCGTATGAAATTGCCTTTCCAACGATGTGAGACTTATGGTATGATGCCAGTTGAAATTCGAGAGAGGGTCGCTGTAACGGCTAAAGGGTTGATGACAGACGTCCACATTTTACATAAAAAGATGTCCCCTTTGCTGACTTTGTTGACATGTCTTGAAGATTTTCAACCAAACAATAATTTTGAAAGATACTGAGGATGGTTACTTTTCGCTGAAAAATCCTGTATGTAACGTAAGCCAAAACTGCAAGGACCAGAGGCAGCTGTATCAGAGGACGACTACAGTTGGCCTTGGGAAGAAAACATTAAGAGCATCCTCTATTGATCCTCTATGTTCAGTCGAGGTAATTATTAGTACGGGGTCCATGGTTAGCTTCAGCCCTTAACTCTTCCTTCATTAATGAAGTTGTCCATGCTCTTACTGAGTTACCGCTTCAATTCGGATTTTCACAGGTCCTCTATGTGGTGCCATCTATTAGATAATACATGCACCTCCAAAAGATCACCACATAGAAAACGGGTCTAGGACACAATCCCCACAGGACACAACCCCCACATGGACACAATCCCCACATTGGACACAACGCCCACATTTTGTTTTGCCCACAATCCCCACATTGGACACAACGCCCACATCTCGATTCGCCCACAATCCCCACAAAGGACACAACCCCCACATTTGAATTTGCCCACAAACCCCACAAGGGACACAACGCCCACACCTCGATTCGCCCACAATCCCCACAAGGGACACAACCCCCACATTTGAATTTGCCCACAAGCCCCACTAGGGACACAACGCCCACATCTGATGGTGACGCCGCGCCGTGCCATCTCCTTTTCGTGCAAGTTTTGATATGTATTAACCGCTGAGAGCAACTAACCTGAACACAAACTAAGGTGCCATGTGCACAGATTTTCGTAACATGTACACAGACCGCATTGACCACCTCCTTTTCGTGCAAGTTTTTATTTATATATATTACCTGCAAAGAGCAACTAACCTGAACACAGACTAAGGTGCCATGTGCACAGATTTTCGTACCATGTACACAGACTACATTGACCACCTCCTCTGACCACCTCTGGACGGCGCGGCGTCAGCATCAGATGTGGGCGTTGTGTCCCTAGTAGGGCTTGTGGGCAAATTCAAATGTGGGAGTTGTGTCCCTTGTGGGGATTGTGGGCGAATCGAGGTGTGGGCGTTGTGTCCCTTGTGGGGTTTGTGGGCAAATTCAAATGTGGGGGTTGTGTCCCTTGTGGGGATTGTGGGCGAATCGAGGTGTGGGCGTTGTGTCCCTTGTGGGGATTGTGGGCAAAACGAAATGTGGGCGTTGTGTCCAATGTGGGGATTGTGTCCATGTGGGGGTTGTGTCCTGTGGGGATTGTGTCCGGGCCCCTAGAAAACCTGTCAAAATCCAAATTGGGGTAGCTATACATATAACTCGTTAGCATTAGGAGAATGAAGCTTACCATTACGGGGTTAGCTGCGGTTCCTTCGACCGAACATAGAAGACATTCTTAGTGTGTTCTCCCATTTGGTTCTCTCCAATCTAAGTTCAGTCGAGGGAACTGTAGTAGTTTTGACACAAACTGTTTTACACGTAATTAATAAAATTGTTATCAGAAGCTTATTTTCTTTATATTGGTATTATATAACTTTAGGTAATGTAAATTAAGCATTAAATTAAAAAAAATTTAATCAAAAGCAAGCGTGATGCAAATTCTAATTCATAATATTAAACATACACAGAACAAGTTTTATTACATCTATATATTTTTTAATTAGTATTAAAATTTAGTTAAAACGGTCACGGGCCACCTCTCCGAGCTAACGCCAAGGGCCATGGTCCGAAGAATAACACAGCCACAGAGGGTCAAAGTCGGGTTTATTTATATATTATGTAAACTTTTAATGTTGCTTCTTTAGTTACAACGAAATCTGCAATTTCTTTGTAATTATTCCGTATTGACGCGTAAATCAATGTTCATTTCCGTAGTGGTTACATCAACCCCCTTATTTAAAAGTAAGCTTGTTATTTTCACATTTCCCTTTTCTGAAGCATATATCAAGGGGGTTTTCCCATCTTTATCAGTTACGTCTAATTTTGCACCCTTGGAAATTAAAAACTCGACAATGTCTACGTGTCCCCCCCACGCAGCCCACAACAATGGATTCGCACCATTCTTGTCGAACAATTCTAAGTTTGCACCCTTGTTCCAAAGTAATCTTGTTGTGTTCAGCTTTCCATTTTGGGAAGCATATATTAAGGGTGTTTTCCCATCTTTATCAGTTACGTCTAATTTTGCACCCTTGGAAATTAAAAACTCGACAATGTCTACGTGTCCCCCCCACGCAGCCCACAACAATGGATTCGCACCATTCTTGTCGAACAATTCTAAGTTTGCACCCTTGTTCCAAAGTAATCTTGTTGTGTTCAGCTTTCCATTTTGAGAAGCATATATTAAGGGTGTTTTCCCATCTTTATCAGTTACGTCTAATTTTGCACCCTTGGAAATTAAAAACTCGGCAATGTCTACGTGTCCCCCCCACGCAGCCCACAACAATGGATTCGCACCATTCTTGTCGAACAATTCTAAGTTTGCACCCTTGTTCCAAAGTAATCTTGTTGTGTTCAGCTTTCCATTTTGAGAAGCATATATTAAGGGTGTTTTCCCATCTTTATCAGTTACGTCTAATTTTGCACCCTTGGAAATTAAAAACTCGGCAATGTCTACGTGTCCCCCCCACGCAGCCCACAACAATGGATTCGCACCATTCTTGTCGAACAATTCTAAGTTTGCACCCTTGTTCCAAAGTAATCTTGTTGTGTTCAGCTTTCCATTTTGAGAAGCATATATTAAGGGTGTTTTCCCATCTTTATCAGTTACGTCTAATTTTGCACCCTTGGAAATTAAAAATTCGACAATGTCTACGTGTCCCCCCCACGCAGCCCACAACAATGGATTCGCACCATTCTTGTCGAACAATTCTAAGTTTGCACCCTTGTTCCAAAGTAATCTTGTTGTGTTCAGCTTTCCATTTTGAGAAGCATATATTAAGGGTGTTTTCCCATCTTTATCAGTTACGTCTAATTTTGCACCCTTGGAAATTAAAAATTCGACAATGTCTACGTGTCCCCCCCACGCAGCCCACAACAATGGATTCGCACCATTCTTGTCGAACAATTCTAAGTTTGCACCCTTGTTCCAAAGTAATCTTGTTGTGTTCAGCTTTCCATTTTGAGAAGCATATATTAAGGGTGTTTTCCCATCTTTATCAGTTACGTCTAATTTTGCACCCTTGGAAATTAAAAACTCGACAATGTCTACGTGTCCCCCCCACGCAGCCCACAACAATGGATTCGCACCATTCTTGTCGAACAATTCTAAGTTTGCACCCTTGTTCCAAAGTAATCTTGTTGTGTTCAGCTTTCCATTTTGAGAAGCATATATTAAGGGTGTTTTCCCATCTTTATCAGTTACGTCTAATTTTGCACCCTTGGAAATTAAAAACTCGACAATGTCTACGTGTCCCCCCCACGCAGCCCACAACAATGGATTCGCACCATTCTTGTCGAACAATTCTAAGTTTGCACCCTTGTTCCAAAGTAATCTTGTTGTGTTCAGCTTTCCATTTTGAGAAGCATATATTAAGGGTGTTTTCCCATCTTTATCAGTTACGTCTAATTTTGCACCCTTGGAAATTAAAAACTCGACAATGTCTACGTGTCCCCCCCACGCAGCCCACAACAATGGATTCGCACCATTCTTGTCGAACAATTCTAAGTTTGCACCCTTGTTCCAAAGTAATCTTGTTGTGTTCAGCTTTCCATTTTGAGAAGCATATATTAAGGGTGTTTTCCCATCTTTATCAGTTACGTCTAATTTTGCACCCTTGGAAATTAAAAACTCGACAATGTCTACGTGTCCCCCCCACGCAGCCCATAACAATGGATTTGTACCACTCTTGTCGAAAACTTCAATGTTTGCACCCTTGTTTATAAGTAGGTTTACTATGTTTTTGTTTCCATTTTTAGCTGCAAGAATTAAAGCTGTTGCTCCGTTGGAATCCTTAATTTCTAAATTTGCTCCTTTGGTTAGAAGTGATGTTGTATATTGAGTGTCATCTTCTTCGCATGCTGCTTCTAATAAATCACTCTCTTTACTTTCTCTTTTAAACCGTCTTTTTGAATTTATTTGTGGTACACCTCCAAAAGAAGTTTCAGAGTTTATTTGGTTCCTGATAGCTTTCATATATGGCATTGGTAAATATGTTGTAGCAAATCCAACCCCACATACTGTTTGTCCGTTTACTTTTATACCAATTATGTTAGGTATAACGCCATCAACTTCTGGATTGTATTTTACAAATAAATGTACTACTGTTGGGTTAGGAAGGTATACATTGTTAATGGAGAAAGTTACATTGTCTGATGAAGATGTGTCTCCAAGATCGTTCTGGAAAAAAAATCTCTAGAGGTGTACAAAACATTTATAAAACAAAATGAATTATCGCTCCAAAATGACGAGCAACCTGGCAAAAGTATTGATGTTTTCTTTGATCTAGTTTTTATCTTGTATAAACTCCTTTCGAAACTTAAAGTCGTAAATTTGGCGCCCTACGTGAGGCTGAAAACACTAAAACAACGTGACAGGAGACGCAATGATTGGAAAATAATATTCCTTTAAAATAGTTAAAGTAAAAAAAACGACCTAGTATGATTACTTACCCAGAATTCTTCAGCTGGTTCATTTAATAAAAAATATAAAGTTGATTTTTCCAGCGTCTTTAATGTTAATACTCCATGCCATGTGTTTTTTTCGCTTCCTGTACGGTTGTAGCTTATAATTTTAGAACATGTGGAGGATTCCTGAGACAACGTCAACCCCACTAGGACGAAGATTATTGTTGCTTGTAGCAACATTGCAGTTAGCTAGTTAGGAGAGAAAAAAAATATATTTTCACATTAGATTAAGACAAAATGAATTTAACCACATTAATGGAAATATTAATAACATTAAAATATTTAGCAGATACTTAGAAAGTTTGACCTTTTCTTATAAATATTGATAAGGTGTTCCAGATAATAGTCTGAAAGAATAACTCGAGAACTTTTTCTTATTTCTATAGGAAAATTAAAACTTAAGAGCTCTAATTCAATTTTTTAAAGAATTTTAGCTTTAAGTAATTTTCCTAAGTAAAATATTATGTAAGATCTAATTTCTTGTTAAAATTATAGTTCTTACCTTTATTAATTGAAACGTTTTTATTTTTGTTATTATTATTATCACTCGCTGGCGCTCTCTCTCGTTGCCGTCGTCTTATTATTTATAATAATGACAAATTAGTGAACTGTTAACAGTGAATTTAAGATTACACATCCACGCAACCACAATCTTTCTCATTGAAACAGTTTTTATTAATTGTTCTAGCAATAAATTCTAGCAGAATTTCCTTTCAGAATAATTTCAAGTAAATTATTTTCTATTTTTATTTAATTTTATCTCTTCTTGTTGTAATTATTGCGAAATTAAAAATACAATAATTCATCCTTCAACATTATTTTATTTCTTCTTATCTTCATTATACAGGATGATGTATTACGATAAGGAGCGCATGCATAGCGATCTCGTAATCGGTAAGAAACAGATTCTATAAATTATACAGGTTGAAAAATATTTTATTTCCCTATGTAATTTTATTATTATACAGGGTGTCCCAAAAATAGCGCAAAATATTTATGAGGCGTTGTAGGTGATTGGCAAGGAAGTAAAGGAAAAAAAATAATAAATTTCTACCTGCCGTGTTTTTGTAGTTATTAATCAAAAAAGATGTGTACAACCTGGCACATTCACATTTTATAACTTGTTAGGAAGATATTTATTTTGATTGTTACCTCCTCATTATTACCTGGGAAACGACTGGTTTTTGAACAGAGCACAATGTTGCCAGAATCATTTTCGCGCTATCTCGATGTAAAAAGTTTCTTCAGTAATAAGGTAATAATTTGTAAGCACGTGCTTTTTTACATTTTTTAAAATTTGGAAACAATAAAAGAAATTATTTTCTATAAAAAAAATAGAGTACTTACCTTAGCCAGCTTCATTTCCAATTTTTAAAAAGTTATAAGTCTTAACTTTACATCTTCATATCTATCAACTTTGAGTGAAAAGATTTTTATTAACATTTTTTTCACACTTGTTTAAGGGTACTGATAAGCGTACCATATTTATTTTGCGTCATTTTTGGGACACCCTGTAGGCAATAGCCGGTTTTGACATTATCAAGGCACTTTCTAATGCAGATTTCAAATAAACGTTTCGTTTTGACTGATATAAGGTTTGATGGATTTATCTTGAAAAATAGTCGAGTTATAATAGAAATTTTTTTTTATAGTAGGCCATGAAAAATATTTTTTGCAGTAGGCTTAAATATGTTTTGCGTATACAGCGAAGTCCATTTCTTATGCAATATAGGCATATTGCAAGTTAAATGGACCGGCCACTTTACCATTGCAATATAGGCAACCCATTATACACTGCTAGCACTGTTGCCCCTGCTTACTGATTTTGATTATTGTTTGTCAAAACTCAAATTAGTGTTTTCTTTTAAGTTTTTAATAAAGAACAAGATTTAAAACGAACGATTTATTGGAAACATGATCTATACAGACGAAACAAAATAGAAATGTGTATGTTATATCACTCCGGATTATCGAATTATCAATAGGTAATGTTAGGGATTATTTTAGTGAAAAATATCCTAACAAACCAGTCCCTAATGTGTCTATAATATCAAAATCAACTAGAAGATTTGAGACAACATAAAAAAATTGCTTCATGTAATAGAAGTACGCTAAAGATTTTGTGTGCAACTGTCAAAAAAAGGTCACTTTTTTTGTTTGATTTTGAGTCGTGAAGTAGCACATTTGTTTATAGTAAAATAAAACCTTGACAACGTAAAAAAAGCCCTGACAACGTAAAAAAAAGACTTTTTTTTACCGGCCGACAAAGACTTTTTTTTACGGGTCATGATCTTGAATGAAATTAGCTTTTAATTTTATGTAAAGATTCGATCGAAACTTTAATTTTGGTAATTTTTCACAGTTGCACACAATAGTTATTTATGTTACAAGGCCGTGAAGTAGCACTTTTTTTTATTAGAATGAATATTATTTGGCGAGGCGAAGGCCGAGCCAAATAATCATTCGAATAAAAAAAAGATAGTTCACGGCCATGTGGCATACAAAATTTTGTGTGCAACTGTGAAAAATTACCAAAATTAAAGTTTCGATCGAATCTTTACATAAAATTAAAAGCTAATTTCATTCAAGATCATGACCCGTAAAAAAAAGTCTTTGTCGGCCGGTAAAAAAAAGTCTTTTTTTTACGTTGTCAGGGCTTTTTTTACGTTGTCAAGGTTTTATTTTACTATAAACAAATGTGCTACTTCACGACTCAAAATCAAACAAAAAAAGTGACCTTTTTTTGACAGTTGCACACAAAATTTTGTATGCCACATGGCCGTGAACTATCTTTTTTTTATTCGAATGATTATTTGGCTCGGCCTTCGCCTCGCCAAATAATATTCATTCTAATAAAAAAAAGTGCTACTTCACGGCCTTGTAACATAAATAACTATTACATTACTAGGAAGGTAATGATCAACTTTCAAAACTCAAGATAGCTGTGAAAGTTTGACTTTCTTGACGATTTCGGGTAAACAAATTTTAATCAAAACCAAGGGCGAAGCAAATTCTTATTTATAATATTAAACACACAGAGAACGTTTTATTACATCTATATATTTTTTATTTAGTATTAATATTTTTTGTGTGCAACTGTCAAAAAAACTTTTTTTTACTTTTTTAATTTTGAGTCGTGAAGTAGCACATTTGTTTATAGTAAAATAAAGCCTCGAGAACGTAAAGAAAGCCTTGACAACGTAAAAAAAGACTTTTTTAGACGACTATGATAAAAACAGATGTTTTACGTATCTTTTGACATCCGTAAAGTGTCAATTTGTAGTAGGTATTTGTCAATTTCTATTTTACGGCCGCAAATAATTTACGGCCGGCGTTTTTCGGCCGTGTTTACTTTACGGCCACTGATTTATAGTTTTTTAGTCGACTACGATAAAAAAAGCTATGACGTTTCAGAATGGTCACGTGACCAAATGTCATTGAAATATTTAGATAAAAATTTAAATTTGTTAATAAAATTTGTAATATTCGCCTAAAAAATGTTGTTTGTACCTCTGCCAAAAAGTGCTTTTTCGTTCTTCCCTGTTTTCTGGAAAACAGTCGCGGCCGAAAAAGATTCACTTGTTGGCCATGATACAAAAATAACTATTTTTTACCGGCCGACAAAGACATTTTTTTACGGGTCATGATCTTGAATGAAATTAGCTTTTAAGTTTATGTAAAGATTCAATCGAAACTTTAATTTGGTAATTTTTCACAGTTGCACACAAAATTTTGTATGCCACATGGCCCTGAACTATCTTTTTTTTATTCGAATGATTATTCATTCATTTAAAAAAAAAGTCCTAGTTCACGGCCTTGTAACATAAATAACTATTATAGTTAAAACGGTTACAGGCCGCCTTCCCGAGCTAACGCCAAGGGACCATGGTTTGGCGAATAACACAGCCACAGGGGGTCAAAGTCGAGTTTATTTATATATTATTTAAGTAAACTTATAAATGTTGCTTCTTTAGTTACACCCAAATCTGCAATTTATTTGTAATTATTCCGTATTGACGCGTACATCAATGTTCATTTCCGTAGTGGTTACATCAACGCCCTTATTTAAAAGTAAGCTTGTTATTTTCACATTTCCCTTTTCTGAAGCATATATCAGGGCCGATTTCCCATCTTTATCAGTTACATCTAAATTTGCACCTCTGGAAATTAAAACCTCGACGATGCTCACATGTCCCCTCCACGCAGCCCATAACAATGGATTCGCACCACTTTTGTCGAAAACTTCCATATTTGCACCCTTATCTAAAAGTAATCTTGTAATTTCTATGTTTCCGTTATTTGAAGAATAAATTAGGGCCGTTTTTCCATCCTTGTCAATTACATCTAACTTTGCACCCTTGGAAATTAAAAGCTCGACGATGCTTACATGTCCCTTCCACGCAGCCCATAACAATGGATTCGCACCACTCTTGTCGAATATTTCAGTGTTTGCACCCTTGTTCAAAAGTAATCTTGTTGTGTTCAGGTTTCCGCCTTGGGAAGCATATATTAGGGGCGTTTTTCCATCCTTGTCAATTACATCTAACTTTGCACCCTTGGAAATTAAAAGCTCGACAATGCTTACATGTCCCTTCCACGCAGCCCATAACAATGGATTCGCACCACTCTTGTCGAATATTTCAGTGTTTGCACCCTTGTTCAAAAGTAATCTTGTTGTGTTCAGGTTTCCGCCTTGGGAAGCATATATTAGGGGCGTTTTTCCATCCTTGTCAATTACATCTAACTTTGCACCCTTGGAAATTAAAAGCTCGACAATGCTTACATGTCCCTTCCACGCAGCCCATAACAATGGATTCGCACCACTCTTGTCGAATATTTCAGTGTTTGCACCCTTGTTCAAAAGTAATCTTGTTGTGTTCAGGTTTCCGCCTTGGGAAGCATATATTAGGGGCGTTTTTCCATCCTTATCAGGTACGTCTAACTTTGCACCCTTGGAAATTAAAAGCTCGACGATGCTTACATGTCCCCTCCACGCAGCCCACAACAATGGATTCGCACCACTCTTGTCGAAAATTTCCATATTTGCACCCTTGTCTAAAAGTAATCTTGTAATTTCTATGTTTCCGTTATTTGAATAATAAATTAGGGCCGTTTTTCCATCCTTGTCAACTACATCTAACTTTGCACCCTTGGAAATTAAAACCTCGACGATGCTTACGTGTCCCCTCCACGCAGCCCATAACAATGGATTCGCACCACTCTTGTCGTAAACTTCCATATTTGCACCCTTGGTTATAAGTAGGTTTACTATGTTTTTGTTTCCATTTTTAGCTGCAAGAATTAAAGCTGTTGCTCCGTTGGAATCCATAATTTCTAAATTTGCTCCTTTGGTTAGAAGTGATGTTGTATATTGAGTGTCATCTTCTTCGCATGCTGCTTCTAATAAATCACTCTCTTTACTTTCTCTTTTAAACCGTCTTTTTGAATTTATTTGTGGTACACCTCCAAAAGAAGTTTCAGAGTTTATTTGGTTCCTGATAGCTTTCATATATGGCATTGGTAAATATGTTGTAGCAAATCCAACCCCACATACTGTTTGACCATTTACTTTTATACCAATTATGTTAGGTATAACGCCATCAACTTCTGGATTGTATTTTACAAATAAATGTACTACTGTTGGGTTAGGAAGGTATACATTGTTAATGGAGAAAGTTGCATTGTCTGATGAAGATGTGCCTCCAAGATCGTTCTGGAAAAAAAATCTCTAGAGGTGTGCAAAACATTTATAAAACAAAATGAATTATCGCTCCAAAATGACGAGCAACCTGGCAAAAGTATTGATGTTTTCTTTGATCTAGTTTTTATCTTGTATAAACTCCTTTCCAAACTAAAGTCATAAATTTGGCGCCCTACGTGGGGCTGAAAACACTAAAACAACGTGACAGGAGACGCAATGATTGGAAAATAATATTCCTTTAAAATAGTTAAAGTAAAAAAAACGACCTAGTATGATTACTTACCCAGAATTCTTCAGCTGGTTCATTTAATAAAAAATATAAAGTTGATTTTTCCAGCGTCTTTAATGTTAATACTCCATGCCATGTGTTTTTTTCGCTTCCTGTACGGTTGTAGCTTATAATTTCAGAACAGGAGGAGGATTCCTGAGACAAAGTTAATGCCACTAGGACGAAGATTATTGTTGTTTGTAGCAACATTGCAGTTAGCTAGTTAGGAGAGAAAAAAATAATATTTTCACATTAGATTAAGACAAAATGAATTTAACCATATTAATGGAAATGTTAATAACATTAAAACATTTAGCAGATACTTAGAAAGTTTGACCTTTTCTTATAAATATTGATAAGGTGTTCCAGATAATAGTCTGAGAGAATAACTCAAAAACTTTTTCTTATTTCTATGGGGAAATTAAAACCTAGAGCTCTAATTAATTTTTTTTAAAGGATTTTAGCTTTAAGTACTAATGTTCCTAAGTAAAATATTATTTAATATTTAATTTCTTGTTAAAATTATAGTTCTTACCTTTATTAATTGAAAAGTTTTTAATTTTCTTATTATTATTATCACTCGCTGGCGCTCTCTCTCGTTGCCGTCTTATTATTTATAGATAATAATCACAAATTAGTGAACTGCTAGATCACAAATCCACGAACCACGATCTTTCTTATTGAAACAGCTTTTATACTTGTTCTAGAAATAAAATTCTAGTAGAATTTCCTTTCAGAATAATTCCAAGTAATAAATCATTTTGTATTTAAATCATTTTGTATTTTTATTTAATTCTATCTCTTCTTGATATAATTATTGGAAAATGAATGTTTTGATCGAAAAATGAGACGTCATGGGAAAGGCCAGATGAAAATAGAAAACTGAAAATTTAAAATTTTTCAGTCGGTCCTAAAAATTGCGAAACATTTATGGAATTTAAATGATGATCGTGGTAGTCCCTAATACACTTAAGATTTCTTCTTAATTAACCAAATCACAGTACTACAGTTTACCAGATCTTCATACATGCACTCCTTATCTTGGACACCCTGTATAAAGAAAATTTGAGTAAGAGGAGGGAAAACAAAAAAAATTTAATTAAAATTTAAATTTTGCGCCAAGAAATGCGCAAGTTTCCAGTTTTCATGGACTCTTCCAGACACATTTAAAGACAATCCCATAAAAATTTCCACAAGGATATTATGTATCTAGGAACTAGGGATGTTATTGATTTTTGTAATATTTACTGATTGGTTCTTTTAAAATTAACTTCAGCGCCAACTGGCGCATCCACCAAAACCTACTGCATCTCTACATTGTTTAGGTTCATCAGATAGATAATTGTGTTCTTATTCTATAACATCGAAGACTGTTTATTTTTTATATTTAAAATTCATTCATTTTAAACACCCCTAAATTTCAAAACAGTAATAATTAAATTTCCTAAATTAATTTAGAGAAAAGTGATCGAATTATGAATTGTCTTAGTGCATTATTGTTTGTTTTACAAACATTCAGATTTATTAAAGGTGGGTAAAATTCAGTTAATTAGGAAAAGATCAAAGCTGGAAATTTTCCTCATATTGCTGAAAATTTTTCTGTGTTTCCTTTAATATTTTTAGCTGAACTTAAATTGGATATATTTCAATCTGAAAAAGAAGAACCTATTTCTAGTACTCTCCAAGAAAATACAGGAAAAAATATATTTTTAATTTGTAAATTAAACAACGAAAGCATTTCTGACGACATATTTTGGGGATGGAACCGAAAAAATGTTCAGTTTATAAATCTAACCGATTTAGAAAAACTTGCTAATAATAATTCAAATCCACTATTACAGTTTTTAAATAAAAGTGACCTTAACCAATCCATGATAGCCTTTCATTCATTATCGCATACAGATGCAGGAAAGTATTTTTGTATGAGTTTAAAATACAAACTATTTAATATTCTGGAAATAAACGTAGTTGGAAATAAAACTAAGCCACCCCTGAGGTTACGAAGGTCGAATGAAAAGGGTTCGGTTATTATTCCAAAAATATTTTGCAAAAGTGACATGTTTGTTTGTAATTCGCGCTCTTCCTGTCTTAATTATGAGTATGTCTGCGATGGGATTAAAGATTGCAAAGATGGATCAGATGAAAATGTATATGTTTGTGGGGGAAATCCTTGCAGAGGTAAGTTTTTCGTATTTTACATCTCTTAGGATGATGATATCTTTTTCAGGCAAAACTAAGTGTTCGAATGGTCGTTGCATTTCACAATCGCTTTGTTGTGATTACAAGAATAATAAGAATAATAGTTGCATTTTTAGTCGTCAACCTAGATGCTGTTCTGAATTTATACCAGGTGCTTATATACAGGGTGAGTCCAGGGTAATTACTAAGATTCCTGATTATTAAACGCGCTGTTGTTACATTAATTTGCTCCAGTACTCCAGAAGACTGCACATTAAAAAGACTTCTGCATTGCGCCTTTAAAATTTCAGCGCCCTAAGTAACAAAGTCGTTTTTTTTCCTCTCAGATAGTCTTCGCTTACAACGTTAACCCCGTATCCGCGTTTCTCCAACCCCCAAGACCACTTTTTCTAAATAAATCCATCAAAATTTAAAATGGTTTACTTCTTTGCTCGGCGCTCTTAAAATTTCAGCGCCCTGAGTAAGAAACTTATTTTCTGTCCTCTCAGATCGTCTTTCCTTACAAGGTTAACCTCGTGTCTGCGTTTCTCCAACCCCCAAGACCACTTTTTCTAAATAAATCCAACAAAATTTAAAATATTTTGGTTTTCTTTGCTCGGCGCTCTTAAAATTTCAGCGCCCTGGGTAAGACTCTTATTTTCTGTCCTCTCAGATCGTCTTTCCTTACAAGATTAACCTCGTGTCTGCGTTTCTCCAACCCCCAAGACCACTTTTTCTAAATAAATCCAAGAAAATTTAGTTGCTTTTTTTGCTCAGCGCTCTTAAAATTTCAGCGCCCTGGGTAAGAAACTCATTTTCTGTCCACTCAGATCGTCAAGGTTAACCCCGTGTCAGCGTTCCTCCAACCGCCAAGAAGATATTTTCTAAATAAATTCATCAATGTTTAAAATAGTTTACTTTTCTTTGCTCGGCGCAATCAAAATTTCAGCGCCCTGGGTAAGAAACTCAGTTTCTGTCCTCTCAGGTCGTCTTTGCTTACAAAGTTAACGCCGTGCCTGCGTTTCTCCAACCCCAAGAAGACTTTTCTAAATAAATCCAAAAAAATTAAAAATATTTTGCTTTCCTTTGCTCGGCGATCTCAAAATTTCAGCGCCCTGGGTAAGAAACTCAGTTTATGTCCTCTCAGATCGTCTTTGCTTACAAAGTTAACGCCGTGCCTGCGTTTCTCCAACCCCTAAGACCATTTTTTCTAAATAAATCCATCAAAATTTAAAATGGTTTACTTTTTTTGTTCGGTGCTTTCAAAATTTTACAACCCCCAAGAAGCAAACATCAAAATATAAAATTAAAATTTTCTTAATAATCGCCCTGGCGTCTCCCTTATACCCTTTTCCTTGCAATAATCAAGAGGGCTACACAAAAAACAGCATTTATATTCTTTTCTTGCTTGCTTGCTTCGATGCCAACCTTATTAATATTTTAGCGGGATATGCAGAGATTCCAGCTTGCTATATTTTTATAATTAACCTTCTTACATAGAATACATAGAATTTTTCTTCTAGGCAACAAAGCTACTTATATTACCAGCAATAATGTTAGAAATACAGTAGGCTTGAAGGATGATGGATGGACATTCCGAAGAGGTTTCGAAGGAGGTAAACGTATTTAAATGATTTAAGGGTCGACTTATTCATTCAATTGTTATTATTAGGTGAAAATAATTGGAATGAAATGAATAATCCAGTTTTAAAAAATTCCTATGGTGCGTATTGGAATTATTCTTAAAAAATACTGATTCTAATTTGTTCTTTTAGTTACAAAAAATAAAGTTAACCCTAAAGTAAACAGTACATCAAGTGGTAACAAAAGAGTTACAAGGAGAAGTATACTAAATTAAACATTTTTTATTATGAAGGTGTTAATTGATTTAATTTTAGAAATACTTTGGATACTTTTATCTCCTGTTATCGTTATAGTAACCGTAATTGGTTCACTTGCGAAGATGTGGACAGATAAATGTAAAACTGTTTCTTCTTCTTCTAATGCTGAAAGTATTAATTCTTCTTTTGGTAATAATAATATAAATCAACAAATTTACGAATATCGTACACAAACTGTGACTAATGAAAGCAATAATAGACATTTGGATCTTCCACCCTCGTATGATGAAGCTACCAGATGATTTAATGGTAGAATAATTAGGGGAAGTCCCTTTTTTCTGTAAAATATCTATAAAATCTTAAAAGAGATTTTAAAATGTTGTTAAAAAATTACGAAATGTTGAAAAAGCTTTTATAAATTCTATTTTTAGGAAAAAAATTAATTATTAAATAATTAGTAGTTTGAGATCTTCCATATTGCATCAGCCTTAATATGTAGTTTAGTCAATAAAATGGAAAGTTGAAGTTAAAAATTTTTAATTTAATTAAGCAACATTTACCATGGGCGCAAAAACAATCCAAAATCAACCCCTTGTATTATTTCAGAAGACCTGAAGCTTTAAGGATTGAGGAAAAAATTAAAAGGTACCTTTAAAAATATTTTATTCACATTTAGATTAAATTCACAAAAGGCATTAGAACATTGGCAAAAAGGCACAGAAGTCTTCATTATTACAAAAATTAAATTTCGCATACATTAGTTTTTAACGCAGTAGAAAAATATTTATTAACTTCAAACCCTTTTTTTCATTAAACATGAAAACATAGCCAACTTGACCAGAATTTTCTTGAACACCTTTTAATATAGCTATAGGTACCCTAATCAACAATCTCCAGAGTGCTATAAAATTTTAAGGGCACCATATCAAAATCAGAAAAACTTATTTAAACTTTGCTTGATACCATAAAGGGTTGGGAAGGGGGGAGTGAATGTTTTCAAAAATTTCCTTTTCTTTACAAACATAGCAATAAAAAATTTTTATTCATTATTCTGCTCCACAATTTCCACTGCTAACAAAATTAATGGTAATGTCACCTCCTTCATTTCCTCCATCTCCCCCACCTTCCCTATTAGAATCATTATCTTTTGAATTTCTGAACCCTGTAGCTTCTTCATAAGAAGGGGGCAAGCTATTAATTCCATCTTGTTCCAAAATTCTTATTTCAAAACAATCGTTTGTATTTATAGAATCAGTTTGTGTGATTGCGTTGTGAGTATTTTCATTTAAAATATGAGAACTCCAACCCTCTTCTGCTATCATAGTTCCATCATTAATTTGGGAATTATCTCCAGTTCTAGTGCTCCGTACGTGTGGATTTTGCAATACCGGTTGGATTGTTCCTTTTGCTGATGATCTTCGGAAGTATGATGGACAAACGTTGATTTTAAGGCATAATTTTACAAGTAGGCAGAATATAGCAGGAAGAACAAATACACCAACTAAAACAAAAAGAATTAGACTACAGAGGTGTGGATAAAGGAAGGGGTTATATCGGAGGAAGAGAGGGATAAAGAAAAGAGTGTAAAATGAGGCAGCAGAGTGGGGATGTACGAATATGTTAAAGAGAGGGAACCAAGCGCTGTTGTTAGAGAGAGAAAGTAAGACGAGGGATAAAATCGGAAGCAGAAAAACGCAGAATGTACGGGAGGGGTAAAGTGGGATACATACAAAAGAAATTGTTTAGTTCGCCCTACTTCCTCTGTCTGTACCACCACTTTATTCCGTGTCTTAAGCTTATCCCAACCCCATCTCTCTCACACTGCTTTCTTTGTTTACACCCTCCCATTTCTTTCCACACTATGCCTTCTCTCTAACGTATCCATTTATTCCCTTTCCCTCTTTCTTTTTATTATTCTCTTTTTCCGCCAATTATTTGGATTTAAATGGGGTACTTACCTAAGAAAATAAAGGTAAGAATGAAAGCAGGATTTTTGTAATACAAAAGACCTGAAAATTAGTAATAATTATTAGTAGTAGGTAATAAATAATATAGGAGGTGTAGTACTTGGAAAAGTTACAAAAATTTTATTTTCCTTTCAGTACTAGAGACAACGGCGTTACTTACTCGTTCCTGTTTCTTTATTATATTCCGAATCTCCTGAAAAAATACAAATAATTAAAATGAAGAGTAGGAAATGTTATAATAAATTAATCCTTACCAAATTTTTTAATTGCATAATCATCAGAAGCTAAAATTAATAAAATTTAATGAAATTATTTAATTATTTATACATTTTCTTACGTAAAGTTACAGCTTCAGTGGTCCATTTATTTCGATAATTTCCTGAAAGATTCAAAAATCATTTAAAAAAAATAATAATGTTGGTATTATATTTACGATTATAATTCAATTCCCAGTCACTCAACAGGTACTTGATTGTATTCCTTGATCCGATAACTAAAACAAAGTATTTTTGATTTGATTAAAAAAATATTTCCAAATAAATATTTACCATAGCGACGTTTCGACGTAAAACTCATCTCAAGTTCAGAACTTTTTAAATTATTAAATTTTGAAAAAAATCACTTAAAAAATTATTTTACAACCAGAAATAGAGTAGAAACAAAACATGTTTGTCTAAAAGAGAAATGAGGTTAGCTTTAGGATAAACAAAATCAATACTTTAAGAAGGGATTGACCTCGTTTGGTTCATTTTCAGTAAGGGATGATTTTCCTATTTTTTTAATTTAACGGAATTACATTTTATTTGTTTTTTTGTTTAATTTGTTGATATGAAGGAGTTCATTCTTGGTGTTTGTGTTAAACCTTCGTTGTAGAAATAACCCAAAATTATACCAAAAATTTAAAAAAAAGAGGGGAGAGAAAGGAGATTGGATTACCGTCTTTTTTTTGTTAGTTTTTTTTTGGTCAAAGTGTTCTATTGGGTTTAGATTTGGTAATAAAATTACGCTGGCCTCTCCATTCTATTAGCTTTTATGATCCTTGTGCACGGTCTACTCAGTTTTTTCTATGAGAAGGAGCATTATCGTTCAGGAATATAAGTTACTAAGAATAATCAGAGAACTAAACAGAACAGTTCGATGGGCATACAATCTGAATTTACTCCAGGCGGGTTGAGGTTTTCAGATTACTATCAATATCCACAGGATTGTTTAGGGATTGAACCGATTCTATTTAGACATGAAAAGTCGGTATGTAATCTTTAAATTTAATTCAAATAAATTTTAGAAATAATTTAAAAAACATCAGTTCTGCAGATTTATTTATTTTCTTTTATAAAACCTCACCCTTATCTTAAACTATAGGCCTGCAATTCACCAAGTCACCACAATAATCTTATAAAACAATACACATGTCTAGGAACGTTTAGGCGCATTCCTTTAGACGCGAGTCTTTAGGCGTGAACCGGTTTGGACGCAGGGACTGTTAGACCTTTGGTTAGACGCAGGGACTCTAAAGGTCCGCGCCTAAACGTCCCTTTCCGCACATTTTACTAGTTTTACTCTCTACGTTCCATAGCAACCCAGTATCCATCCTCAGCTTTCAGCACCACGTCAATTTTAAGTTTTATGTCTTCAATGTTTTTGTAATCGCTAACGAATCGGTATTTTCTTATCACTGTTGCTATAAGAGTTTTCATAGCCATCATTGCGTATTTCATACCTAAAAATTACGTTAATATTCTATGGTAGAGGTTTAAGAATTGGCCTAAATTTTTTTTTTATTACCAATACAATTCCTGGGTCCTCCTGAAAATGGTATCCAACTGTAAGGATGTCTTTTGGCTATTTCTTCGGAAAGAAATCGATCTGGATTAAAGTTAAACGGATTTGGCCAAATTTTAGGATCTCTATGTAAGGCCAATGTGACCAGAACAATCTCACAACCAACAGGAACAACACATTTTTCTAAACATTCAACAATTAATTATTTATAGACACTATAATTTTGAGTTTATGCGTACACCAAATGAAATAGTTATTTTCAAACCAAATTCGAAAAGACAATTTCCTGCATGAGCGTGGTTTGAAGAATGAGCGAGCTTGCGAGCGTATTCTTCATTGCGCGAATGCACAGATGACGCTTTCTCGCATAAGGTTTGTACAATATTTTTTGTAACGAACAAAAATACTATTGACAAATTAAAAACTCAGTTTTCATACCTTTGGAATTACAAGGGTAAATAAAAAGGTATTGTTATAGCAGTTTTTGACTTTGACATTCCCGCTTCCAATAGATGGCGCTCACAAATATTTTTAACATATAATTAGCGATTTTTCTTTTATTTGTAAATATTATTGAATGAGAATCACGGAAATAGCACTTTATAAATTAAACTCAATTACTATTACAACGATTTACTTGTAATATACAAATTTTCAAAACATTTACCTAATTTTATTTCTTTTGTTGGAGATCGAACCGTTACAGCACCAATCGGAAAAAGTCTTAGGGTTTCTTTAATAACCCTTTCTAAATATTTTAATTGTCCCAAATCTTTAGCTTCGATTGGCCTATCAGATCTGCAAACATCCATAATCTCTTTATATACTTTTTCCTGTATAACCAAAAATTATAATTAAATAATAAATAATAGACAAAATTTACTTGTACTTCTGGAAACATCCCAAGCATAATAAAAATCCAAGAATTAGTTGCTGCTGTACTATCACTGCCCTAAAATCAATAAAAAAAACATTTCTACTTGCTTTCTTAATTTCCAGCTTTAAAACTTCGAGCTTTGAATGTTTCTTACGAAAATGTAGGGAAGGCTTTGGAAATTAATTTAAATCAAATCATGTTCTCTTTTTTAAAAATACTTACTGCAATCATAAAACTATCAACTTCTTCGCGTATTTCCTTATCAGTAAAGTTTGCACCCTTCTCTGAGAGTTCGATTAATTCCTGCAAGAAACTGTTTCTCTTTCGGGATTCTAAAAAAAAACAAGTTAAGGTCCTAAATTGTTAAACCCTAAAATATTTACCTTCCTCCCTATTTTCTTTTAATTGCTTCTTGTAAGCGTTCTTTTTTTCTCTTATAACCTACGATAAAAATTAACGGGAATTGGTAAACAGTTGGGTGCGTAAAACTAAACACATGCACATTTGTCTTCATGCCAGCAAAATAAACTGTGCAAGTACAAAGTCTTTAGCCTCGTACTTTCCGAACGACCTCGTAGGTAAAAAAAGAAAAAACGACAAAAAGAATCCTGATTTAACACTTACACCTCCTGTAAAGTCGTGTATTTTCTTGACATGTTCATAAAATTCTTTTCCCATAGAAGTACGATTGAATATGAAGTCTGACCGATACAATATGCTGACAGTCCTTTTAAATCCAATTTGGAAGAGTCTAAAATTACAGTATTTTGCATTTGAGCTCATCAAATTGTGTAAAATATTGCATTAATGGTATGTCCGCTTGCAACTTAAAACAAAGCAATTTTTTCTGGTAATATCTGTATTTTGAGGGACATATTTGCATCTGAAGACAGCCTTTTACCGTACTGTCTGCAGATGCAGACGTGACGCTAGAAGACTGATTGCAAATGTAAAACAGCTTTCCTAAGATACTGATCGCTCCGCTTTTGTGCCCTGACAAATAGAAGATCGTTGTGCCGCGGCATTCTAGAGAATCTCAAATCGATCTTCTCATCATCCTTTTCACCCGGGCTGACAGCCCGCTGCTAGCAAACCGTCGTCGCAGTACAAAAAGACATCACCAGGGTTTGAGTTAATTACATATACGTGTCTATAATTGTAGCCTACTAACCTTTGCGCCCATTTCATATATTCTGAATCTGTAGTCTGAGCTTTAACTTCAACACCCATTGTTGTCTCTAAAACAACATGTAATCACTAAAAAGAAATTTTAAAATAAAATAAATTAGGTACCGCAAATAATATCCAATGTGCACCGACTAACATAATGAAAAATATCAAAATTTCCTTTTCCTGCTTCTGTTTTCAGGTTTTCTACTAAAATTTCCGATTGTTTCGAAAAAGTTTCCCCGAATTCATCCAAAATTTTTTGGTTAAATGTTGGTGCTATGATTTTTCTATGTCGTTTCCATTTTGATACTGCAAATATTTAATTTTTATTTAACTAATTAAAGAAACTCCGCAGATATCATTCAGTTACATTTTTTGTTAGATCTCTAAAGATGGCCGCATACTTAGGCGAGACGCGAGCGTCGTATGTTCAGTTAAAATATTGTCTTAACTCACCAGGGGCAGTAAATAATCCTTCCCCAAGGGCAGGGATTGCAAATTTATACAGATCACCTTTTTGAAGAGCATTCGGACTATTCAAAACAACTTCCATATCTTTAGGTGAACTTATCGCAAAAAATAGGTGTTGACCAATCCAAATTGGTACGGGGGTTTCATATTCCGTTAATAAACGTACAATATTTTTCAGAATATCTAATTATCAGTATATAATTAATAATATTTTGCTACCTACAAATAATTATACTTAGGTACCATAATTAGATCCAAGAAAATACAAAGCATGGCCGATAAAAGGAAGAGGGTATGGAGCTTTCCTTTTTGAAGCCGCTTGGTAGAGTTTTCTTCTTCTCCAATGGTAATTTGCATACCAAATCACGAACATGCAGATTAAACCTATTATAAGGGTGTTAAACACATTTTTGTTTAAAGTTTGGAGTAACTTGGATTCAAATAACATTTTTCAGGAGTTTTTTTTAAATAATATTAAAGCACTTGGTTTATAGAAAATCACAACTCGTAGATTATTATGATCAATAGAACTGTTGGCAGTAAACTTCCAAATATTATTTTCGATCCACCCGTGTATTCGCCTTGAAACTGTTTTTTTTTACTATACCTGCATATAATCGGCGTTTAATAAACTCAAATGCTCCCCAAGATTAAAATACGGCAGAATTTAAAGGTTGCTATCCAAACAACGGCTTTTTTCACTTTTTTAATTGTGTTGCTTAGCGACAACAACAACCAATAACAATCATCAAACTAAAAAAGGCGAATATCCACAGCAACATAAAAAACAACTTCTAACCAATTTCCATGTAGTTAATCGATATTATAGTTCACATCCTTGATTATTTTATAAATTTATTCATATTTATCAAATTATGACACAAGTACAATAAATAATTATTGTGTATGACGCGCTAGTATAAATTCATTTACGCACGCGGCGACGAAATTAAGAGCAATTCAAAGTTGAAATCAAGAGAGCAAGTTTTATTTTATTATCGTTGGGATGTTTCCAGAAGTACAAGTAAGTTTTGTCTATTATTTATACGGAGGGCTTTAAAAGTTGCTAGTTGGATGATAAAAGTTGCTAGAAGAAGTAGGATGTAGGCAGACTATGATAATTAGTCTTTTTTCTTTTTCTGAAAACTTTCTGAATTTGTTTTTACAAAATGTGAGGGGATGGTTTTTCAAGTGTTTAGTCTTATTCATATTACATTCTGGGAATTTTTTAAAGAAATCGGAAAGGGTGAGAAAAGTTCCGAGAAAAAGTAGGAAGACTATTAATCTTCCTTCTTTTACTGAAAACTTGGAAATTATGGGACAAACTTCCCCCACCCCTTCACACTGCTCCCTGCCTGATCAGGAAATATTCAGGAATGGATTCCTTCTGAAACCTTTCTGAATTTTTTTTGAACAGATGGTAGGAGATGTTTGGCACATATTTTCCAAGTCTCTAGCCTCCTTATGACATTCTGGGAATTTTAGAAAGAAATCGGAAGGGGTGAGAAAAATGGCCCAAAAAAAAGGAAAGACTATTATATAGCCTTTCCTCATTTTTTGGAAATTTTTTGACCCCTTCAGATCTCGTCCGGATTTTCCCAGAATGTTATTTTTGGAGGGTGTACACTTGGAAATTATGGGACAAACTTTCCCCACCCCTTCCCACTGCTCCCTGCCTGGTCAGGAAATGTTCGGGAATGGATTCCTTCTGAAACCTTTCTGATTTTTTTTGAACAGATTGGAGGCGATGAGGGATGTTTGGCACATATTTTCCAAGTCTCTAGCCTCCATATTACATTCTGGGAATTTTAGAAGGAAATCGGAGGGGGTGAAAAAAATGGCCAAAAAAAAGGAAAGACTATAGTCTTTCCTCATTTTTTGGAAATTTGTTTGACCCCTTCAGATCTTGTCCCGATGTTCCCAGAATGTTATTTGGAGGGTGTACACTTGGAAATTATGGGACAAACTTCCCCCACCGCTTCCTACTGGTTCCCACCTGGTCAGGAAATATTCAGGAATGGATTCCTTCTGAAACCTTTCTGAATTTTTTTGGGGAGACGGAGGGGATGGGGGATGTTTTACACAAGATCTCCAAGTCATTAGCCGTGGTACTACATTCTAGCAGCCGGATTCATCAACGCGCGTAAGTCGTTAGTCCGACTACTGAGATTTGCGCCCGTGTAAACCTATACATATGAACCGGTTTACACGGGCGCAAGTCTCAGTAGTCGGACTAACGACTTACGCCTCCTCGTTGATGAATCCGGCTGTAGGAGTTTCCTAAAGAAATCGGAAAGGGTGAGAAAGGCCTTTGGGCCTTTCTGAATTTTTTTTACCAAGTGGTAGGAGATGAGGGAAGTTGAGAACATAATATTTGCACACCTTCGTTTATAACTTCCAGTTGTAGTCTCCACATTTAGTTTGACGCCTTGTTGATACCTACCACATTTGACCCTTGCTTGGAAACACATGAAGCGCGCCAATTCAGGTTGGTTTCAGTGGACTCAGCTTATGCGCATCAAAAGGGGCTTTACGAGATCTACAATACTGCCTAGGACAAATAACTGTCAATAGCTTACTAATAGGTACGTCGAAAATGGATAACCCCGCTTTGTGCAGAAGTGGTGTTCAAAAAACACAGTTCCAATGCTATGGAAACGGTATTACTCCCCCTTTGCAGGAAGCTACAGGTAGGTATGGGATACACGTCTTCCGTCACCGATACTAACAAATAGAAGCTACTTTAGGGGCATTTTTTTCAAAAATTTACGAGAAATTTTGGCAATTGTTAAAAAAATTAATATACTATCCGATAATAACCGAAATACACAGGAGCGGTTTTCATCAATCGAAAGAGCGCTTCGAACTCTATCCGACTGCGTGAACGTCGACCACGTGTGAATACAAGCCGCTAGAGGGCGTACAACAATTTTTTAATCGCCGTAACTCCGAAACCAAGCGGGTTGGCGTCTTGGCGAATTGGTTCTCGTTCTAGCCGTCTAAGATACGCTCTCACAGGAGCTTTCCGATTGTGTGGTAGCATTGTGGTAGTAAGTACCTACAATCTAAATCGGAAATAAATAAACATGCACATTCGATTAGTAATAGAAACAATTGAAGAAGGAACAGCTTTATTTTTATTCGTAAAATTTCATCTAGTACCTAATCCAAAGTTGCTGCAGCATTCAAATATCTAACAATCTAATAAAGTACACAAATTTAAAACAACTTGAGTTTGTTATCCTGGTTTTATTCTCTAAGCTCCAATGTAACTGGATAACCATGGACAGGTCGTAGCACTGAGTCAAATGTTAATTTTATTTCTTCGATACTTTTATACTCTGTAGAAAATTTATACTTTCTTATGACTGTGGCTAGGAGAACTTTCACGGCCATCATTGCATATTTTATACCTAGAAATTATAAAAAAATATACATTTCGTAATATTTGCAGAGAAGGGGGCGGATTATTTTTTCTTTTTAAAACATATTATACTAGCGGTAGGAAAAATTAAAAAAAATAATTACCAATACAATTTCTTGGTCCTGCTGAAAATGGTACCCAACTATAAGGATGTCGTTTATTCCCTTCTTCCGGAAGAAATCGGTCTGGATCAAATTTTAAAGGATTTGGCCATACTTCAGGATCTCTATGTAGGGCTATAATGCATAAAGCAACGCCAGAACCAGCAGGAACAGTACATTTTTCTAAAAAGTATATGATTTTAACAAAGTAACGAATTCTTGCTTGAATGGCTACTACCTACCTAATTTGATGTCCTCTGTTGCAGTTCGAACTATTACAGGACCTGCTGGAAAAATTCTCAAGGTTTCCTTAAGAACTCTTTCGGTATATACCAATTTTCCCAAATCTTTACATTCCACTGGCTTATCTGATCCGCAAACTTCCATAACTTCTTCATAAACTCTTTTCTGGATAATAATAAAACTCATTTTTTTAATTTATGTCATTTCTAGAACTTACTTGCATATCTGGATTCATTCCAAGCATAACCAAAGCAAAGCTAACAGTTGTGGATGTGGTTTCAGTGCCCTAAAACAAAGAACAGATTTTTTTTAATCTGGAGACGCGTCTTAGGCAACGTTAAAATACTTTTTCAAAAACAGAAACAGTGCGTAACAAGAATAGTTACCAAAAAAAAAACAGGACATTATTTCTTAAACCTACAGTCCTTAATTATGACCGACGCGTCGTGACGTTAAATTTTACTTACCGCAATCAAAATACTATCCACTTCATCCCGTAGTTCCTTATCAGTAAAATTTGCTTTTTCCGCAGGTAGTTCAATTAATTCCTGCAAAAAACTGGTTTTCTTGAGTGACCCTAAAAATTAAATACTTTCCCTTAGAGTGAGGCTTCCTGCAAGTTATTACCTGCCCCAAAAATCGTCATAAAACAAACACAGGTTATCTTTTTCTATATACACGGTGTTCATATGTAAAGCTACAGCTTTGAAAATAAAAAGCATAAAATGTTTACCTTCTTCAAAGTCTGCCTCCAGTTGTTCTTTATTTTCTTTTAATTTCTCCTGGTGAGCGTCTTGTTTTTCTTTTACAAACTTGAATTTTACATTTAAAAAATTAGTAAATGAAGAAGTAGTTAGAAAACAGTTAGAAATCATATAAGAGGAGAGAAATATGACTTTTTTTTCAGTGGCGTAGCTACAAATATTCGGTTTCTTGATTTTTATCATTTGTTTACTACAGAGCAACGAGAGAGGCGTTGAAAATGCTCCATTGAATATTGGAAACATAATTAATGGAGGTATAGTGAAAATTTCTTCAGAAGGTGTTGCACCCTTAATTTTTACAATCCAAAATCAAAATAATGTAGGTACACCACTGGTTGTGTCAACCTTTTAACTTACAGCTCTTGATAAATCGTGCATGTTTTTGATGACTTCGTAAAATTCCTTAGCCATAGAAGTTCGATTAAATATAAAATCCTTCCGCCAAAATATGCTAAACGTCCTACTAATTGCAACTCCCAAAACCCTAAAAAAATTTAATTATTTTATTTTCTAGAATAGTGGGCTTTGAATTTTTAAACGTTTTTGGTTTTTTGTACAACCGTACGCGAAGTGAACATTTCACGTCCGCTATACAGTTCGCGAAATCCAATTTCGCGGCCGTTGCTAAGGTAACGGCCGCTAAAGTAAAACTAATTGTTTTATTTACGCTATTTCCATAGTAACGGGCCGACTAACAACAGTCTTTCTATTTACAATGAATTAAGCTGCTCGTTTTCTAAAAGCAATAACATTTTTGTAATTACACATTGTTTACGGGTGCACAAAAAATATTGTGTAGGTATACCTTGTCCACGAAATTCTTTAGCGTCCTCCAGATTGTCTTTCCTCGGCCACAAGCGGCCTCGGCGGCAATTTTCTCTAGGTACGAAAAGACACATTTCGCGGTCTTGATATACAAATAACTATTTTGGCCTCGTTTTTGATTAAAATGACAATTTTTAAACGGAATATTTCACCTTATAAATTATTTTTAGTTTATATTAATTATAATTTGACTCTACATTTACTTCTGGGTCCAATCCAAGTAGTTTGATTTCGTAGATTGGGCATTAATTTTAATCCCCAATGTAGTTTCTGGATCAAAATTTAATTAACAACAATTAGATTTAATTTTATCATTAAAATAAATTACCGCAAATAACATCCAAGCTACAGAGACTCATATAATCGTTAATATCGACAATTCCTTTTCCTACGTGTGTTTTCAGTTTTTCTACTAAAATATCGGATTTTTTGGAAAAAATTTCCATGTATCCGTCCAGAATCTTTTGTTTGAATGTTGGTAATATGACTTTTCTATGTGGTTTCCATGTTGGTACTAAAATATTCAATAATTAACAAATTACACATTTTTAAAAGAAGTAAAATGCTTGAAGGCTCGATATACAGGATGTCCCACGAATGCAAAAACAAACTTCTTATAGAAAATGAGAAAAAATGTGGTTAGACCGGAAGTGATATCTTGCTCCGGAAGGAAAAGAATTTGGATATTTATTAGTTAACCGAAATTCATAAAACTAAAGGCCGTTGCTAGCTCCACGGCTAACGTGTATATAATTCTGACACTAAATCCACGGCATTACGTCATGCGCATGTCTGGGGACTGGGGAAAATTATTTCAGCTTCCTGAGATTATAGGTACAGAGGTGCGTACGATTGGTTGCCTATTCCCAAGGCGTAAAAGTCTGTTTCTGAGAAATCTAATTATAATAATTATTAACTACAAACAAAATCAATCGCTCGGACTTAGAGAATCTTTACTCTAGTATTTTTTATTGGTCATATTCAACTTCTCCCCGGACATGCGCAGTAGGTGCAGCTCGTATTCACGTCGTCGAATTAATGACGTGGATTTAGTGTCAAAATTATATCCACGTTAGCCGTGGAGCTAGCAACGGCCAAAAGTAAACACTGATTAGGGAGAGAAAAAAATCTCTACAAGATAAAATTTAAGAAAATTAAATTTTACTTTTAAAAAATAGGTTTGTGTTACTTCCAGTTTAATTGGAAGTTCTGGCTTGTCTTTTTACTCCCTTCTCCATAATTTACCTTTGGTCAAGACATGTTTTCCTATTTTTAATACAAACGAGTGGCTTCTTACAGTACTCGTGGGACACCCTGTATGTCGACTATATTGCGCTTCTATTTTGTAACAAGTGATATCCATTGATTGTTCTAATTAATTAAAATTGCCTTAATAATATACTAGGGCCTGCAGATTCAATCACTACTTGCAAGGGTAAACTTTTGAAGAAAATTTCCTTACTTACCAGGAGCGGTAAATAAACCATGGCCTACTATGGGGGTCAGGACGTTATATGCATCACCTTTTGTAAGTGCTTTGTTCATGACAATCTCCATATCTTTAGGGGATGTTATTCCAAAAAAAAGTTTTTGACCAATCCAGACTGGTACAGGAGTTTCAAAATTGGTTACCACACTTACGATTTTGTCCAATACATCTAATTGAAAGTTTAAGTAATAAAAATTAGGTAAAAATAATTTAAACTTACTATTAGTAGAACCAGAAAAATACCAAATACTTCCAATAAATGGAAGAGCTATTGGTCCTTTCCTTTTCCACGCCGCTTGGTAAAGTTTTCTTCTGCTCCAATGGTAATTTGCATACCACACCAAAAAAGTGCAAATAAAAGTTATTATTACAGCATTAGACACATTTTTATTCAAAGTCGGGAATAACTTGAATTCTGGTAACATTTTTTAACAGAATTGTACGTAATTTTTAATTATATCCTAAGAGAAATGTTTAGACAAACTGTTTCTGCAAACAGTTGGAAACCAAAAGACAAACTGTAACTTGCAACTGCACTTATATTAAGTCGGTTTGGACAGATAAATAATGTTTCTGAATCAATGGAAGTAATAAACATTTTTGACACGTGAAGGTGAACGAGGTGTCCATGCGCCTGAATTAAATGTTCCAATCCCTCCAATAATAAAACTTTCCAGTTTTTGCGAATTTAATTAACAATTATTGAGTTTTAAGCATTAATTATCGTAGAACGTCTAAACTGACATAGTTATCACCACTTAAATAATATAAAAAAAACTTACAATGGTTTTTCCCAAAGTTTTTGTCGCAGATCATTACATAACCGATCAATCTCCATTTTTAAAATGAATATTAAATTATTATATGTCTAGATCAGCAAATTATTAAATTTTATAATTCCTTTATTTGTAGAAATTAGAATCAGATCGGGATTTCCCAATTCTAGTATACCATGACGGTCTCCAGATCCATTTTCACGTTTAGATTCCTCGCAGACTATATTCAAAAATTTTCATTTATGTAAGGTAACTTTATGCGTGTTTATATTAAGTCGTCCCATTAACAAACCTGCATTAAAAAAAACAACACTGGTCTTAATGCAACTGTTATTAGGAAATATTGCCAAACCAGTTTCTTTAATGTAGGTTAATATTTTACACAGAAGACATTTCGAAAAGTCTATTAAAATGTAAATCCTTGAACTAGATAAAAAAGAACTGCTCACTTAGTAACCAACTGGACCAGGAAACAAAAAACAGATAAAACTATTTAGTGTTTAATTAATTTGCATCAAAGTTTATTAAGAGACCGGATTGTAGAGTTCCCTGGATTCCCTCACCTTAGACCCCACACAGTCACACGAAGTCCTAAAGACGCTCCAGACCATCGGAGTCGGTCTGACAATAAGAAGAGACTTCACCGTATGCCAACACTTCCAAAAGCCTCTAAACCGCACAACAATTCCCTAAAGAACTGCGCAGATTTTTCCACGGTCATGGAGTCTCCCAGCACACCTGAAACTTCCCAATAGACCTTCAACTCCAATTCCCCATAATTCTGCATCTTCCACAGCGTATCCTCGAGCCTGAATGAGTTCCCATAGAAAGAATTTTGATCCAGGTTTTCATGGGCATTCCATACTTCATATTTGAAATGATAGTAAAATTGTTAATAAAGGTAGGTACTACTGATATAAAATCAGAGGTGGCTTAGACTGTAAAGTAATAATTCTTATTTTTATTACGAATCGCAACTCCTTGGTCCTCCTGAAAATGGAATCCAACTATAAGAATGTCGTTTGGCTATTTCTTCAGGCAGAAAGCGATCTAGATCAAATTATAAAGGATCTGGCCATTTAGACCTACCGAGCTACCAGCAGAAATATTGTACAGTTTCCTGAAAAATAAAGTACTATAAAGCTGGTTGAAGAATGTCTGATAATGATGGGTAAAAATCAGATGCGGCTGTGGAAGTGGAACAGGGGAAATATAAAGAAAAATAAACCCTCTAGAAAAAATGTGAGAAGAAGTAAAACAGAATAAGGAATACAGACCATAACCATTACGAAGTTGGAAGAGACCAAGAAGAAAAAATGTATCAATAATTAAAATTTATTTTTTTAAAAAGTTTTGATGTATACAATGGTTTTTATACTCAATTGATCAAATGATTCATTAAGTGTCAAATCGGTTTCATCATGGTTAGTCATGGTATGTTATTATTCTCGAAGCTCTACAAATACTTTGTAGCCATCAACAGGTTTCAGCATCAAATCAGCTTTTAATTTTATGTCTTCTACACTTTTATAATCAGTGCAGAATCGAAATTTTCTTACAGTTGTCGCAATGAGGGTTTTCATAGCCATCATTCCATACTTCATACCTTAAAGACAAAAATTGTAGGTACAAGATTTTGTGACAATGGTTCAAAAATTATTTTTATTACCAACGCAATTCCTTGGTCCTCCTGAAAATGGCAACCAACTATAAGCATGTCTTTTGGTTACTTCTTCGGGAAGGAAGCGATCTGGATCAAATTTTAAGGGATTTGGCCATACATTGGAATCTCTGTGTAAGATTATAATACCCAGAGCAACTGTGCTGCCAGCGGGAATGGTACAGTTTTCTGGAGAAAACAAATATAATATTATAAAGCTCGTTACAAACGTGGCTATAAAAAATACAAAGGAAAGGGAAGACTAGTGTTTTATTGAAATTGAAGGCACACGAGGAAGGTTACAACTGGATACGACGGAGGAAGTGGAAAAGGAATCGAAGGTTTAAGAACAGATTATGAAAAACGAAAAAAAGAACAAGGAAGCAGGGGGTGGATTAAAAACCTGGGAAGGAAGAAATTCAAATTCTTCTTGAAAACTAACCCAACATAATGTCTTCTGTTACAGCTCGAAGTATTACAGGACCTACTGGAAAAAGTCTCATGGTTTCCTTGATAACCCTTTCCAAATATTGTAGTTTTCCCAAATCTTGACACTCCACTGGTCTATCCGATCCAAGAACATCCACAACTTCTTCATAGACTTTATTCTGCAAAAATTACAAACTCTACAATATTTTATGTTTCTTTTCCAAAACTGGGAAGAAACGAGAAAAAAGAAGAAACTCACTTGTATATCCGGAAACATCCCAAGCATAACAAAAGTGAAACTGTTCATTGAAGCTGTTGTATCGCTGCCCTAAAACAAAAACCGATTGCTTGATTACTTTGAAAAACCCGTCAAAATAAAAAGTTGTTTCCACGAGATGCCCCGAAAGCCCAACTCGCAACCTCTCGCAAAATAGCGAGGAAAATTAGTTTTCCCTCTCTAGTGAGGAAAATGTAACAGTTTGTGTTAAGTGCTGACGCGCGCTCCCTGCATTACCGACTGCGTTTTAAGTCGCAACAATAAACTAACTTTTCTTGTTTTGAAAATATTATTATCAAGATATTTATAAAATGTTTTAAAAATTTTACGTACTGCAATCATAAAAGTATTGACTTCCTCGCGTAGTTCCTCATCAGTAAAATTTGCTCCTTCTTCTGACAGTTGGATTAATTGGTGTAGAAAAGTATTTCTTTTGGGGGGTTCTAAGAAATAAATTATTGTTATTGTTAATAAAAAATCGGTAGTTGTAAAGAAAGTTTGAAAAATTAAGTTTTAATCAAAAAATTAGAACATTTTTAAAATTGAAATGGATTTTTGAAAATTGATACTTGCAATCCGTCAAACCAGGCTTTCTTCGTCTTTCGATGCCGAAATTAATCAATTAAGGGTTATTATTCGGTGTTTAGGCAACATACAAAAATATTTTACCTTGTTCAAATAAGGCTTCTGGTTGGTCCTTGCTCTCCTTCAATTTTTTCTGATACGCCTTCCTTTTTTCTTTTACAACCTAAAATGTTAAAAAGAGTTTGTGAAGGTCTTTTGTGTGTAAATTTGAGGATATTACGTTGATATCACCTACATCGCCAGTAAAATCGTGAATTTTCTTAATAGCGTCATAAAATTCCTTTCCCATAGAAGTTCGATTGAATATTAAATCAGATTGATAAAAAATACCAACCATTCTTGTAAATAAAACCTCCATGACTCTAAAATAATTGAATTTAAAGACATTGGCTGTTAAGAAATGTAATAAAACACCTCAAAGATATCCCTAAATATATTTGTTCAAAAATACTTACTTATTACAGCATTTCATATAATTTGACTCTGTGGTCTGGGCATTTACTGAAATACCCATTGCAGTTTCTGAAAAAGTTTTAACTGAAATCATATTTGAAGGAAAAGAAGATTTTTTTTTAATTTTTAGGAAAGAAAACTATTTACCACATATTGTGTCCAATGTGCATTGACTAACGTGATGAAAAATATCAAAACTTCCTTTTCCTGCTACGAGTTTTAATTTTTCAAGTAATATTTCTGATTGTTCTGAAAAAATCCCTACGAATCCGTCCAGAATCTTTTGATTAAATGTTGGTAGTATAATCTTTCTATGACGTTTCCATTTTGGCACTAAAAATATTAAATATTTAATGCCATGACATGGCCAACTGTCAGTTTAGCTGAAAACTGCGTTTTCTGCGTTTTGTAAAAAAAGAAAAAATAGGAAATTAATATAAAAATGTCTTTTTATGTCTCAAATGGTTCTCAACCTGGTAATAAGATTTAAAATTGTTATTCGAATCTTACCAGGGGCGTTAAATAATCCAGTACCAACTATAGCTTCAGAAAATTTATACAAATCATCTTTTCCAAGAGCATTGGGGCTGTTCAGAACAATTTCCATTTCTTCAGCACGCCATATTCCAAAAATTAGTTTTTGACCAAGCCAAACACGTACAGGTGACTCAAAATCCTTTGTTAGACGAATAATATTGTTGAGAATATCTAATTACCCATTCGTTTGTTTAAAAATATTTATTAGATAAAAAGTAGAGAACTTACCCCGATTAGATCCAAGAAAATATAAAGCATTACCAATAAATGGAAGAGTTAATGGTCCGCTTCTTTTTGCAGCAGCCTTGTAGAGTTTTCTTCTTTTCCAATGGTAATTTAAATAATTTACCAAAAGCTTACAAAATAAAACTATTATTAAGGTTTTAAAAATATTTAAAAGAGACATGGATTCTGGTAAAAGTTTTGCAGAAATTTCAATCATTCTATATCCAGTTGGCACTCGAGCAGAAACCCAAAGTTATTGTGGAAGGAATTTTAAACAATGTAAGTAAGACGCAAAGAAATGCAAACTAGATGCAGTTTAATTGCGACAAGTTTAACTTGAAACCAACTTTACGTGGTTTGGGGTAAAATATACTCGTATTTTTTAAATACTTGTTGCTATTTCTTGAAGGACGTCTTGTTTACCTACTGCGTAATTTGATTGTTATCTGGTAACATAATTTATTATTCTTAATAATAAGAAGTTTTAGGACCCTTTTTACTTTTCCATACCACCACTGGTATATGGAAGTATTGATATCATGAAAATTTCCGAATTTGAGATTTTCGCGGAAATACGTGGGTGTTCGCTTTTCACGGTACAATAAGCAACTTTGTTATTTTAAATGAAACACCCTGTATATTATTATGTAATTGAATGCAAAATTGAATTGTCTATCACATAGTATAAGGTAGTCATATAGCTAACATGTACGGTTGATGAGAAAATCGCGAACTTCCGCTGCGTTAGTAAATTAGATGTCTGTCTCTCTTCTGTACGTATCGAACCCGTATAGTCTGGTGTTTCTCGCTACGCATTCAAGTGATTTCCAATGCTGCCTCGCGAACTACTGTTGAATACCAAGTTTATTTTTAGTATGGGAAACTTTAGGGAAAGTGCGCACCTCCACTTTTTGTAAATAGGTACTGAGAAAAATTTATAACACAAAACATAGCTACAAAAATGATCAATATAATTATTATAAAATCAAACACCAATCAACATAATAAACAGAACAAAATACAGAAATCAATTATAAACATATTTCGTCATAGTTGGCCGAAATTCCTTTTTACTCTCTAAGCTCTAAAGAAACTTTGAAACCATCCACAGGTCTCAGCACTATATCAGATTTTAATTCTATATCTTCAATACTTTTGTAATCAGTGGAAAATCGAAATTTTCTTACAACTGTCGCTATCACGACTTTCATTGCCATCATTGCGTATTTGGTACCTTAAAAACACAATTGTTTAGCTTAATTATATTTACTTACATTCCATTACCAATGCAATTCCTTGGTCCTGCTGAAAACGGCAACCAACTGTAAGGATGACGTTTCGCTACTTCTTCAGGAAGAAACCGATCTGGATCAAATTTTAAAGGATTTGGCCATACATCAGGGTCTCTGTGCAAGTGCATAACTACCATACCGATTGAGGAACCAGCAGGAAGAGTAACTTTCTCTAAAAAAATAATTAGGTAAGTAAAATAAAAAATACAGACAAAAAACTAAAGAAAGCGATAAGCAATAATGAAACAAAGAGGAATCGTTCGCTCGGGGAGAATCTTTAATGCCCAAAATCAAGTAGGTACGACGATGGGACGCCTTACAGGACCAATTCTTTAACGTCCAAGGCTGAGCACCAAGACTATTAGGGCTAGGCAAAGTATCGATACTTACTCGAAGTATCGATACTTGGATTGATATCGAGCATCGATACCAATACTCAAAAGTGTCGAAGTATCGAAAGTATCGAAGTATCGAAAGTATCGAAATATCGAAAGTAATATGATACCATATTGGTATCGATATTCGATACCCATTTCATGGTATCGCCCAGCCCCAACCAAGACCTGGAGCACCATAATGGACAGCAATCATGGAAAAAAACTCTTCTGCAAATCGTATCTAAACTCTTCCAGGATTCAGGTCCTAGGAACCAAAGAAGAAGAAGAGATGGAAATCGACCAACAGACTCCAATATCCACCACTAAGAGATCACGATGAATACCCAGAAGGTTTGGAATTTGTTCTTAGGGTCTCCACCTCAAGACTACGGGCACAATAACACCCTTTTGGGCATTTGAAACCACAACCGGGGAAAAAAAGATCGCAATTTTCTTCCCAGACATTTACCTAATTTGATGTCTCCTGTTATGGTTCGACATAATACAGGTCCTGCTGGGAAAATTCGCATAGTTTCCTTTATAACACGTTCCAGATATTGCAGTTTTTCTAAATCTTGACATTCTACTGACCTGTCTGGTCCAATAACATCTATAACTTCTTCATACACTTTTTCCTGAATATATCAGAAACTTTACTATTTTGTTTAACTTTATATCTTGCTAAATTTTACCTGTATTTCAGGTAACATTCCAAGGACAATAAAAGTAAAACTCTCCATTGATGCTGTGGTTTCACTGCCCTAAAGCAAAAGAATAATACAAGCCTGAATTTCCCAAGCAACCAGTTAGGTATTCCTTCAATATATCCAAGAATCTGTCCCCACTTCAGCAAGTTTAAATCCGAAGATCTATTATCTACTTACCGCTGTCATAAAAGTATCCACCTCATCGCGTATTTCCTCATCAGTAAAGTTTGCACCTTTCTCTGACACTTCGACTAATTGTTGCAAGAATGTATTTCTCTTACGTGGCTCTAAAAATTAAATCCGTTAATCTTCTCGAACCACACACGTTAGGTTGTAACTTTAGGTGAAAAAAGAAAAGGTAGCCGTAATCCTAGTACTATCTAGTAAATAAAACCCCTTAAAATATTTACCTTCTTCATATAGTATTTCCGACATTTCCTTGTTTTCCTTCAGGTTTTTCTGATAAGCTTTTCTTTTTTCAATTACAACCTACATTTATAGGATAGTGAAACTGAGTAGATATTTTAATTTTTCAAAAAAATTACTTACAGTGCGTATAAAATCGTTTCTTTGTTTAAGAATTGTATAATATTCTTTTGCCATAGAAGTACGTTTGAATATAAAGTCGAACTGATATAAAACACCAACCACTCGTGTAAATAAAATTTCCATGACTCTGAAATTACACAAAATTAGGTAAAGTTAGAATTGAATTTTTTCAGTTTTAATTAAAATCTAGTATAAACCGGTTAAAAGACAAAATGTATGTTAATTTTACTCAAAAAACTATTAGAGTTACTAAAAATAGTTGTGTATAAAATTTGTAAGGAATTTCATGCTAAATAACTTTTATTTGAAAACCTTTTCTATCATATTATTTCTTGTAAAGTTACAAAAAAATTAGTTCAATATTAGGTGGTTTCAACTTTGTATTAGTTTTACTTCCAAACTATAATAGTTACCAAAAATAGTTGTGTATAAAATTTGTAGGGAATTTCATGCTAAATAACTTTTATTTGAAAACCTTTTCTGTCATATTATTTCTTGTAAAGTTACAAAAAAATTACTTCAATATTAGATGGTTTCAATTTTGTATTAGTTTTACTTCCAAACTATAATAGTTACCAAAAATAGTTGTGTATAAAATTTGTAAGGAAGTTTATGCTAAATAACTTTTATTTGAAAACTTTTTCTGTTATATTATTTCTTGTAAAGTTACAAAAGAATTAGTTCAATATTAGGTGGTTTCAACTTTGTATTAGTTTTACTTCCAAACTATAATAGTTACCAAAAATAGTTGTGTATAAAATTTGTAAGGAAGTTTATGCTAAATAACTTTTATTTGAAAACTTTTTCTGTTATATTATTTCTTGTAAAGTTACAAAAAAATTACTTCAATATTAGATGGTTTCAATTTTGTATTAGTTTTACTTCAAAACTATAATAGTTACAAAAAATAGTTATGTATAAAATTTGTAAGGAATTTCATGCTAAATAACTTTTATTTGAAAACCTTTTCTATCATATTATTTCTTGTAAAGTTACAAAAAAATTACTTCAATATTAGGTGGTTTCAACTTTGTATTAGTTTTACTTCCAAACTATAATAGTCACCAAAAATAGTTGTGTACAAAATTTGTAAGGAATTTCATGCTAAATAACTTTTATTTGAAAACTTTTTCTGTCATATTATTTCTTGTAAAGTTACAAAAGAATTAGTTCAATATTAGGTGGTTTCAACTTTGTATTAGTTTTACTTCCAAACTATAATAGTTACCAAAAATAGTTGTGTATAAAATTTGTAAGGAAGTTTATGCTAAATAACTTTTATTTGAAAACTTTTTCTGTTATATTATTTCTTGTAAAGTTACAAACAAATTACTTCAATATTAGATGGTTTCAACTTTGTATTAGTTTTACTTCAAAACGATAATAGTTACAAAAAATAGTTATGTATAAAATTTATAAGGAATTTCATACTAAATAACTTTTATTTGATAACTTTTTCTGTCATATTATTTCTTGTAAAGTTACAAAACAGTTAGTTCAATATTAAGTGGTTTCAAATTTGTATTAGTTTTACTTCAAAACTATAATAGTTACAAAAAATAGTTGTGTAGAAAATTTGTAAGCAATTTTATGCTAAATAACTTTTATTTGAAAACTATTTCTGTCATATTATTTCTTGTAAAGTTACAAAAAAATTACTTCAATATTATATGGTTTCAACTTTGTATTAGTTTTACTTCAAAACTATAATAGTTACAAAAAATAGTTATGTATAAAATTTGTAAGGAATTTCATGTTAAATAACTTTTATTCGAAAACTTTTTCTGTCATGATATTTCTTGTAAATTTACAAGAAAATTACTTCAATAACCAATTGCAACTTACTCCGAAAAGTATAATAGTAACAATAAATAGTTGTATACGAATTTTGTAGATAATTTCAACAACTTTTCTAGTAATGTTACTTGCTGTAGAAATTTAAAATTGATTATTAGAAGCGTTTGTTGTAAAAAATTGTAAATGCAATAAAGCTGATAGGAATTTCCTAAGGTAATGTATACAAATATGAAACAATTTTGCAAGAAATCCTCCTGCCATTGCCTTGATAATATGATAAAAAACAAGTACAGGTCAAGTCAGAATAATACTTTGTATAATATTTACGTGACGTAATTTTTAAGATCCCTGTTGAATAATATTTACATATTTACGTGTTTTCACAGCTTACTAAAAAATAAACTGGTTTTGGTTTATAAGTGTTGTTTTGCTTTTATGTAACAAAATAAAATACAAAAGATGTACAGGGTATATCAATTATTTTGTTTAGTGAAGTATAATTTGAGGCTATGGTTAAGGGTTCGATTCCTAGTCTTTCTGTGGGTATACCTTTATAATAAGTTGGGAGTGAGAAAAAGCAATTTTCTTGACAATAACAATAATTACAATTTACTTACTTATTAGACCACTTTACATAATTGGAATCTGTCGTTTGGGCATTAACGGTGACACCCATTAACGTTTCTGCAATATAATTTAAATTATAAATAATTATTAAGTAAAAATAACATACCTACCACAAATAATATCCAAAGTGCATCGACCAACATCATCATAAATATCGAAAATTCCATCTCCTACTTTGTTTTTCAGTTTCTTCACCAAAATATCTGATTGTTCTGAAAAAACTTCCACGTACGCTTCTAAAATCTTTTGGTTGAACGTGGGTGATATGATTTTTCGATGACGTTTCCATTTTGATACTAAAAATATTAATATTTAGGTGCGAAACTTTTACTCGAATAATTTTTTTTAATTACCAGGAGCGTTAAATAAACCAGTACCTATATCTTCAGCAAATCTGGCTACATCCCCTCTTTCAAGAGCATTTGGGCTGGCTAAGATAATTTCTAAATCTTCAGCTTTTGTTATTCCAAAAAATAGTTTCTGACCAATCCAAATTGGGACTGGTGAATCATATTCGCTTGTTAACCGTAAAATGTTCTTCAAGAGATCTAATTAATAATAATAATAATAATAATCTCTACACTACCCATATCCTGTTGCCAGGCCCCAGAAGCGCAATGCTTGTGCGGGGCGGAGGAAGGGGCTATTATTATTAAGCGGGCCCGCTTGCGTCTGCAGCCGACTTAGATTTTAATTGGGTTAATATAATATTTTTATAAGAAGCAAACGAACTTACCCTGATTAGATCCCAGAAAATACAAAGCATTACCAATAAATGGAAGAGGTGTTGCGCCTTTCCTTTGGGCAGCTGCTTGGTACAATTTTCTTCTTCTCCAATGGTAATTAACATACCACGACAAAATTGTGCAAATTAATACAATTACTAAGGTATCAGAAACATTTTTGCTGAAAGTTAGAAGTAATTTGGATTCTGGTAACACTTTTACAGAATTTTCATGCATATTTAATGTCACAAACTGATTAAAAGAATACTAACAATACAAATGGGTTTATCTGAATACAGCAGATTCAATTCAAAACTAGTCTTATGTAAAAAGATCTTGCATAATTTTAAACGTGTTAATTGGACATTTTAGATAATAATATAATAAACGTCGCCTGTTCTTATAGGTAGTATACATATCAAGTTTTTAAGAATGCATTTAGAATATCCTAGATGACCATGAAAATTAAATGATATATAGCTACACGATTTTAAAATTTCGCATATTTAATCGAATTAAAAATTGTATGACGTACTCTTTAAATTATAAAAAAATACAGCTGAGTATCCCAAACCCCTAATCATGGGGTTGAGGGTAGTTCCCTACTTTGCATTTTCAAAATTTCGTATTTTTGATCGAATTAAAAATGTTTTATGAATTTTTCTTGACACGATGGCCCTTTCTGCACGTTTCTGAATTGTGAATGATGTCTTCATTACATTGTAAAAAATGCAGCTTGGTGTCCCAACCCCTAGTCATTGAATCGGGGCTACATATTTACTTTGTGGGTTGAAAATTTTGCATTGCATTGCATTGATCGATTAAAAAAATTCTCCAAGGCTTATTCCTTGATAGGAAGATCCTTTCTACACGTTTTTGAATTTTGAATGATGTCCTCATTGTATAATAAAAAAGACAGCTTGGTGTACCAACCCCTAGTCATGGAATGGGGGCTAGATATTTACTTTGTGGTTTGAAAATTTCGCATTTTTGAACGATTAAAAAAATTCACCGAGGCTTATTCCCTGATAGGAAGATCCTTTCTAGACGTTTTTGAATTTTGAATGATGTCCTCATTATATTGTAAAAAAGGCAGCTAGGTGTACCAACCCCTAGTCATGGAACGGGGGCTAGATATTTACTTTGTGGTTTGAAAATTTCGCATTTTTGAACGATTAAAAAAATTCTCCGAGGCTTATTCCTTGATAGGAAGATTATTTCTACACGTTTTTGAATTTTGAATGATGTCCTCATTATATTGTAAAAAAGGCAGTTAGGTGTACCAACCCCTAGTCATGGAATGGGGGCTAGATATTTACTTTGTGGGTTGAAAATTTTGCATTGTATTGATCGATTAAAAAAATTCTCCAAGGCTTATTCCTTGATAGGAAGATTCTTTCTACACGTTTTTGAATTTTGAATGATGTCCTCATTATATTGTAAAAAAGGCAGCTAGGTGTACCAACCCCTAGCCATGGAATGGGGGCTAGATATTTACTTTGTGGTTTGAAAATTTCGCATTTTTGAACGATTAAAAAAATTCTCCGAGGCTTATTCCTTGATAGGAAGATCCTTTCTACACGTTTTTGAATTTTGAATGATGTCCTCATTATTTTGTAAAAAAAGTCACCTTGGTGTACCAACCTCTAGTCATGGAATAGGGGCTAGGTATTTACTTTGTGGTTTGAAAGTTTCGCATTTTTGATCGATTAAAAAATTTCCGGAGACTTATTCCTTGATAGGAAGATCCTTTCTGCACGTTTTTCAATTTTGAATGATGTCCTCATTATTTTGTAAAAAGTCACCTTGGTGTACCAACCTCTAGTCATGGAATAGGGGCTAGTTATTTACTTTGTGGTTTGAAAGTTTCGCATTTTTGATTGATTAAAAAAATTCCCCGAGGCTTAGCCCTTGATAGGAAGATCCTTTCTGCACGTTTTTGAATTTTGAATGATGTCCTCATTCTATTGTAAAAAAGACACCTTGGTGTGCCAACCCCTAGTCATGGAATCGCAGGTAGTTATTTAATATTTATTTTATCGTTTGAAATATTTCGCATTTTTGATCGATGAAAAAAATTCCCGGAGATTTATTCCTTGATAGGAAGATCCTTTCTACACGTTTTTGAATTTTGAATGATGTCCTCATTATATTGTAAAAAAGGCAGCTAGGTGTACCAACCCCTAGTCATGGAATGGGGGCTAGACATTTACTTTGTGGTTTGAAAATTTCGCATTTTTGAACGATTAAAAAAATTCTCCGAGGCTTATTCCTTGATAGGAAGGTCCTTTCTACACGTTTTTGAATTTTGAATTATGTCCTCATTATATTGTAAAAAAGGCAGCTAGGTGTACCAACCCCTAGTCATGGAATGGGGGCTAGACATTTACTTTGTGGGTTGAAAATTTTGCATTTTTGATCGATTAAAAAAATTCTCCGAGGCTTATTCCTTGATAGGAAGATCCTTTCTACACGTTTTTGAATTTTGAATGATGTCCTCATTATATTGTAAAAAAGGCAGCTAGGTGTACCAACCCCTAGTCATGGAATGGGGGCTAGATATTTACTTTGTGGTTTGAAAATTTCGCATTTTTGAACGATTAAAAAAATTCACCGAGGCTTATTCCCTGATAGGAAGATCCTTTCTACACGTTTTTGAATTTTGAATGATGTCCTCATTATATTGTAAAAAAGGCAGCTAGGTGTACCAACCCCTAGTCATGGAATGGGGGCTAGATATTTACTTTGTGGTTTGAAAATTTCGCATTTTTGAACGATTAAAAAAATTCTCCGAGGCTTATTCCTTGATAGGAAGATCCTTTCTACACGTTTTTGAATTTTGAATGATGTCCTCATTATATTGTAAAAAAGGCAGCTAGGTGTACCAACCCCTAGTCATGGAATGGCGGCTAGATATTTACTTTGTGGTTTGAAAATTTCGCATTTTTGAACGATTAAAAAAATTCCCCGAGGCTTATCCCTTGATAGGAAGATCCTTTCTGCACGTTTTTGAATTTTGAATGATGTCCTCATTCTATTGTAAAAAAGACAGCTTGGTGTGCCAACCCCTAGTCATGGAATCGCAGGTAGTTATTTAATATTTATTTTATCGTTTGAAATATTTCGCATTTTTGATCGATGAAAAAAATTCCCGGAGATTTATTCCTTGATAGGAAGAACCTTTCTGCATGTTTTGGAATTTTGTACCATGTACTTCTTTGATTTTAAAAGTTATAGCTTGTAATCGCAATCCCAATCCCTAGCCACGGCATTGCCCTTCGTGATTTAAAATTTCGCGAATCCAGATTATGTTGCGACCTCTCTGAAATTAATACCAAATGAAAATAGCCAACTACTAGAACTCTTCAACAGAGTGCACTACTAACACAAAACGTTAAAATTATTTTATGGTCCAGTGCCGGCTTTGTATATTTTGCTTCTAGCAATAATAAATCACGAGCATTCCGAAAATTAAACTTTCTAACATAATTTATTGAAGACAGTGTAAAACAAATTGTGGTACAAGTCCAGGGCCGGCCTCAGGGATATTTTGGTTACCCCCAGACAAAGTTTAAATAAAGGCACCCCTCAACAAATTAAGTAAAAAAAGTAAACCTTCGAACAGAGTTTATTAAACTAAAAATAAACACAAAAATGACACGGATATTTTTCGTCCTTACATAAAAGCAGGTAATTCTGAAGAGGGGGTAACATTTAATTTTTGAGTTTCCAGAGAGTTGCTTGATTGGATTGGTTTACTTTTGGTTTGCACTTTTGCAGACTATCGGTTGGACGACGATTTTTCTAATGAAGTTGGAAATATTTACAGGATTTTTCAGACAAAAATCCGTTTTTGATTAATTTATTATAAGGAATTTTTTTTCCTTCTGATACTATACTCTACTATTTCTAATTGAGCACATCGTGGAAGAGTTCGCAAGGTAATGACCTTGCTGTTCAACATTAAAACGCGAATTTCTCTTCCATATTTGTAACATTAAACTATCAAGCACACGCGCAAGGTCACTCTCAGATGAATCACCGTTAATTGTTTACAATTTTTTTACTCCACACGAGCATTCCTTTAACAAAAACTTCACAAACAAACGTAAATTCCTTTGTACAGTAGTAATTATCAATTACCAACCCATTGTTAATAAAAAAAATCAAGTTATAAACCTGTTGAGATTCGACACCAACCCTAGAAAAATTTTGTAGTAATCAAACCTGAAATAATTTTGAGTAGGAATATTTTTTTAATCTTTTATAAGTGCAAACTAAAAAAAGAAATATAATAATAGAACCTTATGGCCTTGATAACAAACTAGTCTCTCGGCAAGTGGTTATTACCAGTTTCTGATATCCTTTTTGGGCAAGGCTGTTTCACCTCCGCGTGGTCAATAAATTCGAGCAGATGTTGCGCTTGAAGGAACGTGACAGGAAATTGTAAGTGAATAAATTTAGATGAAAACCACTGATGTGATTTAATACCAGGGAAAGTTCTTTGATCGAAGCTTTAGGGACAGAGTAACATGTATTCGTCCTAGAAGACCCAAAAAGATGCGTATCCAACTAAATTTTTTTTATTGTTCAAGAAGGAATAAAAAAATTGAATTTAACAATCAAAAAATTAAAATAATCAAAACAAAATTTCCTTTTTGATTAACACCGTCCCATCTAATATTTTCAAAATATTATTACATTATTACAATACATTACTCCTGGAACTTCGAATTCGTTTGTAAACCTAAAAAATGTGGCTGTGTGCGAAATCTTGAATTACGAGGGGAGTTCTGAAAGTTTTGGTGAAATAAATAAAACATTTTCACATATTAAATTTATTATGATTATTAAATAATCGATTTTTTAGTAGTAGACAATAAAATGTTAAATTAAATTAAAATAACTAAATTATTTTTTTAATTTGAAAAATAATGTTTTTGATTATTTTTTGAGTTACCTCGCATTAGTTTATTATTTAAGAAGCTAAAAGAAATACACTGCGAACAAAATATTTGACATGGTTACAATTTTAATACAATCTTGAGAAATACCTGTGTTATTTTTTTAATTCAATACACATCCGTATTTTATTTTTTTAATAGTACATTGTACATAGAATAATAATTGTTGGGAATGTTTTAACATGGAAAAATAATTTATTCTAAAAAATTGAGCTTTTAGTGTTTGCCTACTTGATTTTAAATCTAATTGATTTTATTGTTTTACAATCACTCTGGTAATTTTTTACGGTATACAGGGTGGTTATAAGGTTACAGACCCTATTACAATATTAATAAATAATTATAAAAATTTTGCAATATCACTAACAATACTAGAGGAATTTATTTTCGTCAACTTAATAAAATAACAAATATACAGGGTGTTTAAAAAAAACCCACCCCTGTATATGAATTAAAAACGTTAATAATAAAATCTATCAATTTTTAGATTATTTTTAACCAAAACCTACAAGAAGTTAAAAATAGCACCAAATAATCTTACCATTAATGGAAAAACGTGTAAAATAATTACAAAAGGATTTAAAAAAAAAGTCTTAACACGTTAAAACAAAAATATTTACAACCCGTACTTAAAAAATTGATGCTAAATCAAAAAAAGTTTTCCTGGGTCAAAATACCCTTGTAGACCCTGTTCTAAGTACTTTCAGCTAAAATACTATCACTTTATTTTTTTTAAAAGAGCAGGGTTGGACTACTTAACCTAAATAGCACCACGGAGAAAAAAGTCATTTCTAAAAGGATTTTTAGACCTATTTTTCAGGACAAATTCTTAAGCTTTATGTGAAATAGGTGCAGGGATTCGGGATAACATATTATCAGGTCTTGAATCTTTTCTAGGACTAATAAAACTCAGGTTATCCTCATTTTTAGCACAATCACCGTCTAAAACAGTGAGGCTACCATATTTTTTTAACAATTTTTTGACTTGCTCGGCTATAGATAAATCATCGTTGTTATTTTTAACGGCTTTCAATAATTCATCTTTCAGTCTTCCCTTCGTTGGTGATGTGTTTGCTGAAAGGGATGAACGTCGCGTGGTTGAATCGTAACAAGCCGTGCTTCTTCGTGTGACGGAATTTCTGGTAAAAGTGGGGGGACTAAAAGTATCAGCACAAAGGGAGGGTCGGGAAGTTTTTGGACGTCCACTCCAAGTATTCCCATTAGATTTGGGCATCAATTTTGGGGAAGCTATTTTAGAATTTTTAAGGGGTAAGTCGACTTGTGTACGATCCTTGCTACTAGAACGTGAAGGGGGTTTCTCCAAAGAACTCTGCTTGATCAACCTTGGTTTATCTAAAGGCTTCTCAATTGACCCATCCCTATAGATATGGGAAAATTGAGTACGACGTAACCCAGCATCGTTTGTATCATCATCATAGTCAATAGATTCTTGATGCTCTGTAAAAAATATTTTTAATCGCAGAAAACCTTTTAAAAACCTAACTTACCATTTTCTTCAGCATCTTCAACAGAATTTTGACTATAAAGCGAAATTCTATTCTTCCCTTTATCATTTTGGATAATTCCCAAACTCCTATACCCTTCATCGGAAACCTCTGAAGCATTATCGCTATGGTCTGTTAAACTTTCCGATACCTGAAGGGTCGTTTCTGATTTCATGGTCACTTTCGAATCAACAGGAATTTGAATCGCGGCAACTTGTTGAACCCTTTTAGGGGAAGGATTGGTGGGTGAGAGACTTTGCGTTGGCATGCAAGGTAATGATTGGGGACCTTGATTTTTATTGGATAATTTTGTAACATGAGTTGAAACGAAATTAGGGGTTGGGCTTCTGGATCTGTTACGTGGAGGTGCCAAATTTTTACGAGGGAGACTTGGGGAAGTTGATCTACGGGAATCGGTATAAGATAAATGGGACGGTGAACGAGAACGGGAACGATTAAGGGAATGCATTGGTGGGCCGAGGTATTCTTTTGGGTTTGCATTATTTTGGTAACCATTGAATCCGTGTTGAGGTACACGAGGAGGTGACCTAGTAAAAAAATATTATTTTCTGTTGTGTTTAAAAGAAGGTTTTAAAAAACTTACCTATCGTAATAAACTTGTGCTCCTTGTAAATCAGCAGCGCCTGGTTTGTTAACAAGTCTTGCTCCTTGGGTTGATCTATGTTGAGATCTGCATCGGCATGGATCGTGTTTGTCCAAATAATGGGATAAAGTGTCCCATCCACCACCTACCCTTACCATGACGTGGCTACGTAAAATCTGTTAAGGAAAAATTATTTCTTTAACATGCAGAACCAGATATATGGGTATAAAAACAAAGACAAGGACAGAAGACAGATCAAACGAAGAAATGCCTCAGCGAGATCATAATCCCACAAGTTGCACTTTTACAGGAATGCTGAATTTTATTTGAGATAGTGGCCAGTAGGAACGCGAGGGTGTCTAAAAATAACCCATTCCTTTGTATTCTCTTCTCCAGTTCCGTGTAATTAGGGGCGGAGGTCCTTGCCCAAAATAAAGAGACACGGAAGATGGAGAACAATGGAGCAGGTCAGATTTGGAGAAAAATATAAAAAATGGACATCCACGCGGATGTAGAATATTCGCGGCGATGTTGGCGGAATACTTAGTCCTGTTTCTGAAGAACTTTACGAGAGACCTACAGGGGTAGCTTACAGGCCGAGGCACGTCGAGGATCCATAGGCTTCCGGATTATTCGTATCTCAGATTTTGGATCAAAAATTAGATGAATTTACAATCTTCTGTCCTTTTTCTATGCCTTCGCCATTCTATTCTAATCTATTTTTTTTAATAACCTCCTGAACCCCATAAGGATTGCTATATGGGTTTTGGGACAGAGTCTTCATGAGTAAGGCGGCAAACTTTAGTTATGAATGGTTATTGGATTTAGTAATGGGTCTTACAGGAAATCCACAAAATATTACATAACTTTTTCTTGGGAATATATGAAGAGTTCTACTTTAAGACAGGTTTTCTTAAGAGTAAAGTGAAATAAATTCTACCCACTAAACTTGTTAATGTTAATACAAATAAGAATTTGAAGGTCTTTGGTAGCTCCGTTATATCTACCTACAGTTAACGCAATAAAACGGTTAACGCAAAAATATCCTGAGAAGTTTAAAAAAATTTGTGTTTATTTCTAAGAATTTTGACGGTTTTGGTTTTAAATCTTCATGTGAAACTTTATGATTTAACGTGTAAAGGTCATGAACAATAGACCTTGTTATTGTTTTTTTAAGGTAGGTATCAATGTACACCTTAAAAAATTTATTTTACTATTCAAAGATTATGAGGTGCGGTGGGCGCAAGTACACATGTCGTATGATTGGAATGGCAATAAAACAAACCTTTGTTTTTTTAAACGTAAACACGTTTGTATTCAGGGACGGCTTGGTAAAAATCAAGGGACAGAATAATTAAGGCCTCACCCCCTAAATCCGACCCTGATTTTCTAATAGAAATCCATGACAAATTTAACCAATAAAATTAAGTTGCACCTTAAAACAATGACAACATCGTGATGTCATTTTTCTTAAGAAATATTTAACTTGACACATTATTTTTTGAATCCGGGTGCCAATTTTTTTCCACACAAACAGAATAAATATTTTTCTTCCTAATCTCTCAAGATCACGAGTCTAAATTTAGGGCATAGACTATTCAAACAAACTCTGTAATCTTTATGGAGACCTTAAAAGTTACCAAATATTTGTTTTGTCATATTATTGTACACTTAAGTATCATCGTTGCTTAACTTTCTCTAGATAGGAAAAAAAAACTTACCCTAACAAAAATAAGCACTTTTGTGTCTCCAATTCTATATTTTCCTTCAGAAACTCGAATCATTGGGAATTGTGTAGGACATGTACATTTTTCCACCAAATCTCGAACCTGAAACGAAACGGATTTGTTAACAATATATCAATATTATGCTTGCTGATCGTAAAAATTTGTATTTTCCACATGTGTGGGTTTTCGGACAAGCGGAACTAAATTAAATTCGGCATGAATACATCCGGCACGCTGCAACAATTTTAATTATAGGGTGTTGCGGGAAAGATATGGCTTCAAACTGCTGCAACACCGCAACCAGACAATTTTGCAAATTTCTGTGTACGTCATTAATTCGGAAATAAAAAATACTACAGGTTTGCTTTGTAAATCATATTCGTATCTTTAAAAACAAAAAAGCTACAGGGCGTTACGGAAAAAGAATAAGACAAAGCTTCAAATGGATGTAACTCCGCAACCAGTCATTTTATCAGATTGCCATCTACGCCATTGAATCAGAAATAAAAAATACTACAATTTTGCTTATTTAATCGTATTCGTATCTTTACAAAAAAAAAAGTTGCAGGCTCTAAATTTTCATGTAAATTTTCAATGCGAGTTAAAACGTAAAATCTGAAAAGAGCTACCTGAGCGCGGAGTTGGCCCAAAATGTGCTTTAATTCGGTTATTTGTAATTATTTTGAAAGGGTCGTTAAACACTTTTAGATAAAGGAGAATTAGATACATCCAAATATCAAAAGATATACAGGGTGTTGCGGGAAAGATAAGGTTTCAAACTGCTGTAACTCCGCAACCAGTCGATTTTGCAAATTTCTGTGTGCGTAATTCATTCGGAAATAAAAAATACTACAAGTTTGCTTTGTAAATCATATCCCTATCTTTAAAAACAAAAAAGCTACAGGCGTTAATGTTCAAAGCGCATTAAGAAGGGACATCAGGCAAGAACAAAATGTGCTGTAACTCGGTTGTTTGTAATTATTTTGAAAGGGTCGTTAAACACTTTTAGATAGAGGATAATTAGATACATCCAAATATCAAAAGATATACAGGGTGTTGCGGGAAAGATAAGGATTCAAACTGCTGTAACTCCGCAACCAGTCGATTTTGCAAATTTCTGTGTGCGAAATTCATTCGGAAATCTGGCCAACCCCAGAAATTTAAAAACAAAAATATCCTTTTAGGGGCTAAACGGGGGCTCCCAAGAATGCCCCAGCAAGATCTTTATCCTAAAAATGACTTTTTAGAGACATTTTAAATTTTATCTACTAAACACTCGTAAAAAAGTTAATTTTATTGTTTCAAATTTTTTTTTAATCTCCACCAGGACAATTAACATAAAAGCATCCCTTTAGGGGTCAAACAGCGTCTTCAAGGTATGTCCCTACCGAGATCTTAATCGCAAAAATGACATTTTAGAAAAACACCGAATTTTATTTCTTATCCACATTTAAAAAATCTAATTTGATAAATTCCACAATTTTTCTAACCTCTCCAAGACTAGTAACGCAAAAGATCCCGTTAGGGGCCAAATAGGACCTTGTAGGAATGTCCTAACACGACCATAATCCCTTTTTGTACGAATATTGAATTTTATTTGAGATTATTTAAGGAATTGTAAAATTTTAATAAATTTTTTAGCTGCCCCTAGAATCGTTAGGGTCTAAAAATAGCCAACATCCTTTCACTTTTTTATTTATTAATGAAACATAGTCAAAGTAGTTTAGAGAACTTGAAACTTATACTTGTCTCAACTCAATCATTGCCATGCAAATAACAATTTTGAGAGCGAAAGTGAAAAATTAGAGTTACAAATTGGTTTCGTGACCAACATTGAAGCTATCTTCCCCTGTCATCTTATACATTAAGAACAATATATTATTTCTTAATAAATGTTTAAAGTCCAACACTGATCATTATTCACGATACAAATGATGATTCGCTTGTCCTCATAAAAACGTCTGATATTTTACTTAAGCTGTACCACAAGGATTACAACATCTTCTTGTTGGTTGGTTTAACATCCACGTCATTTATTCGTTTTAGGAATTACAAATTTCAAACTTATGCAACTGAAGTTATTGGCTAAACGCTAATTTATTACGTGGTTTGTATTTCGGATCGTCATATCCGATTTGTTTTTGCAAAAATTATAATCCAACCAATATTGATTTCTATTCCCACGCGTTTTTTCAAATTCGTATTTTAAAATGAAAACGGCACGACGCAGGTCGATAGAAAGTCTTAGATTACTGTGACCGTAAACAATCAATTGTCTTGAAACAATAGCCTAACTGTTCCTTGTTACATTATGACTTATTATCTTACATTCAACTCATTGTGAACAAGTGTTTGCTTTGGTAACCAAAAGAGGCACTTCTTTTAATTGTTTTATTTCGCACACATAAGCTTGTTAGTACCTATGTGAACATCTACAAGATATTGTGTAATGCGTTGGGGTCAAAAATTATTGTTATTTCCATGGCCCATCTTGATCAAATTGATTGTTCTAATAAAAGTTTTAACTAACGTCCCTGAACTAAAAAATTCACAAATCTAATTAATGTAAAGTGGAGGCGAAAGTTGTTTTTATGATATGAAACTGAAAATTAAATAACAATCACCGTCATGCATCGGTTAATATCTAAATTGCATGTTACAAAATAGGAGTTATTTCTTTAAAAAAAATCATTTACAAACTTAAACTTTCCATTAGACTATCTTAAAAAAGTTTCCTAACACCGGGAAGATTTTTACTTTCCCACACCACCCACTGGTATATGCAAAGTATTGATATCATGAAAATTTTCTAAGTTGGGATTTTCGCGGAAATACGTGTTTTGGACCCCTAGGAAACCAAAAAAGGGATTTAGAAAAAATGTCTGTCTGTGGGTGCGTGTAACGCCTCTAACGCAAAAACTAGTGAACCGATTTTGATGAAATTTTAAATGAAGGGGTATATCGAAAATTCATCGACAAAATACGCTTTTCAAAAAAATTCGAAACCGGAAGCGGAAGTTAGATATCTTTTTTTGGTATCATTCTTTTCAGAAGCATAATTTTGATAATCTGAATAGCGGCTATGAAAGAAGACCATAATTCAAGAGAAACATTTTTTTACCGGACTCTCTAACTTCAAAATGACGGCCGCTTTGAATTTTTCAAAATTTCGACTTTAACGCCCCATAACTCAAAAACCAGTTATCTGATCAGGTTCAGCAACAACTTGTTTGAAAGCCCTGTGCCGGTACTATACCATGAAAAAAAATGATTTAGTAAATCCAAAAATGGTTGCAACGGCGCTCTTTCAAAAATATTAAAAATTTTGAAAAATTATTACAAAAAAACTAGCCACACGATTTTGTTTAAATTTTCTACACTTAAGCAAGTTGGTGTTAGATACATTTTCATTTTTTGATTAATGCTAGAATTTCCCTGGGGCGCCCTCTACGAGGTTTTGAAAATCGGAAATTGATGCTCCTATAGCTCCTTTATTAATCAAAATATGAAAAAAGTTTAAATATAAAACTTATTCAGTATATCGCTCTGCATTCTCCTAAATTTATGTCACGTATACAGGGTGTTTGCTTTTCACAGTACAATACGCAACTTTGTTATTTTAAATGAAACACCCTGTATATTATTATATAATTGAATGCAGAATTGAATTGTCTATCACATAGTATAAGGTAGTCATATAGCTAAAATGTACGGTTGATGAGAAAATCGCGAACTTCCGCTGCGTTAGTAAATTAGATGCCTGTCTCTCTTCTGTACGTATCGAACCCGTATAGTCTGGTGTTTCTCGCTACTCATTCAAGTGATTTCCAATTCTACCTCGAACTATTGTTGAATACTACCAAAAACGAAAATGTTTATTTTTAGTATGAGAAAATCCAGGGGAGGTACCTCCACTTTTTAAGATCTATAGACAGACAACTAGTCTTGTACTTAGGACTCCACAAAACTCATACATTTTCAATGTTTCCAATTTTAATTAAGAGAACAATATAAGAAGATATTTTTTTTCTCTCAGACAATAACTCACTCTGCCCTGAAATTACAAAACACAATTGGTTAACATCCGGGGTATAATATAAAGTGGATATTCCGTTAATTAAAGGTTCGACATTTATAGATTGCATTCTATGTGAGAAGATCCTCCCAACACTTCACACCAATCGTGAATTGGATCGTAAAAGAACTTTCAACAATTAAAAGGCAAAATTTACCTTGCAAACACAGAAGACCTAAAAAATTGCAATTTGCACACCTTGTACTACGAAATAAAATCAATTGTTTAACAACTCACGTTTTTGGCAATTGTTTGAGTTGTTTATAAAATCAAATCGCGATTTTATCAAGATCGCGACCCTCCCAATATTTGGACAGAATAAATACCTAAACGGTGCCTGACCGCAATGAAAAATGCATTGTCCAAAAAAGTTTTTAGAATAAACGAATTCGAGGATCGAATTCCACGTTTTTCCGTGTCTGTCCTGCTGCAAGAATTAAAGGGGTGAAGAGGGGGAGGCCATAGAAATTCAAATACAACCCCCTTTATCATAAAAAATAGTTCAAGCGAACTTGGAGCAGTCAAAATTAAAAACAACAACCGCGGAAATGATCTCGAGTTCAAATCCTAGTTTCACTCCATTTATGTTTTTTTTACCTCAAGCATTAAAAAAACTTTCACGACCATAGGAGTTGAAAATCAAACACCCTGAAAAAAATCATTTTAGCATTGATCATTGGCACGACTAAGAAAAACGGTTTCAGGTTCGAATCCTAGCCTCCTGCTTATTATTATCTGTCTCACTTTAATTTAGAGAGAACTTTACGTAATTTTTATTTAGAAAAATGAGTTGACACTACTTGGTATTACCACAATTTTTAAACAAACCGAAGAAGATTCGAACCACGTACTAGATTGGAATCTCTCTCGTGCATTTTTCGTAAAATATTATCAATCAAGATATGAGGAAGTAAGTGGATTAATACTGAAGAAACAACCAAAAAACACTACAATTACTACATATAGAATAATTAATTACAGTGAATGAACACAAGTGGTTAATTTCAATTACATTCCTATAAATTTCGACAAGGACCGTAAATATTTTCGAATGCAATTACGAAACCCACCCATGATGGTTGTTAATCATGAACCCAAGCCTTACAGAAAAAAACGCATTAAATAATTAAGTGCTTATTGCGTTAGCAATTTTAAAACTTAAACACACACACAATATCAATTAAAAACATTCACTTGTGTTTGCTAATATCTCAAGAAGCCTAGAAAAAGCTTCTCGATGGTGAGACACTTCATTAAATTAAATACTTAAGGGAAGACTTTAAACTGCTTAAATATTGAATTTTTGAGGTCAAAATATTGCATAATAATTAATGCATAAGAAATAAATGCAACCGCATGAGTCGTGTGCATTTTTAAGCTCGACTCACGTAATGGGGAGGCTTATTGTGTGCAAATGTTAGATTTTATCGCGACCCGAATTAATAAAATATATCTAATGATGATCACGAATGCAGTGAAAGTGACATATAATCTATGAATCAGGAATTCAAGTATGCGAAGTTGTGGGAACAAGTGAATAACCAGCGTTGGTGCAAGAAATTAACGAAAAATTTTGTATTACAGTCATGTAAATTATTATTGCTAAATTATAACAGAATTTGTTATATAAAAGGATACCGTGTGAACATGATATTAAATAAAAAAAAATATATAAAATTTCCTGATGCAATTCTTAACAATGGTTTTTGTTAAATAATTAAATGGGTGTCGAAAATAATTCTTTTTATTACAAAGAAGAGGTTCCGGGCTGTGTAGTCGAATTATTCATGCAAGTGCAATCAGGAGAGTTAAGTTTCGTGTCTCCGCATATATTTCACAAAAATTGTTGTCCCTATGGAAAAATAGGACCGAAAAAACATTTAGCTTAATATACAAGAAAGGGAACCTCTCTATACAGGGTGTTTTCTAAGTACGTGTAGAAAATGCAGGAGCTGATTCCTGTGCGAAAATTAAGGCTAATATGCTTCCGTGAAGAGTTACGCCTCTTTAAAAATTGAATAAAAACTTGGTTTTTAATGTTTATCTCAAATTTGTACAAAGATAGAAAAATACAAATAAGTGGACGTGTTCTACTAACAGGAAGAGGTTCTTTATGAATATTTTCTTTATCCACCTGTATTGTTAGAGGGGGATGAAACTTACAACCGTGAGATTGTTGGGTTCTGGAGTGGAAAAGCTGTTTTTTTTTTTGTAAATTTACAGGGCCCTGAATTTGTTGGGTTGTACATTGGAGTGGAAGATATCGTTTACAAGGAGCTGGGAGTGATTTATTTCTAAATTAGGTTAGAGGTTTCGATTACAAATAGTTCGGAATGGTTTTTCTTTGTAAACTTACAGGGCCCTGAGTTTGTTGGGTTGTACATTGGAGTGGAAGATGTCGCTTACAAGGAGCTGGGACGATTTTGCTTCTAAAGTAGGGTGGAGGTTTCGATTACAAAGACTTGGAAATGTTTTGTTTGTAAATTTACAAGGACCTGGGTTTATTGGGTTTTAATTGGAGTGGAAGATATTGCTTACAAGGAGCTGGGAGTGTTTTATTTCTAAATTAGGGTGGAGGTTTCGATTAAAAGTAGCTGGGAATGTTTTTTTTTGTAAACTTACAGGGCCCTGGGTTTGTTGGGTTGTACATTGGAGTGGAAGATGTCGCTTACAAGGAGCTGGGACGATTTTGCTTCTAAAGTAGGGTGGAGGTTTAGATTACAAAGACTTGGAAATGTTTTGTTTGTAAATTTACAAGGACCTGGGTTTATTGGGTTTTAATTGGAGTGGAAGATATTGCTTACAAGGAGCTGGGAGTGTTTTATTTCTAAATTAGGGTGGAGGTTTCGATTAAAAGTAGCTGGGAATGTTTTTTTTTGTAAACTTACAGGGCCCTGGGTTTGTTGGGTTGTACATTGGAGTAGAAGATGTGGCTTACAAGGAGCTGGGACGATTTTGCTTCTAAAGTAGGGTGGAGGTTTCGATTACAAAGACTTGGAAATGTTTTGTTTGTAAATTTACAAGGACCTGGGTTTATTGGGTTTTAATTGGAGTGGAAGATATTGCTTACAAGGAGCTGGGAGTGTTTTATTTCTAAATTAGGGTGGAGGTTTCGATTAAAAGTAGCTGGGAATGTTTTTTTTTGTAAACTTACAGGGCCCTGGGTTTGTTGGGTTGTACATTGGAGTAGAAGATGTGGCTTACAAGGAGCTGGGACGATTTTGCTTCTAAAGTAGGGTGGAGGTTTCGATTACAAAGAGTTGGAAATGTTTTGTTTGTAAATTTACAAGGACCTGGGTTTATTGGGTTTTAATTGGAGTGGAAGATATTGCTTACAAGGAGCTGGGAGTGTTTTATTTCTAAATTAGGTTGGAGGTTTCGATTACAAATAGTTGGGAATGTTTTTTTTGTAAACTTACAGGGCCCTGGGTTTGTTGGGTTCTACATTGGAGTGGAAGATATTGCTTATAAGGAGCTGGGATTGTATTGTTTCTAAATTGGGCTCGAGGTTTCGATTACAAAGAGCTGGGAATGTTTTGTTTATAAATTTACAAGGCTGTGAGTTTGTTGGGTTGTAAATTTCAGTGGAAAATGTCGCTTACAAGGAGCTGGGACGATTGTGCTTCTAAAGTAGGGTGGAGGTTTCGATTACAAAGAGCTGGGAATGTTTTGTTTGTAAATTTACAAGGCTGGGAGTTTGTTGGGTTGTAAATTTCAGTGGAAGATGTCGCTTAGAAAGAGCTGGGACAATTTTGCTTCTAAAGTAGGGTGCAGGTTTCGATTACAAAGAGCTGGGAATGTTTTGTTTGTAAATTTACAAGGCTGGGAGTTTGTTGGGTTGTAAATTTCAGTGGAAGATGTCGCTTACAAGGAGCTGGGACGATTTTGCTTCTAAAGTAGGGCGGAGGTTTCGATTACAAAGAGCTGGGAATGTCTTGTTTCTAATCATTGTAAATTGGAGTGGAAGGTTTCAGTAACGAGATGGGGATGATTGTGCGATAGGGTGGGGCATACGAAAAGTGAGAAGGAAATAAAAACAATCAATTTTCTTTTTCAAGTACGCCACTATATTTATATTAATTTGTTTCCCAATAAGATTGATCTGTTTGGTATTTTTTTTATGTCCCGAGGTTGTTGTATAGGCACAGCCGGTTAGATGACCGATAAGTTTTTATAACTCGTTCAAATACCTTTCAGCATATGCTCCAATTATTAATTGTTGCAAGCCAGAAATACGAAAAAATGTCATCAAGGAATTTCAGCGTGGGTTATGTTGTCCATGGGTAGGACTTAATTCCACCACATTTATTATTTCTAAAGCTTCATTCTTATCCAATTTCTCTTTTTATTGGACAAGATTAAAAATCAAGTGCAATTGAAGTTTGTTTCAATTAAAAAACTAAAGCTATATATTAAATTACTTCGTAATACATTAGCGTGTGCCCACGCCTTTTTTAAAATTTATTTTTAAAGATTTATGTGCATATTTCATCGTTGTCGGGGTTTTCTAAAGATAATATTAGAGCGAAGGTTAGTTTCTTGTGAATTTTACAATAATAATTCGTACAAGGACCTCGGTATGTTTTAGGATGATGGCCGTTTTCAGTTATGCATAAATTATTTTCGTAGGCTTATGAAACGACTTGCCCATTAAATCTTAAATCTTAGAGACACGTTCTTAGGTTTACAAGAAGTCAGAATTTTAATTACCGTTAGTATGGGAATAAGTTTGTTTATTAAAATTTAGAAAAGTTAAGTTTTTATTACATTGGAAGAAAAAAATTGAGGAAAGAATCAGGAAAGATGCTAAAAATCATGTCATTGATCAATAAAGGTAACAGGCGAGAGAGGTATACAGGGTGTTTCCTAAGTACGTGTAGAAAATGCAGGAGGTGATTCCTGTGCGAAAATTAAGGCTAGTATGCTTCCGTGAAGAGTGATGCCTCTTCAAAAATGGAGTAAAAATTTAGTTTTTAATTTTTATCTCAAATTTGCACAAAAAACGTTTTGTAAGCCAGATTTCTGATTACTATTTCCGAAAGCAACCCTCTTCCCTAATTTACCAGCAAAACACCCCCATCTCCTTGTAAACAAAACTTCGCACTCCTATTTACAAACCCTATAGGCTTGTAATAGGCCGTCTAGCCAAATTTATCAACAACCCCCAGTATAAAAAATAACTCCTTCCCTTCGTATTTCGTACGTTAAAGCAGGCCGGTCTTTTCGAATAATTATTGTCTATGGTTAGCTTTTAAAGGTAGAAATTTGCTTTGCATGTAACGTGACCTGTTCAGATGCAAACGAAATCGATTCAGTAATACTTGACTGCAGTTTCAACATGCATTGGTGCATTTGCATTGTTCCAATAGAGTTTCGAACGCAATTAGCCGTAGGCGAATAATGTCCTGTTCTTAATTTGGTATTGCATTTATTATGGTTTCACCGAACGGCATTGTATTATAATGGGCACTAATTTGGAAAACACGTACGTTGCTGACCGTGAGAACACATTTTTTACGATTTACTTCTAAAGAATGAATAATGCCCAAACACAGCTTGTTTGAAAGTGCGAGCCAAACGCGGGATCCTTTTATTAACCCGAACAAAGGTGAGAACGTAAATTTAATTCATTAATTTTCCCTTTTTTGGGCAATCTACCTCTGTGTTTGAATCTTCAGGAAGGGAATTCAAAAGCCAAGTTATTAATCAACCATTACAATTATTGAGAACACAATTCTGAACACACCCACACGTTTATCTTCCTATTCAGAGCAATTTCCTGGGAAAACTGATGTTCTATTATTATTTCTAAGGTTAAATTTCATTCACGTCATAAGATGGACCAACATAATAATTACTCTAACGTGTTGGAAATGTAAATTTAAACAATCTTTTGCAGAAAGTTTTTTCAAGTCCGGCCCTGTACAAAACAGTTTTTACCATATAACCATTCTAGAAGTTTTAAGGCTTTATATTTTCTTACGTATGATCATAGAGATTAAAAAGACGTAGATATTTAATCCTGCCAAGACATAAACGCTAACTTATTCGGTTTCGGAGTTACATCTTGCTAAAAAAAAACAGCTTGAGGACCCTCAAGTGAAGGGTGATTAAGCTGAAAAAAAGTTTCTGGGTACATTTCATCGAACTCTTTTCATTGGCCTAAACCTAATTATTCTAGAGATTGCGGTTTCGGAGTTATAAGGCTTCTAAAACTAGATTGATATCCGAAATACGGGGCTAGCTCTTTCGGTATGGTTTGGATTATTTGACCCCTGAAGATGGTTACGTAAGAAACTCTTATTAGTTGATGATTAAATGTTATTTGATTTTTAATTTCCACAAATTGAGGTAAACCTTATGATGTCATGGAGTTTTAAAGAAAATTTTATCTAATCTAAATGTTCTTTGTGGTTGGTTATCCCGAAAGTTCGTAATATTTACACAAGTAATTTTTCCACTTAAGTCTCCTTATTTAGAAATACGCAACCGCCTCAATTCGAGCATTAATAATGTAAAATAAAATTCCTACATAAAGCTAACCTTGATTAAATATGCTAATTGTTATAATAGCTTGATAATAATCAAAATGGGCAGCTTAACTATACACAAAGTGTGTGTAGGCAGGGGCGGGTATAAAAAAAGCACTCTACTTTTTCTTTGTCCTTTTTTGAACTGTATAAAAATAATGATTTGGACAAGGAAAGAACTTTAGCTTCCTATTTACACGTTTCTGCTTGAGTTACTAAGATTCAATCAGATTTCTGTCAATTTTCGACTTGATCGTTGGTGTCCAGCTAATTTGATCGCTGCCCAGACTGATTTACAAGATTCGATGACTTCCCACGTGAGAGTTCAATGATCAAACCATATTAATATAAGTTCCTGAACCTACTACTACTTGCGAAATAGGATTTTTATTATACCATAATTAAGAGCCACTATAAAAATTATGACATCATAAAGATGAGGTTCGAGGAGTAGGTACCCAAATTGTACGTAAAGATTATAATTGATCAGTATAAAAAATGATTCAGAAGTAGGTATTACAACAAAGCGTGTTATAGACGAATATTATGCAGGGTGATCAAAAAAATACTCCTGTTTGTAAACTAATAACGTAAACATTAAAAGGTAAATAGAGAGAAAAAATGAAAAGTAAGGGGAACTGCCGATGTTTCTGCCATGATTGTGTGGATCATCTTCAGAGTTATAGTCGATGGAAGATATTGAATCCAACTATGGCTACTTAAATACTTGAGAGCGATGTTATAGTAGCCAATCCCATTTCCATTTATTCGAAAAATTAAAAAAAAATCGTAATTCAGTTGTTTTTCAAAATAAATTTCTGAAATTTGAGATATATGACAATTCACCATTTCTCTACAACGTCTTAAAATTTTAAAACGATATCTTTACTCGCTCAATTTTTATGAATTTTTAAATCTCAATCCAAAAATACTAACCTGAAAAAAATCGCTATTCAGTTGTTTTTCAAAATAAATTTCTGAAATTTGAGATATATGACAATTCATCCTTTCTCTACAATGCCTTAAAATTTTAAAGCGATATCTTTACTCGCTCAATTTTTATGAATTATTAAAACTCAATCCAAAAATACTAATCTGAAAAAAAATCCCTATTCAGTTGTTTTTCAAAATAAACTTCTGAAATTTGAGATATATGACAATTCATCCTTTCTCTACAACGCCTTAAAATTTTAAAGCGATATCTTTACTCGCTCAATTTTTATGAATTTTTAAAGCTCAATCCAAAAATACTAATCTGAAAAAAATTCGCGATTCAATTGTTTTTCAAAATAAACTTCTGAAATTTGAGATATATGACAATTCATCCTTTCTCTACAACGCCTTAAAATTTTAAAGCGATATCTTTACTAGCTCCATTTTTATGAATTTTTAAAACTTAATCCAAAAATACTAATCTGAAAAAAAATCCCTATTCAATTGTTTTTCAAACTAAATTTCTGAAATTTGACATATATGACAAATCATCCCTTCTCTACAACGTCTTAAAATTTTAGACCGATATCTTTACTCGCTAAATTTTTATGAATTTTTAAAACACAATCCAAAAATACTAATCTGAAAAAAATCGCTATTCAGTTGTTTTTCAAAATAAATTTCTAAAATTTGAGATATATGACAATTCATCCTTTCTCTACAACGTCTCAAAATTTTAAAGCGATATCTTTACTCTCTCAATTTTTATGATTTTTTAAATCTCAATCCAAAAATACTAATCTGAAAAAAAATCGCTATTCATTTGTTTTTCAAAATAAACTTCTGAAATTTTAGATATATGACAATTCACGCTTTCTCTACAACGTCTTAAAATTTTAAAGGGATATCTTTACTCGCTCAATTTTTATTAATTTTTAAATGCCAATAGGAGCAGAGAACGATATTGGAGTTTAAAAATTAAATTTTTAATGGGGATACAAGCAAAAGAAAATTATATTCGCAATTTTCATGGAATTACAATTGTACTAAACTATGTAGGAAAAGTAATTTGAAATAATTGCATTGCAGGATACTAAAATTTTAAGACCTCATTAAACAGAATCAATTGTTGACAAAATAAAACAATAAATTAAAGGTTTAGTTCTTTCTCTGTAAAACAAAATGACCACTACATGTCTGTAATTCTGTTAAGAAATAATTTCCAAAAGTATACTTTTCTATGCAAATCAGGCTCTTTTAAATGAATGTTTGAAGAACAAAATTGAAAAGTAACCGTTACATGATTAAACTTTTAAAAAAATACATTACAAAGAACAATAAAATTCCTATTGTGGCTATAATTACCCATCGATAACCGATGCTGTAAATGGTGAAATGTAAAAGTCATCAGCGCCTACAAAACACAATATTCAATCTAATCTAAAGCTTAGATTAAAAGTCGGCCGCTGACAGCAATAAGCCAACTTGTCTTATTAAAACGATGGGAATTAGCTTTCGAATTATTGCTCTGCTACTTAAAAATTCCTTCATGTGGTAATAAAATTTTAAATAACACTTGACATCTTATTAATTAGTAACCAATCAATTTTTATTCGTTTTGCAAAAGCCTGACAAATTAGGAAATAACTTTTACTATTTACAAACAATTTGTGCATTTCTCCAGAAGAACAAAATTTTATTCCGACTGCGGATATTGATTGCGTCTGGAAAAGCGTCGACGGAAAGTCTGGCAAACAACCAAGCCACTTTACGAGGAATTCCGTAGTCATATCGGAAATTTTAATGCCAACTCATAATTCAAAACATACCTCTGAGTCATTACTCTATACTCATTTTGTTCATTATAATAAGTCATTTACCGGAAACGAATCGATCAGTTCCCGAGTTACATAACGTTTTTATATTATTACTAACAATTTAAATCATTATAGTTATTATCCAATAATAATCAGTTACTTGAAGGACGTGTTTAACGATTTAATTCAAACTGTTAAAATACAAAATGTTCCCCTTACCATTTCGTCAAGGCTCTTAAGATCATTGGTGACAATTTGTGGTAAAGGTCCATACATAAGCACAGGTTGTTCATCTTCCATTTCGCTATCACTTTCATCATTTAAGTCGCCATCTTGACTTTCAGACCCCTCTGATGTGTCTACACCCTTTCCCAATTTTCTTTGATCGGCTGCTATTTCCCTGTCAATTTGACGCTCCATTTGAATCAACATTGGAGCTAACATTCCAAATCTATGGAAAATTAAAAAAAAAATAGTCATAAACTTTAGGGAAAAAAATATAAAAACTTTACCTGGCACCTCTTCTAGCTACTTCCAAAAGGCACAATATCACATGCTTTTCGTTCTTCCTCAAAATTAGGTCGTCTGTTTCGAAAAGAAGGCATTCTATGATTTTCAAGGACTGGCGGCACCAATGGATGAAGTTGCTTACGTTATCTCTGAAAGAAAGTGAAAAACGTAAGTAAAGATAAGCCAAAGATTTTCTGCTTCAGAATGCAAATAAATACAAAGATGTAGGACCTTTTCTGTCAAGATTCTAGGATAAAAGAAAAACTTCGGAGATTAAATGTTTTGGCAAGTTTTAAAGACCATTGTCTGTTAAAGCCGAGCTTCCAGGGTAACAGACAAATTTCCTGGATTAAAACAAAGCCTTAAAAAGTTCTCCAGGCTTCTACGGGAGCGGAGCGGAGCATTCCTGATAAGCTGCCAAGTTCAAGATCTCTCCTGAAAACTGGTTTAAACCAGGCTTAAAGGATTTTCCCTGAGAACTTTTCTGGAAATCTTTAAAGATCGCTTAAATCTGGCTTCTATGCGAAAATATCTTTCCTGTCAAGGATCCTGAATGAAAATCTTTCATGGCATGCTTCTGGATGAACAATCTCTTGAAGCAACGCTGAAAGATTGTTCAAAGGTGGAAGATCCTTTATAAGAAGCTCTTCCGGCAAACTACAGGAATAAAAAATCTCGTCAGGCACGCCTGAACGATCGTTTTCTGGGAAGAGATTTTATTGGAATTGGCAAGTTTCCATACAAGATTTAAAGATCGCTCCAGACAAACTTCTGGATTAAAGATCTCCAGAGAAGCAACAAAGATCGATTAATCGAAAAATATTTTCTCGCAAACTTTCAGTATTGTAAATCCTGGGAGGAATAAATATTTCTTCAGACAAACCCTTAAAAATCGTATAAGCCAAGATTCTAGGGTAAAAAATCTTTTGACAAGCTTCCTGGATCTTTCTTTTCAACGCTCCTAAACTTAAAATATCTCTGAGCTTCCTGATTTATCTCCTGATAAACTTTCAAAGTTAAATAAATTTCTGGCAGGGTTTCTAAAATAAAAGGTATTTCCCAGCCAACGTCCTGGATTAAGGATTGTTTTCAGAAACTACTCGATCTTAAGAACTTGCCTACGAAGCATTGCGTAAAACTTCTTCTAGCTAGAGTACCTATCTAAAAGATATCTTTTGTAATACACTGCACATTGGATTAAAGATTTTCCTGGATTAAAGATCTTTCTTTTAACACGGACCTATTTCCTGGATATTTGAATATAAAATTATGTTTGCCAAGCAAAGGCTTCTCAAAAACTTCTTGAACTGAACAAGCTTTCTGGCAAATTTGTGTATTAAAGATGTGTCTTTTAGTCTGATAAACATTATCGATTAAAATTCTTCTTGTTAAGTTTCTTTAACTAAAAATTTTTCCTTCGGAAAATATATACTAACGTTGATGGAATAAATACAAGGAAATGCTACCACACTCGTGTTTAATTATTAAACCATGAAGTTTCTGCTTAGGAATACAGAATAAAGATTAAAGATCTTACCTGGCGAAAAAAGTTCCGGCTTTGGCGGTAGAAAAGAATTTAACATCGGCTATTTCGACAAGTTGTTGGGCTTGAGCGAGGGATCCGGTCACGGACCGGGTCATAATTTTTCTGGCTTGTTTCTTATGGACATATTCGGCTGCTTGTGCCTTCACTGCGTTGGCGTGCTGTAAATAAGGCACTGATTAGAGAAGCAGTAGCTGTTAATAGAAATAGTAGTATTAAGTCAAGCCTCGGGCAATTAGACTTTACACCAACGGTATTTGTACAAATCTTATAGCGAAAGGCGTTAGAACGTGGATCAATTTTTCACAATACCACAATTTAACAAAAAAAAAACTTTCACTACTTAAAATATGAACCAATTTTAAGACTTAGGTAAAGGATTTCTAAAAAAACAACGTAAAGTAAAGTATGCAGACTTGTTAACGTTTTGCATGTAAAATCTCCTGCAGAGTTTATGCAATAAACTCCAGAATTTAAAATCTGCAAAATCGAGTTGTTAACCACTTTAAGTGATTACAAATCTTTTTCTTTGTGTTGTACATAAAATTTATGTATTTCTATTTATTCCAAGAATTCCCATCCTCGGTGCAAAACAGAATCTGCTGCAAGCTTTCAAGTACAAGAAGATAAAATTTAAATATTTTACTTATGCTAAAGATATCAAGGCACTAATTGAAGTAGTTCACAGCTTTCGTTTGAAATCGGTAATTTCCATCTTAATGTTTAAAAAAAATACGATGATTATAGTAATAACATGAAGTGATTGATGGAGTGCTTCAAGCAGATAGATAAAATTTTACAATTCACTCGCTTTCTAATTAGATGTATACGATACTTAAAAAAAACGTAATGATTATCATGCTTTGCAGAAACATTTTTGTTTTATACCATAATAATAAATAAATTATTTATAAATTTATTGCCACAGGGAAATACTTTAATCGAGTTTAAGTACACAACCCTAAGCCTAAATTTTTAGTAAACAATCATAGAAAGTGTTAAATAATTATTGTCTAACCTCGTGCATTTAAAATTGCTGGGGGGTAGGAAAAAATAAATCACTGATTACATAAATTATGGAAAAATAAATCAATTTCGTGTACTTCATTATTTTTTTATGATTGATGAGGTGTAGGTGAAGATTTTCTAACAAACAATAAATCTTACAGTCTTGATCAGTTTTACATAATCCATAAGGAGAAGCCTAAAGGGGCAATTATTTTTTAAACCACCCCTAATTAGAAAAAATTATTAATTCTGAAAATGTCGATTCTCGATTATTAACAATATTCTAAGCTTTCATAATAAGATAAGAGAGAATAATCCCCCTCAAAATAGATAATTTTAAATCATAATCAACCCCTTTGGTGGTTACAGGGTAAATATTTTGAGATTCAAGTCACAGAAATTAATCTTGCTTGGAGTGTAACCATATTAATTAATGAATTTCCTTTTTATTCCCATATTCAGGTTAGTTTGACATGGTTCCCCAAGAAGAAGTCAAAATAGGGGCTGCAACTGACTAAACTACCCCTGACTACAACAGAAAATTGGCCTCTGGACAAAATGCTTCCTGACAAAAACTTTGTCAGTCGTGGTTTTGTTTCTTGAAATTATGGGAAATATAGTGCATTATGATTATAACAGAAACCGCCCCCACCCCCAAAAAAGTACATCCCTGGTAGTCAGGGAACTACTAGAAAAAAATGTTTTATGTCCAAAAAATTGTATCTCATTAATTTTAGAGGAAAACTGTAAGTCTTGTGAATAAAACAGATTTATTTTGCATTAGTTTTAATAATTAGGGTGGTATTTGAGCCCCCTCTGAAAATACACTTCTCTGGTTAAGTTAAATTAAATTGTATTTTCTGGAAAAAATTGTGTCCTGTAGCTCAGTATGATTTATGAGGGTATTTAGGATTTATTTTTGTTTTTAGGATCCATTCCGGAGACCCAAAAAATGTCAAATTGTCCCCCCCCCCCACTCCCCATTCAGGAGAATATTTACACTCCTTCTAATAAGTTCTTTATTTAAAAAAAATGGTTCCTGGTAAAACGGAGTCTGAAATGCAGATGTATATTTAAAGAGGAGGGTGGGGGGGTGGGATATGTTCAATTGAATAATGCTATAAGCTTCTTGGTGGATTAGGTAGAATAAATTCTGTCCTTTGGTGATTAGAGAAAAAAAACTAAAACTTTTGTTACTTGAAATAATATCCCCCCTCTGTATACACGTCTGCGTCTGGGAGAAAGTTGTGTACGCCCATGTCAACTTAATTTGCATTTAAGTCAAGTTAAGAAATTATGGTTATGGTTAAATTGAAATGTGCCATATTTTAGACAGCGACTAAAGTTTACATCATGTAATTGCAGCAATTTGCCTAATTCATACAAACTGTCTTCTTTTACGACATGCTATTGTGCTCAAACTGTAATTTTCCAAAGAAATTACGTCTGTATTTAAATTCAAGTAAGCGTCTCGCTTTCGGATTTTTCAAAACCGTTTTCCTTGCTTTTGTGTTCATCCTTAAAAGATAATCTTGTTAAATTTCGAAACGCATCCAAAACCTTGTATTAAAAACTATTATTAAATTGAAATTTCCATAAATTTTAATATTAAAATATTTAATTTGAATTTATTATTAAAATCCTACAAGGTTTCCAAATCCAGCCAATATTTATTGTTTCTTTTTTTAAATTTATGTTGGCTGCAATTTTTTTACACAATTATGTTGATGTAATATTGAAAATCGGTTGACAAACATATTATGGGAACAGAAGAAAATAAAACAAGTTGTCGATCTAATAATGAGAATCTTGACTCGTTAAAAAAAAATGTTTTTTCTTTCGTTTATTTTGGCCTCGACGCGACTTGAAGCTTAACAATCCCAGCTTTGGTCCTGGTTGAGGTTTTTTGTAGAATTTTTGTCTATAAATAGCAGATCTGAAGCGGCAACAACCGCAAACAGGATGCTACCAGATGAACCATTCCGTTATTAACATTGCAAAATTAAGTCGTTAATTGTTGATAAACTTCCGAGACATGTACATCCGTAAAATATTTTACATCCTCGCTAAAGGTTATCTTTCGAGCATGCAATAACTTTCGATTAGATTAATGTTTCTCGATACCCTATCAATAACTTAGATGCCCCACTTTTTAGGACACACCAAGAGAAAAAAACCATGGCTAATTTTTCTAATGGAACGTGAAGTAGAGCCCGCAGGTGAGGAAATGAGTTGTTAATGCCATACCCTTTTATTTGTAACGTGTGTAATGCTGTAAAATTGTAAAAATTCATGTCATTATCAATAAACTTATCCTGAAGGGAGTCTATCCATTCACGATCTGAAATTTATTTAATTTTTGACTCCTACGAACATTTTTTTTATTATATGTACAGGGGTCTCTAAAATATGGTGCCATAGCTTAACCACAGATTCCGGGGATCAAAATAAGACGATTTAACGCAACCTCTATCCGAAATTGCTTCGTTAAAGCGCTATCCAACACCAAAGATCTTCAATTCAATCAATCTTTCTATTTTTTTAAATAACAAAAGATTGTTTTTAGCGATTAGCATGAAATTTGGGATGTGATTCTTTACTGGAAAAAGGTGTTTTTTGACATCATTGTTTTGTTCAGGAGGGTCACGTAAGTGGTCAAAGGTTGATCATCCACAGTCAAAGAAGCTCATATCTTTTTAACAGTTCGGCCAATAGTTTTCAAATTTTTTTTACAACGAGACATTCTTATTTCAAATATTTTTTGTCTCTTGTTTGATTTCGGTATCTGCCATAGTTTAGGCTGAAAAAATTATTTTGATTGGCTGCAGTGCATTTCTTAAAACGATGTAGTAATCTAGATGTCCCGTATCCTGAGAAATAACTGACGAAGAAACAATTTTTTGCCTAGAATCAACTTTTGCATCCGGGAAAATGGTGGTCACATTGAGCATTTGCTGTAAATCTATTAATTTACCGGTGGTACAAAATAAGCTGAATCATTGATTCAAAAATTGTTCGGATTATTTTGCGCCACCCTTTACATACTTGCTAGTAATAAACTTCATATCAAATTGTCTCTTCGTGATTTATTTCTCAACATACGGGACAACTAGATTACTACATCTGTTTTAAGAAATGCACTGCAGCCAATCAAAATATTTTTTTCAGCCTAAACTATGGCAGATACCGAAATCAAACAAGAGACAAAAAATATTTGAAATAAGAATGTCTCGTTGTAAAAAAAATTTGAAAACTATTGGCCGAACTGTTAAAAAGATATGAGCTTCTTTGACTGTGGATGATCAACCTTTGACCACTTACGTGACCCTCCTGAACAAAACAATGATGTCAAAAAACACCTTTTTCCAGTAAAGAATCACATCCCAAATTTCATCCTAATCGCTAAAAACAATCTTTTGTTATTTAAAAATATAGAAATTTTTTGAAGATCTTTGGCGTTGAATAGCGCTTTAACGAAGCAATTTCGGATAGAGGTAAGTTGCGTTAAATCGTCTTATTTTGATCCCCGGAATCTGTGGTTAAGCTATGGCACCATATTTTAGAGACACCCTGTATATAATGTACGGCGGATTGAAAATAAAGTTTTTGTTGTCTAAAACACAATGTGCAGAGTTACAAGTCAACGTTCTAATAAGAGTAAACGAGTCCGAGCTAACGTGGTTCGTGGTTGTCTTAGCGCTAAATAGAGTGCGCGCATGTGTTTAGTCTAACGGTTCCCAGGCCCAAACTATTAATTTTAGACAAAAACTTTTCAGGAGTTTTTTGTAGGAAATTTTATTTTCTACAACTTTGGTCTTTTATTATTTTGCGCTATCTTGCGCGGTTTTCGTTACGTTTCCATTTAAAGCTACTACCGCTAAACGTGTCTGGCATGGTTGATAACGTTACGCACCACTAGCCTCACACCGGGTACGTTTTTTAATCCTCATTCGCGCAGAAAATTTTGAAAGGCTATAAAAGACATGAACCAAACCCAACCAAACATATTATTCTTAATATGACAACAAAAGTAAAGGCCAAAAAAGCCAATTAAGATGATGTAACAATTAAAGATTGCTAGATATAGAAGTTTATTAACAGTTTAATTACAGTTACTAAATTCAGCATCGTGAATCATGTAGGAATTTTATTATTACGATATAATTGTTTTAATTAATAACTGATACCTATAACTAATTGACGCAATTGTTAATCTGATACTGTGATTGTGACATCGTAACAAAACTGTAAGTAAAGGACGAAGACGTATTATACTTGATTACAGTTAGCTTGTTATCAGTTTTTTTTTCTAATAGTATCATCCATGTAATCAATATTATTAATAATGTCTTTAATTATCTCTTATCAATATAATTAGTGAGTGATTTTAAAACACTCTAGAGACGTACAATGAATATTAACAGGATGAAACAAAAAACACATCCTCCAACCAGTAAAAGAGGACCTGTTACTGTAAGGATTCTTCTTAGGATTTCTTGATCTTCGCTGTCCTTTCAGTAGACACAGTTCCAAGTAGGCGGCGTATAAAACCGTAAAGATGCATCCTAGGACTTCGTAGGCAAAACTACGAACCAGATCAAGAAGACGTACGATGTTAAGGGTGAGGCTTTTACTAACCATACCAAGATGGACAATAAAAAAGGGGGGGGGCTATAGCCTTGAACGTGAACGATAACCCCCAGGGCCTCTGGGGGAGGCCTTCTAGAACTTAGGATTGAAGGAAGGGCAGCTTAGGACGTCGCTAGTTTGCAGAAAATTTAGGAAAAAGTTTGAGGGTATCTCCTGGTGCGTGTTTGCAGAGAAAACCTACAAGTTTAAGGGTTCTTTTCAGGGTTTCTTCAGCTTATATCTAGCCCCTATGGTAATAATTTGTACAAAACCTAAGATGTCCAGTGGACCAGGACGATTCCTTGTCTGAGCAGCACACGTACACGAATAATAACTACAGCCAGGATCTTATCAAAAGTCCTTATCACACCACAGTCATAACAAACAATATAAATCATATACAATTAAAAATTTATAACTCACTGATTAATTTTAACATTATCGATAACACAATAGATTTCACAACCTATTGTTAAAAAGTAATTTTCAAGAAAAACAATTATCTCAAAACGTTGGTTAATACTTTTTAGTCGTAGTCGTATTACGGAAACTATAAAAATCGCGTAATTTCCAGGTGTTCGTCTATGGTAAGGTCAAATAGCTTGCCTGCCTGAGGAACTATTTAATGACAGTATGCTAATGAGAAGCTAAATAAAACAACTGCGGAGTGTTTTAAAAAAAACTTGTATGCAAATGAAAAAAAAGCAGTCACCCAAACACAAGGATATTTTTTTTATGTTTGATGGTTTACACTAGACTTACTGGAAACAAGTAGTTATTCGAAACGTTCCGCCATTAGAAAATGTTTGATTAAAAAAAATAAAGTCCGCCCCTGAATTTACAAATAATTTAATGTTCTAATTAATTTAATAAGCAGACAAAAAGTGTGTCATCCTTTACTTAGCCTCCTTTATTGATTATCAAAGCCAACTAAAGTGTTTGTGTCAACCACGAACAATGAAACTAGGTTCAAACAATTTACATGAAAAAGAAAGCTTCTTTTCCGAATTTTCACATAGGCAAGATAAAAAATTTGTTTCAATTAAAAAAAATTATTTCGACGTAGGTATAAAAAACACCTTCAGCGTCAGGCGTGTGTTATTGATAATAAATTCTGTATAAACAAAGGTTTGTAAATCCCTATTTTCGTGTGATAACGAAAAAAAAAAAGATAACATAACGCCCACATTTGGATATAAATAGAACAATTAAAAATTTATTTATTTATAAAAAGGCGAAAATTGAACTTGATTCAATATGTCGTAATTTCAAGGTCCACTGCAAAATAATAAACCTTAAGCAATACACAACAAAAAAAGATCTATGTAGGAGTAAAATATTACCAGAAATAACAAAAAAAACAAATTAATTAGAGACAACATTTATTAGAAACTATCCAGCTGTGATCTAAACCTAATTTATAAAAGAACAGGAAATACAATAAATTATAAAAACAATTATTGGGCAATACAAAAAAATATATGAAACAAAAGAAATGTATATCTGTTATACAGGGTGAATCCCATATATTGTCCACCATCAAATAATTCCTCTCGTGTTTGAAAATGCAAGAAATCAACAAACGATTTTAAAGGTTTAAATCTGACCACCTGACAAGCACGCACGTTCGTTGGTCTATTTTCTACTTCAGGAATTAAACAATAATGGTTTAAGTCCGGAGACCTAGAGGAACAATTTAATGTACAGTTTGTCAAGGATAGGATGGGTCGTGAATTACGTAGACGAGTAAGAGAGAACTGAAGTGTTTCAACAGCGACATGGACGGTAGCTGTGTTCTTTCTCTTCTTTACCACTGCGCAACCACGAGCCAGATTCTCAAGGATCAGGTCTGAGGACCTCAGTTGTACTACGGCAGGAGCACGTTTTCAGAAGATTGCAAACACAACTCTCAGACGTGACTCTTCTTCCACTGATTACTCCCCACAAAAATCTAAAGAGTTAGATCTGAGGACCTCAGTTGCACTGCGGCAGGAGCATATTTTCAGAAGACTGCAAACACAACTTTCAGACGTGACTCTTCTTCCACTGATCACTCCCCACAAAACTCTAAAGGGTTAGATCTGAGGACCTTAGTTGTACTGCGGCAGGAGCATATTTTCAAACGACTGCAAACACAACTCTCAGACGTGACTCTTCTTCCACTGATTACTCCACACAAAAATCTAAAGAGTTAGATCTGAGGACCTCAGTTGCACTGCGGCAGGAGCATATTTTCAGAAGACTGCAAACACAACTTTCAGACGTGACTCTTCTTCCACTGATCACTCCCCACAAAACTCTAAAGGGTTAGATCTGAGGACCTCAGTTGCACTGCGGCAGGAGCATATTTTCAGAAGACTGCAAACACAACTTTCAGACGTGACTCTTCTTCCACTGATTACTCCCCACAAAAATCTAAAGAGTTAGATCTGAGGACCTCAGTTGCACTGCGACAGGAGCATATTTTCAGAAGACTGTAAACACAACTTTCAGACGTGACTCTTCTTCCACTGATCACTCCCCGCAAAACTCTAAAGGGTTAAATCTGAGGACCTTAGTTGTACTGCGGCAGGAGCATATTTTCAAACGACTGCAAACACAACTCTCAGACGTGACTCTTCTTCCACTGATTACTCCCCACAAAAATCTAAAGAGTTAGATCTGAGGACCTCAGTTGCACTGCGACAGGAGCATATTTTCAGAAGACTGTAAACACAACTTTCAGACGTGACTCTTCTTCCACTGATTACTCCCCACAAAAATCTAAAGAGTTAGATCTGAGGACCTCAGTTGCACTGCGGCAGGAGCATATTTTCAGAAGACTGCAAACACAACTTTCAGACGTGACTCTTCTTCCACTGATCACTCCCCACAAAACTCTAAAGGATTAGATCTGAGGACCTTAGTTGTACTGCGGCAGGAGCATATTTTCAAACGACTGCAAACACAACTCTCAGACGTGACTCTTCTTCCACTGATCACTCCCCACAAAAATCTAAAGAGTTAGGTCTGAGGACTTCAGTTGTACTGCGACAGGAGCATATTTTCAGAAGACTGTAAACACAACTTTCAGACGTGACTCTTCTTCCACTGATCACTCCCCGCAAAACTCTAAAGGATTAGATCTGAGGACCTTAGTTGTACTGCGGCAGGAGCATATTTTCAAACGACTGCAAACACAACTCTCAGACGTGACTCTTCTTCCACTGATCACTCCCCACAAAAATCTAAAGAGTTAGGTCTGAGGACTTCAGTTGTACTGCGACAGGAGCACGTTTTTAGAAGACTGTAAACACAACTCTCAGACTTGACTCTTCTTCCACTGATCACTCCGCACAAAAATCTAAAGGGTTAGGTCTGAGGACGTATCTCGTCCTGTTCAATTCTTATTTATTTAAGTAGACCTCTTGGCGCCCTAACACAACCAAAACTCGATAGATTTAAATCTGGCGACTTTGTGGGTTCTACTTACTTACAAGTGTTGCAAATACAATGCTTTCTATTATAACTCGCTGTGTGTACAAATCCAGGTTTCACTTTCAACCAAAAGATATGAAAAAAGAAAAACAATTATAAAGGTCAAGATGATATTGTGTGATTTTAAAATTTGCATATGATGTGGGTACGTAAGACCAGAGATACTTGCAGATCGGATGACTCATTCAGAAGACACATACATAATAATTTGGTCTGATCAAAGGTTGCAAATACTTAAGAAATTTAAATTAAGTGGCTTTAGGAATGAATTTTAATTATTTACAGGGTCTTCACAATAATATACAGGGTGTTGCAAAATAAAAAATGTTTTGGTTTTGAATAAAAACCCTTCGTCTGGGAATTAAAATAAGAAAAATGTATTCCCTTCTTGAAACTTTATTATTTTAAACTATAATTTTTATAGTTCATCTAAAGATAATTTGTTTATCCTTGAGAATAAAAATAAAGTATTCAACCTGTGTTCGAGTGATCATTAAAAGGAGTCCTACGCATTCAACTTCACGATAGAAGCAAACAAGATAGGTAAATACGCATCTCCATTATTATTTTGACAGGGAAATCCGATTTGAACTAATAGAAAGTCATGTCAAATCTCGACACAATGAACACAAACATAGATGACAGATGTTAAAAATAAATGTCACAGGCAAAATGTATATAATTGCGTCACGTTGCAAGCAAGTGTCCTTCTAAAGACCTCGTTAATTACTGTGTAGGAAGAATCGAAGATGTATTAGCATAACTCTCGATTGTATCTGACTTTAAACGGAACGAATCACTTTGTTCGGCCACAAGCACGTAGATGAGGATAATCGCTAATCACAGTCTTTTAAATATAAAAGAGAGTTAAAGAAGAGAAAATAATATGAAGAACACACGGTATGACACATTTCCCTACTTGTTTCTAATCACGATTTTATTCTAATAAAATTTTATCAAGGTTAAATTTTTCAAGACCTCCTTGGTTGTAGTACATATTTGACGGATCTGCACAATTACAAATCTTAATTGCAAAACAATATCGCGTCCAAATCGATTGTTAACGCTTTCTTGAACACTTTGTATTGTGGTTAGAAAAACCAGCAAAACGGATATAATATTTTGCACGAAGTGATGTGAAACATAAGTAATGACAAAATCGTTAAATATCGCTGGTTTCTCAACCTGTCTAATTATGTAATGAGCGTTGAGTAACATGCCTCAACAAAAAGAAAACATGACGGCAATAGTAGTGTTCAAAGGTAACATTTTTTTCCTATATTATGTATTATTATTATTATAATAATATAAACAGTAAAACGTGCGAAAAAGTAATGTTATTTAACTGTGAAGATGTTATTTTAAATTATTATTCAACAAATTTTACAACGACGACGTTTATTATTGATGAACAGGATTTTCAGTTGAGTGGGCGATTACTCAGCTTCTGCATCGCCTCCTTTAATAAGAAACGATTAAATTGATTTTTAATGCTAATCCCAAAATAGTAAATACCAATCAGTAAAAAATAAATTTAAAGAAATACACAAAACTCAGTTGATTTCCAAATAGCAGTTTATTTTATACAAGCTAAAAGAATTAATGAAAGATCTATTTGTTATTGAAAATGCACAGCAGGGTTATTACGCAATCAGATTGGGTATAAAACCAGTAACATGCTCAGTTGATGTATGATTACTTCTTTGCTGTAGTTATACGTTCATATGTAGTGGGATAATCGATCAAGAATATGGTAACTACAATCAAATGGCTCAAAAATAAATCAGTTGACGTTTTGAGTAAAGATTAACTCTCAGTTGAAGCATAGTTACTACTGTTCGTACATAATCAACGAAACAACCAATAATAATGTAAGAATATAAACTTACTCAAGAGTTGATCAGTTGATGCTAACAAACTTAGACTCTGCAGGTGATGCATTGTCACTATCAGTTACATAGTTATCGAATTAATAATAAAGAATATTCAAGTAACTTAAGAGTGCATCAGTTGATGCTTTGGCTAAACGGCTCATTTAAGGTGCCCAGTTGATGCATAGCTACGCTTGTACTGTAGATCAGTACGTATCAAATAAAAATAAGAAGGTGGAAATACTAACGTAATCAACAATGGATCAGTTGATGCTTTGATTAAAGATTAAGTTATGGTCCTTTGTTCGTACATCAACGAAATCGTCAACCAACGAAATAAAGAATCTAAATATACTCAAAAATTTATTAGTTGTTGCTAATAACAAACTTAGATTCCCCAAGTGCTGTAATGTCACTACGAGCTCAAGCTCAAGAGTGCATCAGTTGATACATATCTACTCTTGTGCTGTAGATCAGTAGTTATCAAATAAACGAGAAGGTGGGAACACTAAAATAATCAAGAATTGATTAGTTGATGCGTTGACTAAACGTTTTCTGTAAGATGCTCAGTTGATACTTAGCTACTATTGTGCTGTAGATCAGTAGTTATCAAATAAACGAGAAGGTGGGAACACTAAAATAATCAAGAATGGATCAGTTGATGCGTTGACTAAACGTTTCCTGTAAGATGCTCAGTTGATGCATAGCTACTATTGTGCTGTAGATCAGTAGTTATCAAATAAACGTGAAGGTGGAAATACTAAAATAATCAAGACTGAAGCAGTCGATGCTTTGACTAATAAAGCCTGAGTTGATGCAAGATTATTTCCTTGCTGCAGCACAACGTTCATACATAATCAGAGAATCAATTAACAGTAAGGGGACAATACTAAACTAGCTCAAAGTTAAAACTTGGACTATAAAGATTACCTCTACGGTACTCAATTGATGCAGTTACTACTAACTGTAATTCAAAGCAGGGCAGAATGCTCAGGTGATTCAAAGGTTGATCGTTGAGGACAAAAATTTCTCAGTTTATGTATAGTCTCTAGAAAGGATTAGTTGATGCTTTGAATAGAAGCTGTCTGCACGGCGCTCAATTGATGCATAGCTATTACTGCATTGTATTTACACTTTTATACAGCACTATCATCGAATCAACAGAAACGTGAGTACACTCAAGTGGTTTCTGTGCTATAGTTACATAATCACAGATAAATATCAAAACAACGGTAAGGCGAGTCTATCTATCCAAGTAACTCAAGAGCTGATCAATTGATCCTTTGAGCAAAAATAAGTAAGATACTCAGTTGATGCAAAATTATCTTGTTCTGCAAATGCTATGGTAGAAAATTAAAGTTTCTTTACATTTATTTTTGTCATTCGTTGATGATTGATGACAGTTCTTAGCTTTGGACCTCAGTCATAAGGGTTGAGAACCAACTAGTCTGAATTCTGTATTACAGATAGGAAAGCGGCTTGGGAAACCCTGTTACTTGAGCATCTTTTAGTGAAACTATTGCGGTTTTAAAAATGTAGCATAGAGATTACCACGTTCAAGAAGACCGGAATGAAGGGGGGAACATTGTTCTGATATTGTTGATTAAAATATCCTTGTTTTAGATCCCTCCCTTCATTTTTGCTATACTTTTCTTCCAACCGCATCATATGACACTACCTCCCCTACATGACTTTTGATTTTAGATTGAATTTCCTTAAATAACTACAAGGTCAAGGTAAACAATTGAATCATAAAACACGTAGAACTAATCGATTATATTTTTTAATTTTAAATAATTTGTTATTAATTGTTCAATAGTACAAAATAGTGATAACAGTTATTGAAACCGATAAGAAAGTTTAGCATTAAAAAATACGCATTTAAACCACACAAAAGTATAATTGTGTCAAGGTTTGTAGTTTCATCTTCAGTTCGAATAAAAATTTTCAAGGCCACTTAAAAAAAAGATAATCAGTTATTGGTTAAATGAATGTTAACTTTTTCCTCTCAGTATAATAATAATATTAATAATTTATTAGAAACGGTTAAATAATAATAATTAATTAATCCAAAGCCTGTTATTACCTTTTTTCTCAAACGGTCTTGATATTAATCATGTGTGGATTATAATTAAAACTTGGTTATCTCTTCATTTAACCAGTTTTATGGGGCTATGACATTTTATAGTAAATAAGCTTGAAGTTCATTTATTTATGGCACAACCATGCGTGGCACGGAATTACAATCCGAATAACTGTTTTTTCCTTGAAGTTATCAAGCATGTAACTATTTATAGTATTTGTACAATAGTTGGTGACCAATTAAATTCTTGAAAGTTTTTTTTGCTTACGTAAAATACGCAGTTATTTTACGGAAAACTTCGTAGTGTTGAGAAACAAGACAAGCGACGCACTAATATGGAAGTCCACCTTCTTTTAAAAACCTAAGCATGCATACACTAGCATTTCCTTTGACGTTATTGCAATTAATTGGCAAGCTTTAGAAAATTTAGACGGATTAAATTTTTTCCCCCTTATACGTTCCCAAAATTTCTTTCATATATTTTTTTCATTTTGTGGTTAATGTGAAAGCTATTACAATAACAATTGTACATTGTTGAATTGAGATATCATATCGTAACCTCTAGGGAAGTGTGAATCAAGCTTTAGCCGCTTCCTCTATCTATTTAGACATTAGGAAGTGTTGATAATATGTAAATGAAACACGTCCGGCACTTAATTTCATTGTAACGTTAGCGCTTACGCGTTTTGTTTTAACGGTTCACGGACTCTTCGTCGTCCTGTCTTTTATGATAACACTTCTACCTTTTTATCATTGCTGTTGTGTAGTCAAAGGTTGAGTGCATCCATGTGAGACGACATAGAAATTTAGATTGCAACAACTTCTTCTAGTTTTAGTTCTCGTAATCTTAAGTTTGCTGCAAAAAGCATTTTCCTTTAACTTACAGAAAAATATTTCAGTTAATACTCTTCTTCGTCTCTTCAATTTTCAGCTGAAAGTATTTTCCTTGGCCTTTCAGGAGAAGTGGTTCAGTTGCTATTCCTCTTGTGTCATTTTGGCTGGAAGGATTTTCTTTTGCCTTTCAGAAAAATACTTCTGTAAATACTCTTTTTTGTCTCTTAAATTTTCAGCTGAAAGTATTTTCCTTTGTCTTTCAGGAAAAGTACTTCCGTTGCTACTCTTCTTGTGTCATTTTGGCTGGAAGTATTTTCTTTTGCTTTTGAGGACAAGCAGGTTCCTGGATGGGTACAGTAAGGTGGGCATAACCTAGCCACGGGCATAACTGAATGGTCGAGTGGTGGGCTCCTCTTTGTCTTTTTGACTGAAAGTATTTTCTTTTGACTTTCAGGAAAAGTAGTTCAGTTGCTACTCTTCTTTGTGTTGTCACCTAAAAGTATTTTCTTTTGTCTTGCAGGAAAAGACTTCCTTTACCTTCCAGAAAAAATACTTCAGTAAATACTCCTCTTTGTTTTTTTAGCTGAAAATATTTTCCCTTGCCTTTCAGGAAAATACTTCCTTTGGATTCTACAAAAAAATACTTCAGTAAATAGTACCCTTTTTGGTCTCTCAAATTTTTAGTTGAAAGTATTTTCCTTTAGTCCCCAGGAAAAGTAGTCGAGTTGCTATTCCTCTTTGTCTTTTTAGCTGAAAGTATTTTCCTTGGCCTTCCAAGCCTGTACTTCTGAAAGTCTTTTTCATGTTATTTTCTTCCAAGCTCCTCTGACTTTTAAAAGTCTCTGTAGGAACTGTATTTATTGTTTATCTCAAATAATATTCAATGGCTATTCTTCCTTGCTTCGCGTATTTTCGGCTCCAAGAATTATAATTTACCTTCCAGGCGTTCCGATACGGTTATTCTTGATATCATCAAAAGTTTTTTCCTTATGTTTTACTATAAATCTGCTAGAATATCCTTCATCGTTCAATCAATCAAAGTCAAATTTAGTTTAAGGTTTGCTGGCATAAACTATGATTCATATAAAACCATGACACTGAATCAATCTACCGGTAATCTTGAAATAAAACTACCTATACGCACCTTCTTGTTTCTGCGTTAAATACTACGACCTCTAAACTAAAAGATTAATACACGATTTAATTGTATGCAAGGCTGAAGTGTCTTTAATCCATTTAAGGAAGCAAAGAATGAAAACTGGCGCCGTATTTTACTCTACAGTCGCGACCTGAGAGAGGTCTTGGTATATGACCGCTATAACATAATATAGACAATAATAAATAAAACTCTTGTCCTTTTACACTTTAAGGATATTTATCCATATATGAACTTGTACTTGGACATTGCTGGTATGACGCAAGTTTTGTTAAACCTTCTTTTTGTTTTGTTTACTTATTAGGCTAATGAGGATAAAATGACTCAAAACTATTTAACCTTTAAAAAACCTCTCAAAAGTTCACCACGAAGGCAAGAAAAATAGAACACCCTCACTGTCTTTGTTATATCCATGTAGGTTTCTATGTAGAGCAGTATATTAAATACGAGAAGTATCTTGTTTGTTGGGCGTCTTATCTTAAAAAGGAGCTTGATGTAGTTTACGTCCACAACATGCCATAAACAAGATTACTTATTCTATAAAAGTCCTGTAAAGCCTCTCCAGCCTTGAATGAACAGGCAAGTGCACTATTATATTGTCGCAACCAAATGAAATTATACATATTTTAGTCAAGGACGCAAACAGTCAAATATTTGCTACAAAACAAGCGTTACGCGTAATTTAATTAATTTCCCCCCTAAAACATTATTACGATTGATTCCAATAAGTTTTAAACTTTACCGGACTGGTTTATGGAGAAATTCAAGCATCTATGGTCACCCACATGACCCACACAATATTTTCTAATATTTAACATTTGTCACGTGACAATACCTAAGAAAATTTAAACCCTTAATTAAGTCCTAAAGATTGAAAAAATTATAAAAAAGCGTTAATCCGGTCCTGGAAATCAAGAAAAAAGCAACTTCACCGAATCAATCGAGGTAAAAATAAACCTGTCGCGATTTAATATGCAAAAAGTTGTGCAATAAAAGTTCGCCCACGCAAAGGGAAGGCGTGTCGCGGCGCTAAAACATCGGGATCAAGCGACAATAGCAACAAAACAAGTGCACGCGCATTTTTTCGCGGGCCATGTCAAGGTGGCCGTGGAAGCTGCAGGTCCTTTTAAGGAAGTGGCCGATCGGTGAAAGTATCTCGCGACCATTGCCGCTATGGCCCCTAACGACCCTGTCCTAGCACCTAATTGTTCTGCTGATCCTAATCTCGAGATACTAGAATTTTGATTATATTAAGTTCTAAGGCTGACCGGACAAGGTTAATTTAAGATGAAAAAGATTTTTGGTGCGTTTAGGAACCACACGATAATTATTTCAATGTTTTAAGACACTTGTTGTAAGAACTTTGTACAGATGTTACTTCCGGTGTAACCACAAACAAAATTTAAAACGAATCCAAGCAGAAATAATATCATAATTCGTTATCAGGTAAAATACCAATATATGAGACCACGATAATATTTATTAATGTGGTATGACGCACAATAATAATTTATTAATTATTTTTTTTGTTATCTTTACGTTTTAATGTTTCTGAACTTTGGCAGGTTTTAAGGTATCGATTTTTGATTAATTTATCCATTAAAATGGTTTAGCAGAAAGCATTCCAAACCTCGCATCGCTTTCTTGATGGTAAGTCTTCGGGGTTTGATGGTAAGTACCTACTTCTGGTCCGCGAAATTTCATCGAATTCTGATGTTAAGCACTTTCAGTCTTGTTTACACACAACAGAAGTATTAAAATATGACAAAAAAATCAATGAAAACTAGACTAGGATGGGTAAGTACAAACAATTCTAATAGTAAACATCTCAGATTGTGATGGTAGGCAATACAGATTCTGTAGGTAAGAAGTTTAAACAAAAAGAAATTCATAAAAGCAAAAATTAATTACAAAACTTACCTACTTACTCTAATTTTGAAGGTAAGTTTTTCAGTTTTTCATAAAACTCAAGAAAGATTGGGACAGGACATAAAAACAAAGATTGTACTGAGTAATTTTAATCTTGATCAAAATCTAATAGTAAACTCTTGCTGGTAAGTACACGGAATCTCAAGGTAAACACCTTGTTCTTCATTATAATCAAAGAATATAAAAGGAAACCAAATTTAATAGCAACAATTGACAGTAAGTAGTAAATAATTTTAATCGTGGCACTTGTTACTGATATTACGTAGGTTCAATATTGGTGGTACATACTCCAGATTTTGAAGGTAAGTCATTTTCAGTGTCAAAGATACACAAAGAAAGTTCAGAAGCAGAAATGAACCGTAATGGCAAATATATTCTATTTTCTATGCAACTTTTTACAGTTCTGATGGTAAATACGTACGCGTCTTATGGTAACCACTTCAAGGTAACCTTCTCATACGTTCAGAAAATAAGACAAGAAAATCGAGACATCACGTATGTGGTAAAAAATTTAATCTCGGTGCCCTATTTTTTTAATTTTGATGGTAAGTACGTCGCAGTTTGATGGTAAGTAGCCCAAATTATAAAAATAAACTATTCTTTTCCTCGCAGATGGGGTCAGAAAATAGTAGACAAGAAGCAAAAATTAAATAGGAAAGTGGTATTAACAAATTTTAATCTTGATAGTGCGTTCTTTTGATTTTGATGGTAACTACGTCACAGTTTGATGGCAAGTATCTGAAATTAGGCTCCTATTTTCCTTATGACAGGTACAGAAAAGGTTCAGAAAATAAGAGCCATGAAGCAGAAATTAAGTACTACGTGGTAAAAAATTTGAAATCTTGATGGCATCTTCTTTGATTTTGATGGTAAGTATGTCACGGTTTAATGGTAAGTACTCCAAATTTTGAAAATAACCCCTTGTTTTCTTTTTCATTAACACATAAAATATCGGGGTGACTCAGGCCATAGAAGCAGAATAGATTGTAATATAATGGTAAGTTAGAGTTTAGTGGTAAGTACTGTTTTCCTTGTCAAACCTAAAAATCTGGCGTTCTGTTAATAGCAATGGAATTTAAGGATCTGCCTGGTGGCGACAGACACTAATGCAAATTCCTCGGTAATTCCAAGCATCCATGACAAGAATAGCGCGATAAAGGTTACAGGAACAAACAAGTACTTCTTTCTATTCCTCTTATAAACATTAACTGGACATATTGAGTATTGACACAGTAGAAACGCATTGAGTTACAAAATCAAAAATAAAATGAAGCAGTAAAGAGTAAAGTATGTAGTGAAACCAGTTTATCTTGGAGGTATGAATGGGATTATATACACAACAACATTTTAATGTATATTATCATTGACGTGAGCACCAACAGTTAACTTTATAATCAACCCAAGCCATGACTCACCCTGCAAAAAAATCCTAAGAATACTTGTCATGCCATATTTTGACCAATTCGTGGGTTTACTCGATATCGTGCAAAATTTATATAACTGGCAATAATGGAAAACTTATGTTTCGACATCGTTTTATTGAATCCTACGTTATCTTATATTATTAAAAGATTTTTAATTGTTTCGTTTAAGAAAAGCCGAAAGATAAGTGGGTAAAAAATTAAAGTTTATCAACAACTTTCCTGTTTTTCTTTTTATTAATAATTTTATCTCCTTTAAACAATAGGAGGATAAAACTAAAGCGTGATAATTTATGACGAGGTTTAATCTAGTAAGCCTACAATAGTTTTGATTAGAATCGGTTAGACAATAGACGAAACAGTTTTGATAAGAGGATTATTTTGTAGGGAAACTGAATTAAATTAAGAATTCCTGACTGAGGACACGATAATGCCCCCGCACACATATTAAAAATGGGTCCCTTCCAGCCTAATTCACCATAACATTTAATGAGAAGATAATGTGGAACACTTTTACTCATTTCCCCTTAATATCCGGTTTGATTCATTCATAGAAGCGAGGTATGGACAAAAGTATGGCCAAGTAGCAGAAAAACGTGCGATAATTGACGCTTAGATATTTAAATTGGCTTTGGAATGGGTTGGCACGTTAATTGATCAAGTTTTTGGGAATATTAGTGTAATTTATTAGTGAAAAATAAAGCTTTCTCTATTCGTAAAATGTGGATCAATTATCTCGCACGGGATTATTTGCCAATTAGTTGTTTTTAAATAATTATACAAAAATGTTAAAGAGAAAGTGTTCGATTGGTAATTTGGCTTAAAAATAGATAATAATTTAAAAGCGTAGGATATTAACGTGGGTTCTTTGGACGCGGATTATTAATTCTTGTGCTCTGAATATATTGCATAGATAGAAGAAATAAATTGAAATGAGGATTAAAAACACGTGTTGTAATATAAAATCTAACATAGTACCATTCCAGATAAGTTCAAGCTTGGAACATTGTTGTTAATCTCATAAACAATTCCTCCAACACAGTAAATAAATAAAAAAAATAGAAAACTTGTAGTCTTCGTGGTACTATCTTGTTCCAGTCTTGATGGTAAGTCCCATACAATAAAAAATTAAAACGGAGACTACAATATCCATATTTTCTGTAAAACCTGCTGAATGCGTTCCTAATCCAATCTTGATGGTAAGCATTACAAATTCTGAAGGTAAGAATTTCTACCCCAAAAGGAAATTACAAATTAGGAGACAAAAGAAAAAATTAACCGCAAAACATGATTAATGGTAAGTAATTGTAATCTTCAAGGTATGTTTTTTGAATTCGAATGGTAAGTACTTTCAATTTTTATGGTAAGTACTTTCAATTTTGACGGTAAGTACTTTCAATTTTGATGGTAACTACTTTCAATTTTGATGGTAAGTACTTCAATGCAACTTATATAATTAAAAGTTCACCATAAAGTGTAACAAGCGCGTAAATACCTGAAATCTTAATGATAAACATATGCAGTTTGGATGGTAAGTACTCCAAATTCAGTTGGTAAGAACTTCTTTTCATTATACCGAAAGAAAGATAACACGAGGAGAAATTACGTAAGTGGTAAGCCGAATTCTAATGTTAATGATAACTTTTTCTAATCTTAAGAGTAAATATATCTAATATTTTTAATGGCAAATACTCATAATCAGAAGGTAAGTATTTCAGTTCTTCACGTTCTTCAGCATACGCCTAGAAACTTTCAATACATTCAAGACAAAAGCGAAATTACGTAAGGAGTCCGGAATTTCAACCTTCTAAGAGTTAACATGGCTGTGAATTTGATGGTAAGCACTATAATTTGAAGGTAAACTCTTGAGTACTTCAAAACAATTGACATGAAATTAAAAATTACGCGAGTGCTACGGAATTCCAATCTTGACTATAACTTCTTCCATTTCTAAAAGTAAACCAATCGGATCTTGATGGTATGTCGTGGTATGTACTTATAATTTGAAGGTAAGTATCTCCATTCTTCAGTATACGCAAAGAAGAACTCAGAAAATTGAAAACCAAAGCCTGAAGCCCTGTACAACACCCCTCTAAGCCTTCTACAATATTCCTTTTAAAAAAAACCTGTATTTGGAATAAAAAGGAAGTAACGGCGGTTGTTATTTTATTGACCCACCCTGTATACACAGATTATCAATAATCTTATTATAATTTAATGTTTCTTTAATGACGAGCTTTAAGTACCACGAACTGTATTTCAAAACCCATGATTAAGTACTTAGTAACACTTAACGAAAATAATCCCAATGAGTAAGTTACCTTAAAAAATTGATTATCTATAAATAAAAGGAAGCGGGGAAATATTAATCTCAAGCAATTAGGAGTAGATTGATAATAATTACGTTGGCCTTTTTCTAAAAACGAAACAACCATTTAAGATTAATTAATTCATTAAGACTCCTTAATGTCATGGTTGGTTTTTAAACTAAAATCAGATAAACAAGGCTCTTGTTAGATATAATTCAGAAAAGATACCGAGTTCGATTCTTAATAATACTATCAAAAAAAATTACTTAGGCCTAATTTGTTATTCTAGATTACGAAACGGGCTGGTTTTAGACGTCTAAAAGCTCCAGTTCAAGTTAAAACCGTTTCTTGGATCGTTTATGTCCTTCTAAGTCACCGGTTCGAATCCCAGGAACCCTCAAAAAATTTTAATAAATTTTTTAAATAATAAATGTTGTTTTAACTTCACAAAAGTCCTGAATTTGATTCAATTCCAGATTTAAAAAAATATTTTTTTATACGTCATTTGTACATTACTGTAAAGGTACCCAGTTCGAATCCCAATAGCCCTAGAATTTTTTTTTGTGATATTTATTATTTTACATTACTCAAGATGTAATCAGCTCGTAATCCTTGAGAGATTTTAACAATTTTTTTGCGAAAAAAATTAAATAACACCTTTTAGTGTTACTCGTGTTACTTTTCAAAAATTATAAAACTCCAATAAATTATCTAACATTGCGGAAAAAATATGTCAATAAACCCACTTAAAGTAATCAATAGCTTTCTTTCCAATGCAAAATTCTCGTGGGGCTAAGTGGTATTGGCATTTAGTAACGATTGCAAAATTAGAGAGAAGAGATTTAGTAAACACTCAAAGACACGTAAAAATCTGGTTTTACTTAAACTTTTATAGTCGGTTTAATGGTTGATGCTGTAATAAAAATTAAATAACACCTAAAAGTTTAAACGACTTGAATAATTTCCCTGATTTTTGTTACAAACAATTTTTTTCTACCCCCTTGCAAGGGAGTACTGCTATAAGTTATAAACTCTGGGACTCACACATTTATAACCAACATATGGGGAATGAAATTTAATATATTTGTTAATTTTCCAGGGATTTCCCAAGGGATATAAAAATAACCCTAAGACTTACTTCGCTTAAAGCCACCCCTGTTTCCAATCTATCCATAAAATTATCAACGTTGATCCTCAAATGGGGGTAAAGGGTTAGGAACCACTCGGCCAAGTCCTCCTTCATGGCATATAAATATTCCTCACTTGATTTAAAAGGCCTAAAGGGCCTTGCTTCTAATACCACCCCTGACATGATTTTATAATATAATTTTTTGTGTATTATTAAAGTTCTTTAATAAAATATTTAAAATAATTATGTAAAATTAAGGGTAGTAAAAACTTTAAATGCCCGCATTTCTTTTTAAATTAAATAATCACTTCTGGTTTTAAAAAAACAATTATTTGCACATTTAACACAAGTCTTACAACACAAAACAATATCACAATTTTTTTCTATTGTCCCATTAAGTAAATAAAATTGTTTTTATTTTTATTAATAAAATAAAACCTGTAGCAAAGTGTAAAAGCGTGCATTTGGTCTTGAAAACCGAGGAGAACTAAACAACTAAACTAGAGAGAATGAACACCGCCAGTATACGATAAGCTAGCCCAATCGCAGCCTTGCTTGTGATGGAACCAACTCGATTTGTAGAAGGGAAAGATAAAACAAATTAGAAAAGGATAGCCTTATTTTCTCTATGTATAAAAGCGAGAGGGACTATTGAAAAAAAACAACCCCAACTATTGATAAATCTAGTAACAATAATAACAAAAAGAATTAATTTATTTAGTGTTGCTGATTGTAACTAACTCTTGACCTTTTTAATTGAATTTTGAATTATAAAGTGCGCAGATGCGAAGAGCACGTGGCAACTCAAAATCGATAAGGGATGATATTCACCTCTCGCTTTATAATCAAACCGGCCGGCCGGCTTTTAGGTTTTTACTTATTTATAAAAATAGAAATCAATAATAAAGTAATTTATCAGTAGTGGAAAGTCCACCCCCCCCCCCCATTCAAACTGAAAATTGATTTAATTGCAACAAAATTTCAAATTCAAAACATACCTATCTCAAGAGCGAAATTAAATAAAAATATGAGGTGTTATTTAAAAAAAAAAACATAAATTTGGAATATTGCTCTTTTATGAAACACCCTGTATAATTTAAAATTGTAGCTTTAAAATCCTCCCCTACACGTCTGTTGCAACTTTTATTTATAATTTTTTGCTGTAACTTGAGCAGCATATGGATCTCAAAAACGTTTACTCACTCACCCTGTATATAGTAATTTTTAAGAACATATTAGCGTAAAAAAACGGACCTAAACCAGCTATGGAATCGCATTCGATTTTTTTTCTAATTTATTTCCTCGTCTCCCTCCTTTTCAGTTTAACTCCGTTTAGGATATTTTGCTCTCCCTTATTTTTACAACATCCCCTGATTTAAGGTGGGGAACACCCTGTATAATTAAAAATATATTTAAAAAAATATCTTGTTACTTCATTATAACTTTTATTTCAAACCATTTTTTAAAATAAGAAATCACAAACAATCCAATTTTATTGACTCGCCCTGTATATAAATTAAAATTTAAAAAATATCTTTATGATAGAAAAATAATCTAAAAATTCATAACAATACAATGATTTTTTAAATTTTATTTATTTTTTATTTTTTCTACCTTTTTCCTATCACCCCGAATGTTCATATTTTTTCCGTGTTGTTTAGAGTCTTTTGGACCTCCCAATTAATTTAAACTAGATTTCAAAATCTTCCTAAACAACATTCCCTAATCCGCACCTGTCTCAACATTTTATTATTAATTTGAGTGGTCCTGGTCTTACCTTTTCCCTCTACTTCGACGTGCTGTTTGGGTTGCCTATCACAAGGTGCAGAAAATACATTAATTAATAAATATTATAGAACAAATATTAAAAAATATACTAGATATTCCCTTTAACAAAAGTCGGTTTATGACACATTTAAGAAAGAAAGATTTTGGTTTTGGCGTACTTTTTCAAAAAAGGAACTGTAATGCCGACAAACAGACAGACATACAAGAAAGAAAGTCCAGAAGAAAAAGCAGCTGGGAGGTGATGAAAACGTCGCACCGCGCTCAGTAATGTAGACCAAAGGCTTAACAAAAAACATGGAACCCTCGCCTACCCCAAGATGAGCAGAGGGCGTCAATAAAGTTGTAGGGGACTGGATTTTGGTCAGTGGAAAAGTGAAGGAGTCCAAAATAGAGCAAGCTTCGGTCCAACGATCAGAGCTCTCAAATAATATTCAAATTCAAACAAAGCTTCATATCTTAACTTTTATTTATTCTTAAAATACAAGAAAACCAAAAAACAAGACTTAATCATCTTCATCTTGTACTTCCACACAAAAACTAAATATAACCATAGAAAAATAACTTTGTGCAATGATTCGAACTGCTGTATATATAATGAAAACGTTTAAAATATATTTAAGCCCCATTCCTTCTTCTTGATGAAACTCACTCAAACTTTTAATCAATTCTTTGGTAGGAGTCAAAATAAAATATAAAAGGTATAAAATGTCAAGCGTTAAAATAACCAAATACATCCATCCATATATGAATATGTAAAGACGTAACATTTTCCAAATTGAATAAAGGTACATAGAGGCAAGCAAAATGGCGAAAAGACTAAGGGCTATTTTGGTATGTCCAACCAAAGTATTGAAATGTATCGCATTGCAGAGGATATCTACTGATCGGATTAGTATTTCCCAAATTGTGATTATGTAACATCCTGTTCTTAAGGTTAAACACCAACAGAAGGTGCCTATGCACATCCGATCACAACACATAGTGGTTAATTTTTAGTTTGACAACGACTTATGAGAAGAAGATGTCATGGATGTCATTGCATTTATTTCAAGGTCATATGGAATTAACCACCCAGATTATTAGAGACCCAGGACCATAGCCTGCTTCATTCTCCTAACCCTTACGAATTATATGGACGTTCCAATTTTGATTTTGACAGGTCCTCTCTGATGTGGTGCCATCTATTAAATAATAATAGCAACAAGTTTTTCAGATCATAGCCAGCTTGATTATTTTAAAATGAAGCTGACCATGCCAATACTTCGGTACTTCCCCTAGCTCGAAAGAAGATGAAATTGACATCCACGCTCATCCGACTTGTTACCATTCATTGACCTTACTGCATCCCCTAAATAAAACCAGGTACTTATAGAGAACAGGTATCTATATTAAAGGTAAACCTATAGATACATAAAAACTTAAAATGAATCTTGTGGGTCTGTAGTAGTAGCAAGAAAAGTCAAAATAACCATAAAGAAATACCCATCAAATAATGTAGCAAGAGAAACACTTGCAACTTCAACTATCAACATATTCTTATCCATTTTATCTTCCATATACTTTTTTGTATAAAATATTAAACCAAATCCATTTACAACCATAGTTAATCTTACCATAATTCGAAAAATAAACCAATAAATGAATAAACGTACCATAAAAAGGGTTTTAGAAAAAACACCAACAATAAATATAAATGATGCTGTCAGGGCGGTAATATTAAAAATTAACATTGCACGATCATCTTGCATGCTTAAATAAAATGTCCTGTAGAGGATTATACAAAGAGCTGCATCCAGAAGATAATAAATACTTAAGATTTTGCATCCTGTGTTTATGGAAAAATAGCAACAACATTTATTCATCCATACTTTTGTACAAGACATTTTGACAGTTATTTTCTTGTCAGTGGAACATGATTCGTGTCAGATTGTGCTTTGTTTGCTATTTGAGTGCTAGATACTCTTTTGCCCAATTTTCGCAGTAGCAAACATCAGCAGCATATCCGACAGGTTCAAGGCTTCAGGGAAGGGAAGGTATGGAAGCTTAGAAGATCAGGTCTTCGTGGATGCCCTAAACTTGGAAGAACCTTCAGATTGTGGTTCCTAGCGTATAACGGACTACCTCAAGCCTTTAGTATTGCTTGTAAATGAAAACACGATTATATAATACCTATGCATGACCTGCACCTCCAAGGATTTCGTAGTAACTAGTAAACATTAAACCGAGTCTACTGTAGGCTACCATAAACATTTCTTTATATTAGTCTTCGATAGATTTGTAGTATACCTAGCCAAAGATGGATCCAGGGCAAGGCTTAGCCCACCCTTACGATCTCTGCTAAAATATTCAAGTAAGGAGAGACAATTCTTTGATTTTGTTTCTTATTTACAAATTATTTTATAACAGTAGCAAAGTCCATAAGTAAGGGTGTATTAGGGAAAGGCTAACCCTCCCCTACCATCATTCCAAAAAAAAGAATTCGATATAGGAAATAATTTTATAACCATCAGCGTTGTACAATAACAAATTTTACATGTTTAGCTTTTCTACGTTTCTTGCGTTTCTTCTTTCTCCTAGATGTGTCACTATCAGAGGATGATGATTCTTCTTCAGATGATTCTTCCTCAGTAACGCTCTCTTCTGATTCAGACGATACAGATACTTCTTCTTCTTCGTCGTCTCCTTGAAGCTGTGCAATATAACTGAGTAAAACCATAATAAAATACAATTCCAATAGAATTTTAATTGATAAATATATCACATAAACAAATTTAATTCTTTCTTCTCTATCCCTAAAATGTAAATCGTTTGATCTTACATATATAACAGAATGCTTTTCCATAATCAATAATATAATAATTATTCCAAGGTTAAAACAGATGCAAAGGAAACAGAACATTGTGTAGATGAACATAAAGAAAATTAATGTTCTGCAAAGATCGTGAATTAATAAAATTGCTAAAACGATATGTAAGCTGCACATAACAATCCACCAGTATTTTGTAGGGCTTGTATAATAATGTACTGCAAGGATCATTTCGCTAATTGCAAACATGATACTGATGTAGCCGATAAGGAAGCATCCCACTTTTAAGGGAAACGCACAACACCAATGGGTATTAAATATGAGTGTCCTACAACACCGACAACAACCCATAAGGTTTCATTATAGACATTCATTAAAAGTCAGGATGACAGATTAAAGTTCAAAATCAAAGCTACTGGGATTTACTATTCGGCAGAGCGTTGCATGCGATAAAATATAGGCCACCTATTCCTAGTAATACTAATAGCCCACCCTGACATCCCTAACCAGTAAGTTGTAGGTACAAAAGCATTTGACTTCAAGTTCAGCTGAACCACGGTCAGTTGTCATGGATGCGATTGTTAGAACAATGGTATCCATGACAACTACACAACTGGGCCTAAGACGCTTTCAATTGCAAAGAATGGATCTGATCTGATCCTGTAATGATCTACTCTAAGTCCTTGATAGGACGGGGAAAGGTAAAAAGATTAGTTCAAGTGCAACAAGCTCGAGTCAATTTGAATGCACAGCTGCAGTTCGGAAGCTGCTCCGAGTTACTCCAGCGTGCAATTGCCAGGTTCATCCCCCCCCTAACTCTTACGAGCGTAACAGTTAAAAGAATGAAGCTGGACATGGTAATACCAAAGTAATACCTAGCCTTATTGGCAGAAATGGTCCACCCTTTCGTTTTTGTTGTAATAATACGTAGATGCATTCTTCTGAAAGTTTTTTTTAGATGCAATAATTATAACAGTAACAACGACTAATTATAATTTTATATGTTTATTTATTATCCGAAAATACATTTGATTTTAATTCATGTGGTTGAGGGTGGATTTGTTCGCAGCCAAATATCCTGTCAAATTTTCTACAGTAAAACTCGCAAGTTCCATCTTCCATCCTTATCCAATGTGGTTCTGCTACTTTAGCACAATCGTAAACGTTTCTCATGTCTTTACAAAACATGTTTTTATATTTTTTTATATTTGGAGGTGGATGAACTTCTTCACAAGACAGAATTTTGTTACCAATTTTGCATCCATAATCGCACTCAAAATTATTATTTTGGTGGAGGACAAGTTTTCCTTTTCCAGCACAATCAAAAGTTGCTAAATACATCTCTTCGCAGGTTTCCTGTGATTTGACGTAGTAATTAAAAAGAAATATAACTGATAAACACCAAATTGTCCTCATATTACTAGAAATAAAAATATTAAAACCAAAATTTAGAATACCATTAAAGTAAAGCTTATTATTACCGTACATTTATGGCACACTAGACAGAATTTAAGAAACAAACTTCTTCGGAGTAGAACTAGAACTAAGTACTTGTAGAATTAACGAAAATATATGTCGGTCTTCAGAATTCAGAAACTTTGTGAATCATTTGATAAGTCATAAGGGTCATAAGTGTATCAGAAACTTGATAAAGCTATTTTTCATCAACCTATAAAATCAACGCCTTGTTAGTTATGCAACTTAAGATACTTTTTTCTAAGGTAATGAGAAAATTGTTTTACTGGTATTAATATTCGGATCATAGTAGCAAGGACGTTCACAAAAATAAATTTAATTCAACACCTGTCAAGAATTAGCAATAATTAGTGGTTTTAAAAATTCTGGAACAATCTGAAAGAATTATTCAGAACCTACACGCCTAAGGTTATATGCAACCCGACCTACAGATTCCAAAACTACTCTGCGAATTTTCCGTCGTCTGTGTTGATCTGTCACTATGACATTAACGCAGATGACAAGGTTTTCTATTTAAAATTTTATTGTGGATTATAGTTACCTTATGTTCATCATTTGTCCCTTTTTAAATTTTATGTCCTGTCAAAATCATGAACGAAATAATGAATAAAGAACTCAAAGGCATGGAATGGGAAAACTTTCTCATAAAGGCGTTTATGAATAAAGATATTTTCAGGAATTGCATGACTAGTGAAATGAAGAACACGGAATTACCTGGTGATTACTTTTTAAAGGAAGAATTGATAAAAAAAAATTCTAAACTTCACGAGATCAATGAACATTTTACCTAAAATACACTTTTCGATTATGCTAAAATGTATAAAACGTTCTGATTATTTATAGTGATTATAGACTATACTTCATGAAATTCCCATAATTAATTTTTAAAACCACTAATAATTATTACTAATTCTTAAAAAAATAATGTGCGTACGTACGCTTGACAGAATGATGTTGAGTTAAATTTTTTTGATGCAAGTCCTTGCTACGTGCTTGCTACTATGATCCGAATATTAATTACCAGGAAAGCAATTGTCTCGGTACCTTAGAAAAATGTAACTTAAGTTGCATAGCTAACAAGGCTCGATCCGGAAAAACTTCACCAGTTCCTCCCCTTAAAACTTAAAAGCTCACAGTGCATCAAATTTTTTTAACAAATCGCGCCTTGATATTGATTATTGTTCTTTGAAAATTAACCTTGTAAGAGTTTAGACAGATCTTCAAAATAGGTAATCACTTTCCTCCTCTCAGAACTCAAGTGCAGCGAATTTCCTAAGGAATCTTTGAAAATTAAACTGATAATTATGGATTTTAACAAAGTAACGCTTGAGAATGTCAATAAAACTGATAACAGTTTCGAAGGCTTTTCTCAGAACTCACGGCAAATTTCTTAAGAAACTGACGACAGTTTCGATAGCGTCTGCCCTTCTTCTTTTCTTTTTTGTATGTTTTTTAAGTGCCAGCAATGCTGCTTAATCTTTGGCAAAGATTCTTCCAATCTATAATATCTTGGAAAATCTGATAACGTGATAACCGGAACACATGTTCTCTCTAGGAGAGGAATACATGATCCGGAAGGTACGGAGAACCCCCAGGCGATGATTTTAAACGCAAAAAAAATTGTATGGCTTCTCGTGGGGCGGGGGAGGTAATTATTCACATTACCCCACCTCGTATTAGGTATTCCTGTAAAATTTAAGAGATATGCATCCTACCTACTGCATATCTCTTAAATTTGAGCAAGTGTAGGCAGTAAACTATCTTTGTTCGTTTGCTGTAGGCCCCTTTAAGGGGAGATTTAAGATTTAAATTTAATTCTAAAAACTTATTAAATCCCTGAAAAGATCTTTCAGATTTCAGAACAAAAACTATTTAGTAATTGTTATAAAAAATACAATCAAAGTGTAAAATAAATACCTAAGTAATATATCCATTACAATTTGGAAACCTGTTGTATAACCCACGTCAACATATCATGGTCCGCTAGATGGCGCGTGGGGTCCTTCTCGAATATAAACTTATTGTAAGAGTTGTTTATAAGCTTTAGGAGCACATAAAATCGTTACTCTGGTTTCCCTTCAGTGCGAATAAATCTTTCGCCTTTTACTAAAGATTTCCGTGGAGGGGAGCAACTCAAATGAGTTTGTAACCAATTTTTTTTGTACCCGACGAAAGTTGGGTCGTAATATAATTTAAAATTAATTTGCCATAGTATACCGTGAATAATAAATACTTGTTGGAAAAACCTCTCTGTACAAAATAGTATTATGGTATTATCAAAGATAGATTAATTATTTATTTGTACATACATAACTTATTCACAAGGACCCTTCGTTCTGAATTTTTTTGCAAAATATTTTTCTGCATTCCAATAACTTGTTACATTTTATTTTTATAATATAGTGGAAGGAAGAGAGAGATTTATTTTATTTATTTCCTATTTCAAAAATACTTCTGCAATGGGACTAAAGCTTTGTCCTCCGATCAGTCCTGGTTATGAAGAATTGCTTCACGTGAATATTTTTTAAATTTCTTTGCTTAAAAGTCTGCCTGCTATTTACACAAATTTGGTCTTCTTTTTCATGTATTTCAGGTACGAATTTAGTATACTTAGATTAATCTTTAAGGGGCTCCAATATTTTGCAAAATTCAGGTTGTTTGTGTTAACGTAATTGTTTCTATTTGCAAAGCACAAGTTTTTCTTACGTGTTTATTTATTTATGTGCTTACACACAATCAAATAAGAAATTAAATTTACATAACCTAGTGCTCTATTAGCCTTCCAAACTGTAAGAGGTCGCCGGTCTTTCGATTAGGGTTTTTTTTTTAATTTTTACTACCTCTAATTTAACTGGGCAAGAAATTAAATAAGACCGTGCCCTGTAATGTGTAAATTGATGGAGGTGGGTCCTCGTTAGGATACCGAAAGCTTTTTAAAAAGTTAAATTTGCGAGCACGACACGAATACAAACACGGTTTTTCTTTACATTAATTTTTCTAACGGAGGCAGATCGCTTCACTAGGAGAACTGCAAAAGTAGGCAATTACCCACAGGACGACCTGTACCCCTCAAAAAATTTCAGCGCTAGGCTGTGCTAGGCATGGAGCCAAGCGTTACCAAGGCTCATATATTTTCCTTACTCATTAGTTTAAGGCACGATTTGATACAGCACTTCCCTACAGTAGTCATTCTTTTCCACAATAACTTTACATTCGAAATAAACACAGCACGCCATCTACTGTAAACTTAATATTAATCTAGAAGAATTTTATCTTGTTCCTCTACATTATCGAGTTCAAAGGTTCTCATTCCGAACCAACAGAGGGCAGCACATGGCACAGAAAAAGAAAATATATTGGAAATAATGATTATTATTAATCATTGTTGAAATAATAAATTATAACGACTTTATTGTTTCCCAATTATGTTATTTACTGGGAAAATCAGAACACAACCTGACCTTATTGTTCATTTTCAAAAACATGAATTGTTTTTCACCCTGAACTAATTTTAGAACGATATCAAATGTTTTGCTTTTATCCTAATCAGTTCCATACTAAAAATAGATTTTACAAGTATTTATAGCTATCAGTATCAAAACCACCCACTAGGAATGTAATTATTAAAGTCTGACAAATATACAGGGTAATCCAATCAGGAAATATTTGTTTTCAGTAACGGGAAAAAAAATCTTGTATAGGAAATCGTTCATTAGAAATTCATTAAAAATATTTTCAGCCCAGGGGACGTTATTTATCTCAAGTATTTTAAGGATCTTAAACGTAAAATTTTCTGCCACTCTTACTGAATCACCCAGTATATAAAATGTGTTGTGTAATATTTTCCCAAAACTAAATGGATTTCCAATAATTCCATGTCAAACAGAAGGTTGTAATCAACACGTTTTGGCACACTGAATATAATTTTTTATAAATTGTCCCTCAACTATTTAAGATGCGGAAGGAGATTTTGCAAATTACCACATTGCTGGTTTAAAATTGACTTCGATATAATATTAAATAATTTTTTTAAACTCTTTGCCAAACTTGAAACATAAAACTCTGCCTGTTTCCTGATTTTATTTCTTGAACGTATTTTTAAATGAGCCCAGATTGCTACCGTAGCTGTCCAAATTTAATTTTTTTAATTCTAGGTTCCGTTTTTGGGCATACATTTTACGTTTCTATGGCGTTTTATTTTTTAAATCCATTTTTACAACGCTTGCGAATTATTTCTTGACATTATATTTTCTTTAAACATGGCAGTAAATAGAAAGGATTTAGCTCCACTTAGTTTTCCAAAAAAAAAACCTGAAGACATGGTACAAGAATTTTTATACTCAAAAACAACAAACGAACAGCCCAAGTATTACTTTTCCAAACCCCTTGACAGAAATAATGACAATTAACTTTAAACGAAATTTTCTAGAAAATTTCCAGAATGGGACATAGCTCGTATGGATCCTTCTGCAGAATTGGTGAGCAGAAGAAGGCAATTATATGATGTAGATCTTCGATTAGCAGAAAAGAAAAGAGAAGCAATGAAAAAACGTAAAGAAATCGATGGTTTATGGCATGACTTGGAAGATAGAGAAAAAATGCTTAAAGACAATTTCATAAAATTTAATAAAGTATACTTTAATTAATACCCCCCCCCCCCAAAAATAAAATTATTATCATTACAGTTTGTAAAAGAAAATCAGGAAAAAAGAGAACGCGCAGAACGTAAAATATCCGAGGAACGTGCATTTATAGGAAGGAAAGACAGAGACACACAAGAACTACAGCAAGCATACGAACACATGTACGACATACGACATCAAATGGAAGAAAATATAAGGAGTCATAAATTATATGAAGTAACCTCGATGAGTAATATTTCATTTCCGTTTTATATTTTTCTCTGTTTATTAGGATTACCTGATAAGCGTTACAAGAACATATCCGATTTTTAAAACTATTGACGATATTCTTGATCGCTACGAAACATTGGCAGATGCAAGAAAAATACTTGGGGAAAGACAAGAAGTAGATCTTACTGCTTTGGAAGAAGCCAGAAATGAGATGGTATGAGCAAAAACGAAATAAATAATAATAACAAACTTTTCCCACCACAAGATGACTATAATAACTATACAAGAAACTGACTAGTACCTAGCATCTCAGAGAGAGAGAGAGAGAGAGATAGAGAGGGGGAGAGAGAGAACTGTGACGACCAAAACGGGTATAACAGATAAAAGAAAGTAACCTATTACTATCAGAACGTAGACTATTACTATCGGACTATGAATAATATTACAGCTCAAAGGTAAAATGTTACCGTCACTGACAAAAGGTAGATTATTGCGACAAGATGGATTATAATTACTACCTACTTACCAGGTACCAATCAGGCGCCTATTACTACTCGTAGCAGGCGAGAGAGTGTCACCGACAGAAGGTATGCTATTATTGGACTATTACTTCCAGAGAGTACACACACGCTATTTCTTCCCGGGACTATTAGGTACTGTTGCTTCCAAAGTAAACACGTATGCTTCCATAGGGTAGACTATTACTTCCAGAGAACATACCTACTGCTGTTACCAGAGGTTGAATAGGCACACTATTACTACCAGTGGTAGACTATTACTTCCAGGGAGCTATTGCTTCTTCTAGAAGCAAGCTCTGACTTCGAGAGCATACCTTAGCTTCTATTACTTCCAGCGTGTAGACTCTGACTTCCATAGGACAGATAATTTTTTCGAGAGGACGCTCTATCTGCTGAGATGGATTACTACTTCCAGAGGGCAGACTATTGCTACCAGTGGTGGACTATTTTACTTCCAGGGAGCACACTTTTGCTACCAACGGTGGACTGCTACTTCCTTGGAAACTATTGCTTTTAGAATGTACACTCTACTTCCAAAACATACCTTAGCTTCCAGGGACTCTATTACTTCCAGAGTGTAAACTCTGACCTCCACAGAGTAAGGCTAATATTTCGAGAGGACACTTTAGCTACTATGGCCGAATTATTACTGGAAGTTCCAAAGGGCTACCAGTGGTGGAGCGTATTATTTCCAGGGAGCACACTGTTGCTACCAGCGGCGAACTATTACTTCCAGAGGGAATACTGTTGCTACCAGAGGTGAACTACTACTTCTAGCGGACACACTATTTCTTCAAGTATCCACACTTGCAGAAGAAACCGTAGCTTCCACGGGGGGTCTCTTACTTTCAGAGAGTAAACTCTGGCGTCCATAGGGTAGACTATTACCTACTTCAAGACAACACACTCTAGCTACTACTCCTTCCAGAGGGCACACTGTAGCTTCCAGGAATGTCCAGGCCCTCCGCGTGTACACTCTAACTTCCGTAGGATAGACTATTATTTCGAGAGGACACTCTATCTGCTAGAGGTGGATTATTTACTTCCAGAGAGAACACTATTGCTGCCGGTGGTGGAGTATTTTACTTCCAAGGAGCATGCTGGTGGTACCAGCGGTGGACTGCTACTTCCTTGGAAGCTATTGCTTGTAGAATGCACACCCTTCCAAACCATACCTTAGCTTCCAGGGACTCTATTACTTCCTGTGTGAGCTCTGAGCTCTGATGCTAATATTTCGAGAGAGCACTTTACTTCCAGAGAGTACACATTGCTACCAACGGCAGACTATTACTTCCAGACAGCATGCTGTTGCTACCAGAGGTGAACCACTACTTCCAGAGGACACACTATTGCCACTAGAATACACACTCTGACTTCCAGAGCCTACCGTAGCTTCCAGGCACTCTATTACTTTCAGAGAGTAAACTTAGACTTCCTTAGGGTAGACCTACTTCAAACTTTAAGACGACACACTCTAGCTACTACTACTTCCAGAGGGCATACTGTAGCTTCCAGGAATGTCCAGGCTCTCCACGTGTACACTCTAACGTCCATAGAGTAGACTGTTACTTCCACAAGACAAATTCCAAAGAGTCTACTATTACTTCCATCACAAAAGAATCTCTAAGCTATACATATTTTCCAAAACATATCCTAAATTAGAATGTATTTTCTAAAAAGAAAACATGAGTTATCCAATTTTAATGTTTCAGTTGCACATGACGGAAGAAAACACCTTAAAAGTAATGGGTTTGAACAACATCATGGCAGAATTACAAACTCGTTACGAAGTAGCGAAAACCAAGGCCTTACAATGGGAACTATTGGTCACAAGAATAAAAGACGCATCAGTTGCTAAATTAGCCGAATTACACCAAATTCGTCAATCTGCTTGGACCATTTACTTACAAATGTGTAAACGAAAAGAAATTACACCAGAATTAGCTAAAGATGACATAGAAAATCAATTATTGTTTATCAAAAGTACCTTGCTTGAATTAAAGAAAATCATGAAAATTGTAAGAAAAAGAGCACTCAAAGCTAGACGTATTCAAATTGCTAATCGAATGAAATTAAACCAAGTTTAAGTGTTTAAACTTTTATTCTTAACATCAATGTATAAACTATGTAATACTATAATAAAATACATTCGGATTATTACTCTAATGGCTAGGCAAGTAAAAAAATGAACGTCTACGTTTGGAGATTTTATAGTACGCTTTGTAGGGTGAATAAAAACATGTTGGGTATGACTTAACATTAAAAAGACAAAACAAATCAAAACGAGGATGTCAAAAATTGTATAACACAAATAAAATATTGTATTCAGCTTTAGTAAGTCGATCACTTCGTAATATACACCAAATATAAATAAAACTGTTACAATTATGTTCAGTACTTGTGCAAGAAGACAAAGAATTGTTACCCAATTATGCCAGATTAATGTTCCATAAAATATATCAAAAATTGCAAATAATATGTTTGCAGAAGCAATCGTATAACCACCTTTTTGTAAGGAAATTAAACAACAAAAAGTATTTACACACCGTTTTTCAAACATCTTCCAATTTTATTTTAATGTCAAATCAAATTGACAAATTAAATAAATGACACGGATTTGTAGGGTAAACATTTAAAAACAAAATAACTAATATTCTTGACATGCTATACCTGCAGTGCTGCAAAACCACGAAAAATAAAATTCTGTAGGGAAAATATTGCCTTTGATATATAAAACCATTAAAAATATTTTTAGAAAGCCAATTCGGCGGGAGGGAGGGAGCGCCACAATCGAGAAGCGGTACCTCTGAAACTTATTTTGTACCAAGAACAATTGGCGATACAAGAGCAAAGTCGTCCTAATAAATACAGAATGAACTTTGGGCCTGATTGTCTTCCTGTTTTCCTCCTTGATTATGATTTTTTTTAGTTCAAGAATTAGGGGGTAAAATTAGCAATAAATTAATAACAATGTGGGTATTACAATTAATTAAAAAAACAATAGTGTTAGTATCTAACGAGATGTTAATATTGATAAAATTTAATGCCTAGCTATTACATGTGCCATTTAAATATGTATTGGCACAAAGTCCTAACCCATGTTATTACTGGAATGGTATTTAGAGCAGTGGGTGGAATAAAAACAAACATTTCATTGTTTCAAGTTGACGAGAAAATCATGAAGTAACATAACTCTGAATTAAACAATTTTGTAGTAACGTAATAAAATTAATACCATATTCCTTTTAAATTTATTCTACCTTGGAAAAGAATGTTCCCGAAATTGCTATTATTATTGAACGAAGTATTGTGTATTTTTTTGATAGAAAGTCAATCTAAACTAAAATAATAATGTAGTCACATGTCAATCATTCCCCACGCAATATAAATTTAACAACAACCAAATCGGACGTTCGTGAAACTTTTCCTCAATATAGTTAGTTGGAACATCTCCAATAATACATCTGTTTCGAATTAAGCAATTGTTTTAATTTCAAACCTGTTTTGGTTACATTAAAGCCTTTGTATAACTAAAATTTTTGAAATGGTATTAAAAATAGTTTTAGGGGTAAGATAGGGAGACCCTAAATAATAGAACCAACATTGTAGGTAATAATTTTGGGTTGTGGAAAAAAATGTTATAGATACAGATTGTATTACAAAATCTCATATTTCTAATTAATATTTGAATGGTGTATTTAATTATAAGCAGCTGTTCGTATTAAAACACTTCCTGCTCCCGCATTACTTGGCAAGCCCTGAACTCGGTTTGTTTTACCTCGCTCTGGCACTAGATTGTTAGATGCATAAAATATAAGGAATTTACAAATAAGAAACATAAAATAAACTGTGGTATGTGGAAAAACCCTTAACGTTAACGGTAACGTCTTTGCTAGGCAACATACTCCTTTGCTAAGCAACACACGGCGTACGGTGCTCAAAAACTCTCTAATACCTATAGCATAGGTGTTTTTTTTAAAGATCCACCAACCTTGCAATTTCTCTCCAAAGTATGTTTGGCAACGCTGCTGGTGAAATTTTTTAGTAATTTTTTAGTAGGGACAGTAGGGTTAGGACTAATAAATTTAATGGATAATTTTGACATGTGCTTTTCACAAGAAGTATTTTCATACATTATTTTGTTAAATATTGTTAATTTATGTGGATATATGCTGAGTTTATGTAAATTTGCCCGATTTAATAAGAAGTATTATAGTTTTATAATAATTAATATATAAATAATTCGAGGTAAGAATAGAAAAAATGTATTCAGGCATTAGAATAATTGGGATTATTTTCAGAATCAGATTCGGGCGGTTCAAATTCTGAATCATCATAATATGAGAGATATGGTTCAAAATTGAATCTGTATCCGAATCTTCACCTTGATATATTACGATTGGCGGTATATTTTGAACATAAAGTTGCCCATTTGTCCTAAATTATTTATCAGCTGCCATAATTGAACTTTTGTACATGTAAGTTAAAATGGAACGTTACAGTTTATTAAATAATTTCCCATTACAGTTTTGTTGAAATAATGTATTGGAGGTCTCTCCAAACGGACAGAATGATATGGGGCATTGTCAAAAACAATAACAGTTTTAAAACCATCAGATGGTATGAGCTGGAATTAATTGATTAATCCACTCTTTAAATAGCTGACTATTCATCCTTTTGTGATAATCCCGATCATTATTTCTGGGTCTTAAAAGCAAACTACATCCATCTAAGAAACCTCAAACACACCCAGGCTGGAGCACTGTAAACCTGCTTTCCTTAATTTCTAATCTTTCTTGGGAAGGTTGTCAATAGTTCAAGATTTAGTAGCAGAATTGTTTTTGTAAATCGGGGTTTCATCAATAAAAATAAATCTTATATTAGAGTACCTAGTCTTCTTTATGTTTTAATTAACATTTTAAATAATTTAAATTTGAAATGTAGTGATGCGCACGCATAAATTGACAGAACAGTTTGATTGATCTTTGAATCAATGTTACCATATATTGACAAAAATTACTAAAAATTTCAATTTTTTTATTATACCAACTGAAATCAACAGGTGGTGGATCTTTAAAAAAAAACGGACTTTAGTTCTATTTTCATGTCAATTTTCCGCCACTTTTTAAATTAAGCCACTTTCAAAGCCAGTTGATTGTTTTTTCTAAAGTAGCGCATGAACTTGAAAAGGCAACAATAACGATCTTTCGTCCGCTAGATGGTGTTAAGAATTTCAAGTTTGTCAACAAATTTGAAATTCTGTGAGTTTGACGTTTATGATAACTGTCATAAATTATTGTATTTTTTTTTTTATATTCAGAGTATTAACGTATTGGAAGGCGTTTTAAATAATATTGCAGTGTTTGATAACAGGTAAGTACAAACTTATAAATATTAGACCCTTAAAAGATTACAAGAATCCATATTATTATATTATTAATTGTTATAATCTGAGGAAACTCTACAAAAGCTGTAGATGTATACAATCTCGATTGAATGTGTCCTGGGAACAAGAGTTATGAGTCAATCAAACAACCTTTATCATGGCAACATCGTTTTAAACGTGCTTAACTAGGAGGACAGGTAGTTTATACAAATTTTCTTTTTAATAACTAATTTAGGTACCTAATACAGACTGGCATGACAAGATTAACAGTATTCAAATTTTGGGCAATTACAAATGCTATACAGTTCATGAAGTGTAGTTGATTTGTTGTAATATTTTTAGTGATGAAACCTAACAGACAAAATCACTATCCACTCTGTTTCCTCCAGACTTATGAAGAATAAGATTCAACATCGATGTCATCGTAAGATTTAATCACAGACCGAAAATTTACCAATGGAATATAGTCTGGTACTCCATAATTTCCACGTTTCGACTGCATAAAATATTGGGATAAAACAATTAACCGAAGTGCCCTTTTGAATTCTTTCGCATTTGGAATGGGATTGAAAGACCGAATATTAGAGAATAAATTTTCTACGGCAGTTATTTGAAATTGTCTCTGTTAAAAATCTATTTTGCTGGTTCAAAACACCTTTTGTGGATAGTAATAAGTCTGTTTGTAACGGTTTCGAATAGCATTTTGCCATCAGAAGAGATTTTAAATAGTATAATAGTGGTTTTATTAGTATTATAATTATAGTTGTATAAAAACTGCTTAGGTAAATACATGTAGCCTATATTGCGTATTATTTCGTCATTTTTATTATCAAATTGATATCCAGAGAAGAGCAGAAAGTTTTGGAAAAAGAATACACAGCACGGTACGAACTCCAGATTTAATACTATAGCACCAGAACTGTTCCTGCAAACGGGCCACGGACCTACTTTTCACTACCTTCCGATTTACAAATTTATTTTTTAATAATCCGTATAGGATTAGATTTTTGGTTGGAGATATGGTAGGGCGTCTATAAAACTGTAAAACTGAAAAGGAAAACCCACCCCTGGGGATGGTATTTTATAGATATTGGAGTGGGTGGAGATTGCAGGATTCTGACCATTTTTGGGTGGATATCTCTATTTGTTTATGGTAGACTTGGAGTTTTTGATTTGAGAAAGTAGGGCGTCTATAAAGCGATGAAAATTAAAGGAAAAACACACCCCCTGGGGGTGTCCTTTAGGTATTAGGGTGGAGATTTGAAGTTTGTAGTATATTTGGAAGGCTTCTCAGAGTCGAGTTGGTTCCCAATCCCTTTAATGACCTTTAATTGCTTTTGCATTGAGGGACGAGTTGGTTCCCATGAGTATCTTAGGATTTCTAAGTATTTTGATATTTTGGTAATATTCAAAGAATGTTGGTAATGATTAACTATTTAAGTAAGGGCGGAGGTTGTCTACAACCAATCATAGTTGTATATTTGTAATACAGAGGGTTGTTATCTGCTTTTGTAAATTTGAAACAGTTAGTTGTAAATTGTCATCTACACTTTACAAACATGAGTTCTTTATATGTCATGTAGAGTGAAAAAAGCAAACAATTGTTAGTGATAGACAAGACAATTCAAGTTTGGTTTGCAAAAAGTGCTGTCGGGTGGCACTTGTAGTTTATTTTAAATGGCTTCATTCCCATATAGCCCACTCGGGAACCAACTCGATTTATAAGTTACCTAATTATCTACTGATAAGGAGACCTACTTTTACCTTTGCAAGCGGGAACCAACTCGACCCCGTCCCTTCTCACTACCTTACGATTTACACATTATGTATTTACCTTAAGATTTAATAATTTTACCCTTTTGTTAAACCCGCTGTCAATTGTTGAGATTGCAGGTTGTTGTTAACCGTTTTCCTTCCAAGATCGTTAAGGGCCCAGATGTGGGATCATTTTTTTTATGACATTTGATGTAAATTATTTGATGACATTTGATCGTGTCATACCAGCTTAAAATATATTTTTTCAAGAATATTAATTCGTTTTCATTGTATATTGTATAAATAAAATAAATAAATAAAATAAATAAATAAAATAAATAAATAAAAAAAAATTACAAAAATTTACGGTTGCCAAATTTAAAATTTACATTCTTCTATTCTTGTCTGCGGAGAAGAGCGGAGGCGGAGAAGGGAAAGACGAAGAAAAGAGCGGTGGCGTAGAGAGCGGTGGCGGAGAAGAGCGGAGGCGGAGAAGAGAGGAAGCGGAGAGAGAGAGGTGGCGGAGAAGAGCGGAGGTGGAGAAGAACGGAGGCGGAGAGAATTCTCTCCGCCTCCGCTTTTCTCCGCCTCCGCTCTTCTCTGCCGCCGCTCTTCTCCGCCTCCGCTCTTCTCCGCATCCGCTCTTCTCCGCCCCCGCCCTTCTCCGCCCCCGCTGTTCTCCTCCCCCGCTGTTCTCCGCCTCCGCTCTTCTCCGCCTCCGCTCTTCTCCGCCTCCGCTCTTCTCCGCCTCCGCTCTTCTCCGCCAACGCTCTCTACGCCACCGCCTACGCTCTTCTCTTTGCCTCCGCTTTTCTCTTCTTCTGCGCTCTTGCTCCCTCTGCGCCCGAACTCGAAATTTTGCCTTTTCTTTAGAAGACATTGCGGCCCATCTTTCTGATTCTTCAATCGCCAACTCCACTACCGTCCATCCTGCATTTAGATTTCTAAGATATTTAATAAAATTTAAATAGGGATTTATGGAATTTCTTCCGTTACATACCGCCAATAACCATTGTATAAAAAAACCCACGGCTAAACCCACAAAATGTTTCCCCAAAATGACACCTATTCCACTATTAAATTTTATCGAAAATGAATAAACAATTTTTCTATGGATACTAAATACTGTAACATTTGTCACTCTCATCTCAAGGTTCTAATTTTAAATCTTTTTTATTACGTGGATTCTCTTTATAATAAATGCAAAATTTCAATGAATATTAATCTTTAATACAATAATCAAGTTATTAAAACCTTTACAATGAATAAAAAAACAAACCCCTATCAACCCTAATTTATATTAAATTAATCTAATTTTAAAAATGTCAAAATTTTATTTAAAGTACTAAAACACTCACAAAATTATCGGGGGTAATACCACGAGTGCTAAAAAATTACCGATACTTTTCATGAAAACGCGTTGATAATAATTTCACGAGCTCGTAGAGCGAGTGAAATTAGACAACGTGTTTGAATGAAAATTATCCGGTTCATTTTTAAGCACGAATGGTATTTAGGGAGAATATTTCTCGAATAAAAATACTCGAAACCAAAAGTATTTTTCAAAATGAATGCAAGTTCGGATACTGGAATCTCTCGATCGAAAGTGTACTTTTTTCGGCGCAAAATGACATAAACTGTCTCCAGACACTGTCCTTGCTCTTTTTTATATTTTTGCATTCACTTTTAATAACATTTTCGTCAATTTCTCGTTCTGAAACATTCCCAAAACGTTTCATGACGTTTAAGAAAAAAAATTTTTTTTTTTAGTAGTATGTTGTGGTTGCAAGTATGTCATGGCAACGTGGAACTATCGCTAGATTGGCCTGGCAACGTGGAACTATCACTTATTAGTTCTGTACTGTACCTACTGTTACAACAATGTATGAGTGAAATATTCTTCTTTTAATTCTTTCTTCTTTCAAATATTCTCCAATCCAATATAACCTTCTTTATCTCACATTTAATTCCATAATCTTCTTTATCTCTTTATTTTCTTTCCAAATTAAATTCTTCTTATTTTTCCATTTATTTTATATTTAATTCTCTTCTTATTTAGAAATTTTTCTTATCTTTTCATTACTTATTTTTCCATTTATCTATTTTCCATCCGTTTATTTCTCCCCCTTGTTTATTTATCAATCTCCATATCAACCCCCAAACTTCCTTCTTTTTTATTTCCCATAACCCTTAACTATCTTGATATTTTTAAATTTATGACAAAATTATAAAATTATAATTATTTTTTTAAAATATTCTAAATTAGCTACTTAATAATAATTTACAATTTATATCACACTTTTTTTTATAGCTATCTATTTAAATTGAAATAAATTAGTATATTTTTCATTTTAAAACTTTACAATCTTTAATTATTTCATCCAACATAAATTTAATTTTACAAAAATAAAGAATCCATCATAATTACTCAATAATTAAATATTTTAAATTTCCTTAAACACGCAACCAATATCACCACACTACATATTACGTTTTGCTTTTCGAAACAGCCTTCTTAATTACGTAAAAGTTACCTACACAAGAACATTGCTACATTATTATTATTATTATTATTATTAATAGTGTAGGTACATCTATTAGTATTTGATTTTTATAATTTTAGGAAAGCCTGCAAAATCTACAGATGTGGATAATCCAGATTGGGTACTTACCCAGAACATGGGTTATAAATCGATTAAAATGCTTGACGAAGATTGCAGAATTCGTCAGGATTGGAGGGATCAACACAGGCTTGGATTAAAATTACAATTACTGTAATATAATATTTTTTGTATAATGTAGTGTTTGCTTAACTAAATACAAGGATTTTTAGATTCAAGTTTTTCCTCCCGAAGGAACTTGATGAAGATTTTGGGAAGGGATTTAGATACATTCTGTTAGGTAGGTACTACTATGTTTGTGTTTGTGTTTGTGTTGGTAGATGGTTACCATTACAGTACACTCACTGACTACCATGTCTATACTAATGAATACTTTTTATACAAGCTTTTTTGATTTTTTTAAATGATTTTATTAGAAATGAGATTTCGAGATTAAATTTCTAATGTCTAAATAATTTTCAACGTGCAAATGCATACACTAACAGAAAGTGAATATTCAAAACTGCAAATTGAGTATTTGCATTCCTTTAGTAAATATGTTTTGTTTGTACGATGAAAGTTTTAATATTCTTAATAATTAAGCGAAGGAAAAATGTTCTTATTTTTGGTAGGATTTCATAATCACTTTGGTACGTGTTAAGGCGGCTTAGATTATTCACAAACTCACGAGATGTTTTTTTGTTTGTACATTTGCTTACAAATCCATACATCACCGATTGTTTTTTGGGGACTTTCAAAACAATTAGGTAGGAGATAATAAAGGGTTGGGCCGAAGTCGAACACCCATTGGATCACCTGAAGATGGAATAAAGAGATTGATGATTATTTAATGGTATGTTAATGGTCTTCTTTCATGTCCCCTACTCAGATTTTCAAAATTACGCTACCAAAAAAACATGTCTAACTTCCGCTTTCAGTTTAGGATTTTTTTGAAAATCATATTTTGTCGATGAATTTTTTTTAAATATAAAAGTTGTTCAGTATATAATTCTGCATTTTCCTAATTGTACCTATATCACGTATACAGAGCGTTTGCTTTTCACAGTACAATAAGCAACTTTGTTATTTTAAATGAAACACCCTGTATATTATTATATAATTGAATGCAAAATTTAATTGTCTATCACATAGTATAAGGTATTTATATGGCTAAAATGTACGGTTGATGAGAAATTCGTGAATTTTGAAAATTTAGGTTGGACTCTGACGGAAACGGATCGTCGCGTCGGTCAGTACCTACTACAGATAGATGCGTGTCTTGGTGTCTTTCTTCTGTTCATATCAAACCCGTAGGTATAGTCTCGTTTTTCTCGCTACGCATTCAAGTGATTTCCAATGCTGCCTCGCGAACTACTGTTGAATACCAAAAACGAAATGTTTATTTTTAGTATGGGAAAGTCCAGGGTGAGTCCAAGGGAGGTGCGCACCTCCACTTTTTTTATTTTACATCAAAATTCTCAGTTGCTCGTACAGCACGTTAAATAGGCCATGCCCACTTGCTTCGCTCGCATTTCTGTACACATCGATTTAGCCCCCCTCAAACTCCTGTCTCGGCCTCTGGTAGGGTCAATGGGGCCTCTAGAACAGATTGCGCCTGGGGGCCCACAAAATCAAAATCCGCCACTGCTGTTTATTAATTATCGATCGCGATCCTGACATTTATCTATCTGCCTCTATGTTTGCTTACACGTCTATCTGTCTATTTATTACTGCCTGTCTATCTTCCTTCTATTTGTCTGTTTGTTTATAATATCTTTGTTATTGTTATTTGTCTCTGTGTGAATGTTCTACTTCCAACAACTCCTACGGTGTCGATCATTTTTGATTGACGGTCTATCTACTATGCGATTTTTTTAAGATTTGATTTATTTTGCCGGGATTTCCTTCACCGTCTGATTATTTAAGTAATTTTGTCTGTCTGTGTTTTTGTTTGATTTTCTTTTGTTTATTTATGGATAAATTTGTCTTTGGCGTGTCTTTGGTTTTATTTGCGTCTGTGTTGATTGCTGAAAGCATAAGCTGAAACGTTTACACGAGGGATTTCCTTGTTTTTCTTACGTGTCGGCGGCGTCTTGAAATATCATTCCTTATCATTAGGTATACGAGTATCCTACAATGTTTTTCAATAATTATGAAGTGACTAAGAACAACTATTTGTTACGGTTCAAGATCATAACTCTAACGTAATTCAGCAATTAAACTGTAACTAACGGAACTAGAATCGGAAACGGTATTTTTTTCTCTAAAATACGTATATTGATGTCCTTGATTTGATTTCCTACTTAGTCTGGAATCTCTTATCGAAAGTAACACAAAAGGTTCTGAGACACTCATAAAGGAAGTGCCTTTTACGTGATAGTTTTCAAGTACGAATGCTTGTCAAATTTGTCTGAGCTTCAAGTCTGCATACAAATTTATTTATATTTTCCTAACTGATGAGCTAATAATTTTTTTCAAAATTAAAGTATTTTGCGCAGAAAAACGTAAATTATTTTACCTTCAAATATGTTAGTGCTGCTTATTTGGTTCGCTGACGATTTTCGTATGGCAATGACATAATCCATAATGTAGGCTCAAAAATACCAATCAACAATTTGATCAGGTTTTTTTTTATAAGTACCAATTATTTTAGTTGTATTGCGTGGGCAATCCCGTTTTATATGAAAACGCGTTTTGTTGATTCCAAATAACGCACATATGTGCAGATTAACGAGGTAAAAGAAATTCAATGCCAAATCAATAAAAGTTACTGTTATTATAATATTATCCTGAAATTCTAATATAATGAAAAAAGGGGAACCGTGATGGATTGGATGGATATATTTCTAGCTATAATTTAATTTTTATGATTAATCTTTTTACTGTGGCTATTATAGAGAGATATTGAAAGTTATTGATTTTCAATTTAAAAATAGAACTTTGTTAGACTTGGATGAGGTGAAACGAGAAACGAAATGAGGAAAGACGCGCGCGATATAAAAAATTATACAAGAGAGGAAAGTAAGAAATCGATTATGTAGGAAGTGGAAGGAAACGAGGAGTGGAACAAAAATTGAGTAAAGAAGCAGTAGAAGGAAATTAACACGATAGCAGGAAACAAATCAAAAATATACCAGGTGTCCAAGATATAGGGCCTCAATACCCTGAACATTTCTTCAACCGAATCTCTATCTCGTGCAAACTACGAGATTCCCGTGGCGCTCCTTTATCTTGGACTTGGACACCCTTTATAGGGGTAGGAGAGCAAGAAATTAATTACGCAGAAAATCCATGGTAAATATAATTGACGCTAGGGCTAGAAGAAATGGAATCAAAGAAGGGGGTAATGAAGAAGATTGTGTTGAAGAAATAAGAAGAAAACAAATGAAGATAGGAGAGAGTGGGGTTTATCATTACTTGATTGTATGTTTCAGTCTCTTTATTTTCGATCCGTAATAGGATTCGGTCTTCACGTGGTCTACATCGGTTGGTAACTGCAATATCTATGGTAACCGCGGGACCGGTCATCACGTGATCTGCGTTTTTGTACTCTATTTGCATGACCACCTATGAGCGTGTAGTTGTTTACCCACTTAAGGTGCCGCGTTGCTAATGTATTGACGTCACATAACCGACCCCTAAAGGAGCACGCGCACTTGTTCGGTTCGGTTCGGTTCCGTTCGGTACGGAACGGTCCGATCGGCAAAAATCAAAATACATGGAAATAAATGGTAAGCCGCGCATTACCTCGGTTCGGCATCATTTTCGTCCTGTTCGGTTCAGTCCAAGTATACTAGAGATGAGAAAAAATTCCGAAAGTCCGATCAGTCTATAGATAAGAACGGGACGAAAAGGATGGTGCCGTACCGAACCAACGCGCCGTAATGCGCGGGCTGCCATTCATTTCCATGTATTTTGATTTTTGCCGATCAGACGACTCGTACCGAACGGAACCGAACCGAACAAGTGCTCGTGCTCCTTAATAGCGCGTCACACGGCATTTGCCGCATCAACCCAATCACACACTAATAATACTAGCCTGTGATTGGTTGGACGTGATTTACCACGTGCCGCATGCTGCATGAGACACCAATATTGCGGATCCACCTTTACTCTCTTACTCGACTGTGTAACCCTTATCTGATTGTCTGTTTTCTTACCTAATTACCTTTGTTCCTATACTACTCTTTATTTCTCTGTCTACCTTTTTGATAGCGTCTGTCTTCTTACCTACGGCATAGAGATACATAGATAAGGTGATAGACAAAAAGATAAGACTGTAAAGCGCTTCTATTTGAGAAAACAAAGAAGTCATATTTTGGGGCGTGTTCTTTACGCGTGTAATTCAAAACAAATTGAGTCCTTTGGTTGAACTCCTTTTAGGTTGACGTCAACAAATTTTAAACTTTACACAATTCCAAGGATTCCCAATTTCCGTAAATCTAGATATTAACCCAAATATTCTGCTTTCTCCACTGACGTAGGAGAATATTATATTAATTAATATTTTCATTTGAATAAAATACATTTCAAACAATTGGAAAAAAATTAAGCAGCTGGAATAATTTTAGCTAACTCTTTAAAGGTCACCCTGTAGGTAACAGTTTAGGAAATTGGTTTCAAGTCTAAAAAGTAAATATTTTTATTATATAATCCTTGATTAATAATTTTTCGTGTTATAAAATGAAATCGCTTTGCTGCCTGATCGACCATGACTATTGGGAATGCCATATGTCAATTAAAACCAGTTAAAATGATTAATTCCTAGATGTTTTTTTAATCGATATGTATATTAATCTTTGTAACAAATTAATTATTTACAATAATTCACTAGTTCATGTTTTTTAATTTCCAGGAAAATCCATTTTTTACGTCAATAAACAGACTTTTAATTCGAACAATTACGAACTAAATTAAAAACTAGTTACATTAGTAGAATTGGAAATAAGTAACGCCAGGACAAGTAATGAGTCGGCGTTTATATTATAATGAGGTTTAAATTTAAAATTTAGGATTAAGGAAGCTTAGAAAATAGAGAAGCAAGGGAAAATTGGAAAGACAAACTCCTTAATGAATCTAAATGGAAATTTCCATATTTTTTTAGAGATAAAAATTCGATCAGCTATACTTCACATTGCTCCAGTATAATCAAATGATTTTCTGTTTCTTCGAAATGTTTACATTCTGAACTTTAACCCTTGAACAACCTTCCTTTTTTTTTTAATTTTAATAATAATTATCAACAGTTTTGAAGTTACCGAGATATTTTAGTTATTTTCCATTTGTATCTAGGTTGGCTAGACTATCATTTTGAAATTAACAAAATCTTGAAAAAAAATCTGGTTCAAACCATTTTTAGTGCAAAGCCTTGACATTGCCACACGTGTTGAAAGATTTTCCTTTTAGGGAAAGCTTTAAAGATTTATTAGGATTTGAACTTTTTCACCTTGGATTTAACCTTACGCAAGGTGCAAGATTCATAAAAATAAATTTTCTGATTTCACTGGTTGCGTTAACAATTCCCAACGCGTGGTTAGATAAAGAAAAGTTGTGGGTATTTAATGAGGAAATAATCTGCACACGTTTTGGGTTGTCACAAACGTGTACGAAGTTCATAATAAAAATATTTATGAGTGACGGAGCAGTTTTTCTAAAATGTTCTTTGGTTTGGGAACTCTTGGAAACGTGATCAAGTTAATTTTAAACATTGCCAATTCATAAAAAATAATGATTAGAATATTTTTACTTGTTTGATTCAATTTTCCGTTAGGAAGGGTTGTAGGTTGTTTTTCCCTTGAGCTACATCTCGCTCCCTAAAATCCCTTCATCTCAATGCCTTTGGGCCTCTACTCTTCTGTAATAGTTCAAGTCCTTTGGTGATTTCCTTGATGTTTAGGAGTCATGCAAAGTCATAAGTAACTAGATTTGATCTTTGATTTTCCTTACATGGTACTTTCAAGAGTCAAGGTCATAGGTTGTCGGCCGAAAGTCTGCTACGACTTAAGTTCCAGTTGTAGATTTTTCTTGAACCTCTACTCTAACAGTTGTTTGTTTTATGAAGACGTGGGATGCTTGACTAATTGGTTATTCCAATTTTTTTGCGAAGACAGTTCATTGTTCCTTCCCTCAACATCATGGGTTGTTGGTCGGAAGTCTGCTACAACTTCAATTTTCTTCCGAAACAACTTCGCTCTCTAAAGACTTGGGATGCTTAGCTGAATGTTTATTCCAGACTTTCTTAGGAATGAAGTTCATTGTTTACTCATTCAAGGTCATGTGTTATCAACTGGAAATTTGCTACGATTTTTCCCAGTCCAAGCCTTTTTTCTAGACTTCCAAAAATGAATGTCGAATAGTCTAGAAAGCATTGGACTGTTTGTTGTTGTTCGACGTATTCAAGGTCATTTTCGATTAGAGGATGGTCATCAATATAGGACAAGAACCTGTGACCTTAAGTGATTTGATGATAAACTGGGGGTAAAAGGGAGTGATCAGCTAAACGTTTTATCCTACTGGATAGAAACTAAAGTACATTACAGACCTTTAATCGACGACCTATGACCTTGAGTACATACACAGCGTAAAGTATTATGAGAATAAAGAACAAACCAAGAACTGTAGCCGAAGGGAAATTATAGTCGACATTCATCGAACCAGCTATCGAATTTAGTAAAAAAGGCTACAATTGCGTGGAAATTGTCCAGTTTCTCAAGATCGTAATTTATTTCTAATTGTCATGAAATTTGCTGCCCATACAATTCAAGATGAGTACCTCAAGATCATAACTTTTCGACTGGAAGTCTCTTTTTGCCTCTATTCAACTGTAGTTTTTCCTGAAAACCTTTTAACTAATCAGCTGCTGGTATTCTCCAACTTTCATGAAATTCTGGAGCACTGTCGTCCAGTGTTCTGTCAATATGGTTCGACAATGAGTCTCTCAGGGTCAGAGGTTGTTGATCAGAAGTCCTGGTTTAGTCTCTTTTCAGATTGCTTCCAGTTGTGTTGTTCTTGCTGAAAATTTACCTGCTGGGTGGTTTAAACTCCCTTCCGCGGGAATTCATCTTCTTGCCAATACAGTTTATTGGCTTTTTTCAAGGTTATAACTTAAAGTCTCCCTTAGCCTCCATTCAGCTGTTGTAGTCTTTTTGCAAAACCTGAAAGGTTTAGCTGTAGTCTCTTTAGCTTCCTTCCTTCCTTGCTGAAACATTTCAGTTTTACTTGGATGTTTACCTTAACTTTCCTTTAAGATGCAGTTCATTTCAAGACATTTATGGCATACTAAGTTACTTCCCAGCGAATGGAGATCATTAATTTGTCTCTCAATGCTTCTCAAAGGTTGTCGACCGAAAGTCTATTATTGCTGTAGTCTTTTCAGCTTCCTTACTTGCTGAAACCTTTACCTACGGGTGTATTTTAACTTCCTTTTAATTGGAGTTCGTTCCTGTGGAACTAGCGTCCACTTTCCTGTGAATACAGTTTATCGACGTCTTTCAAGGTCATAGATTGTCGACTAGAAGTCTCCTATAGCCTTCACCCAGCTGTACTTTCTTTGCTGAAACTTTCAGCTAATAAGTTGGTGATCTACTATAACTTTTCTCTATCCAATATTCATTTCCTGATACTCTGAAGACCCGTGGTCGACTATTTTGGCCATATAATTCATCTTTTATTCTCTTAAGACCATAGATTGTTGACCGGAAGTCTATTAGAGCTGCGATCTCTTCAGTTTCCTTCCAGTTACAGTTATCTTGCTGAACCCTTTACCTGGATCTTTGTTTTAACTTCTTTTCAATTGGAATTCATTCCTGACACTTCCTGCCAATACAATCCTGACGTTCAAGGTCATAGGTTGTCGACTGAAGCGTTTACCTGAGTGTCTACTTTAACTTCCTTTCAACTGGAGTTCATTATCTGAAAGCCTGTGGCATTTTAGCCCACTTTTCTGCCAAACAGTTCATCGCCCATCTTTTCAAGCTCATATTATATTGTCGTTCACGTCAACTGAAGGTCATGTATTTTTTATCAGTTGTTGAAAATAGAAAAGGTTTAGTACTCGGTTTTTGTTCGTTTAAGGAAAGTTTCTGGTTGGTGGTTAGACAGTTCTTTATTCAACTCGTCCTTAAATAAACGTTCCTTATTTACTACAGTAAGGAATGTTCAACAAGAAGATTGTTAATTTGCCACGCGGACATGAAAAACTACGATTATTGTAGGTAATAAACAAACCCACAAGAAACTATTCGTACTGAATTATAGTCAATAAAAGTTTTGATTTTATTATCTTTTCAACAACGTGCAGGATCTTTCATTCAACTTGATTCAACAAATTTTTTTACCTGCAACTCCATTGTGTTGTTTTGTAGAAGAATAAAATAACATCTGAGAGGGTAGTATAATAATATTTTTAGGGTAAATCAACTTGTAGACTATATATAAAATGTGATGTGATTTTTGAGATAAATAGAAGAGAAAAAGTTCTTCATTTTTAAAGACCTACCAAGAGTTACGACCACCCAACAGGTTAAACACCCTGTCTTTCTACCTGCAGTGATTGAAAAGATGAAGTCCAGCTAGGCCATGAACATTTCCAATGACCAATCGTAAATATTTCTGAAAATCGAACAAACGGAGCTGGTCAGCTGTAGAACTCGAGGAGTGCGGAGCCCGACCAATATAAACTGCTCGACGAATTCCACGCGTTCAGTTTGCTCAGTAGTGTTGAAAGTGCTAAGAGAGCTTAGCATTGCAACAGACTAGCGAACGTATGTTCGTGAAATCTGCAACAAAAAACGTCCAATTTTGGACAAACAATTCTTGACTTAAAAAATTTAAGAACATTTCAATAAACGTGGGAAAGTGAAAATAACAATTAGGGATTGGTGTTTAGGTTTAATACAAGTGCTTGGATAAAGTGTTTGCCCCATATACCTAATTTTTTTAATTACCCAACGTTTATTACCTTAAGTAGGACTAAATAATAATAATAATAATAATAATCAAGAAAAGTGTTTAATTGCAACTTTAATATTTTGCTGTGTTTAATTAAAATAAATGTTGATATCAGCAAAGTGTCTTCTTCAAGTTCATTAAAAAAATAAAGAGTGTTTTGTAATAATTTACGTCCACCAACTCGAAAGATTCCTCTCCCCATAAGGAAGAGATCAAAGAAGGCAAAGTTGATGAACCCATGAACAGTTACCACCGAGGAGTAGAAGATTTAATTCGTGCGATTGCCAAAACGGCAATATAAAATTCAAAAGTGAATAAAAATATAATTAGTACATGATTGCTACAAACTAATTCAAAGACTCAAACGTAACATGTGAAAGTGCAGTGAAATCAGGAAAGCATTTCTTGGATTTCTTTGGAACCAAGCTGGACTTTAAACAAAAGGTAAGGTCGAGTTTGATAACAGTAACAATAAAACAAAAGCAAGCAAGCAAAATATACATAATAAAGGCTACTTAACTAGATTTATAATTAAAAAATGTTTATCCTTGAAGCCCGAATGCTACAACTTTATTTTTGTTGCAACTGAGGAAATAGTTATTACGATTTTTCTCTTACCCTGTAAAGGTCACAAATGTTTTAGATTTTGCTTGCAGAATATTGTAAGTAAAAGCTAGAAAATGGGAACAATTTTATAAGTAAAGGATAATCAGAAATTTGGAGTTTTTTAATTTTCAAAAATTCATAGGGGGTGTTACAAAGAGATTAGAACGTTGGGGAATATGGGAAATCAAGTTCAGTTACGAAATTTAATAGAAAACTGTTTGTAGTACTAAGAAATAAAATTATTTTAAGTTGTGCAGAATTTTAAAGGTTTTGGATTTTCTTTTAAAAAAATTATAGGGGGTGTTAGAATTTAAATAGAACATTGGGGTGTATATTAAATTATAGCCCACATCCGGCTCTAGTATTACACAAAATTAAATAGAAATTGTATGAACTCTTATTAAAAAGCAATTTTTTTAAAATTGTCCTAATTTTGGAAGATTTCGGGTGTTTTTCAAAAAATTCCTAAGTGGTTTCAGAAACTAATTAGAACGTTGGGGTGTATATGAAATTATAGCCCACATCTAGCCCAAGTCTCCCACAAAATTAAATAGAAATCGTATGAACTCTTATTATGAAACAATTTTTTTAAAATTGTCCTAATTTTGGAAGATTTCGGGTGTTTTTCAAAAAATTCTTACGGGGTTTTAGAAACTAATTAGAGCGTTGGGGTGTATATGAAATTATAGTCCACATCTATTTCTATTTTCCCAGAAAATTAAATAGAAAACATATGAACTCGTGATTTTTTAAAAATTGTCCTGAAATTGGGAGATTTCGGGTGTTTTTAAAAAAATTCTTAAGGGGTTTTAGAAACTAATTAGAGCGTTGGGGTGTACTATATGAAATTATAGCCCACATCTATTCCTATTTTCCCAGAAAATTAAATAGAAATTAAACGATTGTTGTTAACAAGTGGTTGTTTAAAAAATTATTTAGAATTTTGGTATGTGCTGAATTTATTCAAAAATTTTCAGAGGCTGTTATAAAAAATATAGAGCATTGGGAAACGTTTGAAATTCTAGCCGACATCAAACGTCTCGTAATATAATAAACATAAATGAAGTTGTTTGTAAATACTAACATTAATATTCAAACATTTTTAAATGAGTGCGATATTTTTTTGTTTTGGATAATCAGGAAATAATTAACTAAATTATTCAAAAAATTATACTAATTAGGTATTTTTATCAGGATATTATTGACGTGTATTGGAATCTAAATCCGCGTCAGATTAAGTCTGACCCAAAAATCCTCCTTGAACTCGCCCTATTAGTAAATATCAACAAGACTTTTCCGATTTGATTTTGTTTACGATATGACGTCAAATTTTCTACGACTTTTCAATGTTACTTCCTCTCGCATTGTGTTTAGTTTTAGAAAGCACCGAAAATTTGTGTCGGTCAAATTTAGTTTAGAATGACTTCACATTTTTGATACTTTCAAATTCAAGTTCTTCAAGAATCCTTGAATATTATTTCAGTAGTTCAAACTATTTGTTTACACCTGCTAAAATTCCATTTTCGAAATAATAGTTCTTGGTAAAATACATCAAAAGGAACGTTAATGTAAATTAATGCAGTAATGTGCAGGGAAAGAACCTATATCAGAAATTGGTGGCAGTCAGGCATTTCCAGTATTTAATAGAGCAATTTCTGACGCACTGTTAACTACTAGAATAATAAATATTCATTACTACTACTGCAAGTAATGATAAGTTAATAAATTCTTTGTGGCATAACCTGACTTAAGAAATTTATTTTTGTGATATAATTTTATTAAATTACATAACAAACAAACAAGTTGTAAAAAAATCCATATTAGAATTTTAAAAAGTTGATTTCCAAGGTTCAAAAATTCATAGGGGACGTCACACTATAAAATACAGCATTGGGTAAAAGCCTGAAGGAAGTCGTGTGATGAAATAAAGTTTTTAATTTTTCAAAAATTCATAGAAGGTGTTACATTTTGGAAAACGTACAATTGTAACTCAAAAGTCAAGCCTTATTTACTCAAGAAATTACATAAGAAAAACTCTTGTTGGTAGTTGCATAATGAATTTTTAAAATGCGTTAAGATTTTAATTTTTAATTTTGGGAGGTTGTTAATAAAATTATAAATAAATAAAATAAATGTACAGTTATTGAGAAAAAAATTATCATAATTTTAAAGACGCTCCCTGTAATAGAAAAATAAAACAAATACCTTTGTTTTGAGTTCAATAAACAAATAACAATTATCTCTCATTTCCCTGACACATGCATCATATCGCTTGCGGCTCCCACAATGTTGGCGTTCATAATATCTGGCACGTGATGTCTAATGAGAACCACAACCGATTAGACGATTACCCTGATTACCATTCACTTCATTGTATCATTTTACGTAATGAGCTCATTTGGACAATAGCTCGTTTGCATAATCCCCTCGGATACACTTTTTCTCCGCTGCTGTAACCGAGAATAGATTTAAAACAAACTTCCCAACCAGTTTTCCACAAACTTGCCCTAATTATTTTGACCTAAATATCTACAGAACGGTCAGAAGGTCATCGAAGGGGTAGTTAGTACATAACAACCCTGTTATCCTCTTGGGGTGACTTGTAAATCTCCAGACTTCACCCCTCTTCAGATTTATATTTAATTGTGTGTACAGTGATTATTTTTTTGTACCTTCTGGTCATCCTGTAGGCATTGTACGAGTGTTTCACAAAACTATTTCAGAAGTAAAATAAAAATAACCCAACAGCAGTCATTAAAGTTGTCAACCCAAACCCACTTACTTGATTTTCTCTCTTTCTAAATGTTCATAATATTTAGTGTTTTGACACGCGCTCCTTAAAATAATTTTATTTCTGTGTTTATTACAAAAATTAACGAGGGTTTGTTTGGTATTAAATTACAACAGAAGCACGTAGGTATTTTATTTGCATAGATATTTTTACATTGAGTTATTCTTAAAATTTCCCTTCGCGACATATGGTGGAGGCGCTTCCAAAAACATAATTTCGCTAAGTTTTGGGGAATTCAAGGAAAAAAATGTTTTTAAATTAAGAAAATTTGGGAAATTATCTTTTCTAATACGTAATGCTGTAATTCAAACCGTAAATATGTGTTTTACAACCTTGGATGTAATAATCTAATAATTACTAGCGCATTAGTTTTAATTACAACCATAAAGAAGGAGAAATGTTGAAATCTGATTACTTCTACACCCTTGAATAAGTACAGACACGTGTAAAGGAATCGAATTAAGAAAATTACACTTTGAATATCATTAATTGGATTTCTCCTGTGGTTTATCTTACAATATACAGTCTAATGATTCAGTCAGCAAAACGAATATAAATAGAAAACTCGAAGAAATTCAGGTTAAAAATAAAAACTTTTTAAAACTTCGGGAAGTCGCCCACTTTAAAAAAATCCCCTTTGAATATATTTATGTGTCTGTTTCAGTAGTAAACTTAATTAATTTTTACGATTAGATAACTTTATACAGACTAGTAGATACTTCAAGTGCAACGAAAATATGAACTAATTATAAACGTATTTTTAGAACTCTTGCTTAATGTTTTCATTAAAACCAGGAAATTTTATTTACATTTTTTTGTCTTTGAACTTTTAAGGCACAAAACTTGTTCATTAATGGAACTTGTACTCTGGGATTTCCACTCAATTTTTTCCCATTCAATATCTTTAAAACTATAAAAAAAATATTTATAGCGTCTTATAGTAGGGGATTCCCTTCTAGACACGATCTGCTTTTATTTTAACTGATTCAAAATTTTATATCAAAGTTTCCGGTTGTCTACTATTATTACACCATCCATCGTAACATAAACAGAAGACTTTCTGATTCAAACAGTAGCTAAGTACAAGAAAGCAAAGACGTGCCTGAATTAAATACGACCCATTTACATTAGTTCGTTTCTTGAATACATGAATATTTGTAACCTTTTTATTTGTGCCGGCTATAAAAAATTCCCCTGGTTTCTTTTCCGCATTGATAGTACGTGTTATTACGAGTTTGAAATTTATTTGTTTAACACAGGTGAGCCGTTAATAAGCTAATATGGGTTTATAAACCTTTTTTAATTGGAAAATAACAATTAGGTAAGGTAAACAAGACACAACAATTTTAATTTGTTTACTTGAAAATTATTTGATCTTTGTTTGGTTGTGGATGATTTCTGATAAAGAGCCTATAAATATTTAATACTGTATAGATAATCCTTAATTAGGGGTTGCAATTACTTATAAATTGGATTCAGATCGTGTAATCTTTCTTTACCGCAGTCACTACGAGCTATAGGCCTCCTAATAGGGGGCTACTGTTACTTATAGCTTGTGTAGAAGTCACGATGTTATCCCCAAGAGATAAAAAATTTTCATTCTTAAATAGTTCTGTAGTATATAATTTAGATAGTTAGGTTAGATAGTCTAGGAATCCTAAAATCGTCCCCGAAATTACAGGCCTCCTAATTAGGAGCTGCGTGTATCTAAGGGACATTAAATTTACGGAGGCGTAGATTCCCACTCCTACATAGTTCTATAACATATAAATTAGATAGTGGTCCCAAAGAACCTTTAGGAGCGTCTTCTACAGTTATAGGCCTTGTAATTAGGGGCTGATGTTAATTATAACCTGTATAGAAGGCATATTGAATCACGCAGAACTACACAGGTTCTCATTTCTATAGAATTCGGTAACGTATAAATCGAGGTATAAATTGATTAATAGTCCTGCGAATCCTCATGAAGGGTCCTTGAAGTTATAGGGTTCTTGCGTAGAAGACTCATAAACGCAACACATTGTCATCTAGGTTCGCACATGTTTAAATTAGATAATTAACGAAGGAACCTTCAAAAGAATTTTTTTAAAGTTATAGGCCTCCTAATTAGGGGGTTTCCTTGCGCATAACTTGCATGAAAGCCATATAAATGCAAAGTTTTATCACTTAGAGCTGTAGGTTTGCAATATATGCCCCAGCAGCCTTCTAAAGGATTCCTTAAAGCTATAGGCCTCCTAATTAGGGCCTATTTATCTAAAGCCTGTATATTATTATAGAATATTGTCGTCTATAATAAAAGTTCGGATTTCTTACCAGTTTGCTAACATACATAGATTAAATGTTAGATAATTGGCCTAGTAGCCTTGAGGACAGTCCCTTAAAATTATAGGCTTGCTAATTAGGACCTTTTTATGTACGGCCTGTTATATGTAAACACAAAGTATTGTCGTCTAGAACAGATGTTTGGATTTCTAAGACGTTTGGTAACACATTGATTGGAAAATTTTGTCTAGGAGGCTTTACAAGCGTCCCCTAGAATAATAGGCTTCCTAATTAGGGCCTATTTATATACGACCTCTTCAATAACGCAAAGATTTCTCAATTAGAATTAAAGTTCGTATTTCTAAGGAATTCGGAATGTATTATAAGTTGGATAATTGGGCTAGGGCCGTTAGGGGCGCGCTCCTTACAAAAATAGGCTTCCTAATTAGGGCATATTTTATGTATGGCTTGTACATTAACGCAAGGATTTGTCAACTAGAGTAAAAGTTCATATTTCTAAGGAGTTCGGAATGTATTATAGATTGGATAATTGGTCTAGGGCCGTTAGGGGTGCGCTCCTTACAAAAATAGGCTTCCTAATTAGGGCGTATTTTATGTATGGCCTCTACATTAACGCAAAGATTTGTCAACCAGAGTAAAAATTCGTATTTCTAAGGAGTTCGGAATGTATTATAGATTGGATAATTGGGCTAGGGCCGTTAGGGGCGCCCTCCTTACAAAATAGGCTTCCCAATTGGGGCGTATTTATGTATGGCCTCAACATTAACGCAAAGATTTGTCAATTAGAGTAAAACTGGCCTAGGAACGTTTAGGAGCGCCTCGTAGAACAATAGGGTTCCTAATTAGGGCCTATTTGTATACGACCTCTACAAAAACGCAAAGTATTGAGACCTCGAGTAATAATTCGTATTTTTAAAAATTTTGATAAGATCTAAAAGTAACATTTGCCTAGGGGCCCTCAGGAGCGTCCTTTAGGCTTCTTAATTAGAGGCTGATGTTTGCGGAAGCTTGTATCTAAGGTGTCTAAGATTCCCATTCTTACATATACGTGCGGGCTGAAGTAGCAACCTAGACCTATAAAGGCTCTAATTAGGGGCTGCCTTTACATATAGGGAGTTTTATCGCCTATAACTGTTCGGGGTTCCTTAATAATAATTAATTAGCGGTCTAGAATTTCTCCACGATCCTTAATCAAACTAAAACAACGTTTATGCAAATTAAATCCATTTTTTTAGTACATTCTGAGAGATATATTTTTTGTCCAGTAACGACTTTGTTGTAATTAACAAATTACAATGTTTTACGATATATCACAAATTAAATAATTCGTATATGTAACTTGAGCTAGTAAATCAGGTTTATCTGGTTATTAAGATTATGTAATAAAACAGATTCGGAGAACCAAATATTGAGAACCATCCTTAGCGACAACTTTCTCAGGGATAATAGATACAAAGAGCAAAGTTAAAGACCTATAATTATTTTACTATTTTTAATGATCTAATTAATTATTTTTGCATAGGTAACCAAAAAAGTTAAATAATTATGTAAGCCCACTTAACTCGTCTAATTTATGATTTTTTTTTTAGTGTTTTATGAATTAATTAAAGGCAACTCCACAGTTCAAAGTTTAACTGATGACTAAATAATTCTTATAATCTAATCGTTCAGTTAGATTGCAATAATTATATTTGCCAATTGTTTATGCTTTGAAATATTTTTAAAAATTATTTTTACGTCAATCACACGCCCATAGTTTCATCCATTCAGAGAGAAATAAATAATTTTTCCCCTGATAATACATTTATCAGTGGTGTTTGTTCATTATTATCTATCACGTTTCGTGGAGTTTCATGTATTTTCTTTTAGATTACGTATGTTTTACACAGATGACAACATAATTATTTCTTAGACAATAGCATAAGCTCATGGATTCTATCCAAAAATGTAATTCAATATAAAAAGTGAAACCTAAAACGCGTGGGAGTTGTTGGAACGTGTTCAATTTCTGAAAAAAAATGATCCAATGAGGTCTTGGAAACAATTTTATTCGAAGAAAATTATTTGCCTTTGCTATTTCCTAGTTTATATTTTTTTTAAAGGTTTACTTGAAAGCAAAGTCTATAGAAAAATACTCCTGCAGGTTTCAGTCTTCTATTGTTCCTTCCACTGCTGCAATTTCCTTTACTGTTTCTTCTGCTGCTAAAATTTTAACCGTATTTTTTTGTTAATAAAAGCAGATAGTAAAAATGTGTAAATATAAATTAACACAACATGTTAATAATATTTACTTCAAATATGTGAAAATTCTTGGAATAAACAAATATTGGTCAATTAGCATACACTCTTTGTGGAGAATAAAAGACAAATAAGAAAATATGAATAAGTTGATTTGCAAATCGTTTGGAATGATTTGTTTTATAAACTTTGAGTAATACAAAAATATATTTACGCAAGTACTACATGAATCGGAAGATTTGCACTATAAAAAAATCTTGATAACATCAATCAACAGTTGAAATATTAAATAAACTTGCCCTTGTTTACTACTCCGAGGCCGTTGGGTGCAGCAATTTTACTATAAAATAAAAAAACGTGGCGCGTGTTTTATTTTCAGTTGCAGTAGAAGGGGGGAAGAATTGAAAATAAAGTACCGAATATTTCGACATTTCATTGATTTTTGCTTCTGCTCTTCTTCTTGGATCTTGTCCTGTTGTTCGTACTCTTTTTTACTATATAGCTAATACTTCTTTTGCTAAGGATTTTCCTGCTACCGTTAAAGCCTGAATCCTGCTACTGTTTTTCCTGTTGATAAATCGTCAACTTTTACTGCACCAGCTTTTCCCGCTACGCTACAGTTCCAGATCGTGCTACTGGTGCAACTTTTAGTCCTGCTACTGGTAAGGATTTTCCTGCCGCCATTAGAGCTGCGAACCTGCAAATAATTCTTCTATACGTTTGTTGCTCGAATTTTTCCTGCTAGTGTTAAAGCTTTCGATCCTGCGACTGCTGCAGCTCTTAGTCCTGCTACTGCGAAGGATTTTCCTGCTGCCTTTTATAAGCTCCGCATTCTGCCACTTTTCCCTGCTGCTGCTATGGTTTCCAATCCTGCTACTGCAAATTATTTCCCTGCTGCCGTATTTTAGTTCCGAATCCTGCCATTTTTCCTGCTGCTGTTACAGTTCCCAATTTTGCTACTGCGAACGATTTTCCTGTTGCTTTTCTAGCCCCGGACTGTGCCATTTTTTCCTGCTGCTGCTATGGTTTCCAATCCTGCTACTGCAAATTATTTCCCTGCTGCCGTATTTTAGTTCCGAATCCTGCCATTTTTCCTGCTGCTGTTACAGTTCCCAATTTTGCTACTGCGAACGATTTTCCTGTTGCCTTTATAGCCCCGGACTGTGCCATTTTTTCCTGCTGCTGCTATGGTTTCCAATCCTGCTACTGCAAATTATTTTCCTGCTGCCGTATTCTAGCTCCGAATTCTGCGATTTTTCCTGCTGCTGTTACAGTTCCCAATTTTGCTACTGCGAACGATTTTCCTGTTGCCTTTATAGCCCCGGACTGTGCCATTTTTTCCTGCTGCTGCCACAGTTCCCAATCCTGCTGCTCCGAATTATTTTCCAGCTGCCGTTCTAGGTCCGAATCCTGCTGCTGCAGTTTCTGATTCTGCCGCTGCTGTTACTCTTTCCTGCCAACGTTGATACCTACTTGTTCTAGCTAGTACCGACCGCTTTTCCAACACCTCTTGCTAATACTTCTTTTGCTGCTACTCTGACCAATGCCTTTTCTTCCTTTCCTGCTACCTGCTTTACCTAGCGCTGATACAGTTCCTGCTCCAGCTAGTTTTTTTCTACTTCCTCTTCTACTGTTTTTAATTAGTCTATAATACATGCCTTCTACTTTCGTCCTTGTGGTTTTTCTCTTTTTTTAACCTCTATTTACAAAATTGTTTTTCTGTTTGTTTTGTTTTGTCGAACCTATTCTAAAGATAAACAAAAAGGTGACTAACGTAACCACTTCTTTATGCATTTTTTATGAAATAATTCCTAAACCGGAATCAAATTGACCGATCTGAATATCTTCAGGTCCATGACCTATAAGCATACATAATTTTCTGTGGTAAACACGTTTTATATTAATTTTGGAGGCAATTTGATTTGCGTATACGATTTCGTCACAAATTTCCGATTAATTGTGACCCAAGAAGGAAACCGATAAGCCTTTATAATTATCATCAACAGGAATGATGCAACTGGTTCATTACTATTGCTATCATTCGTCAATAAGTGATGGGTGTGTTAACAACTCAATTTCATGTTGCTGCGCAAAATTTCTCAATTAGAAAAAAAGTTCAAGCAAAACCGAGTGAAGCAAGGAAAGGTATTTATACAAATTTTGTCGTACATTAATTAGGGTTTAGTAATTTGTGGCCTGCGGCGAGTTTTTTCCATGGGTCTATTTTTGGATACTACCTAATAAAAGGAAAGAATTCGCCTTGCATTGTTATCAGTTCGGTTCGGTGTTACCTGTGATAAAAATAAAGCAGCGTGCATACTTGGGTAAAAGGTTGAGACATTATTACTAGTCGATGTTTTGTTTGTTGTTTATACAAGTCGCAATGTACATTAACCTTTACCTTAGTCATTGTTTCAAAGAATTTCTCCATGGAACTTTCTGCTCGTTTGTTTTTCCTATTCTTAACTTACAGTCATTTTGTGTAGGTTGATTGATTGAATCAAATACAGATGCGTTGTTGATTCATTCCCAGCTGGAGATTACTATATCGTTATTATTTTAATAACTTACAAATCATCCTATTGTCAGTTTGAAGACAAAGGTAAATATTAACATATTTCCTGTGAACCAATCATTTGTCAAACTTGTTTGCCTAAAGCAAATATTCATTTTACTTTTAATACTTCGCGCAACCGACTCGAAGGACCAAATTGTTCTACGCGTATTTCTAGAATTTAATTAAGATCGGAACTAATTACCAGAAAAGGAATAAATATTTTTAAAGATAGATTGCTAAAGTAATTATCTTTAAACAAAACGTGACTGTTTCGTAGATGCTAAAAATGTGAGTTATTGTTGGTTTTAAGATTAAGTGGACGTACTATATGAGTCTCTACGTATGTAGGTGCCGTAGGTGCTAAATTGACAGATGAATTATTTTTAGTTCTTTATTATGCCAAGAACAATACCTGCAATTTTGGTGCAAGGTGATTTGTTGAATTTTTTATTAAGACAACGTACACTAATACTTATTTTTAAAATTTTTCATTTGAAAGAGAAGATAATCGTCTACTTATTTTATAACACTGAAAAACTTTGAAAAAGTTTGAAAACTCGAGTTGTACCAAATGAAGAACAGCTTCGAGTATTCTTGGAAAAAATTCTTATTTTGGATATTTTTTTATTTTCCTCAACAATTTTGTTATGATGCCTTGGAAAAATTGTACATCATTGGAAAGAGAAGAAAATTCTCTATTTTATGAGATAACAAATCTTGAAAATCTAGGAAAAAATCGCTTGGAACAGACGACGTAACACTTTTTTTCAACATGGTTTGAATTTTTCTCAATATTTTTGTGAGATTGGTTATGAAAATTATACATCATTGAAAAGACGAGAACATTCTCTATTGTATGACATGAAAACTTTAGAAACATCGGAAAAGCCGATTGTAGCCGACGAAAGAAGCAATTTCGTGTATTTTTGCATAATAGTTATTTGTTTAACAAGGCAGAAAAGTAGCAGATTTACTGACGCAGCTGGTATTTCACAGCTGAGGCGAAGCCGAAGCTGTGAAACCAGGCAAGGCAGTAAATCTGCATTTCTGCCGTGTTGAACATATAATTTTTTCTCCGATTGTTTACATTTAACATTAATTTAATGATTATTTTTAATATTTTTTGTGCTATTAGTATCAGCAAGCATCTGTTGCTATGCAGTTCTTATTGGTTGCTATGAAAAAACATATTTCAGAAATGTCATGCTATTTGTTGTGAATAGAATAGTTTAATCTTGTTAATTCGTAAATATTAATTAATTTATAATATATTTACAATGGAAAATGACGAAGAAATGTTCACCCCATCCGAAATTAAAGAAATCGTGAAAAATGTGGAACTTAAATTAATTAATAAAAATTTCAAATTTATTTGTTTTTCGAAGCAACCTGATTTTGAATGCTACTGTCAGTAAAAATGATCACTTTTACCTAGGCAGTAAATGTGGAACTTTGGAGACAGTCAAATGTCAGTCAAAGCATGCTTTTACTGTCTATCGGAGAAAAAAGCTCATTTTCCACGTTTTTTGAATTTTTCTAAAAATTTTTGTAATGATAGGTTGGGAAAACTGTAGATCATTGTAAAGCGAAGAAAATTCTCCATTTTATGAATTGAAAAGTTTTTAAAATTTAGGAAAAATCCGCTTGGGTTAGACGAAGTGACAGTTTTAATGAAATGCCCATTTTCAAAGTTTCTTGAAAATTTCTTAACATTGTTGTTATTGAAGGTTGGGGAAGTTATACATCATTGAAAAGGGAAGAAAATTCTCTATTATACAACAGCAAAAAACAAATAAATGTCAGAAAAATCGGCTATAAGACTACCCTAAGAAACAATTTCATAAATTACATCATAACTGCAAATTTTCAATTTTTTTAATTTTTTTTATTAGGTACGTTTATTTCGAAATTTTTATGATGAAAGGTTATGAAAGTTGTATATCATTAAAGAGCTCAGAAAATTGTCTATTCTATGATATCAAAAAACAAAAGACTGCTTGTGAAACCTAAAATAACGCGTTGTGGTATTCTTACATAAAAACCAATTTCTAGCATTTCTTGAATTTTTCACGAAATTTTTGTAATGAAAGGTTAGGGTTACACAAGTTGAATACGATTGAAAAGAGAAGGACATTCTTTATTATAACTTCAAAAAACAGGAGATTGAAAAGAAAACGAAAGAACGTACAGTTGTGTGTGTTATCCTGCATCAATACATATTTTACCATTTTTGAATATTTCTTGGCCGTAATAACGGATTCTTTAATGATTCTAAAAATAATTCTATGATAATATATAAGAACAGTTCGAGAAATTTTAATATACAGAGGACAAATAGGGCAAGAAGTCTCGGCTCATTAACATTTCAAATTTATATTTAACACTGATTGTCTTTTTCTGAAGTGGAACATCTGCCAGGTTTGCTAAATACGTAAATGATTTATAGTACACGTGAAAATTTGCAACTATCACGTGAAAGACAATAAAATATTGAGCCCAAAGTGGATATACCTTATTCTAAATGGGAACGAGTTGGCGTCATTCGGAGCAACCTTGATTTTTACCAAAATTTTACACGACATCATCCATGTCGACCATGTCTATAAATTTTAAGTTTTTTCTAAAAATAACGTTTACAATATTACGTGATACCTTTACACGATTTTATTGCCGTTCATAAAATCGAGACTTTTCAACATTTTCCGTTTTGAAGGCGTGGTAGAAAATTTTTTAAACAATCTTGAACTTTCAATCAGAATTTAAAAAAAACTAGATTTAGAGGAAGCTGAAAGTTATCGACCTTTTCTTCTTTGACGCCATTTAATAGACTTTATGCCAAGGAAAAGTTACGTAAATGGTAGTAGTGTTGTTCTGGTTTGTTTGTTTGCAGCAAAACAAACTTTTAACACGCCTATAAACATTTACGTCCTCCAGAGAGTTTCTGTTTTCACGAAAAAATCACGCAGACTGCTGCATTAATTATATTTCTTTAGGCTTGATCTTTTTTGTCAGCAGATTGAAGTTTGTAAGTTGTAAAGTTTTAAGACAGGTTTGAGGAATATTTCATCTATTTGGAACACCCTGTATACTGTGTTAGAAATCGATTGCGACATGTCTCGGTGTAATTAAGGTACTAATAACTTACTGGGTGGAAAAACTTTCCAGACAACATAAAGCGGAAAAATTTTATGATTTAATCGTTAATTTCCTGAATTCCAGGTTTATGGAGAAAATGACAATTGAAGGCTAAACTAATTTTTTAATTTTTAATTAATATGTTACAGATTTAACCTTATTACTGTTACCGGTATATTTAGTCATATTTTTCCCTGCTGATTAGTTTATAAAGTCTTATTTGTCTAGACGACATAACAAAGGTGTCTCGTCGGAAAGATCGGATATAAAGGAGGTTGGAAGCAAGTTCAGTGAAGCTGTAAATTAATTTCTTTGAGTGTTCAATGCCCATAAGTACGTGCGTAAGTCTTGAGAGTGAGAGTAAACGCGATTTAGAGTGGCGTTTCTAGGTCCCAACAAATTGTTGTGGTGATATTTACAATTTATAGATATTTAGAACATAAATAATAATAATAGTTTCCAATTAACGGTAAAAATTGACGCAAATTTAAATACAATTTATTCTGTTATTTCGTTTATAACTTTAAAGGACGGAAGAAAAATTTCCTGTTTAGATAGGAAATTGATTTTGTACGAGGTTATGTAATATTTCCTGGTTTAAAAGAAATATTAGAATGTAAAAGATATCTTCGGAAGTGGCCCTATTAATCTGCATACTCTGTATAATGTCCAGGATGTTAAGATCTTCTGACAAATCATGATTAGGATGTGTTTAAACAATGAATATGTGGAAAATTTGATTTAGAAATAGTTTTCAAAAATCATACTGGACATAATTTAGGCAACACCTTGTATATATTTTTTTAATTCATTTAAGTAAGACTTCCGTGGTATTTTATAGCTCAAAATTAATTCAATTTGATCAAATGTGTTTAAAATTTTGGATGATTTCTGGATTTTTTAAATACAACACCCTGTATATTATTCTATAATCTGAAAGTACATTGAACTAGCTTTTATTTGATATCAATTGTGATACATTTAGAGTTAAGAATTAATTTAATTTGTCACAATTCGTTTGAAATTTAAAAAAAATTAAGGTAACACCCTGTATATTAAACAAAAATTTGAAAGTTAGCTTTCATTTAATATTAATTTTGATATATTTAGAGTTAAAAATTTAATTTGACAAAATTTGTTTGAAATCTTAAGAAAAGTTAGTTTTGTTTAATACCACACCCTGTATATTAATCAAAAATTATAAAATCCACTAAATTTGCTTTTGGTTCAGCTCAGCTGTGGCATGTTAAAGTTAACAAGTAAACCAACATTATTACTTTTTTATGTTTTTTCGGAAAAATATATTTTGAATGGCAAGTTTTTATAGAACACCCTGTATATCGGGTTTAAAGCGAAAGGTAGGCAATTAACTTGACTTTTAAGCGAAATTGCTTCGTTTTCTATTTATCATTGATTTTTTTTAATATTCATATCTAATTAATTAATATTTGATATACCGTATGTTATCTAAATTATGGTTCAATTCAAGTAATACTTGATAATTATTTTAATATAGAAAATTAGCAATAAACGTTTTAATAAATCAATTTCATCACCTGATCGCGTTTCTTTTTGAAATTTCACATTTTACTATAAATTTCTCTGCGGGGTTACCATGTCAAGCTGAAAGGTTATCAGTTACTACTCGTATTATTTTTTATAACAACGAGAGATTACCACCATGGATTGTTACTACTCGAAACATTTCTATAAGTTTCTATTTTTAAAAGGTCAAAAGTCACAATCGAAATTTTTAAGAGAAATTTTGATTTTTAAATAACTCGGGGATGACGTCAGATCAGATTTTTTTATGTGGTTATAATATTAAAGAAATTTTAATATTTACATCATGTACGACCTTGCGAAGTTTATGTTGTAAGTTCGGTACATACGATGACGTACGTAGAATAAAAATGCGGAACGTTAATTTTTACAGGTAATAAAAAAATATAGGCCAGCAAATTATCCTGACGAACACCTTCGAAAGAGAAATTTTTTTCAATATAAAACTGTTTCAAAATTAAACTCAATCACAAACATCGTAGTACGATGCTACAATCTTAATAGGCCAGCTAACTCATCAGATGTAAACCCTACCGTACGTTTTATACTGTATGCCTATAAGCAGTCAGCATTTTGTAATTTTTGAAAAATTATTACAAAAAAACTGGCCACACGATTTTGTTTAAATTTTCTACACTTATGCAGCTTCGTGTTAGGTACATTTTTGTTTATTTTTATTAATACTAGAATTTCACTGTGGCGCCCTCTACGAGGTTTTGAAAATCGGGAAATAGATGCTCCTTTAGCTCCTTTATTAATCAAAATATAAAAAAAGTTTAAATATAAAACTTATTTAGTATATAGCTCTGCATTCTTCTAAATTTATATCATGTATACAGGGTGTTTGCTTTCCACAGTACAATAAGCAACTTTGTTATTTTAAATGAAACACCCTGTATATTATTATATAATTGAATGCAAAATTGAATTGTCTATCACATAGTATAAGGTAGTCATATAGCTAAAATGTACGGTTGATGAGAAAATCGCGAACTTCCGCTGCGTTAGTAAATTAGATGCCTGTCTCTCTTCTGTACGTATCGTACCCGTATAGTCTGGTGTTTCTCGCTACGCATTCAAGTGATTTCCAGTACTACCTCGCGAACTACTGTTGAATACCAAGGGGAGGGGGTTTGCACCTCCACTTTTTTGTGTTTAATTGGAGTCTAGTCTGTGCGGTTCAAGTTTGAAAATTGTAATTAAATTAATATAAAGTGCATTAAGAGCAGCATGCATCATATAATGCTAGTTCCATAATGATATAAACAAGTGAATGCTGGTTTCAAGTGGTTTTCTGCAGTAAAACCGACCTTAATTGATTTGATAATTCAAAAATAATCCCCAGCAAATAAATTTAAATGATATGTAGGTCCCTACATAAATATAGGTCAAGTATTGTCAATTAATTTCAGGATCAGCAATGAAAATTCAGTGGTAGTGCTATTAATCGTATTTTTCTTTTCTTCTAAAAATATTGTTTTACCCTTGCAATTCTAAAATGTTTTAATTTATTAATTTGGTCAATCCATTCATTTGTTATATTATTATTAAAATAATTGCTCATTTGTCCTTCGTTTAAATTGCATAAGAAATAGCTAATAATAGTAACAAATTTCACAGCGGTTTACTCTATGAAACCGCATTGAAAAAAGCCTACGGCAATGAGAGGTGCAAAACCGTTCGCTTTAACGACCGTGATGGATTGTTTTAAATATGGAAGCACCGGAGAAGTCAACGTTCTGCGGGTAATTTAAAAATCCTGTCTATTTGCGTGTTGTGACATCGTTTAATTATAGCCGACGTTAATGACAACGTGACGAGATCAAAACGGTAACTAACTACAAAGATTTTGCTCTTCATGTACCATTTATTATATAGAACAAAAATTAAAGACATTTAAAACCTCGAAGAGGGAACTAGACTTAGCCATCGAGTCGTTATACAGGATGGGGCAATAACGCGATGGAAGTTCGATAGATCCTACACCATAGCAGATACAAAAAAATGTTCTAATGCAAATGTAAACTGTGGGTAAATCCGCATACATACAAATTATTTTCAAATATATAGGGTGTTACAAAAAAGTGTGGCACACCTGTTACCCAATAATGGTTACAAATAGCCATGAGGATGTAGGTACAAAAAATGTTCGCTATTTAATTCTACATAACATCGTTAAAAAATATACAGGGTGTTCCATTTGAAAAAGTCGAGAAAAATATCTTTGAAGTTTTGAAAATGTGAAAATTAATTTTGGACACCCTGTAGATGGTGGCTCTACGATATTTAAACAAGAGCCTCCTACAATAAGGTTCTTTCTATGTATGCGCATTTACCCACAGTTTACATTTGCATTGGAAATTTTTTTTGTATCTAGTACGGTGTAGGAGCTATCCATAGATTGAGCTATCGAACTTCCATCGCGCTGTTGCCCCACCCTGTATATTTGATACGAAGTTTAGGAATAATTTCCTAAAAATTACTGAAATGATATTTAACCCTATAAGAATCGACAAGCGTCGATAATTATTTTTCCCGAAAGGCACTTGTTTCGAACTACAGAACCTTGAAGATGGTCCAATTAAATTATATTTGAATTTTTTAATTAATATCTCTGCTGTAAATTAAGATAATTGGTTCAAATTTTCAGGGGATATTGTACAAGTCATCATCAATAATTTCCGGAATTTTCGTTTAAATCATTTAAACAGGAGCGTAGTTTTTGGGGGGTACCCAACGAATTTTTCGAAGTATTTTTTTTATTTTTAGAAATTTTTAAAATTTTGATCGTTGAAACATGTTTTATGTTTTATGCTACACAAAAACGAATTTTAAGTTTAATTTGATTGGACGCATGCAGTTCGTGAAAATCGCATTTTAAACTATACAAGTGTTGGATGTCCTTTGCACCGACACCCCTGTGCGGATTTAAATGAAAGTTTGGTAAAAAAATTTAAATTGTTTTCTTAGTTCGTTACAGAGATATTTAGGGATTAAAATGTAATTTTGTGGGATTATCTTCAGGGCGTTCCCAATTTTCATCAAGGAATCTAATATTTTATGAATGAGTCACTTAAGAAACGTCCTGTAATTTAAATTTGATTGTTTATCTGCAATATTAGTAATTGGCACAACGAAAATAAACTTTAGATAACATGAATCACGTTCGTATCATAAATGTTTATGGATTTTATTGTGTCAGGGCATCATAAAAAGAAATCAAGTGATGGTCAACTATTAACCTTGAAAATACTGAAAAGTGTTAACGTAATAAAAAAATGATTTTTAATTGATTAGACCAGGATGATTTCATCGTGTCTCGCACGTGCATTTATGCATTCAGTCGGCTTTGATTCAGAATAAATTTAATTTAATCAACAATAAGAATTTTTCATATCTACATCTACTACCAACAGGTGTGTTAAAATATTTAATATATTGGATCCGAATCCCAATGGTTTCAACGCCCATAGAAGAATGTTTCCAAGAGTTGTTATCAGATGGGGCTGAGGTTACATCTTGCTATTACTATCTACTAAATTTTCTTTTAGTTGATCTACTTAAAAGTATTTTCATGCTGATTAATTATTTACAAAATGAAGGTTGTGAATGAAGATCCGGATTATATCATAGCCTACAAAAACGACCTTTGAAAGAAATATTTGTTTAAACTGATCTTTAAAATTTAAGGTCAACTAGAAACCCGCATGAGATAATTTAATTATTTAATATATTTCTGAATCAATTCTGAATTTTATTCAATTTTCCCCATAGGAGAAACTCGTAAATCTATTTTTACACGTGAGCAAGAGGAAAAAAGTGTCGTGGGTTAATGAATTTCCAACCTCATTAAGTCGTAGCAATTGTAAAAGTGGGCGAAGCATCCGCTATGAATTTAACAAGTCAAAGTGTTATTAAAATCAATGACAGGCTAACAACCAAGTAAACGATCCCATAATGGAAATAACCGCTCTGGTTTCGAGAAAATAACTAACGGTAAATTAGCACACACGCACGTGCGAAGATTACATACCTCGTCGGGGTTATGACCCTCAGATATATGCAAATAGAATCTTTGTAGGGTATAATTATTAATTGTAAACAATGAAAAAATGAAATTGTGGGACCTCCTACTGAGCTCATTTTTTAACGAGAATTTAAACGTCAAAGGTTCATAGGTTATTAATTTATTACAGTTTCTTTTAAAATTGGCACATGTGGGTTTCACATAAGAGATCATCTCTAAAGTTCTCAAAAAACTCTGCAATGGATTTGAATCACACCGTTACGTGTGGAGGATTTGGTGAAATTTCCAAGCATTAACCTTTGGTTACTGCTTAGAATCCTTTGAAATCGCTTTACAATGGGTCTAAGAACACATAGGGGGTAAAATAACAAATAAAATGTGTGGAAGGGAACATTCGTAAGACCCATTCATGTGTGAATGATATGGGGTTGGAAACTTTCAGACTTCTTCTATCCATGGCTGCCTTGATTCCATTAAAAATACCCTCGTGGTCATTTTTCGCTTGTGGCTTCTTCAATTTCTTAAAAAATCCATTCTTGTTCATTTGTAAAGGTTTAATAGGGCGCTGGTCGTGAAGAAATATGAGTAACAACGTTTGCAAGGGTCATTTGGGAAACTTTCAGGCGACTAGCGTTCTTAGCTGCGTTGATTTCTGTAGAAATACTTTCTTGGTCATTTTTCATTCGTGTTTTTTGATTTCTTAAAAAATCCCTTCTTGTTCTTCTGTAAGGGTTTAATAGGGCGATGGCCATGAAGAACCAAGAGTAAAAACGTTTGAAAGGGTCATTTGCGAAACTTTCAGGCGAGTAGCGTTCTTAGTTGCGTTGATTTCTTTAAAAATACTTTCTTGGTCATTTTTCGTTTCTGGCTTTTTTGATTTCTTAAAACAATCCCTTCTTGTTTATCTGTAAGGGTTTAATAGGGCGCTGATGATTAAAAAATATGACTGATGGATGTGGATGATGCTGTGGCGGATTTGGATGAACGTTTCAGGCTTCTGCCATTCGTAGCTGCGTTGATTTTCTTAACAATTCCCTCTTGGTCATCTTTAAGGGTTCAATAGGGTGCTGATGATAAAGAAATATGACTGACAATGTGTGTAGGGTCATTTATGAAACTTTCAGGCTTCTACCGTCATATTTCGTTCGTGGTTTCTTTGATTTTGTTAACAATTCCCTCTTGGTCAACTTTAATGATTGGGGCGCTGGTGATTAAAAAATATAAGTCATGGATGTGGAAAATTTGGACGAACGCGGACGAAGGTTTCAGGCTTCTACCATTCCTAGCTGTGTTGATTTCTTTAGAAATACTCTTTTGGTCATCTTTCGTCCGTGGCTTCTTTGATTTCGTTAAATCTTTCCTCTTAGTCATCTTTAAGGGTTAAATGGGGCGCTGGTGATTAAAAAAATATGAGCGATGGAGGTGGATTTGGGTGAACGTTTAAAAGGTTTGTGCCATTCGTAGTAGATTTGATTCTTGGTCATTCTAAGGGCGCAATGAGAATGATGGGGACATTTAATGGAATTTTGAGAGTATAATTGGGTTAGCCCTTGCCACTAGCATTAATTCGTAACAAGAAAATAAATATCAAAGAAAGTATGCTTTGAAAAACCGAATCAATTACCCAGAACCATATTAAATCAAGTCTTAAAGCTTTCAACCAGTTCTTGCAATATTTTCTTAACTTATTTATTAGCTTTGAAATTAATTCACTTCATGCTCCTATAACAAATTGCTACTCTTATTTATTTATAAATTCTTGTAACGACAGACAACCTTGCTAAATGTTTTATTAGATGAAACGTGTTCAATATTAAATCAAAAATCAATAAACATACGTCGCATGATTTAATTTTTGGTGAAAAGTGTCTAAAAAATTAACGCGGTATGACATAATAATATTGGTGACACTACTATTTTTAGAGGCGAGTGAAGGAATCAAATTGGCACTTTGTCATCACGGAACTCGATTAAGTAGTTTATAAATAATCGAAGAAGGCGTGTTTTTACAGCCGCCAGAAAACAGTTTTATATAAAAAAAACGCACAGCGTTTGTTGTGATTTGGTAAAAAGATTGTCTTCAGAAATTTTTGCAACCCTGACCCAGCCTTAAAAATTACGCAAGCCAACACGCATTCTTGCAAACAAAACGCATTGCACATAGTGAAATTTTAACAAGTAGGTGTTATGTGAAGGTTGAAGAACTAATGTTAATATTTTCTTGCAGATTAATTAAATTATAACATCAAATGGCTTTGGATCAGCACTGGTTGGTAACGGTAGCCCTAGTGACCTCGTCGCTCATAGCAGTCGTGGCCAATTTGCTTCTTCTGTTGGTTTTTTGTAGAAGACGTGGCCTTCGAACTATTTCCAATAGGTGAGCATTTAAACGATTTCTTTAATAATAATTCAAGGTTTTTCATGAAGAAAATTTGTTTTATTTAGTGCAGATGTTTTTAGAGTTTTGCTGATTCATCCATTTACCATTTTTGTGTTAACCCACGGTATAACTTTTGATATATTACATACTGGAAATCTTTGTCTAATCTAATTTACGTTAGAATAGTATAACATCATCCAATTCATCAAAGTGATCAGCTTGGTTTTCACATCTTCCCTCTCATTCACTTAATGGAACCTGTGACTCAGTTGTGGTCAAAAAAACGTTTGCATCTTGCAGGAAATGTGTTCAAGTTAATCCTTTGGATTCCCCAACCTCTTTTGGTCTTTTACGTTCCCATTTAGATGTAAACGATGGGACATGCTATAGGACAAACAAATTTATATTCGAGATTTTAGGCCAGAAGGGCTACTACAGCATCATTTTGTGGGTCTTTTCATAAGTACCTATCATTGAACTGTCTAGCAAAGATTTAAGCTTAGAACAGTATCTCTTATGAGTTATTTAGATAATTTAACCGTCAATCGGCGTTTAGGGCCATAAGGGTCACTTTATGCCAATTTTGTAGAACTTTTATGTCCTTGGGAAAGGGTTTAGGATCAAAAGAGCTACCCTGTAGGTTATAATCAATTTTGAAGGTCCTTTTGTACTACTGAATCGTCTACCAAAAGATTAAGCCTAGAATTTGCCCCATTTACTTGTCTTTTCAAGATGCAAGCTCATAATAGCCCCCCCCCCCTCACTATTTTTCACTGTTTTTGTAGTGATGGTTCCCTAAACTATGTATCAAAGGTTTAGAACTAAAGGACGTTTCCTATCGTTACTTCGTACGGCTATTTGTGTCATTTAAGTGCCTTTTAGGCTTAGGAACGTAGCAGCCTGTCTAGTAGAGCTTTAAAACTACAATGGCTAGTCCGTCACTATTTTGTAGCCTTTTCCATGTCACTGTGAACTATCTAGTCAGGGTTTAGGAGCAAAATGGCTGCGCAGGCTACGATTCTTGTACATGTTGATATCACTGAAGTGTATAATTGAGACTTAAAGCTCAAATGGCCCCTTCTTCACTATTTTTGTAGCCTTTTCCATGTCGCTGAACTGTCTGGCAGAGCTTTAGGACCAAAATGACAACGTTGGTTACGAGTCTTATATTTTGTTATATCGCCGAAGTGTCTAATTGAAGCTTAAAGCCAAAATGGCTACACCGTCACTATTTTTCTAGCCATTTCCATGTCGCTGAACTATCTAGCAGAAGTTTAGGAGGACCAAAATGGCTGAATAGGATACGATATCACTGAACTGTATAATTGAGACTTAAAGCTCAAACGGCCCCTTCTTCACTATTTTTGTAGCCTTTTCCATGTCGCTGAACTATCTAGCAGGGGTGTAAAACCAAAACGACCACGCTGGTTACGAGTCTTATATTTTATTATATCGCTGCAGTGCCTAATTGAAGCTTAAAGCCAAAATGGCTACACCGTCACTATTTTTCTCGCCATTTCCATGTCGCTGAACTATCTAGCAGAGGTTTATGAGCAGACTACGCTGGTCACGATTCTTATACTTGTTTATATTTCTGAACTGTGTAATTGCGGCTTAAAACCGGAATGGCCACTCTGTCACTATTTTTGTAGCCATTTCCATGTCACTGAATTGTCTAGCAAAGGTTTAGGACCAAATTAGCTACGTTGGTTACGATTCTTATATCTGATTATGTCACTGAACTGTCTAATGAATGCTTAAGGCCGAAATGGCTACTCCGTAACTATTTTTGTAGCCCTTTCCATTTCGCTGAACTATCTAGCAGGCCAGGTTATCTGGAATGGCCACTCTATCAATCTTTTGAAGACCATGCTGTATCATCGAACCATTTAGAAGAGTCTTAGAACCTGAATGGCTACTTTGACACTATTTTTATAGGTTTGTCAATCGCTGAACTGTCTAGCAATGGTTTGGCCATCCCGTCACTATTTTTACACCTTCTCAGAGGGGTCACTCTGACCTTTTTTGTGGACTTTTTATTCATACTGAACTATCTTAACAGAAATTTGGACCCTTAGAGAGACTAAGGACTAAAAAAAATATTTTAACGCTATTTTATAGAACTTTCTGGATCTGAAACGGTTCGATTGGTCTTTTTACTTTAGTTTTCAGTAACAATCGGTTTCTATATTTTTTTATCCTTCACCTATAAACTAACGTTTATTCCATCCATGGTTATTAATATTTTTATATCACCAGCTTCTTGTCGAGCGATATCATTTTTCACTTGGTCTTCCTTCATTAAGTCAAAAGTCTTTAACCTTTCAGTAAAACAATTTTCAAAAATACTTTTTATTTATCAATGTCTTGCTGATACACTTTAAACTTAATGTTAAAAGTTATCAGTGTTGTGAATAGGTGATAATAAAGCACTTTGATGTACCTAATTTTATTCAATTTTTCAGGTACTACTTTACTTTTTAATAATCTAATAATTTTTTCTTATTGTTACAGATTTACCATCAATTTGCTGTTAACAAATCTATTATCAAGTGTTTTGCTAATCCCACTCCTGATAATCGATCAAGAAGTATCACCTGCGAGGAATTTAACACAAACATCTGAAAGTTTAGAAACTCAAAATGTTATTATACAAGTCCAAAATATATCAACACCAAATGAAATTATTCTTCAAGAAGAAAAAGAAGAAGAAATTGTTGAAAGTGACTTATTTGAAAGGACAGAAAAGGTTGTAATTAGTGATAAATTCAAACTAGCTATTTTTGCTAATAATAAAAGTGATAGTGTAGAAGAAAACATAAGTAACGTTAGTGAAGTAACATATCTGAGTAATAAAGAAGATAATGGGAGCTTAAGTAATGTTTTGTGTTATGTAGCTCAAAGTACTGTGGGATTAGTGTGTACAGCTTCAATTTTAAGCGTTTTATTGATAGGAGTCGACCAATACTTTGCTGTTATACACTCATTACGATATCATTCGTACATTGACAAGTTCCGTTCTATGGCACTTATAATTACCAGTTGGGTTATTTCAATTCTATTCGGAATTTTTGGAGCTTTAACACAAACCGAATCGAACTTATGGCATTTTTGTATAAAAACCGAACATAAAAATAATCCCCAACTGAAGACACTTAATTCGGTTTACGCTTTAATGTATTTTATATTTGTAATCTTAACCCCCTTCTTGGCGATCTGCATCATTTACGTCTGCATATACGCAGCAGCACGTAATAACAGTGAAAGGATGCGAAAATCAACTAAAGGGAATAGCCATTCGAATCTCGATAGTTACATGCAAGTACCAAATAATAAAAAGGCACCCAGTGAAAGCCGTTTGGATATGAAAGCAAATTCAAAGGAAGAAAATGAAGTTAATAGTCAAAGCAGTTCTACACAGAAAGGATTGCATAAGGTGAGTTGATTTTTCCATCATTTTTTATTTAAAAAGGAAACGAATAGCCATCTATTTCCATTTTGTAGATATTTTCAATACAGATTATTTCAGAAATGTAGCAAAAGTTTAGAGCAATAAAGGCTGCTGATAGTGATACTATTTTTCTAGCCCTTTTCATGCGGCTGAAGCGTCTATACGTTTAGAACCTGAGTGGTTACTATGTCGCTATTTCTTTGTTAAAAATATTAACTAAAGGTTATTTCTTTGTTGTTTCAGGTGCAATCAGCTCCAAATTTCTCGAATCTGATAAATGCACAAGAAAAGGAATCAACGTCCACAGAAACGCCGCATGTATCTGTGAAAAGAACTTGCAGTGAACGAGTGAGTTTCATCAGCAACTTGAAGTACAAAATATCAAATGCTTCAGTGTTCCGGTACCGCGAAGAATCGAGGGCAGCTAAAATTAGCATTTTGGTGATATTTATGGTTCTGGTATGTTATACACCTTATGGTTTCGCCGTCATTTTTAACAGCCACGTAGTGGGAATTACCACTCCTCAACTTTACAACTTCATCTCTTTGGTGTTGTTAGTGTTATCAAATATAATTTCCCCCTTTTTGTTCGCGTATCGAAATCGGAGGATAAGAAGAGAACTTTTGAAGTTCTTAGGGGTAGCTCCTGCAAGAAATTCAAGTTCTCTTGTAAGGAGAAGTATTGTAAGACCTAACTCGGTTTTGCCAACAGCAGAACAGAGACATAAAATGATAGAAGAGGAGTGCGAAAAGACTGAAATGGGGATGTCAGTGCAACCATTTTTATCAAATGCAGCGGCAATTCCTCAAGTAATAATCACGTGTAAAGTGGAGAGTGAAAAGGCTGAAAAAACTAGCATTTTAAAAAGAGTGTGTAGTGGTAAAAATTGGCAGAGTTATAAAAAATGTACTTTTATTACCGTTCCTGAAAGTTGTTGGCAGACTGATAGTGCAAGGGGTTCGTTTTCAAGCGCTAGCACGCAAATTTCTACAGAAGATTGATAGTAATTATAGAAAATTTAGGTTTTATTTTATTATAGACTGATGTTTATTTCTTTTTGTATACAGGCTTTACAGATCGAAGTCCCACAATATAAAAATATTTATTGTGCAATTATATGCACCTGAAAAATAAATTTGTTAATATTTCAAAATGAAAATTAACTTTTTTAATGTGAAAATAACTTTGATTTTACTGATTCTTAAAACTATTACCTTTTAACATAATTGTTAAAAGTATTTAATACTTAATTTAGTTTCTCCTGACCACAAAGTTAATTATCATTAATCCAATGTGTATTTAAATGTACTTATTTTTTTTCTTTACGACCTATTTGGTATTACCATAGGTTGTGTTATGTTAAATTATTAACTTATAAGAATCTTGCATTTGCCATTGTGTTTAGATTATTAAGTATCTAGAATTAATTTTTTTTGTACATATTGTAACACAAAAATGACCTTTTAAGGTTGAAATACAAAGAATAAATAACTTATTTTGATAATAAATATTTGCATTTTGTTTATTTGTTCCAATTTTAAGTCTTTTTTTAGATAAATATTTGAACAAAAGAAGTTTTTTTAATTTTAATTTAATAAGTTTCTAAAAATAAACAGGATATCTATCCAATAAAAAAATTATGGGTGATTATTACATCGCCCTGTATATTTTTAGATATTTGGACAGATATTTTCCTGCTCTACACATTTTCTTTACCAATATTTCTACTTAAAACCAAAGGCTTTCGAGAAAATTACGAACAAAAGATAATCCAAGAAATTTTAAGAAAGCGTGAATTTTTGTTGACTCACCCATAACTCGGTTATTTTAATGACAACACCCTGTATATTTTTAGATATTTGAAAATATATTTTCTTGTTCTACACATTTTATTCAGTAATATTTCTACTTAAACCCAAAGGCTTTCGACAAAATTACGCTTAAAAGATAATCCAAGAAATTATTTTAAGAAAGCATGCATTTTGGTTGACTCCCACATAACTCGGTTATTTTAATGACAACACCCTGTATATTTTTAGATTTTTGGACAAATATTTTCTTCCTCTACACATTTTATTCAGTAATATTTCTATTTAAAACCAAAGGCTTTCGAGAAAATTACGCTTAGACGATAATAAAAGAAATGTTAAGAAAGCAGGAATTTTTATTGACTTGTCTATAATTCGGTTATTTTAATGACAACACCCTGTATATTTTTAGATATTTGAACATATATTTTCTTGCTATACCCATTTTATTCAGTAATATTTCTACTTAAAACCAAAGGCTTTCGAGAAAATTACGCTTAAAGGATAATCCAAAAAATTTTAAGAAAGTATGATATTTTGTTGACTTACCCATAACTCGGTTATTTTAATGACAACGCCCTGTATATTTTTAGATATTTCAAAATATATTTTCTTGCTCTACACATTTTATTCAGTAATATTTCTATTTAAAACCAAAGGCTTTCGAGAAAATTACGCTTCAAGGATAATCCAAGAAATTTTCAGAAAGCATGAATTTTTGTTGACTTACTCATAACTCGGTTATTTTAATGACAACAACCTGTATATTTTTAGATATTTGGACAGATATTTTCCTGTTCCACACATTTTATTCAGCAATATTTCGACTTGAAACCAAAGGTTTTCGAGAAAATTACGCTTAAAGGATAATCCAAGAAATTTTAAGCAAGCATGAATTTTTGTTGACTTATCTATAATTCGGTTATTTTAATGACAACACCCTGTATAGTTTTAGATATTTGAACATATATTTTCTTCCTCTACACATTTTATTCAGTAATATTTCTATTTAAAACCAAAGGCTTTCGAGAAAATTACGCTTCAAGGATAATCCAAGAAATTTTCAGAAAACATGAATTTTTGTTGACTTACTCATATCATAACTCGGTTATTTTAATGACAACAACCTGTATATTTTTAGATATTTGGACAGATATTTTCTTCCTCTACACATTTTATTCAGTAATATTTCTATTTAAAACCAAAGGCTTTCGAGAAAATTACGCTTAAAAGATAATCCAAGAAATTTTAAGAAAGCATGAATTTTTCTTGACTTACCCATACCTCGGTTATTTTAATGACAACACCCTGTATATTTTTAGATATTTGGACAGATATTTTCTTCCTCTACACATTTTATTCAGTAATATTTCTATTTAAAACCAAAGGCTTTCGAGAAAATTACGCTTAAAAGATAATCCAAGAAATTTTAAGAAAGCATGAATTTTTCTTGACTTACCCATACCTCGGTTATTTTAATGACAACAACCTGTATATTTTTAGATATTTGGACAGATATTTTCTTCCTCTACACATTTTATTCAGTAATATTTCTATTTAAAACCAAAGGCTTTCGAGAAAATTACGAACAAAGGATAATCCAAGAAATTTTAAGAAAGCGTGAATTTTTGTTGACTCACCCATAACTCGGTTATTTTAATGACAACACCCTGTATATTTTTAGATTTTTGGACAAATATTTTCTTCCTCTACACATTTTATTCAGTAATATTTCTATTTAAAACCAAAGGCTTTCGAGAAAATTACGCTTAGACGATAATAAAAGAAATGTTAAGAAAGCAGGAATTTTTATTGACTTATCTATAATTCGGTTATTTTAATGACAACACCCTGTATATTTTTAGATATTTGAACATATATTTTCTTGCTATACCCATTTTATTCAGTAATATTTCTACTTAAAACCAAAGGCTTTCGAGAAAATTACGCTTAGAGGATAATCCAAGAAATTTTAAGAAAGCACGATTTTTTCTTGAATCACCCATAACTCGGTTATTTTAATGACAACACCCTGTATATTTTTAGATTTTTGGACAAATATTTTCTTCCTCTACACATTTTATTCAGTAATATTTCTATTTAAAACCAAAGGCTTTCGAGAAAATTACGCTTAGACGATAATAAAAGAAATGTTAAGAAAGCAGGAATTTTTATTGACTTATCTATAATTCGGTTATTTTAATGACAACACCCTGTATATTTTTAGATATTTGAACATATATTTTCTTGCTATACCCATTTTATTCAGTAATATTTCTACTTAAAACCAAAGGCTTTCGAGAAAATTACGCTTAGAGGATAATCCAAGAAATTTTAAGAAAGCACGATTTTTTCTTGAATCACCCATAACTCGGTTATTTTAATGACAACACCCTGTATATTTTTAGATTTTTGGACAAATATTTTCTTCCTCTACACATTTTATTCAGTAATATTTCTATTTAAAACCAAAGGCTTTCGAGAAAATTACGCTTAGACGATAATAAAAGAAATGTTAAGAAAGCAGGAATTTTTATTGACTTATCTATAATTCGGTTATTTTAATGACAACACCCTGTATATTTTTAGATATTTGAACATATATTTTCTTGCTATACCCATTTTATTCAGTAATATTTCTACTTAAAACCAAAGGCTTTCGAGAAAATTACGCTTAGAGGATAATCCAAGAAATTTTAAGAAAGCACGATTTTTTCTTGAATTACCCATAACTCGGTTATTTTAATGACAACACCCTGTATATTTATAGATATTTGAACATATATTTTCTTGCTCTACACATTTTATTCAGTAATATTTCTACTTAAAACCAAAGGCTTTCGAGAAAATTACGCTTGAAGGATAATCCAAAAATTTTTAAGAAAGTATGATATTTTGTTGACTTACCCATAACTCGGTTATTTTAATGACAACACCCTGTATATTTGGACAGATATTTTCCTGCTCTACACATTTTATTCAGCAATATTTCTATTTAAAACTAAAGAATTTCGAGAAAACTACGCTTAAAAGATAATCCAAGAAATTTTAAGAAAGCATGAATTTTTCTTGAATTACCTGTAACTCGGTTATTTTAACGACAACACCCTGTATATTTTTAGATATTTAGATAGATATTTTCTTGATCTACACATTTTATTCGGTAATATTTCTACTTAAAACCAAAGGCTTTCGAGAAAATTCCGCTTGAAGGATAATCCAAGAAATTTTAGGACACCATGAATTTTTGTTTACTTACCCATAACTCGGTTATTTTAATGACAACACCCTGTATATTTTTAGATATTTGAACATATATTTTCTTGCTCTACAAATTTTATTCAGTAATATTTCTACTTAAAACCAACGGCTTTCGAGAAAATTACGCTTAAAAGATAATCCATACCCATACCTCGGTTATTTTAATGACAACACCCTGTATATTTTTAGATATTTGGACAGATATTTTCCTACTCGACACATTTTATTCAGCAATATTTTGACTTGAAACCAAAGGATTTCGAACAAATCGCGGTTAACGGATAATTCAAGAAATTTTCAGAAAGCCTGAATTTTTATTGACCCACCCATAATTCCCTTAGTTAAATCACAACACCCTGTATTTTTTTAAATATTTGGACAGATATTTTTCTGCTCTACATATTATATTTAGCAGTATTTCTACTTAAAACCAAAGGTTTTTGATAAACTTACACTTAAAAGAAAAACCCAAACAATTTTAAGGAATCAGTTGATGTTGACTGGCCCTGTAGAAAAAATTAATTTGATACAATAAAAAAGTGATGGGACTATTTTCTGTTGTAAAAGGTTTTGGCATTTAGGGATGAAAAAAAATAAAAATAAATGACCCATAAAAGCTTTATTGAATAAATTTTCAGTATATACAATTTAAATAATTTATATTATGTTCAAAACTTAAAAATAGAACAAACACGATTAAATAACAACAATACTTTGTTTTAGGAATATTTATATTTTAAAAAAAGTAAAAAAATTGGCACGGACTTAAAAAAAATGCAACATTTCTTAAGACAAACATATCAGTCTTAAAAATTAAGTACCTTTTTATAATAATAAAATAATAGGTACCATATATAATTTCCATCAAGAAACATAACTGGAAAACTTTCACCATGGTTTCCTAATCATGATAAAAATAGGGGATGGTCCTTACCATAAAAAAGGAAACAAGGCGATTTTTTACAACCCCAATTAAAATTTGGTAATAAAAATTATTAAGCCATATTTTTCTTTACAAGGATGACACACACTTACAAAACTTTTGGTAGGAATTACAATAAATCTGAAAGGGGGTTTACCTGGAAAAACCACCCTCATCAGTACATATAAATAGAGGATCTAACACATTTGTGTCTCCATTAAGTAAAAGGTAAAGAAGACGACCCATACCCGTCCTTCATTCAAAAACAATAGATCTATAATTATATGCATGTAAGGTGCTTGCAAAAATTTGATCTCTCTTGGGATTTATTTCCTTGGCTTGCTAAGTAGTCGTAGCTGGTACACAAAGTTGCTCTTGCCAACAGGGCATATAAATATAAGTCCATTCGCATGCATTCTACAAAATTACTGTGATAGATTTTTCTCATGTAAATTTAAAAAATCTATTTCTACTCGACGGTTATCACAATAAGGAGTTTGCAGTCGTAGGGCTACATTATTCGATGTTACGAGATAACCAAGGTTATCTTCTCTTCTTTGTCAGCTACAGTAGGTGGTCGAAATTGGAAGAAAAGGGGGAGTAAATTCTAGGAATTCTAATCCAAAGCCTTCCTCTTCAAACTAACCATTTGTGGTACCAATTCCTTCATTTTGAAATATGCATCAAGTCTTTCAGCACTGTATTCCTACAAATTGCAAATTATTTGTTAGATAAATCATAACTTTAGCGCGATTTATTTATAAATACGAGATGGAATGAGTGTCGCCATCTAGTGATCAAATTTCCTTGGCAGGAGATTCAAATTGTGCGGCAAACTCAAAATACCTATTTTATTTTTCTTACCCAATATCCAAAAGGAATTTGAGATGTTTTAGTATTTACGATACCCCAAAGGGCCCAGAATAAATGTGAAGCAAGTGTAAATACTTCTACTTCTTTCAGGATCTTATTCGGGTCTTCTTTCGAACCAGTTTCATCTAAATAAGCGCGGATGAATCTACGTCGTTCCGTTTCAGAAGGGTAGTTTTCACGGTTTGCTTTGAAGAATGGATTTTCCTTTGCTGTGTAATCATACATCCATTCTACAAAGTGATTGGCAATGTCAAAAGCCCTGTAGTTGTACGAGCAATACTCAAAATCTGAAAAAAATAATAACAATTAGAATATTGTTAGAAAGATGCGCCCCTTTTAAATACTCTTTCACTTCCCCCTCGCCGCTCCAACAGCGGTTGCATTATTCCAGTCAGTGGAAAAAATTAATTTCCTAGAAAATAACTTTGATAGAAAAACATAAAATAAAGTATCCCAACCAAAAGCTCGATGTAAAACAATTTTAGGGTCTCCTCTTCCCCCATCCCCAGGGTTGTTAAAGAAAAATTGTACTTATTGAATTTTTTCCATTGTTTTAAACCTATTACTGATTTACACATCCCTGCCCTTTTCCTTACAGTTTCTGTATTTTTTTTGTTATTTCCCAGCCATTGACTGGGGGAAGGACCGTCCCATTTTTTTGGGCAGTCTTTTTGCTTACTACCCTAAACCTTCTATATTTTTCGTGAATTCTCTCCCTTGCTTTTTAAACTTTCTACATTATTTAGGAACATCCTTGTTTTCTTTTAAACTGTCTACATTGTTTGGGCACCCCTTCTCCTGCTTTTTAAACCCTCTACATTGTTTGGACGTCCATTCCCATAGCTTTGGAGCTTTTATATATTTTTGGGCACACCTTTCATACTTTCTAAACCTTCTACAATGTTTGGGCACCTACCATATTTTCTTAGGTTACGTACCCCTTCGCGTTTCTTTAAAGCTTTCCGTTTCTTTTTGTTATGATTAACCACGGAGTGAGACAGAGCTGCTCCATTTTTTTAATTTCCCTTATCCACAACCCCTAAACTTTCTATTTTTTTTAAATTAGCTATTCCATTTTTGGCATCCCTTCCCACCATGCAAGACCAAGACAAGCTAGGCTAATTTTGGAAGTTTCTTTTAATATTTTTTAATCTTCTCCTTTTTTTGCAATTAATTCCTCTGTAATTGAAACATACATTTTTGGGCATCCTTTTCCATTCCTGTTAAACCTTCCGCATTTTTTGCTATTATAAGTCCATTTTTTGAGTACCCCTTCCTTCAAACAATTTGTTTTGTTAGTTTTTGGGCGTCTCACCAATTATAATAGATTTTTTTGATATTCCTTTTCCCATTAAAGGTTATTGGGTTCATGGGTGTTCCATCCCATAGGTACCTCTTTTAAACCTTCTACATTTTTTTCATTATTTTCTAAGAGAAAAAGAGTATAAAACCCATCATGGTATCAATTCAAAAATAATGGTGGCCTTCAATTTTTTTCTGTACCCAAAATTATATAATTTACAATTTTTCTCCGCCATATCCTGCTAATATTGTTATCATAAATAATAACACTAGGTAATGTTCGCGATGTCGTTCACAGTCCACAAAATTGTTTATCTCATCACTTAGGGGGCACGTGTACATAAGATATGGATGATAAACTTCTCATTTTGAAGTGTTGTGTCTGATACTAAGCACATGAAGGTATTTTTTAAATTTCAAGTAATCGAAAAAAAAAACAAATATTACATCTTGGGTAGGAACATAAGGTTGAAATTTTGAGTTATCAGGGTGTCCCTTTGATCTCTGATCATTACTATGGTCTGATCAAGATTACAAACGATTTGGGATAAGATAAAAGTACAAAAATGAGTTTTGTGGAAGCAAACGGTTATAAAACATTTTTTTTGTTTTGGAAATGTTTAAAATGCAACCCTCGGCGGTTTTTCCCTTCGATTGCTGCTTTGGTGCTTGACTTTGGTGAACGCCCAAAAGGTTTTTCCTTTTGAAAATGATATCAAGAATGTAGATAATTGTTAAAAATGTAATCCTAAATGGTTATTTATGCGAAACTGTAATCCCAAACAGTTTTTCTGTCTCATTGTGGCTTGGACGGATACTTCAGAGGCAAGCCCTTTCCTTTGACAATGATGATAAGAAAGTATACCTTTCCCAAACATAATAGTTAAAAAATCAACCCCAAATGGTTATTATATGAATGCCAATTAGTCCCTTTGGAAATAAGGTGCGCAACTACGTTTCCCATACCTAATGGATGACAATGCAATCCCAAGCAGTTTCTCTGTCCAATTGTGGATTTGTCAACCCAGGTGCACGCCCAACTAGGGTTTCCCTTTGGAAATGAAGTCAGCCCATACCTAATGCGTAAAAATGCGCCTTCAAGCTATTGCGCCCCTGTTGTTGTGCTGATACCACAGGTACCGGCCCAAATAGTTTAGTCTTAATTTAATTAAATATTTTGCTTACCTATTAAAACAATTTTAGTCTCACTGTTGTTGTTTTTGACATTATCATCTTCATACATTAAAATATTGCCTTCTTGCATGTCATTGTGGCAAAAAACTACAGGGCTGTTTTCGCGTTCAAGCCTCTGTCGAAGCCAAATCATTTCCTTTCGCAAATCAATGCCAGCCAGGTGCTTAACGTGTTCTGGTATTTCACCACTAAGCTGTTTTTCAGACGACTTTAACCATCTTTCAATTGTATCCCATAACCAACCTGGGGTTTTATGAAGTGGAACCTGGAAACGACTTTAGCTTCAAATTATGTCCTTTTGGTAACTTACTAAAGTTCAGGTTTGTTTCCTGTGCTCGTTCAAAAACTAAACCAATTGAATGAATTAAAAAAAAAGTGTTTAGAAATTTGAGTTTGGGGTAGCACAAGAAACATGCCCGTACACAAAATGAGTGAAGATTCCTACGGTTGTTACGTTCCGGGAGCCGCAGGGAAACAAACAATACGTTTATCCACCACAGGACGACCAGTAGTGTTTGTTCCACCAACTAACTGACAGATGCTGAAACATGGAAACAAGTACACCCTATATGTGTGAGATGAATTGGATGTGCTAGCCCAGGTATTATTAAAAAAAAAAGAAAAGAAAACACAATAAAAATACGATAGTATGCACTGCATACCTACAACCCGTTTTAATCTTTTTTTAATTCTTACGTAATCTCATTGAAGATGCAAAATTATTCGGGTCGCAAATTAGCAGTGCCACGAAAAAAATATTAAGTAAATAAATGGTTTTGTGACCAATGGAAATATACCAGTGACATTATACATAATTCAGTTCAAGGTGGTTTCATCCAATCCTTGTTTTTGCAAAAAAAATTTGTTTGTTGAATCTCGTCACATCATTTTTCCCTTTAAAATAAATTGAGATCATGATTTAACACGTGCGGGGGTGTAAAATAAATAATTACAGGTTGTTGTTCTACATTTTACACACTGCTATCACTTTGTAAATTATTAAGTCATTATTATTCATGGAAAATTACAAAATGTGTTTACACTTTAAAGACATGTTTACAATTTAGTTAATTTCTTAATTACTCGAGGTTTAATTAAATATACTGGGTGTAATTTAATGGAAACATTCTTGGGATTAATTCTCAATGCAAAAGAAAATGCCTATGACAAACTCCTTTTGGCCCTTGCTTGAAAAGAAGCTACATAGGAATAAAAAATTTCTTCAAATCAAAAAACATGAAGTAATTTTTTGTACACTGTTTAAAATAAATAAATGTCATTGCATTAAAAAAAACTATCTATACAGGGTGTTCAAGATGAGCAGCGCATTTCCGGGGATCTCGTAAACGGTAAGAGATAGAAATTCGGTTAAATGAGAAGAAATGTTCAGCGAATTGTGGACTCCTATGATCACAATTCAAATTCTATAAATTTTCGCAGTTTTCAGTACAGGCTGCCTATAATAATTAAATTAACTGAAAATTAAGATTTTTCAGTTTGTACTGAAAACTGGGCAAAATTTATGGAGTTTGAATTTTCTTCTCATTTAACCCAATCTCGATCTCTTACCGTTTACGAGATTCCCATACATGCACTCCTAATCTTGGACAATCTGTATACAGGGTGTTCAATTAAAAAACCGCAGATTTAACTTGAAATGGAATAATAAAGATATGTCCTCCTACAAGGTTTAATTTCAAGAACTTGTTTACAATTTTGTTGTTTATAAAATAAAGTGCGCAAATTTCAGATAATTAATATTTTATTCCTGCAACTGTTTTGATAATCAATTCCAATAAAAATTCATCATACTCTTACTACATACATATTTATTATCGTAATAGTGAAAAAATCCTTGGAATAAAAAAGGTACCTACTTAAAACTTTGTTTGGTATTTAATCTGACAAATAAATTTCAAAATTTTCCACTTTATTTTGCGTATGTTGTTAGCTCGTAGGAAAATCTGTTTATCCGTTATTTTTGAAGATAAGATATAAGAAGATTTTATGCAAGGTGGGTGTATAAAATTGTCTATTTAGTTTACAACGTAGTAGGAAATAGATCTGCAGCAAATAGGAGTGGACCGGAAATATTTTACATTGTTTAAATATTTTTACACCCTACAGACGTAATTATCGTATCGACCGACCTAGATTTATGCCCCATTGACCCAACCTTGGTAAGAAATGTAAATTGGGCTAGTTTTGCCCCTTGAAATATTTTATACCCTACCTCTGTACTGGATTTCCACCCAGTTGTTCCAATTTCCGAAAAAAAAAATGCTTTACCCTGATAAAATCTAGGGTGATTTGTCCTTGAAATATTTTAAATGTTAGAGGGACCTAGGCTTTCCAATTTCCTAAAAAAATGTCTTGATCTGCACTGATTGTGTTCTTTATTCTGGTTTCCCAAAACTATTGGCCTGGATTTCAGACTTACTGACCCAACCCTGTCTAGACCCGTCCTAATTTGGAGTATGTTTACCCCTTGAAGTAGTTTTACCCCCTTCCTTTTGTGTTCTCAATTATTTTGCCTTGGATTTTAAGTTATTGCCGCAACCTTGCGAAAATCTGTCCTAATTTGGAGTATTTTTGCTTCTTGAAATATTTTACACTCCACAGACTCTACCCTGATTTGTATTACTTAACTATTATGGGCCTGGTCCCGTTTTGAAATATTTTAATCCCCACAGAGACTCATGTTCTCTGTTTTTCCTAACATTTTGGGCTAAATTTTGTCGAACTTGATCTAACCCTAGCCAACTCTGTACCAATTTGGGCTAATTCCAATCTTTATACTACAAGGGTCATCCCAAACAATTTTCTCTTCGATTTATTTCACTAACCCGACCCTGGCAACAATGTTATATTATTTGCCTTCATGTAAGATTCCCATATTTGATATCAACACGCATTTTGACCTTTGACTTTATACTAGTTATGAATTGAAAAGTATCAATTTTGTTATCACTAGTGGAAAGTTACAATGTCTGAACACATTCCTTTTATCACAATTATTGGAGACCTACTTTACAAACATGGAAAATTTCAAGTATGTTAAGGATTTATTATAATCAGAGAGTAGGGTGAAAGCACCAGTGAACGAACAAATAAGCATCTTGCCATTGATTATGGCGTATTATATTGTTACAACTTAATTATTCGATATGAACAATTTTTATTCTTACTGTGATCTCCTGATATTATTTTATACAGGTTTCAAAAAAATTATAAATGTTTATAAAATATTTATAATATTTAATCAAAAAAATAATTTGAAAATCACCAGTAAATGAACATGATAAGCCAATATATGAACATAGAATGTCCCAATGAATGAACGAGTTAATATTTAATGTATTGAAGTAATACAGGCAAATACATTAACTATACTGTTACAGCAGCCCTTGCTTTTGAAATAATTTCGGTATTACGCTTGCTGATAATAAAAAAAATACCTACTTAGCCAAATAGCAACATAAATAAAAAATACTATTGTGCATGACTACAACTGAACCAGTGGATGAACACAAAAAAGCTAGTAAATGAACACCTCAATGCTAAGAACGTACCCCGTTCGTTCACTGGACAGTGGTCTAAAAACATCAAATGGTTGCCATCACTGATATTTAAAGGTGATTTACAATGAAATAGACCCTAATATTTTCACAAACACAATATTATCCTAAATCTCCAGTAAATGAACATTTCGCTCATTCACTGGAAAATACCGTGCAATGTACGTACCAGTAAATGAACACCACCTTTTAAGTAAAAATCAAAGGATTTTTACAATTTAGCTTATATCAATCAAGTTATTAAACATTTATTAATATAGATATCAAATTTTGGAACTTTACTACTCATAATATGACTATTATATCATTAATTTAACAACAGTGTACTTTGCGTTACCTTAATTATTTTGATGCCGTAGAAGACTAGTCACAGGCGGGAACACTACAACGTTTATTTTAAGGTTATGTATCACGTGTTATACTGAACCAATAGGAAATTGGGAAAGCTATAATTTCAAATTTACCGCCAAAATTGTCCATTAGGTGATATTTATTGTGCTATCCTTGTGTTAGCGTAAATAATGCCAAATCGTTCATTCACTGGTGCCTGTTCGGGTACTGGTGCTTTCACCCTAGTACATACTTTAATTAATACAGAATTAAAAATTTAAAATTGTTTATTATGAATAACCCTGTATATTTTATTTCTTAAGTATTTTGTTTTTCTCTATTTTTTGTATCAAAATATTTTTATTCTTATCGTTAAGAATTTTTTTTTTGAAATCAAGTCCTTGAGAAAGAAGCAAAACATTGATTTTGAAACAGGAAATTATTTATTAAAATGCGTAAATTAATTTTCACAACAAGGAATGCCGAAGCACTTGAACTGAATTTATTTCGCAATATGAATATATTTTTATCTTACGTTAATTATTATCGGTCGTCTAAAACGAAATTATTTAAATGCAAAAAGTTGTTTTTTTACTTTGTACCCAAGAAAGCCAATGTTAATGGTAAATATTTACAATTTAGTTAGGTACTATTTTTAGACTTCCCTAATAATTCTGTTATCTTTTATAATATAACCTTCACTTCTTTTTTAAAAAAACACTACCTGATTAACAATACGTGCTAAAAACCACGTAGAATACTAGTTTATAGCGGTACTAGTACTAAAAAAATTTAGAAAATCAAAGCACAATAAAAATAATTTAAAGCTTCTTGTGGCTTATAAAGTTGCAAAAATTTCTATTATTTTTGCAATATTTATTAGCAATTTTTTGCATATTGTTCAACCTTGGATTGACTTAACAACCTCGCAATAATTATTTGGTTTAATTATAACAACATGAATCATGGAATGGTTAAAAGTCATTCTAAAGTTGCTCAATAAAAGACAGACCTTGATTATTAGCTTAATGAAAAGAAAAAAATGTTAAAAAGAAACAGATTTTGATTATTATTAATTTTTTAATAAAAATTCTTACCTCGTCGAATCTGGAATAAGTTATTTTATTCTATACAAAAGCCAATTCACATAAAAAAAGACAACCATGGGCTAGCACAAAGAAAACAAGACAAAAAATTGGATAACAATTGGAAATTTTCAAATTAGCAAACAAGCAACCAATGACTCACCTCCATGCAATGAATTGCAGCCATTTTCTGAGCAATATTTACTGATAGATGTTCATCAGAAAGCTCCTTGGTTACCAAGGGCCTTGCATTCACATATTGTTCAATTCTACCACCTGGGAAGATTCCATGAAGTTTTGGTCCTAAACCACGTTCTGATAACAAGGTGAAGATTACACTTTCGGTGATCAGGGCTTCTAAGGCGTGCTCTCCATGTGTTTGTCCATACACTCGGATCAGCACTTCTTGAGGATCTCCTCCTGTCTTGTCTTTTTCTGCTAATTCATCCGGTAGTGAGATGTAGTAGAGTAAATTTGATAAGCCACCACTAAAAAATAAAATAAAATAAAACAATATTATTTATGTAATTTGGTTCAATTATCTCGCCCCCCCCTCCTTTTCTAACAGTTTATTTTTATTCTTTAATAAAACCCACTTTTGCCTATGTTATACTGAACTGATTATTTTTAAAATAATTGCGGTAATGCGGTTTTCTGATATCTACAAGTTTTCTGATTACTTCATGCAATGTTCTAATATCACATAATGTTAGTTTATTTTTTATGAAGCGAAACTTGTATACCGTACAGTACTAGAATTTCAGGAAAAATTCAAAAAACTAAAATACAAATTTTTTATTCTTTTATTAGAAGATTTTTCTTATTGGCAGGATAAGATAAACCAGTTGTTACGATATCAAATAATAGACACTTTTTCCCCCTCTTTTCAAAGATATAAAACTTGACTACCCTTACATTATGAAAATTTTGAGAAAATTCAAAAGAATGTAAAATACAATATTTTTTATTCTATATTTAGAAGATTTTTCTTATTGGCAGGGTAGGCATAAGCCAGTTGTTACGATATCAAATAATAGAGCCCTTTTTCCTCTTTTCAAAGATATAAAACTTGACTACCCAACATTATGAAAATTTCGAGAAAAATTCAAAAAGCTGTAAAATTCGAATTTTTTTATTCTTCTATTAGAAGATTTTTTTATTGGCAGGATAACATAAGCCACTTGTTATGATATCAAATAATAGACACTTTTTCCCCCTCTTTTCAAAGATATAAAACTTGACTACCCTTACATTATGAAAATTTTGAGAAAATTCAAAAGAATGTAAAATACAATATTTTTTATTCTATATTTAGAAGATTTTTCTTATTGGCAGGGTAGGCATAAGCCAGTTGTTACGATATCAAATAATAGAGCCCTTTTTCCTCTTTTCAAAGATATAAAACTTGACTACCCAACATTATGAAAATTTCGAGAAAAATTCAAAAAGCTGTAAAATTCGAATTTTTTTATTCTTCTATTAGAAGATTTTTTTATTGGCAGGATAACATAAGCCACTTGTTATGATATCAAATAATAGACACTTTTTCCCCCTCTTTTCAAAGATATAAAACTTGACTACCCTTACATTATGAAAATTTTGAGAAAATTCAAAAGAATGTAAAATACAATATTTTTTATTCTATATTTAGAAGATTTTTCTTATTGGCAGGGTAGGCATAAGCCAGTTGTTACGATATCAAATAATAGAGCCCTTTTTCCTCTTTTCAAAGATATAAAACTTGACTACCCAACATTATGAAAATTTCGAGAAAAATTCAAAAAGCTGTAAAATTCGAATTTTTTTATTCTTCTATTAGAAGATTTTTTTATTGGCAGGATAACATAAGCCACTTGTTATGATATCAAATAATAGACACTTTTTCCCCCTCTTTTCAAAGATATAAAACTTGACTACCCTTACATTATGAAAATTTTGAGAAAATCCAAGAAATTGTAAAATACAATATTTTTTATTCTTTATTATAAAAAGCTGTAAAATTCGAATTTTTTTATTCTTCTATTAGAAGATTTTTCTTATTGGCAGGGTAGGCATAAGCCAGTTGTTACGATATCAAATAATAGAGCCTTTTTTCCTCTTTTCAAAGATATAAAACTTGACTACCCTTATATTATGAAAATTTCGAGAAAAATTCTAAAAACCGTAAAATACGAATTTTTTATTCTTTTATTAGAAGATTTTTTCTATTGGCAGGACAACATAAGCCAGTTGTTATGACATCAAATAATAGAGATTTTCTTCCTCTTTTCAAAGATATAAAACTTGAATACCGTTAGTACATACATTACAAAAAAATCGAAAAAAAATTCAAAAAACTCGAAATCAAAACCGTCTCTTTATTTGTTTCATGTTTTTTGTCCTTGACCTTTTCATAACAGTCATTCTTAGTATTAATTAATAGATTTTTCCCTTCTCTTTTCAAAAAATTTACATACCATTATATGACAAAAATTTAGAAAAAAGTTCCAAAAAACTTTACAAAAGTTTCTGATTATTTACAAAATTCAATATCTATAATTATATTTGTAAAATGATAACGACAAACATTAAAATAAATTAGTATTACTAGTTATCTAACAAGTGTTATCTAATTCAAGTACCTATCGACACACTTATTACTTCCAAGGTTTTTTCAAATGGAAAATTTTGATTCAAACTTTTTACAGAGAGAACTACTTTTCTATAACTCGATATAACCAGATATTACTATACAATTAAAGTGTAATAAATTAATCAAAATGCTTTGAAGATTATTTTAATTACTTAATCTTTTTTAATTAAAAATGTGAATCTTCAAAGGAATGAAATATTCATAAAATCAGCCAAGAAATATTTTGCAGCTAAGGCAAAGCACCAGAATAAAAATTTATCTGAACCTTTGACTTATACAGGGGCAAAAACAAATCTTATTGTAGTGCATACATTGCTGTTTTATTTAAAAAAAACCAAATAAATTACAAACTAAACCAATTACAAGATTAATCATGAATCAAAGTACATGATTTGATTTAGCTTGTAATTTCTTATTACTAATACAATTTTATCAGGTCTGTCTACGATTTTATATGAATCTTTAGTCATAGCTGGCTCAAATTCCATAATGGTTACATAAATACGATAAAAGTTAATTTGTAACAAACACAGTTATATGCTTGCTAACAATATTAATTGTTTTGTTTATTTCTTTTTCATTTTACACCTTTATTATCAGCTAATTATTTTTTTAAATACAAAATTGATTATTACGTAGAGGATCAAAGTTATCGTTCTTAGTTTTAACACCTGATGTTTACAAATTTCAACATTGCTAATAAAAATTTCAATTCAACTTCTCGTACCTACAAGTTAAAAATAGATTTTTAATAAGTACAGGTTTTTAGTTTTATGTCCTACTTTTTATTACAGGTTCAATATTAAGTAACGTTTTATTATCGATTGTAAAATGGGAAATCACAAAAACTAAAGTCTACTCATGCAAAGAGAATAACAACTTCAAACTAATCAATTATTGTACTTCAGTTTTAACGATAACAATCGTTTTTTTTAAGTGATTAGACAATTGTTTTTTCAAAATTAATTAAAATGATTAAAAGAGTTCAAATATTCTTCCTGTAAATGTAATGGTATGTGAAGTGTTATCTTAAATGTTGTTTTCTATTGTATTGCAATAAAATAATCATGGCAAGGTTGTTACACACATACTAAAACGCCTTTTATGGTAGATTTTTTATCACCTTATCAGGCATGTGTTGCAATTTTAAATATTTAGCAATGTTTGGAAGAAAAATTCCTTGATAATCAAGTAGGGCAAGTACTTAAAGTACTTACTCACTTATAAACGAAGATTTACAATTCTCAACCATTTTTTGAATCAGGTACTATCCACCTATTCTAAACATTATTCATAGGCAGTCGCAGTAGGGGATGATTGGAATAGAAGGGAGCTACCTACCTACACGTATATCTTACTCCCTGTATAATTTAAAATATTCTCTTGGTTGGCTCCAACAACTTTTATTTGAAACGTTTTTCGATATTGCCCAGTGTGGTCTTATTGGTCCACCCTGTATTAGTATATTTTACCAGAAGAGAAGGAGGGAGAGAGATGGGAAAACAATGCTGGATAGTTAAAAACTAAGAATAAAGAAAAATAACTTGTTTATAATTCTAAAGAACTTGTTATGTAAAGTTTTTTACTTTAATGGTTCTAATTTTTAGATTTATATTCAAATATTCTTCTGAGAAAGTCCACACTGGTTTTTTTTTCTAACCAGATTAGGAAGTATTAAGAGGAAACATAAAACTGTAGTCTACCTGTGAGTGGAGAGCAAAGGACTTAAAAAAGAAGAAGAAACATAAACAGAAGGAAAAACCCACACGAATGGTGGACACGCCAGTAGTTAACGAAAGGGAAAAAGACACAACATCAGAAGAAAACGAAGAAAAAAAAGAGTAGAGTAAAAGAGGAGACTGTAATATAAGAAAAAAAGGAAAGAAAAAGTATTAAAAGCAAAAGAACGGGCGGTAGTCGAGTTAGACAGAGTAGCATATGAGATAGTAGATGCAAAAGTTGTAAGAGAAGAAGAGGCAGAAGAGACTGAAGTAAAAAGAAAAATTAGAACAGAACAAAAGTCAGTGGTACAAGATCGTAAAAATAGAAGAAATTGACGTGCAAGAAAACAAGACACCGGAACAGTAGAAAAAAGAACTAGAAGCAGTAAAAAGAAAATAAAGCAATAGAAAAAGAAGAAACAGTGATAGAAGAAGAAGGAACAGTGTTAGAAGAACAAGAAACAGTACTAGACGGTAATCGAGTCTGTAATAAAGACAGAAGACAGTAGAGTAGTAGATGGCATGACAGTGGTAGAAGAGGGTATGACAGTACAGCCAGAAACTGTGGTTGGAGTTGAAAAACAAGATACAGTAGCAAAAGGAAATTGGGGGTATAGTAGAAGAAGAACCAGGAGTAAAAGAGATGACTGTAGTATACAGCCGGTAGTAGAAGAAGCTTATAAAAGAACGTAATAAAAGAAAATTGAGGCTGTAGTAAAATAAAATATTGTAGTAGAAAACTCGGTAGTAGAAGACCTGGCAGTAGGATAAAATGACGAGAACCAGTGGCTGGAGAACTACCTACGAAATAGCAATAAAAGCGAATTGAACTTGTAGCAAAGAATATTTACACTTGCTTGTAGTAGAAAAGGGAGCAGCAGTAGAAGTCTAGCAAAAGAAAATATTACGGAAAAGCTAGTAGCAGAAGGTGAGACGGTAATTCGGTAGTACATATATAAGAAGAAATGGTAGTAGAAGAAGGTAAAGGTAAAGTCAGTAGTAGAAGAAATTATTGTAGAACAGCCAGTAGCAGATGAAGAAGCTGTGGTTGTGATTGAAGAACAAGGCACAGTAGTAAAAGGAAGTTGAGGCTGTAGTAGAAAAAAATTGTGGGTGGCAGAAAAGTCAGTAGTAGTAGTAGAAAACCAGGCAGTGGCACAAATAAACGAGCCAGTGTGTAAAGAAAAGAAAATGTACTAGAAGAGCTTGAGCCTGTAAAGTAGAACAAGAAGACGAAACCGTGGTTGTAAAATAAAAACCAGAATACGAAGACTATCACTAGGTTAGTAATACCAAAATAAAATCAAAAGGAAGAAAGTAATACTGAAAAGATTAAAAAAAATAGAAGCAGATAATAATCATATTATCCAAATCCCCAAATTTTTTGTTTTCGAAATATTTTTACTTTCTCTGCCTCCACATCAATCATATAACACAATATTTTTTTTATTTCATTTAAACATGATTAAATAAAGGTCAATGTTAGACTTTTCTTATTATACGGTCATCAACCTTTAATATTTAACTTAATTTATGTAAAAAAAATCCATCAATTAAGAAAGCTTGTCAAAAAGTGTCACAGTCAAGGAGGACATAAAATTAATATTATACCATTATACCTAGCCTTTAAAAAATAATGTACCCTAGATTCAAATTATTGATTATTATTAAACTTATCAGAAAATGGAACAGTTTGATTATTTATTGCTTAGCAACTAGTAATAGTAACCTATTAATCTTGAACTACTTTAATTTAAAGTATAGAGGGTATTTTTAATAATTAATGGTAGGTAATTATTTAAATCCTGAAAATCCCGCATTCTTGTCCAACAATTAAATTTAATTATCTAGGGATTAGGAAAAAATTCCAAAGCCATTTATGGTATTTACCTTAACCGATAAGACTTAAGTTATTAATTTTAATCTTCTAACGTTTTAAAGGTATTATATTTAAAGGTATATATAATTAAATTTTTCTTACCTGATATGCTTGAAACCAATGTTCTGAGCACTAACGTGTTTCCATGCACCATGTAAATAATCTCGACAAATTCTTGCAGCCAACTCTCTCATCTCCAAATTATCTCCATTCATCTGTTTACAAAAGAAATTCACTAATCTTTGCATATCAAGTTAATAACACCCACAAAAAAGCACCCTGAAGATATTTTTACACTTGTTAAGGCCCCAGGAATAAAAGATTTTCTCTAATAGGACTTGGGATTGATTTTTCAGTTCAGAAGTGGGGCTGATCGATATTTAGACGCAAGCGTCATGACGCTTTCCCCTAATATCAAAATAGGGTTGTGTTAATTTTTTATTTTTAACAAAATTTATTAGTAGGTGGCTGTAATTAAATTTTTCTTATCTAATCTGAATGTTAATTAAAATGAGATCACTGATAAGAAAATATTTTTATACAGTATAATGCAATATTAATGTTGAAATAATTAAAATAAAATATTTAAAAGTCGTAGATTAATAAAATGAAATAATTTTTGAATTTCTTTAATTCAAATTTGGCGCTAGTTTTGTAAAAAAAACAAGCGAAGGGAAATCGGGATGGGGTGGGGCATCTGTGGTCTGATCGGATCTGCACATAATTGCGTAGCTTGGGAGGCAGGGAAAACAAGCCAAACCGAGTTTATTTTTGTTTTGTAATAGAAAAAAATTTAAAAATAACTTTTTCAAAAATACATACCTTCCTAATGGCGAAATGGGTCATGTTGCTGGAGTTTTCTTCCAAAAAACGGAAAGCACAATACGACGTATCAAAAAAATGCGAAACGAATTCTACAAAACACAGCAGTATAATATGGGAAAAATCTGCTAAAATATAAGACTTAAGGTCCAAATGGAAGGGGAAATTATTAAAAAAATCTGAAAAGGCGCCGCTATTATATCCAACTCCCACAGAGTGCACTAAACGTGTGTTGGTCTGACGTGTCGGTTCGGGTATATAAACGTTGTACTGGCTCTACGTGGGTACGATTATAGCGTCGGCTATGACGAATAGCTTCGTTTCTGCTTCGACAAATCGACAAACAAGGGTCTATTCTTTTTTGCAAAAATAAAAGGTCGAACAACGAACCCAACCGTGAGCTTTCGCTCTGACCTTAGCTGCTTATATCTCGTTTCTCGTTTGTTTAGCAGAAGCAGATTCTTTTAAATTTTCATAAATATCAAATCTAAAGACATGTCTACATTTTTGCTATTCTATTTCTCCCTACTTTTATTACCCCACTCCTTGGTAGAAGGAGGGGTAGAGTCGGATTTTCCCATGATTCATTGCATACTACTTCTGGAGAGCAATTGTTTTGTCTGCTGATTACCGTGTGCATCATTTCTAGGAAAAATCGTCATCTGTTTTGTTTTCCTATGATTTCATAAAATCATAACTACTTCCGGTGGGCAATTGTTTTGTCTACTAACGACCATGTAAATGATTTCCATGGAAGGATTGTTATTAAGTACCAATTATTAATTTAGTCTTCTAAAAAAAGTGGTTTAGAAAAATTGTCTGTCTGTGGGTGGGTGTGTGTATTTATGTGACGCCTCTAACGCAAAAAATGGTGAACCGATTTTGATGAAATTTGAAATGAACGGGTATATCGAAAATTCATTGACAAAATAAGCTTTTTAAAAAAATTCGAAACCGGAAGCGGAAGTTAGACATGTTTTTTTGGTAGCATTTTTTTCAGAAGCAGAATTTTGAAAATCTGAGTAGCGGGCATGAAAGCAGATCATAATTCAAGGGAAACATTTGTTTGCCGGACTCTCTTACTTCAAAATTGCGGCCGCAATGAATTTTTCAAAATTTTGACTTTATCGCCCCACAACTCAAAAACCAAACCAGTTATCTGATCAGATTCAGCAACAACTTATTTGAAAGCTCTGTGGCGATACTATACCATGAAGAAAAATTAATTTAGTAAATCCAAAACCGGCGCTCTTACAAAAATTTTGAAATTTTTGAAAAATTATTACAAAGAAACTAGCCGCACGTTTTTGTTTAAATTTTCTACACTTATGCAGTTTGGTGTTAGGTACATATTCATTTTTTGATTAATGCTAGAATTTTACTGTAGCGCCCTCTACGAGGTTTTCAATATCGGAAACTGATGCTCGTATAGCTCCTTTTCTAATCAAAATATCGAAGAAGTTTAAATATAAAACTTATTCGGTATATAGCTCTGTATTCTCCTAAATATATATCACGTATACAGGGTATTTACTTTTCACAGTACAATAAGCAACTTTGTTATTTTAAATGGAACACCCTGTATATTATTATATAATTGAATGCAAAATTGAATTGTCTATCACATAGTATAAGATAGCTAAAATGTACGGTTGATGGAAAAATCACGAACTTCCGCTGCGTTAGTAAATTAGATGCCTGTCTCTCTTCTGTACGTATGGAACCCGCATAGTCTGGCGTTTCTCGCTATGCATTCAAGTGATTTCCAATGCTGTCTCGTGAATGGTTGAGTACCAAAAACGAAATGTTTATTTTTAGTATGGGAAAGTCCACCTCCACTTTTTGAACTTGTTTTTCATCAGTCAACAGTTTTCAGAATCATTACAAAAACACGAGTTTGTTTCTTCAGGAAAAGACAACAGGGGATTCACATGGGCGTCAGTATTTATGTAACAGAAACTGTTCAAAGTTGATTTACGCCCCTAGTTGTTGCAATTTTAAGTTTGATTTGGTACCTATACATTTTATTTTTACCCCTGCAGAAGAGGGGTGAAAGAAAGGTTCGACTTGGCTCTCAACAACAACTTACAGACAACCTCTTACCTCATAATTTTCAAAAACAACCTTTGTGCGTTGATTTTCTGAAATCCAAAGTTGATGCAACTTTAAGATCCATTCAGTAGGAAATGAGGACAGTTCGAGGTATCTTGCCAATCCCTATTTTTAGAATTATTTTTCAAATTAGAACAGATTCCGTTTCAAATTTAGGTAGCATTAAAAAATAATGAATTTTTTCAACAATGCTTCAAAATTAAAAATTAAAGCAAAAATACACCTTTTACAGTACTAAAAAGCTGATGTTTACGATGTAACTGTTAAAAAAATTTTTTGAATAATAAAAATTAAAACCACAATATAATTATTATCAATAAATATAAGCCTGTAATTTATTGTATTGTATTTATTGTATTAATTATCTGGTTTTAACAATTTTATTACATCCAGGAAATTAAACACCATCGAAGATTAGATAGGTAGTATAATAAATAAGGAAATTTCAATGGAAAATTTTTCCCACTGGTAAAGAAGGTGAAAACATAACAAAATATTTCTTTGACCTTTTTTCGTATTAAAAAAATAATTTCTGATAGAATTTATTATTAGATTCTCTAAAGAATCAAAAAGAGGGGTGTAAAAGGTATTAGAAACAGTTTTAAGAGGGAGGACGTAAGAAAAAGATTACCAAAAAGGTCAAAATATTTTTTAAAGTGGGTAAATAAATTATGATGACGTCATATTACCAAAATTCAGCAAATAATATCTAAATTATACCTTTATTGTTAAAAGATTACAGTAAGTTTCCCAAGATTTTTGTTTCTATGTGGTTAACCATAGCTATTTGTTTAAATTATTATCTTATTGGAGTTGAACCAAATGTGCCCTGAATGGATTACAAAAAATTAAACAAACAGATATCGTAATTACTGAAATAATTCTTCATTCTTTTTTGTTTTAAATTATGATCCTGTGACAAATTTATAGCTCCTGTAATATTAACCAAAACTTTGTAGGTAGATATAAAAATTGTCGCAGTGTACGATTAGTTGCCTAAATTCAAATATTCAATGTTTAGGGGATTCTTGAAATGCGCTGATTTTCCTGAATCTGCTTTCTTCCAGAAACCCTACAAAAAACCTTAATGGATACTTATCATTCGTTGGAGTCTCAAAACTTTAGATTCAATTTGGGGGAGATATCGTAAAATGTTCCAGCGTCTTGCAGTCCTTCAGACTCTCCCAAAAGGCCAAAACATCTCCAGTCACCAAAAAGGGCCAGAATCTTCCAGATAATCCCTATCAGAGTCTTCTAAAGTTCCACAAACTTTTTCAGAGCTTTGGAGTCTCTAAGATATCTTATATTTTAACTTCCTAAACCTTCCCAACGATTGCAGATTTTTTCAGATCTCTATAGACTCTCTTCCTCTACTTTTCCAACAGCTCTAAAGTCTCCTAAGTTTCCCAAAATTTGCTTTATACAATTTTCCAAGACCTTGCATTCTTCAGAGTCTTCAATCTTAACTTTAAATTTCTAGAAGTCATTAAAGGTCCAGTATCTTCCGGAATCAATTAGGGAATCTTAAAATACAATTTCCCAGGGTCTACCGTAGTTTTTCAGAACTTTGGAATCTCTCAGGCCCCCAAGAGATCTTGAATTTCTCCTTCCAGGAGCTTCCCAAAGTTTTCAGATTTTGCCATACACTCAAGAGTCTCCCCAGAAACTCCACACTTTTCCAAGACTTTAGAGTCCCATATTTTCCTAAACTTTGCGATTCTTCCGGACTTTCCATTTTCCCAAGAGTTTTACAGTTTTCTAAGTTCCTCAAATTTTGCTCCCTACCATTTTCCATGGCCTTTGGTATTCTTTCCCAATAGGTACACCTAAAACTTTTAATTCCTAGTAGACCCCAAGTTTAGATTCAGTGAATCCCCAAAGTTGTGTCACGATTGATTCGCGTACATCCTACCTGAGAATTTTGCACCAAGAGGAATTCCAGAGTGATCCAAGTAATGAAAGAAGACCTTAACTTTTTATATACATTGCACGCCAAATTCCTTCATGGACCTAATAGCTATAGGTACCTAGAAGAAAATTCTAGTGGACAGGAGGAATGTCCTACCTAATACCTCTTTATAAATTCCTATTTAGGCAGAGTATGATTAGAATTTAGTTACCAAATGGAATTACAGTTTAGAAATGCAAATTATTTTAAATTTTGGTCAAAAATGAGTTTGTATTATGCGAAAGCTAACTTTTACCCTGATATGACTTAAATTATTCTTAAGGGTACCTAAATTAAATCCAGTTACAAAGGCGTTTTCAAAACTTTTCCTGATATTTTAAACAGAAATTTTTAAATTTGGCGCCATAATTAAATCAATCATATCAATTTTTTTAATACCTATATTCTCTTATCAAAATAAAATGGACTATTTTTTTAGTAAAATCCTTGATTAAAGTCCTTTATTCATTCTTTAAATTAATCAAAATATTTAAAATAAATTAATCGATCAGTAAAATAATTGCAAATCCCCTTCCCTTTTCCCTGCTTAACCTTGGTGTATAGACGCCTCAAGTTTCCTCCGTGAAAAGTGTAAAAAGTAGTGGTAAATTTTCTTCTGAGGGACTGAAAAGTAAGTACAAAACATATTTTAAAATTTGGGGAACATTTTGGCGTGATTAGATTTTGTGTTCGCTTTTTTAATACTTTGTAAACTTAAAAAGTGTAATTGTGACTGTATAGCTGTCAGAGCCTGCTTTGCTTTTGTTATACCTAGAAGGTTCTGGCATAAGGTTTGTTTACATTGTAATGGTTTATTATATTATAAATTTGTGAACTGTGCGTGAATTTTCCTTGATGCGACAATGAATATGGTAAGAAAATCCTCTTGGTCCTGCCACTGCTCCTGTTCTACCACTTGTTGCAGTAGGCGCGAAATTGTACAACGGCCAACTTCGTGTAATAAAAAATTAATTATTGCTTAATTATTACGTTTTTACAGTAAAATATAATTGTTAATTTTAGTGCTTGTGGTATCCTGTCTCTTTTAAGAACATTGTGGTGTGCTTATGGGTGTCCCCTTTCTCTCTCGTGTTCACTCACTAAATTATAGGTTAGAATTTTATTTCAAAGTTAATTTACCATAAGAAAACATTTATGGATCTTCCTTGAAAAGAATGTGTTGAAAAGGCAAGTCTAAATTTAATTGGTTTTTTATTTTCAGGTTAAAAATCCAAAAATTAGGGGAAAATATAGTAACGGAATTTTCCATGGAATCGGAAGAAGTGAAGTGGTAAGTTTTTCTTCGTTTTGTTTGCTGGTGTGTTTATTCTAAACCTAATTTAATGTTGCAGATTTAGTGCAGTGGTTAAGTGAGGTGTCAAGGAACTAAAGTGCTACGGAAGTGCATTATTGGATTATTGGTAATCTGTTACGTACTGCATAGAAGCGTCTTCATAAAAGGTAATTACTATCTAAATTTTTATCTTATCAATTAATTAGTTTTTTGTGTTGCATATAAACAATTTATTACCTAAAATTTCTATTCATTAATTTTACAATTTTGTGGAGCACTTGTTAAATGATTGGATAATTATCTGGTCCATATAAGACAGATGAAACAAGAAAATAAGGAATTTCTTATTTTTCTCTTCTATAATATGTCTTGATCTAATGCGTATTTTATTTCATAAAGGATACTCTCAACCCTTGTTTTAGTTTCAAAAAGATGCAGTAATGGTACCTACCTATTACTGCAAAATCAAATCCCACCCTATCTAGTTACAGGCCTTTCTAAATTATTAATGTTTTGTGCACTCGTAATATGCTTGTTACAGTACTATACAATAATACATGAAATCAGATGTGTTACACTTTTTACTTCTTATTTTATTTGAAGTTAATTAATTATAACGCAATTATTACTTCAAACTGCACAATAATTTTTATTATAACAGACTGTGTGTCTTGTTCCCCTGCGGATGTTGTATTTTTGTTTGACGATGAAATTCGAGGGGTAGGTAGACCACGTGGGTCTGTATAATCCAGGTAGACTTACTTGGGGAAGTCTGGGTAATCCCGGGAAGACTGAGAATCTCGTGGGGTCGTATGAGGAATTCTGGGGACGTTCGTGATTTATCGCGGGGAAGTTCCATCTGGCTAGACCCCGGAAGTTTAGGTAGTAACAGAAAAGCCTAAAAATTTGGGTAGTCGCAGGGAAGTTCCTGAGACGTGTTAACAGTAAAGGGAAACGCTGAAAAAGTCTCAGGGAAGTCTAGCTAGTTATAGGGAACACTTTGAGGGGTTCAGGAGAAGTCCAAGTAATTCCGGGAAGTCCCGGAGATGTTTTGATAGTAACGGGGAAGTCTGGGTAGTTGCAGGGAAGCCTAAAAGTCTGGGTAGCCAGAAGGAAGTCCTGGAGACGTCAATAGTAACGGAGAAGCTTAAAACAGTTCCGCGGAAGTCTGGATAGTTGTAGGCAGGGAAGCCTAAAGGTCTCAGGGAAATCTGGGTAGTAGCAGGGAAGCCTGAGAAAGTTAGAGGGACATAATATGAGGAAGTAAGGGGAAGTCCATATACCTACTAGGTAGGCTACGCGCAGATTTGGGTAGTCCTGGGGAAGTTCAAGTTGTCCTGGAGATGCGCGAATTGTTACGGTTGGGGGGAAGTCTGGGTAGTCGCAGGGAAATTCTGTGGAAGTATTACCAGTAACGGAGAAAAGTCTAAAAAAGTTCCGTGAAAGTCTGGGATTCTGCGTAATTGCATGGAAGCCTAAAAATCAGGGGGAAGTTTCTGTAGTCGCAGGGAAATCCTGTAGAGGTGTATAACAGTAACGGGGAAGTCTGGGTAGTTGCTGTGAAGCCTCAGAAAGTCACGGCGACATATAAGGAAGTATCGGGGAAGTCCAAATAGTACTGGGAACATGCAAGTACTCCTAGGGACGCGTATATATGGATACTAACTAACGGCATATGTATATGTGGGGACGCGTGGATTGTTGTGGGGTAGTCCAGGAGATGTTTTGTCACTAACGGGGAAAACTGACAAATTCCCGGGTTGTCTCGGAGAAGTTGAGGTAGTCTCGGGGAAGACCAAGTATAGTCTTGGGAATGTATAGATCGTCGCAGGGAAGTCCCGGAGATATCTTTTTAGTAATGGGGTAGCCCAAGAAATTCCCGGGGCAGACTGGCTTGTCCCGGAGGGGTCCAAATAGTCCTGGGGGAGTCTAGGTAGTCCTGGGGGAGTCTATAGGTAGTCCCGGCTATGTTCAAAGAAGTCTGGGTAATATATCACATTGCGCAGTTTAGTGTACCAACATAATTTATTACCGTGGTTTACCTCTCGATGAAATTTCAAATCTATTTGTATTTTGCTATAATTGTCAAATGGTCCCTTATTTGTATTATCTTGTCAAAGTCGATAAGTCCCAAACATTCCTGAAAGGCACGATTTTTGTTGCAATCTAAGTTTGTGCATCTTTTAGGTTTTCATTTTTTTTTCTTTCAGGATATGTTTTATACCCCCTCAGGATGTTGTGTTTATTTAAGATGTTTTTTTGTTTTGTCATTTATTTTCAGGTATGTGCATGATTACTTTAAATTTTTTACCTTGTCTATCCTCTATGGTGGCAAGAGGAGATCGTTCTGAATTTTGAAATATTTTTCCATGTACTTTCTGTTTTAAATCACAAAGGTAACTTAATTAAAAAGTTGTTACCCAACGAATTATTTGCGCAATTTCTAGATATAAGTACGCGTTTTTGTTGCTGCTCTTTTTCGCGATAGCAGCATCTCGTTTTTCACATTTTATGTTAAGGAAAATAAATAAATGTTGTTGTTAACTCTTTTCAAGTGTTTAGATTTCTGATTTTGAAAACTAAAATTAAAACTGCAGATGGTATGGGGGCGGTCGCTTTATTACTGATTTCGTTACCAAGGTCAATCCTCTTCCATTTTACAGCACAAATGTTCTATCTATGACCATAATGTTTTTAATAATTTATAAAGCTGGCGAAAAAAGGAATCATAATGTCAGAAAAATATAGGCCAGTCATTTACAAAAATCCAAGATGGCGGCTTTGCGACTACAGTGCAAGGCCAACTTCATTACAGCTTACGCTTTCTGTCATTAATGAAGTTGTCCGTGTACAAGTGTGCCATAGACACAATAAATGACCACATAAAATTATAGCGCAGTGGGTCGCTTATTTAAGTTCTGTCAACAAATTTTTTTTTATAATATAGTGAAAAATCCATTTAATATAGGCACATTGCAAGTTAAATGGACCGGCCACTTTATCATTGGAATATAGGCAACCCATTATACACTGCTAAGCACTCTTGCCCCAGCTTTACTGACTTTAATTATTGTTTGTCACCTGTTAATTTTTTTTTTAATATTTAATACAGAACAAGATTGAATATTATCGATTTATTGAAAACAGCATTTATACTGACCAAGAAAAAAATAGAAATGTGTACAAATTCATGTATTACTGTTTTACGTCAATTTTTTTTCACGTTATCTCAAATTTTCTAGATGATCTTGATATTTTAGACACATTAGAGACTGGTTTGTTAGGATATTTTATTTACACTAAAATAATCCCTAACATTATCTATTGATAATTCGATAATCCAGAGTGATATAGTATACACATTTCTATTTTTTTTTTCGTCTGTATAGATCACGTTTCCAATAAATCGTTCGTTTTAAATTTTGTTCTTTATTAAAAACTAAAAAAAAAAACACTGAGTAATTTGACAAACAATAATAAAAATCAGTAAGCAGGGGTAAGAGTGCTAGTAGTGTATAATGGGTTGCCTATATTCCAATGGTAAAGTGGCCGGTCCATTTAACTTCCAATATGCCTATACAGTGAAGTCCATTTATTATGCAATATAGGCATGTTGCAAGTTAATTGGTGCGGCCACAATATCATTGAAATATAGGCAACCCATTATACACCGCTAAGCACTCTTGCCCCTGCCTACTGATGAATTTAAATTTTCAATTGTCAGGAATGTTTTATTTTGAGGTTAAACTCAGTTAAACTTTCATGTGTTACTGATTTCGGTTAGATCATAGATGGTTAGATAAAAAAAAACTAGCTAACTGTATAATGGGTTGCCTATATTTCAATGATATTGTGGGCGCACCAATTAACTTGCAACATGCCTATATTGCATAATAAATGGACTTCACTGTATATTGAATAAATGGACTTCACTGTATTATATAAGTATATACGTATATGTAGGATGAATGGGGTATTATGTGGTTCGAGTAAAAATCAAGATATTGTTATTAATCATTTAATAATAACTACATATTTTACAAATTATATAGCGATATTTTTCATAAAAACAATTAAAATATTGTAAAACAAAATAAAACCCAATAATGTATACAGCAGTCTAGAAATATGCAATAAATAATAATATTAAACAACAATAAAGATTCTTGAACAATAAATTGTAATAATAATATCATAGTTGTTCATAGAAGCATCTCATTTTAATTTTTATATATCATCAGCTTAAAACAAATGACTAGAAAACCGTTCAAGTGCTATTAAAAAGTAACAGACTTGATTAGACTAGAAAAATGGCTTAATTATAATTTAAACTAAAAAACATTTTAAGTATTTTGTTTTTTTTTTGGTTGATATATACGGTTACCAAGCAGTGTCTCTTTACGTTTAATAACAATTTCGCTTTCGGCAGAAAAATGTTGTTAATGATTTAATTTTGGAAATAAATACAAAACCGACATTGTCTCTGCCACGACTAACGTCCCCCCCACTTTTTAATAATTTTATTTAAATAATCAATCAAACCTACTCTTGCCCTAAGTCTATCTGTTAAGTAACTCTGCTTTTATCGTTAAATTATTATAATATCAGCTACCTTTTTTCTTAATATTGTTTTTTGTTTCTAAGAATTCGACAACACTATTTCATATACGAGTCTTTTAGCTACAGATTTTTTACGTCATAATAATCTAATGGACTACTTCAAAAAAATAACAGAAAAAGAAAATGTAAAAAAATATTCACATGTAGGGATCGAATCACAATATCAACAATAAGTTACGTCGAGACTCCAACAATTGCTTTAAATTTGCTCTTACACTAGTCGCTTTGCGCCCTAAATAAATTGCGTACGAAAAATATAATAGAGAGCGGCAAAAATATATTTTACTGAATCACAATTTCAGCTAATCGTACCTACATTGAAGAGAAAAAAAATCTAAGCTGTTTATATACGATTACACGAGAAAATTTCGCATTTTTAATAGCAAATATTAAAAACTGGAGTAGTATAAGAGGTCAAAGATTTTCAACCACAATTTTTTTTAGTAATATTAATTAAAATTATCTTCTTCTAGTTATATAAAAAAATGTTATTAAATATTTTTTACAACTCACAAAAAAAATCTTCCCCCTCTTTAAGATTCGTCTTAAGCACTTAACGAAGCAGTTTTCTCTTCAATGTAAATACAAGCATGCCATTCATGTATAGATTAAGAGAAGTGTTCAAATTACTAAACTAGAAAAAGTACTACGTAACGGGTCGGTATCTTCTGCATCGTACCTGGCTTTCCGGTAAGGGCTCACCTGAAGGGGGTGGTGGAGGAGGACCTTCTGAAGTATCAGGGGAGCTCTCCGGAGCGCCGATTAAACATGTTGGAACACCCCTTACTCTAGCACCTTCAATAGTCGACTTACTGTAGTTTGATCACTAGGGCGGAAGGGTTAAAACATAAGGCCCACATTCACAACAAACTCCGTTTTTTTTAATATGAGCACTTTTATGAATGTTCTGTGATGATGCGTCTTTCGTGAATCTGGGCCTAAGTAAGTAACCCGTAACAAGTTTATGCAAATATTTTGACAACTCTATTGATTTTTCGTTTTTTTTTTTGAAAGGGAACTGGGTTCGATTCTCGTTAAACGCAACACAATATTTTATTGTTCATTTATTACAATTTTGTCGCGGTCTTGCCCAATTATTCAACTTTTTTGGAAAATGTTGAAACTTAAAATTTGCATATTCCCGCATATTCCTAACTTTAATGTACCAGAACTCCATTTTTTTTAATACAACACCCTGTATATTTTTAGGTCATCATATTCGAACTGTAATGGGCTTCTTAATAATCTTTTGGTTTTGGAATTTTGTTGCGGTCTTGCCAAATTATTCAACTTTTTTGGAAAATGTTGAAATTAAAAATTTGCATATTTCTATCTTGAATGTACCAGAACTACATTTTTTTAATACAACACCCTGTATATTTTTAGGTGATCAAATTCGAACTGTAATGGGCATTTTGATAATCTTTTGGTTTTGCAATTTAGTTGCAGTCTTGCCAAATTATTCAACTTTTTTGGAAAATGTTGAAATTAAAAATTTGCATATTTCTATCTTGAATGTACCAGAACTCGATTTTCTTAAATAGAACACCCTGTATATTTTTAAATGATAAAATTCGAACTGTAATGGCCATTTTGATAATCTTTTGGTTTTGCAATTTAGTTGCAGTCTTGCCAAATTATTCAACTTTTTTGGAAAATGTTGAAACCAAAAATTTGCGTATTTCTAACTTTAATGTACCAGAACTCGATTTTCTTAAATAGAACACCCTGTATATTTTTAAATGATAAAATTCGAACTGTAATGGCCATTTTGATAATCTTTTGGTTTTGCAATTTAGTTGCAGTCTTGCCAAATTATTCAACTTTTTTGGAAAATGTTGAAATTAAAAATTTGCATATTTCTATCTTGAATGTACCAGAACTCCATTTTCTTAAATAGAACACCCTGTATATTTTTAAATGATAAAATTCGAACTGTAATGGCCATTTTGATAATCTTTTGGTTTTGCAATTTAGTTGCAGTCTTGCCAAATTATTCAACTTTTTTGGAAAATGTTGAAACCAAAAATTTGCGTATTTCTAACTTTAATGTACCAGAACTCGATTTTCTTAAATAGAACACCCTGTATATTTTTAGATGATAAAATTCGAACTGTAATGGGCTTTTTAATAATCTTTTGGTTTTCCTATTTCGCTGCGGTCTTGCCCAATTTTTCAACTTTTTTGAAAAATGTTTAAACTTAAAATTTGCGCATTCCAACTTGAATGTACCAGAACTCGATTTTCTTAAATACAACACCCTGTATATTTTTAGGTGATAAAATTCGAACTGTAATGGGCTTTTTAATAATCTTTTGGTTTTCCTATTTCGCTGCGGTCTTGCCCAATTTTTCAACTTTTTTGAAAAATGTTTAAACTTAAAATTTGCGCATTCCAACTTGAATGTACCAGAACTCGATTTTCTTAAATACAACACCCTGTATATTTTTAGGTGATAAAATTCGAACTGTAATGGGCTTTTTAATAATCTTTTGGTTTTCCTATTTCGCTGCGGTCTTGCCCAATTTTTCAACTTTTTTGAAAAATGTTTAAACTTAAAATTTGCGCATTTCCAACTTTAATGTACCAGAACTAGATTTTTTTAAATACAACACCCTGTATATTTTTAGGTGATAAAATTCGAACTGTAATGGGCTTTTTAATAATCTTTTGGTTTTCCTATTTCGCTGCGGTCTTGCCCAATTTTTCAACTTTTTTGAAAAATGTTTAAACTTAAAATTTGCGCATTTCCAACTTTAATGTACCAGAATTAGATTTTTTTAAATACAACACCCTGTATATTTTTAGGTGATAAAATTCGAACTGTAATGGGCTTTTTAATAATCTTTTGGTTTTCCTATTTCGCTGCGGTCTTGCCCAATTTTTCAACTTTTTTGAAAAATGTTTAAACTTAAAATTTGCGCATTTCCAACTTTAATATACCAGAACTCGATGTTTTTAAATACAACACCCTGTATATTTTTAGGTGATTAAATTCGAACTGTAATGGGCTTTTTAATAATCTTTTGGTTTTGCAACTTCGTTGCAGTCTCGCCAAGTTTTTCAACTTTTTTGGAAAATATTCAAACTTAAAATTTGCGCATTTTCAACTTTAATGTACCAGAACTAGATTTTTTTAAATACAACACCCTGTATATTTTTAGGTGATCAAATTCGAACTGTAATGGGCTTTTTAATAATCTTCTGGTTTTGCAATTTCGTTGCAGTCTCGCCAAGTTTTTCAACTTTTTTTGGAAACCGTTGAAACTTAAAATTTGCACAAAAATTCTGTAATGTTGGAAGGATACGCCCTTCACTATTAAGGAAGAAAAATTGAACGGGGGGGGTCGATTGGCTAATTAACAGTTAATTTGAAAGATTGTCAAAATATGCATAGAACCTTGCTACTAAGGTTCATTTACTTAAGCAATTTGATCTTACCTCCAGCTGTAGAATGTCGTTTAAACCTGAGATTCAGTTCACTAGGATCGTTTACGTATTTTTCAGTCAATCTGCGTCTCCGCAAACCTGGAGTGAGGTCACCTGACCAAGACATACATTTAGCCAGTCTTTGACTATTATTACTAACAGCTACTGGAATACGTGAGGTTTTGCTACCATCTGGTGCTGGACTAACCTGTAATAATTTCATTTTTATTACAAACCTTTTCATTTTTTTTCTATACATACCGAAGTTTCTCGCAGGACCTGACTGGCATTATCAACACCACTATCATCATCCTCCTGTTCTTGTCGTTTGTCTTTGAAGTTTTCTGTGGCATCAAAATATTCAGACTGTTCTTCTATACCGGGACTTAAACCGTTTGCCATAGATTTTCGTTCCTTGCTGTAAAAAATTTAATTTTTAGATTAATTCCATTAAGACCTGATTGGGGGATTTACCTTTGTTCTAAAATACTAGTTGCAGAAGCAAAAGTAACACCTGGATTAGTAGTAACATCAACAACTGAGGGTGAGCATTGTCTACGGTTATTCATTGCCTCTTTGGGTTTATTATCCACATCTTGTATAATAGTTCTAACAACCTTTTGATTAACTGTGGCAGTCTTTGAATCCACATTGCTCTTAGTAGTCTCTGAAGTAGACCCGATTTTACTCGAGCTACTTTCAGATTTGGAATCGATGCAATTTTGTTTAATTTTTTCTATTGGTTTTGCTATAGCTTTGTGTGCACTAGAATCACTGTGAGGTAATTTTTGTTTAAGATCTACTTGTCGGATAGGGGAATCCCGTAATTGTTTTTTGAGATCATTTTGAGGTTTGGGAATTTCTTCTTTGTCTTGCTCCTCTTCCTCTTCTTTGTCATCATCGTCTTTTTCCTCACTTGATGATTCAGAACATTCATTTTTTACTTTTTCGTTTTTGTGTTTTTTTTCCGGACTTGGACTTCTTAATTTTTTTCTAACAACTTCTTTTTCAGGACTGCCTTGTTCTTCTGTACTTTTATCTTTTTCCTGGTCATTTTCTATTTCTATTGGTTTTTCATTTTCTATACTAACCCGTTTTTCTATTTTTTTATTTTCTAAACTCTGTTGACGTTCATATTTTTCGTCAGGGGCAAACGTAATTTGTTCCTTTTTAGGACTATGTAGTTCTGGATGTTCCCCCCTTTCCCTACTACTTTGTTTTAGTATACTTTTAGTTCTTTCTAGTTTCACTCGGGGTTGAGGAGCTTGATCTGTTGGAACGTCTTTATTGCTTGCATGAACAGTATTTTCAGCGGAATGAGTTCCATTTTGAATCACATCTGCATTTGCAGCACCATTGAGTATATGGTTAGGAGACTGAGGTAACGAACTCTGTTGTTTAATTGTTTGTGATGTAGCAACCACTTCCTTTGGCACAACACGAATTTCTAGCCGACCTGCTACCTGAAATTCATAAAAAACAAAAGTTAGGATTAGGTTTTGGTTTTCTAATACTATCAACACTTTTAAGAATTTAAAAATTTACCTCTTGCAGACCTTCTTCTCCATTTGTCTCTTCCTCATTATTTTTATTAGGGGCAATATTTCCAAACATTAAAACAGGTAAACTGCCCCATTTGTGCGAATTATTAGGACTGTGCTCTTCCTCTGTTGGTTGTATATGTTTAGCTGCCACGTTTCTCATCACATCCACTTTAAATACCAAATCATCAAAAGCGGCTTGCTGTAATAAGGGAGGCTTCAAACCCGAGCGTATGTAGGGTCCTAAAGCAGGAGTCGACCATGCTCTGGGAAGTCCACCTAAAAAAGAGGTTTTATAATAATTTCAACAACGTTAACAAAAGGAAATGGTACCCATTAGTTCAGGATAGTCTTCGATTCCAGCGATGTTGACGTATTTTCTTTGACTATTTCTGGTTCTCGAGTCTTCGCTGATTTTACTTAAGACAGGTGGCATAATTGCCGGATTTGCTTCAGAAGTTACACCTAAAGCTGCCTTGTGTTCTGGGCTCTCCGGTTTCCATTCATTATCTGTTGTTTCTTCACTGTCATCAAACTGTGACTTCCATTGGCTAGCCAACGTTAAAGCTCCTCCTTTTGTAACCTACCAAAAACAACATAAGTTCATTTTTTGTTTAACTGGGAAAAAAGGAGTACTGACTTGTTGGCTAACATTCTCATCATCCATCACAGCAAACTGTGTTAAGCTTTGATCTCGAACACCTGACCGCGAGCTTCTAGCAGCAGATGGTTGCCGCCTTCTTGGCCTTTCTTGTTCTGGTGTAGCAGGAGAATCTACCACACTACCTCCTTGTGGAGGTGTAACTACTCTTAATCTTCCTAATGTTGCTACGCCTGACTGGCTCTTACGTAGTGGCACCGGTTTCTGGCTAGCATCAGCTACAGATCGTGCAGAGGCAACTCCTTCGTTGTCCAACTTTTCTGGTGTTTGCTCCAAGTGAGACGTAGCACGGCGTTTTTGACCTACCAAAAAATTTTAAATGAAAATTAAGGGAGTGTTGGCTATACCAAGCTTGGTATGATACCAAAATGTTCACTTATCAATGCATTTTGGTATAATAGCGCCTATACTATGGTTGCTAAGATACCAAAATGTTTGTTTCTACCATCATTTTGGTATAATAGCGCTATACCATGGTTGCTATGATACCAAAATGTTTGTTTCTACCAAAATGCTAATAGGGGAGGATGTAAGCATAAGAATTGAGAGAAAAAATTACCTTGTGGCACTTGTTCTACCGCAGTAGCATTGCAATTGTTGTCAACTGTAGGCTTGGCAGCATTGGTTTGCGTTTCTGTAACAAAAGGAGCTGTGTTTTCAGTTTCAATTCGTCTTCGCCTTGCTTCTAATTGCGCCTAAAACAAAAAATTGAAGTGTCATATTTCAGTTACAAGCCGAAACTTACTTCTTTATTATCTGTGGGTTCAATATTTTCTTGGTTGTTATCAGTAGCTGTAGGTTTATGTCTAGGTAGGGTAGTAGGAGCAGTAGGCTGCTGTGCTTGTGGCGTGGGCGTGACAGCCATGTTATCACCAGCAGGTGCCTTCTCCCAGTCGTATGGGTCAGAGTCTTTAACGCCTCTCCTTTTCATGCATCTTTCAAATAAATTAATTAACATCTAAAAAACGTTAAATGACGGTTAGTAAACAATATTTTGTTTATCAACAATTATCTTACTTGATAATCAGGCTTATCTGCATATTCTAAGGTCTGTATATGGTCTAGAAACTGTTTAAGGTCGGACGGTAGGTGCTTCAAAAGTAACCTATGGTCATATTTCTCTTTCATTAATCCTACTTGTTCTTTATCTTTTACTTTCCTCCATGGTAACTGACCATTAACAAATTCCACTAACATATAAAACAGACTCCACAAATCATCATGTCTGCCCATTTCTGTAAATGATTAAGACATACAAAGATATTCAATCTTCACCATTTTGTTCTTCTTTCTAAATTGGTTTAAATCAGCCGGATTACGATCTGACGACCGTGGTGGCCAGAAACAAAACATAAATTACCAAAACAATGTAAAACTAACCTTTATTTCTATGTGCATTTATACTGGCATAACGTACAGTTCCTCTAAATCCAGCAGCAGCTCTAGGTGCTCTAACTTCACCTGTAGCTGTGGTATACTGTCTTGCTAAACCAAAATCTAACATATATACCTTCCTACAATTATATGGCATCCGTCCCATTGAAAAATTACTCTGTAAAAAAGTTTTATTCAAGGGGTTGATATGATTTTTATTTTTATATACATACAGGTTTGATATCACGATGTAAAAAGCCAACTGAGTGAATACTTTCAATGGCTTTAAGTATTTGTAATCCTAAACGTAAAGTAGTGGATAAGCTAAAGGCAGACCTTGGTTGTGCCCGCCGAAGTTCTGCCAAATTTCTGCCTTGCAATTGCATTACTACGTAATTGAACCTATCGTTACGACCACAACCAATGAACCTATGACAGAGGAAATTTATGTTATATAAATCTACAGGGTGAGTCCCCAACTTTGAGATAGACAATTATTTTGATTGACCATTTTGCGCTACTGTCTATAATAATCAAATTACTCCGGGAAATAGAAAACTGAAAATTTAAGATTTTACAGCCTGTACTGAAAACAGAGCAAGATTTATAGAATTTGAATGGTGATCGTAGTAGTCCTCAATATGCTGAACATTTCTTCTCATTAACCAAATCTCTATCTCTTACCGTGTTTACACGGTCCCTATGCATTTGTTCCTTGTCTGGGACACCCTGGTACAAGGTGTTTGATATAAGTTTGCAAACCTTTGCACTTTTCCAAAACAATTTGCGCAAACTATAGTTTTACAGATAGGACAATATTTTTCTGTCAAAATTTGGTGAAGACCCTGTATTATCTTCCATGAATTTCAAAATTAAATTTATACAGGGTGTCCCGAATATGGCCCAGTATATACAGGGTGTTATAATTTTTCAAACTTTTACGATGTTAATGCAACTTAAATAAATTTTTGAAATAGAACACCCTGTATATATATTTCTGGAATAACTTCGATTGTTACTGGGCTTCCTGAATACGTTCAGTTATCAAAATTCCTAATTGCGGCGTTGCCAAATTTATTTGCTTTTCAAAAAATTAACGGAATTTGCCTTTTCAAAAAAAAAATTGTACCAACTATGGTTTTACAGTAAGGTCAAATGTTAGTAAAGACCCTGTATTACCTTCCACATATTATCACAAAATTAATTTTATAAATACAGGGTGTTTGTAAAAAAAGTACAATAGTTTCAATCAGATTTTGAGACAATGAGGTGTTGCCGGAAATAGCGCATTTGGGGCTAAATATCAACCCTTAATATAACAAAATAAACTCACCGACACACATGTTCTTTGCCTTGCAACTTTTTAAGAACTGCAACTTCCATTTTTAAAACTTGTTTGGGTTGTCTGGCAGATTCCACCTTTAGTGCAACCTGCTCCCTTGTAATTAAATCTAATCCTTCGTAGATTTCCCCAAACCCACCACCTCCTATTTTTTTCACAACCTAAAAGAAAAATAATACATACAGAATGTTTAAAATTTCCTCCTGGAAAATAACAAGAAGAATGTTTGCGTAAAGGACAAAAAGGCTTAGGGGTGGGTATTGTATTTTTGAAAATTTTTTTACCTTCCATCTTTCTTTTACAACGTGTCCTGGTTGCAAGAGATCTTCGGACGTCATTCTGATATTGTTGTTTTGATCTGTGGAATCAACGGCTCCTTCCCAACTTATATTTTGTATCCTAAAAGTAATTTTAATATTCAGTTTTGTGCTTAAAAAAATTATGAGTGATATTAAAGGGTTGAAAATAATTTTTCGGTTTTAAATTTAAAAAAATAAAAATTAATCAATAAAATGGATAAAAGGAGTAATTTTGGAGGTGTTAGATGGGTTGCATAAAATCAGGCGTAAATAACAGCAAAAACCAGCTGATTTTTTAGGACGCATGTGCAAATCTAGCAAGGAATATGTCCTTGACTTGAGTACGCCCCGAACTTATTGATTTTATAACAATGCACAGTAACAATTAAATCAGGTTTTTTTGAAAAACAACCAAAATAAAATCCTTACGTGTATTATTTTAAGTAATTTCTTGAACAAACACTAAACTCAAAATAATCCAAAATGCGCACGTAAAACACGCTCAAGGCTTCATTTCATAACCCTTTTCACATTTAAATCACAACCATATTATTTTTTTACCCTTTAATAATTAAGGGATTTTTTGATTAAGAAGAATAAAAAAAGATAATTTTAGAATTCGCAAAAAGCTTATAAGTAGGAAGTTCCAAAAGGTTGTATAAAAATAACACACAATTTTGGCTTTTGACCATATGATAACAAACCTGACACAAAGGGCTTAAAATTTACACCTTAAACCAGAAAAAAATTAGTACTTTTATAATAATAGGTAAGAAATATTTTTGGAAGCACACAAAAGCTTTAAAAAAAGGTGCAAGGTAATAATTAGGTACAGGGTCAATAAATTATAGAAGCAGTTGCACTAAAAAAAGTGCGCAAAAATAATATTAAACTCACAAGAGTCATGCAAGGATATGAAATAAATGTTAAGGGATAATTTAACAAGCTTATTAAAGGAGCTTTTTTGCGTTTCTTACGGTTTAGAGAAATTATAATCAATAGGCTCGCCATCTTTTACACTGCCATGAAGTTAGCTGTTTCGGTTCCCGCTTAAAACCATGTTCTAAAATTCAAATCGGTCGAGATATTTTGTGAATGTAAAAGTTTTGTAAAGAATGTTTGAAAGATGTCAGATTTCACTGGAATTTTGTAATAATTTTTTTGAGTTTTTTTTATGGAATTTGACAGGAATACACTCTAGATTTGTTATTTTGTTTATCCGTGGTAACTAAACAACGAACTGGATTTTTAAAGAGTCCTTGTAAACCGTACAGGTCCGTACCTACACGAATTTTTTCGTATTTCGATTATGGATTATTGAATCGCAACTCAAGGTTTTGAGACTCAACATTTATTTAATATAGACGCCGGGGCATAATTAACAGGCCAGAATTTAACTAAAAGTTTTTTATTGTGTGTACAAATTCTATTTTCGGATGCGCAGGCAACCAAGCTAACACTATTTTACAGTTTAAGACAGTTTTTACAACCATAAACAGTCTTCGGCTGGATAGGCCACCCATTTTACGTTTGTTCGCAATTTAAGTGACCATTAGTATACCCCTAAACTCGACCAGTTGGGTAGGCAACCAAACAGACATTTTTATGTCGATTAAACCGGATTTTACACCTCTAAACTTTTCTTCACCCGGATATACCCATTTTGCGTTTGTTCACAGTTTAAGACAACATTTACAGCCATAAAGTCGATTTCCATAAGGATAGGTAACCAACCTGACATTATTTTTAAGTTTAAGACAGCGTGTACACCCCTAAATTCGTCGAGAGGTGTCCAGGCAATCTATTTTACGCTGTTTCGCAGGTCAAGGCAGTATTTACGCCCCACTCGAGTTCCATTTGGATAGGCCACCAAACTGACATTGTTTTACACTTTATGGCAGCATTTACACCCCCAAACTCGCCGAGAACTGGCTAGGCAATCCATTTTAGATTATTTCGCAGTGTAAGATAGAATTTAGGCCGTTGCTAGCTCCACAGCTAACGTGGATATAATTTTGTCACTAAATCCACGGCATTGCGTCTTGTCAAGGGGTGATGTCATTAATTCGGCGGCGCGAATACGAGCTGCACTTACTGCGCATATTCCATTATAAAAGTTTCAAACATTTTCATATTTTAAATTGATGTTTAATTAATTTGCAAGTTTAATATGACCAGTAAAAAATACTAGAGTAAAGTTTCTCTAAGTCCGAGCGATTGACTTTGTTTGTAGTTAATAATTATTATCATTAGATTTCTCAGAAACAGACTTTTACGCCTTGGGAGTAGGCAACCAATCGTACGCACCTCTGTCCCTATAATCTCAGAAAGCTGAAATAATTTTCCAAGTCCCCAGAATGCGCCGAACGTAATGCCGTGAATTTTGTGGCAGAATTATATCCACGTTAGCCGTGGAGCTAGCAACGGCCTAGAATTTACATCCCTAAACTGTTTTGCAGTTGGATATACAACCGATTTTGGGTTTGTTCGCAGTTTAAAACAACATTTACACCCCTAAAATCGATTTCTATATTGATAGGCAACCAACCTGACATTATTTTGCAGTTTAATGGAGCATTTACACTGCTAAACCATATTTCAATAACCCATTGTACTTTATCTTTTAGTTTAAAGCAGAATTTACACTGTTATACTACCGGGGATACATTTCGAAAAGAATAAAAGAAATTTACTCAATGTAATTCTAGTTGAGCAACGTTATTGAACCATAAATGATAATCTAATCCATTAAAATAATTCCAAGTCCATAACTGTTTTCTTTTCTGATTAAAACAGCAACACTTCTTATCTTAACTAGACGTCCTTCATAAAAACTCTGAAAGGAATGCGGATATCAAGTTCATAGATAAAAGCGTTGCAGCAATGTTGCAATTTTAGTTGCGTGTTTCGGTTCATCGACCGATCTCTCCTTCAATATAATCCCAAAAATAAAACACGGGGACTTAATTACGTTGCCAGAATTTATTTGATTTACTGGCGAATAGAAAATTTTTACGAAAACTCCACGAAATTTTCGTTTGTGGTCAAAAAATTGGAACAATTAAATTAAAAATAAAATTTTGTTTTCGTCCTTGCGAGTCATTTTAAACAGAACGCACATTTTTTTTATTTCGTGGAGTAGCTGAATTCCCAGGGTTTTTCTTGGACGAGTTTCCCTCATAAAAATGGCCATTAAAATTTAATTTAGAAAAAAAATCGTTATAGAGCTGGTCTATTCTTGTTTTTGTAATGCAGTTGTCATCATCTTAGACTGTAATAAATCCAAAACCACGTGTTTTATTAAAATATTAAATGCACACGGGGAAAATCTACTGAAATGTTGCCAACAACATGCAAGAAGTTGCTTTTCAAAAAGGACGTCCAAAATTAACTGTACGAAACACAATATATTTCAGAGAATTGCAAAGATGTCGTCTTTAATGAGTTTAATTTCAAGACCAGACTAGCATAACTGACACGAATGACAGATTTATTTTTAATAAAATCAATAGAAACTCAAAGGACATTGACAACCTTGTGTGTTAAATCATTCCTAATCCTTGAATTATTTACCATAGAGCTACAACATTCGTATTGGCTACCTAAAGAAATTGTTTATTTTTGCTATAGACTAGGGAATTGAAACGTAGGAGTAAATACAGCTGCATCCCTTTGAATAAGAAAATTATAAATTAATCAATGTAAACAAATTAAGATTTAAGATGGTTTAGATCCGGCAAATATGCGGGCCATATATTCCGGATTCTACGGATGCGCTGTTTACGTAATCGTAACTCGTAACATATTGGGGTGAAATACCATCTTGTTGGAAGAACACACGGTATGAAACTATTTTAACTCAATTATGTTTTCTATAAAGCAATTTTTATATACCTACTATTGTATACAGTGTGTTAATATTAACAGCCACGTGTATGCAACAGGTATTTATGGAAGTTACCGATTTAAACTTTTTTTTTGTAAATAAGAGAAGATCCTGTAACGTATAGTTTGTGAAATATCTTAATTTAAAGGTTAAAAATATAAATCAAGTTGTCTAGAAAACAAAAACACTATTTTCGCTTCCAAATGTTTTGCTTTTGTGCATTTGTTTGGTATTAATTATTATTATGTAGGTTATGTATGTATAGGAACAAATGCATTCTGTTGAAGGAATGAAATTTTTGTGGAGGTTATTGCTTTTTTGTCCTAATTTCGGAGGCATTTTGGATTTCATTTTGAAAATCTTAAAACTACCAGGCAAGAATTACGAAAAAGAAAGTGTTTTGACTTCATTATCAAAATTTTCGAGATAATCAAATAAATCACGAAGTTTTAGACTACCAAGACTTATTTGTTTTAAACGAAGGCTTTTTTTACTTTATTTTTGAAATCCATGATATATTTTGATTGTACTCGCACTTCTAAATTAGAATTATTTCCAAAATAGAGGCAATTGTGACTTTATTCTCAAATTAAAGGCAATTTTCAAATATACAGGGTGGCTCTAAAGTACACCAACTCGTAGGAAGTACACTCTTGCGCTCTTGCCAGAATAAGTTTAAATAACCTCCGAAAATGGTTGGTCGACGAGATACCAGCTGACAAAGATCACTAATTTTGTTTGTAAAAATTCAATCAAATACGATAATTATGGTTCTGGTTCGTAGGGGAAGTATTCCTCTGTTTGGGGGGTATTAGTGTATTTTAAAATTATGCAGAACATGGTAAACTTGAGGATTATTCGGCTTTTTTAAGTCGTAACTTTTTTGTACTTTCAGTTTTGGTAAATGGAATAGTGGATTTCAGACCATGTTAGATAAAAAGAAAAGATGCTCTTAGTATACCTACAACGAAACTGTGCACCGTTTTTGAAATATCGGGGTTTTTACAAGACAATAAGTTCGTATCACCGCACACTGCTTTGGGCCCCTAAAATTTCAAAAATTCGAACCAAATAAGACAGTTGGCGTCTGTCACCTACTTTCACATCAAATTTGTTTGTTTTTTGCATTTGTTTGAGGCCATATATTATTTGCACGACCTTCTTGATTTCCGAGACTTGACGTCAGTCTTGGAAATCAAGCAGGTCGTGATTATTTGATTTAATTTTTGAAATTACAGGTAGACGAGCCCAAAGTGCTGTGCCGTGTGATACGCAAATAGCATACGGCAAATTGTTTTCTAATTTGTCTCCATTATTTTCTTATGTAACCCCATAATAATTTACCACGACTAGAAAGAGAAAAAGTTAAGCTTTTTAATGATGTATTGCGTACCCCTATTACCATTTAAGAAAACTCAAGATAGCGGCCGCGCTCCGAAAGTATGAGTCAAAGAAAATTTTTCTATACTGTAAAATATGCGTAGTGATGTCGTATTGAAGTGTTCCAAATTTCAAATTAATATCTTAAAGGGTTTGAGCGCTACGACTTTGGTCCCATCTTTAATAACAGGCTACCCTGTATATCCGAAAATGTTTCCGAGCTGTCATACAAGTGTTGGTTGCAACGAAAAGGGGTTTTCAAGAGGCTACAAACACGCGTATGTAAGAGGGAGGGAAAATTTAAAAGACTATATGCCCGATCGATGGGTATTTATTAAGAAACTGTCTGGACCAGGACCATGTTTGAATGAATTACAATTTAATTTAAAATAAAAATAAACAAAATTAGATCAAGTATTTTTTATTAGTTGTTAAGAGTGCTTTCGTATATTCCAATATACTTTTCGCGATTTTTATTCGAAATTGATGTTGCCATGGAAATATCCCGAGAGCTTGCTCGAGGGATATTTCCTAATGGTAACATCAATTGAGAATAGAAAGAGGGAAAAGTATTTAGAATATACGGAAGTGATCGAATGATATTTGTCACCATTATATCACGATTTTTTAAGTTCATTTTGCTCAAAATGTCAGTTTGACTTTTGAAAGAATTAATTTATAAAAAAAATCGCTACAGATACCATGATCGTATCACAGCCAATAGGAAGCCGAAACACTAAATCGAATATATCTATGGACCAAGAAGGTATATTCGAGAAATCCCGCCGTGATTGGTTCATTTTTAAAAAATTCTTAAATCCTATTGGTCTATAATATATAAGTGATATAATCACTAGTTGTCCTTGTGGTCCGGGAGCAACTAATGAAAGACAAAAATGTTTCGATCAATTCACATCTGATTGGCTCATTTCGTAAAAATGTGTCATTTTGATTGGTCAAATTTTCTAAACTGACAGGTGGGGGCGATTGTCTAATAAATTTCGACTCTAATGCGAAGATTTGGACTACCAAGACAAATTTGAAAAAAAGAAGGCCTTTTTGAGTTTAATTTCGTAATCCTTCACAAACTTTGACTGGTAAATCTTCTGCTGCCGTTTACCATCGATTGATCAATCCCCCTTTTCTCTTGCCCTCAATTTCCTTCCTTTGTCATTGTCTTTCTCCCCACCCTCTTTAATTATATATAATTAGGGTTCTTGTTTTGCGGCTTTAACCAAAAAATTACGAAAGTATGAGAATTTAAAGATTGTCACAACGCTGCTGTTGGTGTTTAGCCTTAGCAACAGACCTGGGCCTACCATAACAAAAGAAGTATGTTAAATACCTACCAGAGATTTTTAATAATGTAGACATGCAGATATATTAAAACTTTTCGCAGACATATTGATGCGAAACTATATTAATAAATTTCATTTTTTCAGACAGAAAAGCACGTTTTCTTGTAGACCCACCACGCGATGCTCTAGAATTTATTATTAAAAATATTCCAGTGAATCTGCGTGGGGGATTCTGCCCATTATTATATGTTTGACCGCTCAGACCAAATTCTAAATTAGAACTTATAAAAATAGCAATAAATATATTTTAATTCTATCAAATACCAAAGAAAGTTACAGGTCACTGATTTTTTATCCACTTTTTTGTCCTTTTAAGGTTACCAAAAGGTTTTGGAATATTTTTTACTACTGTGGGATGTTTATTATTATTTATTATAGATAATTAGTTAGGTAATTAAAAAAAAGGTTGGTGATTAGTAAATGTTGATAATTAAACCTGACTTGAAAAAACATGTGGTGGTGAAATTGATATCCAATTAAAAAAATTAAGCATGCAGTTTACTTTTTCGAAATGAGTGTAAAGAAAAGTGTTGTTTGGAGCCAACAAAGTTTTATTTTTAAATCTAGTCAATGTAAAGTTAAGAACCTGTCATTATCAGGGTAATTCCATTATAAAAATAACCTCCTGTCGTGTAAAACTCAAAATAATGATTTTCTTTTATTTTTTTCTCTTTTATTTCAACACTTTACTTGACACTTTTTTAAGAGCCAAAAAGTATCCTCTTAAGCAGCACGAATCACTAAAAGCTTTTTCTTTATAATAAATAATCTTCGATTTGATATTTTGAAAGTGCGTTCCCTTAAATTTTCTTGGATGACATTAATTTGGAGCAAAGCACGCGGGTTGATACGTCACGTTTGTGTAATTTTGTACCTGTCACTGATCATGTTAAATCGCTTTAGATAATTTAGAACAACCTTGATTTATATTTGGTAATTTTAAATTGTCAAAGAAAAAAATTTCTTTTTGCAACCAAATAATTATCACGGAAACGGTAAAGTCTGCATATTCAGGGTTATTCACATTCTAGTACATGTCTCAAAGTGTTAATTGCACTAACCAGGTACAGACACATTTATCAATAAATTGTCTTCAGGAAAGGATGTTAAATTCTGTTGTGTCGATGATTAGGCTTAGTAGTTTGGTTAGAATTGGATGAAACATGACAGTTTCTGTGTTTATCCTATTTTCCCTATCTATCTGGATTTCTATACCTGTCTCCTATCTTTCTCGCCCCTTTCTGCACCTCATTGCTGCAATAAGTTTTTTTCCCTGAAGTATTATTGTTTTGGTACTGCTTAAGGCAAGATTCGAATTTAATTGATGAATACAAAAAAAGACATAAAAATGATTAGGTTAAAGGTGCTTAGACAGGCGCCAAAGTAACAGGTGGCATGTAATAAATTTCCTTTGGCTTGGTTCGATCAAGTTCTTACATTTTTTTTGGCTACTGCGAGCACGAGAGTATTTAAAAAATGTTTTCTCCATTAATACGTGCGTAAAAGCCATATTTTGTTTTTTGGGACCATTTTGGCATTGCTACTCTATCAACACTACAAAGATCATCACGTAATTTTTGTTTTCCTTTTAACATATTATTTATCTATAAATTTATCAAATAACCAATTGAACCGATGACAAGACTTGTTAATACAATCCAAGTTAATGGAGGTCAAGTTCTGCAAATTATTTACTTTTAAAGGTTGAACTAAGTTTTTAGGGGGACCTACAATTTGTCTTAGCAATACATAAACATTTAACTGTTGTCTATAATAAAGTAGGTAATAAATAAGAAGGTTAGTTTTAGTAAAGAAAATACGTAACGAGTTTTCGTAACGGAACAAAACTGAAAACAAGCGTCACACATTGTTTTAACGAAACACATTTTGTAGTAGTATAGGTAGGTAGGTACTCTGAGAAAACGTTAATATGTTGCGCACGAGGCGTCCATCTAAATTTAGTCTGTTTTTCCTCTTATTTGCAAGTCGTACAATTATTTGATAATTAATGAAACGTTTTAGTTTGCAAACCTTCATACGTAAATACTGAAATAAATCAGAAGAGTCAACCTGGGCGACCTTTGGCGTTTAAAACAAACATAAGCAAATAATCCTAGAAGAGTTTTAAAATAAATGATGTGCCGGCAGTGGATCCACAAAGTCTACTATTAAGAATCTAGCTGGAATTTATGAGCGATGAAATTTATGCCAGACTTCACCTGAATAAACTTTTTAAAGCTTTCGGATTTAGAAAATTCCTGAAACCACTCGGTAGTGTGTATAGCAACAGGTCGTATTAAAGCAGTAGCCATCGTGATCTTTTGTAAACATTTCTTATTCAAATAAATATTGTAGAACTTTGATAGTACTTCTACAAATGGCCTGGAAGCCTTGAACGTCTAAACAAAACAAACAAAAAATCCTGTGACCTTATAATATTTTAGATAAGTTGCGAACTGAACCATGGAAAAGTCCACTTTGTCATCTATTTCTACTTAGCAGTAGTATTTTATTAAATTATAACATTTTAGACTTTTAAACTTTAGATATAGGTATTAGTCAAGATCTGAAGAGAAGTGGAAAAGTATTCTAAATACAGTGAAAATCTGAAGCATGAGAACTACTACAGACCTGTAGAAAAAACCATTGTTCTATCACGATTTTTTTAAGTATTAGAGCTAATAAGTCACAGTTGTTTTGGGTATAGTGACAATTCGAAGCATTAGAGCTACTCTAGATTCCGCTAAACAGTACTATTCTTGATACAGTGAAGATCTGAAGCATTAGAACTACTACAGTCATGTAGTAAAAAGCATTATTCAAGATACGATGACGATTTTTGAACTATTACAGCTAACGTGCAGCAGTTGTTTTGGGTACAGTGACAATTTGAAGCATAAGAGCTACTCTAGATTACGCTAAACAGCACGATTTGTGATACACTGAAGATCTGAAGCATTAGAACTACTACAATCTTGTAGTAAAAAGCATTATTCAAGATACAATGACGTTTTTTGAACTATTACAGCTAACGTGCAGCAGTTGTTTTGGGTACAGTGACTATTTGAAGCATTAGAGCTACTCTAGATTCCGTTAAACGGCACTATTCTTGATACAATGAAGATCTGAAGCATTAGAACTACTACAATCTTGCGGTAAAAAGCATTATTCAAGATACAATGACGATTTTGGAACTATCAGAGCTAATGAGCCGCAGGTGTTTTGGGCACAGTGACAATCTGAAGCATTAGAGCTACTCTAGATTACGCTAAACAGTACTATTCTTGATGCAGTGAAGATCTGAAGCATTAGAACTACTAAAATCTTGTAGTAAAATGCATTATTCAATATACGATGACGATTTTTGAACTATTAGAGCTAATGAGCCGCAGTTTTTTTTGGGTACAGTGACAATTTTTAAACTGTGGTAGATAGAACTGTTCTTGATACAGTGAAGATTTGAAACATTAGAACTAATACAGATTTGTAGTAAACATGATTATTCTAGATACAGTGACGATTTTTGAAATAACAAGAACAGCACTATTTTGGAAACAGCAACAATCTAAAGTATTAGAGCTACTGCAATCAGTGTTTCCTTTACTTAACTTTACTATTTTAGATAGAGCAAGGGTCTGAAGTAGCAGGCATTAAAGGCACCCAAGGTGTCTAAAAGTCCTAAGTCGTTTCTTAACTCAACAGTAGTAATCAAAATTGTTAATAAACATTCTCGATCTTTATCTTGGGTGGAATTCCGTATAGTAGAACTAGAACTACCCTAGGTTCTGCCTAGTTTGTAGAACAATATTTTAGATTAGATATTCCTCCAGACAAACCCTTGTAAGGGGTAAGGTTGTTACAGTTTATTTTAGTGAAGCAAGGAAAGATAAAGCTGCTTTGTACTCTGATTCAGTAATCCATACTTAACAAGTGGTTATGTATTTGCAAGCCAAGCAAGAGAAAACATAACACTCTTACCAACCATTTCATTTTTCCAAAACTTTTCTTTTCCAATCACAGAAATGTTAAAAACTCATAGCACATTTTTTTTCAAACACCAACAGTCTATTCGATACACTTAGAACGTATTTTTAACCGACAGGTGTCGACTAAGAGCTTTGTTAAATCTCGCTGAAACCTTTCAGGTAAACTAAAGTTTGAATTTCTGAAACACAAAATAATCAAGAGGTTTGTTGTAAGCAAATCCAATTTCTCTGGGCAAAGTGTATTAGTTTCAAAGTAGCCCGCCTTGGTGCCCGCGATTAACCCCACCACATTTATTTTTAGGTAAATTTGAGTTTAAAGTTTATTAGCTTATAGCTTTGCTTGTTGCACTCGGCTTTCAGTGTTATTACTTTCTTATTTCTCTTGTCTTAAAAAAATGGGACAAGGTGGCTTAATACAAATAATTTTACAGAGTTTAAATATTAAAGTATTAACAGAAGAAAAATAATTGCGCTGAAAGGAAAATAAATAACAAAGAAATGCCAGGAAGAGAAAAAAAATTATATTTCCTCGTCACTTGTTGTAATCAATTTTACCTGTTTACGTGCTTTAAAAAAAACGTAACTTCTGGATGATATAAATAAAAAAATATATAGCTACCGATCTGTTTGTGTTAACCGTAATAGCAGGTACTGTTGACGTGCATAGCTGTCAACCCTGTACTATATAAGTTTTATAAGAAATGCTCTAAAAGAATTGTTTTCCAAGTTTTTTTTAACGGGCGACTCGTTGTAGACCAATAAAATGACCTGGAAGGGAAATTTCTAGTACCAAACTTGAATAGGGAAGGGAAGGGAAGGGGTCGGAACACCTCGTTGGCCACCTAAATTACCACCTTACTGTTATGGAGATCAAGGATGTTGATATATATGATTTATAAAAATTTGTCATAGACTTGTACTATGTGTGTTGTTGTTTGCTATAAAACTTTCAGCAACTTTACGTTTGTGAATTTCTAAGGAAATTCCGTTGAGAAGCTTACATTGTGAATCAGGGGCTAGCATCTGTTTTTTGGCTGTCGTAAAAATGTATTTAGTTAGACTATTAACGATACATACAATTTTTATGTTTTTTTCCTGTAATTTTTGCTGTTACTAGCCTTGATGGTCAATTTTTTGTGGGGTTTGCCAACTATAGTGATGTGGTTCAAGGATATCGATTTAAATTCAGAATTGACTCCTGTCGATTGTCCTTCGAAATGTTGCAGGTGCAATATTCAATCCGTAAGACATTTATTTAACCCTTGAGGAGACCCCTACAAGATTATATGTTAAGGGGTTAGTTTGCAGATTTATAACGTGCTGAATGCCTGAATATTTCTGGATAGGAGGAAATTTTCCCGAAGAATGTGGAGAATTAATCTTGCTAATGGTAATGAATATTTTGTAGCAGGAAAAAAATGTAGACAATATTTTAAGAAAAAGAGATACATTCCTGACAGTTCAGGAAATGTAGATTCTATATTTGCTCTTCTTGCTAGTTGAATGCGTTCGTTAACATTTCGTGTTTACATCTTATTCTAAAGTGGCAAAAGTAAAGCTAACGAACTTTAGTTTTTAAAAGTGTTGCACAAACAAGTTTAGGAATCTTAAAAATCAGCGGTTTTTCCTTTGAAATTTTAGGAAATAACCCAATTTCCGATCGTTGACTTTCCTGATTCTCAGAAAAGCGTAAATAATTGATGACATTTACACCTTTCCTGGTTAAAAATTATCTATCGTTTGTTTTCTGAATTATACCCACGTCGAAGTATTAACAGAAGCTTATTATAGCAGAAATGCATCAAGCGAGCGATTATTTCTGCGGGAAAATCTGGCCACGCTCCAGATTACCTGGTGACCCACTTTTTTCGGATAATTAAGAGGAGAATAAAAAAGCTTTTGGCATTGAACGTCTATTTAATGCACAGAAGCCCGGTGTTCACGTGAGTTTAAACACATCGTATTATGGAACCTGGTGGACTGAATAATATTTTCATGAACTTAATTTAGGTTTATTTTTGACCATTTGGTTAAATGGAATATTAGCAAACGGGGTGAACTAAAAAAGAAACGAGAAAAAACTTTCATGGTCACAGTATGTTAAAAATAATTATGTAGTACTTGATAGTGAGTAAATTTCGCTGAGTTCTCCGATCATAGTTGGCGCCACCAACTAGATTGTGTCTGAAAAACGGGATAGATTACTGTACCTACTCTATTTTAAAATACACCGCTGTATCAAAAATTACGAAATTACGTTTTAGACGTAGGTATACGCATATAAATGAATATTCCCACTGCAAGTTTGCATATTTGTGCTTGCATATGCACAATAAGCAATAATATCATGTAATATCAGATCTACACTTTCTTGCATATTTATACAGAACAGTGAGTCCATTCCCGAGCATACATATGCATATTTTGATGTAGAAATACAATTATATATCAGAAAAATGTGTGTGGAGGTATTACATAATATAATGTGAGACAGTTTTACCACGCTGATGCATATTTTTGTATAATATATGCGACATATATTTGCATATTCCTGTATGTTAATAGTATGCATTGGCAGAATCATGTTTGTATGGATACGTGTACACGTAAGTGTACGTAGGGTTAGCTATAGTAGGCACTGTTTCATATTTCTGCATATGAATGAGTACACATAGATAGACAATTTTATTGTCTGCATATACCTATAATGTACATTTTTGTACAATTGATGCTGTTCCATTTGTAGAAACACTTGTGGAGGTATAAATGAATGTTCAGTGTAAAAGTTTTACACAGTTTACATGTAAGTTTTTTGTAGTTTGATCCTCATATAGAATTAAGCCCACGAAAATTTTATATTTTATAAGTAATTTTGTGTTTCTTTTCTTTATACAGTTTCCATAGAAGGCGTCAGTCAAAACCATCGATGGTCAAAACCTCGCAAGGCAACCGGAAGGATCTACGGCTTCGGAAAAGCGTTGGCAAAAGGTAGGATTTTAAGTGACAAGTTGTCACTGACCAACCACGAAGAGGAGTGCTGGATTCAACCCTTCGAAAACGTCTTATGCATTTCTTTCGTTTTCCACAGCATTGTAGTCAGTGGTTAAAACTCGAAGGCAATTTACCACATAAAGACTGCTACATATATTTGAGAATACATTCAGCAGCTCTTTCCCCTACTCATAATTTTTCAGTATTAAAGTAAGATAGGGTTTTCAGATACAGGTTTCAGAGCAAAAGAATTAATTAATTATTTTGCTTTTTCCCTTGCGCTCAGCCCCCCCCTTTGTAATTTTCAGGTACCATAATATTTTGCTGTGATGAACCTTTTGCATTCCCATATACTGAATGTTCTCAAAATGTTTCCTCCTTGAGGAACTTTTTTGTACCTTTCAAGATTAGGTAACGTCTAAATTTCCTATTAAATTTTACATAGTACAGCATAGGTTAATAGCTTATGATAGTATATGGGTAAAGTACGTGTGACATAGTAATTATGTGAGGCTGAATTTTTTATCTTTTGTTTTTAACAGACTTATAAAGAAACTTTTAGGGAGTTAGTACTACTAATTGTTATTAGTACCTAGTATTTATACCGACATTTGAGACCCGAAGCTTTGTTATAGATAATACTTCATCCCCTTGTAAATCTTCTGTTAACGCCGCCTATTATTTCCAGTTCCTGTAGGTATTTATACCTGCAAGACAGTACCGATTACTTTAGTTTTTGTCTTCTGTTCTGACCATCAGATCAGATAATGGTATAAATGTAAAATGTACAGAAGGGTAAAAAGTGGCACGGGAGGGTTTGTGGAATTTTTTTATTTGCCAGGGGTTGATTGAGCTTCGTCACTGTACATTTCGTCTTGAATGCTCAATATAAGTGTGCTTGTGATATTATAATCTTTCAACGTTGCATTTTTGTTTATATCTACAGTGTATTTGTTTTTTCTGTTGAAAATATGAACTAAATTAATTACAGGGCATTAAAGATTAGCTTTCAAATAGATTTTAACGAGTTACGCCATAGTATAAAGTAGGACCCTAGATACTGTACCTAGTGTAAAGTAGATATCTAGGTACTTAAATTATTCTGAAAAAGTTCTGATTCCCTTCTAAAAATAAAATAATTGTTTATAAAAATAAACATACGATTATTTCAGCATCATCAGTATATTAATTACGATGTAAAATGGTCCTTCATTTGCATTATTTTGTGTGTTTTAGTTGAAGTTGATGATCGGAATTTGTGTAGTATATTGTGTTATTTTTTTTAGGAAATGTTTATCTCACCCCCCCTCGTCACAGTTTAGGATGTTGTGTTTATGTAGTAATGTGTCATTTCCGATTATCAAGTTTGGCTTGTACAGGTGCTAAGAGATTAATTATTGTAACGTAACTGATTTTTTATATTTTTTTTCCTTCATGAAATAAATTACAAAGACTTTTTTTGTCATTTATATTATCCAATCACCTGAAGGAGTAACACACTTTTAAGATCCATCTGATCTTGAGTAGTACATGACACATAATTTATTGTAAAAGAATGTTTACATAATTTTAAGTTTTCCTTTTTCATTTAATGAAAAGAAATATCTGATTCATGAAATCCAAAGAATCGTTGCAGATAACCGATGTCTTATGCAATTAGAAATTTTCATTGATTAATTTTATACTTTAAATACGAATTAAGTTTTAATATTTATTGATAAATATTTAAGCTACACATTTTAACTTTTTACTAAATTGTTTAAATTAATTTTTTTTACAAAAATGCAAACATTAAAACAATGATGGAAGAACCCTTAATTAATTTTGGTGCTGTCTTAATGGTGTCTTCTGAAAATATTTTGTTTAATAAGGCGATTTATTTATACCATACAAACTGAGATAGTACGTACCTACAGTAATAAGAAATTCATTTGATTATTATTGTTATTAATTATAATTTTTCTATTTTACAGTTTTAAATCATCTGTGTTGCCAAGGGACCAGAAAGATTCCTCACATCTAAGTATTCAATCCAAAGAACATGAATGAGAAGTCTAATACCATTCATTCTGCAAAGACCAACTTCTTCAGTGGTAAGTTTGATAATTGCTTCATTTTCATTACCTACCACTTAAACAATTTTAACTTTTTTGGAACGATCAAAATTGATAATCAATAAATTAATAATAATAAACATAACTCCCATATCGTTTAAATAATCTTTACACCTTACTCAGAAATATTTGTTACTAATCTATTGCATAAGTCGAAAACAATGGATTTCTTGATATTAAAACCAATTCCTATTATTTAGTATACTTTTCAACTTTTAAAGTTTTTCTGTTATTGTTTCCCTGTGTTGTTAGTATTGTTATAACAATTATTTTTCTTTTGCAGAAATGATCGACTAATTGTGCCATTCTACTGAGAAGTTGGAAGTCATGATAGTATTTGCATGACTGGGCCAATTTGGCAGTGTAGTGTTAGTAGTGAACTGAACTAAACTCTAGTGAAGTGAACTTTAGTGCGGAAAATGGTCATGGATATCGTGTGCATCAGAAGACAACAATGCCAAGGTAGGTGTGGTTTTCTGCAAGGCTGTTCCAAGGATGAAGAAAGGGCATCAGAGAGAATTGTTTCAGCAGTAGAGCCCCCCCCCCCCATATTTCAAGTATTGAGTTTGCAAATTCATAAAACAGATTGTTAGAGTCAAATTTAAACTTAATATATTTCACTAATATTGATTTATTAATTTAACTTTGAACTTCTCGCCCCTCGCCCACCCTTTAAGTTGAGGATAATATATTCCCCTAATAGATAGAATACTTCATATTCTGTTAATTTTTTTTTTTCATTCCATTTTAATGTTCTTGTAAACTTTGTATCTCCATCAGCATAACTTTAATTTTAACATTTTATATCTTTAGGTGTCACATCATTTTTTATTTTTTGTTTTTGAAAGCATTAGAGAGCGACCTTCAGGGAGTTACAGTATTGTTATGTTAGTAGTAGTACTTATAAATGTTTAAGTAATACTACAGAAGGGCAAGTTTTGGCTGGTGGTGATGACTCCTTTCCACCTAGCTGCCATGTGTACTGGGGCCCTATATTGGGCTAACCTTTGTATCACAGTCACACAGTCAGTGTTTTTACTGCAAATTGGCACCAAAGTAGCACAAATCAGGAAAGTATCTTTACAGGAATTGAGTTCACCCCGTAAAGGTTCACTTTCTTGACTTGTTACATTGTAATTACCCTGTCTCCCTGTAATGTCTCTCTCATAATCTCTCACCGTTTTTATTTCTTTATTTTCTTTACTGTATCTTTCCTTGTTTGAAAATATGAATTCAATTAATTACAGGGCCTGAAAGATTATCTTTCAAATAGATTTTAATACGTCATGGTGTATAGTAGATACCTACTCAAATTTTTCTGAAAAAGTTCCGATTCCCCTCTAAAAATAAAATAATTGTTTATAAAAATAAACATACGATTACTTCAGCATTATCATTACATTAATTACGAAGTAAAATGGTCCTTCATTTGCATTATTTTGTGTGTTAGTTGAAGTTGATGATCGGAATTTGTGTAGTATATTGTGTTATTTTTTTTTTTAGGAAATGTTTAACTCACCCCCCTCGTCACAGTTTAGGATGTTGTGTTTATGTACTAATGTGTCATTTCCGATTATCAAGTTTGGCTTGTACAGTACTAAGAGATTAATTATTGTAACGTAACCGATTTTTTATATATTTTTTCCTTTGAAATAAATTACAAAGACTTTTTTGTCATGTAAACTTTCAAAGTTGTTAAAGATTGTCAGTTATGGCTTATAAAAGAAAGCAATCAAAATTTTTTGAAATAAATTAATCCTTTAATATCTGTGCAATAATTTATTTTTGCTAACCATTTCATTTCTTGCAGTTATGTGGGATGCGAAGTCTCCGCTAGCGAGACGCATCTAATTGTTACTGTGGAGGAAACATTTTGGTGCAACGATATTATATCACAAAGCAATAACAGAGAACAAAATTCCCTCGAGGAATAGAAAAAACACCAAGAGTGTATAAAACAAGAATGCTATGACATTCCAAGATCCCTACGGGGACAGAAAATTACTAGAGTGCTATGACACAGTAATAGAAAATACCAATATTTGGTATAAAAATTTATCAGGAATACCTTGCCAATCCTGTAATTAAGTTGTTGCTTGTGATTAATGGAGTTACACAATATGAGAATGTCTTAAACTTTTTTGTTTCCTCCACGGTGGCAAAGAGGGGGTTCTTTGAAATATATTTTTCTATGTACATTATTGAACAATTTTTCAGGTACTTTCTTAAAAATCTTATTGGTACTTGTAAGTACCTACCAAATATTTTCCCTGCGCAAGGCTTTTTTGCCTAACGTTTTTTTTTCGGTTGCGGCGCGACTGTGAGTTACTTAAGTGCCTGATTTTTCAGGTACTTTCTTAAAAATCTTATTGGTACTTGTAAGTACCTACCAAATATTTTCCCTGCGCAAGGCTTCTTTGCCTAACGTTTTTTTTTCGGTTGCGGCGCGACTGTGAGTTACTTAAGTGCCTGATTTTTCAGGTACTTTCTTAAAAATCTTATTGGTACTTGTAAGTACCTACCAAATATTTTCCCTGCGCAAGGCTTCTTTGCCTAACGTTTTTTTTTTCGGTTGCGGCGCGACTGTGAGTTACTTAAGTGCCTGATTTTTCAGGTACTTTCTTAAAAATCTTATTGGTACTTGTAAGTACCTACCAAATATTTTCCCTGCGCAAGGCTTCTTTTCCTAACGTTTTTTTTTCGGTTGCAGCGCGACTGTGAGTTACTTAAGTGCCTGATTTTTCAGGTACTTTCTTAAAAATCTTATTGGTACTTGTAAGTACCTACCAAATATTTTCCCTGCGCAAGGCTTCTTTTCCTAACGTTTTTTTTTTCGGTTGCAGCGCGACTGTGAGTTACTTAAGTGCCTGATTTTTCAGGTACTTTCTTAAAAATCTTATTGGTACTTGTAAGTACCTACCAAATATTTTCCCTGGGCAAGGCTTCTTTGCCTAACGTTTTTTTTTTTCGGTTGCGGCGCGACTGTGAGTTACTTAAGTGCCTGATTTTTCAGGTACTTTCTTAAAAATCTTATTGGTACTTGTAAGTACCTACCAAATATTTTCCCTGCGCAAGGCTTCTTTGCCTAACGTTTTTTTTTCGGTTGCGGCGCGACTGTGAGTTACTTAAGTGCCTGATTTTTCAGGTACTTTCTTAAAAATCTTATTGGTACTTGTAAGTACCTACCAAATATTTTCCCTGGGCAAGGCTTCTTTGCCTAACGTTTTTTTTTTTCGGTTGCGGCGCGACTGTGAGTTACTTAAGTGCCTGATTTTTCAGGTACTTTCTTAAAAATCTTATTGGTACTTGTAAGTACCTACCAAATATTTTCCCTGGGCAAGGCTTATTCTTTGCCTAACGTTTTTTTTTCGGTTGCGGCGCGATTGTGAGGTAGTTATAACTTATAAGTGCCTGTTGAAGGAACCTGATAGTGTTTAAAAAAATAGCAGATAAGTATTTGTGCAGTAGTAAGTAATTACAGTTTAGAACATTATTCATAAATTTAATTATTTTTAGATTTTACATAGTACCTAGTACTACTGATTGGAAAGTAAATGTGTAAGTTGTACCTACCCTGAAAGGGTAAAGGTTGGTATATAATCGTATATCCTTATTTTTGGTTAAAACGCCTTCCTTTCTGGTAATCGGTATATTTTTCGCGGTTGCTTTGTCACTTTTTCTTGACAGCAAACTTTTTTTCGTGACCGAACAAGACCAAGTGTTAGTGTAAGTGCCCAAGGTGTCTCATTTAACAAACGTAATGCAAGTATTGTTATTTTATTCAGTATTACCTACCTACGTTTTCGTTTATTTCTTAATACTATTTACTCCCCAATACAGTATTCGTTTTAGAACATGACCTTGTTTAGATTTCCTAATTTCATAGTTTTGATGGAATCTGCAACCTTTTTAGATAAGAACTTAAAATATTTGTAGCAGGTATTTAAATTCAACATTATACGGTGAAGTCCATTTGTGTACAATAAATGGACTTCACTGTATAAAGTTGTTTATAATAAATTCTTATATTTATTATAGCTCACACACACCTTATACGGTAGACAAAAATCCAGCTCCAAAAATGAAGTGAAAAGGTCAATAAAAGGCCAAAACATCTAGAACAACCATGCAGTTCCCAATGTGAAATGGAAGAGTCAAGAAGAGACCAAAACATCTGGAACAATCCAATGGAGAGAGAGAGAGAGAGAGAGAGAGAGAGAGAGGAGAGAGAAGCTTGATGAAGATTGCAGGATTGGAGGGATCAACACGGACGTCTTGGGTTAAAATTACAATTACTGTAATGTAATATTTTTTTGTATAATGTAGTGTTTGTTTAACTAAATTCAAGGATTTTTAGATTCAAATTTTTCCTCCCGAAGAAAGTTGAAGAAGATTTTGGGAAGGGATTTAGATACATTCCGTTGGGTACTATGCTTGAATTTGTGTTGGTAGATGGTTACCATGATAGTACACTGATTAGTGATTACCATGTGTATACTAATGGATACTTATTATACAACGCTTTTTTGTTTTTTTAAATGATTTTATTAGAAATGAGATTTCGATATTAAATTTCTAATGTCTAAATTATTTTCAACGTGCAAATGCATACACTAACAGAAAGTGAATATTCAAAACTGCAAATTGAGTACTTGCATTCCTTTAGTAAATATGTTTTGTTTGTACGATGAAAGTTTTAATATTCTTAATAATTAACCGAAGGAAAAATCTTCTCATTTCTGGTAGGATTTCATCATTAAATCACTGACACTACTTACATTATTTTCTTGTAAATCCATTAAATATTATTTTGGGGGGCTAATTCAAAATTAGAAATAGAAAGGGTGGGGGGGTTAAGAAGAAGTCGAACATCCATTGGATCACCTGGAGATGGAACAAGGAGATTGATGATTATTTAATGGTATGTTAAGTTTAAACAAGTGGAAGTTCAAACCTCCCCTGGACTTTTCCATATATGAACACCTTATACTATGCAATAGACAATTAAATTTTGCATTCAATTATATAAAAATATATAGGGTGTTTCATTTAAAATAACAAAGTGGTTTATTGTACCATGGAAAGCAAACACCTTGTATACGTGATATACATTTAGGAAAATGCAGAATTATATACTGAATAAGTTTTATATTTAGACTTCTTTCATATTTTGATTAATAAAGGCGCTATAGGAGCATCAATTTCCGATTTTCAAAACCTCGTAGAGGGCACCACAGTGAAATCCCGGCATTCACCAAAAAATAGAAATGTAGCTAATACCAAGCTGCATAAGTGTAGAAAATTTAAACAAAATCGTGTGGCCAGTTTTTTGTAATGATTTTTTAAAAATTCAAAATTTTTGGAAGAACGCCGCCGTTGCGACCGTTTTTGGATTTACTAAATAAATTTTTTTTCGTGGTGTAGTACCGCCAAAGGGCTTTCATACAAGTTGTTGAATGTTGCGGAACCTGATCTGATAACTGGTTTTTGAGTTACGGGGCGTTAAACTCGACATTTTGCAAAATTCATAACGGTCGCCATTTTAAAGTTAGAGTCCGGTAAAAAACTGTTTTCATTAAATTATGGTCTTATTTCATATCCCCTATTCAGATTTTCAAAATTCCGCTTCTGAAAAGAATGCTACCAAAAAAACGTGTCTAACTTCCGCTTGTCGATGAATTTTCGATATTTACGATACCCCTTCATTTGAAATTTCATCAAAATCGGTTCACTAGTTTTTGTGTTAGAGGCGTCACATAGGTACACACACACACTAACAGCCAGACAGACATGTTTTCGAAACCACTTTTTTGGGTTCCTGGGGGCCCAAAACACGTATTTCCGCGAAAATCTCAATTTAGAAAATGTTCATTATATCAATACTTTCCATATACCAGTGGTGGTATGGGAAAGTAAAAATGCCCTTCTAATTTTAATCACATGTACTGATTCAAAGTTCAATTGTTAAAAATATCAAAACTAGCTTTGTAATGATTTGATTTAATTGAAAATAATATTAACTTCCAAAATTTATCTATAGTATTGTAAAGGTTATCGTATTTGGCGTTACATGACGATTACACGTACGTTATATAAGAGAATGTTTCGATGCTGACTTCCAGTTCGTAAAAATGAAGTTTGTGATCACGTTCGCTTTTTTTGTAGCGCTATTTGCCCATAGCTACAGCTATTCAATTCCAAAAGTGGTTGTGACAGCATACGATGATAATTTTTATGTGATCCGCATACCAAATGATCCAAGTATATCCAAAGTTACCTTCTACCTTGATCATAAAAAACCATTGGAGACTATCAAAGATGCTGAATATTCTGCAACGAGTACTAGTACTGCTGGAATATGGAAGGACCTTTTTAGCCTCAGTGAAACAATTGAAAAAGGAAACAAAATTCATTATATTGTGGCTGTTACAAAAGATGGAGTGACGTACACCAGTGAACCTGCAACATTTGAAGTAGAAGGTATGGTATTTTGGATTTCCAAAAACCTATATAAGGTTTTTATAAAATAATTGTTTGTTTGGGTGCGCGAAAAAAGTAGGTAGGGGATTGTTATGCATATTGTTATGTTATCTCTTTTCTTTTATTTGCGGAGTGTGATTGTTTGAACAGGTCTGTCAGCTTCCGATAACACGAGGTGTTGTATTATCTTACGGTCCCAGATGGCGGATGCTTGCAAAATTTATAAAAAACGTTCTCCCATATTCCATCAGTCCATCATCCATCCAGCATCTTGCACAGTCTCTAATGGTATTTCATGATTAATAAAGAAGGAAACTTTGGACATATACTTGTAGTCCAGGAGTTAGCGATATATTAGAAGACTAATTTCTTTCAAGCTGGTTTTTTTATGTGCTGGCATGGTTATGTCTGCCAAATGTGAGTGGTCGGCAAAATAGGACCGCGGGAAAAAAAATTGGCCGACTAACGAACCCAGGAGGTCAGAGCGTGGTTCTGTTCCGATCAAACTGTCGGACAAGGTGATTTATGTGATTGTTAAATTATTATATAGTTATTAAAAAAATCAGGTTGATGGTAATAAGTCAAATGTCTTAAAAAAAATTACGAACCCCAAACGGCAGACACTGATCCAGTTCAGACTTTTTTGTCGGACAGTGAATTTTTTGTTGTCGGAATGTCTTAAATAACGAGCAAAAAAGGAATTAGCTTGATGGAAGTTTGTCAATTTGATCAGAAAATAATTCAAAATAGAAAAATTCTGGGCGCTGTATGTACCGCGGTCCTATTTTGCCGACCACCCACATTTGGCCGACATAACCATACCAGTAGGTACATAAAAAAAAATTACAGTTTGACAGAAATTAATCTTCTAATATACAGCCAATTCCTGGGCTGTTGAAAAGTAAACGTAATCACAAAACTTCATTTTTAGGAACTGTAACCCAAAATTCGAACGATTCCCTTATAAATAAAGTGTTGTTATGTAACTCCAAGACGATAGATAGCCCTGCCTATCTTAGATAAATTTTGGTAATAATAATATTTTCAACAAAATAAAACAGTTGCGAAGCCAGTTTTGCTATTTTTAAGCAACGAACTTTGAATTAGGAGATTAGAATTAGAATGGAATTTTTCCACCCTGTACTAAGTTTCAAAGTATTAATTTATTAAATAAATTGCAACACCCTGTGTTATGTATTTTTGCTCGTATAAACGTATAAAAGACATTTTAATAAGGAATATTTAACGATACTGGATTTGAGGCTGTAATTAAAAAAATACTTTATTTTATTTTCTGTGTGTTGTGTGTTAATATTCGTTGCGAGGATCTTCGGATGGAAACAGGGACGCCAAATTTGGTTCAAATGGGCGAAGAAGGGAAGAAAAAGGGGTTAGAGAGATAGGGGATAGGGGCTACATAGAGAAACGAGAGATATATTTTTTATTATATTTATCTAAGATAACGTAATTAAAGAAATGAGTTGGAATACAGGTGGGAGAAATGCAACAATGTTTCTGGATTTTCTAAATGAACATTACAATGTACAGGGTGTTTGTTGCAATAACATTAATATTTAATAAATTAATAGTTTGGAGCAAAGAAGTGTTACCTACAAAGTGATGAAATAAAAACAATTCTTGAAAATAGCTCGAAAAGGTTAAAGGATTAAAAAACGGATAGTGTTTATAAAACAAATAGGCATATTGAACTCTGGATAACAGAAATAAGGGAAACATACAATTGTAAGGTGTCAAAGTCCTTGTAGTTAGGGCACCTAAAATTTGTATTATAAAAAACTGGCAAAACTGACTTTATTTTTTCTAAATATGCGTTATGTCAGCTCAGTAATATCTGGTAGCATGGTGTAATATTAAATTAACATATTTCTAATAATATTATTCTCAACAATTATCTAGGATTGACAAGGTTATCGTGTTGGAGTTGCATAACAACACTTTATTTATAAGGGAATCGTTCGTGATTCTGGGTTTCAGTTCCTAAATAAAAATGAAGTTTTTGCGCTACTGTGCTCTATTTCATTGTTTACCGCGGCTGTTTCCAAGACAGTAAGTTATGTTTACTAGTTGCTAAGGATAAAGTCGTCGGTAAAATACTTTGGGGTTCTAGAACGGTAAGTAAATTTACTCAAAACGAATGTGCCATGTTTATTTGATAAATTAATGTCAGTCACAAATGTCAGTTTAGTTAAATAAAATGAATGCAATTTCCAATGTTAGTTAAAACAAATCCTGGAGCTTTTAATTTCTCATTTCTTGTAACAAAGTACGCCAGCAAAGATTTTTCATCAATATTTGTACTTTTCTTGGTACACTAATTTTTAAAATGATTGTAGGTACCTTCGTAGCGTCTCTCTAGACTTATCAGGAATGAGAACCGAACACCCCACATTCCAAGCTTCTTCTATTTCGTTTTCGGAATCGTTTTCATTAATTTTTAGCACGGAACTCCAAATAATTTTCACAAAAAAGTGCAATGGCGGTAACTGTTTACAGATTGCTATAGAAACGCAATATATCAATCGACAATACGGCAACGTGATGCGGAGACCGACAATTATCGCATTTGAATCTGTATTAATTATTAATTTATTAAAAATTCTTTTTACCGGATTCAGTAGCGCAAAAAACGTCATAAGCATCACGAACGTTAAGGACTACCGATCTCAGACAATAATTGGAGTCGTCGCTGCGCTCCTCCTCCAAACTATTGTCTTCGATCGGTAAAATGTCCTTACCGTTCTTAATACTTAATATACTATTGTAACCACGTTCGCTTTTTTTTGTAGCGCAGCATACGATGATAATTTTTATATGATCCGGTGAAATGATTGAAATAGGAAACAAATTTCATTATATTGTGGCTGTTACAAAAGATGGTGTGACATACACCACTGCATCCGCAACATTCGAAGTAAAAGGTATGTTGTTTGTGATCTCCAAAAAGCCAAAAACTGTTTGGATGTGCAAAAGAGAAGAACTGAGTCTAGGGATTAGGATTTTTAAGGCGTATTTTGATCTGAAACAGTTCTGCAGTTTCGTACATCGCTGAACTATATTGGAGTGGTCGACTTGCCTCCAAAGCGAAGTTATAATGGTTGGAGGTTTCGGTGTCTTAAGGGGCTGTTAAATCCGTTTCATCCATTGGTGTTGTATTTCTATTGTGCTGTGCATTATAGAGGGGGGGGGGGTTCATATAATCTGAATTCCCACCCTTCGTAAGTGAACGTAAAAAAATTACAGTTATGTTTTATTTGTTACAGAAATATTACCGAAAGCTGACAGAGTTCTTACAAACTTCGGACTCGACAAATAAAACAAAAGGGATAACAAGACAAAGCGATAGTATCTATTATACGAAACCTCGAAGCCAAATAGGGCCATAGACTCCCGAGAGCCTCTCTGACTTAATAATAATTTTTATTTTTAATAATTTGAGGTTTTACTCTTAATTGTCATTTCAATTTTTTTATGTATTTTGCTTTTTTAGTATCTTATTAGCAATAATTGTTTTTTCTTAATGTGTTGTATAATTTCTGAATAAAGAATGTATCATAGTATTTGTTTATTTATGGTAGAAGCATGCTGAGAAAGAGAGAGAGAGAGAGAGAAAAGGCGATAAAACAATGTCAAAAGATTATCATATTGACCTTAACATAATTTTCTTTGAATGAGATATTAAAAAGTGGACGATAGCAGTTAGCACAACCCTGGACTTTCCGATACTAAAAAAAAGTGGAGGTGCAAACCTCCCCTGGACTTTCCCATACTAAAAATAAACGTTTCGTTTTTGGTATTCAACAGTATAGTTCGCGAGGCAGACTCTGATAAGCATTTGAATGCCTAGCCAGAAAAACGAGACCATGCGGATTCGATTTGAACAGAAGAAACCTACCCTGTAGGTATCGGCTAGAAATTACAACTGGCGAAGCCAGGCTACCGACCGACCGCGACGATCTGTTTCCGTCACAGTCCATAATATTCAAAATTCACGAATTTCTCATCAACCGTACATTTTAGCTATATGAATACCTTGTCCTACTATGAGATAGACAATTAAATTTTGCATTCAATTATATAATAATATACAGGGTGTTTCATTTAAAATAGCAAAGTTGCTTATTGTACTATGAAAAGCAAACACCCTGTATACGTGATATATATTTAGAAGAATGCAAAATTATACATATACTGAATATCTTTTATATTTAAACTTCTTTCATATTTTGACTAATAAAGGCGCTATAGGAGCATCAATTTTCGATTTTCAAAACCTCGTAGAGGGCACCACAGTGGAATTCTGGCGTTCATCAAAAAATAAAAATGTAGCTAATACCAAGCTGCATAAGTATAGAAAATTTAAACAAAATCGTTAGACCAGTTTTCTTGTAATAATTTTTCAAAAATTTCAAATTTTTTGGAAGAGCGCCGTTGCGACCGTTTTTGGATTTAGTAAATAATTTTTTTTCATAGTGTAGTACCGCCAAAGGGCTTTCAAATAAGTTGTTGCGAAACCTGATTAGATAACTGGTTTTTGAGTTATGGGGCGTTAAAGTCTAAATTTTGAAAAATTCATAGCGGCCGCCATTTTGAAGTTAGAGAGTCCGGCAAAAAACTGATTCCCTTGAATTATGGTTTTCTTTCATGTCCCCTACCCAGATTTTCAAAATTCCTCTTCTGAAAAAAATGCTACCAAAAAACATGTCTAACTTCCGTTTCCGGTTTCGGATTTTTTTGAAAAGCTTATTTTGTCGATGAATTTTCGATACACCCCTTCATTTCAACTGTCATCAAAATCGGTTCACTAATTTCTGGGTTAGAGGTGTCACATACCCACCCACAGACAGACATTTTTTCTACACTACTTTTTTGGATTCCTGGAGGTCCAAATGACCCATATACCAGTGGTGGTATGGCAAAGTAAAAATGCCCTTCTAATTCTAATCACATAGTAATTCAAAGTTTAATGGCAAAAAATATTAAAACTGGCTTTGTAATGATTTGATTTAATTGAAAATAATATTTACTTCCAAAATTTATCTATAGGATTGTAAAGGTTATCGTATTTGGCGTTACATGACGACTACGTGCACTTTATACAAGAGAATGTTGCGATTCTGAGTTACAGTTCGTAAAAATGAAACAGTTTGTGATCACGTTCGCTTTATTTCTCGCATTATTTGCCCATAGCTACGGCTATGTAATGCCAGAAGTGTTCATGGGAGCATACGATGATAATTATTATATGATCCGCATACCAAATGATCTAAGTTTATCCACAGTTTCCTTCTACCTTAATCATGAAAAACCAATGAAGACTATCAAAGATGCTCAACATTCTTCAACGATTACAACAAGTCTTTATGGAATATGGGAGAACGTGTTTGGAGTCTACAGTGGAAGAATTGAAATAGGAAACAAAATTCATTATATTGTGGCTGTTACAAAAGATGGAGTGACGTACACCACTGAACCAGCAACATTTGAAGTAAAAGGTATGGTATTTTGGATTTCCAAAAACCTATAAAAGGTTATTATAAAATAATTGTTTGTTTGGGTGTACGAAAAAAAGTAGATAGGGGGATTGTTATGCATCATGTTAGTATGTCATCTCTTTTCTTTTATTTGCGGAGTGTGATTGTTTGAACAGGTCTGTCAGCTTCCGGTAATATATCGGCAACAATTAAAATACAACACGAGGTGTTATCTTACGGTCCCGGATGGCGTAGTAATACATGGCTTGAGAACCGTGATACTAACCTAAGCAAAAAACATTAGTTTTCACGGTTTTGACGTTTGACATTCTACCTTTTGACGGAACATTCGCCTTCACTTCCCAGGTCCTCCACCTCACTCCTTTGTATTGTTCATCCGCCATACGTTTTTCCTTTTCCTTCATAACTTCCTTTGTATATACAATAAAACTAGTCTTTCTCAAGAATGTTTTTAGGTTCCACTCTTTATATTTTACCCGCATACTCCGCGATTTCCCCGAGCACTTCCGGGACTATACACCCACTGGTACAGGGCCTTCTGATTGATACCCACGTGACCACAAAATATAGGCAACCCAACTTACACAGTTGGTAAACCTTTATCCAATAATTCCCTAACTGATTGTTTGTACGTAAATTGACAGTAACTTTAGTAACTTTAATGACTTTAGTTACTTAGTTTAGTTACAACCAGTACCAATCCTACCTGACTTCAACATTTAAATCTGAAACTCCCAAGGACACCACGCATCAAAGGTCACGTGGGTATCAATCTTTAATGAAGGCACGGTATATGGGAAGTATTGATATCATGAAAATTTTCGAAGTTGAGATTTTCGCTGAAATACGTGTTTTGGACCCCCTGGACCCAAAAAAGTGGTCTAGAAAAAATGTCTGTCTATTTTGTTAGTCAATAAAACCTACTATTGAAAACTAATTGCGAAATTAGTAGTCACGAGAGTAATTTTAAACAATTTTTTTTACTACTTTTTGGTGATGGTAAGGTGACTTATTATACATCGTTAAACTCGGAAAAAAGGGCTTATTCAGAATTACAAAAAATACCTATACATAGGTGCCCATTTAAAAATAAAAAGTTGACTATCGTAGCTAAAATCTAGTAGGTCCTGAAAATGTTCTAACTCCAGCAAAACGTAGTTCTTTAATGACCCATTTCGATTGGCATGTCAACCGTAACTATCCGATCTCAATCAAAAGCTGTATCGCTTTAGACGGATTTTGACATCAACCCTGTATACGGCAGAGCTGTACGTTATCAAAGAAGCACTTGAACACGAAGACAAACAGAAGTATGAAAAAACTATAGCGTTAGTAGACAAAGATCAAACTAGGAAGGAGAGAAGAGATAACCATGCGAAGACTAGGGATAGGGCACACTAAAGTCACCCATGAACACTAAACTAAACAACCAGCCCCGATATACACCACCTGCAACTCCTAAGTTACCGTCACCCATATTTTATGCGAGTGTAAAAATTATGGACGGGAAAGAAGAGAAGTATTAGCTACAAAGTGATGAAACAAAAACAATTCTTGAAAATAGCCCAAAAAGGATTACAAAACTGATAGCTAGTGTTTATAAAACAAATAGGCATATGAACTCTGTATTACAGAGGAATAAGGGAAACATACAACTGTAAGGTTTAAGGTATCAAAGTCCTTGTAGTTAAGGCATCATAAAATGTATTTAAAAAACTGGCAAAACCGACTTTATTTTTTCTAAATATGCGTTATATAAGCTCAGTAATAACTGAAGCATGGTGTAATATTAAATTAACATATTTCTAATAATAACCACCACTGCATCTGCAACATTCGAAGTAAAAGGTACATTGTTTGTGATCTCCAAAAACCCATAAACTGTTTGGATGTGCAAAAGAGAAGAACTGGATAGGGATTGAACTGTATTGGCGTGGCCGACTTGCCTCCAAAGCGAAGTTATAATAGTTGAAGGTTTGGGTGTCTCAAGGGGCTGTTAAATCCATTGGTGTTCTATTTCTATTGTGCATTACAGAGGGGCGGGGGGTTCATATAATCTGAATGCCCGCCCTTCGTAAGTGAACGTAAAAAAAATACATGTTTCATTTGTTGCAGAAATATTACCGGAAGCTAACAGACCTGTTCAAACAATAAATTTTTTTAATAAACCAAAACATGAAGATGAAAAATTACCAAGTCATGTCGTAGCAACGGGCATAAGAAATGTCTACAGAACAGTTTTGCACGTCTTGATTGGAAATGTTTAAATATTTTGCGTTCTTTATGTCTTATTACTTATGATATTTTCTTTATATGTTGTATTATTTCTTAATAAAAAATGGTGTTTTGGAATTTATTTAGAGCAGGTAGTATTTCTCGTTGTGAGATATTCCCAAAACGTTTCATGACGTTTAACAAAATTTGTTGTTTTTTTTTAGTATTATGTTGTGGTCGCAAGTATGTCATGGCAACGTGGAATTTCCACTTATTAATTTTGTACTGTACCTACTGTTACGAAAATCTCGATTTCGAAAATTTTCATGGAATTAATACTTCCCACCAGTGGTGGTATGGCAAAGTAAAAATGCCCTTCTAATTCTAATCACATGGCGATTCAAAGTTCAATGCCTAAAAATACCAAAACTGGCTTTGTAATAATTTGATTTAATTGAAAATAATATTTACTTCTAAAATTTATCTATAGGATTGTAAAGGTTATCGTATTTGGCGTTACATGACGACTTCACGCACTTTATACAAGAGAATGTTGCGATTCTGAGACAGTTCGTAAAAATGAAACAGTTTGTCATCACGTTCGCTTTATTTCTCGCATTATTTGCCCATAGCTACGGCTATGTAATTCCAGATGTTTTTGTGGCAGCATACGATGATAATTTTTATATGATCCGTATACCAAATGATCCAAGTTTATCCAGCGTTTCCTTCTACATTAATGATGAAAAACCATTGAAGACTATCAAAGATTCTCAACATTCTTCAACGGTTTCAATAAGTATTGGTGGAGTATGGGAGGACGTTTTTGGAGTCTTAGGTGAAAGAATTGAAATAGGAAACAAAATTCATTACATTGTGGCTGTTACAAAAGATGGAGTGAGGTACACCACTAAACCAGCAACATTTGAAGTAGAAGGTATGGTATTTTGGATTAACAAAAACCATAAAAGGTTTTTATAAAACAATTGTTTGTTTGGGTGTGCGAAAAAAAGTGGGTAGGGGGATTTGAAGCACTTTGGTTTTGCACATCCTTGAGCTATGTCTTACAGTCAGTGTGGCCGGGTTGTCTCCAAAACGAGGTTATTATTTGATCTGTTACGGACGGGGTTGTTTAAATCTTCGGGGGTTATATAACCTAGGTAGTTAATACGTCGCATCGTAAGTGAAGGTAAAAAAGTACTTGTTATTTTATTTGTTGCAGAAATATTACCAAAAGCTGACAGACCTGTTCAAACAGTAAAACTTTTTAGTGAAACAAAACATGAAGATGAAGTTGAAGATGAAAAATTACCAAGTTATGACGTAAAAATGGGCATAAAAAATGTCTACAGAACACTTTTACACGTCTTGATTGGAAATTTTTAAATATTTTGGGTTCTTTATGTCTTATTAGTAATAATATTTTCTTTATATGTTGTATTATTTCTGAATATAGAATTGTGTTTGAAATTTATTTAGAGTAGAAAGAGATCAAAACTCAAAAGTGTTGTATGACTGGGTTGATTGCAAAGATTAGTTTGTTAATTTTTTTAAAACATTTTTAAATATTGAATATTATTTAAGTCTTTTAAACAAAAAAAACATATGGGGAATAACAATAACAGGAGATTTAGGAACATCATTAAATTAAATTTACAATCAATAGCTTGAGGACAAAAAGGATTATGCAACCAATATGCATTCAAGGGAACCAGTTGTGTGAAACACCCTATATTAAAAAATAATAATAAAATTGTAGATATTATTATCTAATTATTTTATTTCTATGTTACCAGTGAAGTATTAATTGGGATATTGGCCTTGAATCAGCGTTGAATATTTCTGAAACAAATAAAAATAATTTGTAAAAGACATTATCTTACAAAGAATAAAAATAATTAAATTAAAGAAATTACTAAAGATTTCCTTGCTTTTATCCTGCCTCTCTCTCCATAGCCCTCTCTGTCTCCCACCTCTTTGTTACCGCTGTTCTTTATTCCTACTTCTCTGTATCCTCCCACTCTAACAGTTCTTTCTCGATCCCCACTTCTCGCTTTCCCCCGTTTTTAAAATTTCTGTCTTGATCCCCACATTTCTCTGCTGTTTTTCTGCAACAATTCTTCCTCAATCCCTACTTTTCTCAACCCCTTTTATCTCTACCACCATCCCCTTTCTCTGCTACCTCATCTTTCTACCACCGTTCTCTGTCATATTCTTTATCCCCTTAACTTGTCTACGCTTAAAAATTAAATATTTACCTTCAACTTTAATTGTTCTTGGTTCCGATGTATATAACAACCCGTTTTTTTTAACAGTAACAATGTAATTCAGTACATCACCTATATCGATACGTTCTGTTACCCATTTTATAGCAACTAACCATCCGTCTTCGGCTTCTGAAAAAAATGCTACAAAAAAAACATGTCTAACTTCTGCTTCCGGTTTCGGATTTTTTTGACAAGCTTATTATGTCGATGAATTTTCGATATACCCCTTCATTTCAAATTTCATCAAAATCGGTGCACTAGTTTTTGCGTTACAGGCGTCGCATACATAAACGGCCACCCACCCACCCACAGACAGACATTTTTTCTAGACTACTGTTTTGGCTTCCTGGAGGTCCAAAAGACGTATTTTCGCGAAAATCTCGATTTCGAAAATTTTCATGATATCACTGGTACCAGTGGTGGTATGGGAAAGTAAAAATTCCCTTCTAATTCTAATCACATAGTAATTCAAAGTTCAATGGCAAGAAATATTAAAGCTGGCTTTGTAATGATGTGATTTAATTGAAAATAATATTTACTTCTAAAATTTATCTATAGGATTGTAAAGGTTATCGTATTTGGCGTTACATGACGACTACACGCACTTTATACAAGGGAATTATTCGATTCTGATTTACAGTTCGTAAAAATGAAACAGCTTGTGATCACGTTCGCTTTATTTGTGGCATTATTTGTCCATAGCTACGGCTATGTAATTCCAGAAATATTTGTGGCAGGATACGATGATAATTTTTATATGATCCGTTTACCAAATGATCCAAGTTTATCCAAAGTTTCCTTCTACATTGATCATGAAAAACCATTGGAGACTATCAAAGATGCTCAACATTCTACAACGATTACAGCAACTACGAGTAGTACTAATAATGGAATATGGGAGGACGTTTTTAAAGTCTCAGGTGAAATAATTGAAAAAGGAAGCAAAATTCATTATATTGTGGCTATTACAAAAGATGGAGTGACGTACACCAGTGAACCAGCAACATTTGAAGTAGAAGGTATGATATTTTGGATTTACAAAAACCTATAAAAGGTTTTTATAAAATAATTGTTTGTTTGGGTGCGGGAAAAAAAGTAGGTAGTATATAGGGGGATTGGTATGTTATCTCTTTTCTTTTATTTGCGAAGGATGATTGTTTGAAAAAGTCTGTTAGTGGATAAAAGTGCTTTCCTCTGGTGTTAGACGCAAAAAATTTTCCACGACATCATTTTACACACAAAAGTTTTATTTATAAATAAGAAAAGTTAGGTTATTGTTGTGACTTGAAACGGAGTCGGTAATGCAAGGAGCGCGGGTCAACACTTATATTTTTCTCACTAGAGAGGGAAAACTAATTTTCCTCATTATTTTGCTAGAGGAAAGTTGGGGTTTCGGGACATGTCGCCGAAAAATATATTTTGTTTCCTATTTCAATTGTTTCATCTGAGATTCTGAAAACGTTCTCCCATATTCCATCAGTACTTTTTTAATCGTTGTAGAATATCCAGCATATTGGACAGTCTCTAATGGTTTTTCATGATTAATGAAGAAGGAAACTTTGGATATAGGTACTTGGATCATTTGGTAAGCGGATCATATAAAAATTACCATCGTTCACTGCTTAAAAATAATTGGCAAAACTGACTGACTTTATTTTTTCTAAATATGCGTTATATCAGCTCTGTAATAACTGGTAGCATGGTGTAGTGTTAAATTAACATACTTCTAATAATATTATACTCAACAATTATCTAGGATTGACAAGGTTATCGTGTTGGAGTTACATAACAACACTTTATTTATAAGAATCTTTCGAATTCTGGGTCACAGTTCCTAAAAATGAAGTTTGTGATCACGTTAGCTTTTTTGTGGCATTATTTGCCCATAGCTACGCCTATGTAATTCCAGAAGTGTTTGTTGGAGCATACGATGATAATTTTTATATGATCTGTTTACCAAATGATCCAAGTATATCCAAAGTTTCCTTCTATTGTAATCATGAGAAACCGCTAGAAACCATCAATGACGCTCAATATTCTGCAACGATTCCAAGCAGTACTCGTGGAATATGGCAGGACATTTTCAGATACTCGGGTGAAATAATTGAAATAGGAAACAAATTTCATTATATTGTGGCTGTTACAAAAGATGGTGTGACATACACCACTGCATTCACAACATTCGAAGTAAAAGGTACGTTGTTTGTGATCTCCAAAAACTCAAAAACTGTTTGGATGTGTAAAAGAGAAGAACTGGGTAGAGATTGGAATTTTTAAGACGTATTTCGATCTGAAGCAATTTCGTACATCCCTTAACCATATTGGCGTGGTCGACTTGCCTCCAAAGCGAAGTTATAATGGTTGGAGGTTTGGGTGTCTCAAGGGGTTGTTTCGGTTTCATCCGTTGGCGTTGTATTTCTATTATGAATTTTAGAGGGAGCAAGTTCATATAATCTGAATCTCCACCCTTCGTAAGTGAACGTAAAAAAATTACATGTTATGTTTCATTTGTTGCAGAAATATTACCAAAAGCTGACAGATCTGTTCAAAAAATCAGACCCGGCAAATAAAACAAAAAGAGATAACAAGGCAATAGCGATAGTTCTAGGTATTATAAGAAACCTCGAGGTCAAATAGGGCCATAGATTCCCGAGAGCCGCTCTGACTTCATAATAATTTTTATTTTTATTAATATGAGATTTTACTCTTGATATATTGCGAGTTGTTGCGTGTTATTTGAATTTTTTTAATCGTTTTTTCTTTTCTTATGTGTTGTATAACTTCTGAATAAAGAATGTATCATTGTATTTGTTTATTTATGGCAGAAAAGCATGTAGAGAGAGACAGAGAGAGATAGAAAGAAAAAAAAGGATATGGTAGAAAAAAGGAAGTACAAAGTTGTTGGGAAGAAGAGAGAGAATGGCTTGCAACAAAAATTATAGAGTTGTGTATGGGTAGAAAAAAGATGGTAGATAAAAAGAGTGGAAGGATGTAAAGCATAAGCTACCGTAAACTGGTAGGCAGAGAGAGAGAGAGAGACTGATTTTAAAATATTTTCAACATTTATTATTGGGTCAAAAGGTTATCATATTGACCTTAACATAGTTTTCTTTGAATGAGATATTAAAAAGTGGACAATAGCACCTCCCTGAACTTTCCCATATTACAAATTAAACATTTTGTTTTTGGTATTCAAAAGTGTTATAGTTTTCAAGCAGTCTTCTAAGCTGAACGATCGCTACCACCCACTAACGATCAGTCTCAGTCAAAGAACTCAGAACAACTTTTATATTTAAACTTCTTTCATATTTTGACTAAATAAGGGAACGATAGAAAATAATTGTTTTTGTTTGGCTGTTCGAAAATAAATGGGTAGGGGGATTTGAAGCAGTTTTGAACATCCTTGAGTTATGTCTTACAGTCCGCCTGGCCGTGTTGCCTCCAAAGCGAGGTTGTTGTTTCATCTCTTACGACATTGTTTAAATCTTTGGTTTAAACCGATTTATTCATGGGTGTTGTTTTTGTACTGTGTATGTTAGAATGTGGGGGGGGGGGGTTATGTTATATGACCTTAGTAGTTGTTGCCTCGTAAGTGAAGGTAAAAAAGGGCCACTATATGTTACCTATATTTTATTTGTTGCAGAAATATTACCAAAAGCTGATAGACCTGTTCAAACAATAAAACTTTTCAATAAACCAAAACATGAAGAATTACCAAAAGATGACGTAGCAATGGGCATACAAAATGTCTACAGAACAGTTTTGCACGTCTTGATTGGAAATTTTTAAATATTTTACTTTCTTCATGTTTTATTAGTAGGCAGTAGGCCTGGAAGTTCAGGTATTAAAAAATACGAAAATAGGCAGGCATTTAGGCACTATAAAACTTCAAAATAGGCACCTGCAAAAATTTTAAAAAAGGCATAAAGGTATTCCTGCATTCACAAAGGCGTGCACAAATCAAAAGAAAACTCCGATTCTCGGTTAGAAATTTTTATAAAATTTTTCAAAATTGTAGTTTTCGGTACTCCAATTTTTGCTTTTGCCACTTTGTTGTGGTTGATTCTTTGTAAATGCTGTCACATAGTACTTTTTTCAAAATTTACAGTCTTTTCACACACTTTTCAAAACAAAATGGCCCCGTCACTACATTGGCGAAATAGCCATTTACAGGAATTTTGCCTGAACTTCCGGGCACTACTTATTAGTAATGGTATTTTTTTTATATGTTGTATTATTTCTGAATAAAGTATAGATAGTGTTTGGAATTTATTTATAGTAGAAAAAGGTCAAAAGTGAGTGTTATGTCTAGGATGATTGGAAATATTGGTTTGTTAATTTTTTTTAATGTTTTTAAATATTGAATGTTATTTAAGTCTTTTAAACAAAAAAATCAGATGGGGAATAACAATAATAGGAGATTTAGGAACATAAAAAAGACTTGTCAGAAAAGATATAAGCAACGAAGATTACGAGCAAGTTAAAAGCGAAATCACAGAAAACCATCTCTCTTTTTTTTTTTTTTGTTTATTTCTCTGTACCAATGCATCCCAGAGTAACACTGCATGTACCTACTTGTGCAGAAACCCGCCCATACATTGGTATGTTTGCATATGTTTTTGTGTGCTTCTGTGTGTTAAAATGCGTGTGTAAGTTTCAAGGAATATTATGAAAGATTTGTTTTAAACTTCGGTGCATATTACAAACAAAGTAACAATAGTATATTATATTATTAGGAGTAGAAAGAGTTCTTTTTGTGTTGAGCTCATATTGCGGCCGAGGCGCACGCGCCGAGGCTGTGCAAGTGAGCGAAACACAAATAAGACGTTCTACTCCGAATAGTATATACTATTTTTTCTTCAAGTGTAAAAATATTCTGTTGCTGTAAATAAATATTTCCTAAAAAGTCATTTCGACAGGACAACGCTCTCCCTTCTACCAACTTTGGGGGCGGAGCTATGGGCAAAATACTGCCGTTGCCATGGATACGTAAACACATTATTGTACTAGTAACATTATTTTCATTTTTTGACTACTAACAAAATGACTTCCTTCTACATAGCCAGTTCTGTACAACAATACGGATATTATGATACGCTTGAAGAAAAAATACTTTTTTTCTATAGCAGATGTTAAAGTGTGCTTTGTTCGACTAAAAATAGTTGATCAAGTATTACTTTAACCGCAAGGATAGATAAAGTACTTTAATTTTCTGGAAACTCCATGGAAACCGAATGGAAACCTTTGCTACTGAGATTTTCGGGTTTAATATAATCTAATTTTAAATTGATTTTTTTTTACAAATTTTTCTTATTTTTTTAACATCTGCTATAGAAAAAAATAGAATTTTATACACGACGATAAAATTTAATTATCGACTCGCGAAAATTAATTCACTCGCGATTTCATCGCTCGTGAATTAACATTTTCCGCTTGTCGATAAAATATAATTTTATCGTCTTGTATAAAAAGTAACTATTTTTCATTAATCTACAATAGAGGTTATCATATTGATGTCACGCAGTTCTTAATATAAGCGGATTATATAAACGACTTCTGCTTTGCAGTTCTTATAAACATGACAGGATTTGTCAATCGCTTTTCTTATGCTACTTAGTGTTCAAAGTTATAGCTATAAAATACTAAATAATAAAAGATAATTTTGGCTGACTATTTTGGATGTCCAAGACCGCAAAAGGTGATTACTAAGAAATTTATCTGCAGAAATATTAACGGAACGTTTAAGAACAACTGGCGGTTAAAGAGCAAGGTATTCCTAAACCGGCAACAGACATTTTAATAAGGAACTATACTTAAGGATCAATTGAATTTCTACCTATGTTCATAAAAACGAATTATTTTGTTTTCGGTGTGTGTTGTTTGTTGATGACTCTGGCGAGAAACTTTTGACGGAAACGGGGGTGCGTGATTTGGTACATTTGAACGAAGATGGAAAAATAAACGGGGGATATAGAAAAAAGGACTAGATAGGGAGAGAAAGGGGGGGAGAACAATGTGTTCTAAGAAGACCAGTGTAATTAGAGAAGTGGGTGGGAATGAAGCATTGGAGATGTGGCAATTCTCATGAATTTTCTAATGTCCATTAAAATATACAGGGTGTCTGTTACATTAATAATAGCTACCGTATTTAATAAATTAATATTTTTAAACTAGTGCAAAGCGAAAAAAATGCTCTTCAATTCTAATCACATACTGATTCAAAGTTCATTGCCTAAAAATCGTAAAATTGGATTTGTAATGATTTTATTTAATTAAAAATAATATTTACTTCCAAAATTTATCTATAGGATTGTAAAGGTTATCGTATTTGGCGTTACATAACGACTACACGCACTTTATATAAGGGAATGTTTCGATTCTAACTTACAGTTCGTAACAATGAAACAGCTTGTGATCACGTTCGCTTTATTTGTGGCATTATTTGCCCATAGTTACGGCTATGTAATTCCAGAAGTGTTCATGGGAGCATACGATGATAATTATTATATGATCCGCATACCAAATGATCCAAGTTTATCCAAAGTTTCCTTCTACCTTAATCATGAAAAACCATTGGAGACTATCAAAGATGCTCAACATTCTTCAACGATTACAACAACTATTGATGGAATATGGGAGAACATTTTTGGAGTCTACGATGGAATAATTGAAAAAGGAAACAAAATTTATTATATTGTGGCCGTTACAAAAGATGGAGTGACGTACACCAGTGAACCTGCAACATTTGAAGTAGAAGGTATGGTATTTTGGATTTCCAAAAACCTATAAAAGGTTTCTATAAAATAATTGTTTGTTTGGGTGCGCGAAAAAAAGTAGGTAGGGGGGTTGTTATGCGTATTCTTATAGGTTTTGACGCTTGACATTAGATGCTTTTTGACGGAACATTCGCGTTCACTTTGCAGGTCCTTCACCTTCACCTCGCTCCTTTGTATTGTTCATCCGCCATACGTTTTTTCTAATTTCCTTCATAAGTTCTTTTGTATACCGTGTGTCCCTGGGAATACGGAACATAGGGAACTTACAATGCTAATTTTTTTAAATGATCCACGAGTGCGTTGAAGCTTTTGCCTTGAAACAATTACACGAGTGTCGTCGATCGTTCACGATGTTCCTACCGACCATGTATGATCTCCTCTAGATACATCTTTGTTTATGTTTTAAATGTCAAGTTATTAAAACCGATTAAAACCAAATACAATATTAAAAACTTTTTTTGCTAGTTAAGCAGGTGAAATGTAACTGTGTTCATGTATTTGAAATTGTTTGAGAATGGCTGTCATTACAAATTACTTCTACAATCTTTTAAAGGTAAAACAATCTGTTCTATCCTTTGTAGGTTATGTTCATGTATTAATTTTTTTTAGATGGGGTGCTAACTTAACTTAAGTACAGTTTAGAGCTGACAACCAGTAATTCCAGTTAAATTACATGTGAAATGTGAAAATTTACTTTAAAAGGATGATGTTGATGTATCAACCCAAGAATTTGATGCGACAATCAGCTTTATGATGAAACATGCTACAATGCTAACAGTAAAAGACTGTATTAGAATAAAATCAAAGAAAAAGCGAATATTAATATCAGTTAGTGTGTACGAATATGAAATCTTTATTTTTGCGGCAATTTATTATGTGATAAAATAATTGTTACATTTAAAATGATTTGATTTTTAACGACCCGTATTCTTATTCGTAGGGCAGCTAATCGTCACAAGAATGTAACTAGAAAATTGTAATACTAATGTATAATTGATAATGTTTACATTAATTTCACTATTGAGGTAGTTCTAGTAGGTAGGTTTATTAATTAAGTTTTGTTACTTTGTGTTTAACTTTTTCTCATTAAATAAATAAAATTACTGAAAACAGAATTTATTGTTTACATGTTTAGGTCAAATAAATATTGTTTATTCTGATAGGCCTCATGAAAATGAAGATTCCATAAAGGATAAAATAATGGAGGTCTGCTTTAACGTACCAGCTGTTACAATAGCAAACCTACAAAGAAATTTTTACGACAGATTGGGCCACTGTTTAGCAGTGAATGGAGAGCTATTCGAGCATTTACTTTAAGAAAAATTCCATCTATTCCGAGATTCCTGTAACTTATCATCACCGTATAATTTCAAAAACGGCCCTTTTCAGGGCCACCACTTCTTAAATAAAGATTTTTCCTAAATTGAAGCGAGAAAGCACAATGCATTAATTAAAAACATGCTTTAATGGTATTTCAAGCTAGTGTCCTTTACGCCAGTTCAATACTATTATTTACATCTTAGAAAAATAATTTTATTAATGTTAACACAACAATAATACAATAACAGAGGTTGAGGGAAAATTCTTGCATACCACGAAGCAAAATTTTCTAACACAGGTCCACAGCATTATGTTATGTAGATTGTAGTATCATTTTCATAATTTCATTTTCAGTTCCTAATAATGCGTTACTTGCGAAAACCTTTAAACTATTCACCTAATCAATCATAATCTGAAAAAGATTTTAAAACCATAACCTCAATCGCAAACAAATTATTTTGTGTTTATTACCTTTATAATGATACTTAGTCTCATTTAATTTTATTAAAACACTTTCTACATTTGCACGAACCAATTTGAATTAATAATTATAAAATACAGACCACGAGCTGTCTATTCGTATTGTAAAATAATTGTCGAGTCTTTTGTTAGTATAACGCACGCGCGTATTACGTGTGTATTAGCAAGCGGGTTAAACAGCTGATATAACGACGTCGACGCTTCCACCAAATAGCAATTCAAAGCACTCGCGGATCATTTTAAAAAATTACCATTGTAAGATCCCTATGTTCCGTATTCCCAGGGACACACGGTATACAACAACAATAGTCTTTCTCAAGAATGCTGTAAAGTGTTTTCATCGTGACAACGTAAGTTTACATATTTTTTTTATGCTGCTTGCAAAATTTATAAAAAAAAATGTTATTTACCTAAGATTTCAACATGAATCCCGAATGCCCGATGTGTTTAGGTTCCACCAGTGCCGTAACTAGCTGTTTTGGCGCCTATGGCCAGGTATGAAAAAGGCGCCTTCCTGAGTGAGGAAAATAGCGCCGCAGGCGAAATTTTTCTTTGAAAGTGGGCGTGGCTTATTCGACGCATTTTAAGAGCATCTGGCAAATTCTGAGATCAAATTAAAAAATCTGAACGTTTTATAATGAAAGTTTGTGATAACCAATCGACATAATTTAAAAAAATCGTGAAATGTTCACTTTTAGAGTTCATTATTTTAATTATGAATAGATAAAAATAACCATTTTTATTTTTCCATCAAATTTTCAGGTGGGTAATTACCCACCTATAGATTTTTCAGGTGCGACATTAAAAAAATGCAACTTAATACTTCCATTGGGTCACTGAAATGTTTACACTCTCAAAAATAAAAATGCTTGTATACATTCAAAAAGGGCACTCTACTAGGTAAGTAGGTAATATTTTATGATCAGATCACTGGCCAACAGCCCCTGGAATGAACGAAGCAATGCAAGCATATTTTCAAATTTTATATTTACTATTAAACTTTGAATTGCCAAGATGTTATTATAGGTATTGCACCCTTGTCTTGTTCATAATTATAATAATATATATGCAATAATAATTATAATAATAATTATATGCAATAGTCAACCTTATCTTGTCAAATAGAAATAGTTATTGGCCATGCCATTTTATTATGAAGTGGAAAGACGGGCCTAAATTTAAAAAGTACTTTTTAAAAATTTTAAAACAAAACAATTTTTAACTTAAGTTTGACGCTTCCCAGGGCTAGTCCCGAGTTAGGTATAGACATTTTTAAAAATGTTTGGTAAATAAAATTGAAAAACCAATTTATTACTAGCGAAAGTTTTTAACCTGATGTGGTCGGACAAAAGGTCCATGGGTCGGACGTCCGACCATCTGGAAGCAATAATAATAAAATTTTACAACACGTCCGATTCGGGATACTCAACAAATTTCTGAGCTATGTAGGGGCGACAAATTATATCTTGTACCCAGACTGCAGATATTTTGTGTTGTTATAACCCGACAAAAATAGAAAACAATCTTCGAACTCGGGTTCAATGTCTTTTAAATAATACAAATGGCATATTTCTTTGTTTTTAATAAAAATTATGCTTCGTGCGGCGCCTTTATTCAACCTGGCGCCTATGGCAGGGGCCATATTGGCCATAGCCTAGTTACGGCACTGGGTTCCACTCTTTATCTTTTACCCGCATGCTCCGCGATTTCCCCGAGTACTTCCGGGACCATACCACCACTGGTATGGTATATGGGAAGTATCGATATCATGAAAATTTTCGAAGTTGACATTTTCGCGGAAATACGTGTTTTAGACCCCCTGGAACCCAAAAAAGTGGTCTAGAAAAAATGTCTGTCGATTTTGTTAGTCAATAAAGCCTACTATTGAAAACTGAAATTAGAAGTCACGAGAGTAATTTTAAACGATTTTTTTACTACTTTTTGGTAATGGTAGGGTGACTTATTATAGATCGTTGAACTTGGAAAAAAACGCTTACGCAGAATTACAAAAAATATACATAGGTGTCCATTTAAAAAGAAAAAGTTGACTATGGCTGCTAAAATCTAGTAGGCCCTGAAAAGGTTCTAACTACATCAAAACGTAGTATTTAATGATCCATTTCGATTGGCATGTCGACCGTAACTATCCGATCTCAATCAAAAGCTGTATAGCTTGGGACGGATTTTGTCATCCACCCTGTATACGGAAGAGCTGTACGTTATCAAAGAAGCACTTGAATACGTAGACAAACAGAAATACGAAAAAACTATAGTAGACAAAGATCAAACTAGGAAGGAGAGAAGAGATGCGAAGACTAGGGATAGGGCACACCAAAGTCACCCATGAACACTAAACTAAACAACCAGCCCCGATATACACCACCTGCAACTCCCAAGTTACCGTCACCCATATTTTATGCGAGTGTAAAAATTATGAACGGGAAAGAAGAGAAGTATTAGCTACAAAGGGATGAAATAAAAACAATTCTTGAAAATAGCTCGAAAAGGATTAAAAACTAATAGCTAGTGTTTGTAAAACAAATAGGCATATTGAACTCTGTATAACAGGAATAAGGGAAACGTACAATTGTAAGGTCTAAGGTATCAAAGTCCATTAAAAAAAACTAGCACTTTATTTTTTTCTAAATATGCGTTATGTCAGCTCAGTAATATCTGGTAGCATGGTGTAATATTAAATTAACATATTTCTAATAATATTATTCTCAACAATTATCTAGGATTGACAAGGTTATCGTGTTGGAGTTACATAACAACACTTTATTTATAAGAATCTTTCGAATTCTGGGCTACAGTTCCTAAAAATGAAGTTTGTGACCACGTTCGCTTTTTTTGTATCGCTATTTGCCCATATCTACAGCTACGTAATTCCAAAAGTGTTTGTCGCAGCATATGATGATAATTTTTTATATGATCCCCTTACCAAATGATCCAAGTATATCCAAAATTTCCTTCTATTATAATCATGAAAAACCGCTAGCAACCATCAATGACGCACAACATTCTGCAACGATTCCAAGCAGTACTCGTGGAATATGGCAGGACATTTTCAGATACTTGGAAGAAATAACATAACAGGTCTGTTAGTGGAAAAAAGCGCTTTCCTCTCGTGTTAGACAGAAATTTTTTCCACGACATCATGTTGGACACAAAAATTTTATTTATAAAGGCCGTTGCTACTGCCACGGCAGACGTGGATTTAATTATGAGACAAAATCCACGGTATTACGTCATTGTCACACTTTCAGATACTTGGGTGAAATAATTGAAATAGGAAACAAATTTCATTATATTGTGGCTGTTACAAAAGATGGTGTGACATACACCACTGCATCCGCAACATTCGAAGTAAAAGGTACGTTTTTTGTGATCTCCAAAAAACCCAAAAACTGTTTCAATGTACAAAAGAGAAGAATTGGGTAGAGATTGGAATTTTAAGGCGTATTTCGATCTGAAGCAGTTTCGTACATCCTTGAACTATACAGAGTGATGATAAAGTATCGCACAAAAATCATATTCTGGTTATTTAATGTTTTTGCGGAAAATCCTGAGACCCGTCGATTTTTGTTTTTAAATCTCCATTTAGACATATAATTTTCAACCCCCCACCCCTCAATCCCTAAGTGCTAGCAACCCCAACTTTAAAATTTTAAATAGAAAGATACCCTTTGTGATACCTCTTTTGATAGGTCTTTTTATTCTTAATATAAGCAAAAAAAGTTTTTCAAAATCGGTTGATAAATAACGGAGGTATTTAACAAAATGTAATCAAATGAAAATGTCAATATTCGACAAGAAACGGCTCAAACACAGCGTAAATGGTAACATTAAAAAGGGCACTTCCTGACCTAAAAGTGTGGTTTAGATCGCCCATTATTTCTACGCTGTGACGTCATAATTTTTTTTTTAAATGTCAACCCCATTATTTACATTGATTACATTTTGTTAAATATCTCTGTTATTTTTCAACCGATTTTGAAAAACTTTTTTTTGTTATATTAAGAATAAAAAGACCTATCAAAAGAGGTATCACAAAGGGTATCTTTCCATTAAAATTTTTAAAGTTGGGGTTGCTATCACTTAGGGGCTGAGGGGTGGGGGCATTAAAATTACCTGCCTAAATGCCAATTTAAAAACAAAAATTGACGGGTCTCAGGATTTGTGCCATTATTTCTACGCTGTGACGTCATAATTTTTTGTTGAATGTCAACCCCATTTTTTACATTGATTACAGTTTGTTAAATATCTCCGTTATTTATCAATCGATTTTGAAAAACTTTTTTTAGTTATATTAAGAATAAAAAGACCTATAAAAAGAGGTATCACAAAGGGTATCTTTCTATTTAAATTTTTAAAGTTGTGGTTGCTAGCACTTAGGGGTTGAGGGGTGGGGGGTTGAAAATTATATGTCTGAATGGCAATTTAAAAACAAAAATCGACGGGTCTCAGGATTTTCCGCAAAACCATTAAATAACCAGAATATGATTTTTGTGCGATACTTTATCATCACTCTGTATATTGGCGTGGTTGACTTGCCTCCAAAACGAAGGAGGTAGTTGGAGGTTGCGGTGTCTCAAGGGGCTGTTTCCGTTTCATCCATTGGTGTTGTATTTCTATTATCATTGTAGAGGGTTCATATAAACCGAATGCCCACTCTCCGTAAATGAACGTAATAAAATTACATGTTATGTTTTATTTGTTGCAGAAATATTACCAAAAGCTGACAGATTTAAAAAAAATCAAACTCGGCAAATAAAACAAAACGATATAACAAGGCAATAGCAATAGTATCTATTATAAGAAACCTCGAAGCCAAATAGGGCCATAGATTCCCGAGAGCCGCTCTGACTTCATAATTATTTTTATTTTTATTAATATGAGATTTTACTCTTGATGCGAGTTGTTGCGTGTCATTTGAATTTATTTTAATCGTTTTTTCTTTTCTTATGTATTGTATAACTTCTGAATAAAGAATGTATCATAGTATTTGTTTAATTATGGTAGAAAAGCATGTAGAGAAAGAGAGAGAGGGAGAGAGAAAGAAAGAAAAAAAGGGCGGATATGGTAGAAAAAAGGAAGTACCTACAAAGTTGTTCGGTAGAAGAGAGAGAGAAGGTCGTGCAACAAAAATTATAGAGGTGTGTATGGGTAGAAAAAAGACGGTATAGATCAAGGGGTATAGATAACAAGAGTGGGCGGGTGTAGAGACATAAGCTAATGTAAACTGGTGAAAGGCAGAGAGAGAGAGGCTGATTTTAAAATATTTTCACATTTATTATTGGGTCTAAAGGTTATCATAATTGACCTTAACATAATTTTCCTTGAATGAGATATTAAAAAGTGAACGATAGCACCTCCCTGAACTCTCCCATATTACAAATTAAACATTTTGTTTTTGGTATTCAAAAGTATTATAGTTTTCAAGACAGTCCTCTAAGCTGGACGATCGCTACCCACTAACGATCCGTCTCTGTCTGAGAACTCAGAACACCTTTTGTATTTAAACTTCTTTTATATTTTGACTAAATAAAGGAACGATAGGAGCATCAATTTCCGATTTTCAAAACCTCGTAGAGGGACCCAACTTAAGTTGTAGCCTGGTTTCATCGAGAAACGAAAATGTATCTAATATAAAAGTTGTATAAGTATAGAAAATTTAAATAAAATCGTGTAGTCAGTTGCTTTGTAATAATTTTTCAAATTTTCAAAATTTTTGGAAAAGCGCCGCTGCAACCCTTTTTGGATTTTCTAAATTAATTTTCTTTTTTGGTATAGTACCACCAAAGGACTGTCAAACAAGTTATTGCTGAACCTAATCAGATAACCACTTTTTGAGATGTGGAGGGTTAAAGTAAAAATTTTGAAAAATTCATAGCGGCCGCTATTTTGAAGTTAAGAGAGTCGGGTAAAAAACATTCCCCTGAATTATAGTCTTCTCGCTACTCAGATTTTCAAAATTCTGCTTCTGAAAAAAATGCTTCTATAAAACATGTCCAACTTCCGCTTCCAGTTTCGGATTTTTTTGAAAAGCTTATTTTGTCGATGAATTTTTAATATACCCCTTCATTTCAAATTTCATCAAAATCGATTTACTAGTTTCGGCGTTAGAAGCGTTACACACACCTGCAGACAGACGTTTTTCTATTCTGATTTACAGTTCCTAAAGATGAAACAGTTTGTGATCCTGATCTTGTAGGTATGGTATTTACCAAAACTATAAAAGGTTTTATAAAATAATTGTTTGTTTGGCTGTGCCAAAAAAAAGTGGGTAGAGGGATTTGTAGCAGTTTTGAACATCCTCGAGTCCGCGTGGCCGTGTTGCCTCCAAAGCGAGGTTGTTGTTTGATCTCTTACGACGTTGTTTAAACCGATTTATTCATGGGTGTTGTTTTTGTACTGTGCATGTAAGAATGTGCCGGGCGGGGGGGGGGGGTATATGACCTTAGTAGTTGTTGCCTCGTAATTGAAGGTAAAAAAGGGCCACTTACATGTTATATTTTATTTGTTGCAGAAATATTACCAAAAGCTGACAGACCTGTTCAAACAATAAAACTTTTCAATAAACCAAATACCAAAAGATGACGTAGCAATGGGCATACAAAATGTCTACAGAACAGTTTTGCACGTCTTGATTGGAAATTTTTAAATATTTTGCTTTCTTCATGTTTTATTAGTAGGCAGTAGGCCTGGAAGTTCAGGTATTAAAAAATACGAAAATAGGCAGGCATTTAGGCACTATAAAACTTCAAAATAGGCACCTGCAAAAATTTTAAAAAAGGCATAAAGGTATTCCTGCATTCACAAAGGCGTGCACAAATCAAAAGAAAACTCCGATTCGCGGTTAGAAATTTTTATAAAATTTTTCAAAAGGGTAGTTTTCGGTACTCCAGTTTTTGCTTTTGCAACTTTATTGTGGTTGATTCCTTGTAAATGCTGTCAAAATTTACAGTCTTTTCACACATTTTGCAAAACAAAACAGCTCCGCCACTACATTTCCGAAATAAGCAGTTTGCCTGAACTTCCGGGCACTACTTATTATTGTAGTAATGATATTTTTTTATATGTTGTATTATTTCTGAATAAAGAATAGTGTTTGAAATTTATTTATAGTAGAAAAAGGTCAAAAGTGAGTGTTATGTCTAGGATGATTGGAAATATTGGTTTGTTAATTTTTTTTAATGTTTTTAAATATTGAATGTTATTTAAGTCTTTTAAACAAAAAAATCAGATGGGGAATAACAATAATAGGAGATTTAGGAACATAAAAAAAACTTGTCAGAAAAGATATAAGCAACGAAGATTACGAGCAAGTTAAAAGCGAAATCACAGAAAACCATCGCTCTTTTTTTTTTTTTGTTTATTTCTCTGTACCAATGCATCCCAGAGTAACACTGCATGTACATGCAACACCTACTTGTGCAGAAACCCGCCCATACATTGGTATGTTTGCATATGTTTTTGTGTGCTTCTGTGTGTTAAAATGCGTGTGTAAGTTTCAAGGAATATTATGAAAGATTTGTTTTAAACTTCGGCATATTACAAACAAAGTAACAAAATACTTTTTTTCATTAATCTACAATAGAGGTTATCATATTGATGTCACGCAGTTCTTAATATAAGCGGATTATATAAACGACTTCTGCTTTGCAGTTCTTATAAACATGACAGGATTTGTCAATCGCTTTTCTTATGCTACTGAGTGTTCCAAGTTATAGCTATAAAATACTAAATAATAAAAGATAATTTTGGCTGACTATTTTGGATGTCCAAGACCGCAAAAGGTGATTACTAAGAAATTTATCTGCAGAAATATTAACGGAACGTTTAAGAACAACTGGCGGTTAAAGAGCAAGGTATTCCTAAACCGGCAACAGACATTTTAATAAGGAACTATACTTAAGGATCAATTGAATTTCTACCTATGTTCATAAAAACGAATTATTTTGTTTTCGGTGTGTGTTGTTTGTTGATGACTCTGGCGAGAAACTTTTGACGGAAACGGGGGTGCGTGATTTGGTACATTTGAACGAAGATGGAAAAATAAACGGGGGATATAGAAAAAAGGACTAGATAGGGAGAGAAAGGGGGGGAGAACAATGTGTTCTAAGAAGACCTAATGTAATTAAAGAAGTGGGTGGTGGGAATGAAGCATGGGAGATGTAGCAATTCTTGTGAATTTTCTAATGTCCATTAAAATATACAGGGTCTCTGTTACATTAAAAATAGCTACTGTATTTAATAAATTAATATTTTGAAACTAGTGCAAAGCGAAAAAAATGCCCTTCAATTCTAATCACATACTGATTCAAAGTTCATTGCCTAAAAATCGTAAAATTGGATTTGTAATGATTTGATTTAATTAAAAATAATATTTACTTCCAAAATTTATCTATAGAATTGTAAAGGTTATCCGTATTTGGCGTTACATAACGACTACATGCACTTTATATAAGGGAATGTTTCGATTCTAACTTAAAGTTCGTAAAAATGAAACAGCTTGTGATCACGTTCGCATTATTTGTGGCTTTATTTGCCCATATATAGTTATGTTATCTCTTTTCTTTTATTTGCGGAGTGTGATTGTTTGAACAGGTCTGTCAGTGGAAAAAAGTGCTTTCCTCTCGTGTTAGACACAAATTTTTTTCCACATCATGTTAGACACAAAATTTTTATTTATAAACAAGAAAAGTTAGGTTATTGTTGCGACTGGAAACGCAGTCGGTAAAGCAGGGAGCGCACGTCAGCACTTAACACAACACTGTTACATTTTCGTCACTACAGAGGGAAAACACATTTTCCTCATTATTTTGCGAGAGGAAAGTTGGGTTTTCGAGGCAAGTCGCGGAAAAATATATTTTGTTTCCTATTTTAATTGTTTCATCTGAGATTCTGAAAACGTTCTCCCATACTCCATCAGTACTTTTTCAATCGTTGTAGAATATCCAGCTTCCAGCATATTAGACAGTCTCTAATGGTTTTTCATGATTAATGAAGAAGGAAACTTTGGATATAGGTACTTGGATCATTTGGTAAGCGGATCATATAAAAATTATCATCGTTCACTGCTTAAAAATAATTGGCAAAACTGACTACCAATATTTATCTAAGATAAACAAGGTTATCATCTTGGACTTGGAGTTACATTTCAACACTTTATTTATAAGGGAATCGTTCGAATTCTGGGTTACAGTTCCTAAACATGAAGTTTGTGATCACGTTCGCTTTTTTTATGGCATTATTTGCTCATAGCTACAGCTACAGCCATAGCTATGTAATTCCAAAAGTGTTTGTTGGAGCATACGATGATAATTTTTATATGATCAGATTACCAAATGATACAAGTATTTCCAAAGTTTCCTTCTACTGTAATCATGAAAAACCGCTAGCAACCATCAATGACGCTCAACATTCTGCAACGATTCCAACTAGTACTCGTGGAATATGGCAGGACATTTTCAGATACTTGGAAGAAATAATTAAAATAGGAAACAAATTTCATTATATTGTGGCTGTTACAAAAGATGGTGTGACATACACCACTGCATCTGCAACATTCGAAGTAAAAGGTACATTGTTTGTGATCTCCAAAAACCCAAAAACGGTTTGGATGTATAAAAAAGAAGAATTGGATAGGGATTGGAATTTTTAAGACGTATGTCGATCTGAAGCGGTTTCGTACATCCCTCAACTATATATTGGCGTGGTCGACTTGCCTCCAAAGGGAAGTTATAGTGGTTGGAGGTTTCGGTGTCTCAAGGAGCTGTTAAATCCGTTTCATCAATTGGTGTTATATATCTATTGTGCATTTTAGAGGGAGGTTGTTCATATAATCTGAATGCCCACTCTTCCTAAGTGAACGTAAAAAAATTACATGTTATGTTTTATTTGTTGCAGAAATATTACCGGAAGCTGACAGATCTGTTCAAACAATCAGTCTCGACAATAAAACAAAAGAGAAAACAAGGCAGTAGCGATAGTATCTGTAATAAGAAACCTCGAGGCCAAATCGGGACTCCCAAGAGCATCTCTGACTTCATAATAATTTTTATTTTTATTAATATGAGGTTTTACACTTGATATATCGCGAGTTGTTGCGTGGTATTTGAATTTTTTTATGTATTTCGCTTTTTTTAGTCTTTTATTTATAATCGTTTTTTCTTTATGTGTTGTATAATTTTTAAATAAAGAATGAAAAAAGGAAGTACAAAGTTGTTGGGAAAACGAGAGAAGGGCTTACAATAAAAATTATAGAGGTGTGTATGGGTAGAAAAAAGCCGGTAGATAAAAAAAGTGGAAGGGTGTAGAGACATAATAAGCTAACGTAAACTGGTGAAAGGCAGAGGGAGAGAAAGAGGCTGATTTTCAAATATTTTCAACAATTATTATTGGGTCAAAAGGTTATCATATTGACCTTAACATAATTTTCCTTGAATGAGATATTGAAAAACAAGGTTGTTGTTTGATCTCTTACGACGGTGTTTAAACCTTCGATTTAAATCGATTTATTCATGGGGGTTGTATTTCTAATGTGTATGTTAAAATGCGGGGCGGAAGGGTTAAATGACTTTGGTAGTTGATGCGTCATAATAAATAAAAATATGTTTTAATAATTTTTTTTTATACATTAAATTAAATTTACAATCAATAGCTTAAAGACAAAAAGGATTATGCAACCAATATGCATTCAAAGAACAAGTTGTGTGAATCACCCTTAATTAAAAAATAATAATAAAATTGTAGAAAAAAATATATAATGCTATCAAATTATGTTATTATCAGAATTAAATACTAAGTATATTAATTTAATATTATTATCTAATTATTTTGTTTCTATGTTACCAGTGAAGTATTAATTTTGGTATTGGCCTTGAATCAGCGTTGAATATTTCTGAAACAAATAAAAATATTTTGTAAAAGACATTATCTCACAAAGAATAAAAATAATTAAATTAAAGAAATTAATAAAGGATTCCTTGGTTTTATCCTGCCTCTCTCTCTGCATCGCCCACTCTGTCTCCCACCTCTTTGTTACCGCTGTCCTTTATTCCTACACCCCCCACTCTAACACTTCTTCCTCGATCCCCACTTCTCGCTGTCTCCCGTTCTTAAAATATCGTTCTTGATGTCTAGTTCTCCATGATATTTCTTTCTCGATCCCCAGATTTCTCTGCTGTCTCTCTGTAACAATTCTTCCTACATCTCTCAACCCCTTTTACCTCTACCATCACCCTCTTTCTCTGCTACCTCATCTTTCTACCACCGTTCTCTTATCAATTCTGTAGCTTGGTCCATAATCTTTATCCCCTTAATGTGTCTATTCTTAAAAATTAAATATTTACCTTCAACTTTAAATGTTCTTGGTTCTGATGTATATAACAACCCGTCTTTTTTAACAGTAACAATGTAATTCAGTACATCACCTATATCGATAAGTTCTGTTACCCATTTTATAGCAATTAACCATCCGTTTTCGTCTGCTGGTACATATTGGGTGTCTGTATAAAAAGCTTGTTCGATTTTTTCAAGTGGTTTGTTAAGGTTGATGTAAATATTAAATTCACTTAAATCATCACCAACCATGTAGAGGAAGTAATAATCATCTTCGTATGCTGTTATATTTACCCAAGGCACAGTATAACAATAACTATTTACAAATAAAGCAGCCAGAAATGTTAACGTGACTGCTAATCGCACCATGTTTGCTGTTTTTGAAGATTTGATCTCGTTCAAGGAAAATTATGGTAACCTCAATATGATGATAACCTTTTACACTCAATAAAATATTTGAAAATTACGTTATGTGTTAAAATCAATACCAAGACCGTGAACTTTGTGTAGATATTAAGATCAACGGAAAACTCTTGTTCCCAAATATTTTTTAGTCTTAAATGTTCTATTTTTTAAAAAAGTAAAACAAGATAGTTGGTGGAATATAAATATGGTGGAAAAAAGGGAACTACCGAGTTGTTGGGAAGAAGAGAGAAGGGTTTTGCAACAAAAATTATAGAGGGGTGTATGGCTAGAAAAAAGAGTGGAAGGGTGTAGACATAAAAGCTAACGTAAACAGGTGAAAGTCGGAGAGAGAAGTTCGATTTCAAATATTTTCAACAATTATTATTGGGTCAAAAGGTTGTCATATATTGACCTTAACATAATTTTCCTTGAATGAGATATTAAAAAGTGAACGATAGCACCTCCCTGAACTATCCCATACTAAAATTTAAACATTTTATTTTTGGTATTCAAAAATATTATACAGGGTGAGTAAAAAGTATGGAATAAATTCATTATCTCCCAAAATAATGTTTTTTTGGGAAAACGCTCGCACAGGTATAGCGATTTAAATTATGGCGCATATTTTAAGGTGTTTCAATTTTTTTTGCGACTGTCACTTTTTTGTGGTGACGTCAGAGTAATTTTTTTTAAATGGCACCCCATACTTTTTTTGACGGATTTCGACAAAAGACGTTATTCTGCATCCGAATAAGTAAGTATCGTGACCTTGAAGTTGACAGTTTCTGCTATGTTCATTTTTTAAATTTGAAAAATTGTTAAGTAAAACTTTAATGGGAGACAGTTCGAGCACCTAATTAAGCTTTTGTTTGGTTGTATGAGTTTACCAGTTTCATAGGTTGATTGTTTTTCATGTTAATTATTGGTTCTTAATAAATAAATTGCGTAATATTAATGTTTTTGAAAATAACAATTTTCAGTCCAGCCCAAATCTTCAAAATTTACAAAACGCAACGGAACTTCGCGAAATTCTCACCAACCGTACATTTTAGTTCAAATTTTCAAAACATACATTTTTACAATATATTATTATTAATTTCTTAATACAGGGTGTTTCATACAATTTGTTTCTTGGTAGCTTATTTGGTTACATAACCACTTTTGATTGTAAACTTAATCTAACGTCTATTTTTTGGATATGTAAAAATATTTTCATTAAAGCATATTTTCTTTTATCCAATCTATATAATTAGCAACCCTTGTATTTCCATCTGCAAGTGTATATCCGCAACCTCTTCCGAATGATACAATTCCTTCTTGGTACCATTTTTCTCCTGACTGGAACATGAGGGGTCCACCTGAATCTCCTGCACAAGTAAATGCGGTGTTATTCCTGGATGCTTTAGTACAGAGATGGTTTTCTGTTATTTCCCTTTTAGCTTGTTCGTAATCTTTAGTGCAGTCTTCGTTGCTTATAACTTTACTAACGACTTTTTTCTTTATTGTTATTAAATCTCCTGTTATTGATCTTCCCCATCCAGATGCTGCTACGGTATCTTCTGGTTTGGCTGTGGTCGTTCCAGATTCTGGCAGGCAAATGGGTTGAATGTAATCTGTAAGGAAAACAAAAAATGAATAATGTTTGCTACTCTAAAAGTGAGGTCTTGAATCGGGGTCCAAACCGCGTGCCTAAAACAATTTTTCAGTAAAACAAAGACGGTCAAGACTGAATTAAATTTAGGGAATGGTTGTTGTCTTCAGGATTATTCCTGACCTTTGTTAATAAATCATCCCGTAATGTAACAGTGAGGTCTCAAGACGCCTCCAAGCCGCGTAGGTATCCAAACTTGCACGTTTTTGTTAACAAAACATCTCCTGATTAAATCTCAACTCTGCATTCAAAGACACAGCCTGAGACACGCCTGACTTTGCTTGAAAAATTTTAGGAAACCTTGCCTCAAGACTAAATTTGTTATTGTTTATTTCAAACTTAATTTTATGTGAGTATTTGCATATTAAGGCGTACATTTATTAATTCTATTTCATAACCAGCTTAATCATAAACATCTGCGCTTATAATAAATCAATCTTAGGTTAATAAAAAATTATTTTACCTGAAAATGTCACCTCCTTGTCCAATTTTATTAAAGCAATATCATTTTGTAAACTTTTCCGATCAAACTTGGTATGGGGTATAATTTTTTCTATACCAAAATCTTGAACAGGATCATTACATTTTTTTGCATCCCCTTCTCCAACACAATCAAGTTCTGATGTTAAGTTATATTCGCCACATCGCACCTCTGCCCTAAAATCAGTTTTCTTTATTAGTTATACACGAAACTCGTTCTAGAATCGTTTTGAGGTTGTAATTCACCTAAAATTCGAATTAATTTTAGTAATATAGGTAGAATTAAATACCAGGAGGTTGAGATTTCTTCTTAAGGGTGGAAATTATAAAACAAAGCGAATACTTACAAGGTTACTTCTGTAGGGGTTGCACAAACCGCAGTTGTCATAACGTATTTGGGGCTAATCAAAGAACCAACACATCTGAATCCTGCATTTACTCCCTTTTCATCATTATATCTTAAAATAACTACCCATGGAAATTCACCCGGCTGGGTGTTATTCCCTGAACTCATATCGGTGGCTATGTTTTGATGTCCACATTTTTCCGTGTCGGGTAAATTCTCTTTTTCAGTTTCTTCAGCTTTGGTAATTTGTCCTGGAAAATATTTAAAAAAATCTTTATTTGAACACGCACTAGCAGTGGGGTGAGAGCTTCAAAATTGCCTCGACGAAATCAGTATTCGAACCCGCATCAAAAATGATTTACCCTATAAAAATAATTATTGTTTGTTATTACTTACCGGTTAATAAGGTTAAAAAAAATAAACACAACACTTTTGAAGACATCATCTTGATGATGATGGTTTTGAAGTTGAAGCAAGAATAAATTTTTCGATTGAAGGTCTCGCAATTTTAAACCATACAAGTCGATGACGCTTGTTTGACGTAACGAACATGATTTTTAGTTTAATGTCGAAGAACTAATAAGAACTTGTCTGCGGGTTTTTCTTTTGATGGGTTATTGATATTAAAGAAGATAAATATCTATATTGTATTGAAATGTATCAATTAACTTTTTATTAATTGATTCTATAAATTAATTAGACATAAATAATTCATTTTTAGATAGGGTGTCCCGGAATATATTGTCCCGAACGTTTTTTTCTATACAATGTAAATTCTCGATTTGAAAATAAAGTTTCTGTGGTTCAAAACATTGTGGCGTGCGTTGTTTCAAGTCTCGACACTGTCGCGAGTAAGGGAGAGCGAGCTAACGTGCTTGGCTTAGAGTAAATAGAGCACGCGCATGTGTTTAGTTTACCGGTTCCCAGGCCCAAACTATTAACATTAGACAAATGTTTTCCCAGAGTTTCTCATAGGAAATCTTATTTTCTACAACTTTGATCTTATATTATTTTGCGCTATCTTACGCCGTTTTCGCTATACGTTGCATTTAAAGCTAATAAGGCTGGTATTTTCTGTCTTGCATGGTTGATGACGTCACGCACCACTAGCCTCACACCGGTTACATTTTTCCATCCTCATTCGGGCTGTAAAGTTTGCAAGACGGATATTTCTAATGAAAAAAATTATTATAATCGTTTTACGGGACACCCTGTATTTAATAAAAATAAATTATTTGTTAAATATGTTAATTTAACTAGGATTTGCCACATCGGATAAAAGGATGAGTCAGAACATTATTACAATAATTATTATAATATTAAATTTATTTTCCTTGGTTTTTTTTTGTAAATACTGCACGGTTTCTAATAAAAAAAAATTCAGAAAAACTGTGGGTGCGATACTGAAGGAAGATCTTGGAAGGCCTTGAATTCTTTAGTAATTAATACATAATATTATTATGGTATTTTGTGCAAAACAGAAATATTTACATAGAATTTGTTATATCCGGTTTTAAAAATTTTTCTGAAAAGAACAACGAAAATGGCAACCAGTTTTTGTTTAAGCCTTGCATCTTGATTTTGCTTTAATAATGTCATCAATATTTTAATAACTATGATAAGATCGAATAGGAAGGTCTGAAATTTTATAAAAAGTCGACTGTGGGCCTTTAAATACCTCGAAAGTGAAATACCAGAGTTTTAAAACTTTCTCTCTTATACAGGGTGATTAAATAAAATTATTATGATCATTAGATGAAAACCGCAGGGGAAGGAAAGTAGAATAATAAGAAGATTTAAATTAGGTCCCCCATGAGACGAATAGGAGCACCCTGTGTATAACAATCTTGTTATTAGAAAATTAAAATGCATGTCTACTGAAAATAAATCTTAATTCTGAGAATATTAAATCTGACATTATGACCAATTACTAGTTGGGTATTGTCTTCTATTTATATAAGTATTCTCTGGTTGGTAATATTCCAAGGAGTAAGAAAGAAAAAGTGTCAACAGATTATGTAAGAATAATTATTAGTAAATCAAGTTTAGTAACTCATCGAACCGGATCAGGATCCTTGTTCATCTTTAATCAATGCAGACAAGATGAATATTAATTGGAATAAAACTTTCGAATGTATTTATTCCTAATTTATAACCTCTACAAACTTTTTACTGAAAGCTCGATTATATGAATAATCAATTTAGAATTTTGGGCTCTATAGACTGAAAAACTTAAATCTCGGTATAGTGAACCGTGTTGATTGCCTGCTTAGCAACCCTGGTTGCCAAGGAATTTTTTCCGACCGTTTTATTTCGCTAGGGCTTATAAAAATTTAACAGGAAGTTCCAGATCTCTCCATTTTCCATTATATGAACAAATTGATCGTATGAACAACTTCAGTTGTAAATTTGTATGTAATTAGTATAAAAATGGTATAAAATATTTGACTCTCAGTTCAGCTGAACCACTATCAGTTATCATGGATGCAATTCTTAAAAACAATTGTATCCGCCATGGTATCCATGACAACTAATCGTGGATCAGCCGCACTGCAAGTCAAATTTTTTATACAGAAACTGTCACTGTCACTGTGACAGTTTCTAGTTATATACAAGATTTGACTCCTAGTTCAATTGATTCACGATAAATTGTCCAAGAATCATATCCATGACAAGTGATTGGGGTTCAGCTGAACTGGGAGTCAAATATTTTATAAGTCATAAGTGTACGTTTGTGAAATCCTTTATTTTGTCCTTGACTCTGTATGAGGTTCCTTTATGTACCAAAACCAAGTTTTTTTTAGTATCGGAGCATAAATTATTTACTTTTTTTCATTCAATATAATTTAAATACTTTTTTTAGAATAACGACCTTGTGTAACCTACATTATAATGAGTAATTCAAACAACAGAGGGCGCTGATGCTCAATCGTTTATTCTTTCTTATTTGAATCAACTAAAAACAGGTGTAGGAATTTAATATTCAGTAATTATTATTTATTTAATTAATTAATGAATTCTGTAATTAATATGAGCCTAGTTAAGGTGCACTTAAACATATCCAGATGCGGGTCAGATACAAAAATATTATTAATATTGTTTTAAATGCAAAAATGTTTTTCAATATTTTTATAGAGATAATTTTAATTCGTTTAGATAATGGAAATTGCCGCCATCACTCGGTGAATAGACGTACCTAGTAATAGTTATTTTGGCAATGTGTATTGGTCTTTTACCCCTTTGCTACCAGATCGATTATGCAAAACAAAACTCCTTTGGAAAAGAAAGAAAAAAGAAAAAGTTATGTTTCAATTAGGCATTCCCGATTTTTTGCAATTGATTAGAGGTCTATTAGCAATATAAAAAAAATATGAAAACCTTATTCAAAATGGCGGCTGGCGGCCATCTTGAATTTTCCTAGAATCTGTTATTTTTCCCAAGTAAATAAGTTGATGGCGTCGAATTAGCCCTTCTTTTTTTTTGTTTTTTGTAAACAATTTACACAAAATGGTAGCTGGCGGCCATCTTAGATTTTCAAAAACTATGTTTTTCTTTCCAACTCATTGAGATACCGACGTGATGTCGAATAAACGAATAAATGTTGCTTTCATATCTTTTTATAAAGTAAAACAATTGAAATTATGGTTTTGTTTATTCAATTTTATAAAATAAACAATAGAACAATTCTACTACTAATAGCTAACTAGTGACTACTTCTATCCAACTAACTACTTTTTTATAACGTTACATAAGAAAATAAATACGGATCTAGGTTTGTGTGTGATGCATATCAAAATGTTCAAGGGTACAAAAATATTTATTACAGGTATCACATTTATTCACTGTATACTTTGTTCTTTTTTCTTTATTGTAGCAAATCCAACATCGACCTCTTTTTCTTCTGCAACCATCAAGCGCGGTGCTTATGAACTTGTGCTTACTGGTTGAGGGAGTTCCTGATTTCTTTCCTTCGTATTCGTTTTTGCATGTTGTATATTTCGGAGCATATTTCGCAAGTATTTCGTCACAAGCCAAGAGTGTGAACTCTAAAAGCGGAATTTTGGTATCGTGATCTCGAGATAAATTATAAAATACGTTGGCGTTCAATAACATTCTCTGAAGCATATGAAATCCTAGTTTTTTGAACCATGTATAGCTTTTTCGGGCACAATTGTATGGTTCTATCGCTTGGTCGACGATATCGACGGCTCCCATATTGTGGTTATAATGATCTATATGCCTCGGTTTGAAATATGTAACAACGAGGCCACTCGCTGATTGATATCTAGCTTTTTCTACGAAATCTGCAGTTAGTTTTGTGGTCAATACATATACATCACGCTTATCTTTAAATCTGACGATCAAAACATTACCTTTTCTGACAAAACATGACTGATATGTCTGTAACGGAATTGTACTTAGCTTCTTTGGTACTCCCCTGGCAACTCTTACGGTCCCTGTTGTAAAAGTATTTCTAGACAACAGGAACTCGGCAAGTCTTAATGACTGGTACCAGTTATCGAGGATTACCTCCCTACCTTCATCTAGCAAATTCTGTACGAGGAACACAACAACCCTTTCGGACATAGATAGTTGGTTTGTATTAGGGATATGTGATACATCGCATATGTCCTTTCCTATGGATAGGGCAAAATTGTAGGTGTATCCTCTTAGGGCAGCATCGCTAGGACATACACAAAAAAGCTTCAATCCAAAACGGCCCCGTTTTGTTTTTATATATTGTTTGAAGTGTAATCTCCCTTTGTATAACATCAAACATTCGTTAATAGCAAATGTTTTGCCTGGATCAACAAGTAGAGTAGTGATTTCTCGCAAACTGCAGAAAAACATAGATAGTCGAGAAAAGGGCTTTGATGCGGTTTTTGATTTTGGATCCGAAAACCTAATAAATTTTAGGATACTTGTAAATCTATTTCTACTCATTATTTTCCCAGAAAATACCTGAGGTCCACCGAATAAAAAACTTTTTTGATAATAAGAAGAAATTCGTGGGTAATGTGCTAGCCCCATCAAGAAAACTAACGAAATAAAAACATTCATTTCTGCTACTGAAACATCTTTCCATATTAGACTATTCACTTTCATTATAAAGTCTCCCTTGTCTAAAAAATATATCGCCGCTCTTTCATTTGTCCATGAACACAAGCTCTGAACTAATGTTTTTGGTATAAACGCTTCTACACATTCTCTGGCTGAACTCAACTCTTCAAAATTCACCGATGGATGAACTTCAAATTCAGGTTCCTGCACGATAAGTTCAGAAGCGCGTTTATCACTAAATGGATCTGAAAGTACTGACCAATCACCCATTTTTGCGGACTCGGGCTCACTTTCGTCATTACTTGACAATTCGTCATCACTATCAGATACATCTGAAATTGGATCAGAACTGTCATCACTCAAGCTAAAATAACTGTCTGACATTTTTGAACAAAGCTGGAAATTCAACAACGTATAATACTGCACAGCGTGACTAACTCCCTGAGGATGACTGCAGCAGACAGAGGCCGGCACATGTTGCCTACTGTTTGACCATCAACGAAACAAAAATTCCCCCCTAAACCAGTATGCTAAATGACAAACCCTTCCACAAACCAGCTCTGAAACGCTCATTTAGTTAAGACAAGCGTGTCGCCGCACATGGCGACATGGTTTGTATGAAGCAAATCTCATGTAGGCACATGCGGCAACATGGTAGCGAAGGTCAGCGGGTTTCAAGTCTTCACGTAAAGTAAAAGCAAAGAAAATGAAAATCACCTCAAACTAACTGCGTTCCCCCAGAGACAATGTCAAAATGATCCAGATGCATAATAATTTCTTTAAATGTGTTCATTACTTCTGTTTCGGGATACTGCCCACTTTTCCATTGGAATATAGGCAACCCATTATACACTACTCGCACTCTTGTCCCTGCTTACTGATTTTGATTATTATTTGTCAAATTACACAGTGTTTTTTTTTAGTTTTTAATAAACAACAAGATTTAAAACGAACGATTTATTATTGGAAACATGATCTATACAGAGGAAAAAAAAATAGAAATGTGTATACTATATCACTCCGGATTATCGAATTATCAATAGGTAATGTTAGGGATTATTTTAGTGTAAAATATCCTAACAAACCAGTCCCTAATGTGTCTATAATATCAAGATCATCTAGAAAATGTGACACAACATGAAAAAAAATTGACGTAAAACAGTAACACATGAATTTGTACACAATTCTATTTTTTCTTGGTCAGTATAAATGATGTTTTCAATAAATCGGTAGTTTTCAATCTTGTTATTCTGTATTAAATATTAAAAAAAAAAATTAACTTGTGACAAACAATAATTAAAGTCAGTAAGCAGGGGCAAGAGTGTTTAGCAGTGTATAATGGGTTGCCTATATTCCAATGGTAAACTGGCCGGTTCATTGTATGCAATAATAAATGGACTTCACTGTATAATCCGATTTGATTTACCAAACTTTTGTAAAAACAGAAAATTTTCCAAGGCGACTGCAATCGTCATATCTGCCACTCTTAATTTTTTTTATTGAGCTTGATTATTTTATTGGAAGTCCTAAAAGTTTCTTAAAATGTTCAACTAGCAAGGGCCTATTTTCTAATGTTGGTGTTAAGTCTTAAAATAGGAAATAGCGCAAAATCAAGGAGCATATTGTGCGCATTTTTGAAAATAATTTTGCAACTACGTACCTATAAAATGTGTAAATTCACAAAAGCAGTTGAAACTGGTAAATTCTAGAACAAAACCGATCAATAAAACAAAGGCGTTGTAGAAATTATCGATCCTGTTTAAAAGCTGGGTTGGTTACCCCTATAGTGTTAGTTTTTCCATGGGCGTTAATGCCACTACACTCATTCTATAAAATCTCTCTTTATTTTGTTCATAATGTCGAAACATTGGATGAACATTCCCCAACTCAATTCCTCTTCAAATGATAATTTGGTAAGTCTTTTACTATCTTTACACAAAAAATTAAAGTACCCAAAAAAGGGGATTTCCTGGGGGTTTCTAAAAGAAATTCAATTGCGGAAGGTCGCGTTGAGTTGTAAGAAATTCAAATAACGTAGAACCAATCTTGTTGTGGAAAAAAATCCTGTATTAAATGGACACACCCTGTATATATTGTATATATCGTCGGGATATTTCTACTCCTATTTGCCAAAGGTACTTCACAATGTCTGAAGATTGTGTCGTATCTTAATCTATGTATTGATCTTTAACTCTCAAAGATTTAGATCAGGCGACTAGGCGGCTTAACGGTCTATGTTTCGATGTCTATCGTAGCAATCTGAAGAGGGTAATGACTTTCGATGTTTTTTGACTAGTAAACTAGTAAGCGATGGCTTTTGGGGTTTTTGGGGATGTGCGAAGTGAGCAGCGTCTTCTGGGAGAACAATTTTGGTTTTAGAAGAAGGGGATTTCGGAAACCACACAAGCTTTGTTATGCAAATTTTGAACTTTGTTGTTAAAAATTAGTTGTTTACCGATGATATTATAATGTGTTGGGCAAGGGTAGGTTGCGAGGCTGTCTTCGATCACTAAGACAGTAATGTCCTCTGACGATTATGTATGACTGGTTGCCGCTAACCAGGCGCTTACAAGTACGTGCATTGTATATGGACCACGACCATGGTAATGTAACGTCACGTAACGTCACGTCCGGCTTACATTTCCGTTTAAAAAATCCCAATCTGTCAATAATTAACGTCAGTCTAAATTGCCGAATTTTCTAATCTTTTTTCGGCTATTTAACGAAAATTTTGTTGGTAGTCTAAAATGTCCCGTAAAAGTAACGTAAGTTTGTTTTATTTTCCCCTCATAATTTCTTTTTCATGAAAATTATTTCAGACCCAAGTCACTCATTGTAGTTTTCCACCCCCAATATCAACAACAAAATTTTATACATGTTATAAAAAGGAAGTTTGTTGCCAACAAGGTTGTTGTATTAATGGACCTTATCATATCTACCAAGTGTGGTATTACTGGTAAAATATTAATTTTCCTTAATATTCAATTATTGTTTATAATTCTGGTAGGTTCCTTTTTTTGATAATTTTTGGAGTAATATCTGGAGGAAGTTGGCTTTGCAAAAAGCCGCGTCCTGTAACCTGTAGAACAGTTTCAAGAAACACTTTATCGTCACGAAATTCTTGTTCTTGTTCGCATTCAGGATGTAATCGCAGAAGATGTGCAAGTTATTTCAATAACACCACCTGCGAAAATGGTCTGGAAAACACCACAGACTTCGAAGATAACATAATCTTGGATAGGTTATTTGTTTCGTTTAGAAATAGTAAGGGTTTTTGGGATAAATAACAAAACCGTTTTATTAAGCTCACCTTTTTTATAGGGAATTCCCTTGGGGATCCCCCGAGTTACACTTCAATCCTTTCTTCTGATTATAATAAAGCTGGATCAAAATTTTGCCCACTTTATTCTTATTATGGACCACCCCCAACTTACAGTTCGATGTTTATATTATCCAACCCTTATGAAAATATACCTACCTTTAGCTCAGCCCCAAGTGTTGAAATTCAGATCCATGCCGAAGACCAAGGAAATCAAACTGATGGTATTACTGCACCAAGCAATGTCCCAATAAACGCAGATAATGCAAATGAAAGGCACGAAAGTATATCGGAAAATGTTGATAGGAACCCCCCTGAAAATATAGAAACAGAGAAGGATTCTTAGTGCTTTGTTTTTTCTTTGATAATTAAAAATTAAATTTGTTTTGGTAATATTTCATTAAAGATGGCAGTTCTTTTGATTTTTATTTCTTTTAAACCCTCTTTCGTCTAATTTTGAACGTAGGCATCTCTCTGTTGTCGCTTTAGTGCCTTTTCACTTGCCTGACTTAAACCCTACCCTCCTTGGGCAATTTGCTTATGAGTTTGTTTTTCTTGCAGCTCTCCTACTCTGGTATAATATTCTTGTCAAAGAAGCAATTATACCAAGTTCTATTCGATAACCTCGGAGGTTCTTAACTTTGCTGCCGCTTTACTTGCCTGACTTAAACCCTACCGACTTCGTGCTTTGTTCCTTCGCGAACATGTTCCTTTATTTATTACTCGTGTACTTTAAGATGTATCCAAACGTATAACGCATCTCCTATCTCGTGTAAACGAAGCAATCAATAATTTTGTGACGGTGCCGTACTTTTGGGCGCCCGGCGTCGTTGTTACGCCATGAAGGGCGTCGGCACTAAATATGTGGAGAAATTTAGTTCTGGTAATCAATTACAAACGTGTTTCGAAACAAATCAATAGATAATCACGCGTCTTACTTTTTTTAGTGAGAGAGTGCAAATAAAAACTAGGAATTTAAAATGAGCGTAAAGGTGAGCTTAATTATTTGTTTATTTTTTAAAATGTTTTAATATTTGAGGTAGTAATAAAAATATATTGTACCTACTACGGTGCGGTTTATTTCTTTTTATAACCAGAGGTAAATATAATTAGCTGATCTAAAGTAAATATCATTAATTATTTGGGCGTCAAATATTTAGATTGTAATAATGATAAAATTATTAAATATGATTAAATTATAAAGAAATTTATTAAACTCCACCACTGTTTTTTTAAATTATATTTTTTAAAGGAATTTAAATTAATAGGTACCCGAATTTTTTCGGGTTCAAAACCCGAGTTAGATTATTATTATTATTATGTTATCAGAATTTAAATAAAATCCGGATTTATTTGAAAATCCAATCTCCGGACGTAATGTGATCGTTGAATTCGCAAATCTCTACCCCGGAAACTAAATGAAGCGGAAACGTATTTGTTACGGATTTTTCAAAGGGTGTAGGGTTTATTTAAAAATATTTCAAGGTTAACGAATAATTTGAAAATCCGGGTTGTAAACAAACGGATCGAAGTATCCGGAAGTTTTGGACTCCGGGATGCCAGATTTTTAGCTTACGTTGTACCTGATAAAGCATACCTATTCATAAAATCCCGGAGTTTTCCTCTTGTATTTCCCTAACAGAATAGGTACTGGGTTTGTAACATGCATTATATTCGCAAAATAGTCTTCATACAATCCGGGGATGAGATATTAATTTAGCTGCACGTGCATTAACTCCGGAGTATTGTCTTCATAAAATCCGGATGACGCCGGTCCGCATAGAAAAGCGTTTCCAATAGTATCCGTGGTTTGTCTTTTGACTCCAGTTATCCGAAAATCCAGATATAGTATTTATGTCTCGTTGGAATCGTGTCCTGTCGACGGCGACGTTTCGTTCTCGATCACGTAAACATCTTCAAGGCTGATTCATAACTTTAAAAGCCGTCACGTGAAAACTTAGACGAAATTCCATCCCTCTCAAATATAATTAATGCTTCCTCATTTTATAATCAAATTTTCCTTTATCTTGTAACTGAATTGTTCGTCACTTGGATATAATTGCGTATAAGTTGAGTACAGTAAAAGTAGTCCGGATATATTATTTATTTGCAAACTAACTTTTATCAGTTTAAGTTTAATCTGATAAATTTAAGAGGAGGTGTAAGTGCTCTTCTAAGTGGAGTGATTTACTGCATGGGCACTATTAATAGCACCACAGCTCTTTTGTAACGGTATTAAGTTAAATTTACTTTAAAAAATAATTATCAGCAGACTAAAAAACAAATAAGTAGTTTTTTTAAGCAGTTGAGTTTTGGTAAACACCACCAAAGTATTCTACAGGGTGTCCATGACTTACGAATTTTATGTGTACAGAAATGATGTAATTTTATGTCCTACACAAATTTCGTTACTATGGAAGAATATTTCGAGGCCATCCCATAAGGGACACTCCTGGTTAGTGTACATATTATGATAGATAACAAACAAAAAAACACGCGGGTAAATGAATAAGCAAATAAAATTTGAAACTTAAATAAAACGTAAGTATCGAGTTGACTTTAGGAGGCTGTATACTGTAGCTCCGTAACGAAGCATTTTTCGGACATTTTTCAACTTAAATAATCCCGAAAACACCAAACTATAGACTTCCTGTATTCAGAGCACCGTAGTTTTCCTCAAAGAACGAAAAACGTTCGTTTTGTTTCTACGAGTCTTGTAATCTTTCGCTTTCTCGCCTGCTCCCGTGTTTGCATACGTCGTGATATTTTTTTCTTACTGTACCTGTGGTGGAATTGCATTATTTTGCGACGCCGACTGATTACAAATGTAACAGCAACCATCTGCTTAATTTAATGAAGTTTAATCTAGAAAGCCCTTCTCTTTCATCAAGTGTTCTGTCCCTTTCTATCTTGTGTATTTATATTCTATTTTTTCCTGAACGTTGTTATGATTGGACTGTATATAGTTTGTGTAGTGTTTTATTGCTTTTTTCCATCATTACTTTGTTACATTTACGCGGAATGAAATCGCGTACAAAATTAGATTATATTAATTGTTTGCATATGGACTTTGGTAATAATAATAATTATAATAATTATTATTATTTTAACGTCATACCTCCTTGGGATTGAAACTAAACAAAGTAAGTTGTTTTTTATTATTAAAAAAAATCTCTTATGTCTCTCCGTTTTGTAATAGAATCTAACATACTTGCTGATATAGGGTTTAATCACCCAGTATAACATTGAACAGAAAATGTTCAGTTAATTTTACATTTTGTTACTGAAACTGATTTTTAGAAAAATAAACACTCGTTTCTGGTTTTCGTTACCTACTGATATTTATTATCATTTTTGTTGTCATTTAGTCGTTTACTAAACATCGCAATATGGGGGGGTTTGACGTCAGTAATTCGCTTTTATACTAAAAATAGCTTCTTTACGCCATGTACTACATTCAAGTAACGGATAACACCACGATATGTGCTTTCGTATTGCTTACTTTTCTATTAGATAGATGTAAAAAAAATTATCGGTAATTAATATAACTACTATACGAACAAAATTTTAAATTCGAACAAAATGACCAGTGCTAGAAATTTGGTAAGTTAACAAAAAAAATTATAAATGTTTTAAGCCCTTTTTAATAATGTACCTAAACCGCCCGTCGTGCATATAAAACATAAAAAAAAGAAATATGAATGGTAGACGTAGGATTCTGATTCGGAGTATTCGGATATGGTCCAACATTTTTGAATAGTTAGCTTGGATGTGGAGTTCCGGATAACAAAAGAGACTGTTAGTCATAATTACGGTCCTTTGTTTATGAATACTTGATCAACTTTTTGAATATCTGGACAACATATCTCAGTCGTAATAATTATTATGGTCGTATGTTTATAGATAACTTGCTCGAATTGGGATATTCGGGGATCATGTCGAATATAATACGAATTTTTTTTAGAATACTTGCTCAAATTGTAATTCTTGAATATCTGGATAAAATCTCGGTCATAATCACAGTTTATGAATGTCTCATTTGGATTCGGGTATCCGCCAAAGGATTGGTCATAACTACTGATTTCTGTTTATTACAAGTTACTCCGATCGGGATTTTCGGATATTCGGAGATCATGTCGGTCATAATTAGTCTTATGTTTATGTATAACTCACTTGGATTCGGATTTTCGGATATCCGCAAAAGGATTGGTCATAATTACGGATTTCTGTTTATTGCAACTTTACTCCAATCAGGATTTTCGGATGTTCGAAGATCATGTCGGTCATAATTACAGTCTTATGTTTATGTATAACTCACTTGGATTCGGATTTTCGGATATCCGCAAAAGGATTGGTCATAATTACGGATTTCTGTTTATTGCAACTTTACTCCAATCAGGATTTTCGGATGTTCGGAGATCATGTCGGTCATAATTACTGTCTTGTGTTTATGTATAACTCACTTGGATTCGGATTTTCGGATATCCGCAAAAGGATTGGTGATAATTACAGATTTCTGTTTATTGCAACTTTATTCCGATCGGAATTTTCGGATATTCGGAGATCATGTCGGTCATAATTACAGTCTTATGTTTATGTATAACTCACTTGGATTCGGATTTTCGGATATCCGCAAAAGGATTGGTCATAATTACGGATTTCTGTTTATTACAACTTTACTCCAATCAGGATTTTCGGATGTTCGGAGATCATGTCGGTCATAATTACGGTCTTATGTTTATGTATAACTCACTTGGATTCAGATTTTCCCATATCCGCAAAAGGATTGGTCATAATTACGGATTTCTGTTTATTGCAACTTTACTCCAATCGGGATTTTCGAATATTCGGAGATCAGGTCGGTCATAATTACAGTCTTATGTTTATGTATAACTCACTTGGATTCGGATTTTCGGATATCCGCAAAAGAATAATTACAGATTTCTGTTTATTGCAACTTACTCCGATCGAGATTTTCCGCTATTCGAAGTACGGGTGGTCATAATTAATTACAGGTTTCAGATTATGTACAACTTAATCCAGGAAGAAATATTGGATTTCTGTTTGTGTAAAACTTACTCGGATTGGGATTTTCGCACTTTGAAACAAAGTTACAGCTGTTTATGGATAACTCAGTTGGACTCGTTTTCGATATCCGGATATTCAGGATGATCAATTAATTTTTGATTCAAGCCCTGATTTTTGCATATTGAAAAGTTTTCAGCCAAAGTTTGCATAGATTTGGAGATTCTAATATACTGTTCTGGTAGTGCCTTTCTGATTTTCGAATATCCAGACACAATACACGAAGAATATCTCACATAGATTGGTAGTTTTGAATATCCGGGATTTCAGTCATAATTACGACATGTTATTTTATAAAGGTTGGAATTTTCTTAAAGGGGTTTCTTTGTTTAGGAATTTTATACTCGGATAGTGATATTCGGATTCAAATCAAAATATCTGTATTTTGTTTACGAATTTCTTACTTGGTCGTCTGTCCTATTGCAGCCACAAACCGATTTTTGGGAGATTTTTAATACCAATACGATTTTGAGGTGGTTTTCTGACTCGGGTCCTAATTCTTTGCGAGCCAAGTTGTGTGACTAAGTTGCAATATTTTTTACCTTTCAGATGACGAAATATAAACATGCAGAGTTTGCCGACGACGATACAAGCATCGGCAGCGTCCAATTTACAGAAGGTATCCTATTCATTTTACACACACAATGTTTCATATAATTTGCACCAGTTCCCTTTTTTTTACTACCCTTAAAAAACTATTTAGTCCTGTAGGCTTGCTTGCAGTATGTAAGCAACGAACGCGGCGTTGCAAGGGTTGCTAAACGGTTTATAATTAATTACACATAAACAACAAATTATATGAAACACCGTGTACATATGAACTGCGAGTACTTTCAATTATAAAATGAAAGATTTTTTTAAAGGAATCAGCAGCAGTGCCACCCATATACGGTATCATACCAGTACCAGCATGTGGAAAAAAAGGTCTATGCTCGAAAAATCACTTCTGATTTTAGTAGCTACTCTTTTATTTGTTATAATGGTGTTGGCATTTCTCCTTGGAGCAGCTGATACACGGATAAGGGAAGCCACAGTAAGTGATGATGAAACCTGATAAGAATTACGAAGCCTCGAATAATTTTTTTTATAAATAGACTTGCTTGATTGATTTTAACGCGCGTGTAGAAAGAAATATGTAATTTCTCGTTTCTCTCTCTTTTTATCATTTTGTATTTGCATAATTATTAAATAATTGCAATCTATCAGGTTCTTAATGTGGATACAACCGAGGTTGCACCATGTCTAACAGAAAATTGCATAAGGGTGGCAAGCACAATTTTAGAAGCAATGGATACATCCGTAGACCCTTGTGAAGATTTTTATTCTTATTCATGCAATGGATGGATTAAAGCAAATCCAATTCCTGAAGGAAAAAGCAGTTGGGGAGCATTCATGAAATTAGAACAAGAAAATCAACTCGTTGTGAAACACGTTTTAGGTAAACAAAAATAAAATTCGTTTTTAAAAACTAACTAAGTTTGATTTCCAGAAAAACCAGTAGAAAATTTAAAATCAAAAGCAGAACAAAAAGCCAAATTGTATTACGAATCTTGTTTAGATGCCAATGATACGATAGAAGTACTTGGTGCAAAACCAATGATAGATTTAATCAATAAAATTGGAGGATGGAATGTTACCACGGGAAATTTTAATATTTCAACTTGGAAACTTCAAAATGTTTTGCAAATTTTACAAAATAAATATAACATTGGAGCATTATTTTCATATGCAGTTGGAGAAGATGATAGAAATTCATCTCGGCATATTATTCAAATTGATCAAAGCGGTTTGACTTTACCAACAAGGGAAAATTATTTAAACAAAACTGAACATGCCAAGGTTTTAGCTGCATATTTGGAGTATATGACGAAGGTGAGTTTAAAATCTTGAAAGGAAATTAATTAATAATTTAATTTTAGGTAGGAATTTTATTAGAAGGAAAACCAAATACAACTCAAGCCCAAATGCAAGCTGTGATAGATTTTGAAACGAAATTAGCAAACATTACAACGCCAAATGAACAAAGACGTGATGAAGAATCTTTATATCATTTAATGTCGATTTCTGATCTGCAAGAATTAGCAGGATTTGTAATTAAATCGATTAAGTTTGTGTCAGATTATTAAACCTTTTTTTTTACAGTTAGATTGGCGAAAATTTTTTGAAGACGCTTTAAGGGTTGTTGATAAACGTAAAGTCACGAATAAGGAAAATGTTGTTGTTTACGCTCCGGAATATTTAGAAAAACTTACCCATTTAATCGTCGAATACAACAGCACAATTGAAGGAAAAATGTAAGTTTTAAATCAAAAACCTTCCCCTAAAACTGAACAGGTAATTAATTAATTTCAGAATCCTGAATAATTATTTTGTTTGGCAAACAATCAAGACATTTACGGGTTGTCTTTCAAAAGCCTTTAGGGATGCTTATAAGGGTTTAAGAAAAGTCCTCTTAGGTTCAGAAGGGGGTGAAGAACCTCAATGGAGATACTGTATTGCTGATACCAATAACGTTTTGGGATTTGCAATTGGTGCAATATTCGTAAGGGAAGTTTTCCATGGTGATTCCAAAACTCAAGCAGAAAGTATGGTTAACAACGTCCGAATGGCTTTTAAAAGTAATTTTAAAAACCTAAACTGGATGGATCTTGAAACCAAAACCGCTGCAGAATTAAAAGCAGACGCCATATCCGACATGATTGGTTATCCGGAATTTATCTTAGACCCTGACCAATTAGACGAGCGTTACAGCATCTTGGAAATCCGTAGGGATGCTTATTTTGAAAATAATATTAATTTAAATCAATACACCCTAAGGAAGAATTTGGAAAAAATCAACGAACCTGTTAATAAAACAACTTGGAGTAAGTTTTGGGTCTTAAACTTTCCTTTTAACTGATGAGCCTTAATTTTTTAGGTATGTCTCCTCCGACTGTTAATGCTTATTACACCCCAACTAAAAATCAAATGGTATTTCCTGCTGGGATTCTTCAAAAACCTTTCTATGACGCTAAATACCCAGCAAGTTTAAATTATGGAGGGATGGGGGTTGTAGTTGGGCATGAATTAACACATGGGTTTGATGATCAAGGCCGAGAATTTGATAAGGATGGGAATTTACATCAATGGTGGAATAATAAAACAATTGATAAGTTCAAGGAAAGGACCAAATGTGTTGTGCAACAATACAGTAAGCTTGCTTGATTTAATAAAGCTTATAGGGGTTGAATTATTTTTTTTTCCTAGACAAATACAAAGTTAATGGTAAAAATATTAATGGTAATCAAACTCTTGGTGAAAATATCGCTGATAATGGTGGATTAAAAGCAGCGTACCATGCGTATTTAAACATCGCTAAAAATGAAACCGAACCACCCTCTTTACCAGGATTAAATTTAACCCATCGCCAATTATTCTTCGTTGCTTTTGCTCAGGTTTGGTGTTCTTCAGTTACCAACGAATCTTCTAATCTTCAAATTGAAAAAGATGCGCATTCTCCTGCTAAGATTAGAGTTTTGGGTTCGTTGTCAAATTTAAAAGAGTTCAGTCAAGAATTTAAATGTAAAGGTGGGAGTAAAATGAATCCGAAAAATAAGTGTGAAGTTTGGTGAATTTTGTGATCTTTCAAGGAGGGGGTAATAAAGCTAAAAGAAATGACTGTGTAAAAAATGCTTTTTTAAGGCAAAGTGATTAAGGCGAGAAGATGGCCTACCACAAGAAGTATTTTTAATTTAATGGAAATCAGGAATTGTTCTGATTTATGTAGAAAAAAATTAGATTAACCCTTTTATATTTTATAAGATCGAAAAAAGAAGTTTTTTCCTGTAGTTCCTTTGTACCTGATTAATTAATTAAATTAATTAAGTAATGTATACATAATACTGTATACTTTAGATAGGTTTGAATTTTTACCAAAACCACTTCTGTATTTTATTTATCATAGTATGTGTAATTAAAACCTTCCATTATAAGTACTACACCAAAGATGTACCTATTTTTAAAATGCGAAATTTGTGTGTAATTAAATATTACAGGATTGTGTTTCGTTATTTTAATTTTTTCATAGATGTTAATTAAAAAAGCTTGCTTCAGCAGTGTTTAAAATTACAAGATGAAGATGAAGCGTTAGTCGTTTCAAGTGGACCAGATTTCGTGTACATTTTTTTTTTGAAAAGTTCACTGATATAGTAAAAAATTTGGTGTTTGTATTTTTCTATGGGAAAAGCTTTTATTAAATGCCATCAGAAGCCATATCATTGTCTCATTACATATTACAAAATGTAACCATAGCTTATTATTGGTGTGTTTGTATGCAATCGCTGTGATATAAATAAATATCAATCAAAAAAATTTCCGAAATCGTCAAGATTTTTCTTTCTCCTCGAACAAGCTTCCACGGATTCTTTATTTCTTTAAATAAATACCCCACAAAAATCCTGTTTGGCTTCTGATGGAACAGGGAGGGAATACTCTAACCCCTAGCAAACATTAAACGGTTTAAATATGTGTCTTTCCGTAAAAATACAGAGTTTTCTTGTTTGTTCGTTGAAATTTGAAAATCAACTTCGAGTTCAATCATGGGTACATTGGAAGAACTGGAAAACTAGACGAGATAAGAGACTTCCCTATATTGAAATAAAACACATTCAAGTCGTTGAAACACGTACACGATAGAGAGACAGACTTCCAAGACGTTTCTAAAAATATGGAAGAGAAATTGCATTTGAGGAAGTGCACGAGACTCCAGGACCTTTTGAAGGCGCGGAAGACAATAATATAATTTCCAGGAGAAGGAAGACAATACTCCTCGAAACGAAGTTGGGACAAACAGACTTCCGAGACGCTTCTAAAAATATGCAAGAGAAATCACAATCGAGGAAGTGCAGGAGACATTCCAGAACCTTTTGAAGGCGCGGAAGACAATAATTTCCAGGAGAAGGAAGAAAAAGAAAGACAATACTCTCCGAAAAATAGTTGGGACAAAGAGACTTCCGAGACGCTTCTAAAAATATGGAAGAGGAATTGCAATCAAGGAAGTGGACGAGACATTCCATCAGGACCTTTTGAAGGCGCGGAAGACAATAGTTTCCAGGAGAAGGAAGAAAATGGAAGACAATACTCCTCGAAACACACTTGGGACAAGCAGACTTCCGAGACGATTCTAAAAATATGGAAGAGAAATTGTAATCGAGGAAGTACACGAAACATTCCAGGACTTTTTGAAGGCGCGGAAGACAATAATTTCCAGAAGAAGGAAGAAAAATAAAGACAATACTCTTCGACAAATAGTTAGGACATAGATACATTCCAGGACTTTTTGAAGGCGCGGCAGACAATCGTTCCCAGTAGAAGGAAGAAAGAGGGGGACAATACTCCTCGAAAGAGAATAATTCCCAGTGGACAGAAGAAAAAGGAAACCAATACTCCTAGAAACACAGTTGAGAATGAACAAGGAGGAATTTAAGTTCGCCAAGAAAGGAATTACAAGAGACATGCCGATACCCTACTGCGTAGGCAGGACTCCAAGAAGGATTGTCTAGCAAAGAAGCAACGGAAAGGAAGTCTTTCGCTTTTCCATCGTTGGTCAAACTGGAAGACACATCACAGAATCTTTTAGTAAAGAGTTGACGCGTTGAAAGAAGTATTCGGGTCCGACTGCGCAATCGTTCGTATTTTGTAGTAGGAGTAACCGCAGCAAATTAAAGGTGTAATCAGTGGCGTAGTAGAGCTGCTACGCGTGTACGTGTGCAATGTTTTAAAAATTCGAACATTGTCGTATTACTACGCCACTGGGCAAACTTTCCGAATGTTCGCTTCGGACTGCGCGGGCCGAGACTTCGTTCAACGTGTCAATGGTACTGATCTACAATAGATTCTTTGCCTCTCTCAATCTCTCTCTCTCCCAGTTTATCCATTTTGGACAGGGAAAATTTTTTGAGATAAAAAGGAATACTGGAATCCAGTATGTTTCAGAAAGATTTCAATATTTCTGGAAACAAGTAGGCTTAAAGAATAAAAGTTATAAGATGGGTATTTCCCTCTCTTTTTCTCTTATTTTGTCCATTTTTGGACGTAGGTCGTTCTAATTTACGGTTAAAAAGAAATATTGGAATAGATATCCCGTTGGGATACTCCTCCATTACTCCTCGAAAAAGGTAAGCCGAAGGGAACAAAAACGATAGAAAGGTATTTTTCTCTCTCTCTCAGCTTGTCCATTTTTGGACATAGGCTGGTCCAATTGTATCAAGTGGTTGAACTCCCAGTTCAGCTGATCCAAAATCAATTGTCATGGATACCAATTGTTATAACAATCATATCCATGACAATTGATCGTGGATCAACTGAACTGGGAGTTCAACCACTTGATACAACGATCAATTGTCATGGATATGATTGTTATAACAATTGGTATCCATGACAATTGATTTTGGATCAGCTGAACTGGGAGTTCAACCACTTGATACAACTGGGCCTAGGTAAAATCCTAGCATCTTTCCAATATTCCTCGAAAAAGGTAGATTGGAAGCAATAAAAGAAAATAGATAGAAATTTATTTGTCTACATCTCTTTTAGCTTGTCCTTTTTTGAACAATGTCTTGTTCAGCCTTTTCGACTGCGTTCCTTCATCCTTCAATCCTCACCCACCTTTTTGTCCAGAACAGAAAAAAATGTACAAACAAGAAGCAATCATGCTAAAATATTTATTTATTTACGAATAAAGATACAAAAAAAAAACCAACTTCATTTAATTAGCATACTAGAAAAAAAATTGTTCCATTTCCAGATGTAATAATTCTGTCAACACACCTGAATCTTTGCTCACCTTGTCAAATGCCAGGTAAAAAACAAAGTTCAAGCGTGATGACTTCCAGACGACTTGATGTGATGTATCTTCCATGGTACTTACATGTAATTAATGTAAATTCCTCAAGTAACCTAACATTCTATCACAACTATACAAATAAATGTGGCAAAATATTCATGGCCAACTGAAGTACATTTATTATAATTACAGAAATTTTAGTTCTAGATAAATAAATCATAAAAATATAAAATGTTTCTTAATTATAGACTACAGGTAAAGTTATTACAATAAAAAGGCAATTAATCAAAAACGAAAAACCTTTCTACTAGAAAAATTAGAACAACTTAATTAGAAACACTTTTTTTTATCCAATTAGGATATCTTTCAATTTATATTAATTAAGTATCAAAAATATCCGCTACTAAGCCCTATTTATTATATTTTGCATGACCTAAGGTTAAGTGGTAATATTTATCACGTTCATCAGTTAATAAATGCGTTGATGTATGATGGTAACTCATTAAACACTTTGGAAATAGTAATCAGTGTGCTTTCACACACCTGAAACTTTGCTCACCCCAATGGAAAATCGGGAGGGCAAAATTTCAAGCTTATGAACGCTCCACTCCTTGTAGTAGCTTTCGGTTGCTTCGTCTTTCTTGTTTGATGGTACCAGGTGTTTAAACTTTGATTATCTGAAAAATAAACAGAAATAAAGCTTAATAATACGAGGGGGTTCTAATAGTTATCTTGTATCTTTGTTCATCTGATAAGGACACCAATAATAATACCGCAGGGCAGCTGTATGGTCAGCTGTTGGTGAGTGACGACACCACGGACCCGATGTCTTCGTTCCCGGCCTTCCTACTCGTCTTAATAGACCAGCATTTGACAATTTAGTTTCAAACCTCTCTCAAAGGGAAATTTTTTTTGAACCTTAAAAATTGAAGATTATATTCCCCCCTCCCTTAATGGTTTATCAGGTTCTCTCAAAACACCCTGCACAGTAATTTTCAAGAAAAAGTTGTTTATGATTACATATCAAGGGAAAGTTAACAAAAAATACTTGAAGCCAGCTACATAATTTTACGAAGGGGAGGGCGCGAGCATGCAGTGATAAAATCTACGATAACTAGAGGAGTACTGGGATTGTGTAAGAGAAAATAAAATAATGAATACAAATTTAGTTTTATTTGGAGCACGACAGTTAACCAGAATATCTACAGTTTCAAAGAATAATTTAAGAAATTGTCTAACTGCGGAAGAACTATTAAGATAAAGACTTCACGTTAACAAAAGCAAGTAGGATGTGGGTCGCTGCTAAAACCTAAAAATGCAAATATCTTATTCTCGGGGCCCAGGTTCCAAATAATTTCTAGTATTTACATAATAGACCCCGTCGTGCTGTTAAAACTTTTGACGTTTTATCGCTTACGAAGATCTCTCGTTTCATCGACATGCCTCAGTTTTAAAACCACAAAACATTATATTGTTCTTGTTCTCAACAAAAAAAAAGAACAGTTACGTCTCGGTAATTTATAGGTCGCTCATTGCGCTTGAACTTTCTTGGTCTATAACTACTCACGTTTCTAGAATTATCCGATCGCTAAAAAAGGGTCCACCTCTATCAGGAACGTCCTTAAGAGGACGAGGAGGACTCGAAGACGGGGAAGAACAACGGAATCGCGTTCTTCTCCGAGGATTTTACTTCTTTAAACGAGTTCAGAAAGGTTAATGCTTTACTCTGAACTTCAGACAAAGGATTGCGATGACCTACTGAAGCCGCAGGAGAGCAACGATGTGCACGGGATTTTTTTTAGAGTTTCTAGTTTAGCGGTCGCCGTAAGATCAGAATTATGTTGGGAAATAGAGAAACTACACGCCTAAATAGGGAGCTAATCGCGAAGAAGTTTTACACCTACGCACCCCGCCCCCCTCGCAAAGACTGAAGAACAACTTTTTGAAGACTTGATGATGATAGTCTTCTAGCTTTCAAAGAAAATTATGTATAACTGTTTGTGTGTTTTATGCATGATGTTTGGTTATTAAGTTATTTATAATATCCAGTGGCGGCTCGTGAATCATTTATTGTCTGACTATACAAATTTGTAAAAAAAAGTTGTTGGATACTTTTGTAATTTATCGATAAATTCCCTGCCCCAGTCACCAATAATTTTTCCCATCGCCATATAAAAAAACACATTCCCAATTTCCAAGAGTTTTTCCCATTTTTCTCCTAGTTTTTCTAATGTGAGTCTGCAAAATTTGTATATTCTTCAAACGAGAACAGAATTAAAGACAAATTAAAATCTGCAATGACCAAATACTTTTCCAAATTTTTCTACTTATCCTGAAACTTTCGGAATTGCGTTTATTCCAGCAAAATCAAATGAAATTAAATCGCAGAGATGAATTCTATCTCTTTATTTTATAAAAGAAGTAAATTGCGTAAAAACAAATTATCTTTACCTAACGTTTCGGTTGGTTTACTACTGAAAATGCAAAACATAAGAATTGTCTCGACAAAGGAATGTTTTCATCTTTACCAGACATTTTCATTTCATTTAATGTCAATTTATACAGAATAAACGGAATTATAAAAAATTCCTTCGCAATTTATGAAATTTATCTATCCATTTTTAATACATAACTGCTTTTATTTCAAGTACTATATGTATTTGAGGTAAAAATTTGAGGAAGAAGTAGGGGCAGGACACAGTGGGAACGACACAACTGTGAAAATAAAAGGGAGAGGCAGGGGGGCCGAAGGGAACGAAAGAGAGGACGATGGGGAAGTATGAGTCAAGGAAATAAGGGGCGGGGAGCGAGAAACAAAAGAGAGAAGGGTATCAGGGAAGAGAAGGAAAAATTATACAAAACCAAACAATATTTCACAAATACACTAAAATTTTGGTTTTTATAACAAAAATCGTTACTCTTGTTGATTTTAGGTTTCTACAAAAGAAGTTATATTTGCATACCTTTTTTCATTTTATTTCATTCGCAATTGTCAATAAAAACCTGCCTTTGTGGGTTACTGTTGTAACAATCAATTACTTATTTTTGTTAGCAAACTAAAATCTCTTTACAGCAATTCTGATTGTACTCAAGTACAAAGGTTCAAGAAAAAGAGACAAAGAAGAACACATTTCTGTGAATATTATGTATAAATTGGGTCATGTTTGCACCATCTACGATTAATCAAAGCCAAACGGGACGGAACAAAAAACACATTTTACGTGAACGAGGAACACATTGGGCCAGTGCGACTCTGTATACAATTTAAAAATAAAACAATAGAACAAATTTCAATCTGTTTTATCAACAAATTCGGCTGGATCCGACAATTTTCAATTTTTTAGCTTTAAAAAAAATTGCCGAAGTTCTCCCTGTGAGCACGAGCATTATCGTGTTCGCTTCATTTTTTAGTTATAGTTAACAAAAAACAGTTGAAGTTTCATTTTCGCATTTTTTTTAAATTATTTTCATCTTAAAAGTTTTTCACGAATAAAATTTAATGAATGTAGAGTCTGATTTTTAGCAATGTTACATTGAATTAAATTTGTATTCTTATGAACAATGGTATTCGGGAACGAACTTTTTCGATTTCGTGAAGCATAAAAGCGTGAAAAAGTGTTAATTCCTAACAAACAGTAGGAATGTTCGTAGCGGACGATTAACAGCATTAACAACAAAAAATTAAAATAGATTCCATTACCAAAACGTTAAACGCATTCGTTCTCCGTTGTTCCGCGCCCGTCCTTGTCCTCCGACAAAGACAATACCGGTGGTGAGGTAAGCAACAAAAGCACAAAAGTACGTGTGCATTATACGCACCCAACCATAGTTCCTGTCACCTAAAATAATTTAAATAAAAGTTAACACTGGTAAAGTCAACTAAATGCGCTGAGATAACGACAGTAACGCGATGATTATATACCGGCCATTTTCTTCCGGGTTCCACGATGTGGAAATAATTAACAAGGAACATTATGGTGGATAAGACACAATACAGAAAATTTGGGAAAAATTCAAGAAAGGAATGGAAAAAATAAATTTGTTTGGGGCGCGGAAGGAGGGGCTAAGATGAGTATCAAACAGGAATTATGGCAGAAATAAAATAACAGGAGTAGGAGAAGGTCAAAAGCAGGTACTGGAAGTTAAAATTGTGTAAAGTAGCAGGATTGTGGGAGGATGTCGCAGGAGGAAGGAATACAGCAGGGCAGTATATTGCAGGAGACTTTGAGGAGGTCCGTAGCAGCAGTAGGAAGGTGGCAGTTATTGGGACTTCCAGAAACTGCAGTAGAAAGTTCAAAAATTGTGGATTCCAGTACCAAAAGTGCAGGACAGAGGTTGTAGCAGGAAGAAACAAGCAAAATTAACATGAGTCAAAAGTATTAGGTCTTCCAAATATTTTCTCTATCAGGAAGATGGCGGAGGATGGAATTGGAAGTACAAAATCCACAAATTGGATTCCTCTGCAAGACTCTGCCAGTAGCAGGAAGTAGGAAGGTACCAGGAAGCTGCCCCCATTTAACAGCCCTTGAGATAAGATTTAGCGATTTATAAATATCTGTCTTCCTCGGTAGATGTCGATATTTTTTGTATTCAGTTCGATTAACAATCACCACACATCCTCTTCGATTCCCAACCCCCAAACTTTCATAAAATTAATCCAATTACTGAAACACGTTTCCTTAGTCATCAGACCTCGCTTTCACAACGAAAATTAAAAAACCGTACAACCTACAACTAATAATCTTAGTATAATTCTAAAAAAAAATAAAAAAAAACAGCTCCCATGGTGTTACCTAACACATCAAAGACCGTACCTACCAGAAAAGGTAATGTGACCATTCTCGTCTCGAACTGCACTTTTCCAAATTTCTCATCTTTGTATGAGAGAGATATGATCAGAGTCGGCGTTAAGTGGGAGGCGGATGGGATATAAGATGCAGGTCACCTACGATGTAGTAACTAACATACGGTTACACCTACCCGCCCACGCCTGCTATGATGCATAGAGTAATTAGATGTGTTCAAGTACCGTTTCAAGGCCTTGTTAGAGAAAAAAAAAACTATACGCAAGTACGCTCGGTTACGGATTTCCGTAAAAAAAGAAAAAAATCCATGTCTTACAAAAATCATTTTCGTGGAAATCGGATGAAGTAACAAGCTCGGAAAATCGTAATTAGATAGTAATCACTTTAGTACGCAAACCTGAACAAAATTAAATATAATGTCGGGAGTGAAGGAGAGGCAACAGGTGGTTGCAGCGAAGTTTCTAAATGAATAGATAAATACGTGTACATCAAATTTAACGATAAGGCCGAAACAACCTTGGTTAAAGTAAACACATTCTTGTTATTTGACAAAAAAATTAATATTCGAATTGATTTTAATTTTTAAAAAAACGCCATAAAACCAGAATAATCGGAGATTAATCAAAATATTGACTTACGTAACCCAGTCGGGCATTAGACTTGACTTCCCTAATTAAACAAGTTATTTCTTTGAAAACTTTATTAATTATTAAAGACATAAACAGTAGGTACTGGAATGATTCAAAACATTACCTTGATTACGTGTAGAAGAAACTGAAGATGTGGGAGAAAAGAGAGAACGGTGGGGATTTGAAGGGTGAACGAAAAATAGTACAAAATATGAATGTGACTAAAAGGAGTGAAAAAGGAACAAGAGAATTAAAGTGGGGGAAGGTACAAGAACGAAAGTAGAACAACACGAGACGAGTTGGGGTAGAATAACAAGACGATAAGAAATGGAATAGATTGCGAGGAAAGGAGCAGAGGAAGTTGAGAAAAATCCACAGAAACGAAGGAATAATGTAAAGAAGGGCGGGATAAGAAATGAAAATGAGGAGGGTACAGAGAACAAAAGTAGGGGGAATAAGAGAAGAGTTGGAATAAATGGATTAGAATACCAGGAAAACAGTAAAGGACACAGAATAGGGGGGAGGAAAAACATGGAAAAACAACACTCCGAGAGAGAAGAGGGGGGGGGTCTATGGATTACGAAGAAAACATTTATAACAATTCTGGACAACCTATATAGTCTTGAGGATAAGTCCCCAGAATGGGGGAGAAGAGAAGAAACGGAGGAGCGAAACAGTGGGGAGGGTGTCGGCCACTGTTTCCCTAAATACATGTTTTATCCACAATTATGAAAATATCTTCAGGAATTCCTAGTATTACGAGTTCGAACGAAATTTTGGATTTAATCTTCTGCCACTTTTGATGGTACTAACTTCCAAGACTGGGGGGAGGGGGCAGAAAATATGGAGATCATATTATTATCAAAACAGTATGCAGATATCTTCGGGAATTGTTGGTATTTAGGGTGTTTGAACTAAACTCGGGGAATCCCCACAGAATGACGGCATGAAGGGAGAATATGTGAAGAACGAGGAAGCTGTGTTCTTAAATTTCGAATGTACGTTTCGTTAATTATTATGAAGTAATTTTCAAGAATAAATAAATAAAACAATCTATGGAATAGGGGAGGAGAAATGTGGAGAATAGGAAGAATGAAGGCAGGTGTGTACCTAATTTGCTACTGAATCTACGTTTCATCAACGATTTTGTAGATATCTTCAAGAATTGCTGTTATCGTAGCTGTGAGAATAAAGAGACTTTGAAGGTTATCTAGAGAACATCTCGAGAGGACGAAGATGGAAAAGTAAATCAGGAAAGTAGGCAGATATATAAATTTTAGAACACAGTTTCGTTAACCATTCTAAAAAGTAAGACCTTTTCAGGAATAAATTAGTGGTGCTGTTGTTTGAACACATTCTGTGGTTTGCAGAGTAATCCATACAATAAGAAGGAGGATATGTAGAAAAGAAGAATGGGGCACTCAGAGGCACTAAATCTACGTTTCCTCTACAATTATTTAGACATATTCAGGAATTGAGGTTGTTACACAACAAAACCTTGTGCAGTCTTGAGGATAATCAAGAAAATCGTGGCCGGAGCTTGTAAGATTTATTTTTCTGCCCCCAAACTGAAATTGCAATCTTATTTGGAGAATGTTTACTACACCACACGTGATATTTTTTTCAGTATCCCTGTTGTTGGTTTTTTAAGAATCAAATTTGTCAACTTTATCAGTAAAGAAAACCCCCCAAACAACTCTTGCATTTATTCGAAGGAAATCCTTTTTATAGCGGAAATTTTCGTCATGTACAATGGGAAACGTACATGTTCTTATGATGAATTCACGAGGACCTTCCGTTTCAGACCGTCCCAAACGTAATTATCGTAGGTTCTTCTCCTCTTCACGTCCCATGCAGTTAACCCCAACGAGAGACCAAAATTTAGAAGGGTGGTGTCATGTAACGAAATTTATGATAAAAACTGAGAATTTAATGACGTATAACCTACTACTTTTAGCTTTATTAGAACGGTGAAGAAAATACTAGATCAGAGTTTATTTCTGGACGCTATTGACGGATGATTCATGCACAAACATGTTACTGGTGCTATACTGGATTTTTCCTCCGTGCGGCACAAAATATATAAAGAGGAAGAAGTCATGACGTAAACTTGAAAAAAGAATACTCACTACTCTTCGGTCTACAGTTCAAGGGCGAAAAAACCCAAACCGCAAATGGATTAATTACGAAATACTGGAACAAACGAGTTCATAAACGTGGAATTCAGAAAGCGGCCCCCATTGTGCTGTAATATTGCAATAAACAATAACATTCGCATTAGACATAACAGAACCGATATCTAAATGTAAACATTTTTTTATGATTCCTGTTTTAAGAATTGTTTATGTTTTACACCTTGATCCGTCTAGTTGGCGAATAAAATTCATTTTGCGTAACTTATGGAAATTTTGTAACTCTTTCTGTTGGATTAGGTTAGAAAAAATGACGAGAAATTACTTTGACAAATTTATTTTTCATTTCCTCTGGATTACCTTGTTCGCCTTATTCTTTCTCTTTCTTTTTTTCTCCTGCCCTACTCTGTTGTTACCCTAATTTCCTAATAGGGGCATTTTTTCTTTCAACGACTATTAAATTATTGGAAAATTTGGCTTGGTAGGTATAGAAAGTTTTTAATATTTTCCTATCCTTACACCCCCCCTCTGCTGTGAAGGAAGGGTTAAGTTTTTAACCAAGAGAATATGTTTACTTTTACACGTTTCCGTAAAGCGAGATACCCATCGATAACTTTTTACTACGATTGCAAAAGCAATTTTCTATCAGGACAAGGGATGGGAAACGTGTGGAAAATTAGCTAAGAAGGTAGAAACGAGATAAGAGTAGAAAGAACATCAACAAAGGTAGAGAAATAGGACAGGCACAGAAAATATATAGAAATCAAAGAAAATTCGTGGAGTTTATAAAAGACAGATGAGTAAGGGGGTGGTGATTGCAGATAAGGGTAGGCACAAAAAATAATAAAGTAAGGTAGGAAATAGCGTGGAAGACTATAGAGGAAGTGGAATAAGGGAATTAAAAAAATGTGGGGTCAGCGAAAACAGATGGGACGTCTGGGTAGTCTACGGAAAGTCTGTGGGAGTTCCGGGAAGGCTTGGGTAGTCCCGGAATTGACCCCAGCACACTTTTTTGGATCGGGATCAAATCCAGATTGCTACAAACTTAAAAAAAAATCTTGCAGCTACGTTATTAAATTTGAAAGTTTTCTCACTCAATTTATTTATTTCTTATCATATTTTCTGCAAGTCTATGGAAATTATAAATATTCATGGTTTAAATTTTTTGTTAATTAAAGCGCTCCCCGAAAAAAGAAATAGCAGGGATGGAAATATCACAAAAATGGCTTTACGAACTTTTTTGAAGGCTAGAAATCCCCGCGTCCTATAAGCAACATTTTCGTTACATTGTTACGTAAATAACTAATTGAAACTTTGTAGGCTTGTTCCATTTCTGTTTCAAATCACAATATACAGAAAAATAAAAGTAAAATTCGCAAATTTGTTTAAAATTTGCACTTCCGGAAATTTTTAAACAACCGCAATAAATAATTATCGTAATTATCGCATTGTTATACAACAAACAAGTCTGATAGCATCGTGTGGTTTTATCAACGTATACAATTCATTTCCTCCATATAATTTTACCCATTTTCAACCACATACTACTAGTATTTGCTGTGTATTTATAAAGATGACTAGGATGACAACAGTTTTCCGACAATAATGACACACCCACCGCCTCTATTTCAACTCGATATAATTTTTCAATTAATCATCACGCTAATATCAAATTATCATAGTTGGCTGAAAAATATGAAAACTCCCAAGCTTAATTTTTGCCTCAATAATTAACGGAAGCGGTTTCTACGTTAATATCATTAAATTGAATGAAGTCTCATTAAAATAAATTATAATTTTATTAGATTCGTGGAAAATAATACGTCTTTGGAAAAACCTTCACGATAATTTGTGGAATAAAATCCAGAGATGGACCCAGTCTTAAAAAATCATTTCAAAGGGAAAAAGTGGAGGTGTGCACCTCCTCGGGAATTGTTAGAATTATTTACCTACTCTTCGAATGAGACAACTAAAATTACAAATCTGTATTGAAAATAAACCCCATTATTTAGAAATATTTACTGACTAAAGTGCTTTGGGTTAAATTCTTATAATACATTAATTATTTTTCAAATAACAAGCTATTTTAAAATTTATGTCTTCGTAAATTGATAAGAGTTAAAGGTAAAAAAGTTTTTGTTCGTATTTCTAGCCAAAAAACTGCACCAGCTGCATGATACGCAAAGTTAACGTTAACGCATCTGACAACTTTTTGTTATTGGTTGATAAGACTGGATTCTATGAACAATAAAATTTGATTATTGCATTCTCGAACACGATTTCACTTTTAGTTATTCCAGAGAGGTTGGTGTACTTATAGGTGGTGTTCTTATTTCATTGTTAAATTAAGTAATTCGTTTTAAACATCTATATCAAGTTGGAAGTGTAGTGCAGTGTAGTGAACTGTCTTGTACTCTGAAGTATGGTGTAGTGTTGTAGTGTGAGTGATGGACATTGTTTTGGTTTTTGAAAATGGATGGATTTCGTGTTTTCCCAAGAGGACAACGCAGTATTATGTAAGGTAGGTCCGACTACATAGGCGCCGACTCAGTAATTAAGTTATGGGGGCTGTGCCCCCAAAAAGAAAATCTGTGAATTAATTAATAATGTTTATCGTAGTCGTTTTAATCCCATTCTATATAAAAATGAAGTTTTTTTTTCAAAATGGAAATGTCAACGATTTCAGAATTTGGGGTTGTTGAGGTTGAAGGGGTGGAATATAAAATAATGCGACTAGATAGAGAATTTTTTACCTGTAAAATGATATATCACAAGGTAGGGGGAAATTTTAAATTTCAAAGGGGGGGGTTGCTGGAGTGAAGGGGGGGAATTATAAAATTATTTCAATAGTGGTTTTAAACTTCCCATTCGATTTAAAAATTGACGTGTTTTTTTTCAAACCGGAAATGTAAAAAATTTCAGAAAAGGCGGGGTTGGGAGGGGTGATGGGGTGCACATGTAAGGAGCATCAATTCCGATTCTCAAAACCTCGTGGAGGGCGCCACAATGAAATTCTAGCATTTAATCAAAAAACGAAAATGTACCTAATACCAACGTGCACAAGTGTAGAAAATTTAAACAAAATTGTGTGGCCAGTTTTCTTTCTAATAACTTTTCAAAAATTTCAAAATTTTTGGAAGAGCGCTCTTGCAACCGTTTTCGGATTTACTAAATAAATTTTTCTTCATAGTATAGTACCGCCAAAGGGCTTTCAAACATGTTGCTGAACCTGATCAGATAACTGATTTTTGAGTTGTGGGGCGTTAATGTCAAAATTTTGAAAAATTCATAGCGGTCGCCATTTTGAAGTTAGAGAGTCCGGTAAAAAACTGTTTCCTTTGAATTATGGTCTTCTTTCATATCTGTTACTCAGATTTCCAAAATTCTGCTTCTGGAAAAAATGGTACCAAAAAAACATGTTTAACTGCCGCTTCCGGATTCGGATTTTTTTGAAATGTTTATTTTGTCGATGAATTTTCGATATACCCCTTCATTTCAAATTTCATCAAAATCGGTTCACTATTTTTTGCGATTTTTTGTGTTAGAGGCGTCACATACACACCCACACATCCACCCACCCACTCACAGACAGACATTTTTACTAAACCCGAGACTAAACCACTGTTTTTTGGGTTCCTGGAGGTCCAAAACACGTATTTCCGCGAAAAAGTCAAGTAAAAATAATTAAAACTTACCGCTATACTACCTAATTGTTAAATTGGCCGTAATAGCTGCCACTTTCTTCTTTATTTAAATTCTTTCTTAACGATAAAGTCAAACAAAGCCAACTTAAGTACAAAAAATTAAGAAATAACAAGCATTTGTTTTAATTAGTTCTCTCATTCCTAATAATCCCGTTAGTTAGCGATGATCTTTGAAAATCGTGACTATCAGAGTACTAGATTGTTCATAAATAAGAGAGCAAACTACTCCATATCTGTTCGGTCTGGGAAAAAGAATAAAAGCTCGTGGTTGTGTGTCGCAAAAATGGGTCTCATTAAAATTAATGGCCACGCAAGTATACTTTACCTATGAAATATAAAACAAAAAACGAACGGAATTATTATTTGATTGCTGTAGGCTGACACTTATTTGGTTGACAAGGACGTTACGCGTTTTTTTCTATTCTAATAAATTGGAGAAATTTCGAACAACTAGTACCAATTTTAGATTTAATTCTACTAGAAACGGATACGAACTACGTATTTTTATTATGTTGGATATTAGGGGAAAATAAAAACGGAACATCTTGTATACTTTTGTGTTATTTTGGTCATTAGTAATTTCGATGCGCTGTTGCCAAGTGATCGAATATTTCCTTAAAGTTGGTAATAAAAATTCGTGCTTGTTGATTAAAAAATTAATTTTGCAGGGGGGTTGCTATAGAGTATTTGTGTATTACAGTGCGAGGAAGCAAGATATTGCGGTGTTGCTAAGTTTTGGAATATTTCCTTAAAAGTTGTAATAAAAAAATAGTTTGCAGAATTGGAGCCAAAATTGGAAGCACTGCATGTTCCTATTACTATACAGGGTGTTTGTTTAAATAGATCTAGGACGCCAAAAATTACAGTGTTGCCAAGTTGTGGAACGTTTCTTTAATGTTGTTAATAAAAATCGTGGTTCCAGGTTAAATAAACAATTTTGAATACTTTAATTGGAAAATAGTGTTTAAAATTGAAAACATTCCTGATATTTCTACAGGGTATTTATTTTAAATGACTCGAAGGCGCTATATTTTAAAATCTACCATCAGATCTTAGTTGGTATTTGTTTGTTTTTGCTACACTCACATCATCCGTATAGACATTTAGCTATGAAATATTTGCTTAGGTGTTTATTTTGGTACTCATTACTGGCTCGATGACACTTCAACTTGTCAATTATTTTTCCTTTTCCATTTCAAATACAAGTGGTTTCACCACAAACTACGCGGTTTAGTTGATATGTTTACTTCAGAGGTGAACTGAACACACTTACACATAAGAAAAAAGACAATAAACCACAAGTACCCGCCACTTACCCAATTTAAAAGCTGCGTGAGTAACGATAATAATTAATGATTTAATCTATTAAAGAGAAAAACGGGCGTGTCGTTCTCTAGGCTAGTGATGATGCAGTTTGAAAGGTCTTGTTTAGAGGAAAAAAAAAACTAAAATTGTCTCTAATTTAGAATTAACAAGGTTTGGTGATTTTCTTCAAAAGTTTAGTTTTCAATTCGCTGTGGGACGTAAAGCAAGGTTGGATAATTTAAGAAATTACTTTCCTAGAAATGTTATTTATAGATTTTTCGCCATTAATTATGTAACTTACACGAAATATGCTCTATAATATCGCAATATCAAAGGTTATGGGGAGTAACTCCTATAATTTTCCCCCAGACATTGTAAATCAATACAGGGGCGATTTTTCAAATACATCCTGTATATTCCTAAACAGTACGACTATTTATTATTTCATTTGCTTTACAAACTTCTATGTTGTATGGTTGTATGTATTAAAGGAAAACTAAATACTAGGAGGAAGAAACAAACCAGCAGGACGAGAACACGGTTTGTTGACTCACCCTGTACATTACCAAATTAAATAATTTTATTTCCTAGTTTCGACTCCTTAATCTTGAGCAAACAGCGCAATAATAAAAGGGGAGAACAATGGACAACAAAAAGGAATTAATAAGCCAACAGACATATTGTTGATCGCCCTGTATATTTCAGGAAGGGAACAAAATAATTCCACTGCTTTGTTTCATGTTTGCACAGACTTTTCTTTGATATTAAGCGAAAAATTAATATTTTGGAGCAAAGAAAAGCGGGGAAGGAGAAGCGTTATTGACTCGCACTGAATTTATACAGGGCGAGTTAATAATGTGTGTTTTAGTATTTAAAACACAAGCTCTGCTAATGGCGTTTAATAATTAAATTTAATCATAATGAAATAAAATGTGAAAGTTGATAATTTCGTGCACGCATTTATTTTCTGAACGAACTATAAATTATTCTAATTATGCCGTCTATGGACGGTGTATAGCAACATCACGTCTAAAATTTTAATTAATTGAGTTTAGTATGGATACCCAATCAATTAATAAGGGCTGATAATGGCATTTTGTATGACCCACACAACCCACACTAAAAATTCTATGCACGTCGGTGATAAGCTTTAACAGATGTTAAATAAATAATAAGCATCAGTAGGTTTGGACCTTAATATTAATAAAAATAAAACAAAGGGGGGGGGCAGGAACAAAAAAACAAATTATGAAACAAAAGAAAATAATTAGGTTTTATCGGCTGGCATTAATGTTAAGCCTCAACAGCAAAAATAATTTTTTTAGCGCCACTCTTGATTTGCTTAAAGACGTTTGGTGTTTTATTCGCTTTATCCCTTTAGTTAAGGTGTAAACTACCCCTTCCAAAAATTAAATCCCTGACCTTAAAATTAAAAATAGATATTCTTTTGTTTAAATGTTTTGTAAAGAGTTTACGTAGAAACACTTTTATTGTGAATGAGAATCCTGAAGTCGATTTTCACATAACGGTAACGAAATTTGTTTCGATTATATACAGGGTGAGTCGTAGGATATATCCCAGCAGGAAAGATTGCTTTTATATTCGCAAACTTGATTTTTTTAAATAAAAAAAAAAGTTGTTTTGGGTTGTTTTGGGAATCCTGATAGGTATTTCTCATGTTTTAGGAAGCTTTTTTATGTGGTGGTACCTAGTATATAGGTACCACCTAAATAGGTACCACCTAAAAAAAGTACATAGGTACGTACCAGACACTTTTTTTCGCTTTTTTTGAATTGTCTGAAATTACAATTTCATGTAAAACAAAAGAGGACACACATACAGGGTGATCAAGCTAGCAAACCTTGGAAAACGATTTTTTGGCATGCTCCCATTTCAGAACAAAAGCTTTCGTATACCTAGTCCAGAAAAATCTTTGTAAGCTTTTTTTCGCTTAGAATATAAATATACCCCCACATCTCCATTCTACAAAGAAAACAATCTTCAGGTGCCTTTCTGTTCCATGGCATACTTGATTTTAAAATAATTTTTTTTTCAAAGCCAAAAAAAAACTCTCGACTATTTTTTCGTTTGAATATTTAAATTATCCCCCTCTACCCGCTTTCCAAAACAAAAAGATACTTTCCTATTTCATGGCATACCTGATTTTTCAACAAAAACTTCGATGTAGTCCATAAAGCAACTTCCTCTATCATGGTTTCTCAAGGTTTTTCGTGATATAATATTTATCCCCCCCTTTTTTTTCTAAAAACCAATCGACTATTGTAGTTTTTACAAAAAATCTAGATCGATTCCTAATTTTTTGCATTTTTTTATACAGAATTGGAATCTCGTTATTGTCTCCCCCCCCTTGCGATACATCCGTAGTTTCGTATTTTATTCTTATACAGAGTAATATTCAAATTAGAAAATCGTAATAACTTTTGCATTACGTTCGGTAGTTTGCTACTGTTTTTGTTAGAGGAAAATATTGCGACAGACCCTGTAGAATGTAGATACATTTTTTTTTGACAAAGATAATTTGTTTGAGCTTAAATTCTTTTCCTTTAAAGTGCAAGCAACTGGTGATACTAGAATTCCGCTACCAAACTAATTTTTGTTAATTAGAAAAATTAGCTTTCTCGTTAAGAACAGCGCGATTCATTTGTTTATTTTCTTCCCTAATTTACACCTTAAAAAAATAACAGTACTTAATATTATTTCCATTAGAATGATGAATCACGTACTATTCCTACATCGTCAATTCCGTCCACTTAAAATTATTCATTTCGTTTACAGATGTTTATAAAAAACCTTCAAAAGTTGCAGAATCAAAAGAAAAAAACTTTTTTTTACAAAGGTCTGTGTTGAAGATTAAAAAATCATTACAGATTTTTTTTAGAAAAGTCCCAATTCAGAATAAAAATATTATCCAATAACTTACCGATAAAAGTTTAAAAAAATCCACAACAAATACTTCGTAAAAAAAACAAAACAGAACTTTTTACATATGTTACACAAGAACATTACATTCTACTAACCCAACCACTACCAACACACTAACAGATTTGTAAAATTACAACACACGAATGAGATGGTCGTGGTATTTCGCGAAATCTCGTGAGCTTCCGGGATTACGTCAATAGTACTTCCGTCTCACTCTGCCAGGTACACCCCCGCAACAATAGAGCGCCATCCAAAAATTTCGAACTTTACGTCAACAAAACCCGTTTGATATCCTACCACATGCTTTTTCCACTTTCGCCTGCAATTACATACAAATCGGAAGTTAAAAAAGAACAATATAAAAAAACTATTTTTTGTAACAAATCAAAGTTTGATCCGACGAATAATACGAATGGATCGTTTATGAAACACTTCTTAGTTCTTAACATAATAAAACTGCTCCTTTATGTCGCTAATGGCAGGAAATTGAGCGACGCACCTCAATAAGGCCGCAAAAACGTTTGGGTCATTATCCAAAGATCGCACACAATATCACAAAGGACATACTAAAAACTACGAGGTGTCTATCGATTGGCCGTAAAATGGAAACCTTTTTCATTAAAAGTGTTTGCCGAATCGATTTTGTATACCTTAAATTTCGCTTACGTGTCACTTAACCGTCTTTGTTCATAAATTTCCACTTTATTAGTTCGCAAACTCATTACAAAAGGTCTTTTTCTAATAGTTCTCCAATTATTCGTCGGGGTGACAAAATAAAAGAACGCGCCAATAATCAACATAAACCAATATCGGCTAAACGCACCGTTAAAAATAAATTGGATTCGACATTGTTGCTTGATTTACTGCCAAACTGATTTCGTCTAGCAATTTTCCATCATCAAATTACCCACATTGGCAATTATTGTAAAGAGACATTTGAATTTCCCGCCCTGATCACATAACTATTGCCAGCTACACGAACCAGAAATTGTTTGACGAGATACCGGCAGGACGCACATACTCCACTAAAATACAGGCCGAGGGGGTTAAAATTCCCCCACTTCCTATTAAACGACCAAGAAAACTTTAATTGGACTTCTACTCTCCTCCTCTATGGGGTAATTGTTACGTAATCTGCTATTATTGCATTACTTCGGTAAAGAAAAAATAATTTTCGGTAAAATACAGATAAAACTACCCTTAAGCGGCTCAAGGGTTTGCAATATTATTTCATTCCTCCTTGAACGACCAATAAAGATTTCCATTGGATGCCTATTTCCATCCCCCGTCTGATAAATAATCATTGTTACTAACCCTTATTATTGTGTTATGTCGGCAAAGAAATGGTAATTGTTTGGTAAAACATATAAAACTACCCTTTAAGCGGCTCAAGGATTTGCAATATCTCCACTCCTGTTTGAACGACCAATAAAGCTTTAATTCGACGCCCCCGTGGGATAATCATTGTTACATAATCTTCTATTAGTGTGCTCCGCCGGCAAAAAAACGATATTTTTTTAGTAGAATACAGATAAACTATTCTTAAACGGCTCAAGGATTTGCAATATTGCCACTCCTCCGTAAATGACCAGCAATGCTCGAATTGGGTGGCTATTTTCCTCAATCTCGAAATAATTGTTACGTAATCTACTATTATTACTGTGTTACGCCGGCAAAGAAACAGTAATTGTCGGGAAAATTTTTTTAAATCATTTTTGCAGGGGTTGCGGGGGTTTTAGAAGTCTCATTTCCTTTTTGACCGAAGAATAGCTTTAATTTGACGCGTATTTTCTTCCCCCGTGGGATAAATGTTACGCCGGCAAAAATATAGTAATCGTTCTTAAGGGGCATAAACGGTTTGAAATATTCCATCCTTCATTGCACGATCAAGAAAAGCTTTAATTCGGCGCTTATTTTCTTGATCCGCAAGATAATAATTGTTACGTAATCTGCCATTATTATGTTACGCCGGCAAAGAAATAGTAATCATTTGGTTTTAAAATTAAAATAATTCTTGAAGACGTTCCAGGCTTTGAAATTGCTCTACCCCTCCTTGAAGAACCAATGAAGCTTAAATCGGATGCCTATTTCCATCCCCCGTGGGATAATAATTGTTACGTAATCTGCTATTATTGTACTGGGTCGGCAAAAAACAGTAATTGTTTGAGAAAATGTAATTTTTAAAAATCATTTTTGCAGGGACTTCGGGGGTTTTAGATGTCTCACCACCTTTTTGGCCAACAATCCTTCCCTCGTGGATAATTGTCACGTAATTTGCTATTATTTGTTACGCCGGCAAAGAAATAGTAATCGTTTTGTTCTAAAATTAAAATAATTCTTTCAAAGGCTCGAGGGTTTGAAATTGCTTTACCCTTCGTTGAAGAACCAATAAAGCTTTAATCGTCGCCTATTTTCCTCCCTCGTGTGGTAACTGTTACGTAATCTGCTGTTATTGTGTTACGTCCTCAAAGAAATAATAATTGTTGAGTAAAATACAAATTTGAAAAATAAAACGATTGGAATTCTTCCACTCCTCAATTCACGAGCAAGAAAAGTTTAATTGGCTGCCTATTTACTTCCCCCTGCAGCAAAATACCGACGAGATGCGAATAAAGGATTCTCCACTTTTATTCCGCCTCTTTTTTGAACAAAAACACGATTTTATTTGAAATCTCCCCACCCCCATAGTAATCATTTGGTCATACAAAATGAAAACGTTTGGGAACCCCCAAACTTTGATAAAACCAAAGGCAACTACTTTCTACTATAATGGAGTGTCTTACGATATATTTAGCAACCCTTCTTAGCGTGAGTAAACGTTTTTAATCCCCTTTATGTTTTCCTTATTCGTTATTCAGTCTATACAGGGTGTTGACTGTTGAAAGTTCTAATTTTCTCTGTTAGAATAGGATTTTTTTCAAACAACTCACTGGGATTTTGGGGAATCCTTCTTCAACTCGCATATTATTATCGATCACCAACCCCTTTCTTTCTTTTATTTCTTTTTGTTATTTTGTATCTTTCACCCGTTTTCCCCATTGTTTGTTTTTGTCCTCTCTTTTATCATTGGGCTTCTTTTGGTTTGTTACAAAAATATGCACTAAATTGTCTTATGATGAACTATATTATATACCGGGTGTTGGTAATAATATAATTTGTTCCTAAAATGTTGGGAGTTTCTACTACTTGTACTTAAAGTTAATTTTTGGGCTTGGCAACGAAACCTTGCACTAAAATTTATTACTCTTTTTTTTCTTAACAATCCCTGAAATAATAAAGTAAACAAAAAAAATATAGCGATAAAGCTGTTTACTAACACTTATGACATCATTGATGATTTATTTTTTTACGAGCGACTTAGTCACGATATGTTCCACACCTATTTGTCATTACGCTATCACAAGCAAATTTCCACTAGAAAACTGTAAGAAGGACAAAGAGCGACAAAGTTCCAGAGATGACACAAATTGCTTACGGTTTTTGCTAGCACTTGTGCAAGAGCCTAACTTAATTAAAACCAATGACTGTTAATGGTTATGAAGGACGGACCTACACAATGATTCAGAGTCGGACTTGGGGAACGTTAGGTACCTACATTTTTTAATATTTCCTTTAATTTTAAGTTTTATAAAGTTAGAAAAAGTTTCGTGTTTGAATTTAAAGCACGAGCGACAGCGGAGCAGACAAAACCGCTGTGTCTGCCAGCACATGCGGAAACAGCTGAATATAGGCAGATGGTGATATTATAATCCACCTGCCTTGTATTAAAAAAAGAAACACACAACGCTACCTTGTTCTGTATAAAAATAATTCTTCTAATACGAAAAATAGGTACGTAAAAAAATCCCACCAAACACAACTTAGATCAAATCAGCACTCGTTCAGACTATGAACGCCTATCAGGGACATATTTTTCGTGCATTCGGAGCTTGATTCTTTAGAATTAATTATTTTAATCCAAAACCTACTATGAGCCAACCAGAACAGGGAGAATCAATTAAGTGGGACTTTTGCAATGCCTTTAAACAAAAATAAAGACCAGACAAGTTTTCTAAATCAAAAATTGAAAAATAAACGATTACTGTGAGGAATACAAAAACAATTTTTGGAAGAAATAACGGGATAGATTTGGGGAGTTTTATTAAATGTTGCTCAAAGCATTAGAAGAAAATAAAACTCTATAAATCAAATTATCTCGGCAAATACTAAAGAGCTTAAAACCTTAAAAGAGAAGAAAGAAAGTGTTAAGAAAAGAAGGAGGCGTCAGAAATAATGGTTTGAACTAAAACATGGGAGAACTGTTAAGGGGGGCGGGACTCCTAAATTTTAAAGTTTGTAAAGGGAATGGAAAACCAGAAAAAAAATATCGCAAATTCTTTTGATCCTAAAATTAGGGGAGAAACAATGCAGGAGGCCACTTAAATATTTCGTTTTGGTTTAAATAACACAAAGAAAACCTAAAACGTTTGGGAGAGAAACACGCTGTATTTAGATGCGAAAAAAATATTTACAAGGACATTCACAGCAGTTAGGGGTTAATGAAAAAATAATTTAAACTAATCAAACTAACCCCCTTCACGATAAAACCCGAACGATCGTGATTTTTACGAGGTCGTAGAAACTTTTTTATCCCCGTCATTTTCTGCGAGTTCAATAGAAACCGTTTTAATTAATGTTTTAGAACAGTTTATTTATTCCGACTCGAATTGTATATAGAATGTGTGGTTGTCATTCTTAAACGCCTAAGGCCCCTTGAAGTTGATCCCCCTGCGTTCGCAGCTATTATCCAAAAACACCTGTTGCCCACATGGCTTTTCATAAACCATTTATACGAGTCTGTTCACTCTGAAAGTCCTCGCCCTTCGCTATTACCCTGCTCTGTACTTTATTTAAAACCCAAGTACTCTGCACGTTTTCGTGCTTTTCTACTCGATCCACGTAGTCGTTTTTCCTAAAGCTTTATTAAAAGCTCCAATTTTTTATGAATATTCCAAAGACATACGTGTAAGTTTGAATTATTAATTTTTTAGGAAACTAACCCTTATTTTAGGGTTGTAATTAAGGATTTTTAAGGTGATTAGGTTTTGGGAATTAATTTTTAAAGTCCAACCCTCTGGAGATATTGTTTAGCAAAGTTTTAGGATTTTTTTTTATTTTTACCCTTTGGCATTGGTGTTTAAGTTTAATCCTAATTATTACCCTTTGGTGTAGGTGGCTTCACTGTAATAATAATTTACAAAAAACTAAAACCCGGTTAAATAAGAACCTAGCATTGCAATATCATTTCTTATTGCATTCCTAGTAATATTAATCATAAAAAAATTTGATTGGTATTTGATACATTTTTTTCTTAAACCCAATTGTTACATACATCGTAAAAAAATACTTAATAAGGAAAAAGGTATTGTATTTTGATAAACAAAAACGGATGTAGGTTCAAGATAGCACTTTTTTTATTACCTAACTTCGAAACCTTCTATATCTAGACTTTGAAGCAATTTATAATCCATTAAACTTGCTGTTTGGGAAACCAAATGCTGGTTTCAAATAATTTAAAATTTTCCGACACCTTTTCCCTAAATAGAGCCAAAAAATAGTTTAATTTGGTTTAAATTTAAATCGAGGGTGAAGGGGAGTCCAGAATGGAAAATTTTCAAATTTAATGATGGGCGGAAGGGGTGTAGATTTGGTAGATTTTCTTGTATTGTTTCCCTTAAAATTGCTTTTAGTACCCTCCCTTTTTATTTCTATATTTGCAGGTATTTAATGGACCTACTTGGATGATTCACGGCTTGTTTGATTTCGTGATATTTATTTATTTCGAATATAAAAAGAAATTGTTTGTGAATGTGCCTTTATTTTAAGTTGTAACGTTAAAAGAAGAAGCTTTTCTTTTATTCAAGATTCATATAATACACCCCTCTGTCCCTTTTTATTCATCTTGCGATTTAATTTAAATGTGGGTATTACAAAACGTAACCGACTGGCTGTAACTTGCAGTAGAAGCATCCCCCTTGCCCCGATGTCATCAAAACCAAAACCGATAACCGCACTGAAATTTCCTGCCGTTAACCAGGAGCGTTCGCGATTGCAGCGTTATCGGGGGAACTACCGGTTGGTCTAATTCAGTAATTCCTCAACAATAAGTTGCCATTTTGGCGTGTTCTGGTCCAGTCGTTGTAATAAAACATACAGGGGGTTGTTGACAGTCCGGGTGCAGGGAGAGGGTTGGTCTGGCCGGTAATGAGTGTATTCCTGTGACAGGCGCGCCCTTCGCCGCACCTTTTGCTTCCGTGGCACTCCTAAGCATTAGCTAATTGCAGGGCTTGGCTTTTGCCACTGACGACTATTCCTGCTGTTGCCTTCGCGTCAATTCCTGACGTCTACTCTTCTTCGACGTCTTGCCCGCACCAGAGGCACCCCTTAATTCCCGTCCGATATGCAGGAACACGAACTTCTTTACTTTGTCCTCTTTTGTTGTATTTTTTATCTAATACCAAATGTCCCTTCAAGGCTAGCCCGATTGTTTAAACGCACCTCTTTTTAATTTTTTTTAAATTATAGCACGCGTTGTGAGTTCATCGTATGTTCACAAAGGAATTTAGCTAACAATTTTCTAATTGTTTAGGGAAACCATTAAAAAACCCTTTATCAGATTTCTGAATAAATAAACATATGTAACCAGAAACTTTTGACTGACTAAATAATTACCTTCGTTAGATTCCTCCTAGAATAATAACCTACACAAAATTCCTGAAAGAAATCAATAACGTTTGCTTTTCATAATTATCTAAAAAGAAATATTCAGGACATTTAAAAAATCCTGCAAAACTTTTCTCTCTTCTGTAAGTCTTTTTTCCCTTAAACATTTCCTTTAACCTGGAAGGAGGTTGAAGAAGAAGAACTCTTTCTCCTTACTTGATCCTCCCTCACCTTTTCTGATTCTTCTATTCTAATTTTCCATGTTTGGGCTGTTCCTCGTTTTCTCTTTTCTGCTCGTTCCGTATCAAAACTTTCTGCTTTGTAATAATTCAGTTACAAAAGCACCTGGGAGTATAATTAAGTGGCTCGTGGGATGCCCAAAGTCCTAAACAATACATTTTCAGTTTGTCAGTTGCAGTAGCAAGCGCAGAAGTAGTTTTAGTTGGAAATTTAAATTTTCCATTTGTAAATCCTATAAAGCTTGGTTTATCTTATAATTTCTGGTATGAAAAATTAGGTAATAGAGAACGTTGGTTGAAAAGCACGTAATAAACATGCAAAACCGCAAAATTAATATTAATCAACGTCAAATTTGTCCTGTCAAAATATTATGTCAGCGGGAAAGGTTGACTTGTCCTCTAATTGAATGACCAGACCCAATTTAACAGCTTAGCCGAATGTAAATGCACGTTTTATTACCGCCATCAGTATAATACTTCAATTTTTATAATATTATTTCACAGCAGGAATACAATATCAAAAAAAGTTCGCAAAAACTCCAGATTGGAGGATTAGTTTCTTGAAATTCATGATACAGGACAGGTTATCCAACTTCTCAGACTTGAATGCTTTCAGAACTTTCTTAGTTTCCTGTAGGGAATGAACATATCACGTTAATTCTTTTAAACAGGAAGAAAATCAAGAATACAGGACCGAGTTTGAAATATTCAGAACCTAGTAATATCATAAGAGCGCTTTAGTATATTTGGATAATACTTTTCGCGATTTCTATTCAAAATTGATGTTGCCATGAAAATATCCCGAGAGCTTGCTCGAGGGATATTTCCTACTCGGGAATATACGGGAGTGATCGAATGATATTTTTGTCACGATTATATCACGAATTTTAAATTTTATTTTGCTCAAAATGTCAGTCTGACGTTTGAAAAAATTATTTCATAAAAAAAATAAATTATTGTTATTTACGGTTGCTACAGATACCATCGTATCACAGCCAATAGGAAGCCGAAACACCAAATCGAATATACCGATGTACCAAGAAGGTATATTCGAGAAACACCACCGTGATTGGATTATTTTTAAAAAATCCTTAAATCCTATTGGTTTATAATATATGAGTTATATAATCACGTAAAGCCTTAAATTATTTGCACTTTTTCAATTCAACTTGCAAAGAGTGAGGATGCTTCGTTAGAGATAATAAAAAAAAACTTGTGTTCTTTAAAAAAAATAAGGCTTCCAGGACCGACTTAAGATTACTTACGTAAAGGCTATAATACCCAATTTTACAACTCATACTAATAAGGGCAGGTCTGCACTATTTTCCTATGTGGTGGGGGTGAAAATATTTTCTTATTGTTAGGAAGAATTAAATAAAATTGTATAAACAAAACGAAACCAAATCGAACCGAATAGCAGGAAAGCATTACGATACAAAATTTACGTCGAGAGTCTCATGTCAAAGTTAATAAAGGTTAATTAATTTTTGTAAGTGGGCGTATTTCAAGGCAAAACGAAATTGTTAATTCCCTATCAGTTTGAATTATGAGCGACCTCTGCCGAGTCCCAAATTAAAACCAGCGGGCGGTACCCAAAATATCCAGCATTAACCGGAAGCACGCAAAATCAAAGGGCTTCAAAAGAATTAAAAAAAAAGATATTCTAGGAGCGTATAAAATACCCTCCTGTAAGTAATTACAACTAAAGACTCAATAAATTACATAATTTACTTGGCCCATAAAAAGAGGCTCAAACAAACGATCATTAAATTAAAAAATAACTACGTGAAATCATCCTACGTGAGTTTTTCTGGTTTGGTTAAGCGGAAAGAACTGGGAGATATTAATGAACAAGAATAGAACAAGAAGCCAAAACCAAAGGCCCGAAAAATTGCTCGAAAAAATTTAATAAGATAATTATACCATTGATGGATTATGGGGGGAGTAGGCGGTGGATCATTGATATATAAAGAAAGGGATTGGTTATTCTAAAGTAGAATGTCGTCAGTTTGAGGTATAATGTCATTATATTTGAACGAAATCATGGGTGAGAACGACGATACTAATAGTGATTTAAGTGACCATGGCAGATTTCTGACTAAAGGTAAGACTGGTTTTCTCAATTTATTAATTTTTTTTAAATACAACAGTCGCCTTATTTTCGAGAAAATTGCCAGGGATCGCCGAATTGTTATTGTAGGACCACCGAAACCCTCAATCCTTGCACTAACAATCCTAAAATAATTTTAGAACACCAATCAAATATTAAGCAGCTGATTTAAATTTAAAGAAAAAAATATATAGTATACGAACTTCAAATAATCCACCCCTGAAAAGGATCTAAATTATTCACTTTAGTGTATGTTTGGTTGCATAATGACTCCTTAGTCAATATTTTTTATACACAGTCAAATTTAATGAAACATTCTGTATATGATAATAAAGATTACTAGTTCGCAGAATTGTCCCAAATTTCTTTTTACCAAGAATAGATCCAACATGTTTGGAACTTAAATTTTTTGAGGGATAAAGAGTAGTCATAAAATAAATAATTTTTTTACTGCTACCCCAACTTTCCTTGTGGCGCCTAAACCAAAATAAAATGATATCATCCCTGGGAAAATAAATAAAAATCACATATGTTGACTCTAGAGGTTTAAAAACGTTCTTCTGAGAGGATCCCATTAAAAATCGTTTATATGTACTTTTCCAATTTCCTTCCTACACGTTTCGAAATCCGTTGATCCGTAATAATAACCTAGGGAGCTATTAGTTTATCCATTGTTTACCTTTAAATAAATTAACCTGTAATCATCCCATTACGTGGAAGGCAATAATAGTTTTGGTGTGGAAATTATTCGTAGGAGCCTTTCTGCTGACTCCCTCCTACGATTTGAGTCTAGACAAGGCCGCCAGCATATGCGACAAGCTCAACTTCCGTGGAAGTTTCAGCCTTACAAAAACTGCTACTGGAATACTTTTCAAGTTCTCCGAACCCGAGGACTATCAGCAAGTTTTCAGGAAAGGATTCCATAAGGTTTGCAAAATGATATTCAAATTTTTAAATTGAATTTTTGCATTTTTGTTTCTTTTTTATAATATTTCTTAAGTAAAGGGGTGTAATTTTGGGTTTTATTGAGTTTTTGAAACAAAAATTTAAAAAATCATTTATTTCAGGACGTACTACAAAAATGTTTTAATGTCCTGGCCGAAGGTAACCGGTTGCTAGTTGCGTTAAATTGAATTTTTTCAATTAGTCCCTTCTTGTTAAAATTAAAGAGAAATAAATTTGTTTCAACAAGAAAAAGTTTTTTGGCCGAAGTAACGGGTTACTAGTTGAATAAACTTACCCCTTTAGGATTTTATCAAACGTTAACACCGATAAAATTAAAATTTTTATCTGGTACACTTTTGCGGAGTGGAATCGATTTCAGTATCATAAAAGTTTCAGGAGAAATAAAATTATTAGTTTTCCTCGATGCAACGTAGAAGTTGCAAAAGAAAAAAGGAGGAAAGTAGAGTAATTTCCCATCCCTTACTGTTATACGCGCTACACCGAAGATGAAGGTATTTTATTCTCAACGTTTTTGGTGAGAACATGTAAAATAAAGGAAGGGGTAGTTACGTTCGTTCCATATTGGTTTAAAGGAAAAAGCAGTTTAGATTAAAAGAAAAGAGAATTTCAGGGAAAAGCAGGTTTTAGGGATAGAAAAATTGGAAAACGAAGAGGTATTCTTGAGCGTAGCATACCGGGGGGACTAAAGAAATTGTAAAATTGTAAGCGGTGAGAAATGAGGGCAATAAGCATTTTTGTAGGAACTTTGACAAAGATCCAAAAATTGGAGAAAAGGTAGGGCTGCATACCCTATATTTATAAATAGGGTGGGTCGTAAAAGACGTTCCAGTGAAAAGGAAATATTCGGATCTGACCATTTGGGTTTGAGAATTTTAAGGAGGGGTTTTAGACAAACCTAGGCCTACTTTTTTCTTCTTCGAACTTTCTTAGGAACCCATTTCGATTTTTGCATAATGTTTTCCTTCCAAAAATCTTTAGGTAACTGGAGGACGTTTATATCGCAAAGTGGCAATTCCCTGCAGGCCTCAAAGAACCTTCTCCCTTTTAGTTCAAGAAGTACCAAGCGATTTACCAGAAGACGACGTTCGAGGCAGTCTTTACAGATACACCTCAGTGGTGAGTTAATCCTAACCCTCATTCCAAACGTTCCGAGTTTCCTAAACTTAATACAGAACCCGACTTTTACAGGTAGAAGTAACAAGAGTTCCCAACAAGTTGGAACAACCTGGAGTTCCACATCCAATAAGGGTAACCATGGCTTCGTTAGACGAATTCAACAGCCTCCTGCAACAGGGTCTCGACTTTTACGGAGCCACGTACTTCCCAACGGAAGCCCTCAAGAAAGAAGATATCCTTCGGGGAAGCCAGAAACAATTGCTGCCAGTATTCGATGCGGCCGGGTTCAGTCGTTTACCCCCACCTGCAAGTCGAACCCTCAAACCAAGGACCAATTAAAGAAACCATTTTATACCGAAAAGCGTTTTGGAAAATTGTAGAGAACTCGGTTTTAATTGCAAATATTTTTTTAGCTTGGATGCACCATTTTAGGAAAATGTGGTAGAGGAGTTTTAGCAACCAAAAGACATGCGAAGGAATGGATTTTTGTTGAAAACCCAAATGAAGAGGATAATTGCACTGAAAACCGAGACCTTTACTTAACGATCGCCGAACTAGTTCTGAAGGAGTGAAAACGAGCACCAAATTAAAGACTAACCTGCAAACTTACTTAATTTATAATTATTTATTAATTAAAGACGTAATCACGTTTTTGTTGTTACTTAAAAAATGTTTTAATTGTTGTTAATGTTTAATAATTTAACTGTAACCTTAAGCAGCAGTAACACACAATAAGAGTCGAGAGCTATGAAATAAAGTAAAAATATTAACGTGATGCATTATGGAGTTGTGTTATCAGCTTTCCCAGAGTGTCCGAAAATAATGAGTCTACTCGCGTTTTCTCGAAGCTAAGGGTCTGGAAGTTTTCAAAGTAATCTGATATTTTGATTTAATTATTCTAAACGGATGGGCTACCTTCCGTGTAAACGTTAAATATTGTGTTGCCACGTCGGGGCTTCCCCTTAAGTTATTTGAATATTAAACTTGAGGTATTTGAAAATATTTAACCCAGTTTCGGTATTTTAGGTTAGACACGTTAGACAAGTGGTATGTATAGTAGTACGTTACGTTGGAAATAAATCGGTCATTTATATTGAATTAGGTAAGAAAAAGTGTAGGTTTTTATTTGTTTTGCAGGGTTATATAATCTTGTGGCGGGAGGAAGGAGCAAACTCTCTTAAAAAATATTAAATAAAACTAAATACTACGTACGGAGTATATCCGATGAACGCAAATCGAGAACTAGTAGGGATACGGGAATTCCCTAGGGAGGTTACTCCCCCCCCCCAGGACCCCCAAAAGTAAACATTAATTAAATTATTGAAGTTTAGGGTAGAATCAGAATGTTTATCTAATTTTTGAATAAGGAAACGATTCTTTGAAATTTGGGAATATATAAAAAATAAAGCCCCCTCCCCTCTCCGCTCCTGAACCTTAATTATGGTTGTCCACATTTTTTTTTAAATTTAACAATAAACGTAGTTTAGAAATTATCAACTGAAATTTAGTCATAGCTACGAAAATCCCCCTCCCCCGTATCCTCACACCTCTTAACGGAGACCTGGACACGTTCCTTTAGTAATAACTTTTGCGAGGAAATTTTTAGGACATCAGAATTTTTGAAATATTATTTACCGTTGATTCATTTACTCTAATTAATTAATCTATAAGTCATATTATCATATCACTCCCCACCTCCTAGGGGGTGTGATATAATTATATGTCCATGACCAAATTTGTTTTTTTTTGACTTAGAAACCAAAAAACTTCTGAAGGAATGTTTTGCAGATTTTTAAATTTAAAACTAATCAATTTTTAATTGTTATTCAGGAATAGATTAGAAGATAATGCCCCCCCCCCCTTAAAGCCTTCCTTGAGGACCTCCATTGGTTATATTATAAACGTAGCAAACGGGGAACTTTGAGATTGTCGTGTAATTTATTTATATTTTTTTGTTTATTATTCGGAACGTACTGCCCCCCCTTCACCTTGACTCATATTTTTAGTATGAGCATCAAGCTATGCTTTTTCCTACAAATCAAGGAGATTAAAATTAATCTCATCCCTCCTAGATTTTTATTAGGAAGTAATTGGGGAATGGTCAAGTTTTCAGTAATTTAAAAACATTTACCTACGTTCCCCCCAGAACATCCAGGGGCAGTATTTTATTGTATCTTTTCGGAAATCGACTGCATTGGGAGAATTTTTGATGTTTGCTATGCAAAATATTTACTCAGTGAAGGCAAGAGGTGGGGTTGGAATTATTTCCCCTTCCCCGTTTCTTCCTACTGTCTGCAATGAAGTTTCTCGTTTAGAACTGAATTTTTGAATGAAATTTGAAACGTTATCAACCTCACATTTAATAGCTGTTCTGTTAGCCCTCTCCTGTTCTATTTTATAGAACACCTATGGATTCTATTTATATTAAAAATAATACATTGTAGGGTCAACGGCTTGCTAGATTCATGACGATTTTTGGTTTATTATTCAGTTTAACGTGAAAATCTACTGATAGAAAATCTATGGTCAATCAACAAGAATTTTCCAACTATAAAGCAAACAGATGAAGTGGAAATTCTATCAAGGGTTTTCCTTTTACGCAGCTGGAAAATTTCAAACGTATTAAGATCCAAAAATAATCCGGTAAAACCAGGAAACCTAATTAAAGCATTTAATCTAATTTACAAATGTTATTCTACCCAAACTTAAAAAAGTGCTTCATCATTACCTTGACGTGCCTAAAAGCTAAAACTAACTCTCGTAAAAAATGTTGAACCCTAATCCTATGGCTTTTCAATTTTCCCACATCAAACAAGGCGAAAATCTTGCAAAACGAGAATCGTCTCGTCTAGTACCCTACAAGGTTCTTTAGTCTCTTTGGAGTGGCACTCATCACTCGAATCGATAAAATCCTGGATTTTTGTCAAATTATCCCTTTGCGTGGGCTAAACAAAGGCCAAGTCGGCTTGCATTAGCATCGCTGTAAAGGAGATCCGAATGCCCCTCGGACGAAGGGATTCCAATCTCCTACTTGTGGAAATGTTTTGAATCTGTTGAATGTGCGTTTTCCTTGCCAACAAGTTTTTCTAATCTACCCCAATTCACATTTTGGAATTTTAATTTATTTGGAAAAAATTATCCCCAAATTTCGTTTAAAAATCCGAATAAAGGGGATCGGGATTAAATTTTAGTCTTGAACTATTCCATAAAAAAAATCCAGAGAAAATCATAAAACTAAAAAATAATTGAATATAAATTAGAATAATATTGATATAAAATACAGCAGGTGACTTACAGCAAACGTATTGGGTTGGGGATGCATTTCGCGAAGAACATACACCAGCTGTAATCCAATTCCACTTCCACCTCACTATTTGATTTGGGGGTTAAAATTGAAAAACTCCCGTTTCCATATTGAACTTGATGGTTGATTTTAAATTATTTAAAGGTATAAAAATTAATTTTAATAACTACCCGCTTCACCAAAAAGGAAAATCCCAAAAGGAAACAAATTTAGTCCGTAACACGGGGGTAACCGCGAGGCATGAATTTTTAATATGAAAACTGTTTACTATAAGCTGGGAAGAAATAACCTGTCAAGCCAACGGGTGACCTTTTAAGTCCTCTGACACGAGAACGGATCAAAACGGAAAATTGGCGAAATCCTTCCGACCGCAAGGGAAATCCGTTAACACACGGCAAGGGTTTCTATACAACAAGAAGTGACTTACCCCTAGGAAAGTTGAAGAAGAATGGGCTGGAGACGTCCAGACGGTCGTCAGGATAGCTGGAAGGCGACAGTCAGCTGAGTGTTTGGCCTACTTGGCCAGCAGGACGAGTAAAGCGGCAGGAACAAGGAGCAGGACACGCTGTGTCGAGGCATGCGTCGTTGTTTAGATGCAACAGGCGATCAATATCAGAGTCACTGCTAGTCGTACAGCGTGCCATATAATATACAGAGTGATGCGATCGCTTCGGGGTCGTTGGAATTCTAATTAACGCAGACGAAACGCAATTACCGGCGCCATCTATGATCGTTACCCGACTATTGCATTTAAGGGTAAAGAAAATCTATTCCAGAAAAATTCCTCTTATAATTAATTGCCCAAATTAATACTGTTACCATCTTTATCATCACCTGTCATATCCCAACTTATAAACTCAATTAGGGCTCGTATTTACAACCCATCACCAATTATACTGAAGACTCGATCCATTTTACGTCAATAATAAAAGATATCGGGCAGCGAATAAAGCAGGTCGCTTTATGAAATTAAAATTATCAAAATTAATTTTTATTTGCTTGACTTTTAATGGCGAGAGAAAACATTCTGCAACCTAAAGGACGAAATGTAAGGGAGAAGGAGAAAGAACCCAGCGACGGGTCAGCAAGTCACGCGATCAAGACTTTGATTTAGACCAACAGTACTACATCATCTTTATCTTACATCTCTTTTTATGTGCTGCTAGATGCTGCTAAGATTACCTACTCTCTGGGGTCGTTCGCAGAGCTCGATCTGATGACGTGGTGCTTAGGACCTTCTGGGGTAGTTCCCAGGGTTTCTACTGTAACTCAACGCTTACTAATATGTGCTGTCGGAGGGGCCAAGCAGCCGCAAGTTAAACAATCCCACCAAAGATGGTGTTAGGTTATAAGGAAGTTAGTAAAACCCACCACAGATGACGCTAGGGTTATAAGTCACCATCAAAGTTAAAAGTGGTTTTGGAATAAATATTTGACGAAATAAAGTCAAACGTTCAGAAAGTGGAAGTCATCAGAAGACCAGCCTATGATGGATTTTTCACTTTTCCAGAATCCACGTGAACCTTCTGCTACTCCAGGAGCAGCTGAACCTTACAGTTCGCTATAGAACCTACCGTACCTGCCACTACTCCAGAACCAACCGAACCTTTCCAATATCTCCAGGATCCAGGCAAATCTTCCACTCTACAAAACCAGCTGAACATTATTACATTGGACAGGGCAGCCAAATTTCTCACCGCTATTAAAGGAATGGCCCGATGACCATTCTTCGGTTAGCCGTTGCGAATCGACTATTTTAAGGGCCCCACTAGCCATCATCCCTGAAGAAAAATCTTTTCGGGATGAAGAACTTCAATTATCTAATGGTTGCATTAAAATCAGAGAAAGGTTGCTGACGTCGTCTTCTGGATCTTCGAACAACTTAATCGTGGAAGGGGGGTGTTACACGAATACTCATTTCGAATTGAATTGTCCGTATCATTTTTGATAATTGTTTCTATTCGGACCACTTACTTACCTTCCGAACTACCCCTTACTAATTAATCCAACAAAACTAACAAACAAATCAAACTTTGAACTGGGTTCAGTTGCTATGTCATGAGAGTAACTTGGAAAGAAATAGTTAAAATTTAGAGAGCGTTATGGTCTTTGATGATATGCAAAGAAGTCGAATCTCATTACTATCAAGAAATCAGAAAATATGAGAAATAATAAAGTGGACGCAAAAATACTGCACAATAAAAATGTGAAAATTGGCGACTAAAGCCTTAGAGGTTTCTCTAACAAGATGTTGTATTATTAAAACCAAGCGGTGGTACGTGAAATATGGCCGTTATTCGTCATATGCACGTTTTACGCCGTCGCACATATGAATCCACGATAATAATGTAAGACGAGACGAGATAATGGTAATTTTTTCTGCGTAACTTCAGAACGGACGCTATATATTTTCAGGAAAAACGTTTTAGGGGTAGAAAAACAAATGCTTTATTGTTTTTATTACATTATAGTTTGCGTCAATAATAATTTATGTTCTTTGTGTAATTTAGAAAAACGAATTAGATTTAAAAAAGAAAGCGTTTTCATAAAAAGACTAACCAACGCGGGTTTGAGCTTACAAACACCGGATCCAAAGACTCGTTAACCTTTTGGATCATCCAAGCAGACAGAAAATATTATTTTCCCACGACATGCCCCGAGCCCAACTTTCATCCCGCAAAATAGTAAGGAAAATTAGTTTTCCCTCTCTAGTGAGGAAAATGTAACAGTGCTGACGCGCGCTCCCTGCATTACCGACTGCGTTTCAAGCCGCAACAACCTAACTTTTTTTGTTTATAAATAAAATTTTTGTGTCTAACATGATTTCATGGAAAATATTTTGTGTCTAACACGAGAGGAAAGCACTTTTTTCCACTCTCACTCGAATACCTCACGAGCGTAGCGAGTACGAGTGAAAAAAAGGGAGGCTTTCCTCTCCAGTTTGACAAATAACTATTTCTCGTAAATAATTAGTCAAGAGTTCTGTGATTATACCATACATTGTTTTAGTTTTTTTTCCCTCTCCGGATTGGTACTTCATTTGTGTTCTTTTATGTGCTACTTTCTTTCTCAATATTCACCCCCCTCTCTTCTCTCTTAAAAGAAAGCTAATAGGAAAACACCCCTTCTTTTCCCTCGTGTGTTTCCTCGTTCATTTCAACCCTCTCCCCTTCTTCTATTGTTTTTTTACCCACTCTGTTAGTTCTCTACATTTCTTTCATTTCAGCCTCTTGTCCTTTCTGCTTCTCCTCTTCTTCTTCTCCTCCACATTTTCATTTACGATCTTTATTTCGTTATGGTTGATTTGTTCTGTTTTCTCCCCCCCCCCCCTCAACCATTCTTCTCTGGTCTTCCATATTTGACTGTAATTTTTGATTGCAATCCGTGTTATTTTTTTTCAAATATTTCTGAGAGTAGGGATTGACTAAAAACCTTCGATAGTGTGGAATAAATACGAAATGTTTCTAGAAATAGTATTTCAAGATGGATTTTATTTGAAACTAATTTTTCTTTCATATATTCTATATAGTAACTCGTATGTACTGAAGACATTGACTATTAAAACACACACATCGAGGTCAAGCAATTTGCGGATTATACTGATACGAAATTGAACTGTCAGTTCCTTCAAATTAACTCTGCATATTCATCTGACAGACATTGCTGCCGCCATTTTGACTTGTACAAGCAGCAAATCCCAATGCAGCTAGAGCAAATTGAGATGATGAGACGCAATTTTTCCGGTTACATTAATGCATCCAGGCAATTTTCAAACTGCAGTGATAAAAGTGCGACGTATTCGGGTCGTAAAGCGTTCTCTGCTTCTGCCCTTCAACCCTACGAGTGCTAATGAAATGACTCGGTATTTCACATACCAGTGACTCCCTAACTGAGCGAATCTTCGACATTTCCCTACAAAAGGTCACAGTTTGGCCCCGCGGAAAAGTTCTGACGCGTATGCTAATGCCAACAGGACAATAGAAAACACTTTGTTTTTTACAATTTGTCACCCTTACCCTAGGGAATTATTAAAAAAAATCAATTTTCCTTCTAATAATCCCTTGTTTGTTCAAAAATGAAATTTACTACTTTACCTTATATTCGACTACGGGTTCCGCCACTGCCTGGTTGTCTTTTGTATCATAATTTTTGTGTAAGACGGAGTAGATGGAGGAAAAACCAATTTCTAAAAATAATCCCGTGATCGAACGAACTGACTCATTAATTCTCTTTATAAGTACCAATTTAGATAAAGCAGGAAATGTGCTCTCGAAACAAGGCAAACAGCTCAAATTTAAAGGGAGAAAAGTGAAATTCATTCGGCTATGGTATTCGAATAATACTGGATTGAGAATTTTTCGACAGATCGTTCTGGTATGTAGGGGATTTACGTAGAACCGTCGCCGTCGTCGTCGCCCCCGTTTCTAAAGTTAAGCTCTACGACTTAAAAACATTATTTTATTCAAGCAGGCAATGGACAGCACGTGCTGTGTTAAAACTCTCTTCTAAATGGAATTTCTGAAATTATTTATTATCTTGTTTTAATCAAGAGACAATTTATTTTAATTGAATGTTGTTTTTGTAAATACAAAAGTTTCTAATAATTTAAGGGAAGGAAGACAAGAGATATTTAATTTAATTTCATTCAAGTTTAAAATTAATCAAAAACACACGAAATTTGGGAGTTACAAACGTAGCTTGGACTTATCTTTGATTATTCTTGTTTGTAATTTAAATACAGGGTGCTTTTAAAATAGATACTACTACCCCTATTTTTTTAGGAATTATTGATTAACAATTTCTTTACTATTTAGAATTTTTAATTATTTTCTTCTACGGTACACAGTATCTAAACTTAATTTATCCCATAACCTGAATAGACCACCCTGTATATATTTTATTCGTCTTTTAATCAGTTTTCTGAATACACTTTCTTTTTGAAATTTTGCTGCACACTTGGCAAGTTGTTTGACGTTGTTTAAGAGAACGAGATCCAATGGTTCATACAATTGTTTCATAACTCGATTATTTTCAATAGATCACTCTGTATATTTTTACATGGTTTTCTTCGCCTTTTTATTGCCCTTTTGAATATGTTTCAGTTTTTAAATTCTGCCTCGGCGTTGCCGAGTTGTATAAAAGAATGTGTGTTGCAATGGTTCAAACAATTGTAAGTATTGTACGTGTCGTAACTCGGTAATTTTCAATAGATCACTCTGTATATTTTTACATGATTTTCTTCGCCTTTTTATTCTCCTTTTGAATATGTTTCAGTTTTTAAATTCTGTTTCAGCGTTGCCGAGTTGTATACGAAAATGTGTGTTGCAATGGTTCAAACAATTGTAAGTATTGTACGTGTCGCAACTCGGTTATTTTCAATAGATCACTCTGTATATTTTTACATGTTTTTCTTCGCCTTTTTATTGCCCTTTTGAATATGTTTTAGTTTTTAAATTCTGCTTCGGCGTTGCCGAGTTGTATAAGAAAATGTGTGTTGCAATGGTTCAAACAATTGTAAGCATTGTACGTGTCGCAATTCGGTAATTTTCAATAGATCACTCTGTATATTTTTACATGGTTTTCTTCGCCTTTTTATTGCCCTTTTGAATATGTTTCAGTTTTTAAATTCTGCCTCGGCGTTGCCGAGTTGTATAAAAGAATGTGTGTTGCAATGGTTCAAACAATTGTAAGTATTGTACGTGTCGTAACTCGGTAATTTTCAATAGATCACTCTGTATATTTTTACATGATTTTCTTCGCCTTTTTATTCTCCTTTTGAATATGTTTCAGTTTTTAAATTCTGTTTCAGCGTTGCCGAGTTGTATACGAAAATGTGTGTTGCAATGGTTCAAACAATTGTAAGTATTGTACGTGTCGCAACTCGGTTATTTTCAATAGATCACTCTGTATATTTTTACATGTTTTTCTTCGCCTTTTTATTGCCCTTTTGAATATGTTTTAGTTTTTAAATTCTGCTTCGGCGTTGCCGAGTTGTATAAGAAAATGTGTGTTGCAATGGTTCAAACAATTGTAAGTATTGTACGTGTCGCAATTCGGTAATTTTCAATAGATCACTCTGTATATTTTTACATGTTTTTCTTCGCCTTTTATTGCCCTTTTGAATATGTTTCAGTTTTTAAATTCTGCATCGGCGTTGCCGAGTTGTATAAGAAAATGTGTGTTGCAATGGTTCAAACAATTGTAAGCATTGTACGTGTCGCAACTCGGCAATTTTCAATAGATCACTCTGTATATTTTTAGATGTTTTTCTTCGGCTTTTTATTTTCCTTTTGAATATGTTTCAGTTTTTAAATTCTGCTTCGGCGTTGCCGAGTTGTATAAGAAAATGTGTGTTGCAATGGTTCAAACAATTGTAAGTATTGTACGTGTCGTAACTCGGCAATTTTCAATAGATCACTCTGTATATTCTTACATGATTTTCTTCGCCTTTTTATTCTCCTTTTGAATATGTTTCAGTTTTTAAATTCTGTTTCGGCGTTGCCGAGTTGTATAAGAAAATGTGTGTTGCAATGGTTCAAACAATTGTAAGTATTGTACGTGTCGTAACTCGGTAATTTTCAATAGATCACTCTGTATATTTCTACATGTTTTTCTTCGCCTTTCTATTGCCCTTTTGAATATGTTTCAGTTTTTAAATTCTGCTTCGGCGTTGCCGAGTTGTATACGAAAATGTGTGTTGCAATGGTTCAAACAATTGTAACTATTGTACGTGTCGCAACTCGATAATTTTTAATAGATCACTCTGTATATTTCTACATGTTTTTCTTCGCCTTTCTATTGCCCTTTTGAATATGTTTCAGTTTTAAAATTCTGCTTCGGCGTTGCCGAGTTGTATAAGAGAATGTGTGTTGCAATGGTTCAAACAATTGCAACTATTGTACGTGCCGTTACTCGGTAATTTTCAATAGATCACTCTGTATATTTTTACATGTTTTTCTTCGCCTTTTTATTGCCCTTTTGAATATGTTTCAGTTTTTAAATTCTGCTTCGGCGTTGCCGAGTTGTATACGAAAATGTGTGTTGCAATGGTTCAAACAATTGTAACTATTGTACGTGTCGCAACTCGATAATTTTTAATAGATCACTCTGTATATTTCTACATGTTTTTCTTCGCCTTTCTATTGCCCTTTTGAATATGTTTCAGTTTTAAAATTCTGCTTCGGCGTTGCCGAGTTGTATAAGAGAATGTGTGTTGCAATGGTTCAAACAATTGTAACTATTGTACGTGTCGCAACTCGGTAATTTTCAATAGATCACTCTGTATATTTTTAGATGTTTTTCTTCGCCTTTTTATTGCCCTTTTGAATATGTTTCAGTTTTTAAATTCTGTTTCGATGTTGCCGAGTTGTATAAGAAAATATTGTTCATTTCTTTTTTTACACAATTTTTGATGCAATGATCCAAAGATCAGCTGTCCTACAGCTTTTAAACTGATTGACTATTAATAAAAATCCTCGAAGCATCTATAAATGTATAATCAATGTACAAAATGTTAAAACCATAATAATAATAATCTAGAAGTCGAGCCCTTTACTTTTACCGAACCCGTGAGAAAATAGAAAAGTGAACGTAAACGCACATAAATGCATGCATAACTTTACTCTTCTGGGTTAATAGCTGTTTAAATTCCAGCACACTTATATTTATATTAGAAATTAGTTCTCAATTGGAATTATAATATAAACTCAAACGGATATTCAGAACTAAATGCTGAACAGGCATCGTGTGAATGTGTCTGGAATGAAAAAATAATGCTTGTATGTGCAGGAAAGTCTTGAGAGTTATTTCTTATCATTAATTATTATTATTGCTGTAGGTGCTTCAAATTAATGATACGATGTTTATATTTTGCTTATACTTATTAATATTTTATTTACGTTATGGTAATGAACGACATTAATTTGTAATGCCATACTAAATAAAATTTGTGACAGTCTGCCTTCTCTTTAATAACGTTATCAGAAACGTTAAATAAAATTATCAGGTTTATTATGGCTATGACTTGACAGCGCGGCAGCAGAATTAAAAAGATAACGAAAGATATTCAAAAACCGATTAAAAAACGCACAAGATCATGAAAAAATATACAGGGTGACGGATTGAAAATAATCGAGTTATGAGTTAGAATTGTTTCGTCCAAGATAACTCACCTTGGTAAAAGACGAACAAGATTGTGAAAAAATATACAGGGTAACCTACTGAAAATAGTCGAGTTATGAGTTATGACACGTTAAATTTGCAATTGCAACACACACTGTGTTAAAAAAAATCAAACAACGTGGCAACACCGCAACCGACTTTCAAAATAAAACTATATTCAGGAAATCAATTAAAAGACGAACTAGATTACTAAAAATACAGGGTGAGTCCAACATAGTGCATTTCCTCTGGGGTAGTTGTAGTTGTAGGGGACCGTAAATCCAGCCTGGGACGAAGAAATTTTGATCTTCAAAATTAAATTATGAACAAATTGGACGCTGTGAGAATTCCATTTTACACAAATCCTTTTAGGGTATAAAGCGTTTTATGGAAAATGATACCATCCGATCCTTCAAAATTAATAAAAATAAAGAAGTTGAGTTTTTAAGTTTACCACCCCCTTATAATTTAGTAAATTAATGATTAAGATTTTTTTTCTTTTTTTGGTAATACAAATTATTATGTGGTTTGATAATTTCACTTTACTTAATTATGAGTCATGCAATGTTTCAAAAACGTTCCAAGTGGAACATCCTTGAAACGTACCAAACATGTTCCTATAACGTCCCTAAAATTTTCCAAGCATGTTCCAAAAACGTTTCTGGATCGTTTCAACATGTGCCAAAAACGTCCCCGAAACGTTTTTGGAACGTTCCTGAGGTGGGACATTTTTAATGTTCCTGGAACGTTTTCTTTCTACCTGTTCGCTTCTTGTATATAATTTTCTTTTGTCAACCTCTAATTAAATAAAAATAGCCTTGAAAACTGTATTACGTTATATTAGAAACGGAAATATATTTGTGATTTTTTTTATGAAATCTAACAAGAAATTGTTTCGAACGTGAATAGGTTAGGTAATGTTTTAAAGTCGAATCATCAAACATCTGGAAGGTATTTGGGTTAGGAATATTCAGGGATAACTTTATAGTAAAGCCGTAGTAGATAGTAAGTAGTAAGTATTATATTCCGCGTACGCTTTGGGATACAACGAGGGGAGTAGTTCCTTTCCTGGGGGGAAGTTATGTTGGCCTACATATCCGACGCGTCCGTCCCTATGTATATAGGGTGGCGCCGGCGACGTCTCCATCTGGCGTCAGTCTGCGCCCCGACGCCATTAATTCAGCAAACAGTGCCTAATGATTGAATCAACAGTGTTCCCATCCGTCTCGCTTCCTCCCTTTTTTCCATCTCCGTTATGCACCTTGCGTCCTCGCCGCATTATCCGGATGCGTGCCCTTTAATATTGCTTTTGCTAAGTTTTCCCAGAGACGCCTTCTTATCCTGTGATCAGGTTTATCTCGTTTATTTTTACTGCGAATTATTGCGTTTGTCCTACATTTCTGACACCCTTGTGATTATTAATCTTGAATAATGTCCTGATTTTCTAGCAAACAAATTATACGGTAATATTCCGAAATTCGCATGTTTATTTGTTTTGGATTATTAAACTTTGTGTTTTATTTACTGCACACTGCAATAACCGTTAACGAACCCTTCTAAAAAATTTCGAGATGGAAAACTGTGCAACATACAAGAGATATTCTGAATACCATCGTCGATGATCAGGTTAACACGTAATCAGTCCCTTATTCATACTTTGAACTAAATATTAAGTACAAAAACTTTCAATCCCCATGTCTTGTTTATTTTATTAATAAAAATTCAATTTTATTTTAAAATGCAACATTCCACCTTTCAATAGAGAATAGACGTAATTAAAGCGGTCTCGTAATAATCCTCATTGGATGAGGTTCAAGAATTATACGGAAGAGAATTAGCGAGAAACAAATAATTATTCGATAATTTATTTATCGCACCATGATAGCCAATCAATACTTAACTTCTGCAAACTAGCTTTTCAGTATAAAGAGCCTTTAGATACAAATTAGTGACCAACTAGATCACCAGACTTCACACTTTTTTTTATCCCAAATTTGTAATATATTTAATTTGGGAATGAACTCCACCCACACGTTTCGAATTGTAGAATCAGGATCAAACAAAATTATTTTCCTTCCCTTAAAACACGTATCTTTTAAATATTTCCAGGCCTGATAGATTACCAGACTTTATCCCTTTTAGCTTCTTGTTTATTTTGGAATCATGTCCACACGTTTTAAATGATAAAATGTGGTTCAAACAATTTTACATCCCCTCCTATTCAAGATAAATATTTGTCAATATTTGTTGCCCTAGTTAGTGGCCAGCCACATCGCCAGATCTTACTCTTTTGATCTAATACTGTGGTTGTTGTATTTAGTCAATATACAGGGTGACAATAATTTACCCACGTTACTGTAACTTGTATGGGTAAGTTTAGAAATGGAACATCTGGCCGCAAGCCAACCAGCCGCTAGCAACTGGCCGCCATACCAAGTGGCCGCCAGGTCAACTGGCCGCGGGAATCATTTTTGCAATACTTAGGGTTCACTAAAAAGCAACTGCAGTTGAACAACAAACTTGGAGTGGCGGCCACTTGTCCTGGCGGCAACATGACCGGGCGGCAACTTGACCCCGCGACCAGTTATCCCGACGGCGGTCACTTGTACTGGCGGGCTCTTGGACCGGCGAGCAGTCAGCCGTGGCCAGTTGTCCTAGACCGGGGTAACTATGTTATCGTAAGAATTACAGAGTCGATTAATTTAGCAAAATTGGGTAGAATTCCAAGGCAAACCTAACGCCGTTCTCGATTTTTACTGATGTTGCAAATGTTAGTATGAAAATTGAAGCGTTTTTCAGATTATTTCAGAAAGTCGGCAGCATTGATCAAAAACGCGAACGGGGTTAGATTTGCCTTGTAATCCTGCCCAACTTTGCTAATCTAAACCAACCCTGTAAGTTTTACAATAACAAAGTTGTCACCCTGTATACTGTATGTGTACGTCTCGAAAAATCTAATTTTCAGGTTTTTCCAGTAAATTCAAGGATTTCCTTTACACGAGTTATTTTTAAGGTTTAATTTAAGGGATGATCTTTTATTACGCTTCTTCTGAATTGCGATGTCTGTTTCTAAGAAAATATACGCATCAAAAAATTAGCAAATCGAGAAGTGTAGATTAGAAGTTTTACCCTTGTTTTTCAAAGATAAAATATTGACAAATGTATCTTGAAACTTGGGATCAAAACTTTTTTCTATTACGCCTATACTAACCCACCCTTCATTGACCGAAAAAGTGCTTATAAACTTCCCTAAAGTTTTACAAATAAATTGCTTTTTGAATAAAAGACTTTTGAAAACCTTCCTCTCTCTCCATTTGATTTAGTTTTCTAAATATTAATCTAAAAAATATTTTAAGCTGAAAAAATATTTCAAGCTTAAATTTCAGTTTGCTATGAATTCGAGCTGTTTGCCTTTATCTAAATTGGTATTAATAAAGCAGATTGATGAGTCAGAGAAATGCTAGATCATGTATTTAAGAATAAATTTCTCTTGGAATTTCTTTGTTTTCTGGGAGTATTTATTTTTACATTATTATCGTGAAAAAGATTTATTTCATGACGCTTTATTTTTCCCTTTCAGTTCTTCAAAGTTCAGGATCCTTTTTCTTGTTTGTTCTCTCTTACCTACTTTCCTCACTTTTAAGCACCCTAAATATAAACGGATCCTTGGATAAACAACTTTCAAACCTGAACGACCTTAATAAAATGTTCATTCTTTTAACAATTTCATTTAAGGTGATAACGGTTCGGTTATAATTTTCTTAACAACTGATTTAGGGTTTTTTTTACTAGGCGATTACAAAAGCGAAATTGCATCGTTAAAAGGGGATATTTCCTTTAATCGTAATTAAGGTTGGGCTTAGATTGAAACTTGTATGATGGACGTGTGTAGGTGTAAGCTAACAAAAGGAATTATTGTTTGATTTGAAGGATTATCCTGAAGTAAAGTTACGATAAAAGCAAGGTAAGCTGTTTTTAAGGTAATTAAGAAAGAGAAAATATGTTAAAGAAATTTAAATTGTTTCGTTGTTATTGTCCGTCTGGGTTCCGGATGAAGAATTGGCCCAGGGAATCCCCCTGCCTGTCGTATGAGGCGACTATTTGGGGCCCCAGATAGTCCTTTTTTTTCCTTTTTTTTTAATTTCCTCCTCGTCCTTGAGTGCTCCAGAGATGCAGAACCCGGCAGAACCTTTATAAGTAAAACCCATATAAAACGAATTCGTTAGTGGGGTCCATGAAATCGCTATCTAAGATTCTTGTTGTGTTTTGGATTATATTATGAACAATTAATTTAACTGAAACCTTTTTACTTTCCCATACCACCACTGGTATATGGGAAGTATTGATATCATGAAAATTTTCGAAGTCGAGATTTTCGCGGAAATACGTGTTTTGGACTTCCAGGACCCCAAAAAAGTGGTCTAGAAAAAATGTCTGTCTGTGGGTGGGTGGGTGCGTGGGTGCGTGTGTGTGTATGTGTTGGTAACGCCTCTAACGCAAAAACTAGTGAACCGATTTTGATGAAATTTTAAATGAAGGGGTATATCGAAAATTCATCGACAAAATAAGCTTTTCAAAAAAATCCGAAACCGGAAGCGGAAGTTAGACATGTTTGTTTGGTATCATTTTTTTCAGAAGCGGGATTTTGAAATTCTGAGTAGGGAATATGAAAGAAGGGCATAATTCAAGGGAAACAGTTTTTTACCGGACTCTCTAACTTCAAAATGGCGGTCGCTATGAATTTTTCAAAATTTCGACTTTAACGCCCCATAACTCAAAAACCTGTTATCTGATCAGGTTCCGCAACAACTTGTTTGAAAGCCCTTTGGCTGTACTACACCAAGAAAAATTATTTACTAAATCCAAGAACTGTCGCAACGGCGCTCTTCCAAAAATTTTGAAATTTTTGAAAAATTATAAAAAAAAACTGGTCTAAGGATTTTGTTTAAATTTTCCATACTTATGCAGCTTGGTATTAGCTACATTTTTGCTTTTTGATGAACGCCAGAATTCCACTGTGGCGCCCTCGACGAGATTTTGAAAATCGGAAATTGATGTTCCTATAGCGCCTTTATTAGTAGTCAAAATATGAAAGAAGTTTAAATATAAAAGTTATTTAGTATATAATTCTGCATTCTCTTCAATGCACGATACATCTTCAATGTATATCACGTATACAGGGCGTTTGCTTTCCACAGTACAATAAACAACTTTGTTATTTTAAATGAAACACCCTATATATTATTATATACATAGTTGAATGCAGAATTTAATTGTCTATCACATAGTATAAGGTGTTCATATGGCTAAAATGTACGGTTAATGAAAAATTCGTGAATTTTGAATATTTAGGTTGAACTGTTGATGGAAACGGATCGAGCGTCGTAGCTCAAATTGCTTGGCGTCGTTGGAAAGGGCGTGGCTTGGCGAGTAAGAAAAACTTTGTTGCCGCCTTGCCGGTTAGGTTAGGTTCGGACATGAAAAATGTTTTCTTGCACGGGCTTAGAAAAATTTTCGAAAAGCCCCATTTTTAGAATTATCTGAAACGTCTTGAAAAGAAGTGTTGGAAAACAGTCGTAGCTTAAATTGCTCGACGGCGTTGGAAAGACGGATACCTCAATAGTCTACCTACCTAGTTTCAGCATCGTAGCTCAAAGGAAAAGGGAGTTATGAGCGAAACCCGACGTTAGCCGATCTGATCCGAACGAGAACGGCACGTCGTAGCTTAAATTGCTCGACGGCGTTGGAAAGACGGAGACGTCAATAGTCTACCTACCGAGTTTCAGCATCGTAGCTCAAAGGAAAAGGGAGTTATGAGCGAAACCCGACGTTAGCCGATCTGATGCGAACGAGAACGGCACGTCGTAGCTTTAATTGCTCGACGGCGTTTGAAAGACAGAGACGTCAATAGTCTACCTACCGAGTTTCAGCATCGTAGCTCAAAGGAAAAGGGAGTTCTGAGCGAAACCCGATGTTAGCCGATCTGATCCGAACGAGAACGGCACGTCGTAGCTTAAATTGGTCGACGGCGTTGAAAAGACGGAGACGTCAATAGTCTACCTACCGAGTTTCAGCATCGTAGCTCGAAGGATAAGGGAGTTATGAGCGAAACCCGATGTTAGCCGATCTGATCCGAACGAGAACGGCACGTCGTAGCTGAAATTGCTCGAAGGCGTTGGAAAGGCGGAGACGTCAACAGTCTACCTATCGAGTTTCAGCATCGTAGCTCAAAGGATAAGAGAGTTATGAGCGAAACCCGATGTTAGCCGATCTGATCCGTACGAGAAAGGAACGTCGTAGCTCAACTTGCTTGGCAGCGTTGGAAAGGTCGTGCCTTGCCGAGTCAGAAAAACTTTGTTTCCGGCCCCTATGTCAAAGAACAAGCGAGTTACCAAACGGCACGTCGTAGCTTAAATTGCTCGACGGCGTTGGAAAGACGGAGACGTCAATAGTCTACCTACCGAGTTTCAGCATCGTAGCTCAAAGGAAAAGGGAGTTATGAGCGAAACCCGACGTTAGCCGATCTGATGCGAACGAGAACGGCACGTCGTAGCTTTAATTGCTCGACGGCGTTTGAAAGACGGAGACGTCAATAGTCTACCTACCGAGTTTCAGCATCGTAGCTCAAAGGAAAAGGGAGTTATGAGCGAAACCCGATGTTAGCCGATCTGATCCGAACGAGAACGGCACGTCGTAGCTTAAATTGGTCGACGGCGTTGAAAAGACGGAGACGTCAATAGTCTACCTACCGAGTTTCAGCATCGTAGCTCCAAGGATAAGGGAGTTATGAGCGAAACCCGATGTTAGCCGATCTGATCCGAACGAGAACGGCACGTCGTAGCTTAAATTGCTCGACGGCGTTGAAAAGACGGAGACGTCAATAGTCTACCTACCGAGTTTCAGCATCGTAGCTCCAAGGATAAGGGAGTTATGAGCGAAACCCGATGTTAGCCGATCTGATCCGAACGAGAACGGCACGTCGTAACTTAAATTGGTCGACGGCGTTGAAAAGACGGAGACGTCAATAGTCTACCTACCGAGTTTCAGCATCGTAGCTCCAAGGATAAGGGAGTTATGAGCGAAACCCGATGTTAGCCGATCTGATCCGAACGAGAACGGCACGTCGTAGCTGAAATTGCTCGAAGGCGTTGGAAAGGCGGAGACGTCAACAGTCTACCTATCGAGTTTCAGCATCGTAGCTCAAAGGATAAGAGAGTTATGAGCGAAACCCGATGTTAGCCGATCTGATCCGTACGAGAAAGGAACGTCGTAGCTCAACTTGCTTGGCAGCGTTGGAAAGGGCGTGCCTTGCCGAGTCAGAAAAACTTTGTTTCCGGCCCCTATGTCAAAGAACAAGCGAGTTACCAAACGGCACGTCGTAGCTTAAATTGCTCGACGGCGTTGGAAAGACGGAGACGTCAATAGTCTACCTACCGAGTTTCAGCATCGTAGCTCAAAGGAAAAGGGAGTTATGAGCGAAACCCGACGTTAGCCGATCTGATGCGAACGAGAAGGGCACGTCGTAGCTTTAATTGCTCGACGGCGTTTGAAAGACGGAGACGTCAATAGTCTACCTACCGAGTTTCAGCATCGTAGCTCAAAGGAAAAGGGAGTTCTGAGCGAAACCCGATGTTAGCCGATCTGATCCGAACGAGAACGGCACGTCGTAGCTTAAATTGGTCGACGGCGTTGAAAAGACGGAGACGTCAATAGTCTACCTACCGAGTTTCAGCATCGTAGCTCCAAGGATAAGGGAGTTATGAGCGAAACCCGATGTTAGCTGATCTGATCCGAACGAGAACGGCACGTCGTAGCTGAAATTGCTCGAAGGCGTTGGAAAGGCGGAGACGTCAACAGTCTACCTATCGAGTTTCAGCATCGTAGCTCAAAGGATAAGAGAGTTATGAGCGAAACCCGATGTTAGCCGATCTGATCCGTACGAGAAAGGAACGTCGTAGCTCAACTTGCTTGGCAGCGTTGGAAAGGTCGTGCCTTGCCGAGTCAGAAAAACTTTGTTTCCAGCCCCTATGTCAAAGAACAAGCGAGTTACCAAACGGCACGTCGTAGCTTAAATTGCTCGACGGCGTTGGAAAGACGGAGACGTCAATAGTCTACCTACCGAGTTTCAGCATCGTAGCTCAAAGGAAAAGGGAGTTATGAGCGAAACCCGACGTTAGCCGATCTGATGCGAACGAGAACGGCACGTCGTAGCTTTAATTGCTCGACGGCGTTTGAAAGACGGAGACGTCAATAGTCTACCTACCGAGTTTCAGCATCGTAGCTCAAAGGAAAAGGGAGTTCTGAGCGAAACCCGATGTTAGCCGATCTGATCCGAACGAGAACGGCACGTCGTAGCTTAAATTGGTCGACGGCGTTGACAAGACGGAGACGTCAATAGTCTACCTACCGAGTTTCAGCATCGTAGCTCCAAGGATAAGGGAGTTATGAGCGAAACCCGATGTTAGCCGATCTGATCCGAACGAGAACGGCACGTCGTACCTGAAATTTCTCGAAGGCGTTGGAAAGGCGGAGACGTCAACAGTCTACCTATCGAGTTTCAGCATCGTAGCTCAAAGGATAAGAGAGTTATGAGCGAAACCCGATGTTAGCCGATCTGATCCGTACGAGAAAGGAACGTCGTAGCTCAACTTGCTTGGCAGCGTTGGAAAGGGCGTGCCTTGCCGAGTCAGAAAAACTTTGTTTCCGGCCCCTATGTCAAAGAACAAGCGAGTTACCAAACGGCACGTCGTAGCTTAAATTGCTCGACGGCGTTGGAAAGACGGAGACGTCAATAGTCTACCTACCGAGTTTCAGCATCGTAGCTCAAAGGAAAAGGGAGTTATGAGCGAAACCCGACGTTAGCCGATCTGATGCGAACGAGAACGGCACGTCGTAGCTTTAATTGCTCGACGGCGTTTGAAAGACGGAGACGTCAATAGTCTACCTACCGAGTTTCAGCATCGTAGCTCAAAGGAAAAGGGAGTTATGAGCGAAACCCGATGTTAGCCGATCTGATCCGAACGAAAACGGCACGTCGTAGCTTAAATTGGTCGACGGCGTTGAAAAGACGGAGACGTCAATAGTCTACCTACCGAGTTTCAGCATCGTAGCTCCAAGGATAAGGGAGTTATGAGCGAAACCCGATGTTAGCCGATCGGATCCGAACGAGAACGGCACGTCGTAGCTTAAATTGCTCGACGGCGTTGAAAAGACGGAGACGTCAATAGTCTACCTACCGAGTTTCAGCATCGTAGCTCCAAGGATAAGGGAGTTATGAGCGAAACCCGATGTTAGCCGATCTGATCCGAACGAGAACGGCACGTCGTAGCTGAAATTGCTCGAAGGCGTTGGAAAGGCGGAGACGTCAACAGTCTACCTATCGAGTTTCAGCATCGTAGCTCAAAGGATAAGAGAGTTATGAGCGAAACCCGATGTTAGCCGATCTGATCCGTACGAGAAAGGAACGTCGTAGCTCAACTTGCTTGGCAGCGTTGGAAAGGGCGTGCCTTGCCGAGTCAGAAAAACTTTGTTTCCGGCCCCTATGTCAAAGAACAAGCGAGTTACCAAACGGCACGTCGTAGCTTAAATTGCTCGACGGCGTTGGAAAGACGGAGACGTCAATAGTCTACCTACCGAGTTTCAGCATCGTAGCTCAAAGGAAAAGGGAGTTATGAGCGAAACCCGATGTTAGCCGATCTGATCCGAACGAGAACGGCACGTCGTAGCTTAAATTGGTCGACGGCGTTGAAAAGACGGAGACGTCAATGGTCTACCTACCGAGTTTCAGCATCGTAGCTCCAAGGATAAGGGAGTTATGAGCGAAACCCGATGTTAGGCGATCTGATCCGAACAAGAACGGCACGTCGGTCGGTCGATAGCGATCGTCCGGCTTCGCCAGTTGTAATTTCTAGCCGGTACCTACTACAGAGTAGCTTAAATTGCTCGACGGCGTTGGAAAGGCGGAGAAGTCAACAGTCTACCTATCGAGTTTCAGCATCGTAGCTCAAAGGAAAAGGGAGTTATGAGCGAAACCCGATGTTAGCCGATCTGATCCGAACGAGAACGGCACGTCGTAGCTTAAATTGGTCGACGGCGTTGAAAAGACGGAGACGTCAATGGTCTACCTACCGAGTTTCAGCATCGTAGCTCCAAGGATAAGGGAGTTATGAGCGAAACCCGATGTAAGGCGATCTGATCCGAACAAGAACGGCACGTCGGTCGGTCGATAGCGATCGTCCGGCTTCGCCAGTTGTAATTTCTAGCCGGTACCTACTACAGAGTAGCTTAAATTGCTCGACGGCGTTGGAAAGGCGGAGACGTCAACAGTCTACCTATCGAGTTTCAGCATCGTAGCTCAAAGGATAAGAGAGTTATGAGCGAAACCCGATGTTAGCCGATCTGATCCGAACGAGAACGGCACGTCGGTCGGTTGATAGCGATCGTCCGGCTTCGCAAGTTGTAATTTCTAGCAGGTACCTACTACAGAGTACAGGTAGATGCGTATTTTGGTGTCTTTCTTTCGTTCATATCGAACCTGTATAGTCTCGTTTTTCTCGCGAGGCATTCAAATGATTTCCAATGCTGCCTCGCGAACTACTGTTGAATAGCAAAAACAAAATGTTTATTTTTAGTATGGGAAAGTCCAGGGGAGGTTTGCACCTCCACTTTTTACTTTCTCAAACCACCGTTGTTATATGGGAAGTAAGTATTGATATTATGAAAATTTTCGAAATTGGGATTTTCGCGGAAATACGTGTTTTGGACCTCCAAGAATCCAAAAAAGTGGTTTGGAAAAAATGTCTGTCTGTGGGTGGGTGGGTGTGTATATGTGACGCCGCTAGCGCAAAAACTAGTGAAGCGATTTGGATAAAATTTGAAATGAAGGGGTGTATCGAAAATTCATCAACAAACTAAGCTTTTCAAAAAAAACCGAAGCCTGAAACGGAAGTTAGACATTTTTTTCAGAAGCGGAATTTTGAAAATCTGAGTAGCCGATATGAAAGAAGACCATAATTCAAGGGAAACAGTTTTTTATCGGACTCCAAACTTCAAAATGGCGGCCGCTATCAATTTTTCAAAATTTTGACTTTAACGCCCCACAACTCAAAAACCAGTTATCTGATCAGGTTCAGCAACAACTTATTTGAAAGCCCTTTGGCGGAACTATACCATGAAGAAAAAATTATTTAATAAATTCAAAAATGGTCACAACGGCGCTCTTCCAAAAATTTTAAAATATTTGAAAAATTATTACAAAAAAACTGGCCACACGATTTTATTTAAAATTTCTACACTTATGCAGCTTGTTGTTAGGTACATTTTCGTTTTTTGATTAATGCTAGAATTTGACTGTGGCGCCCTCTACGAGGTTTTGAAAATCAAAAATTGATGCTCCTATAGCTCCTGTATTAATCAAAATATGAAAGAAGTTTAAATATAAAAGTTGTTCAGTATATAGCTCTGCATTATCCTAAATTTATATCAAGTATACAGGGTGTTTACTTTTCACAGTACAATAAGCAACTTTGTTATTTTAAATGAAACACCCTGTATATTATTATATAATTGAATGCAAAATTGAATTGTCTATCACATAGTATAAGGTAGCCATATAGCTAAAATGTACGGTTGATGAGAAAATCGCGAACTTCCGCTGCGTTAGTAAATTAGATGCCTGTCTCTCTTCTGTACGTATCGAACCCGTATAGTCTGGTGTTTCTCGTTACGCATTCAAGTGATTTCCAATGCTGCCTCGCGAACTACTGTTGAATACCAAAAACGAAATGTTTATTTTTAGTATGGGAAAGTCCAGGGGAGGTGCGCAACTCCACTTTGTTTACCATACCATCAGAATTTTTATTAAACCAATTTTTTAGCAACAAAGTTTCCGCTACCACCATGCATTTTTACCAATTTATCGGCCGTTGAAAATAAACTAGACAATGGCCATGACTTTTTAACAAATATTGACAGAAAGAAAGATACAGATAATACTAGTGGACGTTGCGTGCATAAAACGTGTTGTTCGTTGTATTTTGAGGCTGTCGAGAACCCTTGGGGTTCCGTTTCCATTAAGTAATGCAGAAACCATGCTGCGATCGCTATTTTCTTTTATGGACTGATTAAGTCTTACCCATATTGGGTTTAATCAATAGTGATAGAAAACTGCTTTTATGGATTGGTACGCTCTTTATTGCTCGACTTACTTAAACCTATTGCTCCTGCCATTCCAACTGATACAGTCTTTAAAAATAGAACACCTTAGAAAATTAACGCTTTTCCAACCCTTTTTAAATTTTTTATCAACCTACAAATTGATATGCTTAATTGATTAACTCGAGGATGTAATTAAAATAATAAAAGAACAAGAAAAAAATCCTCTAAAAGAAAATTCCATAAAATATGTCACTCCCCCTTACCTGTTTAACGGAAAAGGCATCAATGATAATTCTTAGTCGTATTTTTTGACCTAATTTCCTGTAAGCATAATTTTCATTTCTAAGGAAGAAGGCTTTGCTCGACGGGCCCTCTATTAGCTAATGGAAATCTCTGTAGGACGCTTTAACACGCAACTTTAATGCTCGCCGCACCCACCCATGACAAAAATGAAGAGCTGCAACACGAATGATACCCACTGTCGTCCCAGTTTTTTGTTATACAACTATCCGCACGCAAAATAATTATAAAAGTGGATTAACTTCCATTCAAGAATTTTATTTTAATTAAAAAAATTAATTTTTAATTTTTATTGTTGATTTATTATGGTCGGGTGTATAATTTTACACCCAAAATAATGTTAATGTCAACAACAAAAAATTAATGAGTTTTGTACCATTTTATTACCATTAATGGACCTATCTTGCCTACTATCAAAAATTAGAAAATTCTTATGGTTTTGTTCTGGCGACGAAGCTGGCGGTGATTTTTTTTTATAAACTTATGAAATTAGGGGAAGCAAATAAAATTACTAAAATAATGAATCAATTACCAAACTAATTAACAATTAATTTCAACATATTTGTAATTGGACAATAAACATTTTATTTATGACCAGTACTGTATTGTTCAATAATTAAAAACAAACACGCACAAATTTGTCATTAAATCTAACATTGTTACGTGAACAGTTACATTTAATGAAAAAATGAATTTATTTTTGCTTACGTTCTTATGTCTTGCAGGATTTATACAATGTCGTAAGTTAAAACAAAAAAAACGATTGATATTTATTTACGTTTAAAATTTTTTTTTAAGAAACAACCGTAGCGGATAAAGAAATACTTCCCGATTCTATTCAAACTGAAACTATATTACTAGCAGAACGTACTACAACAACAACAGAATCATCTTCAGGAAATAGTACAACGGAATATTACACTGAAACGATAGACCCGAACTCCTCATCGGAAGACATGGGGACTTCCCCTGATGTGACCTTCGAAGATGCAAGCACTTCCCCGCCTTTAATCCATACCACGACAGTAGAACCACTTATTATGAAAGGAACCGTTACTTGCTGTTAGTATTTTGAAAATTATTAATACATCAGTTTGATTATTAAAACCCCTTTACAGCTGGTTGGTGTTTGGAAACAAAAAAACTGAACCATGTACTGAACTTAACTGTAAACGCAACAAACGATGAAAAACTCATGAAAACATTTTATCTTATAAAAGCGTTGGTTGAAAATTTAGATGCGTATCCAGTACGGGTAAGTTAAACCCCGGCAATGTGGAGAGTTAGGACCTACATTCTAAACTCTTATAGGCAGACGCTAATATATTTGCTGATAAACAAGAATATTTGGATAACGACACCCCTAAAGCAAGATCTCGACTTTTTAGTAAAAATATAATTAAAATTCCAACCACTGTCTTTTTTCCCTATACCAGATCTGAGATTAAACAAGCAATAATGAATAGTGGAAGCACTTACGTTCCTAATTTGGATCAAAAAACTAATACAATTAAAGAAGTTAATACCTATGATGGTACTCCTTTTGGATATTTATGGCAGATGCCTGATTTTTCAAATCAATACTTTGAAACTAATCCTTTGTTGCATAATAACATGAAATATAAACCTATGCGAAGAACTAATCGCCGAAAACTTTCCGAGGATTACCTTGGCGATCCTTATAATATTGATAGCACGAAACCACAACCTTTATTTGAAGTTACCATTGATGGAGAAGAAGATAACAGAAGGGCAAATCCTATTCAATTAAAATCTGGTACTTTAGCAGATTTTATTTATAAAGGATCAGTTAAAAATCAGAGAACCAGAGCAAACAAAATGTAAGTTACAAGTCAAGAAAGTAGCACTTTGCGGGACGAGAGTTTTCGTAAAAATTAATTACAATTTTTTATTATAACAATTTTAAGTTATGGTAGGCAGTCATTGAAAATATTAATTGTATACGTCTCTATGGTCATCTGTTATCAGATACTTTCGCGCCGCCAAATTTGCCAATTCCGTTTTCAGAAAAAAATCATTTAATAGGTGCATAACTTTTTCTTGTATTTTTTCAGAAAGGGCGATAAAGTTGATGATGTGTTAGGATTGGCCAAAAAGGATACCATATTGGAACCTTCCCCTAATTCCGTGAATGAGATCATCGCAGGAATGAAAATAAAAGGCAAAAGTACTTTCATAATTGGAGCTACAAAAAATGCGCGATCGAAGATTAATAAATGGGTATCTGGGCCAAAAGCTCGATCTAGATTACCGAACGCACAAGGTACTGGAGTAATTTTGGAAGGAAAATCTAAAACAAGAGCTATGAATTTATTGTTAAAATCCATGATACAGAATTATCAGTTTGGGGATAATACCCCTAAGTATAAAAAAATTCATTATTTGTAATAATCGGTTTGGTTTTACAAGTATTTTGATTAATAATAACATTGCACTTATTTTTGTCCTTTAATCATTTGTTGGTTGGTAAAAAAATGCATGGTACCAATATTTAGAAGTCATGGTCGAGAATTCAGGGCCATGGTTTTGGTCAGCCCTGTAAAGGCCACCATAATCTTATTAGACGAAATAAAATTTTTGGTATTTTTGGTGTGATAGGTAGAAGACACTAAATAGAGCGCGCGCATGTGTTTAGTCTGACGGTTCCCAGACCCAAACTATTAACCTTAGACAAATATTTTCCCGGAGTTTGTTGTAGGAAATTTTATTTTCTACAACTTTGGTCTTATATTATTTTGCGCTATATTGCGTGGTTTTCGGTAAGTTTCCATTTAAAGATAGAGATGGTTGATAACGAGATAGAGCGCGCACGTATGTTTAGTCTGACGGTTCCCAGGCTCAAACTATTAACCTTACACAAATATTTTCCTGGAGTTTCTTGTAGGAAATTTTATTTCCTACAACTTTGGTCTTATATTATTTTGCGCTATATTGCGTGGTTTTCGGTAAGTTTCCATTTAAAGATAGAGATGGTTGATGACGAAATAGAGCGCGCACATATGTTTAGTCTGACGGTTCCCAGACCCAAACTATTAACCTTAGACAAATATTTTCCCGGAGTTTCTTGTTGGAAATTTTATTTTCTACAACTTTGGTCTCATATTATTTTGCGCTATATTGCGTGGTTTTCGGTAAGTTTCCATTTAAAGATAGAGATGGTTGATAACGAGATAGAGCGCGCACATATGTTTAGTCTGACGGTTCCCAGACCCAAACTATTAACGCTACATTTTCACTTAGCGCGGGTCTTGTATAATTGATGACGTGCACCCCACTAGCCTCATACGCAGGTACGTTTTTCTAGCCTCATTCGCGCGGCAAATAGGTCATAAAAACAAATCTAATGCAGTTTAGTGCAATACTTAATATTTTAATAAGACTCAACGTTTTAAACATTAAAATATTATTTTTACAATGGTAAGAACAATATTTCTAATCTACATTTACCTAATTTGTAAGGGTAAGTCAATACTCTACCCTTCCATAATTTGAAACCTCAGAAATTTCCTTTTTAAGAATTACCAACAACAAATCAACTCAGTTCTTCATCCATCCTAAAGAAAAATCAAGAAAATCTCCAAGAAGATTGCGGTTTGTACAATTTTTTTACTGTGTCTTTTTTTCTAAATCTTTAATCCTTGTACCTATCAGTTGGATGGTGCCTGCACGTAATTCATGACGCCTTAGAAAATACAAATAAATCCGTACATCAAACTGGAAAAGTAAGAAAAAACGAAGCTCAAGAAAAAAGGTTTTCAAAACTAAGAACTGTTAAAAATTCTGATATAATGGTCCAGGTAAAAAAACAACAAAATTTTAACAAAAACCTATTTTTCTTTTATAATATATAGGTAGGTATGAATTTGATTACAACAAAGGGTAAATCTCAAGGGCCAAGGATAAAACTACCTTCAGATTTATTTTATCCTTATACAACAGAAGAAATTCAAGAAGAAATAGATTACAACGAACATGGACTTCAAGCACTTGGGAAACGAAAATCAGCAACTGATGTCTCACGAAGAATAGATAATAATATGGTTGCTTTGTTTAGAAATTTGAGAAATTTAAGTAATAGTTATTTTAGATTTGTTCCTCGTTTACATAATAATAATTTAAGGAAGAGTCGTATAAAGGGTTTGTTAAGGTTATTGTAGAAAAGCAAAGGATAAAGGAAAAGGGATTTTCTCATCCTCCAACTCAACCTATTTCTGTACAACATTCTTCTCCTCTTTGTCAACATTTATCATCTATTTCCCATTCACACCCTCCCCCAAGCCCTCTGCTCGGAACCTCTCCCACCATATACTTCCATATTCGAGATTCTTTATGACCTCCACATTCTCCTTCGTTGCATTCGTTCCCTTCTTACTCTATCTCAATTTTTTCCTTCCCAACTCGTTCTCCACATCACTCCCCTCCACTTTCTTCTAAACATCCTCCTCATTCACATCATCTTATCAAATGCTCCTCATCTATTCCTCTCTAAATCCTTTTCTTCTATTTTCACTGTACCCTTCTCTTTATTCCCCTTCTCCACATCTGTCCACCCTCTCTGTATTATATATTCGTAACAGTTTGGATTAAAGTTATGTACATATTTTTTATTAAAATAATTGCAACACACAACAATAAAAATGTCACCATTGTTGCAATTTGAATTTAAAGTTTTTTAAATTAAGATTTCAGCTGAAGTAGTGCCGTAAGGAGGGGTTGGAAGGGACAAAATAAAAAACGCGTAAAATGAATTTAAATTTATTTCATTCTTTGTTACTTTACATAATATTTTGGTATCTTACACGTAAGTACATACAAAAATTACTTGATTAAATTCATTATTGTACGAATTATGTTTTAAAAAAAATAGGTTTGCGTCTTGTGTCGTTAGAGAAAATCCGAATACTTAAGTCTTGGAAAGAAGAAGAAGTAATATTAGATAAACATTTCCAAAAATATGGAATTTGTAAGTTTAAATTTGAATTATTTTCCTGAAAGTATAATTTTTTTCCTCAGGTACACAATGTCTTGTGGCACATAGATTAAACGATCTACAATATTTACATAATTAAGATGTAATCTGAAGACTCGTCATCGTTTCGTAATTTCCACAAAAAATCTGTGTAGATATGTTGTATTATCTTACGGTCCCGGATGGCGTAGTCATACATTGCTTGAGAACCGTGATACTAACCTAACCTAAAAACATTAGTTTTCACGGTTTTGAAGTTTGACATTAGCTGCGTTTTGACGCAACATTCGCGTTCACTTGTTTGTGGTTCACCAACACTTCCCAGTTCCTCCACCTCGATTGTCTGAATCGTCTTTCTCAAGACTGCTGTAAAGTGTTTTCATCATGACAACGTAAGTTTCCATATATTTTTTATGCTCCTTGCAAAATTTATAAAAAATTGGTTATTGACAGAATTTCAACCTAAGATTTCAGCATGAATCCTGAATGCGCGATGTTTTTAGGTTCCACTCTTGCCCTTTTTCTCGCATACTCCGCGATTTCCCCGAGCACTTCCGGGACCATAAGATAATACACCTCTAACACTGATTAAAAAATAAAATTTATCTACAACCGCATAATAAAGTATAGGTAGGCTTTCTTGATTGACAAACGCAACAAAAAGTTGACAATTGCCAAGGAGTGTATGTCCTCCCCCGCCTCCTCCTGATTTACTCATCGTTTTATGCCGTACCCAACTCTTATTTTACAACTAACTCTGTGGGTCTTTCGAATTGAATCATTTTATTTGTTGTTTCTACCAAAATTCTTGGAATACATGATTACGATACGTTTTATGTAATCAACCAGAAGAATTATAGCTGAATAATAATAATAAATAAAACAACACAGTATTTTAGTTAAATTTATTACCTCTGTAATATTAAATTCAATTATTTCATCTCCCATAACGTTTGCTGTAAAGAATTCATCCAATCATATACGAGTCTTCCTGGATATGCTCCTCTTCTTTTACTCCAGTCAATCTCTTGTTCGTCTATTACATTTGGTTTTATCCCATTACTTCGCTGCCAGTTATTTCTGTCTGGATTTCCTCCGTTTGTTAATAGTTCCTGATTCCAATTCCATGCACGCCCTCTTTCATTAGTTTGGTTTTCACTAATTCCTCCTCTTTTCCCACCTCCTCTATTATTTACGTCGTGAATCCCACCTGAATTCGGACTGACTGTATTAGTAGCATGCCCATTCGATCTACCTCTGCTACTTCTCCCTTTATTCCACCCACCCCAATTATTACCTTGGCCGCCATTCCATCCCCAACCAATTTCATTTCCCCCTCCACCTCCGTTACCACCTCCGAAACCACCTCCAGTAATACCTCCGTTGCCATCGCATCTACAACAGCAGCCACCACCACCTCCTCCTCCGTTACCGCCACAATTACAACCTCCTCCTCCTCCGTTACCACCACAGTTACAACCTCCTCCTCCTCCGTTACCACCACAGTTACAACCTCCTCCTCCTCCGTTACCACCACCTCCCCCGTTGCCCCCACACCTACAACAACATCTGCCACCACCACCTCCTCCGTTACTGCCACAGTTGCAACCACCTCCTCCTCCGTTTCCTCCACAGTTACAACAACAAATACCACCACCTCCTCCGTTGCCACCACAGTTACAACCACCACCTCCTCCCCATCCTCCGTTACCGCCGTCCCCTCCTCCGTTACCACCACATGTACAACCACCACCTCCGTTGCCACCACCACCATTGTTTCCTCCACATCCACCACCCCCACCTGTACATCCACCTCCTCCATTACCACCACCACCATTATTTCCTCCACATCCGCCACCCCCACCTATACATCCACCTCCTCCGTTACCACCACCACCATTGTTTCCTCCACATCCGCCACCCCCACCTGTACATCCACCTCCTCCTCCACCTATACCAATTTCTACACTTATCCCACCTCCTATGTTACATCCCCCTCCAAATAGAAGCCCTTCAAGTCCACATTTTAAAAGCCCCAAAAACCTTCGGCTTGGTTTTGGTTTATTCTTAAAGGTTCTTCTATTAGTTGCGATTTTGTGTTCCGCTGCAGAAGTTAAAGTTTTTGATAACGTTATCTCCGCTGATATCAGTAGCAGAGATATTACTATAAAAATTTAAATATAAAAAAAAAGAATTTAAGTTAAAATAACGCTTACGCTGAAGAAGGTAAAGTTGAGCTAACATATTTTATGTTTTCTTCCATAGATTTGTGACGTGTAACGTTTTTAACTGACCAGCCACTAACTAATTAGAACAATTTTTAATAAGGTGGTGGAAGCAATCATAATAAAAAAAATTATGATTTTTTTTTAGTATACAGGCGTATGTGATATTTTGCGGCACGAAATTAACTGATTACACTTACGTGTTAGGTGCTCTGGAAATAATTATTGTATTCATAGGTACCTACTCTCTGAAACAATAAGTTGAATTTTTTTAGCGGTGATGCGTTTGGTTAAAGAGTTACAGCAGTAGGATTGAGTACAACCCGCTTTTTTGGAGTGAGGTTCAAATCCGGATTGTTACAAACTTTTTTTTCCATTTTTAAAGTGCGTAAAAGCGAGCATTAAATTATTTCAGAATGTTTTTATACTGAATTTATTTATTTATTATACTTTCTTTACTTTCAGTCGAAAGTTCATGACTTTTTATGTTAGTTACAGCAAAAAATAGTTTAGGGAACACATCGTGAGTTTGGAGGCGACTCCTAAACTGACAGTTTCGTGACTTTATTACGTAGCTACCATTCTTGGATTATAAAATAACACATCTAAGTTATTTTTTATTTTATAATATGAGGGAAAGAGTACCTACATTAATTATCAAATAAGATTACCTTGATGTAAACTATAAAATTACGTATTTCCCCATCCTCTATTATAACCTGTGCTATAACCATGGCCTACTCCATTATTCCTACTCCGAAAATTGGAATTATTTTTGCAGTTACCCCTATTTCTACGAATATCACCCCATTCACGTCGTCCAGCTCTAAAAGGTTGATTATTATTATGAGGTCTACCACCGTTCCAACCCTGCCAAAATCCTTCCCAAAAACCACCGCCCCTTGTGTTTTCCGTTGTACCACTGTTACTCCATTGGTCTCCATTGTTTATACCATTATTTCCATTACCATTATTCCAATGATTGTTACCTTCATTGCCATTATTTTTATGTACCAAATCACCATCATCATCATCGTCATCTAGATCGATTATATGTACTCCATTCTCCCTCCCCTCTTTATTATTATTATCCCTCTCATCTTCCACATCCCCCCTTCCATTATTATTATTATCATTATTATTATTATTCTCATCTTCTACTTTCCCTCCATCATTATTTTCATTTTTTTTATTATTTTTATCCTCATTTTCTCCTTTTTCTTTATTATTATTATTATTTTTATTATTATTATTGACCTCATTTTCTTTATTTTCTCTATCATTATTTATATTATTATTATTATTATTTATATTATTATTTTTATTTTGATCCTTCTTTTGCTCAGTTTCCCCATCTTTATTTTTATTATTAGCTTCATTATTATTACTATTATTATTGTTATTATTATTCCCACTATTTTCCGTCCCTGTTTTATTCGGGTTTTCTTCAGTCTTGTTTACGTTCTTTTCCGAATCGTTTTTATCATTTTTATTATTATTAATATTTTTATTATTATCATTTCTTTCTTGGCTGTCCCAATTAAATCCAAAAAGATCATCTTCACCCTTTCTACGACCATCTGCAGTTCTTCTTCTCATATTATATTCCTTATGTATTCCAGTATTATAATCACAAGTTTTCGTACAATCGCTACTGCAACCAAAGCCTACTACCCAGAATGCTGTGTAAAAAAATGAAGACAATTAATTTTTCGTTTTTCCCAAACATGGGGCTATATCTTACTTTTTTAGGGTTAGATCCCTATTCTGTAAGCCATAACAAACGTTTGTTGGAGTTTGAACAATTTTTCGGTTTGACCGAGAACCGATGATCGTTAGCTAACGAGTCGTTCGTTAAGTTTTTTTTTACAAAATAGGGGTGTTAGTTGGTATAAATCATGGGTGGCTCTATTTTTATGTGCTTACCACAATTAAACATTCCTCGCAAGAAAGACGGCGTCGTGTTCGGTTCTCGTTGGTTCCATGCCTGTCGTTTTATTATTTTTGAAGTTCCATTTGGTTTTAGGGTAATAACTACGGGGATGGTAATTAGTCAATCAGAATTATTAATTAAATATTGGGATGGTTTTACCTAATAGAAGAAAAAATAAGGGGCAGTACTGTGTTAATTCCATTTAAAATAATTTTTCTACGTCTTGAAATGTGTTTTCGTAATTAGTGGGTATTTTTTTTTTATATCAGAATTATTACCATAATAAAACCCAATATTATTGTAAGGGTTAATTTATTGTAATTATGATTTCAAAGCAAGCTTTGTTCTGCGTCAAACTTCGCCCTTCGTGCTACAGGGTTACAGAACCAGGAAAAATAAAAATTCGTACACTGCGGTTTTGGTTTTCAACGCATAGTCAAATGAATACCAACTGATATTATATTAAAGACCTTCTAGGGCGGTCCATGTAATCGCCATCTAACATCGTTGTTCTGGAATTCGGATGGTCCGCCTTTAATCGTGTATAGATTCGGGAACATGAATTATATACAGGGTGTCTCTAAACCTAGTACCATAAATTTACCAGCCGCTTCCTGACGCAAAAATAAGTCGAAAATGTCTATAAAAGTTTTGTCCTAAACCGCAGCATAAGGAAAGCTACACGTCTTTGAAAATGGTGTTGAAAAAACGGAAAACAATTGCGTTTTAAAAACGGTTTGAGATAAAAAATCGAAATTTTCCAGGCAGCCTAACCTATTAAAGGTATAAACTTTCTACTTTTTTTTTTTGTAAATTAACCAGGGGCGGCGCGAATGGGGGTTATCACCTTTTTCTTGTAACCCGTTTTTCTTAACCTTTTGTTTTTTTCCATTTTAGTTTAGAGATTTGTGTTCCCTGTTGCCTAATTAACAAAAAAGGTACTCTTGTTTCAACTCGCTTGGACTAACCCTTTCCTATAAAATGCAGCTTTTCTGTTTAGCCAAAATCTATTTAGAATGCTGTATTTGTAAGTAAATTAATTTATTGAAAAATAAATTAAAATAAAAATAGTTGCAGTAAGTGTTCGTACTGTTTATACCTTCAATAGGTTAGGCTGAATGCAAAATGTCGATTTTTTTATCTCAAGCCATCTTTAAAATGCAATTGTTTTCCGTTTTTCAACACAATTTTCAAAGACGTGTAGCTTCCTTATGCTGCGGTTTAGGACAAAACTTTTATAGACATTTTCGACTTATTTTTGCGCCAGGAAGCGGCTGGTAAATTTATGGTACTAGGTTTAGAGACACCCTGTATAATAGAAGGGTAAACATTTCATTTATTAATTCATAAGATTTGGATGGACCATCAAAAATAATACATAGCAAAAAAAAATTTCATATGTTTATATAAAACTGGTTCCAAAAATGTTGTCACTGTATTTTCCTCCAATCTGACGAGCTCTGCCATATTTAGCCCTTACAGGTTTAACTGCCCAATCGGCTGAAGAATTAAAAACAATTAGAAGGGTGTAATAATGTTACATTATTGCATGACTTACCAAGTCCTGATTTGACTCCTAAAATACACAATTTTTGAATAATTTTTTTAACTTTGTGCTAATTTTTTTTTACTAACCTTGCCAAACACGTTCAGGTGGTTGTTTCCATGAGTTGCGCACAGGACAACCATATATTAGTCCACAGTCATCCGGATCTGTACTGTCTTCAGAGTTAGGGCTTTCTGTTGTAGGACTTGTAGTCGAGGTTTCGTTAGAAATGTCAGGATCCAGGGTAGTGGTTTCGCAGCTTCCCTCTTCACAACTTTTACTCGATTCATTAGACTTACTGTCAGAACAACTATAACTTGTACTATTATTTTCTTTACTATCACTATCAATATCACCACCACCGCTACCGTTAGGACAATCGTCACTGTCATTATCAACCGTTTTCTTGTTCTTGACCCTGTTACGATTACCACTTTTCTTGTTTTTTTTGGTCCTGTTACGATGTTTTTTTGGTACCTTTCCAGCAACTCTTTTTCTTGTGGCTTGACCAGACAAATAGTTGATGAGAGGAATTTCATCTGGTAATACCAGATTGCCTTCTTTTGTTCTTACGTTTCGCCTGTTTGTGGTACCATTAGACAGTACTGATAGAATTCTGTTTCCTACATCCGTTCTTTCATCACTTGGTCTAACATCATCGTCAGATTTATTTTGTGCATAACCAACTATTGCGTCCGCAATTAATTCTCTGTCTGAATGATTGTTTGTTATATCATCATCAAACGCGTCTTGGGTAATTGTTGCTAAAAAATATTGTTAGGAATTATTATTATAAAAGGAAATGTTACCTTTGAAACAAAATAGTGCTAGAATCCACGTATATATTTTTACCATTTTGGTAATAATAATTGGGGTTAATTAAAAAAAATGTTAAGTATGGTATTTTGTGGTTTGTAACTTTATGACTAATTATTTTTTTATATCCAAAATGTATTGGATGTAAACGAAATAAATGTTTGGAAAAGAAATTCGGGCTTCCTCATATTAGACGTATTGCCCAAATTTTACTTCCCCCTCTTATCAGACGCCCCTCATCCTTAAGCCCCCCCCCCATTCCGAGTTGTTAAAATAATAAAAAACATAGGCAATAATAATTATTTATTTTATTTTAGTTAACATTTTTGCAAGTAAACATATTCCAAAAAATAACTCCATCCCTGTTTGTTACTGAATGAATTTGTTATCTACTTCTTAGAGCAACTTATGGTATTCCCCTGTAATGGAAAAATTAAATGAATATCCAATTCCTAAGAAAATTATTTTTGACAAACCTTTCCGACTTGGTGCATTAATTGTTTCTGATTTTTGAGAGTGTAAATAGTTGCGCCGAAATTTCAACCAAGCTTGTCCTGGTCTGGTTTCTTCTACTGCCCCTTTTGAATTTAAATGACTAACCGGAAGTAAATAAGTGAGTAAATCAGATTCCTCTTCTTTGGTTTTAACGAAAGTAACTTAAAAAAAGATGGAAAATAAGAGACTAGAAAAATGTAAATTTTAAATTTTACCTAAAAAACAGGAAATGGTTAAAAATAAAATCTGTGTCTTGATCATTATGAAAACTGCTGAAAAATATTTTATTAGTACATGAGAATGTGTTTGTAATTGTTAGTTTTTATTACAAAACAATTAAATTATAATTAAGTTTTGCTGAACGCGTAACAAAAATTCTAAGAAGTCATGAAATTTTATGCCACCAAACAGGTGGTCATTTATTCAGGCTGTTGTTGTAATCCTGCTACAAAATACTACATACCTAAAAATGTAAAATTTCAACTTTTATGGATTTTTTAATATTTAACAAATTAAAGAAGGGAGTTTACGGTTTACTTACATCATTGACAATTAAACTGTTAAGCCTCTCTCTCTCGACCCAAACTTCAATATGTGGGTTTAATATTTTGCACATACTTACCTGAATATACCAGAAATATAACCCCAAAATGATAAATATTCATCCCTAATTGATACTTTAATATTTTACAAAATTGCGAGTTGCGCGCATTTCTGTTTTTAAGAAAGCAAACTTTGAGGTTCCCTTGAGGGGCCCAAACTTCAATATTTTGGTTCAAATTTTTGCACATACTTACCTGAATATGCTCTTAATATAACCCCAAAATCATAAATATTCATCCCTAATTAATTTTTTAATATTTTACAAAATTATGAGTCGCGCGCTTTATTATTTTTTTAAAAAGTCCAACCTTGACGGTCTAATCTTCAATATTTCGGTTTAATGTTTTGCACGTAGTTACCTGTATATGCTAGAAATGTAACCCCAAAATGATAAATATTCATCCTTAATTGATATTTTAGTATTTTACAAAATTGCGAGTTGCGCGCTTTTCTATTTTTAAGAAAGCAAACTTTGAGGCTCTTTTGAGGGTCCAAACTTCAATATTTTGGTTTAAATACTTACCTTTATATGCTATAAATTTAACCCTAAAATCATAAATAATCATCCCTTATGGAGATTTTAATATTTTACAAAATTGCGAGTTGCGTGCTTTTCTGTTTGTTAAGAAAGCAAACCTTCAGGCTTCCTTGAGGGCCCAAACTTCAATATTTTGGTTTAATGTTTTGAATATACTTACCTGAATATGCTATAAATATAACCCTGAAATCATAAATAAATCATCCCTTATGGTTTTTTAATATTTTACAAAATTGCGAGTTGCTGGCTTTTCTATTTTTTAAGAAAGCAAACCTTGAGGCTCCCTTGAGGGCCCAAACTTCAATATTTTGGTTCAACGTTTTGCACGTACATACTTACCTAAATATGCTCTTAATATAACTCCAAAATCATAAATATTCATCCCTTATTGATTTTTTAATATTTTACAAAATTGCGAGTTGCGCTCTTTTCTGTTTTTTAAGAAAGCAAACCTTCAGGCTCCCTTAAGGGCCCAAACTTCAATATTTTGGTTCAACGTTTTGCACGTACTTACCTAAATATGCTCTTAATATAACTCCAAAATCATAAATATTCATCCCTTATTGATTTTTTAATATTTTACAAAATTGCGAGTTGCGCTCTTTTCTGTTTTTTAAGAAGTCCAACCTTAAGGCTCCCTTGAGGGTCCAAACTTCAATATTTTGGTTTAATGTTTGGCACATACTTACCTCAATTTGCTAGAAATGTAACCCCAAAATTATAAATATTCATCCCTAATAATTGATTTCTTAATATTTTAAAAAATTGTGAGTCGCGCGCTTTTCTGCTTTTAAGAAGTCCAAGCTTGAGGCTCCCTTAAGGATCCAAACTTCAATATTTTGGTTTAATGTTTGGCACATACTTACCTCAATTTGCTAGAAATGTAACCCCAAAATTATAAATATTCATCCCTAATTGATTTCTTAATATTTTAAAAAATTGTGAGTTGCGCGCTTTTATGTTTTTTTAAGAAGTCCAAGCTTGAGGCTTCCTTGAGGGCCCAAACTTCAATATTTTGGTTTAATATTTGGCACATACTTACCTTAATATGCTATAAATATAACCCTGAACTCATAAATAAATCATCCCTTATGGTTTTCTAATATTTAACAAAATTGCGAGTTGCGCGCTTTTCTGTTTTTTAAGAAAGCAAACCTTGAGCCTCCCTTGAGGGCCCAAACTTCAATATTTTGGTTTAATGTTTTGTACACCTTAATATGCTATAAATATAACCCTGAAATCATAAATAAATCATCCCTTATGTTTTTTTAATATTTTACAAAATTGCGAGTTGCGGGCTTTTCTGTTTTTTAAGAAAGCAAACCTTGAGCCTCCCTTGAGGGCCCAAACTTCAATATTTTGGTTTAATATTTGGCACATACTTACCTTAATATGCTATAAATATAACCCTGAACTCATAAATAAATCATCCCTTATGGTTTTTTAATATTTTACAAAATTGCGAGTTGCGCGCTTTTCTGTTTTTTAAGAAAGCAAACCTTGAGCCTCCCTTGAGGGCCTAACCTTCAATATTTTGGTTTAATGTTTTGTACATACTTACCTTAATATGCTATAAACATAACCCTGAAATCATAAATAAATCATCCCTTATGTTTTTTTAATATTTTACAAAATTGCGAGTTGCGGGCTTTTCTGTTTTTTAAGAAAGCAAACCTTGAGCCTCCCTTGAGGGCCCAAACTTCAATATTTTGGTTTAATATTTGGCACATACTTACCTTAATATGCTATAAATATAACCCTGAACTCATAAATAAATCATCCCTTATGGTTTTTTAATATTTTACAAAATTGCGAGTTGCGCGCTTTTCTGTTTTTTTTAAGAAAGCAAACCTTGAGCCTCCCTTGAGGGCCCAAACTTCAATATTTTGGTTTAATGTTTTGCAGATACTTACCTGAATATGCTATAAATATAACCCCAAAATGATAAATATTCATCCCTAATTGATATTTCAATATTGAATAAAATTGCGAGTTTCTCCGATTTTTTTAAGAATCAAAGTTTGAGGTTCTTTTCAATATTTTGCCTAAATGTTTTACGATATAAATATAACCCCTAAACTATAAGCATTCATCCCTCACGATTTTTTAATATTAAATAAAATTTAGAGCTACGCATGTTTGCGTATTTTATGAAAATGTTGTCTTTCGAAAAATTAAAATTTGGGGCACCCTGAGGCCCTTGAAATTCATAATTTTAGCATAAGTTTTTCCACATACGTAGCTGAGAATCCAACACCGCGAAATTCAAAAATAATAAATATTCAAGACATTTATTTTGTAATTAAAATAATAAAAGATCGCAAAATGTATTTCCTGAGATTTATTTTAATAATACAATTTTCTATAAACAATCTTAAAAAATAAAATACAAGTTATTATTAATATTGTATATAAAACATACTGTATTTAATACATAATAAGTTCTTCAATACTATATAGCTACCATATAGGTATATTTTAAATAATTACACTATTAAGAGCACTGGGAGTAAAGTCCACTCATAAATATTGCTTTTGTTACAAAAATTCAAAAAAATAACATCATTGATATGATTTAATAGTCATGTTAAAAAATATACAAAGAAAAGGTTTTTAGAACACATAAAACATGACTGCTTTTATGTAAAAAATTGTAACAATTCTAAACAACTTTTCTTTGTAAAAATATCTAAATCACTTTTTCTTTTACGTACGGATATGAGATTCTACCTTCTACCTTAAAAATATATTTGTAATTAAAATATATGAGTGGGATTTGGTATTATACAAAGCTACTAACTAAAATTCTAATTTGAGGCACGTTAATTAATTTGTGGCACTAAGTACTCTGGCAATACAAAATCAAAAGCCAAAGTGAATCTACCCATTACTATTTCTATCACAGCCTGAGTTTTGATTATTGGAAGTAGTATTAACAAAATTGGAAGCACGTAGATTGTTCCCATTACCAATTTCAGTCTCAAGAAAACATTTTGTACTTGAATAGGGAGGAGGGGGTGCGTTAATCAGATCATCTAAGGTAATCTTATTAATAACAGGAGCAGAAGCAACAACTTCTGCATAAGGGGGTGGATGATCAGAATGCTCAATCGGTGACCCACCTCTTGATACGAGATTGTTAAAAATTATTAAAGGATCAGCAAGTTCATTATTATTATCACCGCGGTAAAGGCAAGTTGAATCAGGATTAAATTCTCTTCTAATTGCACATTCAGAATGTTCACATCTGTTTTCATTCGATTGATTTCTTGTGAAATTATTTGTTCTTGTACGGTTTGGTTTTGTATCAAAACCACAAACTTTTGATATTATGAAGAGGAAAAGGACGAATGATAAGAGAGCACTTACAACACCTGGAATGAATTTTTTATTAACGAGAATTGTTAATAAAACGGGGATTCACTTACATATTGTGATGAATAAATATCTTGGGCCATTGCTTTTAGGTACTTCTTTTACATTGTTTTGATTGTAATAATGGATCGGATCATAAGCTAAAAAAAAAGAGAAGATTAATTGATTTTTTTCACCTTGGATAAACTACACTAACCTAAGGAGCTTTAACTCTTATTTTACCCCTACCTCACCTTCCCCACCTTTTTCTCTCTTATTCATACTTTTCTTGCTCTGTCTTTTTTACCTGCCCTACTTTTCTCTTATCCCCCTCCACTGTATCCAATCCTACTCCTGCCTTCTTCTCCTTTGCTCTATTCTACTCCCACCCTCTTTCCATTTATTCTATCCTCTTCTAATGTATCCAATCCTACCCCTACCTTCTTCTAAACTACTCTATCCTACTCTCTTCACTTTTATTCTATCCTACTCTTATGCTCTTCACATTTATTCTAACTCTACTCCTATCCACTTCCAATTTATTCTCTCTCCTCTTCACATTTACTCTATCCTCCTCCACTGTATCCAATCCTACTCCCACCTACTTCACATTTACTCTACTCTACTCCTAATCTCTTCACTTTTACTTTATCTTTCCCTTCCTCCACTGTATCTTACACACTCACTCCTAAATACTTACGGTCTGGCAAAGGTGGACAACAACTTGGTCTTATAGTAACCGTACAATTCTTATCCGTATGTTTATTACAGCACCAAGCAGTAGGAATACAACGCCCATCTCTACAATGTATTTTCCCTGAAAAAAAAACAAAATAAATACCTGACTCAAACCAACATAAAATCAAAAACCTACCTTCACATGGGTCTCCATTACACATATTCCAATTCTCATCGGACCCATCTAAACAATCAGATCTTCCGTCACATTTATAATGTAAATTTATACATGTTCCAGTACTTTCACATCTAAATTTATCTTTATTACAAATTATAACACTTGATTCAAAATTATTGTCATATTTTTCTTTTACTTTGATATGGATTATTTTAAATAACGAATATTTTAAACTTCCACAAAAATATACACCTCTATCTGATAATTTTAAAGGCGTGAAACTTTTTGTACGTCTATCTTTGAATTGGTAAATTTCAAGATTGTTTAAAAGGTCGAAGATTTGACTGGACCGTTCTTTTGCTAAATTTTGTAAATCTGTTTCATTTTTAAACCTGTAAATGAAGGGATTTAATTTTTATATTGAAGGGGGAGCAAATTAAGAGGGTAAAACCTGAGCTCTTTGGTTCTTCGGCCCCATATTAATTGTCGATCTGTAAGTTCTTCGGAAGGTTCTAAGATGCAAGTTATGGAAAGATTTGTGCCTGCAAATGATTCTATGGTAGCAGCTGCTGGTATTTCGGCCCCATATTCATTTCGTAGTAAAATAATCAGGCGATTGCCTTTAGAAAAAAAAATTAATTAAAAACAATTGCGCAACATTAAGGGGAAATTTAACCTCACTTTTTTTATTTATTTCTACTTACATTTGGAAACGGTGATTATACTTAAAGCTAGTAGCACTGAAAAACATTTCGACATCTTCAGTGCATTTTTTACCATACTTTGAAGCACCTAATGTGAAAAAAAGCTTAAAAACGAACTAATAAACAGCACCAATATTATTTGATATTGTGACGTCACTGGAATTCCTTGATTATTTTAATTACTAATTAGTGTTTAGGAATTCTGTGATTTCCATTTTAAAACCACAAAAACAGACCTTGTTGCAAAATATTTATTTTACACAATTTTAAAATAATAACCGCAACTTTATCTTAAAAAAAAATAAACAGTAGGCGCTGGTTTTTTAATATTTCAAGGTCACACGTAAATTGGACTTAATTTTCAGGTTACTCCCTTAATTTAACTCTAACGACCTTACGTAGGGTTTTATTAATTTTTAGAATTAATTTTTTATATTATTTCAAAGAAATATTATAAGGGAAAACCATAAATTCTTTTTTTTCTGCTACAGAAATCTGGGTGACATCAGCGAATCGTATTTTGAGGTCACCTGGAGGACCTTGTGGTCTCGATCGACACATCAGGGGTTCAGGACATAGAAATGTAATGTGTCTGATGAGTTTTGAGAAATTCTTGGGAGGTTTTGGGAGAATTTGGGCTTTTGGTGAACTTTGGTAAGTGTACGAATTGAAAAAGAATCAAGGGTGTCTTGGGGGTGGGAACATGGACTCTCAGGGGCTGCACTAGGACTGTAAAAAAATTTGGGAAATTCGCCAATGTCTTTTTGGTCGTTTTAGGGATCGAAGAGCTCTGCAGACTCTTTCCTTTGCAACTTGCGAGGCTTTCCCAACTTTGGCGTAGTAGTATACCTATAGTAAGGGTTGTAGAAAACTCTGGGGAGTCTACCAAATTAAAATTTAAAGATTCTTATCGGGTACAGGGATCCTGGAAAATCTATTAAACGCTGCAGAGGGTTGGGGGAGACTTTTGGACTTTGAAAAACTCTAGAGGGACTTTTTGAGCCTTTGATAAACTTTGACAACTGTGTAGGAGAGTTTGTTTCTTTTGGAAATTCGAACCAAGGGTATCTTTGGGGTGGGAAAAAAAGCTTTGGGAATCTTTGATAGATTTTAAGAGACTTTGGGAGACTGAATCCAAGATTAAAGTGTCTTCGAGATGCGCGAATCTGCAGAACTGCAGACGGTTTTTGAGAATCTTAACCGGACTTTGGTGAACTGTAAGGGATGTAGAAGATTCCTGGGGGTCTACGAAATAAAAAAATTGAGGATTCTTACCGTGTAAGAGATATTCTTGGAAATTTCTGAAACTTTTGGGCTTAGAAATGCCGGCGGTTTTGGTTGACTTTGAAGAGAAGTCTTGGGGATGCACAGAGACAAGAAACTTTAGAAAATCTGCAACCACTTGGGAGACTTCTAGGTTTTTGGGAAATCTGCAGATTGTGCGGATTAATGAAGATTCAGGACTCTCCTTGGGGATTCTTAGACTTTCGGGAACTCTGGAGGATTAAAAGAAGATCTGTGAACTCTTGGAAACGTCCAAGTGATAAAAATTTGGGGTTCCTTAGAGGTAAGGAAATTTGCGAAATTCTGCAAACTTTAAAACTTTTAGAAACTGTCAGTTTTAATTTTGGCTCTGACGACTTTGGGAGACCCTAGGGAAGTCCTGGGGGTGCATTGGGGACAAAGAACTCGGAAAAATCTGCAAACACTAGGAAAGGGAAGACTGATGAAGAAGACTACCGTCTCTTCGGGATTTTTGAACTTTCGCCAACTCTACGAATTTTCGTGAACTCGATAAGGGTTTGTTAACTCTAGAGGAGAGTCTTGTGGGAGATTGCAGGTAAGCAAGTTTAAGGAATCGCCACAGACCCCTTAAACTACCCTCCCTACCTCTAATTTTCAAACTACGGCTCCATCCATTATTTTTCGAATTTTCGTCCCAATTCAGACTTTCGCAACTACCACAAAAAAAATCATTTTCTGTAAAGAAACAATCTTTTTAACTTTTACGTCTTATATTGTTTATTTGAAACTATTTTATTTACATAATAAGATACTCGGTAATATACAGGATGATGCTAAAATACGTGCACCAAATTTTATCTCTTCATATAATTCTAAAATCTGACTTAATTCGGTTCCGTTTACGCAACTGTTACTTTTTTTAAACCCCGATAAATAAAGCAATCACGTGTTACGGGGTGAATTTTGATGAATGTTTGGTAAATGATTCACCGAGATGTAACTTAAAGCCTCACTATACGAAGGGGGATTATCATATTTATCACAATTTTTCACTGTATTATCATAGGAGGGTGGTGAGTCTATATTTTGGGCATTTCCGTCAATTCTTGTATTATTTGTCACTTCAACCATTGATGGTAAGACTCTTAAGATAGGGGTGGTATTGTCATTGCTATTAGTAACGGTACGAACACTTTGGTAACGATTTTCTTCACCTGGAAATGTACAGTATTGGCCACAAGTTGGATGCTGACATGATGGTTCAATATCCGCAATACGTTGTTCTGGAGAAATTGCATATAAATCGAATCGTTTCATTAAACGATAAAGTAAGCCACCTACGATTAGAATGACTCCAACTATAGCTGCTGTAACTAAAAAATATATATATGTTATATACCTACAGCAGAGAAGAAAAATTTTATTTGAGTTTCAAACTCACCATTTGCGTAAGAAAAACTTTTTTTGCTGAAGATTGTTTTACCTGCAAAATTATTTTTTGAAATTACCTACTCAAATTATTATTATTATCACTTACTTTTGTAATTGTAGATGTAAGTGTTGCCTAAAAAAAATTATCAATATTAGATTTTATTTGGTTTAGTTTAAAATTTTTTTGGCGCTTTCGTTACAAAAGGAATGGAGCATTTAATTGAAAAAATTGATATCAATGGTTACAAATGAATTTCAAGGGCAACTAATAGTTTAAATTAATACTTTTGCATAACTTACTGTAATCATATAATTGGTTTTGATTCTCCTTTAGTAAACGTTTTGTTTCCGTAGCTAAAACATAAACAATAATATATTTTTTTTTAAATTACAGGAATTTAAGGAACTTTAAAGTTTGTTCAATTTTTTAAAATGGAGCACCCTGTATATTATGTAACTTTCCCTGGGTTTCAAGTCTAGAATATTTTAGAAATTGCGATATTGTCAGTGATTGGACATTTTTTAAAATTTGAATTTTCTGTAAGTCCGCAGAAAAAAATGTGGCAACCATGTTGTTTTTATTTAAAAAAAGACAGGTAAGACAGGTCTGGTAATATCAGAAATCCCAAAACAAACCCCATTTTGATGGGTACAGGGTGTTTCATTTGAGATTTGACCAACTTTTAAATTTAAAAGCCTTGTATTTTTTTATATACGATATACCCTGTGTGGTACCGGCTTATAATTCGAAAAATATTTGTCCCACAAAGCAAATTATGTTTAATGAAGCTTTGTATATTTTTCAATGAAAACTTCTTTTCCAATTACATACATTTTCAACGATTCATTGCAAATTTCTGAAGAGTTTTAGTGAAAACAAATTTCTCGAAAATTTCAAATACCCCATCCATTTTACTACAGTCGTGAAAAGGACAGAAAAAGAAAGAAAATGTAAAAAACCGGAGTTCTCTAGGACAACTAGCAACTGAGTTCTGAACGAAAATATAATTTTGCTAAGTTGTCATGGCATGCTTGATTTCATTTTTTGAAGGATGTTAAACGCAAATTGTGAGTTTATTTTGTTGTTAACGTATTTTGGTTGTTCCCGAATGTCATGAAAATGAAGTGATCGCTTCACGAACTTTTAAATGCAACACAGATTATTTTCGCAAGTAAAGTAAATAACAACAAAATAAACAAAGAAAAAGCGAATTTGACGTTTAAGGGCCTTCAAAAAATTAAATCAAGCAAGACAGGACTCCCAACCCAGCACAATGTTTTGATATTACATTTTCATGCAAAACTCCGTTCCCAGTCGTCCTAGAGACCTCCGGTTTTTTAAATTCTCTTTGTTTTGTTATCCTCTTTATCATTATAAAGAAATTGATATGCTTTTCCATTTGCAATTGAAGAAAAGTGCAATTTTTCACTAAAACCCATCATAAATTTGAAAAATGAATCGTTGGGACAAATACTTTCCAAGTTATACCCACTTTTACTGAACCACCCTTTATATATGTTTTTCTATCTTACGTAAAGTAGGTGTTTCATGGCTCCAATGATAATGATGCGCATTTGTTGTCCATGGAATGGGAAGATTTCCTGTGGAAACAATTGATTTAGAGAAATCGAATGGTATAGAATTATTTATTTGGAGGGGGGAGGCTTACCTGTTGTACTTTCCGAATTATGCATAAGACTGTTTGGGGAAGGAATATCTAAAATTTAAATTTATTAATTACAATAATATATACAGGGTATATCATAAAACTTGTCTCCTGACTTTGTAGGTAATTTTGTGGTTACACAAATAAAGATTATACCTACACTTACTTGATTTAACATCAGCACGTTTTCGTCTTCTCTTTTCAAATTGTTTGAAATTTATTGGACGAACAATAATATTAATAATTTTATATAAATTATAATTTAATTTGCTTGCACAAAAATATTTTCCTTGATTTTTTAATTTAATTGGATTAAAGTTTAAATTTCCAATTCCAAGAATTTCACTTTTATTATACCTACAAAACCAAACGTTTTATAAGATCAAAACATAATAAAATTTATTACCCCTCTCCTTTTTTTCTTTTAAACCAAACCATTTCGTTATCAAAATATGTTTTATTTTCTAATTCCATTATTTTACAACTTAAAGAAACGTTGTTGTAACTTCTGGTTATTATTTCTGAAGACATCATTGGTTTTGAATCATTTATTGTTACAACAATTTCAAAAATTATTCCACCTAATAACAAAGAAGGTTAATTTTTTGTTGAATAATTATTTTATACGTACATAATGCAGTTGTAGTTAAAAAATTTAAAATTGCTAAAAAAATTATTAAAAACCAAGTCATGGTTTTAAAAATATTTCAACTAGCTTTAACCATTACTAGAAGAAATTGAATCGATTTTGTTGAATACATTCTAATAGAACAATACATTTTTTTAACAAGAATTTTTCTTACAATATTGGTTAGTTACAACCCCAAAGCGTCACGCATTTCATTTCTCTGAAATTATTGATTAACACCTACGAGAACAGTGTTGGACTGGCTCATGAATTAGGAATGGATTATTTTTAAATTTTCTTTGTAATTTTATCGATAATACTAAAAATAGTAGGTACTATACAAATTGGTTGGGAAAAATTAAGGGATGTATAATTTTTATTGCGTTTTAAAATAAAGTTTTTGTGGTTGAAAACATCGAAGCCGGCGGAGTTGTAAGTCGATGCAGAGCAAGCGAGTGCGAGCTAAAGGTGGATCCGCAATTGGTGCGTCATACGCTGAGCCGCATCTAACCAATCACAGACTAATAATACCAGTCTGTGATTGGTTAGATGCGGCTAATAAGCGGCTCAGCGCATGATCCACGAATTGCGGATCCACCTTTAGCTCTCACTAAATAGAGCGCATGTGTTTAGTCTATTTCGCCCAACCTGCAAACAAATTGCAAATTTCCTGCTCTACAATTGCGTTCGGGTGGCAAAGTTTCGAAAAAGGCCATCTTCAGGACCAAATTTTCAAAAAAACGTCGGTCAACGATAAGCGGGGCTAAAATTTGTTTTCGCACTAAACCCTACACTAATCGATTCTACTCTGCCATCCGAATCTATTCCAGCAAGCCGTGATTCGATATCTCTTTTCGTCTTACCGTCACGAGCGTTCTAAATTTCGATAAAATTTGAAGAAAAAACCAATATTGACGATTTTTGGGGTTCCGTATCTCCGAAACCGAACGAAATATGAGATCGTGGTTGGCGGCGTTGGAAAGAGCTCGCCAAAGCGTATAACTGTGCCAAATGTTGAACCCCCTGAGATTGACGTCGTCACCGCCAGAGGGCGCCAAACGTTTTTTTTCTTTAGAGCTCCATAACTCCGAAACCAGTGCGGTTAGGGAGATGGGCTATAGCCTATCGGATTCAGGTTTTCGAGGGCTACAACCTCCTCCGGGTCCGACCCGATCCCGAATGCGTTTTACCGCGCTACAAGGGAAAAACCGTTTTTCACAGAGGCGGCTTTGGAAAATCGCAGCTCCGTTGCTATGTAAACGGTAGGGCTCCGATTACGAGGGAGACTCGAGGAAGGTACCGGGTACGACATGTCCAAACTGCGATTCGATCCAGCGACGCGTTTTTCGTCGGTGACGTCGCCAAAACGAGGGTCGTTTTTGGATGATTTTAGCCAGTTTCAAAATTTTGTTTAGGAAAAAAATTAAAAAATTAATTTGGAAAATTATATGGAGATTGGCAGCCAATAAAGCACAAATTAAGAAGAAACAAATTTGTTTCAAAAGAACATAGAAAAATTAAATGTATTTAACGTTTCGCTTATGTATAAGCTTCATCAGAAATAATGAAATAAATGAATAAAAAAATGCAAATACAGTATAGCATAAAATTAAAATATTATTTTAAGACCTGCAAGAAACAAAAATGAAACGATATAGAATAATGAAGCGAATACTTGTTTTAATGTTATTTAAAAAATTGAAAAACTTACCATAGTAGTTGGTCAAGAAAAACAACCGAATAATGATTAATACAATTAAATTAATAAATATAGTGAAAAATAAAAATTAGAATCTCCAAAAGGAGAGATAATTAACGAACTACATATTAAATGTAGCGATTGTTAAAAAATTTTATAAAAATTATTACGAACTTAAGCAGTAACTATGAGCACGTTGTGAATGGAGGTTGGAATGAACGAGGAAGAATTTTGATAAAAATAATATGGGCTGCAAACCTCAAAAATGAAAAATCACCAATAAAAATAGGTGAATTTGAAAATAAAATAAAACAACTAACAATTGAGAGAAAAATTTTTAAAATTTAAAAAATTTTAATTTTAAACTGAAAACATTGAAAAAATTTTTTTTAACAAATTTCAACAAACGACCAAAACGTAAAGCAATAAAAATCAAAAAAGAGCATTATAAGTGGTATTAAGATTTTCAATGTCTGTTCTATAATTAATAGATGTAGGTGATTTCTTGATTTCTATGCTCTCAAGTAATAATCTTTTATTCAAATTTGCTTCATTATGTAGGATTGACGTAGATGGGTAGTTGAAATTGTGTAAATGATCAACCGCGTGATCAGAAAGAGCTGTATTCGGTTTATTAGGTGATTTTAATTTATTTTTTACTGAAAGTTTATGTTGATATAAGCGGGTTTTTAAGTATTGTTTAGTTTGGCCAATATAAGTGGCATTACAGTTATTGCATGGAATTGAATAAACAATATTAGATTGAAGATCTAGAATAGTGTTATCTTTTAAATTAGTAAAGAAATATTTACCAAAGGTATTATTGTTAGTGAAAGCAGTATGTATATTGAAAGGTTTGAGGACTTTTTCTATTTTTTCGGATAAAAGTGGTATGTAAGGTATTGTAGAGTAGATTTTGTTAATGTGGTTGGGATTATTGTTAGACGTGTTAGTAATTGGTTGAAGAATATTAGTGGTATTAATAGGATCAGGATTATCATTAATAGTATTAGTGGTGGAAAGGTGGGTGTTAATTTTGTGAGTACGAGCAGGATCAGCGGAGGGAGTGGTAATAGTAATGGGATGGGGGTGAATTAGAGAACTTGTATTAGTAGAAGGATTATTGGTATTAGATTTATATTTTAAAAAGTTAAGCCTTTTTTTAATTTGATTATTAATAAAGTTTATTGGGTAATCATTTTCTAAAAGTATATGGGTTATATGTTTAAGGTTGGAGTTATGAAATTTTGGATGTGATAAAATAATAGCATGGTCAATAAGACTAGTTATAATACTTGTTTTATATTTTAGTGATGTATAGGAATTATAATTAATATAACGAGTTGATTTGATTTTTTTACGGAACCAGTTAGTAAAGATAGTACCAGAAGGGTGTCTAGTAAGAGTTAAATCAAGGAAATTTATGGAATGATTGGAATTTTCTAGTTCAATAGTGTATTGAAGGTGAGGGTGGTATTTATTAAATAAATCAAATATGGTGTTAGTATAATTAGGGTGAGCACAGATTAGAATATCGTCAACGTATCGTTTATAAAAAGATATGTATGGTTTATTATTAAGTAAGGTTTTTTCCATATCACCTAATACTAGTTCTGCAATTGTAGAGGAGAGGGGTGAGCCCATGGGAACTCCATATATTTGAGTGAAAATTTGGTTTTTGTATGTAAAATATGTAGAATTAAGAACAAAAGTGATAGCTTCAACGAAATCATCTTTTGGAATATTAGTGAATTGTTTAATATTATCCCAGTTATTATTAATAGCTTGAAGAGCGAGATCTAGAGGAATGTTAGTGTATAAGGAAATGATATCTAAAGAGAAAAGAATGTGATTATTAGGAATATGACAATTATCAATAAATTTTTTGAGTGACCAAGAATCTTTGATGCTGAAATCATTAAATTTAGTTATATTAGTTAAAATGTTAGAGAGGTATTTGGATATATTGTAAGTGGGGCTATTATAGGAAGCAACTATAGGTCTTACGGGAATGTTTGTCTTATGTAATTTGGGGAGGCCATAAAATTTTGGAGCAGTACTGTTGTGTATAATTAAACGTTTATAGGTTTTTTCATCAATGTATTTATTAGTGAGCCATTTTTTTATAATTTTATTGTTGTTATTTTGATATTTTGTTGTTAAGTCTTTAGTTTCTTTATTATAGGTATTGGGATCGTTAAGGAGATTTTCTACTTTTGTATTATTAAAAATTATTAAAAAATTAATATCTCGAAAAGTAATAGAGCTAGGGGGTCGCGGTTTGCGGCAATGGAACGAGCACGTCGTGCTCTATCTATCCCAGTGAAATAGAAAAAACTGCGATTGTCGTGCAGGCCGCTAGGGGGCGTTTTGTGTTTTTTCTTTTCGGCGTCGTAACTCCGAAACCGGATGGGGTAGCGTTTAGGTGCCGGGAGCATAAAAGATGCATCTTCGCGAAACCTTTCTTATCATCTACGCGCGAAAGCGATACGGCATCGGCGGGTGTATTTTAAAAGGAAGAAACTGTTTTTTGAAAAAAAAGCAAGGGGTAGGTACCCCTTGAAATTTCAAAAAAATTTCGGCGACGCCGATCGGGACGAAAATGGGGCAAAATGGAGAACCTTCTGAGTACAACTTCCGATCAAAAGGATTTTCCCCTGGTGCGGTCGGTTAGGCAGTTAGGGCCTCTTGAATTTACGATACTTCTGCGTGCTATAGCTCCGTAACGAATGGAGCTAGAAATCTGGATATGGATGCGTCGGATGTGCGGGGGCTTCCCCCGCCGCAGACATGTAAAATTATTATCGAAAAAAAACGACTGTCTCCTCACAACGAGTGAGTGGTAACGAATACTATTGTGGTAACAAGAAGCGCGCGCGCGCCGGTCGCGAAGCTTGCGTGCTTGCCCCGAGCTCCACCAATGACCAAATCCCAAAAAATTCCTATCCACACATTATTACACACCACCAAGCCATCTAAATAAAAACCGACTACTTCCAAAAAAAACGGCGCTTATTGACAAATCGGGAAAGAAATAATACTCCCCTACATTTAAGATCCCAAAATAATGCAACAACCTCTTCGGCTATCGCACCGCCCCACACCATCGCACCCCCCCACACCATCGCACCAACACCCAACAAAAAAAAAACCAAATAAACAACCGCCCAAAAGTGCCCATCAATTATATAAGGGGTCTAGTGCAATGGCAAGCGTTTGAAAAACGCAACCATTGTAAATTCTTAAATTAAAAAACAAGAAAAGAATTATAAAAAATTGTCGTTTATTTTTCGTGTAACATATTAAAATATTTATATTTTATTTTAAACACTGGATATCATAAAAATGAGGTAGGTATAACAAAATTTGTACATTTAACTATCTTAAGATTCACACAAAGTTATTTACGCAACAAGGCACGAAAGTAGCACTTTACAGAAAAAATATTATTTTATTACAAAACTCAATTTAAAATCGCCCCTAAATTTAAACTTTGTTCAAATATCAAATACAACAGTCTTATTATAATTTCGAGAATTAAATCACAAATTATATATACAGGGTGAATTTCTTAACAAAAAAGCCATAGAAAAAAAAAGTATGTACAATATTTCTTATACAGGATGATCAAAAATATGATTTAATAATTATCTCTTGAAGTTCCTGGGACTGGATCTGGAACATCAAGGGTTGTTGTGGCCGTTCTAGATGTACCCGGTAGATTGCTAGATTTTAAGTTCGCCAAAGGTGCATCCGGTAAAGGTGGCTTGCTAGGTTTTAAATTAGCCAAAGCTTCATCATATGTAGGGGGTAAACTTGTATCACTTTCGGGGGGTTCAATATTAATGTCTTCTAAACTACCGCGACGCGAACTGCGCCGAGAACTACGACGCGAACTGCGACGTGAACTACGCCGAGAACTTCGTGGTGAGGTCCTGGGTGTATTTCTTGTTGAATCAGCATACGTCGGGGGTAGATCAAGATATTCTTGAGAATCCACTAGAGTACTTAAGATCATTGAGATATCATTATTATCATCCGTACGTATTATTGGTGGCAATGTCGTTCCATTTTGGTTATTAGAATTATTTGATTCTTCTAGATTGCGTCCCTTACACCAAAAATATACTATTAACCCTAATATTCCCATCACAATTATTACAGCTGGAAGAAAGAATTTTGAATTAATACAGAATCAAATTGGATTTATCATAACCAACTTGACCCCTGTTTTTTGATCACCCTTTATATTGATTATTATTTTACCTGTGCCAAGAGTAGCATTATGAATTGATTTTGGATCGATTTCATTTGAGATTTTCTTATTATTTTTATCCGTATCTGTATCGCCATCTAAAATCAAACGGCTTTAAAATAATATACAGGGTGGATGAATAAAATAGATATGGTCGATATTTCCTCTATTATTTAAAACATTAAAAAATGTTTCATACAAAAGTTGTAAAGCACTAAGGAAACTGTATTTTAAATTTATTAAAAATTATACAGAGTGTTCCATAAAAGAATAATATATTAAATTATTTTTTTTTAGATCGAGTTCCTTGTAAGTATATTTTTTATTTAATCTAGTTCCTGGTTCAATTTTTTTAAATTTAGGTTACATGACGGCGAACTAAATTAGGTTCTTTTAACTTTATTCACTTGATATTACCTGATAATGGCGGACAGCAACTATTTCTGACCGAAATAAAGCAATCACTATCTTTTCTTATATCACAACACCATTTTGTTGGAATGCAATGGTCACCACAAGGAATGGCTCCTAGAAATAAAAGCAATAAGATTATTTCCTAAAAAGGAACTTTTTTTGTAATGTGGAGGATTAAGGTTTTCATTGCTTGGTTTGCAGGTCGAGTACTTGTTCTTCGTTTCTTTTAAGTACTTACCTGTACATGGATTTACGCCACAAAGTTGTGTGTCTTCATCTGTTTGATCAGTACAGTCATAAATTTTGTTGCACACTTGGTTTTGTTTTAAACACTTTTCACCATTATCGCATTTAAATTGTTTGTCAGTACATCGTACTTTAAGACGTACGATTTTAAATAACTTCCGTTTCCAGTTCATACAAAAATATGTCCCTCGATCTGATAATTGTAAAGGTTCAAAAGTTTTAGTAGCAGTGTTACTTTCATCTAGGTTTTGTTGATTTTTGTTTAAGTCTGAAAGTTGTTTAGAACCATTTTTTGCCAATTCAAGCAAATCAGCTTGATTTTCAAACCTAAAATGAAAAAAATAAAGAAACAAATATTACATGGAAGAAAAATAGTCACTAAACCTTAATTCTTTTGATCTTCTTCCCCATACTACAGTGCTTTCATCAGAAGTTTTGTGTAAAACACAAACGAGAGTAAGGTTCGTACCAAATGTTTCTGTAATGGTATGGGGTATGGGCCAACGGATATGTCTTTTGTCTAGTCGTGATATATCAAGGTATGGATCATCGCCTTAAAACATTTATTTTTATTTAGAAAAATAACGACGTAATAGGGATCTTTAGGTTGATCGAAAGTAACGGCCAAGAAGTGAGGAAAGAGAATGAGGAGAGGGAGGAAAATTGATGCAATATTGAAGAAAATCGAAAAGAAAAGAAGAGAGAGAGGGGGGGGGAGAAGAAGTAAAAGGGTCGTGAAAAGACAGAATGGCAGTGATAGGAGAAGTAAAGAGAGAGGATGATGGAAGTAAGGGTGAAAACGGGACGATAATGGGACACACTGTATATTAACAAAATATTAAACAATTATTCCTAAAGTTACGAAAAGTTTCATAAAACATTGTCAGATATCAAAATAATTATAATTTCGATATACAGGGTGACACAACTTATCCGAAAAAATTTAACCATATATGCACTTTTAAATAAAAAATCGATTTGTTAAAATTTTTAAAAAAAGTCCAACAGAAAACGAGATAAAAATTGTTAAAGTTACAAATTAATGAAAAAAAAAAACACAACTTATCCGAAAAAATTTAACCATACCTGCACTTTTAAATAAGAAATCGATTTGTTAAAAAAAATTTAATAAAAGTCCAACACAAAACGAGATAAAATTGTAGAAAATGTTATTTTAACATTTTCATTAATTTGTAACTTTAACAATTTTTATCTCGATTTCTGTTGGACTTTTATTAAAAAAAATTTTAACAAATCGATTTCTTATTTAAAAGTGCATGTATGGTTAAATTTTTTCGGATAAGTTGTGTTACACCCTGTATAGGTTGCTCCAAAAATTTGGAGTTACCCATTTTTCTGGGAAACAATTTTTTTTAAATCATTGTTGTTTATATTTAAATATTTTGAGCAATGTAAATATTCTAATGAAGAAGTAATCTTCTTTAAAAGATAAATTTAAATTTTTATTTGAATTTAGACCCAAGTACGCATGCTTGGATTTAAGTAAACAAGCAAGCATGCTCTAGGCGCATTTAAGCGATGTCCGGTTTGTTACAAGATTATGGAGATAAAAATAGATAAATGTAATGTTTTTAGAAGATAAAATATAATATTAAAGTAATTCAGATTGGGTAATTTCATGGGAAATGGAAATGTTTGATAAATAATATTTAATTGTTAAATTATTAAATAAAATAGCAAAAGATTGTTTTTACTACCTAAAGTGCTCGCTTAAAATCGCTCGGTACATTTTATTAGTATTTTATTTTAAAAGTACTTACATCTAGAAGCACTGATAAAACTTGAAATTAATATTACGTAAAGCCATCTGGACATCTTCAAGGATTTTTGTTGAACTCAAAATTACAAAAATCACAAAAACACCGTACTATGTTAATTTATCCTAAACAAAAAATACGTAAAATTTTTACGTAATATTACACACATTATATTTTAGGAATGTTTAAGAGTTTTATGAAAACACATGCAGACAAATTAAATCATTTTTACTAAGAAAAATTAACTTTAACCTAAAATTCGACAATAAGAGGTGTGTACTCTTTAGCGGGTCAAGGCCATACATGTTTATCTATTTTCGTAACGACATGTCTCTTTAGTTGCATAAATATATTTTTAATTAATCAAATTAAATTTTTGTATTTCTAACAAGCTTATTCTCTACTTCAATTAAATTTAATTTTTTTCTTAACTTAAACACTTCCACCTAAAAGAGTTAATTTATTGAAGCAAAGGAGGAAAACGTTTTGCAAAAAATCTATGTCTTTGAATTATATTATGAAAATTTTGCAATCAGATCGGAATGGCTGAGCAAAGTTTCGCTATTCAAGTGTATAGCCTCCAAATAATTATAATTCTCTAAGAATTTCCTAAAGAAATTGGAAAGGGTGAGAAGAGTTGCGAAGAAAACTAGGAAAACTATAGCTTTTACATTTTCTTGAAAACTTTCTGAACTTTTTTTACCAGATAGGTAGGAGGGGATTTGGGATTAGGCTATTAGGGATGCATTCTCACATTTTTCAAGTGTCTAGTCTACATATTACATTCTGGGAATGTTCCTAATATGATAAGGCTAAACACTTGAAAAAAATATGCCAAACATAAACATCCATCATCCCCTTCCATCTGATAAAAAAATCCAGAAAGTTTTTAGAAAACGGAAGAAGACTATAGTCTTCATATACTTTTTATCGTAACGTTTCAGGGCATTTTTTAAGGTACCTTTGCGTGTCCAAATGGATACGCAGGCCTTCGAAGTGCATGCCTGAATAAGCAGTAAAGCAAAATGAACGTTTCATTTCATTTCTAAAAAGTTTAACATTTTGAAATTTTTTATTTAGCATTCAAATACACAGATGCTCGTACAACGCGTTAAAAATTGGCCACGCCCACTTTTGAAAAAAAACTTGCCTGCGGCGCATTTTTTGCTCACTTCGCTCGCATTTCCATAAATTACCTTGAGCCGCTCCTGTACCTATACCTATCTGTGGTTTTGGCTCAAGCCACAGACGTAGGGTGGTAGGGCCTTTCGGGACCTTTGGGTACGCAGTAAAAATCACTAAAAAATGCACTGTAACGTTTACCACCCTTTCCGATGTCTTTAGGAAATTCCCAGAATGTAATATGGAGTCTAAAATAAAATATGAGCCAAACATCCCTCATCCCCTCCCATCACCCTGTCAAAATATTCCGAAAGATTTCACTTGCAAATTATTCCCAACTTGAAACTCCCTCTATGTGGTGTGGTGTATTGTAGTTTTAAAGTGTATCTTTTGTTTCAGGGCTGCAGTTTTAAATGTTGAATTAGGGGTTGCTCCTCCCACTTGATCAACGTACAATGTAAATAAAATGGATATGCAGTACCTACTAGAAATGCCGATTGGTACTTGGTAGTGTTTTTGAACTTCGTTTTCAATGATAGGCTTCTGTGAATGAAAAAAATATTTCCTGTGCATATGTTGTGTAATTAAAAGTTGTAAACCTGTTTTTATGTAGGTAGGTACTTCCAAAGTGTTATTTATAATTTGAAATTGTAGGTAAGTTGTATAGAAACTAGCAGACAATAAACAAATGGCGGAAAATTGTTAATTTGTATTATTATTTACAAAAAAATAAATGAAAACAAGCGTTTGGGAGCGTTTCCAAAAAGATCTTGCAAACAAAATTTGCATTTTGCTTGCGTAACAGGTCGAATATTCAGACAAAGTTTTCGTTTGGGATCGTTTTCACATTTAGCTGATAAATTTTGCAGTGTGAACGCACCTTTAGCTGCTAAAAGTTGCTGTGTGAACGCACCTTTAGCTAATAAAAGTTGCTGTGTGAACGTACCTTTAGCTAATAATAGTTGCTGTGTGAACGCACCTTTAGCTAATAAAAGTTGCTGTGTGAACGCACCTTTAACTAATAATAGTTGCTGTGTGAACGCACCTTTAGCTAATAAAAGTTGCTGTGTGAACGCATCTTTAGCTAATAAAAGTTGCTGTGTGAACGCACCTTTGGCAAATAATAGTTGCTGTGTGAACGCATCTTTAGCTAATAAAAGTTGCTGTGTGAACGCACCTTTAGCTAATAAAAGTTGCTGTGTGAACGCATCTTTAGCTAATAAAAGTTGCTGTGTGAACACACCTTTTGCTAATAAAAGTTGCTGTGTGAACGCACCTTTGGCAAATAATAGTTGCTGTGTGAACGCATCTTTAGCTAATAAAAGTTGCTGTGTGAACGCACCTTTGGCAAATAATAGTTGCTGTGTGAACGCACCTTTAGCTAATAAAAGTTGCTGTGTGAACGCATCTTTAGCTAATAAAAGTTGCTGTGTGAACGCACCTTTGGCAAATAATAGTTGCTGTGTGAACGCATCTTTAGCTAATAAAAGTTGCTGTGTGAACGCACCTTTAGCTAATAAAAGTTGCTGTGTGAACGCATCTTTAGCTAATAAAAGTTGCTGTGTGAACGCACCTTTAGCTAATAAAAGTTGCTGTGTGAACGCATCTTTAGCTAATAAAAGTTGCTGTGTGAACGCACCTTTGGCAAATAATAGTTGCTGTGTGAACGCATCTTTAGCTAATAAAAGTTGCTGTGTGAACGCACCTTTAGCTAATAAAAGTTGCTGTGTGAACGCATCTTTAGCTAATAAAAGTTGCTGTGTGAACGCACCTTTGGCAAATAATAGTTGCTGTGTGAACGCAGCTTTAGCTAATAAAAGTTGCTGTGTGAACACACCTTTTGCTAATAAAAGTTGCTGTGTGAACGCACCTTTAGCTAATAATAGTTGCTGTGTGAACGCACCTTTAGCTAATAAAAGTTGCTGTGTGAACGTACCTTTAGCTAATAATAGTTGCTGTGTGAACGCACCTTTAGCTAATAAAAGTTGCTGTGTGAACGCACCTTTAACTAATAATAGTTGCTGTGTGAACGCACCTTTAGCTAATAAAAGTTGCTGTGTGAACGCATCTTTAGCTAATAAAAGTTGCTGTGTGAACGCACCTTTGGCAAATAATAGTTGCTGTGTGAACGCATCTTTAGCTAATAAAAGTTGCTGTGTGAACGCACCTTTAGCTAATAAAAGTTGCTGTGTGAACGCATCTTTAGCTAATAAAAGTTGCTGTGTGAACACACCTTTTGCTAATAAAAGTTGCTGTGTGAACGCACCTTTGGCAAATAATAGTTGCTGTGTGAACGCATCTTTAGCTAATAAAAGTTGCTGTGTGAACGCACCTTTGGCAAATAATAGTTGCTGTGTGAACGCACCTTTAGCTAATAAAAGTTGCTGTGTGAACGCATCTTTAGCTAATAAAAGTTGCTGTGTGAACGCACCTTTGGCAAATAATAGTTGCTGTGTGAACGCATCTTTAGCTAATAAAAGTTGCTGTGTGAACGCACCTTTAGCTAATAAAAGTTGCTGTGTGAACGCATCTTTAGCTAATAAAAGTTGCTGTGTGAACGCACCTTTAGCTAATAAAAGTTGCTGTGTGAACGCATCTTTAGCTAATAAAAGTTGCTGTGTGAACGCACCTTTGGCAAATAATAGTTGCTGTGTGAACGCATCTTTAGCTAATAAAAGTTGCTGTGTGAACGCACCTTTAGCTAATAAAAGTTGCTGTGTGAACGCATCTTTAGCTAATAAAAGTTGCTGTGTGAACGCACCTTTGGCAAATAATAGTTGCTGTGTGAACGCATCTTTAGCTAATAAAAGTTGCTGTGTGAACGCACCTTTAGCTAATAAAAGTTGCTGTGTGAACGCATCTTTAGCTAATAAAAGTTGCTGTGTGAACGCACCTTTGGCAAATAATAGTTGCTGTGTGAACGCATCTTTAGCTAATAAAAGTTGCTGTGTGAACGCACCTTTAGCTAATAAAAGTTGCTGTGTGAACGCATCTTTAGCTAATAAAAGTTGCTGTGTGAACGCACCTTTGGCAAATAATAGTTGCTGTGTGAACGCATCTTTAGCTAATAAAAGTTGCTGTGTGAACGCACCTTTGGCAAATAATAGTTGCTGTGTGAACGCACCTTTAGCTAATAAAAGTTGCTGTGTGAACGCATCTTTAGCTAATAAAAGTTGCTGTGTGAACGCACCTTTGGCAAATAATAGTTGCTGTGTGAACGCATCTTTAGCTAATAAAAGTTGCTGTGTGAACGCACCTTTAGCTAATAAAAGTTGCTGTGTGAACGCATCTTTAGCTAATAAAAGTTGCTGTGTGAACGCACCTTTAGCTAATAAAAGTTGCTGTGTGAACGCATCTTTAGCTAATAAAAGTTGCTGTGTGAACGCACCTTTGGCAAATAATAGTTGCTGTGTGAACGCATCTTTAGCTAATAAAAGTTGCTGTGTGAACGCACCTTTAGCTAATAAAAGTTGCTGTGTGAACGCATCTTTAGCTAATAAAAGTTGCTGTGTGAACGCACCTTTGGCAAATAATAGTTGCTGTGTGAACGCATCTTTAGCTAATAAAAGTTGCTGTGTGAACGCACCTTTAGCTAATAAAAGTTGCTGTGTGAACGCATCTTTAGCTAATAAAAGTTGCTGTGTGAACGCACCTTTGGCAAATAATAGTTGCTGTGTGAACGCAGCTTTAGCTAATAAAAGTTGCTGTGTGAACACACCTTTTGCTAATAAAAGTTGCTGTGTGAACGCACCTTTAGCTAATAATAGTTGCTGTGTGAACGCACCTTTAGCTAATAAAAGTTGCTGTGTGAACGTACCTTTAGCTAATAATAGTTGCTGTGTGAACGCACCTTTAGCTAATAAAAGTTGCTGTGTGAACGCACCTTTAACTAATAATAGTTGCTGTGTGAACGCACCTTTAGCTAATAAAAGTTGCTGTGTGAACGCATCTTTAGCTAATAAAAGTTGCTGTGTGAACGCACCTTTGGCAAATAATAGTTGCTGTGTGAACGCATCTTTAGCTAATAAAAGTTGCTGTGTGAACGCACCTTTAGCTAATAAAAGTTGCTGTGTGAACGCATCTTTAGCTAATAAAAGTTGCTGTGTGAACACACCTTTTGCTAATAAAAGTTGCTGTGTGAACGCACCTTTGGCAAATAATAGTTGCTGTGTGAACGCATCTTTAGCTAATAAAAGTTGCTGTGTGAACGCACCTTTGGCAAATAATAGTTGCTGTGTGAACGCACCTTTAGCTAATAAAAGTTGCTGTGTGAACGCATCTTTAGCTAATAAAAGTTGCTGTGTGAACGCACCTTTGGCAAATAATAGTTGCTGTGTGAACGCATCTTTAGCTAATAAAAGTTGCTGTGTGAACGCACCTTTAGCTAATAAAAGTTGCTGTGTGAACGCATCTTTAGCTAATAAAAGTTGCTGTGTGAACGCACCTTTAGCTAATAAAAGTTGCTGTGTGAACGCATCTTTAGCTAATAAAAGTTGCTGTGTGAACGCACCTTTGGCAAATAATAGTTGCTGTGTGAACGCATCTTTAGCTAATAAAAGTTGCTGTGTGAACGCACCTTTAGCTAATAAAAGTTGCTGTGTGAACGCATCTTTAGCTAATAAAAGTTGCTGTGTGAACGCACCTTTGGCAAATAATAGTTGCTGTGTGAACGCAGCTTTAGCTAATAAAAGTTGCTGTGTGAACACACCTTTTGCTAATAAAAGTTGCTGTGTGAACGCACCTTTAGCTAATAATAGTTGCTGTGTGAACGCACCTTTAGCTAATAAAAGTTGCTGTGTGAACGCACCTTTAGTTAATAAAAGTTGCTGTGTGAACGCATCTTTAGCTAATAAAAGTTGCTGTGTGAACGCATCTTTAGCTAATAAGAGTTGCTGTGTGAACGCATCTTTAGCTAATAAAAGTTGCTGTGTGAACGCACCTTTAACTAATAATAGTTGCTGTGTGAACGCACCTTTAGCTAATAAAAGTTGCTGTGTGAACGCACCTTTAACTAATAATAGTTGCTGTGTGAACGCACCTTTAGCTAATAAAAGTTGCTGTGTGAACGCATCTTTAGCTAATAAAAGTTGCTGTGTGAACGCACCTTTAGCTAATAAAAGTTGCTGTGTGAACGCATCTTTAGCTAATAAAAGTTGCTGTGTGAACGCACCTTTGGCAAATAATAGTTGCTGTGTGAACGCAGCTTTAGTTAATAAAAGTTGCTGTGTGAACGCATCTTTAGCTAATAAAAGTTGCTGTGTGAACGCACCTTTGGCAAATAATAGTTGCTGTGTGAACGCAGCTTTAGCTAATAAAAGTTGCTGTGTGAACGCATCTTTAGCTAATAAAAGTTGCTGTGTGAACGCACCTTTGGCAAATAATAGTTGCTGTGTGAACGCATCTTTAGCTAATAAAAGTTGCTGTGTGAACGCACCTTTAGCTAATAAAAGTTGCTGTGTGAACGCATCTTTAGCTAATGAAAGTTGCTGTGTGAACGCACCTTTGGCAAATAATAGTTGCTGTGTGAACGCATCTTTAGCTAATAAAAGTTGCTGTGTGAACGCACCTTTGGCAAATAATAGTTGCTGTGTGAACGCACCTTTAGCTAATAAAAGTTGCTGTGTGAACGCATATTTAGCTAATAAAAGTTGCTGTGTGAACGCACCTTTAGCTAATAATAGTTGCTGTGTGAACGCACCTTTAGCTAATAAAAGTTGCTGTGTGAACGCACCTTTAGCTACTAAAAGTTGCAGTGTGAACGCATCTTTAGCTAATACAAGTTGCTGTGTGAACGCACCTTTAGCTAATAAAAGTTGCTGTGTGAACGCACCTTTAGCTAATAAAAGTTGCTGTGTGAACGCACCTTTAGCTAATAATAGTTGCTGTGTGAACGCACCTTTAGCTAATACAAGTTTCTGTGTGAACGCACCTTTAGCTAATAAAAGTTGCTGTGTGAACGCACCTTTAGCTAATAAAAGTTTCTGTGTGAACGCACCTTTAGCTAATAAAAGTTGCTGTGTGAACGCATCTTTAGCTAAAAAAAGTTGCTGTGTGAACGCACCTTTAGCTAATAAAAGTTGCTGTGTGAACGCACCTTTAGCTAATACAAGTTGCTGTGTGAACGCACCTTTAGCTAATAAAAGTTGCTGTGTGAACGCACCTTTAGCTAATAAAAGTTGCTGTGTGAACGCACCTTTAGCTAATAAGAGTTGCTGTGTGAACGCACCTTTAGATAATAATGGTTGCTGTGTGAACGCACCTTTAGCTAATAAAAGTTGCTGTGTGAACGCATCTTTAGCTAATAAAAGTTGCTGTGTGAACGCACCTTTAGCTAATAAAAGTTGCTGTCTGAACGCACCTTTAGCTAATAAAAGTTGCTGTGTGAACGCACCTTTAGCTAATAAAAGTTGCTGTGTGAACGCACGTTTAGCTAATAAAAGTTGCTGTGTGAACGCACCTTTGGCAAATAATAGTTGGTGTGTGAACGCACCTTTAGCTAATAAAAGTTGCTGTGTGAACACACCTTTAGCTAATAAAAGTTGCTGTGTGAACACACCTTTAGCTAATAAAAGTTGCTGTGTGAACGCAACTTTAGCTAATAAATTTATCAGCTAAAGATTGGGTTAGATTAGTTTACGTTAGGTTAGGTTAGCTAATGAGTTGGGTTAGATTAGGTAAAGGTTAGGTTAGGTTAGGTAATGACTTGGGTTAGGTTAGCTAACCTAAACTAAACTAACCTAAACTAACCTTGAGCGTTAGCTAACCTAACCCAACTCATTTAGCTAACCTAACCTAACCCTATACCTAACCTAACCCAACTCATTAGCTAACCTAACCCAACTCATTTAGCTAACCTAACCTAACCCATTACAAAACCTAACCCAACCCATTAGCTAACCTAACCTAAACTAAATTAACCCAACCTAACCAAACTAACCTAACCTAACCTTTAGCTACTAAAAGTTGCACTGTGAACGAACCTTTAGTTAATAAACGCTGCAGTGTGAACGCATCTTTAGCTAATAAAAGTTGCTGTGTGAACGCACCTTTAGCTAATAAAAGTTGCTGTGTGAACGCACCTTTAGCTAATAAAAGTTGCTGTGTGAACGCACCTTTAGCGAATAAAAGTTGCTGTGTGAACGCACCTTTAGCTAATAATAGTTGCTGTGTGAACGCACCTTTAGCTAATAAAAGTTGCTGTGTGAACGCACCTTTAGCTAATAAAAGTTGCTGTGTGAACGCACCTTTAGCTAATAAAAGTTGCTGTGTGAACGCATCTTTAGCTAATAAAAGTTGCTGTGTGAACGCACCTTTGGCAAATAATAGTTGGTGTGTGAACGCACCTTTAGCTAATAAAAGTTGCTGTGTGAACGCACCTTTAGCTAATAAATTTATCAGCTAAAGATTGGGTTAGATTAGTTTAAGTTAGGTTAGGTTAGCTAATGAGTTGGGTTACATTAGGTAAAGGTTAGGTTAGGTTAGGTAATGACTTGGGTTAGGTTAGCTAACCTAAACTAAACTAACCTAAACTAACCTTGAGCGTTAGCTAACCTAACACAACTCATTTAGCTAACCTAACCTAACCCTATACCTAACCTAACCCAACTCATTAGCTAACCTAACCCAACTCATTTAGCTAACCTAACCTAACCCATTACAAATCCTAACCCAACCCATTAGCTAACCTAACCTAAACTAAATTAACCCAACCTAACCAAACTAACCTAACCTAACCTTTAGCTACTAAAAGTTGCACTGTGAACGAACCTTTAGTTAATAAACGCTGCAGTGTGAACCTACCTTTAGCTAATATATGTAGCAGTGTGAACGCACCTTTAGCTAATAAAAGTTGCTGTGTGAACGCACCTTTAGCTCCTAAAAGTTGCTATGTGAACGCACCTTTAGCTAATAAAAGTGGCAGTGTGAACGCACCTTTAGCTACTAAAAGTTGCAGTGTGAACGCACCTTTAGTTAATAAAAGCTGCAGTGTGAACCTACCTTTAGATAATAAATTGTGGCAGTGTGAACGCACCTTTAGCTACTAAAAGTTGCAGTGTGAACGCGCCTTTAACTAATAAAGTTTGCAGTGTGAACGCACCTTTAGCCAATAAAAGTTGCTGCGTGAACGCACCTTTAGCTAATAAAAGTTGCAGTGTGAACGTACCTTTAGCTAATAATAGTTGCTGTGTGAACGCACCTTTAGCTAATAAAATTTGCAGTGTGAACGCACCCTTAGCTAATAAATTAGGCTGTGTGAACGCACCGTTAGCTAATAAAAGTTGCAGTGTGAACGCACCTTTAGCTAATAAAAGTTGCTGTGTGAACGCACCTTTAGCTAATACAAGTTGCTGTGTGAACGCACCTTTAGCTAATAAAAGTTGCTGTGTGAACGCACCTTTAGCTAATAAAAGTTGCTGTGTGAACGCACCTTTAGCTAATAAAAGTTGCTGTGTGAACGCACCTTTAGCTAATGAAAGTTGCTGTGTGAACGCACCTTTAGCTAATAAAAGTTGCAGTGTGAACCTACCTTTAGCTAATAAATTGTGGCAGTGTGAACGCAGCTTTAGCTACTAAAAGTTTGCAGTGTGAACGCGCCTTTAGCTAATAAAGTTTGCAGTGTGAACGCACCTTTAGCCAATAAAAGTTGCTGCGTGAACGCACCTTTAGCTAATAAAAGTTGCAGTGTGAACGTAACTTTAGCTAATAATAGTTGCTGTGTGAACGCACCTTTAGCTAATAAAATTTGCAGTGTGAACGCACCCTTAGCTAATAAATTAGGCTGTGTGAACGCACCTTTAGCTAATAAAAGTTGCAGTGTGAACGCACCTTTAGCTAATACAAGTTGCTGTGTGAACGCACCTTTCGCGAATTAAAGTTGCTGTGTGCGTTCACACAGCAACTTAAACTTGAGTTCACACAGCTACTTTTATTAGCTAAAGGTGCGTTCACACTGCAACTTTTATTAGCTAAAGGTGAGTTCACACTGCAACTTTTAGTAGCTAAAGGTGCGTTCACACAGCAACTTTTATTAGCTTAAGGTGCGTTCACACTGCAACTTTTATTAGCTAAAGGTGAGTTCACACTGCAACTTTTAGTAGCTAAAGGTGCGTTCACACAGCAACTTTTATTAGCTTAAGGTGCGTTCACACTGCAACTTTTATTAGCTAAAGGTGCGTTCACACTGTAAACTTTATTAGCTAAAGGTTCGTTCACACTGCAACTTTTAGTAGCTAAAGGTGCGTTCACACTGCCACATTTATTAGCTAAAGGTAGGTTCACACTGCAGCTTTTATTAACTAAAGGTGCGTTCACACAGCAACTTTTATTAGCTAAAGGTGCGTTCACACAGCAACTTTTATTAGCTAAAGGTGCGTTCACACAGCAACTTGTATTAGCTAAAGATGCGTTCACACTGCAACTTTTAGTAGCTAAAGGTGCGTTCACACAGCAACTTTTATTAGCTAAAGGTGCGTTCACACAGCAACTTTTAGTAGCTAAAGGTGCGTTCACACAGCAACTTTTATTAGCTAAAGGTGCGTTCACACTGCAACTTTTAGTAGCTAAAGGTGCGTTCACACTGCCACATTTATTAGCTAAAGGTAGGTTCACACTGCAGCTTTTATTAACTAAAGGTGCGTTCACACAGCAACTTTTATTAGCTAAAGGTGCGTTCACACAGCAACTTTTATTAGCTAAAGGTGCGTTCACACAGCAACTTGTATTAGCTAAAGATGCGTTCACACTGCAACTTTTAGTAGCTAAAGGTGCGTTCACACAGCAACTTTTATTAGCTAAAGGTGCGTTCACACAGCAACTTTTAGTAGCTAAAGGTGCGTTCACACAGCAACTTTTATTAGCTAAAGGTGCGTTCACAAGGCAAACTTTTAGTAGCTAAAGGTGCGTTCACACTGCAACTTTAAGTAACTAAAGGTGCGTTCACACTGCAACTTTAAGTAGCTAAAGGTGCGTTCACACTGCAACTTTTAGTAGCTAAAGGTGCGTTCACACAGCAACTTTTATTAGCTAAAGGTGCGTTCACACAGCAACTTTTAGTAGCTAAAGGTGCGTTCACACTGTAAACTTTATTAACTAAAGGTGCGTTCACACAGCAACTATTAGTAGCTAAAGGTGCGTTCACACTGCAACATTTATTACCTGAAGGTGCGTTCACACTGCAACTGTAAGTAGCTAAAGGTGCGTTCACACTGCAACTTTTAGTAGCTAAAGGTGCGTTCACACAGCAACTTTTATTAGCTAAAGGTGCGTTCACACTGCAACTTTTAGTAGCTAAAGGTGCGTTCACAATGCAACTTTTAGTAGCTAAGGGTGCGTTCACACTGCAACATTTATTACCTGAAGGTGCGTTCACACTGCAACGTTTAGTAGCTAAAGGTGCGTTCACACAGCAACTTTTATTAGCTAAAGGTGCATTCACACATCAACTTTTAGTAGCTAAAGGTGCGTTCACAATGCAACTTTTAGTAGCTAAGGGTGCGTTCACACTGCAACATTTATTACCTGAAGGTGCGTTCACAGCAGAATTCAATTTCAATTAAATAACAATTTTTTTACAGCGCGACGCTTATCTCTTAGAAAAAAACCTTTCTTTAAAATTTTTGTTAGTCCTGTAAAGGACTGTTTTTATCTTTACATCCGTAAAAAGGGCCGTCTCTCGTTCAGGACTGATGACCCTCGGCTACGTCCTGGAAGATGTAGGCAACGGTCTCCCCAGGATGAGATCGTCCGAATACTCCAGGATATCGAACTAAAACAAATTATTTAGACCCTACTTTTAGCCCCAGGTGTTCATGTTACGTTTTGGGAATGGGGTGACAAAAATTTCCAAAACAAGAAGGAAAGTCTATAGTCTTTCTTCTTCTTTTGGTCATTTTTCTCACCTCTCCGATTTCCGTCTAAAATTCCCAGAATGTAATATGGAGGCTAGAGACTTAGGAAATATGTGCCAAATATCCCTCATCCCCTCCCATCTGTTCAAAAAAAATTCAGAAAGGTTTCAGAAGGAGTCCATTCTGAACATTTCCCGACCAGGCGTCCAGGCAGGGAGCAGTGGGAAGGGGTGAGGGACGTTTGCCCCATAATTTCCAAGTGTACACCCTCCAAATAACATCCTGGGAAAATCGTAACGAGATCTGAAGGGATGAAATTTTTTTCCAAAAAATGAGGAAAGACTATAGTCTTTCCTTTTTTTTCAAAGATTTTTTCACCCCCTCCGATTTCCTTAGGAAAATTTCTGAATGTAGTATGAAGGGTAAAGAATTGAAAAATATGTGCCAAACATCCCCCAACCCCTCCAATCTAGTCCAAAAAAATTCAGAAAGTTTTCTGGACAACCCAATTCTGAACGTTTCCTAGCCAGGTGTGGAGCAGTGGGAAGGGGTGAGGGAAGTTTGCCCCATAATTTTCAAGTGTACAACCCCCAAATAACATTCTGGGAAAATCGTAACGAGATCTGAAGGGATGAAATTTTTTTCCAAAAAATGAGGAAAGACTATAGTCTTTCCTTTTTTTTTCAAAGATTTTTTCACCCCCTCCGATTTCCTTAGGAAAATTTCAGAATGTAGTATGAAGGGTAAAGACTTGAAAAATATGTGCCAAACATCCCCCAACCCCTCAAATCTAGTCCAAAAAAATTCAGAAAGTTTTCTGGACAACCCAATTCTGAACGTTTCCTAGCCAGGTGTGGAGCAGTGGGAAGGGGTGAGGACGTTTGCACCATAATTTCCAAGTGTACACCCTCCAAATAACATTCTGGGAAAATCGTAATGAGATCTGAAGGGATGAAATTTTTTTCCAAAAAATGAGGAAAGACTATAGTCTTTCCTTTTTTTTTCAAAGATTTTTTCACCCCCTCCGATTTCCTTAGGAAAATTTCAGAATGTAGTATGAAGGGTAAAGACTTGAAAAATATGTGCCAAACATCCCCCAACCCCTCCAATCTAGTCCAAAAAAATTCAGAAAGTTTTCTGGACAACCCAATTCTGAACGTTTCCTAGCCAGGTGTGGAGCAGTGGGAAGGGGTGAGGGAAGTTTGCCCCATAATTTCCAAGTGTACACCCTCCAAATAACATTCTGGGAAAATCGTAACGAGATCTGAAGGAATGAATTTTTTTTCCAAAAAATGAGGAAAGACTATAGTCTTTCCTTTTTTTTTCAAAGATTTTTTCACCCCCTCCGATTTCCTTAGGAAAATTTCAGAATGTAGTATGAAGGGTAAAGACTTGAAAAATATGTGCCAAACATCCCCCAACCCCTCCAATCTAGTCCAAAAAAATTCAGAAAGTTTTCTGGACAACCCAATTCTGAACGTTTCCTAGCCAGGTGTGGAGCAGTGGGAAGGGGTGAGGGACGTTTGCCCCATAATTTCCAAGTGTACACCCTCCAAATAACATCCTGGGAAAATCGTAACGAGATCTGAAGGCATGAAATTTTTTTCCAAAAAATGAGGAAAGACTATAGTCTTTCCTTTTTTTTTCAAAGATTTTTTCACCCCCTCCGATTTCCTTAGGAAAATTTCAGAATGTAGTATGAAGGGTAAAGACTTGAAAAATATGTGCCAAACATCCCCCAACCCCTCAAATCTAGTCCAAAAAAATTCAGAAAGTTTTCTGGACAACCCAATTCTGAACGTTTCCTAGCCAGGTGTGGAGCAGTGGGAAGGGGTGAGGGACGTTTGCACCATAATTTCCAAGTGTACACCCTCCAAATAACATTCTGGGAAAATCGTAATGAGATCTGAAGGGATGAAATTTTTTTCCAAAAAATGAGGAAAGACTATAGTCTTTCCTTTTTTTTTCAAAGATTTTTTCACCCCCTCCGATTTCCTTAGGAAAATTTCAGAATGTAGTATGAAGGGTAAAGACTTGAAAAATATGTGCCAAACATCCCCCAACCCCTCCAATCTAGTCCAAAAAAATTCAGAAAGTTTTCTGGACAACCCAATTCTGAACGTTTCCTAGCCAGGTGTGGAGCAGTGGGAAGGGGTGAGGGAAGTTTGCCCCATAATTTTCAAGTGTACAACCCCCAAATAACATTCTGGGAAAATCGTAACGAGATCTGAAGGGATGAAATTTTTTTCCAAAAAATGAGGAAAGACTATAGTCTTTCCTTTTTTTTTCAAAGATTTTTTCACCCCCTCCGATTTCCTTAGGAAAATTTCAGAATGTAGTATGAAGCGTAAAGACTTGAAAAATATGTGCCAAACATCCCCCAACCCCTCCAATCTAGTCCAAAAAAATTCAGAAAGTTTTCTGGACAACCCAATTCTGAACGTTTCCTAGCCAGGTGTGGAGCAGTGGGAAGGGGTGAGGGAAGTTTGCCCCATAATTTTCAAGCGTACAACCCCCAAATAACATTCTGGGAAAATCGTAACGAGATCTGAAGGGATGAAATTTTTTTCCAAAAAATGAGGAAAGACTATAGTCTTTCCTTTTTTTTTCAAAGATTTTTTCACCCCCTCCGATTTCCTTAGGAAAATTTCAGAATGTAGTATGAAGGGTAAAGACTTGAAAAATATGTGCCAAACATCCCCCAACCCCTCCAATCTAGTCCAAAAAAATTCAGAAAGTTTTCTGGACAACCCAATTCTGAACGTTTCCTAGCCAGGTGTGGAGCAGTGGGAAGGGGTGAGGGATGTTTGCCCCATAATTTCCAAGTGTACACCCTCCAAATAACATTCTGGGAAAATCGTAACGAGATTTGAAGGGATGAAATTTTTTTCCAAAAAATGAGGAAAGACTATAGTCTTTCCTTTTTTTTTTCAAAGATTTTTTCACCCCCTCCCGATTTCCTTAGGAAAATTTCAGAATGTAGTATGAAGGGTAAAGACTTGAAAAATATGTGCCAAACATCCCCCAACCCCTCCAATCTAGTCCAAAAAAATTCAGAAAGTTTTCTGGACAACCCAATTCTGAACGTTTCCTAGCCAGGTGTGGAGCAGTGGGAAGGGGTGAGGGAAGTTTGCCCCATAATTTCCAAGTGTACACCCTCCAAATAACATTCTGGGAAAATCGTAACGAGATCTGAAGGAATGAAATTTTTTTCCAAAAAATGAGGAAAGACTATAGTCTTTCCTTTTTTTTTCAAAGATTTTTTCACCCCCTCCGATTTCCTTAGGAAAATTTCAGAATGTAGTATGAAGGGTAAAGACTTGAAAAATATGTGCCAAACATCCCCCAACCCCTCCAATCTAGTCCAAAAAAATTCAGAAAGTTTTCTGGACAACCCAATTCTGAACGTTTCCTAGCCAGGTGTGGAGCAGTGGGAAGGGGTGAGGGAAGTTTGCCCCATAATTTTCAAGTGTACAACCCCCAAATAACATTCTGGGAAAATCGTAACGAGATCTGAAGGGATGAAATTTTTTTCCAAAAAATGAGGAAAGACTATAGTCTTTCCTTTTTTTTTCAAAGATTTTTTCACCCCCTCCGATTTCCTTAGGAAAATTTCAGAATGTAGTATGAAGCGTAAAGACTTGAAAAATATGTGCCAAACATCCCCCAACCCCTCCAATCTAGTCCAAAAAAATTCAGAAAGTTTTCTGGACAACCCAATTCTGAACGTTTCCTAGCCAGGTGTGGAGCAGTGGGAACGGGTGAGGGAAGTTTGCCCCATAGTTTTCAAGTGTACAACCCCCAAATAACATTCTGGGAAAATCGTAACGAGATCTGAAGGTATGAATTTTTTTTCCAAAAAATGAGGAAAGACTATAGTCTTTCCTTTTTTTTTCAAAGATTTTTTCACCCCCTCCGATTTCCTTAGGAAAATTTCAGAATGTAGTATGAAGGGTAAAGACTTGAAAAATATGTGCCAAACATCCCCCAACCCCTCCAATCTAGTCCAAAAAAATTCAGAAAGTTTTCTGGACAACCCAATTCTGAACGTTTCCTAGCCAGGTGGGGAGCAGTGGGAAGGGGTGAGGGAAGTTTGCCCCATAATTTTCAAGTGTACAACCCCCAAATAACATTCTGGGAAAATCGTAACGAGATCTGAAGGGATGAAATTTTTTTCCAAAAAATGAGGAAAGATATAGTCTTTCCTTTTTTTTTCAAAGATTTTTTCACCCCCTCCGATTTCCTTAGGAAAATTTCAGAATGTAGTATGAAGGGTAAAGACTTGAAAAATATGTGCCAAACATCCCCCAACCCCTCCAATCTAGTCCAAAAAAATTCAGAAAGTTTTCTGGACAACCCAATTCTGAACGTTTCCTAGCCAGGTGTGGAGCAGTGGGAAGGGGTGAGGGAAGTTTGCCCCATAATTTTCAAGCGTACAACCCCCAAATAACATTCTGGGAAAATCGTAACGAGATCTGAAGGGATGAAATTTTTTTCCAAAAAATGAGGAAAGACTATAGTCTTTCCTTTTTTTTTTCAAAGATTTTTTCACCCCCTCCGATTTCCTTAGGAAAATTTCAGAATGTAGTATGAAGGGTAAAGACTTGAAAAATATGTGCCAAACATCCCCCAACCCCTCCAATCTAGTCCAAAAAAATTCAGAAAGTTTTCTGGACAACCCAATTCTGAACGTTTCCTAGCCAGGTGTGGAGCAGTGGGAAGGGGTGAGGGACGTTTGCCCCGTAATTTCCAAGTGTACACCCTCCAAATAACATCCTGGGAAAATCGTAACGAGATCTGAAGGCATGAAATTTTTTTCCAAAAAATGAGGAAAGACTATAGTCTTTCCTTTTTTTTTCAAAGATTTTTTCACCCCCTCCGATTTCCTTAGGAAAATTTCAGAATGTAGTATGAAGGGTAAAGACTTGAAAAATATGTGCCAAACATCCCCCAACCCCTCCAATCTAGTCCAAAAAAATTCAGAAAGTTTTCTGGACAACCCAATTCTGAACGTTTCCTAGCCAGGTGTGGAGCAGTGGGAAGGGGTGAGGGAAGTTTGCCCCATAATTTTCAAGTGTACAACCCCCAAATAACATTCTGGGAAAATCGTAACGAGATCTGAAGGGATGAAATTTTTTTCCAAAAAATGAGGAAAGACTATAGTCTTTCCTTTTTTTTTCAAAGATTTTTTCACCCCCTCCGATTTCCTTAGGAAAATTTCAGAATGTAGTATGAAGCGTAAAGACTTGAAAAATATGTGCCAAACATCCCCCAACCCCTCCAATCTAGTCCAAAAAAATTCAGAAAGTTTTCTGGACAACCCAATTCTGAACGTTTCCTAGCCAGGTGTGGAGCAGTGGGAAGGGGTGAGGGAAGTTTGCCCCATAATTTTCAAGCGTACAACCCCCAAATAACATTCTGGGAAAATCGTAACGAGATCTGAAGGGATGAAATTTTTTTCCAAAAAATGAGGAAAGACTATAGTCTTTCCTTTTTTTTTTCAAAGATTTTTTCACCCCCTCCCGATTTCCTTAGGAAAATTTCAGAATGTAGTATGAAGGGTAAAGACTTGAAAAATATGTGCCAAACATCCCCCAACCCATCCAATCTAGTCCAAAAAAATTCAGAAAGTTTTCTGGACAACCCAATTCTGAACGTTTCCTAGCCAGGTGTGGAGCAGTGGGAAGGGGTGAGGGAAGTTTGCCCCATAATTTCCAAGTGTACACCCTCCAAATAACATTCTGGGAAAATCGTAACGAGATCTGAAGGAATGAAATTTTTTTCCAAAAAATGAGGAAAGACTATAGTCTTTCCTTTTTTTTTCAAAGATTTTTTCACCCCCTCCGATTTCCTTAGGAAAATTTCAGAATGTAGTATGAAGGGTAAAGACTTGAAAAATATGTGCCAAACATCCCCCAACCCCTCCAATCTAGTCCAAAAAAATTCAGAAAGTTTTCTGGACAACCCAATTCTGAACGTTTCCTAGCCAGGTGTGGAGCAGTGGGAAGGGGTGAGGGAAGTTTGCCCCATAATTTTCAAGTGTACAACCCCCAAATAACATTCTGGGAAAATCGTAACGAGATCTGAAGGGATGAAATTTTTTTCCAAAAAATGAGGAAAGACTATAGTCTTTCCTTTTTTTTTCAAAGATTTTTTCACCCCCTCCGATTTCCTTAGGAAAATTTCAGAATGTAGTATGAAGCGTAAAGACTTGAAAAATATGTGCCAAACATCCCCCAACCCCTCCAATCTAGTCCAAAAAAATTCAGAAAGTTTTCTGGACAACCCAATTCTGAACGTTTCCTAGCCAGGTGTGGAGCAGTGGGAAGGGGTGAGGGAAGTTTGCCCCATAATTTTCAAGTGTACAACCCCCAAATAACATTCTGGGAAAATCGTAACGAGATCTGAAGGTATGAATTTTTTTTCCAAAAAATGAGGAAAGACTATAGTCTTTCCTTTTTTTTTCAAAGATTTTTTCACCCCCTCCGATTTCCTTAGGAAAATTTCAGAATGTACCGTAAAGTGGGGCGAGTTTGATTCCGCGGGGCGAAATTGATATCCAGTGCATCTAAGAACCTATTCTGAGACAGAGTAAACACCAATACATTTAAATTTACCGCCATCGCAGAATTTGGTAGTTACATCTTGTCGCCACACTTGCCGGTTGTAAGTTCTGTAGAATGTGCAGTTTATCGTTCTTAAATGCAAAATATTTAACGCGTATCTATTTAGTGCTAATCCAATTTGCTGGATAACTTCATATGCAGAAAAGTCAGTGATATTTTTATGTAAATTTTAGTTTTACGTAGATTATGCTGGGTTCCTTGAGAAGCTATAATCAAATAAATCCGCAAGTGGTTTTGAACGTTAAGTTTGAAGCGGGGCGACTTTGATCTATCAAAACTAAAATATCAAACTCGCCCCCGGATCTCTGTTTTGATTTAATAGTATTGCTATCGCGTTATTTTAAGGAATTTCATTCTAATATTCGTTTTCCATTATTACCTGGTTTAAAATAAAGTATATAACATACAAGTTCACTTATTTATTTGGGATATCAAACTCGCCCCAATTAGAAAATTAAAAATTTATCATAACTCAAAAACTACAAGACCGATTTTGAAACGGGGCGAGATTGATGTTAACCTTGGTGTATGAATGAGTTTAAATGCATTTCCAGGTGGGGTATCAAAGTAGCCCCCGATCGTGTATAAGATTGATCGGATGGTTTTTATTTTTTTTTGACAAAGTTTGATTTTTGAAGTCTATTTTTAATACAGTATATAGATCTACACAACACGTGTTACTTTTTCTGATGTTTTAATTTACTATAGGTTTACACACAAAAAAGTAATTAGCTGATAAAGTTCAAAAGCTATCAATCTCACCCCACTTTACGGTAGTATGAAGGGTAAAGACTTGAAAAATATGTGCCAAACATCCCCCAACCCCTCCAATCTAGTCCAAAAAAATTCAGAAAGTTTTCTGGACAACCCAATTCTGAACGTTTCCTAGCCAGGTGTGGAGCAGTGGGAAGGGGTGAGGGAAGTTTGCCCCATAATTTTCAAGTGTACAACCCCCAAATAACATTCTGGGAAAATCGTAACGAGATCTGAAGGGATGAAATTTTTTTCCAAAAAATGAGGAAAGATATAGTCTTTCCTTTTTTTTTCAAAGATTTTTTCACCCCCTCCGATTTCCTTAGGAAAATTTCAGAATGTAGTATGAAGGGTAAAGACTTGAAAAATATGTGCCAAACATCCCCCAACCCCTCCAATCTAGTCCAAAAAAATTCAGAAAGTTTTCTGGACAACCCAATTCTGAACGTTTCCTAGCCAGGTGTGGAGCAGTGGGAAGGGGTGAGGGAAGTTTGCCCCATAATTTTCAAGCGTACAACCCCCAAATAACATTCTGGGAAAATCGTAACGAGATCTGAAGGGATGAAATTTTTTTCCAAAAAATGAGGAAAGACTATAGTCTTTCCTTTTTTTTTTCAAAGATTTTTTCACCCCCTCCGATTTCCTTAGGAAAATTTCAGAATGTAGTATGAAGGGTAAAGACTTGAAAAATATGTGCCAAACATCCCCCAACCCCTCCAATCTAGTCCAAAAAAATTCAGAAAGTTTTCTGGACAACCCAATTCTGAACGTTTCCTAGCCAGGTGTGGAGCAGTGGGAAGGGGTGAGGGACGTTTGCCCCATAATTTCCAAGTGTACACCCTCCAAATAACATCCTGGGAAAATCGTAACGAGATCTGAAGGCATGAAATTTTTTTCCAAAAAATGAGGAAAGACTATAGTCTTTCCTTTTTTTTTCAAAGATTTTTTCACCCCCTCCGATTTCCTTAGGAAAATTTCAGAATGTAGTATGAAGGGTAAAGACTTGAAAAATATGTGCCAAACATCCCCCAACCCCTCCAATCTAGTCCAAAAAAATTCAGAAAGTTTTCTGGACAACCCAATTCTGAACGTTTCCTAGCCAGGTGTGGAGCAGTGGGAAGGGGTGAGGGAAGTTTGCCCCATAATTTCCAAGTGTACACCCTCCAAATAACATTCTGGGAAAATCGTAACGAGATCTGAAGGTATGAAATTTTTTTCCAAAAAATGAGGAAAGACTATAGTCTTTCCTTTTTTTTTCAAAGATTTTTTCACCCCCTCCGATTTCCTTAGGAAAATTTCAGAATGTAGTATGAAGGGTAAAGACTTGAAAAATATGTGCCAAACATCCCCCAACCCCTCCAATCTAGTCCAAAAAAATTCAGAAAGTTTTCTGGACAACCCAATTCTGAACGTTTCCTAGCAAGGTGTGGAGCAGTGGGAAGGGGTGAGGGAAGTTTGCCCCATAATTTCCAAGTGTACACCCTCCAAATAACATTCTGGGAAAATCGTAACGAGATCTGAAGGGATGAAATTTTTTTCCAAAAAATGAGGAAAGACTATAGTCTTTCCTTTTTTTTTCAAAGATTTTTTCACCCCCTCCGATTTCCTTAAGAAAATTTCAGAATGTAGTATGAAGGGTAAAGACTTGAAAAATATGTGCCAAACATCCCCCAACCCCTCCAATCTAGTCCAAAAAAATTCAGAAAGTTTTCTGGACAACCCAATTCTGAACGTTTCCTAGCCAGGTGTGGAGCAGTGGGAAGGGGTGAGGGAAGTTTGCCCCATAATTTTCAAGTGTACAACCCCCAAATAACATTCTGGGAAAATCGTAACGAGATCTGAAGGGATGAAATTTTTTTCCAAAAAATGAGGAAAGATATAGTCTTTCCTTTTTTTTCAAAGATTTTTTCACCCCCTCCGATTTCCTTAGGAAAATTTCAGAATGTAGTATGAAGGGTAAAGACTTGAAAAATATGTGCCAAACATCCCCCAACCCCTCCAATCTAGTCCAAAAAAATTCAGAAAGTTTTCTGGACAACCCAATTCTGAACGTTTCCTAGCCAGGTGTGGAGCAGTGGGAAGGGGTGAGGGACGTTTGCCCCATAATTTCCAAGTGTACACCCTCCAAATAACATCCTGGGAAAATCGTAACGAGATCTGAAGGCATGAAATTTTTTTCCAAAAAATGAGGAAAGACTATAGTCTTTCCTTTTTTTTTCAAAGATTTTTTCACCCCCTCCGATTTCCTTAGGAAAATTTCAGAATGTAGTATGAAGGGTAAAGACTTGAAAAATATGTGCCAAACATCCCCCAACCCCTCCAATCTAGTCCAAAAAAATTCAGAAAGTTTTCTGGACAACCCAATTCTGAACGTTTCCTAGCCAGGTGTGGAGCAGTGGGAAGGGGTGAGGGAAGTTTGCCCCATAATTTCCAAGTGTACACCCTCCAAATAACATTCTGGGAAAATCGTAACGAGATCTGAAGGTATGAAATTTTTTTCCAAAAAATGAGGAAAGACTATAGTCTTTCCTTTTTTTTTCAAAGATTTTTTCACCCCCTCCGATTTCCTTAGGAAAATTTCAGAATGTAGTATGAAGGGTAAAGACTTGAAAAATATGTGCCAAACATCCCCCAACCCCTCCAATCTAGTCCAAAAAAATTCAGAAAGTTTTCTGGACAACCCAATTCTGAACGTTTCCTAGCAAGGTGTGGAGCAGTGGGAAGGGGTGAGGGAAGTTTGCCCCATAATTTCCAAGTGTACACCCTCCAAATAACATTCTGGGAAAATCGTAACGAGATCTGAAGGGATGAAATTTTTTTCCAAAAAATGAGGAAAGACTATAGTCTTTCCTTTTTTTTTCAAAGATTTTTTCACCCCCTCCGATTTCCTTAAGAAAATTTCAGAATGTAGTATGAAGGGTAAAGACTTGAAAAATATGTGCCAAACATCCCCCAACCCCTCCAATCTAGTCCAAAAAAATTCAGAAAGTTTTCTGGACAACCCAATTCTGAACGTTTCCTAGCCAGGTGTGGAGCAGTGGGAAGGGGTGAGGGAAGTTTGCCCCATAATTTTCAAGCGTACAACCCCCAAATAACATTCTGGGAAAATCGTAACGAGATCTGAAGGGATGAAATTTTTTTCCAAAAAATGAGGAAAGACTATAGTCTTTCCTTTTTTTTTCAAAGATTTTTTCACCCCCTCCGATTTCCTTAGGAAAATTTCAGAATGTAGTATGAAGGGTAAAGACTTGAAAAATATGTGCCAAACATCCCCCAACCCCTCCAATCTAGTCCAAAAAAATTCAGAAAGTTTTCTGGACAACCCAATTCTGAACGTTTCCTAGCCAGGTGTGGAGCAGTGGGAAGGGGTGAGGGATGTTTGCCCCATAATTTCCAAGTGTACACCCTCCAAATAACACCCTGGGAAAATCGTAACGAGATCTGAAGGGATGAAATTTTTTTCCAAAAAATGAGGAAAGACTATAGTCTTTCCTTTTTTTTTCAAAGATTTTTTCACCCCCTCCGATTTCCTTAGGAAAATTTCAGAATGTAGTATGAAGGGTAAAGACTTGAAAAATATGTGCCAAACATCCCCCAACCCCTCCAATCTAGTCCAAAAAAATTCAGAAAGTTTTCTGGACAACCCAATTCTGAACGTTTCCTAGCCAGGTGTGGAGCAGTGGGAAGGGGTGAGGGAAGTTTGCCCCATAATTTTCAAGTGTACAACCCCCAAATAACATTCTGGGAAAATCGTAACGAGATCTGAAGGGATGAAATTTTTTTCCAAAAAATGAGGAAAGACTATAGTCTTTCCTTTTTTTTTCAAAGATTTTTTCACCCCCTCCGATTTCCTTAGGAAAATTTCAGAATGTAGTATGAAGCGTAAAGACTTGAAAAATATGTGCCAAATATCCCCCAACCCCTCCAATCTAGTCCAAAAAAATTCAGAAAGTTTTCTGGACAACCCAATTCTGAACGTTTCCTAGCCAGGTGTGGAGCAGTGGGAAGGGGTGAGGGAAGTTTGCCCCATAATTTTCAAGCGTACAACCCCCAAATAACATTCTGGGAAAATCGTAACGAGATCTGAAGGGATGAAATTTTTTTCCAAAAAATGAGGAAAGACTTATAGTCTTTCCTTTTTTTTCAAAGATTTTTTCACCCCCTCCGATTTCCTTAGGAAAATTTCAGAATGTAGTATGAAGGGTAAAGACTTGAAAAATATGTGCCAAACATCCCCCAACCCCTCCAATCTAGTCCAAAAAAATTCAGAAAGTTTTCTGGACAACCCAATTCTGAACGTTTCCTAGCCAGGTGTGGAGCAGTGGGAAGGGGTGAGGGACGTTTGCCCCATAATTTCCAAGTGTACACCCTCCAAATAACATCCTGGGAAAATCGTAACGAGATCTGAAGGCATGAAATTTTTTTCCAAAAAATGAGGAAAGACTATAGTCTTTCCTTTTTTTTTCAAAGATTTTTTCACCCCCTCCGATTTCCTTAGGAAAATTTCAGAATGTAGTATGAAGGGTAAAGACTTGAAAAATATGTGCCAAACATCCCCCAACCCCTCCAATCTAGTCCAAAAAAATTCAGAAAGTTTTCTGGACAACCCAATTCTGAACGTTTCCTAGCCAGGTGTGGAGCAGTGGGAAGGGGTGAGGGAAGTTTGCCCCATAATTTTCAAGCGTACAACCCCCAAATAACATTCTGGGAAAATCGTAACGAGATCTGAAGGGATGAAATTTTTTTCCAAAAAATGAGGAAAGACTATAGTCTTTCCTTTTTTTTTTCAAAGATTTTTTCACCCCCTCCGATTTCCTTAGGAAAATTTCAGAATGTAGTATGAAGGGTAAAGACTTGAAAAATATGTGCCAAACATCCCCCAACCCCTCCAATCTAGTCCAAAAAAATTCAGAAAGTTTTCTGGACAACCCAATTCTGAACGTTTCCTAGCCAGGTGTGGAGCAGTGGGAAGGGGTGAGGGACGTTTGCCCCATAATTTCCAAGTGTACACCCTCCAAATAACATCCTGGGAAAATCGTAACGAGATCTGAAGGCATGAAATTTTTTTCCAAAAAATGAGGAAAGACTATAGTCTTTCCTTTTTTTTTCAAAGATTTTTTCACCCCCTCCGATTTCCTTAGGAAAATTTCAGAATGTAGTATGAAGGGTAAAGACTTGAAAAATATGTGCCAAACATCCCCCAACCCCTCCAATCTAGTCCAAAAAAATTCAGAAAGTTTTCTGGACAACCCAATTCTGAACGTTTCCTAGCCAGGTGTGGAGCAGTGGGAAGGGGTGAGGGAAGTTTGCCCCATAATTTCCAAGTGTACACCCTCCAAATAACATTCTGGGAAAATCGTAACGAGATCTGAAGGTATGAAATTTTTTTCCAAAAAATGAGGAAAGACTATAGTCTTTCCTTTTTTTTTCAAAGATTTTTTCACCCCCTCCGATTTCCTTAGGAAAATTTCAGAATGTAGTATGAAGGGTAAAGACTTGAAAAATATGTGCCAAACATCCCCCAACCCCTCCAATCTAGTCCAAAAAAATTCAGAAAGTTTTCTGGACAACCCAATTCTGAACGTTTCCTAGCAAGGTGTGGAGCAGTGGGAAGGGGTGAGGGAAGTTTGCCCCATAATTTCCAAGTGTACACCCTCCAAATAACATTCTGGGAAAATCGTAACGAGATCTGAAGGGATGAAATTTTTTTCCAAAAAATGAGGAAAGACTATAGTCTTTCCTTTTTTTTTCAAAGATTTTTTCACCCCCTCCGATTTCCTTAAGAAAATTTCAGAATGTAGTATGAAGGGTAAAGACTTGAAAAATATGTGCCAAACATCCCCCAACCCCTCCAATCTAGTCCAAAAAAATTCAGAAAGTTTTCTGGACAACCCAATTCTGAACGTTTCCTAGCCAGGTGTGGAGCAGTGGGAAGGGGTGAGGGAAGTTTGCCCCATAATTTTCAAGTGTACAACCCCCAAATAACATTCTGGGAAAATCGTAACGAGATCTGAAGGGATGAAATTTTTTTCCAAAAAATGAGGAAAGATATAGTCTTTCCTTTTTTTTCAAAGATTTTTTCACCCCCTCCGATTTCCTTAGGAAAATTTCAGAATGTAGTATGAAGGGTAAAGACTTGAAAAATATGTGCCAAACATCCCCCAACCCCTCCAATCTAGTCCAAAAAAATTCAGAAAGTTTTCTGGACAACCCAATTCTGAACGTTTCCTAGCCAGGTGTGGAGCAGTGGGAAGGGGTGAGGGAAGTTTGCCCCATAATTTTCAAGCGTACAACCCCCAAATAACATTCTGGGAAAATCGTAACGAGATCTGAAGGGATGAAATTTTTTTCCAAAAAATGAGGAAAGACTATAGTCTTTCCTTTTTTTTTTCAAAGATTTTTTCACCCCCTCCGATTTCCTTAGGAAAATTTCAGAATGTAGTATGAAGGGTAAAGACTTGAAAAATATGTGCCAAACATCCCCCAACCCCTCCAATCTAGTCCAAAAAAATTCAGAAAGTTTTCTGGACAACCCAATTCTGAACGTTTCCTAGCCAGGTGTGGAGCAGTGGGAAGGGGTGAGGGACGTTTGCCCCATAATTTCCAAGTGTACACCCTCCAAATAACATCCTGGGAAAATCGTAACGAGATCTGAAGGCATGAAATTTTTTTCCAAAAAATGAGGAAAGACTATAGTCTTTCCTTTTTTTTTCAAAGATTTTTTCACCCCCTCCGATTTCCTTAGGAAAATTTCAGAATGTAGTATGAAGGGTAAAGACTTGAAAAATATGTGCCAAACATCCCCCAACCCCTCCAATCTAGTCCAAAAAAATTCAGAAAGTTTTCTGGACAACCCAATTCTGAACGTTTCCTAGCCAGGTGTGGAGCAGTGGGAAGGGGTGAGGGAAGTTTGCCCCATAATTTCCAAGTGTACACCCTCCAAATAACATTCTGGGAAAATCGTAACGAGATCTGAAGGGATGAAATTTTTTTCCAAAAAATGAGGAAAGACTATAGTCTTTCCTTTTTTTTTCAAAGATTTTTTCACCCCCTCCGATTTCCTTAAGAAAATTTCAGAATGTAGTATGAAGGGTAAAGACTTGAAAAATATGTGCCAAACATCCCCCAACCCCTCCAATCTAGTCCAAAAAAATTCAGAAAGTTTTCTGGACAACCCAATTCTGAACGTTTCCTAGCCAGGTGTGGAGCAGTGGGAAGGGGTGAGGGAAGTTTGCCCCATAATTTTCAAGCGTACAACCCCCAAATAACATTCTGGGAAAATCGTAACGAGATCTGAAGGGATGAAATTTTTTTCCAAAAAATGAGGAAAGACTATAGTCTTTCCTTTTTTTTTCAAAGATTTTTTCACCCCCTCCGATTTCCTTAGGAAAATTTCAGAATGTAGTATGAAGGGTAAAGACTTGAAAAATATGTGCCAAACATCCCCCAACCCCTCCAATCTAGTCCAAAAAAATTCAGAAAGTTTTCTGGACAACCCAATTCTGAACGTTTCCTAGCCAGGTGTGGAGCAGTGGGAAGGGGTGAGGGATGTTTGCCCCATAATTTCCAAGTGTACACCCTCCAAATAACACCCTGGGAAAATCGTAACGAGATCTGAAGGGATGAAATTTTTTTCCAAAAAATGAGGAAAGACTATAGTCTTTCCTTTTTTTTTCAAAGATTTTTTCACCCCCTCCGATTTCCTTAGGAAAATTTCAGAATGTAGTATGAAGGGTAAAGACTTGAAAAATATGTGCCAAACATCCCCCAACCCCTCCAATCTAGTCCAAAAAAATTCAGAAAGTTTTCTGGACAACCCAATTCTGAACGTTTCCTAGCCAGGTGTGGAGCAGTGGGAAGGGGTGAGGGAAGTTTGCCCCATAATTTCCAAGTGTACACCCTCCAAATAACATTCTAGGAAAATCGTAACGAGATCTGAAGGGATGAAATTTTTTTCCAAAAAATGAGGAAAGACTATAGTCTTTCCTTTTTTTTTCAAAGATTTTTTCACCCCCTCCGATTTCCTTAGGAAAATTTCAGAATGTAGTATGAAGGGTAAAGACTTGAAAAATATGTGCCAAACATCCCCCAACCCCTCCAATCTAGTCCAAAAAAATTCAGAAAGTTTTCTGGACAACCCAATTCTGAACGTTTCCTAGCCAGGTGTGGAGCAGTGGGAAGGGGTGAGGGAAGTTTGCCCCATAATTTTCAAGTGTACAACCCCCAAATAACATTCTGGGAAAATCGTAACGAGATCTGAAGGGATGAAATTTTTTTCCAAAAAATGAGGAAAGACTATAGTCTTTCCTTTTTTTTTCAAAGATTTTTTCACCCCCTCCGATTTTCTTAGGAAAATTTCAGAATGTAGTATGAAGGGTAAAGACTTGAAAAATATGTGCCAAACATCCCCCAACCCCTCCAATCTAGTCCAAAAAAATTCAGAAAGTTTTCTGGACAACCCAATTCTGAACGTTTCCTAGCCAGGTGTGGAGCAGTGGGAAGGGGTGAGGGAAGTTTGCCCCATAATTTTCAAGTGTACAACCCCCAAATAACATTCTGGGAAAATCGTAACGAGATCTGAAGGGATGAAATTTTTTTCCAAAAAATGAGGAAAGACTATAGTCTTTCCTTTTTTTTTCAAAGATTTTTTCACCCCCTCCGATTTCCTTAGGAAAATTTCAGAATGTAGTATGAAGCGTAAAGACTTGAAAAATATGTGCCAAACATCCCCCAACCCCTCCAATCTAGTCCAAAAAAATTCAGAAAGTTTTCTGGACAACCCAATTCTGAACGTTTCCTAGCCAGGTGTGGAGCAGTGGGAAGGGGTGAGGGAAGTTTGCCCCATAGTTTTCAAGTGTACAACCCCCAAATAACATTCTGGGAAAATCGTAACGAGATCTGAAGGTATGAATTTTTTTTCCAAAAAATGAGGAAAGACTATAGTCTTTCCTTTTTTTTTCAAAGATTTTTTCACCCCCTCCGATTTCCTTAGGAAAATTTCAGAATGTAGTATGAAGGGTAAAGACTTGAAAAATATGTGCCAAACATCCCCCAACCCCTCCAATCTAGTCCAAAAAAATTCAGAAAGTTTTCTGGACAACCCAATTCTGAACGTTTCCTAGCCAGGTGTGGAGCAGTGGGAAGGGGTGAGGGAAGTTTGCCCCATAATTTTCAAGTGTACAACCCCCAAATAACATTCTGGGAAAATCGTAACGAGATCTGAAGGGATGAAATTTTTTTCCAAAAAATGAGGAAAGACTATAGTCTTTCCTTTTTTTTTCAAAGATTTTTTCACCCCCTCCGATTTCCTTAGGAAAATTTCAGAATGTAGTATGAAGCGTAAAGACTTGAAAAATATGTGCCAAACATCCCCCAACCCCTCCAATCTAGTCCAAAAAAATTCAGAAAGTTTTCTGGACAACCCAATTCTGAACGTTTCCTAGCCAGGTGTGGAGCAGTGGGAAGGGGTGAGGGAAGTTTGCCCCATAATTTTCAAGTGTACAACCCCCAAATAACATTCTGGGAAAATCGTAACGAGATCTGAAGGGATGAAATTTTTTTCCAAAAAATGAGGAAAGACTATAGTCTTTCCTTTTTTTTTCAAAGATTTTTTCACCCCCTCCGATTTCCTTAGGAAAATTTCAGAATGTAGTATGAAGGGTAAAGACTTGAAAAATATGTGCCAAACATCCCCCAACCCCTCCAATCTAGTCCAAAAAAAATCAGAAAGTTTTCTGGACAACCCAATTCTGAACGTTTCCTAGCCAGGTGTGGAGCAGTGGGAAGGGGTGAGGGATGTTTGCCCCATAATTTCCAAGTGTACACCCTCCAAATAACATTCTGGGAAAATCGTAACGAGATTTGAAGGGATGAAATTTTTTTCCAAAAAATGAGGAAAGACTATAGTCTTTCCTTTTTTTTTTCAAAGATTTTTTCACCCCCTCCCGATTTCCTTAGGAAAATTTCAGAATGTAGTATGAAGGGTAAAGACTTGAAAAATATGTGCCAAACATCCCCCAACCCCTCCAATCTAGTCCAAAAAAATTCAGAAAGTTTTCTGGACAACCCAATTCTGAACGTTTCCTAGCCAGGTGTGGAGCAGTGGGAAGGGGTGAGGGAAGTTTGCCCCATAATTTCCAAGTGTACACCCTCCAAATAACATTCTGGGAAAATCGTAACGAGATCTGAAGGAATGAAATTTTTTTCCAAAAAATGAGGAAAGACTATAGTCTTTCCTTTTTTTTTCAAAGATTTTTTCACCCCCTCCGATTTCCTTAGGAAAATTTCAGAATGTAGTATGAAGGGTAAAGACTTGAAAAATATGTGCCAAACATCCCCCAACCCCTCCAATCTAGTCCAAAAAAATTCAGAAAGTTTTCTGGACAACCCAATTCTGAACGTTTCCTAGCCAGGTGTGGAGCAGTGGGAAGGGGTGAGGGAAGTTTGCCCCATAATTTTCAAGTGTACAACCCCCAAATAACATTCTGGGAAAATTGTAACGAGATCTGAAGGGATGAAATTTTTTTCCAAAAAATGAGGAAAGACTATAGTCTTTCCTTTTTTTTTCAAAGATTTTTTCACCCCCTCCGATTTCCTTAGGAAAATTTCAGAATGTAGTATGAAGCGTAAAGACTTGAAAAATATGTGCCAAACATCCCCCAACCCCTCCAATCTAGTCCAAAAAAATTCAGAAAGTTTTCTGGACAACCCAATTCTGAACGTTTCCTAGCCAGGTGTGGAGCAGTGGGAAGGGGTGAGGGAAGTTTGCCCCATAGTTTTCAAGTGTACAACCCCCAAATAACATTCTGGGAAAATCGTAACGAGATCTGAAGGTATGAATTTTTTTTCCAAAAAATGAGGAAAGACTATAGTCTTTCCTTTTTTTTTCAAAGATTTTTTCACCCCCTCCGATTTCCTTAGGAAAATTTCAGAATGTAGTATGAAGGGTAAAGACTTGAAAAATATGTGCCAAACATCCCCCAACCCCTCAAATCTAGTCCAAAAAAATTCAGAAAGTTTTCTGGACAACCCAATTCTGAACGTTTCCTAGCCAGGTGTGGAGCAGTGGGAAGGGGTGAGGGACGTTTGCACCATAATTTCCAAGTGTACACCCTCCAAATAACATTCTGGGAAAATCGTAATGAGATCTGAAGGGATGAAATTTTTTTCCACAAAATGAGGAAAGACTATAGTCTTTCCTTTTTTTTTCAAAGATTTTTTCACCCCCTCCGATTTCCTTAGGAAAATTTCAGAATGTAGTATGAAGGGTAAAGACTTGAAAAATATGTGCCAAACATCCCCCAACCCCTCCAATCTAGTCCAAAAAAATTCAGAAAGTTTTCTGGACAACCCAATTCTGAACGTTTCCTAGCCAGGTGTGGAGCAGTGGGAAGGGGTGAGGGAAGTTTGCCCCATAATTTTCAAGTGTACAACCCCCAAATAACATTCTGGGAAAATCGTAACGAGATCTGAAGGGATGAAATTTTTTTCCAAAAAATAAGGAAAGACTATAGTCTTTCCTTTTTTTTTCAAAGATTTTTTCACCCCCTCCGATTTCCTTAGGAAAATTTCAGAATGTAGTATGAAGCGTAAAGACTTGAAAAATATGTGCCAAACATCCCCCAACCCCTCCAATCTAGTCCAAAAAAATTCAGAAAGTTTTCTGGACAACCCAATTCTGAACGTTTCCTAGCCAGGTGTGGAGCAGTGGGAAGGGGTGAGGGAAGTTTGCCCCATAATTTTCAAGCGTACAACCCCCAAATAACATTCTGGGAAAATCGTAACGAGATCTGAAGGGATGAAATTTTTTTCCAAAAAATGAGGAAAGACTATAGTCTTTCCTTTTTTTTTTCAAAGATTTTTTCACCCCCTCCGATTTCCTTAGGAAAATTTCAGAATGTAGTATGAAGGATAAAGACTTGAAAAATATGTGCCAAACATCCCCCAACCCCTCCAATCTAGTCCAAAAAAATTCAGAAAGTTTTCTGGACAACCCAATTCTGAACGTTTCCTAGCCAGGTGTGGAGCAGTGGGAAGGGGTGAGGGACGTTTGCCCCATAATTTCCAAGTGTACACCCTCCAAATAACATCCTGGGAAAATCGTAACGAGATCTGAAGGCATGAAATTTTTTTCCAAAAAATGAGGAAAGACTATAGTCTTTCCTTTTTTTTTCAAAGATTTTTTCACCCCCTCCGATTTCCTTAGGAAAATTTCAGAATGTAGTATGAAGGGTAAAGACTTGAAAAATATGTGCCAAACATCCCCCAACCCCTCCAATCTAGTCCAAAAAAATTCAGAAAGTTTTCTGGACAACCCAATCCTGAACGTTTCCTAGCCAGGTGTGGAGCAGTGGGAAGGGGTGAGGGAAGTTTGCCCCATAATTTCCAAGTGTACACCCTCCAAATAACATTCTGGGAAAATCGTAACGAGATCTGAAGGTATGAAATTTTTTTCCAAAAAATGAGGAAAGACTATAGTCTTTCCTTTTTTTTTCAAAGATTTTTTCACCCCCTCCGATTTCCTTAGGAAAATTTCAGAATGTAGTATGAAGGGTAAAGACTTGAAAAATATGTGCCAAACATCCCCCAACCCCTCCAATCTAGTCCAAAAAAATTCAGAAAGTTTTCTGGACAACCCAATTCTGAACGTTTCCTAGCCAGGTGTGGAGCAGTGGGAAGGGGTGAGGGAAGTTTGCCCCATAATTTTCAAGTGTACAACCCCCAAATAACATTCTGGGAAAATCGTAACGAGATCTGAAGGGATGAAATTTTTTTCCAAAAAATGAGGAAAGACTATATAGTCTTTCCTTTTTTTTTCAAAGATTTTTTCACCCCCTCCGATTTCCTTAGGAAAATTTCAGAATGTAGTATGAAGCGTAAAGACTTGAAAAATATGTGCCAAACATCCCCCAACCCCTCCAATCTAGTCCAAAAAAATTCAGAAAGTTTTCTGGACAACCCAATTCTGAACGTTTCCTAGCCAGGTGTGGAGCAGTGGGAAGGGGTGAGGGAAGTTTGCCCCATAATTTCCAAGTGTACACCCTCCAAATAACATTCTGGGAAAATCGTAACGAGATCTGAAGGGATGAAATTTTTTTCCAAAAAATGAGGAAAGACTATAGTCTTTCCTTTTTTTTTCAAAGATTTTTTCACCCCCTCCGATTTCCTTAAGAAAATTTCAGAATGTAGTATGAAGGGTAAAGACTTGAAAAATATGTGCCAAACATCCCCCAACCCCTCCAATCTAGTCCAAAAAAATTCAGAAAGTTTTCTGGACAACCCAATTCTGAACGTTTCCTAGCCAGGTGTGGAGCAGTGGGAAGGGGTGAGGGAAGTTTGCCCCATAATTTCCAAGTGTACACCCTCCAAATAACATTCTGGGAAAATCGTAACGAGATCTGAAGGTATGAAATTTTTTTCCAAAAAATGAGGAAAGACTAGTCTTTCCTTTTTTTTTCAAAGATTTTTTCACCCCCTCCGATTTCCTTAGGAAAATTTCAGAATGTAGTATGAAGGGTAAAGACTTGAAAAATATGTGCCAAACATCCCCCAACCCCTCCAATCTAGTCCAAAAAAATTCAGAAAGTTTTCTGGACAACCCAATTCTGAACGTTTCCTAGCCAGGTGTGGAGCAGTGGGAAGGGGTGAGGGAAGTTTGCCCCATAATTTTCAAGTGTACAACCACCAAATAACATTCTGGGAAAATCGTAACGAGATCTGAAGGGATGAAATTTTTTTCCAAAAAATGAGGAAAGACTATACTAGTCTTTCCTTTTTTTTTCAAAGATTTTTTCACCCCCTCCGATTTCCTTAGGAAAATTTCAGAATGTAGTATGAAGGGTAAAGACTTGAAAAATATGTGCCAAACATCCCCCAACCCCTCCAATCTAGTCCAAAAAAATTCAGAAAGTTTTCTGGACAACCCAATTCTGAACGTTTCCTAGCCAGGTGTGGAGCAGTGGGAAGGGGTGAGGGAAGTTTGTCCCATAATTTTCAAGTGTACAACCCCCAAATAACATTCTGGGAAAATCGTAACGAGATCTGAAGGGATGAAATTTTTTTCCAAAAAATGAGGAAAGACTATAAGTCTTTCCTTTTTTTTTCAAAGATTTTTTCACCCCCTCCGATTTCCTTAGGAAAATTTCAGAATGTAGTATGAAGGGTAAAGACTTGAAAAATATGTGCCAAACATCCCCCAACCCCTCCAATCTAGTCCAAAAAAATTCAGAAAGTTTTCTGGACAACCCAATTCTGAACGTTTCCTAGCCAGGTGTGGAGCAGTGGGAAGGGGTGAGGGAAGTTTGTCCCATAATTTTCAAGTGTACAACCCCCAAATAACATTCTGGGAAAATCGTAACGAGATCTGAAGGGATGAAATTTTTTTCCAAAAAAAGAGGAAAGACTATAGTCTTTCCTTTTTTTTTCAAAGATTTTTTCACCCCCTCCGATTTCCTTAGGAAAATTTCAGAATGTAGTATGAAGCGTAAAGACTTGAAAAATATGTGCCAAACATCCCCCAACCCCTCCAATCTAGTCCAAAAAAATTCAGAAAGTTTTCTGGACAACCCAATTCTGAACGTTTCCTAGCCAGGTGTGGAGCAGTGGGAAGGGGTGAGGGAAGTTTGCCCCATAATTTCCAAGTGTACACCCTCCAAATAACATTCTGGGAAAATCGTAACGAGATCTGAAGGTATGAAATTTTTTTCCAAAAAATGAGGAAAGACTATAGTCTTTCCTTTTTTTTTCAAAGATTTTTTCACCCCCTCCGATTTCCTTAGGAAAATTTCAGAATGTAGTATGAAGGGTAAAGACTTGAAAAATATGTGCCAAACATCCCCCAACCCCTCCAATCTAGTCCAAAAAAATTCAGAAAGTTTTCTGGACAACCCAATTCTGAACGTTTCCTAGCCAGGTGTGGAGCAGTGGGAAGGGGTGAGGGAAGTTTGCCCCATAATTTCCAAGTGTACACCCTCCAAATAACATTCTGGGAAAATCGTAACGAGATCTGAAGGGATGAAATTTTTTTCTAAAAAATGAGGAAAGACTATAGTCTTTCCTTTTTTTTTCAAAGATTTTTTCACCCCCTCCGATTTCCTTAGGAAAATTTCAGAATGTAGTATGAAGGGTAAAGACTTGAAAAATATGTGCCAAACATCCCCCAACCCCTCCAATCTAGTCCAAAAAAATTCAGAAAGTTTTCTGGACAACCCAATTCTGAACGTTTCCTAGCCAGGTGTGGAGCAGTGGGAAGGGGTGAGGGAAGTTTGCCCCATAATTTCCAAGTGTACACCCTCCAAATAACATTCTGGGAAAATCGTAACGAGATCTGAAGGGATGAAATTTTTTTCCAAAAAATGAGGAAAGACTATAGTCTTTCCTTTTTTTTTCAAAGATTTTTTCACCCCCTCCGATTTCCTTAGGAGAATTTCAGAATGTAGTATGAAGGGTAAAGACTTGAAAAATATGTGCCAAACATCCCCCAACCCCTCCAATCTAGTCCAAAAAAATTCAGAAAGTTTTCTGGACAACCCAATTCTGAACGTTTCCTAGCCAGGTGTGGAGCAGTGGGAAGGGGTGAGGGAAGTTTGCCCCATAATTTTCAAGTGTACAACCCCCAAATAACATTCTGGGAAAATCGTAACGAGATCTGAAGGGATGAAATTTTTTTTCAAAAAATGAGGAGTCTTTCCTTTTTTTTTCAAAGATTTTTTCACCCCCTCCGATTTCCTTAGGAAAATTTCAGAATGTAGTATGAAGGGTAAAGACTTGAAAAATATGTGCCAAACATCCCCCAACCCCTCCAATCTAGTCCAAAAAAATTCAGAAAGTTTTCTGGACAACCCAATTCTGAACGTTTCCTAGCCAGGTGTGGAGCAGTGGGAAGGGGTGAGGGATGTTTGCCCCATAATTTCCAAGTGTACACCCTCCAAATAACATCCTGGGAAAATCGTAACGAGATCTGAAGGGATGAAATTTTTTTCCAAAAAATGAGGAAAGACTAGTCTTTCCTTTTTTTTTCAAAGATTTTTTCACCCCCTCCGATTTCCTTAGGAAAATTTCAGAATGTAGTATGAAGGGTAAAGACTTGAAAAATATGTGCCAAACATCCCCCAACCCCTCCAATCTAGTCCAAAAAAATTCAGAAAGTTTTCTGGACAACCCAATTCTGAACGTTTCCTAGCCAGGTGTGGAGCAGTGGGAAGGGGTGAGGGAAGTTTGCCCCATAATTTTCAAGTGTACAACCCCCAAATAACATTCTGGGAAAATCGTAACGAGATCTGAAGGGATGAAATTTTTTTCCAAAAAATGAGGAAAGACTATAGTCTTTCCTTTTTTTTTCAAAGATTTTTTCACCCCCTCCGATTTCCTTAGGAAAATTTCAGAATGTAGTATGAAGGGTAAAGACTTGAAAAATATGTGCCAAACATCCCCCAACCCCTCCAATCTAGTCCAAAAAAATTCAGAAAGTTTTCTGGACAACCCAATTCTGAACGTTTCCTAGCCAGGTGTGGAGCAGTGGGAAGGGGTGAGGGAAGTTTGCCCCATAATTTTCAAGTGTACAACCCCCAAATAACATTCTGGGAAAATCGTAACGAGATCTGAAGGTATGAAATTTTTTTCCAAAAAATGAGGAAAGACTATAGTCTTTCCTTTTTTTTTCAAAGATTTTTTCACCCCCTCCGATTTCCTTAGGAAAATTTCAGAATGTAGTATGAAGGGTAAAGACTTGAAAAATATGTGCCAAACATCCCCCAACCCCTCCAATCTAGTCCAAAAAAATTCAGAAAGTTTTCTGGACAACCCAATTCTGAACGTTTCCTAGCCAGGTGTGGAGCAGTGGGAAGGGGTGAGGGAAGTTTGCCCCATAATTTTCAAGTGTACAACCCCCAAATAACATTCTGGGAAAATCGTAACGAGATCTGAAGGGATGAAATTTTTTTCCAAAAAATGAGGAAAGACTATAGTCTTTCCTTTTTTTTTCAAAGATTTTTTCACCCCCTCCGATTTCCTTAGGAAAATTTCAGAATGTAGTATGAAGCGTAAAGACTTGAAAAATATGTGCCAAACATCCCCCAACCCCCCCAATCTAGTCCAAAAAAATTCAGAAAGTTTTCTGGACAACCCAATTCTGAACGTTTCCTAGCCAGGTGTGGAGCAGTGGGAAGGGGTGAGGGACGTTTGCCCCATAATTTCCAAGTGTACACCCTCCAAATAACATTCTGGGAAAATCGTAACGAGATCTGAAGGTATGAAATTTTTTTCCAAAAAATGAGGAAAGACTATAGTCTTTCCTTTTTTTTTCAAAGATTTTTTCACCCCCTCCGATTTCCTTAGGAAAATTTCAGAATGTAGTATGAAGGGTAAAGACTTGAAAAATATGTGCCAAACATCCCCCAACCCCTCCAATCTAGTCCAAAAAAATTCAGAAAGTTTTCTGGACAACCCAATTCTGAACGTTTCCTAGCCAGGTGTGGAGCAGTGGGAAGGGGTGAGGGACGTTTGCCCCATAATTTCCAAGTGTACACCCTCCAAATAACATCCTGGAAAAATCGTAACGAGATCTGAAGGCATGAAATTTTTTTCCAAAAAATGAGGAAAGACTATAGTCTTTCCTTTTTTTTTCAAAGATTTTTTCACCCCCTCCGATTTCCTTAGGAAAATTTCAGAATGTAGTATGAAGGGTAAAGACTTGAAAAATATGTGCCAAACATCCCCCAACCCCTCCAATCTAGTCCAAAAAAATTCAGAAAGTTTTCTGGACAACCCAATTCTGAACGTTTCCTAGCCAGGTGTGGAGCAGTGGGAAGGGGTGAGGGAAGTTTGCCCCATAATTTCCAAGTGTACACCCTCCAAATAACATTCTGGGAAAATCGTAACGAGATCTGAAGGGATGAAATTTTTTTCCAAAAAATGAGGAAAGACTATAGTCTTTCCTTTTTTTTTCAAAGATTTTTTCACCCCCTCCGATTTCCTTAGGAAAATTTCAGAATGTAGTATGAAGGGTAAAGACTTGAAAAATATGTGCCAAACATCCCCCAACCCCTCCAATCTAGTCCAAAAAAATTCAGAAAGTTTTCTGGACAACCCAATTCTGAACGTTTCCTAGCCAGGTGTGGAGCAGTGGGAAGGGGTGAGGGAAGTTTGCCCCATAATTTCCAAGTGTACACCCTCCAAATAACATTCTGGGAAAATCGTAACGAGATCTGAAGGGATGAAATTTTTTTCTAAAAAATGAGGAAAGACTATAGTCTTTCCTTTTTTTTTCAAAGATTTTTTCACCCCCTCCGATTTCCTTAGGAAAATTTCAGAATGTAGTATGAAGGGTAAAGACTTGAAAAATATGTGCCAAACATCCCCCAACCCCTCCAATCTAGTCCAAAAAAATTCAGAAAGTTTTCTGGACAACCCAATTCTGAACGTTTCCTAGCCAGGTGTGGAGCAGTGGGAAGGGGTGAGGGAAGTTTGCCCCATAATTTCCAAGTGTACACCCTCCAAATAACATTCTGGGAAAATCGTAACGAGATCTGAAGGGATGAAATTTTTTTCCAAAAAATGAGGAAAGACTATAGTCTTTCCTTTTTTTTTCAAAGATTTTTTCACCCCCTCCGATTTCCTTAGGAGAATTTCAGAATGTAGTATGAAGGGTAAAGACTTGAAAAATATGTGCCAAACATCCCCCAACCCCTCCAATCTAGTCCAAAAAAATTCAGAAAGTTTTCTGGACAACCCAATTCTGAACGTTTCCTAGCCAGGTGTGGAGCAGTGGGAAGGGGTGAGGGAAGTTTGCCCCATAATTTTCAAGTGTACAACCCCCAAATAACATTCTGGGAAAATCGTAACGAGATCTGAAGGGATGAAATTTTTTTTCAAAAAATGAGGAGTCTTTCCTTTTTTTTTCAAAGATTTTTTCACCCCCTCCGATTTCCTTAGGAAAATTTCAGAATGTAGTATGAAGGGTAAAGACTTGAAAAATATGTGCCAAACATCCCCCAACCCCTCCAATCTAGTCCAAAAAAATTCAGAAAGTTTTCTGGACAACCCAATTCTGAACGTTTCCTAGCCAGGTGTGGAGCAGTGGGAAGGGGTGAGGGATGTTTGCCCCATAATTTCCAAGTGTACACCCTCCAAATAACATCCTGGGAAAATCGTAACGAGATCTGAAGGGATGAAATTTTTTTCCAAAAAATGTGGAAAGACTAGTCTTTCTTTTTTTTTCAAAGATTTTTTCACCCCCTCCGATTTCCTTAGGAAAATTTCAGAATGTAGTATGAAGGGTAAAGACTTGAAAAATATGTGCCAAACATCCCCCAACCCCTCCAATCTAGTCCAAAAAAATTCAGAAAGTTTTCTGGACAACCCAATTCTGAACGTTTCCTAGCCAGGTGTGGAGCAGTGGGAAGGGGTGAGGGAAGTTTGCCCCATAATTTTCAAGTGTACAACCCCCAAATAACATTCTGGGAAAATCGTAACGAGATCTGAAGGGATGAAATTTTTTTCCAAAAAATGAGGAAAGACAGTCTTTCCTTTTTTTTTCAAAGATTTTTTCACCCCCTCCGATTTCCTTAGGAAAATTTCAGAATGTAGTATGAAGGGTAAAGACTTGAAAAATATGTGCCAAACATCCCCCAACCCCTCCAATCTAGTCCAAAAAAATTCAGAAAGTTTTCTGGACAACCCAATTCTGAACGTTTCCTAGCCAGGTGTGGAGCAGTGGGAAGGGGTGAGGGAAGTTTGCCCCATAATTTTCAAGTGTACAACCCCCAAATAACATTCTGGGAAAATCGTAACGAGATCTGAAGGTATGAAATTTTTTTCCAAAAAATGAGGAAAGACTATAGTCTTTCCTTTTTTTTTCAAAGATTTTTTCACCCCCTCCGATTTCCTTAAGAAAATTTCAGAATGTAGTATGAAGGGTAAAGACTTGAAAAATATGTGCCAAACATCCCCCAACCCCTCCAATCTAGTCCAAAAAAATTCAGAAAGTTTTCTGGACAACCCAATTCTGAACGTTTCCTAGCCAGGTGTGGAGCAGTGGGAAGGGGTGAGGGAAGTTTGCCCCATAATTTTCAAGTGTACAACCCCCAAATAACATTCTGGGAAAATCGTAACGAGATCTGAAGGGATGAAATTTTTTTCCAAAAAATGAGGAAAGACTATAGTCTTTCCTTTTTTTTTCAAAGATTTTTTCACCCCCTCCGATTTCCTTAGGAAAATTTCAGAATGTAGTATGAAGCGTAAAGACTTGAAAAATATGTGCCAAACATCCCCCAACCCCCCCAATCTAGTCCAAAAAAATTCAGAAAGTTTTCTGGACAACCCAATTCTGAACGTTTCCTAGCCAGGTGTGGAGCAGTGGGAAGGGGTGAGGGACGTTTGCCCCATAATTTCCAAGTGTACACCCTCCAAATAACATTCTGGGAAAATCGTAACGAGATCTGAAGGTATGAAATTTTTTTCCAAAAAATGAGGAAAGACTATAGTCTTTCCTTTTTTTTTCAAAGATTTTTTCACCCCCTCCGATTTCCTTAGGAAAATTTCAGAATGTAGTATGAAGGGTAAAGACTTGAAAAATATGTGCCAAACATCCCCCAACCCCTCCAATCTAGTCCAAAAAAATTCAGAAAGTTTTCTGGACAACCCAATTCTGAACGTTTCCTAGCCAGGTGTGGAGCAGTGGGAAGGGGTGAGGGACGTTTGCCCCATAATTTCCAAGTGTACACCCTCCAAATAACATCCTGGAAAAATCGTAACGAGATCTGAAGGCATGAAATTTTTTTCCAAAAAATGAGGAAAGACTATAGTCTTTCCTTTTTTTTTCAAAGATTTTTTCACCCCCTCCGATTTCCTTAGGAAAATTTCAGAATGTAGTATGAAGGGTAAAGACTTGAAAAATATGTGCCAAACATCCCCCAACCCCTCCAATCTAGTCCAAAAAAATTCAGAAAGTTTTCTGGACAACCCAATTCTGAACGTTTCCTAGCCAGGTGTGGAGCAGTGGGAAGGGGTGAGGGAAGTTTGCCCCATAATTTCCAAGTGTACACCCTCCAAATAACATTCTGGGAAAATCGTAACGAGATCTGAAGGGATGAAATTTTTTTCCAAAAAATGAGGAAAGACTATAAGTCTTTCCTTTTTTTTTCAAAGATTTTTTCACCCCCTCCGATTTCCTTAGGAAAATTTCAGAATGTAGTATGAAGAGTAAAGACTTGAAAAATATGTGCCAAACATCCCCCAACCCCTCCAATCTAGTCCAAAAAAATTCAGAAAGTTTTCTGGACAACCCAATTCTGAACGTTTCCTAGCCAGGTGTGGAGCAGTGGGAAGGGGTGAGGGAAGTTTGCCCCATAATTTCCAAGTGTACACCCTCCAAATAACATTCTGGGAAAATCGTAACGAGATCTGAAGGTATGAAATTTTTTTCCAAAAAATGAGGAAAGACTATAGTCTTTCCTTTTTTTTTCAAAGATTTTTTGACCCCCTCCGATTTCCTTAGGAAAATTTAAGAATGTAGTATGAAGGGTAAAGACTTGAAAAATATGTGCCAAACATCCCCCAACCCCTCCAATCTAGTCCAAAAAAATTCAGAAAGTTTTCTGGACAACCCAATTCTGAACGTTTCCTAGCCAGGTGTGGAGCAGTGGGAAGGGGTGAGGGAAGTTTGCCCCATAATTTCCAAGTGTACACCCTCCAAATAACATTCTGGGAAAATCGTAACGAGATCTGAAGGGATGAAATTTTTTTCTAAAAAATGAGGAAAGACTATAGTCTTTCCTTTTTTTTTCAAAGATTTTTTCACCCCCTCCGATTTCCTTAGGAAAATTTCAGAATGTAGTATGAAGGGTAAAGACTTGAAAAATATGTGCCAAACATCCCCCAACCCCTCCAATCTAGTCCAAAAAAATTCAGAAAGTTTTCTGGACAACCCAATTCTGAACGTTTCCTAGCCAGGTGTGGAGCAGTGGGAAGGGGTGAGGGAAGTTTGCCCCATAATTTCCAAGTGTACACCCTCCAAATAACATTCTGGGAAAATCGTAACGAGATCTGAAGGGATGAAATTTTTTTCCAAAAAATGAGGAAAGACTATAGTCTTTCCTTTTTTTTTCAAAGATTTTTTCACCCCCTCCGATTTCCTTAGGAGAATTTCAGAATGTAGTATGAAGGGTAAAGACTTGAAAAATATGTGCCAAACATCCCCCAACCCCTCCAATCTAGTCCAAAAAAATTCAGAAAGTTTTCTGGACAACCCAATTCTGAACGTTTCCTAGCCAGGTGTGGAGCAGTGGGAAGGGGTGAGGGAAGTTTGCCCCATAATTTTCAAGTGTACAACCCCCAAATAACATTCTGGGAAAATCGTAACGAGATCTGAAGGGATGAAATTTTTTTTCAAAAAATGAGGAGTCTTTCCTTTTTTTTTCAAAGATTTTTTCACCCCCTCCGATTTCCTTAGGAAAATTTCAGAATGTAGTATGAAGGGTAAAGACTTGAAAAATATGTGCCAAACATCCCCCAACCCCTCCAATCTAGTCCAAAAAAATTCAGAAAGTTTTCTGGACAACCCAATTCTGAACGTTTCCTAGCCAGGTGTGGAGCAGTGGGAAGGGGTGAGGGATGTTTGCCCCATAATTTCCAAGTGTACACCCTCCAAATAACATCCTGGGAAAATCGTAACGAGATCTGAAGGGATGAAATTTTTTTCCAAAAAATGAGGAAAGACTAGTCTTTCCTTTTTTTTTCAAAGATTTTTTCACCCCCTCCGATTTCCTTAGGAAAATTTCAGAATGTAGTATGAAGGGTAAAGACTTGAAAAATATGTGCCAAACATCCCCCAACCCCTCCAATCTAGTCCAAAAAAATTCAGAAAGTTTTCTGGACAACCCAATTCTGAACGTTTCCTAGCCAGGTGTGGAGCAGTGGGAAGGGGTGAGGGAAGTTTGCCCCATAATTTTCAAGTGTACAACCCCCAAATAACATTCTGGGAAAATCGTAACGAGATCTGAAGGGATGAAATTTTTTTCCAAAAAATGAGGAAAGACAGTCTTTCCTTTTTTTTTCAAAGATTTTTTCACCCCCTCCGATTTCCTTAGGAAAATTTCAGAATGTAGTATGAAGGGTAAAGACTTGAAAAATATGTGCCAAACATCCCCCAACCCCTCCAATCTAGTCCAAAAAAATTCAGAAAGTTTTCTGGACAACCCAATTCTGAACGTTTCCTAGCCAGGTGTGGAGCAGTGGGAAGGGGTGAGGGAAGTTTGCCCCATAATTTTCAAGTGTACAACCCCCAAATAACATTCTGGGAAAATCGTAACGAGATCTGAAGGTATGAAATTTTTTTCCAAAAAATGAGGAAAGACTATAGTCTTTCCTTTTTTTTTCAAAGATTTTTTCACCCCCTCCGATTTCCTTAGGAAAATTTCAGAATGTAGTATGAAGGGTAAAGACTTGAAAAATATGTGCCAAACATCCCCCAACCCCTCCAATCTAGTCCAAAAAAATTCAGAAAGTTTTCTGGACAACCCAATTCTGAACGTTTCCTAGCCAGGTGTGGAGCAGTGGGAAGGGGTGAGGGAAGTTTGCCCCATAATTTTCAAGTGTACAACCCCCAAATAACATTCTGGGAAAATCGTAACGAGATCTGAAGGGATGAAATTTTTTTCCAAAAAATGAGGAAAGACTATAGTCTTTCCTTTTTTTTTCAAAGATTTTTTCACCCCCTCCGATTTCCTTAGGAAAATTTCAGAATGTAGTATGAAGCGTAAAGACTTGAAAAATATGTGCCAAACATCCCCCAACCCCCCCAATCTAGTCCAAAAAAATTCAGAAAGTTTTCTGGACAACCCAATTCTGAACGTTTCCTAGCCAGGTGTGGAGCAGTGGGAAGGGGTGAGGGACGTTTGCCCCATAATTTCCAAGTGTACACCCTCCAAATAACATTCTGGGAAAATCGTAACGAGATCTGAAGGTATGAAATTTTTTTTAAAAAAATGAGGAAAGACTATAGTCTTTCCTTTTTTTTTCAAAGATTTTTTCACCCCCTCCGATTTCCTTAGGAAAATTTCAGAATGTAGTATGAAGGGTAAAGACTTGAAAAATATGTGCCAAACATCCCCCAACCCCTCCAATCTAGTCCAAAAAAATTCAGAAAGTTTTCTGGACAACCCAATTCTGAACGTTTCCTAGCCAGGTGTGGAGCAGTGGGAAGGGGTGAGGGACGTTTGCCCCATAATTTCCAAGTGTACACCCTCCAAATAACATCCTGGAAAAATCGTAACGAGATCTGAAGGCATGAAATTTTTTTCCAAAAAATGAGGAAAGACTATAGTCTTTCCTTTTTTTTTCAAAGATTTTTTCACCCCCTCCGATTTCCTTAGGAAAATTTCAGAATGTAGTATGAAGGGTAAAGACTTGAAAAATATGTGCCAAACATCCCCCAACCCCTCCAATCTAGTCCAAAAAAATTCAGAAAGTTTTCTGGACAACCCAATTCTGAACGTTTCCTAGCCAGGTGTGGAGCAGTGGGAAGGGGTGAGGGAAGTTTGCCCCATAATTTCCAAGTGTACACCCTCCAAATAACATTCTGGGAAAATCGTAACGAGATCTGAAGGGATGAAATTTTTTTCCAAAAAATGAGGAAAGACTATAAGTCTTTCCTTTTTTTTTCAAAGATTTTTTCACCCCCTCCGATTTCCTTAGGAAAATTTCAGAATGTAGTATGAAGAGTAAAGACTTGAAAAATATGTGCCAAACATCCCCCAACCCCTCCAATCTAGTCCAAAAAAATTCAGAAAGTTTTCTGGACAACCCAATTCTGAACGTTTCCTAGCCAGGTGTGGAGCAGTGGGAAGGGGTGAGGGAAGTTTGCCCCATAATTTCCAAGTGTACACCCTCCAAATAACATTCTGGGAAAATCGTAACGAGATCTGAAGGTATGAAATTTTTTTCCAAAAAATGAGGAAAGACTATAGTCTTTCCTTTTTTTTTCAAAGATTTTTTGACCCCCTCCGATTTCCTTAGGAAAATTTCAGAATGTAGTATGAAGGGTAAAGACTTGAAAAATATGTGCCAAACATCCCCCAACCCCTCCAATCTAGTCCAAAAAAATTCAGAAAGTTTTCTGGACAACCCAATTCTGAACGTGTCCTAGCCAGGTGTGGAGCAGTGGGAAGGGGTGAGGGAAGTTTGCCCCATAATTTCCAAGTGTACACCCTCCAAATAACATTCTGGGAAAATCGTAACGAGATCTGAAGGTATGAAATTTTTTTCCAAAAAATGAGGAAAGACTATAGTCTTTCCTTTTTTTTTCAAAGATTTTTTCACCCCCTCCGATTTCCTTAGGAAAATTTCAGAATGTAGTATGAAGCGTAAAGACTTGAAAAATATGTGCCAAACATCCCCCAACCCCTCCAATCTAGTCCAAAAAAATTCAGAAAGTTTTCTGGACAACCCAATTCTGAACGTTTCCTAGCCAGGTGTGGAGCAGTGGGAAGGGGTGAGGGAAGTTTGCCCCATAATTTCCAAGTGTACACCCTCCAAATAACATCCTGGGAAAATCGTAACGAGATCTGAAGGTATGAAATTTTTTTCCAAAAAATGAGGAAAGACTATAGTCTTTCCTTTTTTTTTCAAAGATTTTTTCACCCCCTCCGATTTCCTTAGGAAAATTTCAGAATGTAGTATGAAGGGTAAAGACTTGAAAAATATGTGCCAAACATCCCCCAACCCCTCCAATCTAGTCCAAAAAAATTCAGAAAGTTTTCTGGACAACCCAATTCTGAACGTTTCCTAGCCAGGTGTGGAGCAGTGGGAAGGGGTGAGGGAAGTTTGCCCCATAATTTTCAAGTGTACAACCCCCAAATAACATTCTGGGAAAATCGTAACGAGATCTGAAGGGATGAAATATTTTTCCAAAAAATTTTTTTTTCAAAGATTTTTTCACCCCCTCCGATTTCCTTAGGAAAATTTCAGAATGTAGTATGAAGGGTAAAGACTTGAAAAATATGTGCCAAACATCCCCCAACCCCTCCAATCTAGTCCAAAAAAATTCAGAAAGTTTTCTGGACAACCCAATTCTGAACGTTTCCTAGCCAGGTGTGGAGCAGTGGGAAGGGGTGAGGGAAGTTTGCCCCATAATTTCCAAGTGTACACCCTCCAAATAACATTCTGGGAAAATCGTAACGAGATCTGAAGGGATGAAATTTTTTTCCAAAAAATGAGGAAAGACTATAGTCTTTCCTTTTTTTTTCAAAGATTTTTTCACCCCCTCCGATTTCCTTAGGAAAATTTCAGAATGTAGTATGAAGGGTAAAGACTTGAAAAATATGTGCCAAACATCCCCCAACCCCTCCAATCTAGTCCAAAAAAATTCAGAAAGTTTTCTGGACAACCCAATTCTGAACGTTTCCTAGCCAGGTGTGGAGCAGTGGGAAGGGGTGAGGGAAGTTTGCCCCATAATTTCCAAGTGTACACCCTCCAAATAACATTCTGGGAAAATCGTAACGAGATCTGAAGGGATGAAATTTTTTTCCAAAAAATGAGGAAAGACTATAGTCTTTCCTTTTTTTTTCAAAGATTTTTTCACCCCCTCCGATTTCCTTAGGAAAATTTCAGAATGTAGTATGAAGGGTAAAGACTTGAAAAATATGTGCCAAACATCCCCCAACCCCTCCAATCTAGTCCAAAAAAATTCAGAAAGTTTTCTGGACAACCCAATTCTGAACGTTTCCTAGCCAGGTGTGGAGCAGTGGGAAGGGGTGAGGGAAGTTTGCCCCATAATTTCCAAGTGTACACCCTCCAAATAACATTCTGGGAAAATCGTAACGAGATCTGAAGGAATGAAATTTTTTTCCAAAAAATGAGGAAAGACTATAGTCTTTCCTTTTTTTTTCAAAGATTTTTTCACCCCCTCCGATTTCCTTAGGAAAATTTCAGAATGTAGTATGAAGGGTAAATACTTGAAAAATATGTGCCAAACATCCCCCAACCCCTCCAATCTAGTCCAAAAAAATTCAGAAAGTTTTCTGGACAACCCAATTCTGAACGTTTCCTAGCCAGGTGTGGAGCAGTGGGAAGGGGTGAGGGAAGTTTGCCCCATAATTTTCAAGTGTACAACCCCCAAATAACATTCTGGGAAAATCGTAACGAGATCTGAAGGGATGAAATTTTTTTCCAAAAAATGAGGAAAGACTATAGTCTTTCCTTTTTTTTTCAAAGATTTTTTCACCCCCTCCGATTTCCTTAGGAAAATTTCAGAATGTAGTATGAAGGGTAAAGACTTGAAAAATATGTGCCAAACATCCCCCAACCCCTCCAATCTATTCCAAAAAAATTCAGAAAGTTTTCTGGACAACCCAATTCTGAACGTTTCCTAGCCAGGTGTGGAGCAGTGGGAAGGGGTGAGGGAAGTTTGCCCCATAATTTTCAAGTGTACAACCCCCAAATAACATTCTGGGAAAATCGTAACGAGATCTGAAGGGATGAAATTTTTTTCCAAAAAATGAGGAAAGATATAGTCTTTCCTTTTTTTTTCAAAGATTTTTTCACCCCCTCCGATTTCCTTAGGAAAATTTCAGAATGTAGTATGAAGGGTAAAGACTTGAAAAATATGTGCCAAACATCCCCCAACCCCTCCAATCTAGTCCAAAAAAATTCAGAAAGTTTTCTGGACAACCCAATTCTGAACGTTTCCTAGCCAGGTGTGGAGCAGTGGGAAGGGGTGAGGGATGTTTGCCCCATAATTTCCAAGTGTACACCCTCCAAATAACATCCTGGGAAAATCGTAACGAGATCTGAAGGGATGAAATTTTTTTCCAAAAAATGAGGAAAGACTATAGTCTTTCCTTTTTTTTTCAAAGATTTTTTCACCCCCTCCGATTTCCTTAGGAAAATTTCAGAATGTAGTATGAAGGGTAAAGACTTGAAAAATATGTGCCAAACATCCCCCAACCCCTCCAATCTAGTCCAAAAAAATTCAGAAAGTTTTCTGGACAACCCAATTCTGAACGTTTCCTAGCCAGGTGTGGAGCAGTGGGAAGGGGTGAGGGATGTTTGCCCCATAATTTCCAAGTGTACACCCTCCAAATAACACCCTGGGAAAATCGTAACGAGATCTGAAGGGATGAAATTTTTTTCCAAAAAATGAGGAAAGACTATAGTCTTTCCTTTTTTTTTCAAAGATTTTTTCACCCCCTCCGATTTCCTTAGGAAAATTTCAGAATGTAGTATGAAGGGTAAAGACTTGAAAAATATGTGCCAAACATCCCCCAACCCCTCCAATCTAGTCCAAAAAAATTCAGAAAGTTTTCTGGACAACCCAATTCTGAACGTTTCCTAGCCAGGTGTGGAGCAGTGGGAAGGGGTGAGGGAAGTTTGCCCCATAATTTCCAAGTGTACACCCTCCAAATAACATTCTGGGAAAATCGTAACGAGATCTGAAGGGATGAAATTTTTTTCCAAAAAATGAGGAAAGACTATAGTCTTTCCTTTTTTTTTCAAAGATTTTTTCACCCCCTCCGATTTCCTTAGGAAAATTTCAGAATGTAGTATGAAGGGTAAAGACTTGAAAAATATGTGCCAAACATCCCCCAACCCCTCCAATCTAGTCCAAAAAAATTCAGAAAGTTTTCTGGACAACCCAATTCTGAACGTTTCCTAGCCAGGTGTGGAGCAGTGGGAAGGGGTGAGGGATGTTTGCCCCATAATTTCCAAGTGTACACCCTCCAAATAACACCCTGGGAAAATCGTAACGAGATCTGAAGGTATGAAATTTTTTTCCAAAAAATGAGGAAAGACTATAGTCTTTCCTTTTTTTTTCAAAGATTTTTTCACCCCCTCCGATTTCCTTAGGAAAATTTCAGAATGTAGTATGAAGGGTAAAGACTTGAAAAATATGTGCCAAACATCCCCCAACCCCTCCAATCTAGTCCAAAAAAATTCAGAAAGTTTTCTGGACAACCCAATTCTGAACGTTTCCTAGCCAGGTGTGGAGCAGTGGGAAGGGGTGAGGGAAGTTTGCCCCATAATTTTCAAGTGTACAACCCCCAAATAACATTCTGGGAAAATCGTAACGAGATCTGAAGGGATGAAATTTTTTTCCAAAAAATGAGGAAAGACTATAGTCTTTCCTTTTTTTTTCAAAGATTTTTTCACCCCCTCCGATTTCCTTAGGAAAATTTCAGAATGTAGTATGAAGCGTAAAGACTTGAAAAATATGTGCCAAACATCCCCCAACCCCTCCAATCTAGTCCAAAAAAATTCAGAAAGTTTTCTGGACAACCCAATTCTGAACGTTTCCTAGCCAGGTGTGGAGCAGTGGGAAGGGGTGAGGGAAGTTTGCCCCATAATTTTCAAGCGTACAACCCCCAAATAACATTCTGGGAAAATCGTAACGAGATCTGAAGGGATGAAATTTTTTTCCAAAAAATGAGGAAAGACTATAGTCTTTCCTTTTTTTTTCAAAGATTTTTTCACCCCCTCCGATTTCCTTAGGAAAATTTCAGAATGTAGTATGAAGGGTAAAGACTTGAAAAATATGTGCCAAACATCCCCCAACCCCTCCAATCTAGTCCAAAAAAATTCAGAAAGTTTTCTGGACAACCCAATTCTGAACGTTTCCTAGCCAGGTGTGGAGCAGTGGGAAGGGGTGAGGGACGTTTGCCCCATAATTTCCAAGTGTACACCCTCCAAATAACATCCTGGGAAAATCGTAACGAGATCTGAAGACATGAAATTTTTTTCCAAAAAATGAGGAAAGACTATAGTCTTTCCTTTTTTTTTCAAAGATTTTTTCACCCCCTCCGATTTCCTTAGGAAAATTTCAGAATGTAGTATGAAGGGTAAAGACTTGAAAAATATGTGCCAAACATCCCCCAACCCCTCCAATCTAGTCCAAAAAAATTCAGAAAGTTTTCTGGACAACCCAATTCTGAACGTTTCCTAGCCAGGTGTGGAGCAGTGGGAAGGGGTGAGGGAAGTTTGCCCCATAATTTCCAAGTGTACACCCTCCAAATAACATTCTGGGAAAATCGTAACGAGATCTGAAGGTATGAAATTTTTTTCCAAAAAATGAGGAAAGACTATAGTCTTTCCTTTTTTTTTCAAAGATTTTTTCACCCCCTCCGATTTCCTTAGGAAAATTTCAGAATGTAGTATGAAGGGTAAAGACTTGAAAAATATGTGCCAAACATCCCCCAACCCCTCCAATCTAGTCCAAAAAAATTCAGAAAGTTTTCTGGACAACCCAATTCTGAACGTTTCCTAGCCAGGTGTGGAGCAGTGGGAAGGGGTGAGGGAAGTTTGCCCCATAATTTTCAAGTGTACAACCCCCAAATAACATTCTGGGAAAATCGTAACGAGATCTGAAGGGATGAAATTTTTTTCCAAAAAATGAGGAAAGACTATAGTCTTTCCTTTTTTTTTCAAAGATTTTTTCACCCCCTCCGATTTCCTTAGGAAAATTTCAGAATGTAGTATGAAGCGTAAAGACTTGAAAAATATGTGCCAAACATCCCCCAACCCCTCCAATCTAGTCCAAAAAAATTCAGAAAGTTTTCTGGACAACCCAATTGTGAACGTTTCCTAGCAAGGTGTGGAGCAGTGGGAAGGGGTGAGGGAAGTTTGCCCCATAATTTCCAAGTGTACACCCTCCAAATAACATTCTGGGAAAATCGTAACGAGATCTGAAGGGATGAAATTTTTTTCCAAAAAATGAGGAAAGACTATAGTCTTTCCTTTTTTTTTCAAAGATTTTTTCACCCCCTCCGATTTCCTTAAGAAAATTTCAGAATGTAGTATGAAGGGTAAAGACTTGAAAAATATGTGCCAAACATCCCCCAACCCCTCCAATCTAGTCCAAAAAAATTCAGAAAGTTTTCTGGACAACCCAATTCTGAACGTTTCCTAGCCAGGTGTGGAGCAGTGGGAAGGGGTGAGGGATGTTTGCCCCATAATTTCCAAGTGTACACCCTCCAAATAACATCCTGCGAAAATCGTAACGAGATCTGAAGGGATGAAATTTTTTTCCAAAAAATGAGGAAAGACTATAGTCTTTCCTTTTTTTTTCAAAGATTTTTTCACCCCCTCCGATTTCCTTAGGAAAATTTCAGAATGTAGTATGAAGGGTAAAGACTTGAAAAATATGTGCCAAACATCCCCCAACCCCTCCAATCTAGTCCAAAAAAATTCAGAAAGTTTTCTGGACAACCCAATTCTGAACGTTTCCTAGCCAGGTGTGGAGCAGTGGGAAGGGGTGAGGGAAGTTTGCCCCATAATTTTCAAGTGTACAACCACCAAATAACATTCTGGGAAAATCGTAACGAGATCTGAAGGGATGAAATTTTTTTCCAAAAAATGAGGAAAGACTATAGGTAGTCTTTCCTTTTTTTTTCAAAGATTTTTTCACCCCCTCCGATTTCCTTAGGAAAATTTCAGAATGTAGTATGAAGGGTAAAGACTTGAAAAATATGTGCCAAACATCCCCCAACCCCTCCAATCTAGTCCAAAAAAATTCAGAAAGTTTTCTGGACAACCCAATTCTGAACGTTTCCTAGCCAGTTGTGGAGCAGTGGGAAGGGGTGAGGGAAGTTTGTCCCATAATTTTCAAGTGTACAACCCCCAAATAACATTCTGGGAAAATCGTAACGAGATCTGAAGGGATGAAATTTTTTTCCAAAAAATGAGGAAAGACTATAGTCTTTCCTTTTTTTTTCAAAGATTTTTTCACCCCCTCCGATTTCCTTAGGAAAATTTCAGAATGTAGTATGAAGCGTAAAGACTTGAAAAATATGTGCCAAACATCCCCCAACCCCTCCAATCTAGTCCAAAAAAATTCAGAAAGTTTTCTGGACAACCCAATTCTGAACGTTTCCTAGCCAGGTGTGGAGCAGTGGGAAGGGGTGAGGGAAGTTTGCCCCATAATTTCCAAGTGTACACCCTCCAAATAACATTCTGGGAAAATCGTAACGAGATCTGAAGGTATGAAATTTTTTTCCAAAAAATGAGGAAAGACTATAGTCTTTCCTTTTTTTTTCAAAGATTTTTTCACCCCCTCCGATTTCCTTAGGAAAATTTCAGAATGTAGTATGAAGGGTAAAGACTTGAAAAATATGTGCCAAACATCCCCCAACCCCTCCAATCTAGTCCAAAAAAATTCAGAAAGTTTTCTGGACAACCCAATTCTGAACGTTTCCTAGCCAGGTGTGGAGCAGTGGGAAGGGGTGAGGGAAGTTTGCCCCATAATTTCCAAGTGTACACCCTCCAAATAACATTCTGGGAAAATCGTAACGAGATCTGAAGGGATGAAATTTTTTTCCAAAAAATGAGGAAAGACTATAGTCTTTCCTTTTTTTTTTCAAAGATTTTTTCACCCCCTCCGATTTCCTTAGGAAAATTTCAGAATGTAGTATGAAGGGTAAAGACTTGAAAAATATGTGCCAAACATCCCCCAACCCCTCCAATCTAGTCCAAAAAAATTCAGAAAGTTTTCTGGACAACCCAATTCTGAACGTTTCCTAGCCAGGTGTGGAGCAGTGGGAAGGGGTGAGGGAAGTTTGCCCCATAATTTTCAAGTGTACAACCCCCAAATAACATTCTGGGAAAATCGTAACGAGATCTGAAGGGATGAAATTTTTTTCCAAAAAATGAGGAAAGACTATAGTCTTTCCTTTTTTTTTCAAAGATTTTTTCACCCCCTCCGATTTCCTTAGGAAAATTTCAGAATGTAGTATGAAGGGTAAAGACTTGAAAAATATGTGCCAAACATCCCCCAACCCCTCCAATCTAGTCCAAAAAAATTCAGAAAGTTTTCTGGACAACCCAATTCTGAACGTTTCCTAGCCAGGTGTGGAGCAGTGGGAAGGGGTGAGGGATGTTTGCCCCATAATTTCCAAGTGTACACCCTCCAAATAACATCCTGGGAAAATCGTAACGAGATCTGAAGGGATGAAATTTTTTTCCAAAAAATGAGGAAAGACTATAGTCTTTCCTTTTTTTTTCAAAGATTTTTTCACCCCCTCCGATTTCCTTAGGAAAATTTCAGAATGTAGTATGAAGGGTAAAGACTTGAAAAATATGTGCCAAACATCCCCCAACCCCTCCAATCTAGTCCAAAAAAATTCAGAAAGTTTTCTGGACAACCCAATTCTGAACGTTTCCTAGCCAGGTGTGGAGCAGTGGGAAGGGGTGAGGGAAGTTTGCCCCATAATTTCCAAGTGTACACCCTCCAAATAACATTCTGGGAAAATCGTAACGAGATCTGAGGGTATGAAATTTTTTTCCAAAAAATGAGGAAAGACTATAGTCTTTCCTTTTTTTTTCAAAGATTTTTTCACCCCCTCCGATTTCCTTAGGAAAATTTCAGAATGTAGTATGAAGGGTAAAGACTTGAAAAATATGTGCCAAACATCCCCCAACCCCTCCAATCTAGTCCAAAAAAATTCAGAAAGTTTTCTGGACAACCCAATTCTGAACGTTTCCTAGCCAGGTGTGGAGCAGTGGGAAGGGGTGAGGGAAGTTTGCCCCATAATTTTCAAGTGTACAACCCCCAAATAACATTCTGGGAAAATCGTAACGAGATCTGAAGGGATGAAATTTTTTTCCAAAAAATGAGGAAAGACTATAGTCTTTCCTTTTTTTTTCAAAGATTTTTTCACCCCCTCCGATTTCCTTAGGAAAATTTCAGAATGTAGTATGAAGGGTAAAGACTTGAAAAATATGTGCCAAACATCCCCCAACCCCTCCAATCTAGTCCAAAAAAATTCAGAAAGTTTTCTGGACAACCCAATTCTGAACGTTTCCTAGCCAGGTGTGGAGCAGTGGGAAGGGGTGAGGGAAGTTTGCCCCATAATTTTCAAGTGTACAACCCCCAAATAACATTCTGGGAAAATCGTAACGAGATCTGAAGGTATGAAATTTTTTTCCAAAAAATGAGGAAAGACTATAGTCTTTCCTTTTTTTTTCAAAGATTTTTTCACCCCCTCCGATTTCCTTAGGAAAATTTCAGAATGTAGTATGAAGGGTAAAGACTTGAAAAATATGTGCCAAACATCCCCCAACCCCTCCAATCTAGTCCAAAAAAATTCAGAAAGTTTTCTGGACAACCCAATTCTGAACGTTTCCTAGCCAGGTGTGGAGCAGTGGGAAGGGGTGAGGGAAGTTTGCCCCATAATTTTCAAGTGTACAACCCCCAAATAACATTCTGGGAAAATCGTAACGAGATCTGAAGGGATGAAATTTTTTTCCAAAAAATGAGGAAAGACTATAGTCTTTCCTTTTTTTTTCAAAGATTTTTTCACCCCCTCCGATTTCCTTAGGAAAATTTCAGAATGTAGTATGAAGCGTAAAGACTTGACAAATATGTGCCAAACATCCCCCAACCCCTCCAATCTAGTCCAAAAAAATTCAGAAAGTTTTCTGGACAACCCAATTCTGAACGTTTCCTAGCCAGGTGTGGAGCAGTGGGAAGGGGTGAGGGACGTTTGCCCCATAATTTCCAAGTGTACACCCTCCAAATAACATTCTGGGAAAATCGTAACGAGATCTGAAGGTATGAAATTTTTTTCCAAAAAATGAGGAAAGACTATAGTCTTTCCTTTTTTTTTCAAAGATTTTTTCACCCCCTCCGATTTCCTTAGGAAAATTTCAGAATGTAGTATGAAGGGTAAAGACTTGAAAAATATGTGCCAAACATCCCCCAACCCCTCCAATCTAGTCCAAAAAAATTCAGAAAGTTTTCTGGACAACCCAATTCTGAACGTTTCCTAGCCAGGTGTGGAGCAGTGGGAAGGGGTGAGGGACGTTTGCCCCATAATTTCCAAGTGTACACCCTCCAAATAACATCCTGGGAAAATCGTAACGAGATCTGAAGGCATGAAATTTTTTTCCAAAAAATGAGGAAAGACTATAGTCTTTCCTTTTTTTTTCAAAGATTTTTTCACCCCCTCCGATTTCCTTAGGAAAATTTCAGAATGTAGTATGAAGGGTAAAGACTTGAAAAATATGTGCCAAACATCCCCCAACCCCTCCAATCTAGTCCAAAAAAATTCAGAAAGTTTTCTGGACAACCCAATTCTGAACGTTTCCTAGCCAGGTGTGGAGCAGTGGGAAGGGGTGAGGGAAGTTTGCCCCATAATTTCCAAGTGTACACCCTCCAAATAACATTCTGGGAAAATCGTAACGAGATCTGAAGGTATGAAATTTTTTTCCAAAAAATGAGGAAAGACTATAGTCTTTCCTTTTTTTTTCAAAGATTTTTTCACCCCCTCCGATTTCCTTAGGAAAATTTCAGAATGTAGTATGAAGCGTAAAGACTTGAAAAATATGTGCCAAACATCCCCCAACCCCTCCAATCTAGTCCAAAAAAATTCAGAAAGTTTTCTGGACAACCCAATTCTGAACGTTTCCTAGCCAGGTGTGGAGCAGTGGGAAGGGGTGAGGGAAGTTTGCCCCATAATTTCCAAGTGTACACCCTCCAAATAACATTCTGGGAAAATCGTAACGAGATCTGAAGGTATGAAATTTTTTTCCAAAAAATGAGGAAAGACTATAGTCTTTCCTTTTTTTTTCAAAGATTTTTTCACCCCCTCCGATTTCCTTAGGAAAATTTCAGAATGTAGTATGAAGGGTAAAGACTTGAAAAATATGTGCCAAACATCCCCCAACCCCTCCAATCTAGTCCAAAAAAATTCAGAAAGTTTTCTGGACAACCCAATTCTGAACGTTTCCTAGCCAGGTGTGGAGCAGTGGGAAGGGGTGAGGGAAGTTTGCCCCATAATTTTCAAGTGTACAACCCCCAAATAACATTCTGGGAAAATCGTAACGAGATCTGAAGGGATGAAATTTTTTTCCAAAAAATGAGGAAAGACTATAGTCTTTCCTTTTTTTTTCAAAGATTTTTTCACCCCCTCCGATTTCCTTAGGAAAATTTCAGAATGTAGTATGAAGGGTAAAGACTTGAAAAATATGTGCCAAACATCCCCCAACCCCTCCAATCTAGTCCAAAAAAATTCAGAAAGTTTTCTGGACAACCCAATTCTGAACGTTTCCTAGCCAGGTGTGGAGCAGTGGGAAGGGGTGAGGGAAGTTTGCCCCATAATTTCCAAGTGTACACCCTCCAAATAACATTCTGGGAAAATCGTAACGAGATCTGAAGGTATGAAATTTTTTTCCAAAAAATGAGGAAAGACCATAGTCTTTCCTTTTTTTTTCAAAGATTTTTTCACCCCCTCCGATTTCCTTAGGAAAATTTCAGAATGTAGTATGAAGGGTAAAGACTTGAAAAATATGTGCCAAACATCCCCCAACCCCTCCAATCTAGTCCAAAAAAATTCAGAAAGTTTTCTGGACAACCCAATTCTGAACGTTTCCTAGCCAGGTGTGGAGCAGTGGGAAGGGGTGAGGGAAGTTTGCCCCATAATTTTCAAGTGTACAACCCCCAAATAACATTCTGGGAAAATCGTAACGAGATCTGAAGGGATGAAATTTTTTTCCAAAAAATGAGGAAAGACTATAGTCTTTCCTTTTTTTTTCAAAGATTTTTTCACCCCCTCCGATTTCCTTAGGAAAATTTCAGAATGTAGTATGAAGGGTAAAGACTTGAAAAATATGTGCCAAACATCCCCCAACCCCTCCAATCTAGTCCAAAAAAATTCAGAAAGTTTTCTGGACAACCCAATTCTGAACGTTTCCTAGCCAGGTGTGGAGCAGTGGGAAGGGGTGAGGGAAGTTTGCCCCATAATTTCCAAGTGTACACCCTCCAAATAACATTCTGGGAAAATCGTAACGAGATCTGAAGGGATGAAATTTTTTTCCAAAAAATGAGGAAAGACTATAGTCTTTCCTTTTTTTTTCAAAGATTTTTTCACCCCCTCCGATTTCCTTAGGAAAATTTCAGAATGTAGTATGAAGGGTAAAGACTTGAAAAATATGTGCCAAACATCCCCCAACCCCTCCAATCTAGTCCAAAAAAATTCAGAAAGTTTTCTGGACAACCCAATTCTGAACGTTTCCTAGCCAGGTGTGGAGCAGTGGGAAGGGGTGAGGGAAGTTTGCCCCATAATTTCCAAGTGTACACCCTCCAAATAACATTCTGGGAAAATCGTAACGAGATCTGAAGGTATGAAATTTTTTTCCAAAAAATGAGGAAAGACCATAGTCTTTCCTTTTTTTTTCAAAGATTTTTTCACCCCCTCCGATTTCCTTAGGAAAATTTCAGAATGTAGTATGAAGGGTAAAGACTTGAAAAATATGTGCCAAACATCCCCCAACCCCTCCAATCTAGTCCAAAAAAATTCAGAAAGTTTTCTGGACAACCCAATTCTGAACGTTTCCTAGCCAGGTGTGGAGCAGTGGGAAGGGGTGAGGGAAGTTTGCCCCATAATTTTCAAGTGTACAACCCCCAAATAACATTCTGGGAAAATCGTAACGAGATCTGAAGGGATGAAATTTTTTTCCAAAAAATGAGGAAAGACTATAGTCTTTCCTTTTTTTTTCAAAGATTTTTTCACCCCCTCCGATTTCCTTAGGAAAATTTAAGAATGTAGTATGAAGGGTAAATACTTGAAAAATATGTGCCAAACATCCCCCAACCCCTCCAATCTAGTCCAAAAAAATTCAGAAAGTTTTCTGGACAACCCAATTCTGAACGTTTCCTAGCCAGGTGTGGAGCAGTGGGAAGGGGTGAGGGAAGTTTGCCCCATAATTTTCAAGTGTACAACCCCCAAATAACATTCTGGGAAAATCGTAACGAGATCTGAAGGGATGAAATTTTTTTCCAAAAAATGAGGAAAGACTATAGTCTTTCCTTTTTTTTTCAAAGATTTTTTCACCCCCTCCGATTTCCTTAGGAAAATTTCAGAATGTAGTATGAAGCGTAAAGACTTGAAAAATATGTGCCAAACATCCCCCAACCCCTCCAATCTAGTCCAAAAAAATTCAGAAAGTTTTCTGGACAACCCAATTCTGAACGTTTCCTAGCCAGGTGTGGAGCAGTGGGAAGGGGTGAGGGAAGTTTGCCCCATAATTTCCAAGTGTACACCCTCCAAATAACATTCTGGGAAAATCGTAACGAGATCTGAAGGTATGAAATTTTTTTCCAAAAAATGAGGAAAGACTATAGTCTTTCCTTTTTTTTTCAAAGATTTTTTCACCCCCTCCGATTTCCTTAGGAAAATTTCAGAATGTAGTATGAAGGGTAAAGACTTGAAAAATATGTGCCAAACATCCCCCAACCCCTCCAATCTAGTCCAAAAAAATTCAGAAAGTTTTCTGGACAACCCAATTCTGAACGTTTCCTAGCCAGGTGTGGAGCAGTGGGAAGGGGTGAGGGACGTTTGCCCCATTATTTCCAAGTGTACACCCTCCAAATAACATCCTGGGAAAATCGTAACGAGATCTGAAGGCATGAAATTTTTTTCCAAAAAATGAGGAAAGACTATAGTCTTTCCTTTTTTTTTCAAAGATTTTTTCACCCCCTCCGATTTCCTTAGGAAAATTTCAGAATGTAGTATGAAGGGTAAAGACTTGAAAAATATGTGCCAAACATCCCCCAACCCCTCCAATCTAGTCCAATAAAATTCAGAAAGTTTTCTGGACAACCCAATTCTGAACGTTTCCTAGCCAGGTGTGGAGCAGTGGGAAGGGGTGAGGGAAGTTTGCCCCATAATTTCCAAGTGTACACCCTCCAAATAACATTCTGGGAAAATCGTAACGAGATCTGAAGGGATGAAATTTTTTTCCAAAAAATGAGGAAAGACTATAGTCTTTCCTTTTTTTTTCAAAGATTTTTTCACCCCCTCCGATTTCCTTAGGAAAATTTCAGAATGTAGTATGAAGCGTAAAGACTTGAAAAATATGTGCCAAACATCCCCCAACCCCTCCAATCTAGTCCAAAAAAATTCAGAAAGTTTTCTGGACAACCCAATTCTGAACGTTTCCTAGCCAGGTGTGGAGCAGTGGGAAGGGGTGAGGGAAGTTTGCCCCATAATTTCCAAGTGTACACCCTCCAAATAACATTCTGGGAAAATCGTAACGAGATCTGAAGGTATGAAATTTTTTTCCAAAAAATGAGGAAAGACTATAGTCTTTCCTTTTTTTTTCAAAGATTTTTTCACCCCCTCCGATTTCCTTAGGAAAATTTCAGAATGTAGTATGAAGGGTAAAGACTTGAAAAATATGTGCCAAACATCCCCCAACCCCTCCAATCTAGTCCAAAAAAATTCAGAAAGTTTTCTGGACAACCCAATTCTGAACGTTTCCTAGCCAGGTGTGGAGCAGTGGGAAGGGGTGAGGGACGTTTGCCCCATTATTTCCAAGTGTACACCCTCCAAATAACATCCTGGGAAAATCGTAACGAGATCTGAAGGCATGAAATTTTTTTCCAAAAAATGAGGAAAGACTATAGTCTTTCCTTTTTTTTTCAAAGATTTTTTCACCCCCTCCGATTTCCTTAGGAAAATTTCAGAATGTAGTATGAAGGGTAAAGACTTGAAAAATATGTGCCAAACATCCCCCAACCCCTCCAATCTAGTCCAATAAAATTCAGAAAGTTTTCTGGACAACCCAATTCTGAACGTTTCCTAGCCAGGTGTGGAGCAGTGGGAAGGGGTGAGGGAAGTTTGCCCCATAATTTCCAAGTGTACACCCTCCAAATAACATTCTGGGAAAATCGTAACGAGATCTGAAGGGATGAAATTTTTTTCCAAAAAATGAGGAAAGACTATAGTCTTTCCTTTTTTTTTCAAAGATTTTTTCACCCCCTCCGATTTCCTTAGGAAAATTTCAGAATGTAGTATGAAGGGTAAAGACTTGAAAAATATGTGCCAAACATCCCCCAACCCCTCCAATCTAGTCCAAAAAAATTCAGAAAGTTTTCTGGACAACCCAATTCTGAACGTTTCCTAGCCAGGTGTGGAGCAGTGGGAAGGGGTGAGGGAAGTTTGCCCCATAATTTCCAAGTGTACACCCTCCAAATAACATTCTGGGAAAATCGTAACGAGATCTGAAGGTATGAAATTTTTTTCCAAAAAATGAGGAAAGACTATAGTCTTTCCTTTTTTTTTCAAAGATTTTTTGACCCCCTCCGATTTCCTTAGGAAAATTTCAGAATGTAGTATGAAGGGTAAAGACTTGAAAAATATGTGCCAAACATCCCCCAACCCCTCCAATCTAGTCCAAAAAAATTCAGAAAGTTTTCTGGACAACCCAATTCTGAACGTTTCCTAGCCAGGTGTGGAGCAGTGGGAAGGGGTGAGGGAAGTTTGCCCCATAATTTCCAAGTGTACACCCTCCAAATAACATTCTGGGAAAATCGTAACGAGATCTGAAGGGATGAAATTTTTTTCCAAAAAATGAGGAAAGACTATAGTCTTTCCTTTTTTTTTCAAAGATTTTTTCACCCCCTCCGATTTCGTTAGGAAAATTTCAGAATGTAGTATGAAGCGTAAAGACTTGAAAAATATGTGCCAAACATCCCCCAACCCCTCCAATCTAGTCCAAAAAAATTCAGAAAGTTTTCTGGACAACCCAATTCTGAACGTTTCCTAGCCAGGTGTGGAGCAGTGGGAAGGGGTGAGGGAAGTTTGCCCCATAATTTCCAAGTGTACACCCTCCAAATAACATTCTGGGAAAATCGTAACGAGATCTGAAGGTATGAAATTTTTTTCCAAAAAATGAGGAAAGACTATAGTCTTTCCTTTTTTTTTCAAAGATTTTTTGACCCCCTCCGATTTCCTTAGGAAAATTTCAGAATGTAGTATGAAGGGTAAAGACTTGAAAAATATGTGCCAAACATCCCCCAACCCCTCCAATCTAGTCCAAAAAAATTCAGAAAGTTTTCTGGACAACCCAATTCTGAACGTTTCCTAGCCAGGTGTGGAGCAGTGGGAAGGGGTGAGGGAAGTTTGCCCCATAATTTCCAAGTGTACACCCTCCAAATAACATTCTGGGAAAATCGTAACGAGATCTGAAGGGATGAAATTTTTTTCCAAAAAATGAGGAAAGACTATAGTCTTTCCTTTTTTTTTCAAAGATTTTTTCACCCCCTCCGATTTCCTTAGGAAAATTTCAGAATGTAGTATGAAGCGTAAAGACTTGAAAAATATGTGCCAAACATCCCCCAACCCCTCCAATCTAGTCCAAAAAAATTCAGAAAGTTTTCTGGACAACCCAATTCTGAACGTTTCCTAGCCAGGTGTGGAGCAGTGGGAAGGGGTGAGGGAAGTTTGCCCCATAATTTTCAAGTGTACAACCCCCAAATAACATTCTGGGAAAATCGTAACGAGATCTGAAGGGATGAAATTTTTTTCCAAAAAATGAGGAAAGACTATAGTCTTTCCTTTTTTTTTCAAAGATTTTTTCACCCCCTCCGATTTCCTTAGGAAAATTTCAGAATGTAGTATGAAGGGTAAATACTTGAAAAATATGTGCCAAACATCCCCCAACCCCTCCAATCTAGTCCAAAAAAATTCAGAAAGTTTTCTGGACAACCCAATTCTGAACGTTTCCTAGCCAGGTGTGGAGCAGTGGGAAGGGGTGAGGGAAGTTTGCCCCATAATTTTCAAGTGTACAACCCCCAAATAACATTCTGGGAAAATCGTAACGAGATCTGAAGGGATGAAATTTTTTTCCAAAAAATGAGGAAAGACTATAGTCTTTCCTTTTTTTTTCAAAGATTTTTTCACCCCCTCCGATTTCCTTAGGAAAATTTCAGAATGTAGTATGAAGGGTAAAGACTTGAAAAATATGTGCCAAACATCCCCCAACCCCTCCAATCTAGTCCAAAAAAATTCAGAAAGTTTTCTGGACAACCCAATTCTGAACGTTTCCTAGCAAGGTGTGGAGCAGTGAGAAGGGGTGAGGGAAGTTTGCCCCATAATTTTCAAGTGTACAACCCCCAAATAACATACTGGGAAAATCGTAACGAGATCTGAAGGGATGAAATTTTTTTCCAAAAAATGAGGAAAGTATAGTCTTTCCTTTTTTTTTCAAAGATTTTTTCACCCCCTCCGATTTCCTTAGGAAAATTTCAGAATGTAGTATGAAGGGTAAAGACTTGAAAAATATGTGCCAAACATCCCCCAACCCCTCCAATCTAGTCCAAAAAAATTCAGAAAGTTTTCTGGACAACCCAATTCTGAACGTTTCCTAGCCAGGTGTGGAGCAGTGGGAAGGGGTGAGGGAAGTTTGCCCCATAATTTCCAAGTGTACACCCTCCAAATAACATTCTGGGAAAATCGTAACGAGATCTGAAGGTATGAAATTTTTTTCCAAAAAATGAGGAAAGACTATAGTCTTTCCTTTTTTTTTCAAAGATTTTTTGACCCCCTCCGATTTCCTTAGGAAAATTTCAGAATGTAGTATGAAGCGTAAAGACTTGAAAAATATGTGCCAAACATCCCCCTACCCCTCCAATCTAGTCCAAAAAAATTCAGAAAGTTTTCTGGACAACCCAATTCTGAACGTTTCCTAGCAAGGTGTGGAGCAGTGGGAAGGGGTGAGGGAAGTTTGCCCCATAATTTCCAAGTGTACACCCTCCAAATAACATTCTGGGAAAATCGTAACGAGATCTGAAGGGATGAAATTTTTTTCCAAAAAATGAGGAAAGACTATAGTCTTTCCTTTTTTTTCAAAGATTTTTTCACCCCCTCCGATTTACTTAGGAAAATTTCAGAATGTAGTATGAAGGGTAAAGACTTGAAAATATGTGCCAAACATCCCCCAACCCCTCCAATCTAGTCCAAAAAAATTCAGAAAGTTTTCTGGACAACCCAATTCTGAACGTTTCCTAGCCAGGTGTGGAGCAGTGGGAAGGGGTGAGGGAAGTTTGCCCCATAATTTCCAAGTGTACACCCTCCAAATAACATTCTGGGAAAATCGTAACGAGATCTGAAGGGATGAAATTTTTTTCCAAAAAATGAGGAAAGACTATAGTCTTTCCTTTTTTTTCAAAGATTTTTTCACCCCCTCCGATTTCCTTAGGAAAATTTCAGAATGTAGTATGAAGGGTAAAAGACTTGAAAAATATGTGCCAAACATCCCCCAACCCCTCCAATCTAGTCCAAAAAAATTCAGAAAGTTTTCTGGACAACCCAATTCTGAACGTTTCCTAGCCAGGTGTGGAGCAGTGGGAAGGGGTGAGGGAAGTTTGCCCCATAATTTTCAAGTGTACAACCCCCAAATAACATTCTGGGAAAATCGTAACGAGATCTGAAGGGATGAAATTTTTTTCCAAAAAATGAGGAAAGACTATAGTCTTTCCTTTTTTTTTCAAAGATTTTTTCACCCCCTCCGATTTCCTTAGGAAAATTTAAGAATGTAGTATGAAGGGTAAATACTTGAAAAATATGTGCCAAACATCCCCCAACCCCTCCAATCTAGTCCAAAAAAATTCAGAAAGTTTTCTGGACAACCCAATTCTGAACGTTTCCTAGCCAGGTGTGGAGCAGTGGGAAGGGGTGAGGGAAGTTTGCCCCATAATTTTCAAGTGTACACCCTCCAAATAACATTCTGGGAAAATCGTAACGAGATCTGAAGGTATGAAATTTTTTTCCAAAAAATGAGGAAAGACTATAGTCTTTCCTTTTTTTTTCAAAGATTTTTTGACCCCCTCCGATTTCCTTAGGAAAATTTCAGAATGTAGTATGAAGGGTAAAGACTTGAAAAATATGTGCCAAACATCCCCCAACCCCTCCAATCTAGTCCAAAAAAATTCAGAAAGTTTTCTGGACAACCCAATTCTGAACGTTTCCTAGCCAGGTGTGGAGCAGTGGGAAGGGGTGAGGGAAGTTTGCCCCATAATTTCCAAGTGTACACCCTCCAAATAACATTCTGGGAAAATCGTAACGAGATCTGAAGGTATGAAATTTTTTTCCAAAAAATGAGGAAAGACTATAGTCTTTCCTGTTTTTTTCAAAGATTTTTTCACCCCCTCCGATTTCCTTAGGAAAATTTCAGAATGTAGTATGAAGCGTAAAGACTTGAAAAATATGTGCCAAACATCCCCCAACCCCTCCAATCTAGTCCAAAAAAATTCAGAAAGTTTTCTGGACAACCCAATTCTGAACGTTTCCTAGCCAGGTGTGGAGCAGTGGGAAGGGGTGAGGGAAGTTTGCCCCATAATTTTCAAGTGTACAACCCCCAAATAACATTCAGGGAAAATCGTAACGAGATCTGAAGGGATGAAATTTTTTTCCAAAAAATGAGGAAAGACTATAGTCTTTCCTTTTTTTTTCAAAGATTTTTTCACCCCCTCCGATTTCCTTAGGAAAATTTCAGAATGTAGTATGAAGGGTAAAGACTTGAAAAATATGTGCCAAACATCCCCCAACCCCTCCAATCTAGTCCAAAAAAATTCAGAAAGTTTTCTGGACAACCCAATTCTGAACGTTTCCTAGCCAGGTGTGGAGCAGTGAGAAGGGGTGAGGGAAGTTTGCCCCATAATTTTCAAGTGTACAACCCCCAAATAACATTCTGGGAAAATCGTAACGAGATCTGAAGGGATGAAATTTTTTTCCAAAAAATGAGGAAAGACTATAGTCTTTCCTTTTTTTTTCAAAGATTTTTTCACCCCCTCCGATTTCCTTAGGAAAATTTCAGAATGTAGTATGAAGCGTAAAGACTTGAAAAATATGTGCCAAACATCCCCCAACCCCTCCAATCTAGTCCAAAAAAATTCAGAAAGTTTTCTGGACAACCCAATTCTGAACGTTTCCTAGCCAGGTGTGGAGCAGTGGGAAGGGGTGAGGGAAGTTTGCCCCATAATTTCCAAGTGTACACCCTCCAAATAACATTCTGGGAAAATCGTAACGAGATCTGAAGGTATGAAATTTTTTTCCAAAAAATGAGGAAAGACCATAGTCTTTCCTTTTTTTTTCAAAGATTTTTTCACCCCCTCCGATTTCCTTAGGAAAATTTCAGAATGTAGTATGAAGGGTAAAGACTTGAAAAATATGTGCCAAACATCCCCCAACCCCTCCAATCTAGTCCAAAAAAATTCAGAAAGTTTTCTGGACAACCCAATTCTGAACGTTTTCTAGCCAGGTGTGGAGCAGTGGGAAGGGGTGAGGGAAGTTTGCCCCATAATTTTCAAGTGTACAACCCCCAAATAACATTCTGGGAAAATCGTAACGAGATCTGAAGGGATGAAATTTTTTTCCAAAAAATGAGGAAAGACTATAGTCTTTCCTTTTTTTTTCAAAGATTTTTTCACCCCCTCCGATTTCCTTAGGAAAATTTCAGAATGTAGTATGAAGGGTAAATACTTGAAAAATATGTGCCAAACATCCCCCAACCCCTCCAATCTAGTCCAAAAAAATTCAGAAAGTTTTCTGGACAACCCAATTCTGAACGTTTCCTAGCCAGGTGTGGAGCAGTGGGAAGGGGTGAGGGAAGTTTGCCCCATAATTTTCAAGTGTACAACCCCCAAATAACATTCTGGGAAAATCGTAACGAGATCTGAAGGGATGAAATTTTTTTCCAAAAAATGAGGAAAGACTATAGTCTTTCCTTTTTTTTTTCAAAGATTTTTTCACCCCCTCCGATTTCCTTAGGAAAATTTCAGAATGTAGTATGAAGGGTAAAGACTTGAAAAATATGTGCCAAACATCCCCCAACCCCTCCAATCTAGTCCAAAAAAATTCAGAAAGTTTTCTGGACAACCCAATTCTGAACGTTTCCTAGCCAGGTGTGGAGCAGTGGGAAGGGGTGAGGGAAGTTTGCCCCATAATTTCCAAGTGTACACCCTCCAAATAACATTCTGGGAAAATCGTAACGAGATCTGAAGGTATGAAATTTTTTTCCAAAAAATGAGGAAAGACTATAGTCTTTCCTTTTTTTTTCAAAGATTTTTTGACCCCCTCCGATTTCCTTAGGAAAATTTCAGAATGTAGTATGAAGCGTAAAGACTTGAAAAATATGTGCCAAACATCCCCCTACCCCTCCAATCTAGTCCAAAAAAATTCAGAAAGTTTTCTGGACAACCCAATTCTGAACGTTTCCTAGCAAGGTGTGGAGCAGTGGGAAGGGGTGAGGGAAGTTTGCCCCATAATTTTCAAGTGTACAACCCCCAAATAACATTCTGGGAAAATCGTAACGAGATCTGAAGGGATGAAATTTTTTTCCAAAAAATGAGGAAAGACTATAGTCTTTCCTTTTTTTTTCAAAGATTTTTTCACCCCCTCCGATTTCCTTAGGAAAATTTCAGAATGTAGTATGAAGCGTAAAGACTTGAAAAATATGTGCCAAACATCCCCCTACCCCTCCAATCTAGTCCAAAAAAATTCAGAAAGTTTTCTGGACAACCCAATTCTGAACGTTTCCTAGCAAGGTGTGGAGCAGTGGGAAGGGGTGAGGGAAGTTTGCCCCATAATTTCCAAGTGTACACCCTCCAAATAACATTCTGGGAAAATCGTAACGAGATCTGAAGGGATGAAATTTTTTTCCAAAAAATGAGGAAAGACTATAGTCTTTCCTTTTTTTTTCAAAGATTTTTTCACCCCCTCCGATTTCCTTAGGAAAATTTCAGAATGTAGTATGAAGGGTAAAGACTTGAAAAATATGTGCCAAACATCCCCCAACCCCTCCAATCTAGTCAAAAAAAATTCAGAAAGTTTTCTGGACAACCCAATTCTGAACGTTTCCTAGCCAGGTGTGGAGCAGTGGGAAGGGGTGAGGGAAGTTTGCCCCATAATTTCCAAGTGTACACCCTCCAAATAACATTCTGGGAAAATCGTAACGAGATCTGAAGGGATGAAATTTTTTTCCAAAAAATGAGGAAAGACTATAGTCTTTCCTTTTTTTTCAAAGATTTTTTCACCCCCTCCGATTTACTTAGGAAAATTTCAGAATGTAGTATGAAGGGTAAAGACTTGAAAATATGTGCCAAACATCCCCCAACCCCTCCAATCTAGTCCAAAAAAATTCAGAAAGTTTTCTGGACAACCCAATTCTGAACGTTTCCTAGCCAGGTGTGGAGCAGTGGGAAGGGGTGAGGGATGTTTGCCCCATAATTTCCAAGTGTACACCCTCCAAATAACATCCTGGGAAAATCGTAACGAGATCTGAAGGGATGAAATTTTTTTCCAAAAAATGAGGAAAGACTATAGTCTTTCCTTTTTTTTTCAAAGATTTTTTCACCCCCTCCGATTTCCTTAGGAAAATTTCAGAATGTAGTATGAAGGGTAAAGACTTGAAAAATATGTGCCAAAAATCCCCCAACCCCTCCAATCTAGTCCAAAAAAATTCAGAAAGTTTTCTGGACAACCCAATTCTGAACGTTTCCTAGCCAGGTGTGGAGCAGTGGGAAGGGGTGAGGGAAGTTTGCCCCATAATTTTCAAGTGTACAACCCCCAAATAACATTCTGGGAAAATCGTAACGAGATCTGAAGGGATGAAATTTTTTTCCAAAAAATGAGGAAAGACTATAGTCTTTCCTTTTTTTTTCAAAGATTTTTTCACCCCCTCCGATTTCCTTAGGAAAATTTCAGAATGTAGTATGAAGGGTAAATACTTGAAAAATATGTGCCAAACATCCCCCAACCCCTCCAATCTAGTCCAAAAAAATTCAGAAAGTTTTCTGGACAACCCAATTCTGAACGTTTCCTAGCCAGGTGTGGAGCAGTGGGAAGGGGTGAGGGAAGTTTGCCCCATAATTTTCAAGTGTACAACCCCCAAATAACATTCTGGGAAAATCGTAACGAGATCTGAAGGGATGAAATTTTTTTCCAAAAAATGAGGAAAGACTATAGTCTTTCCTTTTTTTTTCAAAGATTTTTTCACCCCCTCCGATTTCCTTAGGAAAATTTCAGAATGTAGTATGAAGGGTAAAGACTTGAAAAATATGTGCCAAACATCCCCCAACCCCTCCAATCTAGTCCAAAAAAATTCAGAAAGTTTTCTGGACAACCCAATTCTGAACGTTTCCTAGCCAGGTGTGGAGCAGTGGGAAGGGGTGAGGGATGTTTGCCCCATAATTTCCAAGTGTACACCCTCCAAATAACATCCTGGGAAAATCGTAACGAGATCTGAAGGGATGAAATTTTTTTCCAAAAAATGAGGAAAGACTATAGTCTTTCCTTTTTTTTTCAAAGATTTTTTCACCCCCTCCGATTTCCTTAGGAAAATTTCAGAATGTAGTATGAAGGGTAAAGACTTGAAAAATATGTGCCAAACATCCCCCAACCCCTCCAATCTAGTCCAAAAAAATTCAGAAAGTTTTCTGGACAACCCAATTCTGAACGTTTCCTAGCCAGGTGTGGAGCAGTGGGAGGGGGTGAGGGAAGTTTGCCCCATAATTTCCAAGTGTACACCCTCCAAATAACATTCTGGGAAAATCGTAACGAGATCTGAAGGTATGAAATTTTTTTCCAAAAAATGAGGAAAGACTATAGTCTTTCCTTTTTTTTTCAAAGATTTTTTCACCCCCTCCGATTTCCTTAGGAAAATTTCAGAATGTAGTATGAAGGGTAAAGACTTGAAAAATATGTGCCAAACATCCCCCAACCCCTCCAATCTAGTCCAAAAAAATTCAGAAAGTTTTCTGGACAACCCAATTCTGAACGTTTCCTAGCCAGGTGTGGAGCAGTGGGAAGGGGTGAGGGACGTTTGCCCCATAATTTCCAAGTGTACACCCTCCAAATAACATTCTGGGAAAATCGTAACGAGATCTGAAGGTATGAAATTTTTTTCCAAAAAATGAGGAAAGACTATAGTCTTTCCTTTTTTTTTCAAAGATTTTTTCACCCCCTCCGATTTCCTTAGGAAAATTTCAGAATGTAGTATGAAGGGTAAAGACTTGAAAAATATGTGCCAAACATCCCCCAACCCCTCCAATCTAGTCCAAAAAAATTCAGAAAGTTTTCTGGACAACCCAATTCTGAACGTTTCCTAGCAAGGTGTGGAGCAGTGGGAAGGGGTGAGGGAAGTTTGCCCCATAATTTCCAAGTGTACACCCTCCAAATAACATTCTGGGAAAATCGTAACGAGATCTGAAGGGATGAAATTTTTTTCCAAAAAATGAGGAAAGACTATAGTCTTTCCTTTTTTTTTCAAAGATTTTTTCACCCCCTCCGATTTCCTTAAGAAAATTTCAGAATGTAGTATGAAGGGTAAAGACTTGAAAAATATGTGCCAAACATCCCCCAACCCCTCCAATCTAGTCCAAAAAAATTCAGAAAGTTTTCTGGACAACCCAATTCTGAACGTTTCCTAGCCAGGTGTGGAGCAGTGGGAAGGGGTGAGGGATGTTTGCCCCATAATTTCCAAGTGTACACCCTCCAAATAACATCCTGGGAAAATCGTAACGAGATCTGAAGGGATGAAATTTTTTTCCAAAAAATGAGGAAAGACTATAGTCTTTCCTTTTTTTTTGAAAGATTTTTTCACCCCCTCCGATTTTCTTAGGAAAATTTCAGAATGTAGTATGAAGGGTAAAGACTTGAAAAATATGTGCCAAACATCCCCCAACCCCTCCAATCTAGTCCAAAAAAATTCAGAAAGTTTTCTGGACAACCCAATTCTGAACGTTTCCTAGCCAGGTGTGGAGCAGTGGGAAGGGGTGAGGGAAGTTTGCCCCATAATTTCCAAGTGTACACCCTCCAAATAACATTCTGGGAAAATCGTAACGAGATCTGAAGGGATGAAATTTTTTTCCAAAAAATGAGGAAAGACTATAGTCTTTCCTTTTTTTTTCAAAGATTTTTTCACCCCCTCCGATTTCCTTAGGAAAATTTCAGAATGTAGTATGAAGGGTAAAGACTTGAAAAATATGTGCCAAACATCCCCCAACCCCTCCAATCTAGTCCAAAAAAATTCAGAAAGTTTTCTGGACAACCCAATTCTGAACGTTTCCTAGCCAGGTGTGGAGCAGTGGGAAGGGGTGAGGGAAGTTTGCCCCATAATTTTCAAGCGTACAACCCCCAAATAACATTCTGGGAAAATCGTAACGAGATCTGAAGGGATGAAATTTTTTTCCAAAAAATGAGGAAAGACTATAGTCTTTCCTTTTTTTTTCAAAGATTTTTTCACCCCCTCCGATTTCCTTAGGAAAATTTCAGAATGTAGTATGAAGGGTAAAGACTTGAAAAATATGTGCCAAACATCCCCCAACCCCTCCAATCTAGTCCAAAAAAATTCAGAAAGTTTTCTGGACAACCCAATTCTGAACGTTTCCTAGCCAGGTGTGGAGCAGTGGGAAGGGGTGAGGGAAGTTTGCCCCATAATTTCCAAGTGTACACCCTCCAAATAACATTCTGGGAAAATCGTAACGAGATCTGAAGGGATGAAATTTTTTTCCAAAAAATGAGGAAAGTCTTTCCTTTTTTTTTCAAAGATTTTTTCACCCCCTCCGATTTCCTTAGGAAAATTTCAGAATGTAGTATGAAGGGTAAAGACTTGAAAAATATGTGCCAAACATCCCCCAACCCCTCCAATCTAGTCCAAAAAAATTCAGAAAGTTTTCTGGACAACCCAATTCTGAACGTTTCCTAGCCAGGTGTGGAGCAGTGGGAAGGGGTGAGGGAAGTTTGCCCCATAATTTCCAAGTGTACACCCTCCAAATAACATTCTGGGAAAATCGTAACGAGATCTGAAGGGATGAAATTTTTTTCCAAAAAATGAGGAAAGACTATAGTCTTTCCTTTTTTTTTCAAAGATTTTTTCACCCCCTCCGATTTCCTTAGGAAAATTTCAGAATGTAGTATGAAGGGTAAAGACTTGAAAAATATGTGCCAAACATCCCCCAACCCCTCCAATCTAGTCCAAAAAAATTCAGAAAGTTTTCTGGACAACCCAATTCTGAACGTTTCCTAGCCAGGTGTGGAGCAGTGGGAAGGGGTGAGGGAAGTTTGCCCCATAATTTTCAAGCGTACAACCCCCAAATAACATTCTGGGAAAATCGTAACGAGATCTGAAGGGATGAAATTTTTTTCCAAAAAATGAGGAAAGACTATAGTCTTTCCTTTTTTTTTCAAAGATTTTTTCACCCCCTCCGATTTCCTTAGGAAAATTTCAGAATGTAGTATGAAGGGTAAAGACTTGAAAAATATGTGCCAAACATCCCCCAACCCCTCCAATCTAGTCCAAAAAAATTCAGAAAGTTTTCTGGACAACCCAATTCTGAACGTTTCCTAGCCAGGTGTGGAGCAGTGGGAAGGGGTGAGGGAAGTTTGCCCCATAATTTCCAAGTGTACACCCTCCAAATAACATTCTGGGAAAATCGTAACGAGATCTGAAGGGATGAAATTTTTTTCCAAAAAATGAGGAAAGACTATAGTCTTTCCTTTTTTTTTCAAAGATTTTTTCACCCCCTCCGATTTCCTTAGGAAAATTTCAGAATGTAGTATGAAGGGTAAAGACTTGAAAAATATGTGCCAAACATCCCCCAACCCCTCCAATCTAGTCCAAAAAAATTCAGAAAGTTTTCTGGACAACCCAATTCTGAACGTTTCCTAGCCAGGTGTGGAGCAGTGGGAAGGGGTGAGGGAAGTTTGCCCCATAATTTCCAAGTGTACACCCTCCAAATAACATTCTGGGAAAATCGTAACGAGATCTGAAGGGATGAAATTTTTTTCCAAAAAATGAGGAAAGACTATAGTCTTTCCTTTTTTTTTCAAAGATTTTTTCACCCCCTCCGATTTCCTTAGGAAAATTTCAGAATGTAGTATGAAGCGTAAAGACTTGAAAAATATGTGCCAAACATCCCCCAACCCCTCCAATCTAGTCCAAAAAAATTCAGAAAGTTTTCTGGACAACCCAATTCTGAACGTTTCCTAGCAAGGTGTGGAGCAGTGGGAAGGGGTGAGGGAAGTTTGCCCCATAATTTCCAAGTGTACACCCTCCAAATAACATTCTGGGAAAATCGTAACGAGATCTGAAGGGATGAAATTTTTTTCCAAAAAATGAGGAAAGTCTTTCCTTTTTTTTTCAAAGATTTTTTCACCCCCTCCGATTTCCTTAAGAAAATTTCAGAATGTAGTATGAAGGGTAAAGACTTGAAAAATATGTGCCAAACATCCCCCAACCCCTCCAATCTAGTCCAAAAAAATTCAGAAAGTTTTCTGGACAACCCAATTCTGAACGTTTCCTAGCCAGGTGTGGAGCAGTGGGAAGGGGTGAGGGAAGTTTGCCCCATAATTTCCAAGTGTACACCCTCCAAATAACATTCTGGGAAAATCGTAACGAGATCTGAAGGTATGAAATTTTTTTCCAAAAAATGAGGAAAGACTATAGTCTTTCCTTTTTTTTCAAAGATTTTTTCACCCCCTCCGATTTCCTTAGGAAAATTTCAGAATGTAGTATGAAGGGTAAAGACTTGAAAAATATGTGCCAAACATCCCCCAACCCCTCCAATCTAGTCCAAAAAAATTCAGAAAGTTTTCTGGACAACCCAATTCTGAACGTTTCCTAGCCAGGTGTGGAGCAGTGGGAAGGGGTGAGGGAAGTTTGCCCCATAATTTTCAAGTGTACAACCCCCAAATAACATTCTGGGAAAATCGTAACGAGATCTGAAGGGATGAAATTTTTTTCCAAAAAATGAGGAAAGACTATAGTCTTTCCTTTTTTTTTCAAAGATTTTTTCACCCCCTCCGATTTCCTTAGGAAAATTTCAGAATGTAGTATGAAGCGTAAAGACTTGAAAAATATGTGCCAAACATCCCCCAACCCCTCCAATCTAGTCCAAAAAAATTCAGAAAGTTTTCTGGACAACCCAATTCTGAACGTTTCCTAGCCAGGTGTGGAGCAGTGGGAAGGGGTGAGGGAAGTTTGCCCCATAATTTTCAAGTGTACAACCCCCAAATAACATTCTGGGAAAATCGTAACGAGATCTGAAGGGATGAAATTTTTTTCCAAAAAATGAGGAAAGACTATAGTCTTTCCTTTTTTTTTCAAAGATTTTTTCACCCCCTCCGATTTCCTTAGGAAAATTTCAGAATGTAGTAGGAAGGGTAAAGACTTGAAAAATATGTGCCAAACATCCCCCAACCCCTCCAATCTAGTCCAAAAAAATTCAGAAAGTTTTCTGGACAACCCAATTCTGAACGTTTCCTAGCCAGGTGTGGAGCAGTGGGAAGGGGTGAGGGACGTTTGCCCCTATAATTTCCAAGTGTACACCCTCCAAATAACATTCTGGGAAAATCGTAACGAGATCTGAAGGTATGAAATTTTTTTCCAAAAAATGAGGAAAGACTATAGTCTTTCCTTTTTTTTTCAAAGATTTTTTCACCCCCTCCGATTTCCTTAGGAAAATTTCAGAATGTAGTATGAAGGGTAAAGACTTGAAAAATATGTGCCAAACATCCCCCAACCCCTCCAATCTAGTCCAAAAAAATTCAGAAAGTTTTCTGGACAACCCAATTCTGAACGTTTCCTAGCCAGGTGTGGAGCAGTGGGAAGGGGTGAGAGAAGTTTGCCCCATAATTTTCAAGTGTACAACCCCCAAATAACATTCTGGGAAAATCGTAACGAGATCTGAAGGGATGAAATTTTTTTCAAAAAAATGAGGAAAGACTAATAGTCTTTCCTTTTTTTTTCAAAGATTTTTTCACCCCCTCCGATTTCCTTAGGAAAATTTCAGAATGTAGTATGAAGGGTAAAGACTTGAAAAATATGTGCCAAACATCCCCCAACCCCTTCAATCTAGTCCAAAAAAATTCAGAAAGTTTTCTGGACAACCCAATTCTGAACGTTTCCTAGCCAGGTGTGGAGCAGTGGGAAGGGGTGAGGGATGTTTGCCCCATAATTTCCAAGTGTACACCCTCCAAATAACATTCTGGGAAAATCGTAACGAGATCTGAAGGGATGAAATTTTTTTCCAAAAAATGAGGAAAGTCTTTCCTTTTTTTTTCAAAGATTTTTTCACCCCCTCCGATTTCCTTAAGAAAATTTCAGAATGTAGTATGAAGGGTAAAGACTTGAAAAATATGTGCCAAACATCCCCCAACCCCTCCAATCTAGTCCAAAAAAATTCAGAAAGTTTTCTGGACAACCCAATTCTGAACGTTTCCTAGCCAGGTGTGGAGCAGTGGGAAGGGGTGAGGGAAGTTTGCCCCATAATTTCCAAGTGTACACCCTCCAAATAACATTCTGGGAAAATCGTAACGAGATCTGAAGGTATGAAATTTTTTTCCAAAAAATGAGGAAAGACTATAGTCTTTCCTTTTTTTTCAAAGATTTTTTCACCCCCTCCGATTTCCTTAGGAAAATTTCAGAATGTAGTATGAAGGGTAAAGACTTGAAAAATATGTGCCAAACATCCCCCAACCCCTCCAATCTAGTCCAAAAAAATTCAGAAAGTTTTCTGGACAACCCAATTCTGAACGTTTCCTAGCCAGGTGTGGAGCAGTGGGAAGGGGTGAGGGAAGTTTGCCCCATAATTTTCAAGTGTACAACCCCCAAATAACATTCTGGGAAAATCGTAACGAGATCTGAAGGGATGAAATTTTTTTCCAAAAAATGAGGAAAGACTATAGTCTTTCCTTTTTTTTTCAAAGATTTTTTCACCCCCTCCGATTTCCTTAGGAAAATTTCAGAATGTAGTATGAAGCGTAAAGACTTGAAAAATATGTGCCAAACATCCCCCAACCCCTCCAATCTAGTCCAAAAAAATTCAGAAAGTTTTCTGGACAACCCAATTCTGAACGTTTCCTAGCCAGGTGTGGAGCAGTGGGAAGGGGTGAGGGAAGTTTGCCCCATAATTTTCAAGTGTACAACCCCCAAATAACATTCTGGGAAAATCGTAACGAGATCTGAAGGGATGAAATTTTTTTCCAAAAAATGAGGAAAGACTATAGTCTTTCCTTTTTTTTTCAAAGATTTTTTCACCCCCTCCGATTTCCTTAGGAAAATTTCAGAATGTAGTAGGAAGGGTAAAGACTTGAAAAATATGTGCCAAACATCCCCCAACCCCTCCAATCTAGTCCAAAAAAATTCAGAAAGTTTTCTGGACAACCCAATTCTGAACGTTTCCTAGCCAGGTGTGGAGCAGTGGGAAGGGGTGAGGGACGTTTGCCCCTATAATTTCCAAGTGTACACCCTCCAAATAACATTCTGGGAAAATCGTAACGAGATCTGAAGGTATGAAATTTTTTTCCAAAAAATGAGGAAAGACTATAGTCTTTCCTTTTTTTTTCAAAGATTTTTTCACCCCCTCCGATTTCCTTAGGAAAATTTCAGAATGTAGTATGAAGGGTAAAGACTTGAAAAATATGTGCCAAACATCCCCCAACCCCTCCAATCTAGTCCAAAAAAATTCAGAAAGTTTTCTGGACAACCCAATTCTGAACGTTTCCTAGCCAGGTGTGGAGCAGTGGGAAGGGGTGAGAGAAGTTTGCCCCATAATTTTCAAGTGTACAACCCCCAAATAACATTCTGGGAAAATCGTAACGAGATCTGAAGGGATGAAATTTTTTTCAAAAAAATGAGGAAAGACTAATAGTCTTTCCTTTTTTTTTCAAAGATTTTTTCACCCCCTCCGATTTCCTTAGGAAAATTTCAGAATGTAGTATGAAGGGTAAAGACTTGAAAAATATGTGCCAAACATCCCCCAACCCCTTCAATCTAGTCCAAAAAAATTCAGAAAGTTTTCTGGACAACCCAATTCTGAACGTTTCCTAGCCAGGTGTGGAGCAGTGGGAAGGGGTGAGGGATGTTTGCCCCATAATTTCCAAGTGTACACCCTCCAAATAACATCCTGGGAAAATCGTAACGAGTTCTGAAGGGATGAAATTTTTTTCCAAAAAATGAGGAAAGACTATAGTCTTTCCTTTTTTTTTCAAAGATTTTTTCACCCCCTCCGATTTCCTTAGGAAAATTTCAGAATGTAGTATGAAGGGTAAAGACTTGAAAAATATGTGCCAAACATCCCCCAACCCCTCCAATCTAGTCCAAAAAAATTCAGAAAGTTTTCTGGACAACCCAATTCTGAACGTTTCCTAGCCAGGTGTGGAGCAGTGGGAAGGGGTGAGGGAAGTTTGCCCCATAATTTCCAAGTGTACACCCTCCAAATAACATTCTGGGAAAATCGTAACGAGATTTGAAGGGATGAAATTTTTTTCCAAAAAATGAGGAAAGACTATAGTCTTTCCTTTTTTTTTTCAAAGATTTTTTCACCCCCTCCCGATTTCCTTAGGAAAATTTCAGAATGTAGTATGAAGGGTAAAGACTTGAAAAATATGTGCCAAACATCCCCCAACCCCTCCAATCTAGTCCAAAAAAATTCAGAAAGTTTTCTGGACAACCCAATTCTGAACGTTTCCTAGCCAGGTGTGGAGCAGTGGGAAGGGGTGAGGGAAGTTTGCCCCATAATTTTCAAGTGTACAACCCCCAAATAACATTCTGGGAAAATCGTAACGAGATCTGAAGGTATGAAATTTTTTTCCAAAAAATGAGGAAAGACTATAGTCTTTCCTTTTTTTTTCAAAGATTTTTTCACCCCCTCCGATTTCCTTAGGAAAATTTCAGAATGTAGTATGAAGGGTAAAGACTTGAAAAATATGTGCCAAACATCCCCCAACCCCTCCAATCTAGTCCAAAAAAATTCAGAAAGTTTTCTGGACAACCCAATTCTGAACGTTTCCTAGCCAGGTGTGGAGCAGTGGGAAGGGGTGAGGGAAGTTTGCCCCATAATTTTCAAGTGTACAACCCCCAAATAACATTCTGGGAAAATCGTAACGAGATCTGAAGGGATGAAATTTTTTTCCAAAAAATGAGGAAAGACTATAGTCTTTCCTTTTTTTTTCAAAGATTTTTTCACCCCCTCCGATTTCCTTAGGAAAATTTCAGAATGTAGTATGAAGCGTAAAGACTTGAAAAATATGTGCCAAACATCCCCCAACCCCTCCAATCTAGTCCAAAAAAATTCAGAAAGTTTTCTGGACAACCCAATTCTGAACGTTTCCTAGCCAGGTGTGGAGCAGTGGGAAGGGGTGAGGGAAGTTTGCCCCATAATTTTCAAGCGTACAACCCCCAAATAACATTCTGGGAAAATCGTAACGAGATCTGAAGGGATGAAATTTTTTTCCAAAAAATGATGAAAGACTATAGTCTTTCCTTTTTTTTTCAAAGATTTTTTCACCCCCTCCGATTTCCTTAGGAAAATTTCAGAATGTAGTATGAAGGGTAAAGACTTGAAAAATATGTGCCAAACATCCCCCAACCCCTCCAATCTAGTCCAAAAAAATTCAGAAAGTTTTCTGGACAACCCAATTCTGAACGTTTCCTAGCCAGGTGTGGAGCAGTGGGAAGGGGTGAGGGACGTTTGCTCCATAATTTCCAAGTGTACACCCTCCAAATAACATTCTGGGAAAATCGTAACGAGATTTGAAGGGATGAAATTTTTTTCCAAAAAATGAGGAAAGACTATAGTCTTTCCTTTTTTTTTCAAAGATTTTTTCACCCCCTCCGATTTCCTTAGGAAAATTTCAGAATGTAGTATGAAGGGTAAAGACTTGAAAAATATGTGCCAAACATCCCCCAACCCCTCCAATCTAGTCCAAAAAAATTCAGAAAGTTTTCTGGACAACCCAATTCTGAACGTTTCCTAGCCAGGTGTGGAGCAGTGGGAAGGGGTGAGGGACGTTTGCCCCATAATTTCCAAGTGTACACCCTCCAAATAACATTCTGGGAAAATCGTAACGAGATCTGAAGGGATGAAATTTTTTTCCAAAAAATGAGGAAAGACTATAGTCTTTCCTTTTTTTTTCAAAGATTTTTTCACCCCCTCCGATTTCCTTAGGAAAATTTCAGAATGTAGTATGAAGGGTAAAGACTTGAAAAATATGTGCCAAACATCCCCCAACCCCTCCAATCTAGTCCAAAAAAATTCAGAAAGTTTTCTGGACAACCCAATTCTGAACGTTTCCTAGCCAGGTGTGGAGCAGTGGGAAGGGGTGAGGGAAGTTTGCCCCATAATTTCCAAGTGTACACCCTCCAAATAACATTCTGGGAAAATCGTAACGAGATTTGAAGGGATGAAATTTTTTTCCAAAAAATGAGGAAAGACTATAGTCTTTCCTTTTTTTTTTCAAAGATTTTTTCACCCCCTCCCGATTTCCTTAGGAAAATTTCAGAATGTAGTATGAAGGGTAAAGACTTGAAAAATATGTGCCAAACATCCCCCAACCCCTTCAATCTAGTCCAAAAAAATTCAGAAAGTTTTCTGGACAACCCAATTCTGAACGTTTCCTAGCCAGGTGTGGAGCAGTGGGAAGGGGTGAGGGAAGTTTGCCCCATAATTTCCAAGTGTACACCCTCCAAATAACATTCTGGGAAAATCGTAACGAGATCTGAAGGTATGAAATTTTTTTCCAAAAAATGAGGAAAGACTATAGTCTTTCCTTTTTTTTTCAAAGATTTTTTCACCCCCTCCGATTTCCTTAGGAAAATTTCAGAATGTAGTATGAAGGGTAAAGACTTGAAAAATATGTGCCAAACATCCCCCAACCCCTCCAATCTAGTCCAAAAAAATTCAGAAAGTTTTCTGGACAACCCAATTCTGAACGTTTCCTAGCCAGGTGTGGAGCAGTGGGAAGGGGTGAGGGATGTTTGCCCCATAATTTCCAAGTGTACACCCTCCAAATAACATCCTGGGAAAATCGTAACGAGTTCTGAAGGGATGAAATTTTTTTCCAAACAATGAGGAAAGACTATAGTCTTTCCTTTTTTTTTCAAAGATTTTTTCACCCCCTCCGATTTCCTTAGGAAAATTTCAGAATGTAGTATGAAGGGTAAAGACTTGAAAAATATGTGCCAAACATCCCCCAACCCCTCCAATCTAGTCCAAAAAAATTCAGAAAGTTTTCTGGACAACCCAATTCTGAACGTTTCCTAGCCAGGTGTGGAGCAGTGGGAAGGGGTGAGGGATGTTTGCCCCATAATTTCCAAGTGTACACCCTCCAAATAACATCCTGGGAAAATCGTAACGAGTTCTGAAGGGATGAAATTTTTTTCCAAAAAATGAGGAAAGACTATAGTCTTTCCTTTTTTTTTCAAAGATTTTTTCACCCCCTCCGATTTCCTTAGGAAAATTTCAGAATGTAGTATGAAGGGTAAAGACTTGAAAAATATGTGCCAAACATCCCCCAACCCCTCCAATCTAGTCCAAAAAAATTCAGAAAGTTTTCTGGACAACCCAATTCTGAACGTTTCCTAGCCAGGTGTGGAGCAGTGGGAAGGGGTGAGGGAAGTTTGCCCCATAATTTTCAAGTGTACAACCCCCAAATAACATTCTGGGAAAATCGTAACGAGATCTGAAGGTATGAAATTTTTTTCCAAAAAATGAGGAAAGACTATAGTCTTTCCTTTTTTTTTCAAAGATTTTTTCACCCCCTCCGATTTCCTTAGGAAAATTTCAGAATGTAGTATGAAGGGTAAAGACTTGAAAAATATGTGCCAAACATCCCCCAACCCCTCCAATCTAGTCCAAAAAAATTCAGAAAGTTTTCTGGACAACCCAATTCTGAACGTTTCCTAGCCAGGTGTGGAGCAGTGGGAAGGGGTGAGGGAAGTTTGCCCCATAATTTTCAAGTGTACAACCCCCAAATAACATTCTGGGAAAATCGTAACGAGATCTGAAGGGATGAAATTTTTTTCCAAAAAATGAGGAAAGACTATAGTCTTTCCTTTTTTTTTCAAAGATTTTTTCACCCCCTCCGATTTCCTTAGGAAAATTTCAGAATGTAGTATGAAGCGTAAAGACTTGAAAAATATGTGCCAAACATCCCCCAACCCCTCCAATCTAGTCCAAAAAAATTCAGAAAGTTTTCTGGACAACCCAATTCTGAACGTTTCCTAGCCAGGTGTGGAGCAGTGGGAAGGGGTGAGGGAAGTTTGCCCCATAATTTTCAAGCGTACAACCCCCAAATAACATTCTGGGAAAATCGTAACGAGATCTGAAGGGATGAAATTTTTTTCCAAAAAATGAGGAAAGACTATAGTCTTTCCTTTTTTTTTCAAAGATTTTTTCACCCCCTCCGATTTCCTTAGGAAAATTTCAGAATGTAGTATGAAGGGTAAAGACTTGAAAAATATGTGCCAAACATCCCCCAACCCCTCCAATCTAGTCCAAAAAAATTCAGAAAGTTTTCTGGACAACCCAATTCTGAACGTTTCCTAGCCAGGTGTGGAGCAGTGGGAAGGGGTGAGGGACGTTTGCCCCATAATTTCCAAGTGTACACCCTCCAAATAACATTCTGGGAAAATCGTAACGAGATTTGAAGGGATGAAATTTTTTTCCAAAAAATGAGGAAAGACTATAGTCTTTCCTTTTTTTTTCAAAGATTTTTTCACCCCCTCCGATTTCCTTAGGAAAATTTCAGAATGTAGTATGAAGGGTAAAGACTTGAAAAATATGTGCCAAACATCCCCCAACCCCTCCAATCTAGTCCAAAAAAATTCAGAAAGTTTTCTGGACAACCCAATTCTGAACGTTTCCTAGCCAGGTGTGGAGCAGTGGGAAGGGGTGAGGGACGTTTGCCCCATAATTTCCAAGTGTACACCCTCCAAATAACATTCTGGGAAAATCGTAACGAGATCTGAAGGGATGAAATTTTTTTCCAAAAAATGAGGAAAGACTATAGTCTTTCCTTTTTTTTTCAAAGATTTTTTCACCCCCTCCGATTTCCTTAGGAAAATTTCAGAATGTAGTATGAAGGGTAAAGACTTGAAAAATATGTGCCAAACATCCCCCAACCCCTCCAATCTAGTCCAAAAAAATTCAGAAAGTTTTCTGGACAACCCAATTCTGAACGTTTCCTAGCCAGGTGTGGAGCAGTGGGAAGGGGTGAGGGAAGTTTGCCCCATAATTTCCAAGTGTACACCCTCCAAATAACATTCTGGGAAAATCGTAACGAGATTTGAAGGGATGAAATTTTTTTCCAAAAAATGAGGAAAGACTATAGTCTTTCCTTTTTTTTTTCAAAGATTTTTTCACCCCCTCCCGATTTCCTTAGGAAAATTTCAGAATGTAGTATGAAGGGTAAAGACTTGAAAAATATGTGCCAAACATCCCCCAACCCCTCCAATCTAGTCCAAAAAAATTCAGAAAGTTTTCTGGACAACCCAATTCTGAACGTTTCCTAGCCAGGTGTGGAGCAGTGGGAAGGGGTGAGGGACGTTTGCCCCTATAATTTCCAAGTGTACACCCTCCAAATAACATTCTGGGAAAATCGTAACGAGATCTGAAGGTATGAAATTTTTTTCCAAAAAATGAGGAAAGACTAGTCTTTCCTTTTTTTTTCAAAGATTTTTTCACCCCCTCCGATTTCCTTAGGAAAATTTCAGAATGTAGTATGAAGGGTAAAGACTTGAAAAATATGTGCCAAACATCCCCCAACCCCTCCAATCTAGTCCAAAAAAATTCAGAAAGTTTTCTGGACAACCCAATTCTGAACGTTTCCTAGCCAGGTGTGGAGCAGTGGGAAGGGGTGAGGGAAGTTTGCCCCATAATTTTCAAGCGTACAACCCCCAAATAACATTCTGGGAAAATCGTAACGAGATCTGAAGGTATGAAATTTTTTTCCAAAAAATGAGGAAAGACTAGTCTTTCCTTTTTTTTTCAAAGATTTTTTCACCCCCTCCGATTTCCTTAGGAAAATTTCAGAATGTAGTATGAAGGGTAAAGACTTGAAAAATATGTGCCAAACATCCCCCAACCCCTCCAATCTAGTCCAAAAAAATTCAGAAAGTTTTCTGGACAACCCAATTCTGAACGTTTCCTAGCCAGGTGTGGAGCAGTGGGAAGGGGTGAGGGAAGTTTGCCCCATAATTTCCAAGTGTACACCCTCCAAATAACATTCTGGGAAAATCGTAACGAGATTTGAAGGGATGAAATTTTTTTCCAAAAAATGAGGAAAGACTATAGTCTTTCCCTTTTTTTTCAAAGATTTTTTCACCCCCTCCGATTTCCTTAGGAAAATTTCAGAATGTAGTATGAAGGGTAAAGACTTGAAAAATATGTGCCAAACATCCCCCAACCCCTCCAATCTAGTCCAAAAAAATTCAGAAAGTTTTCTGGACAACCCAATTCTGAACGTTTCCTAGCCAGGTGTGGAGCAGTGGGAAGGGGTGAGGGACGTTTGCCCCATAATTTCCAAGTGTACACCCTCCAAATAACATTCTGGGAAAATCGTAACGAGATCTGAAGGGATGAAATTTTTTTCCAAAAAATGAGGAAAGACTATAGTCTTTCCTTTTTTTTTCAAAGATTTTTTCACCCCCTCCGATTTCCTTAGGAAAATTTCAGAATGTAGTATGAAGGGTAAAGACTTGAAAAATATGTGCCAAACATCCCCCAACCCCTCCAATCTAGTCCAAAAAAATTCAGAAAGTTTTCTGGACAACCCAATTCTGAACGTTTCCTAGCCAGGTGTGGAGCAGTGGGAAGGGGTGAGGGAAGTTTGCCCCATAATTTCCAAGTGTACACCATCCAAATAACATTCTGGGAAAATCGTAACGAGATTTGAAGGGATGAAATTTTTTTCCAAAAAATGAGGAAAGACTATAGTCTTTCCTTTTTTTTTCAAAGATTTTTTCACCCCCTCCGATTTCCTTAGGAAAATTTCAGAATGTAGTATGAAGGGTAAAGACTTGAAAAATATGTGCCAAACATCCCCCAACCCCTCCAATCTAGTCCAAAAAAATTCAGAAAGTTTTCTGGACAACCCAATTCTGAACGTTTCCTAGCCAGGTGTGGAGCAGTGGGAAGGGGTGAGGGAAGTTTGCCCCATAATTTCCAAGTGTACACCCTCCAAATAACATTCTGGGAAAATCGTAACGAGATCTGAAGGTATGAAATTTTTTTCCAAAAAATGAGGAAAGACTATAGTCTTTCCTTTTTTTTTCAAAGATTTTTTCACCCCCTCCGATTTCCTTAGGAAAATTTCAGAATGTAGTATGAAGGGTAAAGACTTGAAAAATATGTGCCAAACATCCCCCAACCCCTCCAATCTAGTCCAAAAAAATTCAGAAAGTTTTCTGGACAACCCAATTCTGAACGTTTCCTAGCCAGGTGTGGAGCAGTGGGAAGGGGTGAGGGAAGTTTGCCCCATAATTTTCAAGTGTACAACCCCCAAATAACATTCTGGGAAAATCGTAACGAGATCTGAAGGGATGAAATTTTTTTCCAAAAAATGAGGAAAGACTATAGTCTTTCCTTTTTTTTTCAAAGATTTTTTCACCCCCTCCGATTTCCTTAGGAAAATTTCAGAATGTATTATGAAGGGTAAAGACTTGAAAAATATGTGCCAAACATCCCCCAACCCCTCCAATCTAGTCCAAAAAAATTCAGAAAGTTTTCTGGACAACCCAATTCTGAACGTTTCCTAGCCAGGTGTGGAGCAGTGGGAAGGGGTGAGGGAAGTTTGCCCCATAATTTCCAAGTGTACACCCTCCAAATAACATTCTGGGAAAATCGTAACGAGATCTGAAGGTATGAAATTTTTTTCCAAAAAATGAGGAAAGACTATAGTCTTTCCTTTTTTTTTCAAAGATTTTTTCACCCCCTCCGATTTCCTTAGGAAAATTTCAGAATGTAGTATGAAGGGTAAAGACTTGAAAAATATGTGCCAAACATCCCCCAACCCCTCCAATCTAGTCCAAAAAAATTCAGAAAGTTTTCTGGACAACCCAATTCTGAACGTTTCCTAGCCAGGTGTGGAGCAGTGGGAAGGGGTGAGGGAAGTTTGCCCCATAATTTTCAAGTGTACAACCCCCAAATAACATTCTGGGAAAATCGTAACGAGATCTGAAGGGATGAAATTTTTTTCCAAAAAATGAGGAAAGACTAATAGTCTTTCCTTTTTTTTTCAAAGATTTTTTCACCCCCTCCGATTTCCTTAGGAAAATTTCAGAATGTAGTATGAAGCGTAAAGACTTGAAAAATATGTGCCAAACATCCCCCAACCCCTCCAATCTAGTCCAAAAAAATTCAGAAAGTTTTCTGGACAACCCAATTCTGAACGTTTCCTAGCCAGGTGTGGAGCAGTGGGAAGGGGTGAGGGAAGTTTGCCCCATAATTTCCAAGTGTACACCCTCCAAATAACATTCTGGGAAAATCGTAACGAGATCTGAAGGGATGAAATTTTTTTCCAAAAAATGAGGAAAGACTATAGTCTTTCCTTTTTTTTTCAAAGATTTTTTCACCCCCTCCGATTTCCTTAGGAAAATTTCAGAATGTAGTATGAAGGGTAAAGACTTGAAAAATATGTGCCAAACATCCCCCAACCCCTCCAATCTAGTCCAAAAAAATTCAGAAAGTTTTCTGGACAACCCAATTCTGAACGTTTCCTAGCCAGGTGTGGAGCAGTGGGAAGGGGTGAGGGAAGTTTGCCCCATAATTTCCAAGTGTACACCCTCCAAATAACATTCTGGGAAAATCGTAACGAGATCTGAAGGGATGAAATTTTTTTCCAAAAAATGAGGAAAGACTATAGTCTTTCCTTTTTTTTCAAAGATTTTTTCACCCCCTCCGATTTTCTTAGGAAAATTTCAGAATGTAGTATGAAGGGTAAAGACTTGAAAAATATGTGCCAAACATCCCCCAACCCCTCCAATCTAGTCCAAAAAAATTCAGAAAGTTTTCTGGACAACCCAATTCTGAACGTTTCCTAGCCAGGTGTGGAGCAGTGGGAAGGGGTGAGGGAAGTTTGCCCCATAATTTCCAAGTGTACACCCTCCAAATAACATTCTGGGAAAATCGTAACGAGATCTGAAGGGATGAAATTTTTTTCCAAAAAATGAGGAAAGACTATAATAGTCTTTCCTTTTTTTTCAAAGATTTTTTCACCCCCTCCGATTTCCTTCTAAAATTCCCAGAATGTAATAGGGAGGCTAGAGACTTGGGAAATATGTGCCAAACACCCTTCATCCCCTCCCGTCAGGCCAAAAAAAATTCAGGAAGGTTTCAGGTTCCCAGATTGTAATATGAAAGCTAAAGACTACGTCTGGGAATTTCTTGCCTTTGTTTGTTTTTCTGAAAACTTTCCGAACAAAAATTTATCTTGTCTTATTCCGGATGTAAGGTTAATCTTGAGAACATTGTAAAAGCTAAAGCATAACCATAGGTATAAAGTCTGAAACGTGCAGTGGAAGTTCTTAGAGTAAGCTTATATTGTCACTCTTGTGTTTTTTGTCGCCAAATACAATCGCCTGGGTTGAAACCAGGGCAAGCATTAAAAAAATTTAGAACTCTACAAAACGTGCTGCAAATTCTTCTTGTGGGTCGTCCTGTATAGCTCCTCTGACAATCGTGCCAATGACGCCAATAGCGTCCTGATGTCGAGACTTCCACGGCTGTTCCTATTCTCGAAGAGTTGTACATTCGGGGACAAAAATAACGAACCGCCCTTGCACATGAACACTCCAGGACAAATGTTTTGAATCGCGTGTAAGTAGGTAAAAAGCTTAACGAATTCAAACTATTAAAATTTTTAAATGTTACATATCAAAATATATTGAAATGTTAATAATTTGTACATGCCTGGTATAGGTACATAAATTACCAAAATATTCTAAATATCGTAAACAACAGTCTTATAATATTAAGTTATACATAGCTTGGCTAAATAACCACATAAAGCATTTCGAGTACTAAAAACAATTAAATTAATATACAGGATGATCAAAAATATCATTCTCTTGTACTTTTATCAAATATCATCTGCTGATGTTCCTGGAAGATTAAGGAATTCAGATGTGGTTCCAAGTGCATCAGACAATGAAGGAGTGCTAGATTTTAAATTAGCCAAAGCTTCATCATATGTAGGGGGTAAACTTGAATCATTGAAGGGTGTTTCTGTAAAAATGTCTTCTAAACTACCGCGTCGTGAACTGCGCCGAGAACTACGCCGCGAACTGCGACGTGAACTGCGTCGAGAACTTGGTGGTGAAGTCCTGGGTGTATTCCTTGTAGAATCAGCATATGTCGGTGGTAAATCAAGATATTCTTCCCCCATTAGATTAGTTAACATTATAGGGTTGTCATTATGATCTGTAGTGGGAGGAACCGATCTTCCATTTTGGTTACTGGAATTATTTTCTACTCGTACATTACATGTCTTATAACAGAAATATATTATGCCGACCACTGCGAGAACACCAACCGCTAAAACTAAAAAAAAAGAATATCAATAAAAAAATTGTATTCATAATAATTAAAATTTTACTTGACCCTAACAAGGCATTCTGTAATGTGTGATCTGGCTCTTTCGGTCCTAAAATTAAAATTAAAGGAAAATTTTGATATTAACAAAACATTTTTTAACTTACGTGGACTTTCGATATAAATTTGATCCTCGACGTAATTTGTATTAGTATCTAAAAAAAATGAGAATATACAGAGGGTGGAATGGAAATGTTCTTGTTTGTTTAATAAAACTTACCCTTTGGTAAGGGTGGGCAGCACATATGTCTCTCCGAAATAAAACAGTTTCTGTCTTTTTTTACATCGCAACACCATTTTGCTGGAATGCAATGGTCACCACAAGGTATGTTCTCTAGAAAAGTGTTCGTTAATAATTTTCCACTCCAATAGAAAAAAACAATGTTTTGTGACTTACCCCCAGTACACAGATCTTTAACAGGAATAAATATATCATCACAATTTAAGGTTTTCTCGTCTGATCGATCGAGGCAATTATAAATATTGTCGCACACTTGATTTTGTTTTATACATTTTTCCCCATCACGACATTTAAATTCTCCTGGATTACAGACTAACCCTTCTTTAACTTTAAGACGTACAATTTTAAATAGTTTCTGTACTAAATTCATACAAAAGTATGTTCCTCGGTCTGTTAATTTTAAAGGAAGAAAACTTTTGGTAGCTGTGTTAATTTTACCTGAGCTCTGTTTATTGGCAAGGTTTAAAAGTTCTTTGGAACCGTTTTTTGCTAAGTTAACTAAATCCTCTGGATTTTGAAAACTAAAACAATATTTTAAGGAAATAAATTATTTACGAAGGAAAAATTAGTTTCAAACCTTAATTCTTTGGTTCTTCGTCCCCATGCTAGTACTACTATTGGGTTTCCGTCATAAATTGCATCACACACTAGAGTAAGATTAGAACCTACCGTTCTTGTAATGGTATGGTCTATGGGCCAACGAAAATCATTTTCGCCTAGTCGTGAAATAACAAGGTATGGTACACCTTTAAAAAAAAGAAATTGTATAAAGGTTGGAAGAGGATTTTCAAATTTATTCAAGAGAAACAACCAAAAAGGAGAAGAAAAAGATAAAAAAACAGATCAAAAATGAATCGAGCGGTATCGGATGAGCGTAAAATGAAAGGAGGAAAGAGATAAAATGGAAACGAGATTGTGGCGCCCTCTGCACGAATTGGCGGTTGAAAATATTTTCAATGGTTTTCTCATGTACGATTTAGTTTACAAGAATTTTTTCCCGTTAATTTGGGACAAATACTTTTCGAGTTAGCCCTGGTAGTCACTTTTACTGAATCACCCTGTATACAACATATTCTAAAAAAATACTATATAAATATTTTGCACTAAACTTGGGACTTCTTGAATCACAATTCGTTCTCAGACATGATCAATAAAATAATAAATAAATAATTACAATTTCGATATACAGGGTCCTCTAAACCAAAGGAAAAAGCTAAAACCTTTTTTAAAAAAAAAAATTTGTGTAGTACGTAGTTTTCTCTCCTTTTTTAGTATCAAAAAGGTAAATTAAAATAATATTTATTTGAATTTAGTATCAAGTACGCATGCTTAAAATTAAATAAACAACAAGTCTCCATGTTTTAGGGACTTTTAAACGATGCCTGCTACCAGATTGATTTAAATAGAAATTTAATTGTACCATAATTTTATATTGCAATAAAATATAATTATTGTAATTATAAAGTAATAACAATTACGTGAAGAAGAAATTCTTGATTAAAAGAATATTTATGGTACAATTTATAAGAAAATGGTTTTGGTCTTGCTACCAATCCTACCAACTGTGTTCTCTTAAAACCGCCAATTTTAGTTTGTTTTAGTGTTAGTTTACTATTTTGCTGTTTACTTACATGTTGAAGCACTAATAAAACTCAAAATTAATATCATATAAAGCCATTTGAACATCTTCAGTATTCTTACAACGTTTTATAAAATTAAAATTAAAAACATCAAAGAAAAAATATATTTTACTAAAGTCTTACACAAAAAACTACCTTAAATTTTAACTGATATTAAATATTCCATGGTAGGTACTACCTATCTACTTTAAGAACATTTATAATTTTTTTTGGAAATAAGTACCAATGAATTAAAACATATTAAGATAAATTGACTTTAACCTAAAAGCTTTCAATAAATATGCCTACTTTTCGGCTGTTCAAGGCTGTATTACATCGGATTCTACGTATCTAATCTAAATGACGTCATCAAGTTACAAAAATATACCTAAATAATTGGAATTAATTTTTATACTTCACAGAAGCCTATTTATTTATTTGTTTGTCATTTTTAAAAATATATCTTAATTTTTTTTGATGTAAGACTTGATTTTCGCTTTAAAGAATTTAATTTATTATCAAATTTTTAGTAGTAGGTACACAAACTCTAAAACTACTACATAATAGATAATACCCATTTCCCCCTCTTAAAATCTAGATCGGCGTGGAGATGAAAACAAAAATATATTGCTTTTGTTTATTTTAATTGACTATAAGTACATTAAATTACTAAAAAGTAATAGTTTGGCAATAAAATACTTGTTTGTGCTATTTTTAACACAATAAAGTAACATACAAAATTTGCATATACGTAACACCCTGTATAAATAAACAAACTGGCAACATGCACATGCAGGCTCTTTTATAAAATGTATCCTTCCAACCCTTAAAGTTTATGTTCATGTTAAAAATAAAATTATTTCAAACAGACATATATATATATATATATGAAACACCCTGTATAAATAATTATTCTGAGGTTTACATTACCATACAGAATGTTTCATAAAATATATTCACCTCTCATCCTGAAAATTCAATCAAGTTATGAGTTTTAGTTGTAAGCTTTATGCAACACCCTGTATAAATAAAAAATCTAGGAAGCAGGAGTGTTACATTACAAAAGGTGCATGCTTGTTCCCTATTTTTTTATGCAAAAGAAGTTAAAAATTAACAATCCTTTCTTAGATTATTATTTTTTTGGCTGATATACAGGGTGATTTATTTATAATTCTTGGATTTGTTTCATATATTTACTACAAAAGCTTAATTTGTTTCATATTGGGCGTGAAAAAGGTTTTATTGCATCGGCCCTGTATAGTATATTGTTCCAAAAAATTAAATTTCGTTTTATCACAACAATTTCAGACACCTTGTATATAAAATAAGATTTTAATTTTATAGAATTTTTTTCTGAACCTCTTTTTCTTGAATTTGTTTTTTATTAAATAAACATTAAAAAATAAGTTTCTTGAACCACCCTGTATATACAGCACAAAACGTTTTTCAAATCTTAACTCCTACATTCAGTCATTTATATAAAAATTATTTACCCTTCAATTTCCTCTTTTTTTCTCCCTCTTAGAGCCAAAAAGTATATAAAAATAAAATTTCAAAATAAATATAATTTCGGATTACTTTTTACAATAATTGGCACCATTTAATATTCTAATTTGTGCGTGACACAGTATTATATCTAAACAGAGAGGACCTACAACTTCAAGTGGATTTCGAAACACTTAAACAAGGTCAAACCACACAAACGTGGTGGGGCTGTATCCAGCCGCACATAAACTCTGGATTCGAACGGGCGCCATTCCGCACAGAGCCATACGCTATCGACCCATTAATCTACGGCCGGATTAACTTAAAAACGGTGGGCATTTTTTATGTATTTTATTTTGAAAAAGTAAAAAAAAACGAGTTTTGTTTTAATTACACGGTACTTATGTCTCTCTTTCTCTCTCGCTCTGGCAGTGGTTTATGTGCGATTTTTGTACCGAATACGAGGGTGTGTTGAAATTTTGTTTCGTTAGGTTTAATTTCCATAGCAACAAATACATACAGGGTGTTTGATTAAACAAACAAGAACTAGAAATAGAATTTCCTTATGGAATAAAAAAAGTGCAGAAATAATTAAATGCTTTTTGAAATCGAAATACCCTGTATATTTTTAGCATTTCTTGTAGATTTTCAAATTATCTTTAATTTGATACCCACATAAGTACACTTTGGAAGCAAAATTAAATTCATGGCTACCAAGATCAAATTTTATTTTTATTACTTTTGGTTAATTTTGTTTTATAAAGTGTACTTGTGAGATCTCATTGTAAAGAGAATTTTAAATTCTATCGCAAATGCTAAACATATACAGGGTGTTACATTTCAAAAAACTTGAATTCTGTCTGCAACTTTTTCATTTGATCTTCAACTGTTTTTCTGAATTACTAATTAAATTCGGAAGGAAATTTTATACAAATTTTGTATTCCAAATTTCTTTCCATCTGTCCAAATAGCTGAAATATTGCTTGTGGTAGATTTAACCAAACACGCTGTATAATAATATAGCGTGACGTCACGAGTTTGATGAAGCCCCTGACAATTTTTTTAGACAATCTCGCGATCATGAATGAATTTTTATGTAGTAGGTACAAAATAACAGCCGATTACTTGTTTTTGTATGGTAATGCTCCTGCGCACAAATTATGAATCGCCCGTTTTCTTTATATTAGACTCGTAATTATTCCTTAACCCCTCGTATATGTTAGCGTAAAATGGGGAAATGTACTACACATTGATCCATACTTACATTTTAACATTAAAAGTGGTTAATATAGAAGCCAAAAGGGCCAAAATCGAGTCTCATTTTTGGTGAATGTGGGGAAATGTAATTTTTTTTTTATTTTAGGTCGAAAAGAAAAGGCAAAAAAATAATTGTATCTTCGTTATTTTTGGCGGACGTATCGCTTTCTTGATTTGCTTGACTTTTACCACCAGCAGGGACGTTATTTTTGTTTGGCAACATACACTGATGGCCGCAAGTAGAATGAAGACATCCAACTTCTGTTTTTGCATTTCTTGTACGAAAAGTTGCACATAAATAAAATTTCTTCATCATGTAATAAAGCAAAGTGCTTATTATTAATGTAACTGCCACTAGAGGCGCTATCACTGGAAAAAACAATCGAATAAAAAAATGTTAAACTTTTAAAAAAAAATTACCTCTAGCATATTCCCTTAATCTGTCAGAAAAAGATTCATCTGTAAAATAAATTAATATATGATATACCTACAGCCATACAGGATGTTCTAAAAATAATTCGCAGGAGTTTTAATAATTTATTTTGATACACCCTATATATTATTAATTTGATACTTACGTCCGTAATGTTTTGTATCTGAAAAAATAGATTATCAGAAAAAACACTTTTTTCAGCGGATTTTTCCTTACCATATCGAAATACTTTCTTTTTCATGGCACGAACTAAATCAGGGGCTAAAATTTTTATTAATTACTACCAATTATTTTTAATTTAAAAATAATTAAAATAAATACTTACACATTGTTGCAATTACAGGGTTTTTGTTTGAAAAATAATGATTGACGGAAAGTGTTGGAAGGTTTCCTGGAAAATAAAATAAACTGGTAATTATATTGACTCGAATTGTATATAATTTTATATATAATTTCAAAAATATATAATACAGGGCTGATCAGCAAGAATCTCTGTTAGTATTTAAAATATAGAAAATCTTGGCAAGTATTTGGAGTATTTAAAAAAATATACAGGGTAGGTCGCAAACAAGCATTTCTTGGTCAATATTTCGCTTGGGGTTCAAAATAAAGAAAAATGTTTCAAATAAAAGTTTTGTAGGATTAAAAGGAATATATTTTAAAATTATTTTCAAACATACAGGATGTTCCATAAAAAAATAACACCTACTACGGCTACTTAATTTATTCTGAGATGCGCCAAAAATAAAATGGCACAATACAGACCGATTTGAAGTAAAAACTTGGTACCCAAAGGCCGCAAATTGACAAAAAATGTAAATAAACAACCACACAATGGACAAGGAACAAAACTGTAAAACCGCAAACTGAGATAAGAATATTTTACGAATTTTTAAAAAGTGCACCTGCTTTTGTCGCGTGGAAGGCATTTCCGGTAAAGAAATGTGTATGTGGTCAATTAAACTGTCAGCACATCATTAAAATATAGATTTATAGTCTTGGATGGGGTTGCATTTCTTGGAAGTTTTATTTAAAAGGGAGAGCAGAATTTTAAATTTACAATTTGCACATTTCTAACTTTAATATCGCAGAACTTGATTTTTTTTAACATAACACCCTGTATATTTTTAGGCAGTCATATTCGAATTTTAATGGGCTTTTTCATGACTTTTTGTTTTTACAATTTCGTTGCGGTGTTGCCAATTTATACAACTTTTTTGAAAAAATTTGAAACTTTAATTTTACATATTTTTCACTTTAATGTCTCAAAACTCGATTTTTTTAAATACAACCCTTGTATATTTTCAGATAATCCTATCCAGACTTTACCGGGCTTTTTAAAAAGCTTATGTTTTTGTAATTAAGTTGTGGTGTTTTCAAACTATTCCACTTTTTTGGAAAATGGTGAAAATTAAAATTTGCAAATGTCTAACTTTTATATGTCGAAACCCGATTTTTTTTAATACAATACCCTGTATATTTTTAGGTGATCATGTCTGAAACTTTAATGGGCTTTTTCAAGAAATTTTGTTTTTGTGATTACGTTGTGAGGTTGTCAAATTATTCAACATTTTGTGGAAAATTTTGAAACTTAAGAATTACACATTTTGAACTTTAAAGTCTCAGAAGTAATTTTTTGTTTTAAACACAGCACCCTGTATAGTTTTTCTGCTAAATATTAGTCAAGACGATATATTCTTTTCCAAATACTTCAACCGGAAGTTAGAACACCGCATGTTTGTTCTTAAAATCCGCCCTATATATTTTTTCATAATTCTTACCATTTTCACGTTTCCACCGATTTTCCGAAGTTGTATTAAATCCATCTGGAGTTTCAACAGCAATGTAAATAGTTTGATACAAGCTGTGTTTTAAACTCGCACAAAAATATATTCCTCGATCTTTTAATGTTATTGGAGTAAAATTCAAAGTTGATGAATGAAGGACGTTGTTAAACCTATAAAGTTATATGTTCCTTGAAAAAGAAACATTTTAATGGGTTACCTTAATCCTTTTGTTTTCTTGCCCCATATTACTTCTTTTTCAAAATTATTTCTTATTTCCAAATCGGTAATTTTACAAGAAAAAGAAGCATTTTTACCATTTTGTAATATTACCATTCTTGATACAGGGAAGGTTTTATTTCCAATATTTTGCACCATTTCAAAATTAATTGTACCTAGTAGTAAAAAGGGAAAAAAATATAATTTATTATAGTTTTATTGTTGATTCACTTACATAAAACAGATATAGTCATGAAATTTATAAGAACTGTTAGAAATATTGCAAACCACCAGATCATGGTTTTAAATTTTGAAAAAAATCACATTATATTTTATTTCTCTTCACTTAGTTCTCATCAGCGTGTATTATTGCGCGACCATTGCCTTGCAAACATTCAGCTCCTTGAAATTATTGATTAAAACCACGCAGTAGGTCATACAGGATTGGACTGGCCCCCAAAAAATGTTCCTTTTTTTTTAATTATTTTAATACAGTCATAGTTTTTACAAAAATAAATTACAAATACATTTATTTATAAAATAACATTAAATAACAATGAAAGCATGTTCCTGTGTAAAAATGTATAATAGTTTTGTGCCGCAAAAGGAACAAGTCAATAAGCCTATAATAATTGCATTGGCACTTGGAAATAACGTACATTTTGCTTTCTAAATATGTAATAAGAGAGTTAATCCCGCGTAATGAGAAGAGGGGGAAATATATCAAGGGGCAAAAACTGCGAGAGGTAAAAAGTTTGGGGAGAGTTGAGTGGAGGGCTAAAAAGTAAACCATGAGAAAAATGGAGGGAGATAAGTGTGTGGTTCAAGGCGAAAAGTGAGGTACTTAACAGCAACGAATTTTAAGGGGCGGGGGGGGGGTATTAAATAAATACGAGTAATAAATGAGAAAATGTATGAGTAAAGCGGCTTCATACAAGCGCAAAATTTTCTTTTTTTCCCATTGGTTAAATTTGAATTTCCCGCCAAATTTAACCAATGAAAACAAAAAGAAAAAATTGCGCTTATATGAACGGGGCTTTATACAAAAATATCACAAAATTCTTGTCAATTCCTCACATTTAACAACATTTAAATATCATTGCGCGACACTAAAGGTGCAGACCTAAGAACGTTTTCTGTCTCATCCCCTCTTAAATTATTAGAGAGAGAAGAATTTTGTGCGGGAGTTGCACGAATTAAAATATTTGCCACAGCTTCATCATAGGATGGGGGTACATCACAACTACTGATCATTGGAGGCGCGCTTGGGATCGGAACCCTTACAGTATGATCATAAGAAGGTGGTGCATCTGAATGTCTTGGGGGTTGTATGTTACCCCTGTCAATCGTTGCAATTTCTGGTGGAAGGAATGAAGATAAAACAGTTGTGTTTTCATTTACATCTTCTCGTCTTGTAGGTTGAGGATTATTTTGATTTGCAGGAGGATTCAGACTGTAATATGGTAATGGAATTGCGTCAACTGGAACTTCCCTTGTAGTACTTTGTGAAAAAATGCATAATCCGCCGATTAAGAGCAAAATACCTGCCCCACCTATAAAATCGGGTTAATAAAAAAATTTAAGATGAAAATTAATGTTTCTTACCCAAAAAATAATAAACGATGTATGATTTTTTTGGAGCTTCTGGAATAAATTTTTTTGGAATTAATTAATGGAATTAGAAGTGTTACCTATAACTTTTTTTATGATTTGCTTCAGGACTTACCCGTAACATCTAGAAAAAAAATATTAAATTTTATTTCTAGGTAAGAATAAATTACACAGGGTGGGAGAACTGAGTAGTTTTAATATATTTTTTAATGGAACACCCTGTATATTTTTAGGTGATCATATTCGAAATTTAATGGGCTTTTTAAAAAACTCTTTTTTTTGTAATTCCGTTGCGGTGTTGCGCAATTATTAAATTTTTTTGGAAAATTTTGAAACTAAACATTTGCACATTTCTAACATTAATGTGTCAGAACTCGATTTTTTTAATAAGATCACCCTGTATATTTTCGGGATATTTTATTGGAACTGTAATGGGCTTTCTAAAACACTTTTGTTTTTGTGATTCCGTTGCGGTGTTGCCGAATTATTAAACTTTTTTTGGAAAATTTTAGAACTAAACATTTACACATTTCTAACTTTAATGTGTCAGAACTCGATTTTTTTAATAAGATCACCCTGTATATTTTCGGGATACTTTATTGGAACTGTAATGGGCTTCCTAAAACACTTTTGTTTTTGTAATTCCGTTGCGGTGTTGCCAAATTATTAAACTATTTTTGGAAAATTTTGGTTCTAAACATTTGCACATTTCTAACTTTAATGTGTCAGAACTCGATTTTTTTAATAAGATCACCCTGTATATTTTTAGGATATCTTATTGGAACTGTAATGGGCTTTCTAAAACACGTTTGTTTTTCTAATACCGTTGCGGTGTTGCCGAGTTATTAAACGTTTTTTGGAAAATTTTGAAACTTTGAATTTACACATTCTCGACTTTAATGCGCCAGAACTCGATTTTTTAAATAGAACACCCTGTATATTACAAATTATTTTATTATTAACTTTCTAGGTTTAGAAACCAAATAATAACTCACCAGGGTGATAAACATTTTGATTTCCACTTGATTCCTCTAAAATATAAATAAAACTTATTATTTCCAATTAATTTCTCAAATTAATAACTCACCCCCAAACCAATCATATTGATTTGGATTTGAATTATCCGGCCAGGAAGCTAAAATATTACAAATTAATGATTAAAAAATTAAATTAAAATCACAAGGGCTTACGGTACTGAAAAGGTTTATTAATATTTTCCCATGGATCGCCATATTTATCCTGATTTTTCCGTAAGATTTCTTGTATATGATCTGGAAGGTTAATCCCGTGTATATCTGGTGTAGGTGTCTCTAAAAAAAAACATTCAAGAGTCTGTACAAAATTTAATTTTGATTAAACTTACTCAGTTCCCATTGGTAACCGTAACCTGTAAGAAAAACCCAATCAATGAATAAGAAAAATAATTACTTTAGACGGGCCCTTCACGGCGTCACCCACACAAAGTTACCTTGTGGTTTTTGGGGTAAAATACAAGAATGTTGCTTAATCTTACCATGTTGCGCACGTTTCCATCTACTTTCACTGCCGAAGGGTTTCTTATCAGACTTATAAGGTTCAATTATTAATTCTAAATTTTTGGATAAGTTATATTTTATATTTGTACAACGATATGTTCCTCCATCTTCCACCCTTAAGGATGTAAACCTCAATAATGATGAATCAGTCTTGTTCTGAAATCTACACTAAAATATTAATCCTTGTAAAAGCTAAATATTTAAAAAAAATCCTGGTCAAGTTAACTGTGACTCGATGCAAAGCCAACTTGATGTGAATTTTTTTATGAAACCCTTTCTACTTACTGATAATTATTTATTTGTCTACTCCATCCTACAGGATAATTCAAATAATTATTCTTTCCTATTTCAATTGTTTTACATGTTAAGGATAGATTTTGTCCGCTTTTTAAATTTAAAATCGATGGAACAGTTATTTCGGTTTTATTTATATTTGTAAGAATTACCAGACTAGGTTCACCTTTAAAAAAAACAATTAAATGTATATTATATGGATTAGGGCAGATCCCCTTGTACTTACCCTGAACAACAGCTTGGTCTATTATGTTTAAAAAACCAAAAATTAGAAGCAGGAACATTTTGAACATGCGGGTTTCGTATATTTTTAAAATAATGAATGTTGCTTGTGCTTTTTATGATAGGAAAACCGAAGGCTGTGCGAAATTCAACGAAATGAACAGTAATTAGGGAAATAACGTGACGTCATGGGTATCAAGGTTGAAATTAAGGGGTCTACACACGCGCGCTTTTTCCATACACGCACAATTTATGATCAAAGTCAAAGTAGCGTATTTTTTATTTGAATGGAAGTTTCTTCAAAACAATTCATTTTAGGTGTAATTGTTGGTTAATTAAATGCGTAGAGAAAAAGAAATTCGGATGTCTAATTATTTGAACACAAAATTTCTTTCAAAAGTTCGATTCTTGATAAAACACAAAAACAGTTAGAGAGTGAAAGTTTTTATTCTCTTTTGATAAAGTTAATTGGCTCGTAGTAAGTTTCAAATTGATTTTAAAATTCCTGACGAGTTCGATTCTCAGTAAGCAACAGAAAAATTGAATGAAAAAAATGTTTCAAACGAGGAAAATTCAATGTATTATACGTCTATGTGTAAAAACTCCTCATCTGCTCTTGCACTTGCATACTCGTAATACACGCAAATATTACCGATTACCGCGAAAAGTTTAAAGAAAAGCCGCATCTAATCTTAAAACTTATGTCGAAATCGCTCTTGAAAAAACCTACAATCCTAATCCTGAAACAACAATTGTTCCGCAGTAGCGCTGCCACCATATTTCGCACAAACAGTCCCGGATTCGTTAAAACGCATCAAATGCGTGAAATGAATTCTTTCTACTCCTAGTAATATAATATACTATATTTTAAATTGTAGACCCCACAAACTATATACAGTGCGTTCATGATGAAATGTATTAATTGATAAAATCGTAGTTATTCTTTTTTTTTAAAACGCTCTGACACGTCGATTTTAGTTCTTAAATTGGCATTTTTTGATCTATGCGCCGACCCTATATCACTTCCGGTAAAACCGGAAATGGCAGTAACTTTGTTATTTTAAATGAAACACCCTGTATATTTTTACAGATTTGGATAGACAAGGAGAAAGCGCATTCAGTAGACCCAATATCAACATTAATTTCATTTAAATAAAAGTAATAGTTAAAATGTATTTCATTTTAAAGGAGATAATAAACAAATTATCAACCCCCGGCGTGTATACAAAATAACGTCAAAATATCTGACGTATACGAGTACAGATCAAAATTTTTCTGAATAAAATAAAGTTATGGGACGTTAAAGACGAAATTTTGAAAAATTCATAGCGGCCCCCATTTTGAAGTTAGAGAGTCCGGTAAAAAACTGTTTCCCTGAAATTATGATCTTTTTTCATATCCCCTACTCAGATTTTCAAAATTCCGTTTCTGAAAAAAATGCTACCAAAAAAACATGTCCGACTTCCACTTCCGGTTTCGGATTTTTTTGAAAAACTTATTTTGTTGATGAATTTTCGATATACCCCTTCCTTTCAAAATTTCATCAAAATCAGTTCACTATGTTTTTGCGTTAGAGGCGTCACATACACACACCCCCACAGACAGACATTTTTTCAAAACCACTTTGTTGGGTTCTTGGAGCTCCAAAAAACGTATTTCCGCGAAAATCTCAATTATTTACATAATATCAACACTTCCCATATTAGCAGTAGTGGTATAGGAAAGTAAAAATGTTAGCTACCTTAAAAGACGATCGAGGAGTAGGTACATAGGTACTTGATACTTCCCATTTCATCAACAAAATTTAATGAACAGGCACGGGGTTGCTTATACCATGCATAGTTTGAAGCAATAAGATTTCTATCCCTCACCTCAGAACCGGTAAAAATTAAAAATAAGGTATATTCAAGAACTTTCAAAGTTTTTACAGTCATAAAAATTATTGGAGTTTTTTACGTTTTAATTTATTTTTACTTTTACATTACCCTTATTTTTAAAATAATTATCTAACTAATTCAATAGAAAGCATATTCTTTAATCTTACCTTAGAAAGTCTTCAAATATTATCAAGGGATGGATTCTGCACTTAAAAGTAAACAATAAAACTTCACTCCACTTTGATCTTTCTCGGTTGAAAAATTTACAAGAACTGACCAAGAAAATTACATGAAATCATGTTCGGATAGATGACGAAATATCAATACGTAGGTAATACGTACCTATATTATCTTTTTTTTGTTGCAAGCAAAAGGCAATAAACGAGTGACAAATTGTTGTTAACACATAACATCTGTAAGAAGTTTGGAATGTAGGTACGTGTGTAGCTTTGTGCGTTTAGTGCTACGTTTTTTTTCGCGCGTTCTTGCATTGAACGACCGATTGCCAAATTTGAAATATTTTTTAAAATTGACCGATCACACATTGACCGCAAGAACAAGTGATGGAAAAAGCCTAGCACTGAGCGCATACGTAAATAGATATTAGCGTTGGCGATTTTTAAATTCCCTAATGGTTATTCCATGATCCCAAGGTCCTTTCTGGATTTTTTTATTATTTATGATGTACTTCTTTGATCTTAAAAATTACAGCTTGAAATCTCAACCACTAGTCGCGGGATCGGGGGTCGATCCCCGCTTCGTGATTTTAAATTTTCGCCTTTTTAAATTCCCTAAAATGTATCCCTTAATCCCAAGGTCCATTTTGCATGTTTTTGAATTGTGTATGATGTACTTCTTTGATCTTAAAAATTACAGCTTGAAATCTCAACCCTTAGTCGCGGTATCGGGGGTTGATCCCCGCTTCATGATTTTAAATATTCACATTTTTAAACGATTTTTAAATTTCCTAAAATTTATCCCTTAATTCCAAGATCCTTCTTGCATGATTTTGAATTGTCTATGATGTACTTCTTTGATTTTAGAAACTACAGCCAAGCCAGAAATCTCAACCCCTAATCGCGGGATCTGGAGTTGATCCCCGCTTCGTGATTTTAAATTTTCGCATTTTTAAACGATTTTTAAATTCCCTAAAATTTATCCCTTAATCCCCAAGGTCCTTTTGCATGTTTTTGAATTGTCTATGATGTACTTCTTTGATCTTAAAAATTATAGCTTGAAATTTCAACCGCCAATCGCGGGATCGGGGGTTGATCCCCGCTTCGTGATTTTAAATTTTCGCATTTTTAGACGATTTTTAAATTCCCTAAAATTTATCCCTTAATCCCAAGATCCTTCTTGCATGTTTTTGAATTGTCTATGATGTACTTCTTTGATCTTAAAAATTACAGCTTGATATCTCAACCCCTAGTCAAGGGATCTGGGGTTGATCCGCGCTTCGTGATTTTTAATTTTTTGCATTTTTAGACGATTTTTAAATTCCCTAAGATTTAGCCCTTAATCCCAAGGTTCATTTTGCATGTTTTTGAATTGTCTATGATGTACTTCTTTGATCTTAAAAATTACAACTTGAAACCTCAACTCCTAGTCACAGGATCGGGGGTTGATCCCTGCTCAGTGATTTTAATTTTTCGCATTTTGATGAATTTTAAATTCCTAACACTTATTCCTTGATTGCAAGATGCTTTCTGGGTATTTTTGGATTGTGTATGAAGTAATTCTTTAATTTAAAAAAATACAGCTTGGAATCAAAACCCAGTAATAGAATCGGCAACAAATTATAATAACATCATTTTATTTATTTGCAAACAAAATAATTCTACATAAATCAAACAATTTATATTTATTAATCTACTACCCCTAAAATTGTAACATTTTAAATTAAAATAGGGTAAAACCCTGACCACTACCAAGCCCGAACCTTCCCTTGAGTAGCATGACTTAAAATCCAAGTATTTTTTTCTTTCTTAACCATCTGCATTTGTTTATGTCTTGGATGTGTTTTACAAATTACAAACAAGCGGTTTTCTCTTCTAACAAAATAACAATCTTTACATCTTCTTTTTAATATTCCTTTCACTTTAAATCCACAACTCGGCATCACAGAAACATTCGTAGGTGTAAGAAGATTTTTAACCATAGACGATTCTTGAGGTACTTTGGATAAACTATGAAATAAATTAATTCTAGTCTGAATTTTATTTATCTGTAAACTGGCGGATCTTGTTGCATTCCAGAGAATCATCCGAAACATTGGAAACATTTTTTTGGTATTTTTCAGGTTAGGACCTTAAAAAATTACTTTAGAATGGGGTTAGACCTCGTATTAAAATGAAAAATACTTACAAAATGTGGCACATACCAAATAATTATTTATTTGTTTAATAAATACGTGTTTATTTATTTTATATTTGATTCTAAAATAGGAAGAAAAGTAAGGTTATGTTAAGATAAACGAATAATAAACGTTAGATGGCGCTGGCATCAAACGTAAAGTTTTTATGTGTACAGGATGTTGCAAAATATCTAATAATTTGGCTTGAGGACAGCACTCAAGCCAATACTTGCGTCCTCATGTTATAAATTATAATGGAACACTTTGGGATTGTTTATACTGAAAAATTCTTTAAATATGAAATATTTTTAATAGAACTCATGTATGGAGGAGAGTTAAAGGATGATTGGAGCATAAAACATTTAATTTCATGTTTCATTTACGCTTTATTCGACAGATTAAACAAAGCATTGTCTAATACTACAAGGTATTACCTAAACATTACTAAATATATACAAATAACATAAATAAAAATACCTAACTAGTGTTTACAAAACACAAATTGCTTTACAAAATGTGGTTCACAATTAAATAGCTGTCACAAAATTATTTCGTTATATACACAAGATTACTCTGAAGCTTTGTACATATTCCTCGTTGAAATCATACTGATATGGTGAGATTTTGGTTCGTTAATGCGACATTTCATTCAATATTTGGCTTTTCGTTTAAACATAACTACAATTTTTTAAAGTCTACTACTTTCAATAGACATTGGCCTATCGATATGTAAATTTGGAACTGCTTTTCCATTTGTCAACGTTGGTAAAGCAGTTTCATCCATTGTTGTAAATACTCTATTATCATGACCTGCTTCTTTATCATTTTCGACCTGTTTTGGTGGCCCTTCCATAAGGAACATTGTTAATAAGAACATAATCGAGCCTAAAAACAATAAATAAATATTAAATTTGAAAAATAAATCAAAGTCTATGAATTTAAAAGTTAGCACACAACCTTTTTACAGGTAAAATACGGGTGGCTGTGTGCTAATTTAAAGACTTTTAAAGTTAACACACAGTCATTATAGGTCTAATTTAATTGGCTGTGTGCTAACTTTAAAAATTGTGACTATTTCCGAAATAAATTTTAATAAAAAAAAACTTACTTATACCGTAGAATCCAGCATAAAAAATGTATATGCTTTCTCTGTATCCAATAGCTTTTGATACAGGGTCAACCAAAATAGGTAAATTTCCTCCAATATTATTCATAACAAATAAAAACATTCCTACAGTAGTTGATCTAACTTGCAATGGTACAATCTCGACCAAAATAGCAAAAAGAATTCCAAACCACATTTCAGCTGTAAAAAATTAATTCAGACTTCTATTGTTTTTTTTAAAATAAGGAGTAAACTTACCGAAGAAATAAGAAATTCCAAGAGTAATCATAGCCCATGTTGGGTTAAAATAAACACTTCCAAAAGCTCCAGGGGTTGCAATAATTTGGCTGATAGCTAAAACTGCGACTCGAGAACGAACCCCCATTTTAGCTACAAACTTGTCTGAAACTACCCCTCCTACTACAACTCCAATACTTCCAACCACGATGGTCACGGCAAACAACCACCAACCAAGATCATAATCAGGAAAGTAAGCTTGGTAATAAAGATCACAATTGTATGCAAAGCACATTCCACCTAAAAGAAACGATATTAATTATATACAGGGTGCTTGATAGAGGGCCGACTTAAACTTACCACAGTGACGGATTGACGCAGCAAGAGCCAACATGATGACTCTAGGATCTTTTACTACACCCCAAAGTCTTTCCCTGTTTTTTGTTTTAACAACAGGATTGTCTCCTTCAGGCTCGTCAATAATTTGTCTTGGTGGTTCCCTTAAAGTAAGTCCTGTAAGCACTGCTACAATTAAAGATATGATGCCGGCTCCATAATATGTTGCTCTCCAACCCTGTAACAGAAATCTGATTACAAAACAGTTTTTTGGAGCAGAGAGTGGAATTTATGCAAAAAAAGGACCTTGGAAACCCTAAGACACCATTAAATTATACTTAAGTTGCTTTAAACGGATTTACAGTAATGTTCCGTCACGAAATCGGATACGGTTCCGGAGATATCCGACAAAATCCGAAGTCTACGATTTTGGTTTTTATTTTTTTCTAGGCTTATTATTGGAGTTATCAAAAAGAAAAAAATACTTTCTAACGTAATTTTGTATGCTCGACACGATGGCATTTTTAATTTTTTAATATCACGTATCATCAACAATATTTTTTTTAAATAGGACCTGAGTTTTTCATTCGTTTTTATTGCATATTTTCCATCGAACTTACCAAACCAGCTATATCAATGGGAGGAATGTATCTTCCAACAGGAAAAGCAATCCCGTAGCCTCCATAGATTCCCCAGTTAAAGATTGACATTACAAGCGCGCGTTTTTCTTCAGGAAAAATGTCAGTTAATATCCCTGTTGCGAGTGGATTACAACCAGATTCACTGTAATCAAAATTATGTTAATCACCCTGTATATGGGTTAATGAATTTTTAATTCCTACCCAGCTGCCATTATCATTCGTAATAAAACCAGCTGCCAGAATTCCGTAACAGTTCCACAGAGTATTATTGCTATAGCAAACACCACAGTACAGACTGTTAACATTCGAACCCTATTGTACTTGTCAGCTGCAAAACCAAGTATAACTCCCACGATTGTAAATACAGCCATGAAACTGGGACCTGCTAAAATTTGATAATCGATTCCTAAACCATTATAATTCCATTCACAATAATGTGTACCATTAATATTATATGTTAAACATCTGAAACAAAAAATAGAATAGATTCTAATATTAAAGATCGTTAGGGGAATCCCCCAAAATTATTTAATTTTATCGACGGCCAATATCCACCTATGACCCAACCCCTAGATTGTAATCCTTGCAAGGCTACCGAGTCGTGCTAATTTAATACCAAACACAAAAGTTGTATTTTTTCAAAACATTATTGTAAAGATACTTCTTTGTTTTTTACAAAATAAAAATAGGGTTAAACTGCAGTAAACTAGTAAAAGATGCATCAACTCCTGCATTTCCTGCGGCAGTTCGAGGCCAGCGAACGCGCGTGACCTGCTTCCCCGGCTTTCTTTCCTTACAAGGCCATGATAATAAAACCGTCTTGTTTTGTCTTTTTCAGGGCCGGCACCAACAATGTTTCACACCCCCCTGACAAGATCTAGAGATATACGTTCCTTTTTCCCAACCCTTACCAACACTGCCTTAGTGTTAACTGAAAATTTTATCTTGGCGCCTTTAAAATTGTAGCGCCCCATGCGTCTCCCTTATTGCTATTCCAGACGAGACCTGAACAGTGACGCCCACCAACAAAAGGTCTCGGTTTTACGACCTTAAAATTAGCGCCTCAGGCGACTACTTTGTTGCTATTATAAACTAGACCTGAACATACACGCCCCCCACAAGCCCTAAATCAAATTTCAATGAAACAAAAATCAATTTACGAGTTTAAGAATGGCGCCTTTAAAATCGTAGCGCCTCAGGCTACTGCCTTGTTGCTATTCCAAACTAGACTTGACGAGACGCACTCAGAACAAGCCCCCAAGCGCTTAATTTGAATTTATGTCAACTAATAGGTTTTAGTCTGGCGTCTATAAAATCTAGGCGCCCTAGGCTATTGACGCACTAGCCTATGATACATACAAAATGGAATTTAGTTACATCTAGAGTGGTCTGTTGTTAACAGAAGATGTCAAATAAAATCAACTGGTTTATCAGCTTTGTTTAGGACGTCCCAAAATTTACGCGCCCTGGGCGATCGCCTGGTTCGTTCGGATATTCGACAAATAGCTTACATCCTTCACATGATCCGACTATAGTTTCCCTCCCTGGGAGGTTTCATAACAAAATAATATTAAAGTAATTTTTATCTGTTGGATAAACATTTTTAATCCCAACCTGTGTATTAATATCCAAATGGCGCCCTTAAAATCGTTGCGCCTTAGGCCATCGCCGTGGATGCTACCATTTCTTCGAAATATTTTTAAATTTTCTTAAGAATCAATTATAACTCGGTAACGACTTCATTTTGTATACAATTGAGTATTTAACAAATTTTTGGCCTACATAGTCGTCTGACTTAAGCCTTTTTTTGTTTTTTGTTTAATATACTTACGTTTCGGAATTGTTAGCTGTTTCACAGAGATTTGGAAGCTGTGATAGGTAATAATCTGTACTATTTAATTGACAGGCTATGTCTCCGTAATGCAAGTCCATTGCTATAGCCTTTGATGTCACTCCTATGAGATAATGGCCTAATTCTCCTAGGACATAACCTAAAGAGACGATTCCCAAAACGTAGGGCTGGTACAAAAAACTAAGCTTCTCGAAAATAGCCACCATGGTGATCTGTAAAAGAACCTAGATTTTAGTTTTATACAGTGTGCTTTTTTTTTATTTGAACGCCCCTCGTAAGTTTTCATATTTTTCTTAATAACTCCGTTAAAGTTTATTTTAAGGTAATAGTGGTATATAAGTTTTTTGTTTAAAATTTAATGTTCTTTCGAAATATACAGAGTGTTCCGAACAAATTTGTCATGATTCCGATTTAACCAGAAATTAAGTTTTTTAAAGGGACCTTACGTATATTTTGATATGGTTGGATAGGGATAATAATACTGAGTAATAATGTTATGTACAGGGTGCTTGAAACGTAAGGAATTACTTCTGGTTTTTAAGGGAAAAAAAATGTGAGACTAATTACCAGGGTTGTTCAAATTAAAAATGAACATAAAATCAAGGTGATGTGCATCTTGAACTTGTATTTTTACGTAAACTTGCGTTTAACCTTAACTTTCCAATTTTCCATTATTATTTATAAACAATAATAAATTTCAGGTGATTTAATGAACAATGACTAATGAAACACGTGTACCTATACTTGGTAATGATAATGAGTACATAATAAGGTTATACCCGAGGTGTTTTAAAATTACTTTCTATTCCTTGCAACTACTACTACAGGTAACTGTCAATGCCAAGGGTAATTGAAAGAGGAATGCAACCAAATGCAAGACAAATTGATTATTATTTACTCCTGTTGCATTTAATTACCTTGGACAGGATCCGCTTTTATTTGCAACAACGTGTCGTATTATAGTAAATGATGTACCTACTATTGATGCATATTCACCATCAAACGAACGCGATTCATGGATTTTCCTTAGCATCTTTCAATTCTATACTTCATTTGGTTTTCTAATTTGCTTGATTACGCAATTGCAGTTTGTGGAGATGCTAGTTACATGGTATTCAAGTGCTTGATGTTACAGCACTATTATTTTTTTTAAACCGTTGGTAGATAGTAAGTAATCAAAACGAGTTTTTAAAAAAAATCCTAATAAACCTTCAGCAAACTTCCAATTTGTTCATCCTACTGAAGATGGCTGCTAAGCAGCCAAAAACAGTACGAGGAAGTGCAAAAATTTATTCTTGTAAGAATTTTCAAATTATTTGCAAGGATTTTTGAATTAATTTTGTCTTTAAAAATTAAATTTTTCAAAAATTCATAGCGGGTGTCACAAGAACAATATAGAGATGAGGTTAGTGGGAAATTGTTTTCAGCTCTACAAACTTGAATTATTGTGAAGAAATCTTTTGTTTAGTTTTTTGTTTTAAAAATGAAAATTATGAAAAACGAACTTTCTGACATTTTGTCAACTTTCAGAAAATTTGGTTTTTCCTGAAAATTTTCTAATATAAGCCCATGAAGGACAAAATGCCGTTGGAAAGAGAAAAGAATTTTCTTTCTAATGGTATATTTAAAGTTTATTTTCCTGTTTGAAGAAATAACAAAAATAAATTAAGAAAGTTTAAAAATGTTTGTCAATTTTTAGAAAATTCGGGTTTTCCTGAAAATTTTGTAATATAAATACGACGGCGTTGGAAAAGCGTGAGATTTTGTTTAGAAAACGAGAAAAATTGGGTAATATTTTATGGTAATTATTAGAGGAAGTATTTTAACCCCTAAAATAATTCTTTTGGCCAATTATCTGTACAGATGAGTTTAATTTGTTTTTGCAATTAAATTTTTTTAAAAAAGTGCATAGAAGGAAGGTCTGGAGGTTAATTTTTACGTCCTTGATTAATTTATCCAGTTCCTCATCATTTTTTGTAATTTCTCTGAATTTTTCGACGCCCCTTTAACAAGAAACGAATAAAAACAAAAACATGTTTGTAAAGTAGTTTTTTTTAATTGATGATTAATTGTACAGTAGTAATAATTCTTTTTTGCAAAGGAAACCGGAGGCATTTTGTTGCATTCTGTCATGCTACATAAATTATTTAATTTATACCTTTTTTTTGTGACTGTATGAGTAAAAATGACTTCTACGGAATAGTGAGTCTGCAAATATTTTGTTTGTTACATAAGGTACCAGAAATTAAATTTTTATACAAATTATTAAGTACAGGGTGTTGAAAATTAAATGAATGTTAAGTGGAAGCAAAGCCAACTTGAGCAGAATTTTAAATTCTCTTCACTTTAATTTATAAATTCGTAATTAACGAGAAAAGTTGACGAATTCAGGAATTACAGACGATTAATCTCTTAATAATAAAGGACACGACCGTGAGCTTTAACACAAACCAATTAAGCATTTAATTCCATGAAGATTACGATTTCTTGGAGAATTCTTTTGCGAGCGACTTTACAGTTCATTTAAAAATCTCCAGAAAATATAAATGTCTTCCCAGCGCTCCTACACACACAAACAACGGCGTTGCAACATTGAAAAGGAAATTGAAAAGATCCAGATAGAGAAGTTAACACTACACGTGCCTGTCTAATGAGGGAAACGCTCTTGTTTGCGATTCAGGGAAGGCGTATTATTTAGATAAAAGCAAATTGGAACGCGAAAAAGTTATTCTAGGGGTTGTCAGTTTTAATTTGTGGAAAATAAATTCAATTTTGTGGAATTTAAAAGAAGACTCCGTTTGTTATTTAATGGAAATTTTCTGATTAGCAATTTTCAAGAAATTCGATTCCCCATCACACAAATTTACGTTAAGTGCAATCAGGACTTTATAGGCAACCGCCTGGGGCGCAGAAAAATTAAAGGAGCAAAATTTTCGGAACAACTGAATTTTCTGAATACGTATAGACAAACATTTTGAAGTTTTGTTAATTTTTTTTCGATGTTTTCAAATAGGAAGGTATATTTTTACATACACCATTATAAAGAAAATTCTTTTCTCTTTCCAACGGTACCTATATTATTATCTTAGGGTTATACTAGCAAATTTTCAGGAAAAAGGAAATTTTCTGAAAATTGACAAACTTTCATAATTTATTTTTGTTAGTTTTCGACTTTTATTTAATGACTGTACACCCTGTATATTGGCTTTAAAACTTTTTATGGTTAGTCAAAACCATGACTGTATTCTAGACATTTTAAAATCGAATTTTATTATACAGGGTGTTTTTTACTATGGGCCAGATATTGCTCATTGTTTTTGTGGACACCCTGTATAATTTTAATTACTTATTAAATCTGTTTATCCTCTACAAATTTTATTAATCAATGATTATACAAAAAACCAACGGTTTTTAAAATACAACAAAGTATGCACGCGAGTAAGAAATTCAAAATTAATTCAGTCATAAATAAATTTTATTTACTATCACGTAGTCTTTGTTTATGAATGCGTACACTGTAATATATTCTTTAATAATTGCATTATGTAAATGTTTGAAATTAATTAATTATTAAAATATAATTAATTAAGTTACGACGTTTATAAATAAAGAATTATTTTTGTCTCGCCATAAACATTTACAACAAAATCTAGTTGACATTTAGTAGGCGTAGGCGTGCACATTTTAATCTGTTAATTTAAAATTTCGTTATATACAGGGTGTTTTCACTAAATTTCCGAACCTTATTTTAACTGATACGGTTTTTTAAAGCTTCTAATAATTTTTTTTTGTGAATTTTTGGTTTGTTTCTGTTACTTCCTAATTCTTGTTATAAAATTATGCAATAAACAACTTTCAATTTTTTTTGTTTATTTATTTAATATGTAAACAAATTTTTTGCAAACAACTGTCACTTTTATACGGCATTTGATAAAAAAAAACAGTTCGTATGTGATTATTATTAATTGTTTTTAAAAATTGCTAATTAAAAAGTCATGACTGGTCAAACAATTTATATACAGTGTGTTGCGAAATATCATTCCTTTGTTTATCTTTATAATAATAACCGGGAAGTACAATTCGGAAAACAAACAAGAATTTCAGAATTGTTGGAAAATTACGGGTAAACGTCCACAGTAGTTTGGGTTTTCCACAAAACATTCTGCCGCTGTTTTATTAGTAAAATGATAATGTCAAGGTACAGTATCGAAGAGCTACCGCAAATTAGAATTCGCAATAAACACTTTCTGTGTCACGACTGACGCTTTAGATTACCAGAGTTACATAAAACCATTTCTACGACTTTTTTTCTTCTTGGGTAATTTTCCCTGACTGGTTTTAATTTCGCGTCTCTTTCGTAATACTAGGCGTAGAAATACGGAATTTTAAATAATTATCTCCTTGCAAACATAATGAAAATCCTTTAATTAAACTCAAGCATACAGGATGGTCCAATGGTAAAATCGGTTTGGTTAGTAGGTATTACTCCCTTAATTTATTTGCGCCTTTGCGTTCGCCTAAAAAAGTTCTGAGTTTTATAATTTTGAATAACCAAGGAAAAATTTTAAAGGAAATATACCGAGCGTTTTCATAAAAGGGCAACAATATAACAAACACCCTGTAGAGTGAAAATTAATTACAAAATTTTTAAAGGATAGTACAGAGTCTTGATATATCAGAAAATAATTGTTTATGCTAAAATATACAGGGTGTTCTACTTTAAAAAATATTACGACGTGTGTACGCCTTTTTGTAGGAGAAATTTTGGTAGTATTGCAAGAAACACTCTGCATACTCAAATTAAACTTTAAAAATATGTTGAGGTAGTACAGGATCAGCCAATTAAATGCCGAATAAGTTTATGTAAAATATACAGTGCATTTTATAAGAAATCAAGGTAGTAATTAATTATTTTTGTTTTAGTTGGTTTTTGTAAATACTGAGTGAAACAAAAAAAAACACGAAAAGCAGGTCATGTTTTCCTTATAGCTACTTGATTTATTTACATTTTAAATTGCAATAAACTTTCCGAATTATTCCCTGAAGGAACTTTCACTACAGTTGCAGAAAGTAAATTGCAAATAGCAATAAATCAATAAAACCAAGATAGTTGCTTAAAAAAAAGTTTCTTTTTTAAAAAGAAATATAGACTAATATACAGGGTATAAGGGAAAAATTCGTTGTCACACCCTGTACATTTCAAATAATTTTTACGTAATTCTCAAATAAATATTCAAAATTTTGAAAAATCACGTGAACCAATAAAATTAATAAGTGATCAACCAAAATACGTTTTTAATTTCTCACACACCTGTTCGACTTTGCACTGTGACTAAAAGTCGCATTTACAAAAAAAAACTTGTTGCTATGTTACAGAATTTATTTCCTTTAAATATTAATTTAATCCTTTCACTTTGAAAATTAAAATATTTACGACCAAGAAAAACTTAGAACTTTATGAAAAATGCAAGAATAATTTAATATCACCCCCCACACCAAAAACAGATATTTTATGAATTAACGGCTTTGTCCATAGCCTACTAAGATATTATAATGTCCTTCACTGACTTTGTTGAAGCAATTTAATTGCATTTAATTGTGTTTTTCTTGAGGCTTTATTACAAATCCTCAAGTGTTTTTATTTTTTAATAACTATTTACATGGTTCAATTGTTTAACGACTTTATACCTTTATAGGGGGGGGGGGAGAATAAAATAATTAAATTTAGAAAATTGAAATATCAAAATAAAAATTTGATTTCCTTCTTAATAAAATAATTGCAGTTTAGTAGATTTTTTTAAGAATTAATTTAAGGGGTGGAGTTGCTTCATTAACCCCCTCCCCCTTCCAGTTATAATTAAATTGCGAATAAATATTTTTTTAAAACCTTAATTTTTCCTTCGGCTAATAAAATAATCCCTTTAGAACTAATGGATTAATTTAAGGGATGCAACCCCCTTATTATTTAAAAAAATTACTTACGTTTAAAAATCACTTTTCCACAAATTTTAATCACACAAAACACAACAAATCCACTGTAATTTTTTAATTAATAAAAAAACACGAATGGGGGGTTCTGCGCCACTAATCCAAGAAATAATGCACTTGCATAGGCGACAGGCCTTCAGCGTCTTCAAGTTGGTCGTCTAACCGTGACACTGCGACCAGCTGCACTGGACTTGGAAAAGAAGTTGACCCGTCTATAGTTTATAACACTTTCCACCTTCTTTGTGTTGAATTGTTGGAAACCTGCTATATCGGATAGATATTTTCCTTCTCGCTCTTACTAACAGAGAACGGAAAAACAAGGGTCATGTTTTAAGAAGAAACAAGATACTTGACCACTTCCTTCGATATTATTTCGATCGTCTCGGGGAATTCCTGAATGCTACATTTACTATTAATTCCTACTTCTGTTATGATAATTATTTTTGCTACTGGGGAATATCACACGTGTTTAGAACATTTGGAAAGCTTACATGACACATTTAATGGGAAAATTGGCGATAAAAAAAACCGTGGAATTTCTTTCGTATCAAACTGTATCAAGAATACATATTTGTTATATCAAGGCTCAGACCAACTTTTTGAATTAATTTCCATGCTTGTTGACATTGTAGTAAACACACCAAAGGAGGGTATTTACAAAAAATTAGATTCTTTTATCCACCCACCTGTCTGTATTCTGTATGTCTGTACAAGGTCAACAACCATAGCTGATATCTTATTAAAAGTTTAAAATATAGAAAAATGTTTCAAATAAAAATTATAGGAGATTAACAAAAATATATTTTAAAATTATATTCAGTTATACAGGGTGTTTCATAAAAGAGTAAGCTTAATAAAGTTATGAATTTTTAAATAGTAGAACACCCTGTATATTTTTCGATAATATTCTACTGATTATTGATTTTGTAAATATGTTTTGCTTTTGAAATTCGGTTCCGGCGTTGCCACGTTATTCAAGCATTTTGAAAACTTCCGCTATTACACAAATTTTGAATTTTGACGTGCCATAATTTGCACGATTTAAATAGAACACCACCCTGTATATTTGTAGATAATTCCATTCTACACTAAAGTGGCTTTCAGGAACTGGTGTTTTTGAAATTTCGTTGCGGCGTTGGTAAGTTATTCAAGGTTTTGGAAAATTGCACTGCCTCAAAGGTGCACAAATTTTGAATTTTAATGCGGCGTAAGATATTTTTCTTAAATAGAACACCCTGTATATTTGTAGCTTATTTTATTCTACATTGAAGTGGCTTTCAGAATCTGTTTCATTTTTGAAATTTCTTTGCAGTGTTACCAAGTTATTCACGTTTTCTGAAAAATTCGTTGCCTGGAAAATACACAAACTTTGAACTTTAATGCGCCCTAACCTGATTTTTTTAAATAGAAGGCCCTGTATATTTCTAGCTGATTCTTTTCTACATTGAAGTGACTTTCAGAATCTACTTCGTTTTTGAAATTTCTTTGCAGTGTTGCCAAGTTATTTACGTTTTCTAGAAAATCCATTTTTCAAAAATTCACAAATTTTGTACTTTAATGAGTCGTAACTTGATTTTTTTAAATATAACACTCTGTATATTTCCAGCTTATCTTATTCTACATTGAAGTGGCTTTCAGAATCTACTTCATTTTTGAAATTTCGTTACGACGTTACAGAATCATTAACGCTTTTTGAAAAATCCGTTTTTTCAAAAATACACAAATTTTGAACTTTAATGCGCCATAACTTGATTTTTTTAAATATAACACCCTCTATATTTCCAGCTTATTTTATTCTACATTAAAGTGGCTTTCAGAATGTACTTCGTTTTTGAAATTCCGTTACGACGTTACAGAATTATTCACGCGTTTTGGAAAATTCCTTGTTTCAAAAATAGACAAATTTTGAACTTCAATGCACCATAACCTTAATTTTTTTAAATAGAAGGCCCTGTATATTTCTAGCTTATTCCTTTCTACATTGAAGTGACTTTCCGAATCTGCTTTGTTTTTGAAACTTCGATTCGACGTTGTCAAGTTAAATATCTTTTTTGAAAAACTTGATAATTTCGAATTTTATTTTATTCAGAGATTATTTTTAAAATTCCGTTGCGACGTTGCCAAGTTAACCAGTTTTAGGTGTATATAATTTTTAATAATTCCCCTTTCATCGCCCCAAATAGGCTATAACCCCGCGACGAGAAGACTTCTTTGTTAGAATTTTTCCTATAACTTTCTCCTACCTATATTCTTGAGTGTACCTACTGGAAAAATTCTAATTTGCATATTTCTTATTCAAATTTGTAATAATGGTTTTAAAATTATTTACGATTATTAAATCTGTCATTTACATGTGTATATTAAATTTAATTTCCATTAATAACATATTAGCCTAAAGTATTTAGTATTATTTAGTCATTTAAATCTGAGTATACGTAAACAAATTATTTAATTATCTGGGGACAAATATTTAGATTCTCTGTTTACATCATAGAAAAATTTAAGTTTTTAGTAATTTTATTTAAAAATATGGAATTATTTTGAATTGTTGGAGTATTTTATGTAAATTTCTGCTTTAGAAACTGGTAAATGCTTTCTATTGAAGCTTTATCCATCCCTTTTAGTAATCTAAACGAAATAAAGTGCTCTAGTATCACTAAAAGCATGTACGAGATGTTCTACGAACCATTTTATAGGTACAGAACTTGAAAATGAATTTTCATGTATGACAAGTAATTCTCTAACTTTATGGGAAGTTCCCAGAAACAAATGAAAAGGCAACGTAACCACGTATGATCACTACCCTATCGACTATAATTTTTTTGTCCATTTAAGGGAGTTAAAAAACATCACAAAACAAGAAACTAAACAATCATAAATGGAAGTGGAAAAATTCCCAACGAATCAAATAAAATTGAAAATTAAATTATGTTAAAGCCCGGATGGAAACAAACTTTTAAATTCAAATAAAAGCTTTTCGATGTACATTAATTTTCAGTTAAAACAGTAGCAACTGAATTACAAAGTTTCACGTTTAAAATGCTTGGCTTCTGATTTTATCATTCAGAGGTAACATAATTAGAAATGGTTTCGTAACTTCCATTATCTCCTCTTTTACACGAACGAGTTTTCCAATCAAATGGTCACGTGGTTTTGACGTAGGAAACAGTAGCGGATCCTCCATCTCTTCTACAAACCTACCGCAGAAGTCAGAAGTCATTATGAAGAAAATTTCCTTCAGTACATTTTTTTGGTAACCTGGAAAAAGTGGCACTTTCGTGCATTGTTTTGAGGCACGAGAGTCACTGATGATAGATTTTTTCCCTTGGATGTGGTCGTTCAGTCCACTACACTGCGGCCAGAATTGACCTATTGTGTCCCATCTGTAATTATTATTCTCCTTCAAGTAGTCCTGTATCGTTTATATAGTCCAGGCTGTCCTTGAGTTGAAAATTTTGGGGAATCCTTTTAAAATCTAAAAAATGTTTATTAATATTATTTTTTGCGCTACTGTGCTCTATTTCATTGTTTACCGCGGCTGTTTCCAAGACAGTAAGTTATGTTTACTAGTTGCTAAGGATAAAGTCGTCGGTAAAATACTTTGGGGTTCTAGAACGATAAGTAAATTTACTCAAAACGAATGTGCCATGTAATTTGATAAATTAATGTCAGTCACAAATGTCAGTTTAGTTAAATAAAATGAATGCAATTTCCAATGTTAGTTAAAACAAATCCTGGAGCTTTTAATTTCTCATTTCTTGTAACAAAGTACGCCAGCAAAGATTTTTCATCAATATTTGTACTTTTCTTGGTACACCAATTTTTAAAATGATTGTAGGTACCTACCTTCGTAGCGTCTCTCTAGACTTATCAGGAATGAGAACCGAACACCCCACATTCCAAGCTTCTTCTATTTCGTTTTCGGAATCATTTTCATTAATTTTTAGCACGGAACTCAAAATAATTTTCACAAAAAACTGCAATGGCGGTAACTGTTTACAGATTGCTATAGAAACGCAATATATCAATCGACAATAAGGCAACGTGATGCGGAGACTGACAATTATCGCATTTGAATCTGTATTAATTATTAATTTATTAAAAATTCTTTTTACCGGATTCAGTAGCGCAAAAAACGTCATAAGCATCACGAACGTTAAGGACTACCGATCTCAGACAATAATTGGAGTCGCCGCTGCGCTCCTCCTCCAAACTATTGTCTTCGATCGGTAAAATGTCCTTACCGTTCTTAATACTTAATATACTATTTTTTGAATCCCAGGGAGAGCTCAGAAATCTCCAAGGTGGGCCTGAGCCTGCCGCGGCGCCCTCCTGGCTACGGGCCTGTGTTTCACGAACCGCCACTGACTCAATAGAATCAAAATTATTTGATCATCGTGAATAAATCAATCCAATTAATAATAGGTTTAGTGTTTTTACTAATTAAGCGATTTTAAATACGGGTTAGTAATTTGTTATGTAAAACTCCTTGCGTGTCAAATTAACATAATATCTTTAAATAGTTAATTCCTGCTTTATATTAATATTTATATATAGAATTTAAATTAATGTATTACATAATTTTTAAGTAGCAAGGTTAAATTCAGACAAGATGTTAAGTAAAAAAAAATTTTCTGTTTTCCTGAATTTTTACAAGTTCAAATCGCCTTTGCATATTGTCACCTTCAAAATCATTAGTTTAACGCTCCATAAAGTTTATAATTTACTCTCAAGTAAAACATTACGAAAGTAGAATGCAATTAAGGTGGGATATTAAAAATTCCTCGAGTTCAAATCCTTGAAAAAACTAAAAAAGATTAGCTATTTTTAGAATAAAAACGTATGTATCTGTCTCATCGTGTTAGGATTTTTTCCTTCTTCTTTCTTTTGATTGATTTTTTACGACAGTTTGCGTGCAGGCACGCAAGCTTACAACTTATAGTACGTTGGAGGAAGGACATAAACGTAATTGTATTTAATTTAAAAATAGAATTATTATAAGTAAACAAACTAATAGCTATATGTATGACACTTTTTTTTTATAATAAAGTATGTGATAGGTATTAAATTTTGCATTTCGAGGTTGTGGACAATAATTTGTTATATTACTCATGATTACCGTTATTTCTTTTACTTCCACATTACGTATATGTGAATAAATGTTTTAATTTTTATTTATATTTTCCTATGACAGTAAAATTGATTTGATTCATTCATAATCGACTTAATTCTGCTCTGACAAGCCTTGATTTCTTGAAACTTCCCAGTAGAACACGAACCTGAAATTATTTATTAGCAAGAAATATTTCTAGACTTTACGTAATAATGTTGATAAAAATGAAGCAGGAGGCTTTGCTTCGTTTCTTTCTACTGTCCATGTCCTGGAGGTGTGTATTCTGCTTGATGAGCTGTAAACCACAAGAATTAACGACAAGAGCGGATCAAGAGAAATTCTCTGGGGGGAGTAAATGATCCAGGAGGTACAGGGAACCCCCAGGCGATGATGTTAAACTAAAAAAAATTGTGTAATAATTTTAATACTTGACCTCTGGGTGGGGGGATAATTACCACCCCTATTACCCCCCTCGATTGGGTTGGTTGGGTTGATGGATAGGGCAGTGTTCTTGCATGACCATCCGGATTTTCCCAGAATGTTATTTGGAGGGTGTCTACTTGGAAATTATGGGACAAACTTGCGCCACCCCTTCCCACTGCTCCCTGCCTGGTCAGGAAATGTTCAGGAATGGATTCCTTTTGAAACCTTTCTGAATTTTTTTTTGAACAGATGGGAGGGGTTGAGGGATGTTTGGCATATCTTTTCCAAGTCTCTAGCCTCCATATTACATTCTGGGAATTTTAGAAGGGAATCCTCCTATTCTTCCTATACCGTCCTGAGTTATTCTTTTAAATAAATGTCACTTATTTCTCTTATATTCATCTTCTGCAAAGTTTCGCTCTGCTTCTCTTTAACACCCCATTCGCCCCGTCAAAGCGGCCCCCATGAGCTCTAAACCACAAGAATTAACAATTGCACAGCCGCGTTTCTCCTACACCGTTCTCCATTATTCTTTTCAACAAATTTCTTTTAGATCATCGTTGCATCTTCTGTAAAACTTCGCTCTGATTCTCTTTAGCGCCCTGGAAGTTCCCATTCAAACTTTGCTAAGATTACCTACAAGACAGGGATCTGACATGGTCACTTTTCTTCCGAACTCGTCCTTTATTAAAGATTTCTTTTCGCAGGATGTTAAAAAATCGTAACTATAATAATCCATTTAACTTCCGCCTAAACCGGTGGAAGAGTTCTAAACCACAAGGATTAAAGACTGCATAGGGCAGGGATCTTACGATTTTCTTGGTGAATAGGGGAGGGGTTTGCGTGGCATTGGTTCTGGGGTATTCTGCACCAATTTCCGCTAAGTGTCTAATTTTAAAATAAAAATTTGTAAATTATCTATTGTAGGTTCAATTTAAAAAGGTTTCTTCGAACATAATTTTTTTTTATCAAAATGGGGAGGGTTTTATCGTTTGCCATGACTTAAAGCTTGTGTTTGCGATGTCTTAACGAATTCATTTCTTACTTTTCGTTTGTTCCTATATTTTGCCAGATAAAATAGCTTCAAGCGTGACTTTCTCTTTGGAAATTTGCAATTTGCAAATAAATAAAACAAACCGTAGGTGGATATAGTCACATGCTTGTATATTTTTGTTGTTTTTCGTAACATTTAAAATATTTAAGTGACGTCAAACGATTAGAAAACCTGTTAATCTGAAGCAGTTTGCTTGTAAACAAAATCCTATAAGTGTTAATGAAATTTTCCGTAGGTAGGTACTTTTTTTAGTTATTGCTAGAAATTCTTGGAAGTTTTTTTAGTCATTTTTACTGATAATGATAAAATAAGAAGAGAAAGTGAAAGAATGCTTGGGGAAGAAGTTTAATTGCGGGGGAAAACTTCCTTTTAATAAGTCCTTGGAAAAAAGGAAAACTGGTTAGTAGAAAAATCACGAAAGACCATGTTTTCTTATCATAACCTCCCCTAAATGTATTTTATTTCCTATTTCCTGGATATTTTTATTTCCTTGTTTATAATTATAGTTTCTTTTACACTTCTTAATTACTAATTAACACATTTATAGTTTATTTTACATTTATTTCTAATTGACAGAGTATTAATGGAAAAATATTAAGGTCTTTCCCACGCAATTACTTACTATAGCGGTTAGACTTGCAATATTTGAAATCGGATGCCACAAAATCGTAGGATTTTCCATGAACTGCACCTTCAATGAAAACAAGATTTTCTTGGACAGTTGCATTAAAACCTACGCAAGTCACCATCAGTTGCGCGAAACCTAAAAATGAAACCTGTTATTAGGAATTCCCTCACAAACCACGACTCACCTGAAGTGCTACGGCCTCGTTACACAAAATAAATGATAATAATTATTCAATGACGTCAAGTTTGTCCGAATTATTTAAATAAAAGACAATCAAGATACAATTTGCACAAAATGTCACTTAACCGGTTATTTATGTATTTATATACAGGATTCCCCCTTTTTTTTAAATAAACAAGACCTGAAACAAATAAGAGCAGGGTATACAAAATTGGGATATTTTTAAACTACTTTAATCATAAAACGGAATTTGAAAATCTATGTAAGTCCCACGACTATGGGTGTAGGAACGACACTGGATAACCTGTTGCTTTTGCATCCACTGGGAGTCTATTGGAAGCCCCACGACTATGGGTGTTGGATAAACTGCTGCTTTTGTATCCCCACAGAGTCTATTGTAAGTTCCACGACTATGGGTGTAGGAACGACACTGGATAACCTGTTGCTTTTGCATCCACTGAGAGTCTATTGGAAGCCCCACGACTATGGGTGTTGGATAAACTGCTGCTTTTGTATCCCCACAGAGTCTATTGTAAGTTCCACGACTATGGGTGTAGGAACGACACTGGATAACCTGTTGCTTTTGCATCCACTGAGAGTCTATTGGAAGCCCCACGACTATGGGTGTTGGATAAACTGTATAGCTTTTGTATTCCCACAGACGCTATTGTAAGTTCCACGACTATGGGTGTAGGAACGACACTGGATAACCTGTTGCTTTTGCATCCACTGAGAGTCTATTGGAAGCCCCACGACTATGGGTGTTGGATAAACTGTATAGCTTTTGTATTCCCACAGACGCTATTGTAAGTTCCACGACTATGGGTGTAGGGACGACACTGGATAACCTGTTGCTTTTGCATCCACTGAGTCTATTGGAAGCCCCACGACTATGGGTGTTGGATAAACTGTATAGCTTTTGTATTCCCACAGACGCTACGTATTGTAAGTTCCACGACTATGGGTGTAGGGACGACACTGGATAACCTGTTGCTTTTATATCCCCTCAGAGTCTATTGGAAGTCGTACGATTATAGATAATGGACGGCACTGAACAGAAGTTCATTTTTTAATTTTTTGTACACAATTAATTTTTTGACAATTAAATAAATTAAAAATTATAATAAAAAATATTCAATAATCAATATAGTGGGTGTTGAAAAATAAGATTAATCGTTATTTTTCCCTGACAATAGAATATTTGAACAGACGATTAACTGTGCAAGAAACCTCATAATCAACCCTTGAAGTATTCCCAAAGACAAACAACCCTTGGGCTTTGTAAATAAAAAAGGTAGGAATAGGTAAAAGAAAATCGAAAAGGTATTGGGTGAAAAGCTCAGTCAAGCTTGTGCTGCAATGTTTGGGTTTAGTTTCGGTCACATATCCATAACCTACGCCAAGTACACACATCCAGACAAACACAATTCGTATTAATTTTAATGGAAACAACAGCCCTTCTCCGCCCTTCGCAAAGCATGACAAATAAAAAAAAAGTCCTGTAGAAAACGAACGAAATGTTAGGGCTCTCTGACAGACTCTAAAAGGACCAAAATACAACAAACTCCTCCCAAATATCGATCTCATCCCGTCATTTGGTCATCCTTGCGCGGTAAGGGCGACCGTGAACTATTTAGGCACTTGCTTTTCCCAGAAAATCGCGCACAGAAGTTCGAGCTTTCACGGTCTGTAGACGTTCGCATTGTGAATTGTTTTCCTGAGGGTGACGACAACACTATCCATTGTTCATTGGATTTTTAGTAAGTCTCGTCCTTGTTTTCCTGTCTTTTTGTTATTGTTTAATAGTTTTTTTATCTTAAATTTGAATGAAGTGCTAAATTCTAGAAGAAAAAAAGCGTTTCCCTTTAACATAATCTTAGAAATCGAAGATTAGTTTAGGGTTAAAGCAATCTGTGATTTTTCAAGGCCATTACTTGCATAATTTTTAACATTTAAAAGCCATCAACATTATCCAACCTTCGATAAAAATTCATTACCATTCGTTCTGTTTGATTTGGTTTCACGGATTGACTGCCCAAGACCTTAAGACCGCAAAGGGCATCGTAGTGTGATGCTAAAGACTTTGACAGTGTAAAAGTGGAAGAAAAAAATGACCTCCGTTCTTCATGGTCAATGTAACAAGAGAAAAAATAGAGCAATCGTTTAAAATTTGTTGAATCACCCAAAAAACTTGTTTTATCTCCGGATTAATCATTACTAATTGAACGGGCGAGATTAAATCCGTAGCAGTAGCTGAATTGTTGGCTAATTGTTACAGATTCGATACAAAAAAACTTAAATTGAAATGTAATTAAAATCAACAAGGGAAGGGATCTGTTTTCCAGGAAGAAGGATTGATTAGTGTTTCGTGAAAACGTTGTTGCTTGGAAAAACCGAAATTCTTTTCGTCGGAATTCCTAAATCATTGAATAACAAGAAATTCCAATGCATAATAATGAAGAAAATCTTTATTATTATTAAATTTTTCCAGCTTGTTATATCAGTCAAGTTTCAATTCTAAATTAAACACCCTGTACATTAAAAAAAACAACTAAGTTTTGCAGGTATTCGGGAAATAATCTCTAGAAAATCCTAGGTGGAAAAACGTTTTGCAGGATTTTCTCATAATCGTGGGTAGATTCCAGATAGAACATCCCGTATATTTAAAAAAAAATGCGGTATGTAGAAATCGGAAATTCCGCATAAACCTAAGAAAAACACTCAGTAAAAAAGTTTCATTGGACAGAAAAAACTCCTGAAGGGTAAATTTTAAAAAATAAAGTAAACGGAAGCTCTACGCGGCGGGTTAGATTTGAGTAATGTCTGTACTCTGTAGGGGTTGCACGTAACCCCCCTAATCTTGGTAGACGTTTCCCTGAAAACTATTTTTGATTGATCTTCATAAAATTTTGAGTTTTTCCTGGTGATTTTTGTACTCATTCCCGAAATTTTTTTTAAATAGATTTTTCGAAGAAAATGTTATTCCTCAAGATTTTCCTTTTGTTGATTTTTCCAAAAATTTATGCATATCACCCCTTCTGTGGGCATCTTCAAGGAGTTTTTCGAAGTATTTTTCCCAACAGTTGACATTTTCAAGGACATTTTCCAAGCGTTTTTTGATATACGAGTATTATACCACCGCTAGTATATGGGAAGTATTGATACCATGAAAATTTTCGAAATTGAGATTTTCGGGGAACTACGTGTTTTGGACCTGCAGGAATCCAAAAACGTGGTTTAGAAAAAATGTCTGTCTGTGGATGTGTATGTAGCGCCCCTAACGCCGAAACTAGTGAACCGATTTTGAAGGGAAACAGTTTTTGCCGGACTCTCTAACTTCAACATGGCGGCCGATATGAATTTTTCAACATTTCGACTTTAACACCCCATAACTCAAAAACCAGTTATCTGATCAGGTTCAGCAACAACTTGTTTGAAAGTCCTTTGGCGGTACTATACAACAACAAAACAAAATTATTTAGTAAATCCAAAAACGGTCGTAACGGCCGGCGCTCTTCCAAAATTTTGAAATTTTTGAAAAATTATTACAAAAAAACTGACAACACGATTTTGTTTAAATTTTCTTTACTTATGAAGCTTGGTGTTAGCCACATTTTCCTTTTTTGATTAATGCTAGAATTTCACTGTGGCGCCCTCTACGAGGTTTTAAAAATCGGAAATTGATGCTCATATAGCTCCTTTATTACTCAAAATATGAAAGAAGTTTAAATATGAAACTTATTCAGTATATATCTCTGCATTCTTCTAAATTTATGTCAGGTATACAGGGTGTTTGCTTTCCATAGTACAATAAGCAACTTTGTTATTTTAAATGAAACACCCTGTATATTATTATATAATTGAATGCAAAATTGAATTGTCTATCACATAGTATTAAGATAGTCATATAGCTAAAATGTACGGTTGATGAGAAAATCGCGAACTTCCGCTGCGTTAGTAAATTAGATGCCTGTCTGTCTTCTGTACGTATCGAACCCGTTATAGTCTGGTGTTTTTCGCTACGCATTCAAGTGATTTCCAATGTTGCCTCCCGAACTACTCTTTAATACCAAAAACGAAATGTCTATTTTTAGTAGTAGGTAAGTCCAGGGGAAGTGCGCAACTCCACTTTTTTTTCTTCTGAAAATGCTGTTTTTCCAAAACTCTTTATATTATGAGGTTTTTATTTCAGGAATGGTTTCCATGGTGGAAATAATAATTTTTTCCTTTTTCCTTTTCAAGAACCTTTTTTTTTGAACATAGATTTTTTCCTGGTAACTTCCCTTCGTGGAAATTTGTTAGGGATTTTAGTAAAAATTGTTGATAGTTCCCTCTGGTTTCTTTGGATTTTTTTGCTGGAAAATGCCTTTCTTCCTAGAACCATTTTTGCAGACGCTGACTCGTGTTTCCAGATTTATTCTTCTTAGTAGCTTTCCTTTCTGTGAGGTTTTCCTGGAAAAATCCGTCCGTTGACATTTAACAGAGAATATTTTTCCTACTGATTCTGATTTTCCTGGACACTTTTCTCTAAACACTCTTTCCCACGAATCTTTTCTATAAACGCTCTGTGAACTTCAGTCCTATGGTTTTCTTTTTTTTTGGAAAGTTTTTCCCAGGAATGTTATTATGGATTCTCATTTCTGTTGAATTTCCTCTAAAATGTTTCACCTAGAGAGCTTTTCCTGACAGATTCCGTCGATTGTGACATTTAACAAAGAATATTTCTCCTAATTGTTATCAAATTTCTGAACGCTTTTCTCCAAACATTATCTTCCAGAACCCTCCCCTGTTTAACTTGGTAGCTGTTCCCTTTGTGAAAATTCTTCTGCAATGTTTTTCTTGGGAATTTGTCCTGGAAAATTTCATCATTTGAACGAAAAATATTTTCAGTAACGGAACCTGTTCTCTGGACTTGCTTCCTTGTAACTTCCTTTTATGGAAAGTTTTTAACAAACATTTCCTTCGGGATTTTATCAAAGATGCTTTGTTTTTGTGCGAATTTTTCTAGAATTCCTGGAAGCGGAAGGAAGCTTCCAGGACAATTTGTCTAATACCTGTGCCCCATATATCTTACTATAAGAACGATTTTTCAGGAATCGATTAACTTTTTTGAATTTTTCCTAGAGATTTGCCCTAGAAACTTCCGTTTATAAACAAACAATTTTGATAATGTGCTTTTTCTTTGGCCTTTTCCTCCAAAGACTTATTCCAGTTACTATGAACTTTATTCCAGAATTCCAAATACCTTTCCCCTCGCAAATCCCTTTTTTTGGACGATCTCCTCTGAATCTTTCAGGAACTTTTTTCTGGAAGCTTCACTCCCAAGGGATTTTCTTTCAAATTTTTTTTGCATTTCAGTATGAACTTTATTTCCGACACCTTTTCCCTGAACGAAGTCTCTGTCTTTTCCACGAGACTCTGAATTCGATATTCTGGAACCTTCTCTTCCAGTAAATATTTTCTGGAACACTTTTCTAGAAACTTGCCTTTTATTAAAGATTTTTTCTTTTACTTTACAAGTTCTTTTCAGTGAACTTTGGACATTTTTTCCTTTGGAATTTATTTTTTTAACCTTTAATATGAAGTTTTTCAGGAATCTAGAAGGTTCTTTTCGTTTTTCAAGGACCCTTTTCCAGGATTTAAAATTTCTAGATTCCTTTTAAGCGATTTTCAACAAACGTTTTATGAAAAAACACAAACTTCTTGAACATCCTCTCTATATTTGCGACTTTACTTGCTTGAAAGTTCTTTTTCTGCCTCTTTACTCAGAATTTTTTATGAACGTCGGGATAAATTTTAAATCCCATAAAAGTTTATCCATTTATGTTCTATCTCTATCTCTCACTGCCAGTTTCTTCGCTTAGAGTCCTTTTTTCAATGATACTCCATACTACTTCCGGTTCCTTTACCTTGTGTTATAAAAGTCTAAATGATTCTATCTAATTTTCGCCTATAAAATATTTTGTAGCCACTGCATTTATTTACTTTTTCTTTACTATGTAATAAATTTTCAAGGAAGGGAAAATGGTTTAGACTTTGACCTAGCAAGGGAAATGTGTTTCCAGTTCAATATCTATTCAGAAGGTTGTTTGTGGGATTATAATTAGTGGAGGATCAAGAAATTAATCGCTTGGATTGTTAAACAATCTTGAACCAACTACCTCACGTCTTTGACTAAGGAACTCAAAGAAAACTAAATTTATTTTTTTTTTCTATTTTTAGAAAAATTCCTAATTTTATTTGATCAAAATATTTCTTCGTCTCTTGTTATTATATTTTCTGTTACCTTAGTTACTTTTCACCTCTCACATTGGAATGGAATCGTAAATTTTTTCATAAATGAAATAACATTTTCAATTTTTTATTCAAATTAACGTTGGTGGGAAAACAAGCGTCTCCCTCTCTCTCTTTTATTGTTATTTATTCCCAACGTCAAGAAATTAGATTTTAGAATAAAATTTAACTTTGAATCTGCGCCTCGTCGGACGTCGTCGGTCAAGAAAAATCTTGAAGATATCGCTTCAAATTGTGCTTAGATCCCAGGACAACGGAATAATAATTAAAGCCTCTTCTGAAAGCGATACTAACGTGCCTAAAATCACGTCCAGGCAATTAGAGGATTCAATGCGAAGCCCTTCAAGTGCTATTGTAGTGCAAACAAGTTAATCTAACAGATTTTATATTACAAAAACGGATGGTTTAATTAAAAATTGATTCTAAAATTATTTGTTATTGTCATAAAATCAGGAATGTAATCGTAAAAAAGGAAAGTTTCTTTAAACTTTTTTAGGCATTTCTCTATTAAATATTAACAGCAGTTCGTAGTTTGCGATTCCCTGGAAAACTTTCTGCATAATTCATGCCAAACTTTTATGGAGGTAGCTCGTAAATGCTCGAAGCAATTTTTTGTATTCTCTTCTTTTTAACCTCTTGAAACCTTGACATACGTTCAACATTCCTAGCTGTACATCAAAGTAATTTTTTTTTGTTGTACTACAAACCATTAGCGTAACTAATTCGTCAAATTACCAAAATTATAGTTACGTAACGTAACACACATGTTCGTTTTTTTTTGTAAATTTTGCCAACCTTGTTAAGCATGAGGCAATTACAACCGTTGATGGGGTTGTATTTGATTAAAGCTAGGGGCTTACAAAATCGTCATTATCTGAAAATCATTCGGTTAACAGAATGTTGCAAAGTCATCCGGATTACACGTCCGTCGGGTCAATTTTTGTTGTAATTTAAAGCCATTAGTAATTCCCTTTCGGTTTACATTTTAATTGGACCTTCACGTGTTTATTCTTGTTATGATTTTCCATTATTTTCGTTATATGTGAGCGTTGAAGATTTTGCTCGTTAAATTTTCATGGTTCAGGAAACATATGCGTCTGGCGCTTTGCCAAACATCAAAAATGAAATAATTATGACTGCCTTTTGTAGTTCGAAAGGTCTATTTTTCGAATTAATCGATAAACAGCGTTTGTCTGTGTTATATTATAAGACAATTACACAAGGAATATTCTAGGTCGTGTTTATCATGTTTCAAAGACAAAAAGTGAGGGGGAGTGAAATTAGAAATTCAACAGAGGACGTCATTCTTAATGTAACAAAATCTTGGTAATTCCTACTGACAGAAGATATCCATGATGTTATTTCAATCCTACAGATAAAACTTTTTCCTAATTCCTGCTGGCAGAAGACATTCATGACGTCATTTCAACCTTACAGCTGTAAATTCTCCCCAATGCCTACTGGAATGTGACATCCATGACGTGACCCATCCTTAACGTAAAACATTCTTCCTAGTTCCTACTGAAAGGTGACATACATGACGTCACACATCCTTAATGTAAAAAGGTGGAGGTGCAAACCTCCCCTGGACTTTCCCATACTAAAAATAAACATTTCGTTTTTGGTATTGAACAGTAATTCGCGAGGCAGCATTGGAAATCACTTGAATGCGTAGCGAGAAACACCAGACTATACGGGTTCGATACGTACAGAAGAGAGACAGGCATCTAATTTACTAACGCAGCGGAAGTTCGCGATTTTCTCATCAACCGTACATTTTAGCTATATGACTACCTTATACTATGTGATAGACAATTCAATTTTGCATTCAATTATATAATAATATACAGGGTGTTTCATTTAAAATAACAAGGTTGCTTATTGTACTGTGAAAAGTAAACACCCTGTATACGTGATATGCATTTAGGAAAATGCAGAATTACATACTGAATAACTTTCATATTTAAACTTCTTTCATATTTTGACTAATAAAGGCGCTATAACAGCATCAATTTCCGATTTTCAAAACCTCATAGATGGCGCCACAATGAAATTTTGGAATTTATCAAAAAATAAAAATGTAGCTAATACCAAGTTGCATAAATATAAAAAATTTAAACAAAATCGTGTGGTCAGTTTTTTTGTAATAATTTTTCAAATATTTCAAAAGTTTTGGAAGAGCGCCGCGCCGCCGTTGCGACCGTTTTTGGATTTACGAAATAAATTTTTTTCATGGTATAGTACCATCCAAGGGCTTTCAAACAAGTGTTGCTGAACCTGATCAGATAACTGGTTTTTGAGTTGTGGGGCGTTAAAGTCAAAATTTTGAAAAATTCATAGCGGCCGCCATTTTAAAGTTAGAGAGTCCGGTAACAAATTGCTTCCCTTGAATTTTGGTCTTCTTTCATATGCGCTACGCAAATTTTCAAAATTCTGCCTCTGAAAAAAATGCTACCGAAAAAATATGTCTAACTTCCGCTTCATTTTTTTGAAAACCTTATTTTGTCGATGAATTTTCGATTTCAAATTTCATCAAAATCGGTTCATTAGTTTTTGCGTTAGAGGCGTCACATACACACCCACCCACAGACAGACATTTTTCTAATTCCTACAGAAAGGTAACATCCATGACGTCACACATCCTTAACGTACAATTTTTTTGATAATTCCTACTTGCAGAAGAAATTCGTGCGTTTTTACAACCCTGTAATTAAAATTTTGTCCTAATTTCTCTTCCGTCCCGGTTCACGGCATTCTTTCAACCCTACGATTAAAAATTCTTCTTAATGCGTCTACCGACAGTACATTTTCGATTCCTTTTACACTTCTAACTTGTGATTTTGATGTTTAGAATTTTTTAAAGCCTACAACAGGGTGAGGTAATTATAAAAGTCTAATGATCACAGGTGGGCGGAATCACCCCTCTGAAGAAGATAGATATTTTCTAAAGCGAGTGGATGAAATAACTGCTTACTAATTGATTTCATGTACCCCTTTAAGGAAAAACTCGTCTTCGTTTTAGTAGATCTTTTGTTTTCCCTGACTTTATTATATCTCTTGGCCAAACGGACAACAATGGAATCGATGCTACGCTTGATTGTGTAATCAACGTCTACCTTCAGTTTCCTACCCCATTTCACATTGATCCCTTACAGCACAAAGCACCCTCTTGTTTTGTAAGAAAAACAATTGTTTTATTCTTCTTTATCATCATTTATGTTTGTACTAACAAAATATTTCGTTTTATTAACTTTAATTTTGCTACTTTATATTCTGAAGGAAATTTTACAATTTGTAACAAATTAACAGGGCGTTTCATAATTTAACACTCGAATTAAACAATTCTGCAAAGTTGTAAAGTTTGACAACTTGATTTAATTAAAATTTATAGCAAGAACTGAGAGCTTTGGTAGACAATTTAATTGAGTCAGGGTTTAATAACAAAGATGTATAGATGAAGTTTTCGATACTTTTAAAAGAAGTTTGGAATTTTTTGTCTTTGTTTTCTGTATTTCTGAAACAAATTAATTAATCACTTTCAATTAAGTTTTTAGAATGAAATATAACTTTGTGAGTTAAGAGTTTATAGAATTAGTAATTAGGTAATTAGATACGAAGTAAAACAAATTGTGTAATGGAACTTTATAAACCCTTGACTGAAGAATCTCACACATGCAAATAATTAATCTGTGTAGTTACTGATAACATTTAACTTATTCAAGAGAGATAATCCTTTTAGCCTCTTGAGGTACACAAACATCTTAATTAATTTAATGGGAAGTCAAGTTAGTTAAATATTTGTACTACATTTACATGAATAATAACCCTCTAGGGTTTGTTTGAACGCAAAGATATTACAAGCTTTTTCTCGTAAAGGGTTGTTTTTTAATTTGAAAAACTCCCAACTTGTACTGTTTTTACAGTTTTACAGTATACGAGGTACTGTCAAAAATAACTTAGGAGATTTTTCTAAATATTCAGCCCTACAAATCAACCCTTGAATCAAAATTTAATTCTGTGACTTGTTTCGGAATATTAAGAAGAATTTTTAACTGCACGATTAAAACATCATCAGTCTTTTGCCAAAAGAAGAATTTTTTATACAGGGTGGATAAGAAAATCCGCCCCGAGCCATGCAGCTTTTAATTGGGCTGGGATTGTTACGATCAAGATTTTGTTAGTCAAAGCCTACTATTGAAAACTAATTGCGAAATTGGTAGTCACGAGAATAATTTTAAACAATTTTTTTTACTACTTTTTGGTGATGGTAAGGTGACTTATTATACATCGTTGAACTCGGAAAAAAACGCTTATTCAGAATTACAAAAAATATACATATTAGGTGCCCATTTAAAAATAAAAAGTTGACTATGGCAGCTAAAATCTAGTAGGCCCTGAAAATGTTCTAACTACATCAAAACGTAGTATTTAATGACCCATTTCGATTGGCATGTCGACCGTAACAATCCGATCTTAATTAAAATCTGTATAGCTCGGGGCGCATTTTATCATCCACCCTGTATAGAGAATAACTGACCCATGGATTTTTTCAATAATATTTTACTCGAAATAAATCAAATTAATATGTTTACAGTACTTTTTTATCCTTTTTTCTTAGGTTGTCGTAAGAAATTCCATTAATCTGAACACTTCTAAGCCACGAAATTAACGCCCATCTCGGTTTCTTGTGGTTTTATTACAAGTTTACCCGAATCAAAGACCCCTTAATCTGGTTATTTTATTAACGTTCCTGCCTGATGCGATTAGCCGCACTTCCGTCTCGCTAACTTTGCTGATAAGACGGGTTTACTTTCATAAAATTACTTAACATACAATACCGCAGGGTCGTTGGTTTAACCGCACACCTCCAACACACCTTTCGGTTTTCTACCACCTTTATACAATTTATTAACATATTAGCTGTTGTTTCTGTTCTTTTGCCAAGGTCTCGTTCTAATAATTATATGTTAAACAACTAATTAAGTCGCAGTCCAGGTTTATTATAAATGCATTTGTTTACTTACATTCTTAGGATTTATTATTTTAATTATAATGAATGGACAACATTTAAATCTAATTGTAATATTTGAAAAAATTAATTACATTTATGTCTTCTTAATGGTAATTTTTTCCAATGATCTCTTTGTTTATTTTTTTATATTCCTCAGAAATAAAAGATAAAAGATAAAAGTTTCTTGCGCGAATGAGACTATAGATACATTCTGAATTTTTTTGAGCAGATGGGAGGGGATGAGGGATGTTTGGCACATATTTTCCAAGTGTTTAGCCTTCATATTACATTCTGGAAATTTCCTAAAAAGATCGGAAAGGGCGAGAAACGTTGGGAAAATAAGCAAAGACCAGTACCTAGCCTTTGCATTTTTTCTGAAAACTTTCTAAATTTTTTTTGATAAGAGGGAAGGGGATGAGGGATGTTTGGCACATATTTTCCAAGTCTCTAGCCTCCATATTACATTCTGGGAATTTTAGAAGGAAATCGGAGGGGGTGAGAAAATCATCCAAAAAAAGGAAAGACAGTCTTTCCTCATTTTTTGGAAATTTTTTTGACCCCTTCAGATCTCGTCGGGATTTTCCCAGAATGTTATTTGGAGGGTGTACACTTGGAAATTATGGGACAAACTTTCCCCACCCCTTCCCACTGGTTCGCATCTGGTCAAGAAATGTTCAGAAATTGATTCCTTCTGAAACCTTTCTGAATTTTTTTTGAACAGATGGGAAGGGATGAGGGATGTTTGGCACATATTTTCCAAGTGTTTAGTTCATATTACATGTTTTAAAGAAATCAGAAAGGGTGCGAAGAGTTTCGAAAAAAATAAAAATCTTTTATTTTCGAAACAAAAATGTGTAGTAAAGTACCAAATGAAGAATTCAAGACTTTTTAACACCGCTGTACAGAAAAATTAGTTAATATCCTGTAAATCCTTTTAAGAAACACACAATCAGCTTAGATAACTCGTCCTGATACTTTATAGAAAGCTCATTAGAGCTTTGAAAGCTTTCCTTTGTGTCTTTTCATCCTCCAAAACTACACCTGCTTTATATACTTTTTTGTTGTTGTCAGGATTTTCAGATTACCACGACATCTTTTTTAGTATTTCTCATATAAACATATTTTTTACAATTATACTATTTTAATTGACAGGGGATTAAATATTTTGACGTTGTATTAATTATTGCTCTAAATTAAAAATCATTGAACTGGGAGTTTACTAATCCGACATAAATTAAATCCGGTTTAATTTAAATTCCCCTGCAGTTATATCATTCTGTTTAATTGATTAAAAATATAAATAAAGAAATACCTTTGAAACAGACTGCTAATATTGCAAGTAAATTAAATATTTATGTAAAAATTCGCTTTACAGGACTCGCTACGCGGCCTTGTACTTCAATAAACCCCCTCGTGCGGTAAAGTAACACTTTCGTGATGTTTTCACTTTACTATTTTTTCTGCAAACCTAAGTGCAGAACGACTAGCAGAGAAGAACATAGAATAAGATCTATAAAATAAATTGAGTATGAAAACTTTTACGTTAGAAAAATTTTAAAAAGTTAGTAGCAATCTGGGTTTGGCCCCCGGTCCAAAAAAGCGTGCTAGGTTCAATCCCGTGCCGCTTCCAGAAAAATATTTGATTTTCTGTAAAATATTTATAACTTTGTTCAATTTCTTGTGTCAAAATGGTAGTTTTAATTATTCCTTTGCGTATACGTAATTACGTGACGGTGTTAAAGTGAAATCGGGGTTAATTTATTTGATTTTGCCCCCTTTCAAGTAGATTTATACGTCAATGTTGGTAAACTTTGAAAATTAACGTAAGTATTCAAGCTAATGCTGCTTTAATATTGCACCGACATTCACAACACGTTGACGCATTTGAAACATTCACCTTAGAAAGTAAATTTGCGTCAATAGTATTGTCGTATAATATTACGCACGTAGTTACCCTAATTCCTTAAATTATTATGTTTTGCCTTAGGGGGTTTAAAAAAAATACGGGGGAACTCCCAAACAGACTTAAAAATTACGTAAAAATAAAAGTTCTTTGGATACGATCCTTTGCATATAAATCCCTAAAGTAACTTTTGTTAAGTTTGATGTGTTTCAGAATTCCTGGAAACCTTTAGAAGGTATATTCTACGTTCTGGGAACAATGTTAATCAATATCTCACTCCACTATTCAGAATCGGGATGTTACTCTGAAAGCTGGTGTGAAACAAAGTGAAGCGCCAAGCGTGGTATTTTGCACAATGACTACAATAATCGAACATTTTGCCTCTTCCTGCTGTTTAAGTATTTATATGAAGTGTTTGCAAACTCTGTGTTCACTCATCGGTCTTTAGAACGTTTCAACTTCACTATTTGAATATTCTCGACTGTTCGCAATCATGATTAGCTCGTATTATTCCTCCTTGAATACCTTTCAAACTCATAAACTCAAATTCAAAGAAAAAAAAATTAATAACCGTTTGGAGTTTGTATTTTATTATGAAACAAACTCATTAGATGGCCACCAAGGTCTCCAGATTTAACTCTATTAAATTATTGTGACGACAAATATTATACCGTCAGGTCCACCCTTTAGAGGATCAATACCACACCCAACAAGGATGGATTGTTTACAATATTTACAATAGGTGCAGGAAACTTTCAAGTCTTATCAAGAATCTCCAAAATTAATTCCTTTGCATTTTCTGAAGACAAACAGACGGTCTTGTACTTACAGTCTACCATTTTCAGGATCAATACAACACGCGAACATTGCATGATACTAAATATCTTGTGATGGGTTGGTTTTGACCCGGAATTGGAAGCTTTTAGTTGTTATTTAAGATCTACAAAACTAACTCGATTTACTTTTCTGAAGACTAACAGATCGTTTTTTATTCGCTGTCTACAGTTTTCAGGACCAAGATAGGACTTAAAAATTCGGAAAAACAGAAATGATTAAATTTTTCCATTGTTGAGGTTTTAATATTTTATCTCGCATGGAATATACAAGGTATAGCAAAAACAAAAACTAGATCCATTTCTTAATACAAGGTGTTTCCTAAGTACGTGTAGAAAATGGAGGTGATTCCTGGGTGAAAATTAAGGGTGCTTTTTCGAATAAACTTGTATCCTAACATGCTTCCCTGAAGAGTTACGCCTCTTCAAAAATGGAGTAAAAATTTGGTTTTTAATTTTTATCTCAAATTTGGACAAAGATAGAAAAATACAAATAAGTGGACATGTTCTACTAACAGGAAGGCTCTTTATGGATATTTTCTTTATCCACTTGTATTGTTAGAAGGGGGTGAAACTTACAACCCCTGTTCATTCTTTCTTTAAACTTTTTAATGTGCCAGAATTTTTAATTTAAAAAATACGCATGAGAAAGCGTAATTAATTTAGAAAATTATTTGTCTCTTTTATTTTTACCGTGGGACTGATAGTTTTCGAGTAAAAAATTAAAATCAATTGTAATGTGCGCCTCAGTTTTGTGAGAAGTTGCACTAAATTTCTAAAAGAAAAAAGTCTAGGTAGGCGTTTGTGTATCTTTCCATGACTTACTAACAATTTATTATTATTATCAAAAACAACAAAACACAAAAAATTAAATCCGCCTACCTACACTCTTTTCTTTTAGAAATGTAGTGCAACTCCCCACAAAACTAAAGCGCACATTACACTTGATTTTAATTTTTTACTCGAAAACTATTAGTCCACGGTAAAAATAAAAGAGACAAATTATTTTCTAAATGAATTAGGCTTTCTCATGCATATTTTTTAAATTAAAAATTTCGGTGCATTAAAAAGTTCTAAGAAAAAATCAACAGGGGTTGTAAGTTTCATCCCCTTCTAACAATACAGGTGGATAAAGAAAATATCTATAAAGAGCCTTCCTGTTACTAGAACACGTCCACTTATTTGTATTTTTCTATCTTTGTCCAAATTTGAAATAAAAATTAAAAACCAAATGGTTACTCTATTTTTGAAGAGGCGTAACTCTTCAAGGAAGCATATTAGGATACAAGTTTATGCGAAAAAGTTGCCTTAATTTTCGGCCAGGAATCACCTCCTGCATTTTCTACACGTACTTAGGAAACACCCTGTATATCAAGTTATAACTTTTACAAATCATCAAATAAAATCAAAATTCAAGTCATTGCGGAAGCATTTGGTACAATACATTCAGGAAGAGTTCAAAATAAAACCACAAGCTTGTAATATATTCATTTCCCAGAACTAAAATAAAACAATAAATTAGGAAGAACCTTAAACTAAGCATAAATAAAAGGCTATAAAGTAAAACTCAAGGAAACAAGATATGTAGTTAAGATGTTAAACCACAAACTTATTTGAAAGCTGATATAATTTAAAGGATAACTAGGATAAAATCCCATTACATGGAAACCCAAAACACAAAAAATTGTATCACACTTCATGCACCGACAATCTAGTAGGTCATGCCTGAGTAGGCAGTGTGATCATGAAATCAAAGGGTGCATACAAGCTCTAGTTACTAATTAGATTTGACTGGGTGTTATAAAATCCTTCTATTACCACCCAACACACCCCAAAAGCGGACGCTATGAAAATTTTGTTTACCAAATTTAATTAAGTGCAAAGTTTATGTTTAAAATGTATAAACAAGGTTTTATATTTGAAAATGTCAAATGTTTTACTTAAACTCTAGAGTGTTGTATTTATATTGAGGATTTACATTAAATTTTAATTGTTTTTGTAGAAATAAATGCCTTGCAAACTTTGCGGCGCGAATGAGGCTAGCAAACGGTACCCGATGTGAGGCTAGTAACACGTTAACAGTTTTAAATGAAAACGTAGGGAAAACCGCGTAAGATAGCGCAAAATAATATAAGACCAAAATTATAGAAAATAAAATTTCCTACAAGAAACTCCCGGAAAACATTTCTCTAACATTAATAGTTTGGGCCTGGGAACCGTCAGACTAAACAAATCCGCGCGCTCTATTTAACACATTGACAAGCACGTTCTCTCGCACTTGCTTAAAGGTTGTTTATCTTATCCTCCTCTCTATGAGTTCGTTTTCTTCTTGCCGTTTTATTTAAAGTCCCAGGACAAAACCACGTTTTGTATTGTAGGTTTCCACTACATCAAACATTTTTAATTTCACTTGAGTGAACTGATTTCCGTTAACAAGTCGAAGGTTGTCAATAAACAAATGCAAAAATATATCATTATGCTTTCAATTTGAAGTAGGTAGATATTTAAGAGCACCTGCTTTATACTATATGGACAACCATTAATTATCGAGTAGTCCAAGAACGCTCTCGTTCATTTTAATTACTTCTAGTGTAATTGACATAGAGGCTGATTTGAGGTTTGCATGCTGTTACTTTAATGAAGACTGGAATTTCAACCTCACCGAAATTTTTTCAATACTTGAACGTTTCAAGGTTCATAAAAGTGCATTATATTCTGAATTATTAATAGATTTATTATTAATATGGTCAAGCGCCTTAAGATATGACTATTGTGAGGGTGGGTGTGGTACTTTAACCTTTGATAATTCATGTAGAAGTAAAGGTTGGACAAGTATCATATACCGTTCTTACGCCTTGTAACAATAATAGAACTTTCTCGTACAAAGTTATTTATTTACCGACCTCTAAGTACTCGAGGTTTTGCTCTAATTCTTCTTGTCTGCTGCAATAATCCGGATAAGGAATTATTACCCCTTAACATAACGAATGCCTTGGTTTATATCTGATTAAACTAAGAATAATGATACTAGTTTTCAATTGTTTAAACTGTAGAAACAAAGTTCTTCCTGTAAGATTATGAATGTCTTTTACACTAGATTCGTGCCTTTGAAGGCACATTTTCAAGTTCAACTGAAGATAACCGTGTTAGAAAGTATTTTTCCTGTAAGAATCGTCAGAATTTTTCTTTTAGGGGTTCATTTTCAGAGAATGTATTTTCTTGAAAAAAACGACTTTTGCCCTTGGGGGTATATTTTCTTCTAAGAATAATTTTTGTCCTGGAGAAGTATTTTCTTGTAAAAATGGAAAGACTTTTGCTCTTGAGGGTATATTTTCTTCTAAGAATAATTTTTGTCCTGGAGAAGTATTTTCTTGTAAAAATGGGAAGACTTTTGCCCTAAGGGGTATATTTTCTTCTAACAATAATTTTTGTCCTGGAGAAGTATTTTCTTGTAAAAGTGGGAAGACTTTTGCCCTTAGGGGTATATTTTCTTCTAAGAATAATTTTTGTCCCGGAGAAGTATTTTCTTGTAAAAGTGGGAAGACTTTTGCTCTTGAGGGTATATTTTCTTCTAAGAATAATTTTTGTCCTGGAGAAGTATTTTCTTGTAAAAATGGGAAGACCTTTGCTCTTGAGGGTATATTTTCTTCTAAGAATAATTTTTGTCCTGGAGAAGTATTTTCTTGTAAAAATGGGAAGACTTTTGCTCTTGAGGGTATATTTTCTTGTAAGAATAATTTTTGTCCTGGAGAAGTATTTTCTTGTAAAAATGGGAAGACCTTTGCTCTTGAGGGTATATTTTCTTCTAAGAATAATTTTTGTCCTGGAGAAGTATTTTCTTGTAAAAATGGGAAGACCTTTGCTCTTGAGGGTATATTTTCTTGTAAGAATAATTTTTGTCCTGGAGAAGTATTTTCTTGTAAAAATGGGAAGACTTTTGCTCTTGAGGGTATATTTTCTTCTAAGAATAATTTTTGTCCTGGAGAAGTATTTTCTTGTAAAAATGGGAAGACCTTTGCTCTTGAGGGTATATTTTCTTGTAAGAATAATTTTTGTCCTGGAGAAGTATTTTCTTGTAAAAATGAAAAGACTTTTGCTCTTGAGGACCTCTTTTTTATCGTCACCCAAAGAATTAGCTCTACTTCTTCAAGTTGCGGTTAGGTTGACACATCTTTTGTGTTTTGGCGTGTTAAGGTTTTTTCTTTTAGTAAATTGTTCAAAGAAATTTTGATTCATAACTGTTTGTACGAGGTTTTGTGTCGCGCAGTTGCATCAGCATACGACCGCAAGTCGTTTCGATATCATTCTTATAAAAACCTCCAAAGATAGACCGATTTCGTAATAATAAAATGTTAACATCAAACGGTACTTTGAAATTCTAATTATAAGCGTTTAAAAATAAGGAAAAACGTGTAACTACTACCAAAACTTCAAATTATCAAGTTAACCTTGTTTTTTCTTTCAAAACGTTGTAATTGATTAAGTTTTTTTAACGAATAAATTAGCATAATGACGGTTTTTGTTTGAGTCATAAAAAAAGAGTGAATATTTGAATATTTTTAACAAGACGCCATAACTTTCGATAGCTTAAGTTTAATAAGATTTTCATACAGCGTAGCTTATTTTGAATAATGTATTCACCCTTCTTGAAATATTTATACTTAATTACAAACCCCTAATTAGGCAACTTTTTCTTCGTTAAAAGGCAGTTTCTGCTTTAATTCAAATTATCCCAGAATGACCTTCAATTTCCTATTCTCAAGGTCATACGTTCATTAAAGCATTTAAAAAAATCATAAAGGCTTTAGGATTAGGTGTACATCAAAAATGTTATTGATAAATTATACAGGGTGTCCAAGATAAGGAGCGCATGCATGGGGATCTCGTAAACCGTAGGAGATAAAGATTCGGTGAAGTGAAAGAGAAGAAATGTTCAGCGTATTAAGGACTAAAAAATTTTGCGCAGTTTTCAGTACAGACTGAAAAATTTTAATTTTCAGTTTTATATTTCCCCTGTTTTGACGTTTTTGCTATTTTTAATGCAGATTTCAAATCTCTAATTAAATTTCTTGTGAGCTATACGCAAAAAAGTGTTCGAGGTCACTGTAAAAATTTTTTTTCATAATAGTATCAAAGCCATTTGGCGCTATTGCCTATAATAAACAAATTACACATGGAAATAGAAAACTGAAAATATATACAGTGTGTGGATAAAGTTTGGAACAAATTCAATATCTCCCGAAATATTGGTTTTTCTGGAAAACGCTCGGACAGGTACAGCGATTTACATTACGGCGCATATTTTAACATGCTTCAAAAAATTTTTGTGTCAGTCATTTTTTTATAGTGACGTCATCGACTTTTTTTTTAAATGGAAACATGTATATTTGATTATCGCATTGGATAGATATTGTTTTTCTCTTTTTAAGCTTCTAATATTTTCATACCCTTACATAAGAAAATTTTTGAGAAAATTGCTTAAATAGTTTTACGTCTCAGTAGGCCGATCTGGAACAGCGGGTGCAGCTCCAACTCAAAGCAATTGTTTATTTAAGCTTATTACTTTAAAGTGAACAGAAATGTGAGTATAAAAGTACATAAGATTATAAAAAATGATAAATTAAATAAATTAAATTAACAAGAAATTGAAAAAAAATGTTGATAGCTTTAAATGACACACAGAGAAATGATGGATACATTGTTATAGTAGATGTTCAAATTCATATCCGTTTACAGCTCGATGCTCGACAGTGTCCAAGACGAAAAATAAACTTTTGTTGAACAATTAAACAATTGCTTCGACTTAGAGCTGCACTGTTCCAGATCGGCCTACTGAGACGTAAAACTATTTTAGTAATTTTCTCAGAAATTTTCTTATGTAAGGGTATAAAAATATTAGAAGCTTAAAAAGAGAAAAACAATGTCTATCCAATGCGACAATCAAATATACATGTTTCTATTTAAAAAAAAAGTCGATGACGTCACTACAAAAAAATGACTAACGCAAAAAAATTTTGAAGCCTCTTAAAATATGCGCCGTAATGCAAATCGCTATACCTGTCCGAGCGTTTTCCAGAAAAAATAATATTTCGGGAGATATTGAATATGTTCCAAACTTTATCCACACACTGTATATAAGATTTTTCAGCCTATACTGAAAACCGCGCAATATTTGTAGTAGTAGTCCTGAATACGACGCTGAATACAACTTTTCATTTAACGGAATCTCTTACCGTTTACGAAATCCTCATATACACTCTTGGACACCCTGTATTATTTAACTATTTGAAGGTCAAGCATACAATAAAATGATTGTGGCTGCGGCAATGTCTTTATTTCCCATAAATTAAATTACTATACTGCATTTAATTATTTTTTGTGGTTTAATTATCATGGACTTAATAATTTTTAAATAATTTTCCTGAAACAAGCCTTGCTGCGGTTTCCCCTTAATTAAAGCTATTTCTTCATTATAACAAAATTCTGTCTTGAGGTAAATAAAACTTGGCAAACCCAACTGTTCTTTTTTCCTTGAAAGGAAGTAATTAAGTCATTCGTTTAATTTAATTTAATTTGCAAAAAAACAATTACTTTTCATACCTTAAAAATTAAATAAAAAAAAGTTTACGAAATAATTTCTTCCTTTTTTTTTTAATTATAAACAAGAGTAACATTCTGAAGTTTCTTTTCCTGGAATTTTTTCTCTATATTAGCTCAATATAAATCAACGTAGTTCAAGTTCAAGAAACTTTATGTATTCTTTAATATTTTGTCCAATGAACTTCATCTCAGAGTAAATTAAAGTCAAGGCAGGCGAGTTCTCTTCGGTTTATCACGCATCTCTTTGAAGAGTGTTTGGAATTCCTGGACGAATCTGATGGGATTTCCTAACTGGCTTAATTTCTTTTTGACCTTTTCTAGTTTAACCGGTCTTCAGATTGTGTAGCTGTAATTAGGTTAGGAGAAACGATTTCAACAACTAATAATATAGATACTCCTTCTGGGAAATTTATTGATTTATTTTTTTATTGGTTTATACCTAACAATGGGAAATCTAAAATAAGAAGAAAATTGTTGTATGGAATTTTTTTTGTTAGATAACGAATAGTTTTTCCATTTTTTTCCATTTTCTGCAAAGTACTCGATTGGAAAGTATGTAACCCAACTATCACGACTTTTTGAGACCATTACCTGCTTCAAATTTTTTCCAGTTTGAAAATTTTAATTATTGTTGCAGGTTCAAACCCAGCTACGAGAATCAAAAATGGCAGTGACTTCATTGACCTTAAAAGAAGGCTCTTCATTATCAATTTTAATTTAGCCGAAAACACTTTATATAAAAACCCCAAACGCGGTCATCAACAGCTACAAGACTGAATCCAAAAATGTGATCCCTAAGAGGCGACATCCCAGATGGGAAGTTTGCCAAACTTGAGCGAAATCGGCAAGGAAGACGACGGTCCAATTATTTACAGGATTGGTTTACCACCAACAGGTCACGATAATTTTCCACGTGGACCACCACTGTCATTTCGAAATGAACGTTGCAAAATCAGATACAGACAGTCAGAAAGAGGGGATTTGCCACGACCTAGACGTAAAGTGCCTCCTCCAGGGCCTCCTCCGACGAAGTGGGTACCTTTTGATGACCTCGCGACACAGGTTAGTACCTATTCGTGTACTTAGATCCGATATGCTTAGGTGTAGGAAAATTTAAATGAAATCTCGCGATACTGGGATGTAAAATTTAACTGGAGGCAGTTTACGAAAAAATAAATTGTCAATAAAATCAAATAAGTAGAAACTTATTTGACGAATATTTACACAGGATTAAAGTGAACTGAGAAAGGGGTTTAACTGTGAAATCAGTTTTCTCCGCATATAGCACGGAACTTGCCAGAACGAAATTGCTTTTGAAACTTCATTAGGGGTAATAAACGAGATATTTCGCTTTCACATATTTTCGAGACCTGAATTATTACGAATATAGCGCGAAAATGGCTTTACTGAAAAATACAGTCAACACCATAAACTATTTTGCAATTAAATTGGTTTAGAGGTACAGAACCTTACATAAAATAATTCATTTTAAATCAAAGATCCAATTATAAGATTTTTTTCATCCAGTCTTGGTATATTCCGTAAAAATAAATGAAACGAATCAAGAATCCCTGTAAAAATAGTACCCCAGTACGATCGCGGCCTGACGAAGTGTTCTGGATCTTCAGATTGACTCTTCCAGTTAGGAAACTTGCAGCACATTTTCAGATCTGAAGTCTTTAAGTTGCGAGATTATCACCCAGCAGAACGTAGAACATGCCAGGGTTGCCTCCAGATTGAAGTCGACCATTCCCATCTCTCAGATGAGGAGCGATGGCAAGGTCTCCTCTACTTCTCCCACACCGGGAGGAATGGTTCTCTGGGGATCGATTTTTTCTTAATCCTGGGGGTACAGATGGGTCGCGGACTAGTTTGTTCTAGGTAGACACTCCAAGATCTTCCAGACAGAAATCTTTGCAATAATGACTTGTAGTGAAAACCTCAGAAGAAGATTCAATCATCTGCGTATGCTCCGACAGCTAACCAACCATCAAGGGCCTACTTTGTTTGAAAGTGGCATCTCTGATCGTTGAGGAATGTTGACAAACCTTTAGCAGGCTCTCCATGTGAGGGTTTCAGGCCATAGAGGAATCAAGGGCAATGAGGAAGCTGACGCCCTAGCTGTAGCAAGGGCCAGTAAACCTTTATTAGGTCCAGAATCAGTTTTCGTGAAGAACGAGATCAACAAACTTGCCCCCTACAAACCAGTGAGACAAGCAAGAGCCCTCATAAAAGTCTTCTCCCCCATGGCAGCAAAATACCTACTCAATCTGAATAGGAAACAGATCGGGATCGTAACGGGCCTTCTAACAGGGTACGGACACCTGAACGAGCATCTCCACATCATACGAATTGTTCCTTGTGACCGATATTCGAGATGTCAAGATCAGGAGGAAGCCTCCGAAAACATCCTTGCAGGTGGCACTTGCAGCCATAAGGTTCCCGTCTTTTGGACCAAGCGATATCATGACACACCGACGAACAAGATCTGTCCTTCGCCGAAGCAACGGACCCATCCATGGTGTGTATCTTTCCAAAGGAAACACAATGGCCTACGTGCAAGAGATTCCAACTCCGGCCTATTTACAATCATCATCATCCTTGAATCCTTGTAAAAATATTTTCCAAATCATCCAATTTGTACGATGGTGGCTTGACGAGGGCTTCTGGGACTTCAAATTGACTGTTCAGGTTAAAAATCCAAATTTGCGCGACAATTTCAGTAACTGTTCAGATCTGAAGTCTCTAATTTTCAAGATTATCCTTGAATCCTTGTAAAAATAATTCCCAAGTCATCCATTTTCTACGATAATGCCCTGTCGCGACCTTCTAGGTGTTTAGATTGACTCTTCAGGTTAAAAATTCAAATTTTCTCGACAGTTTCAGCAACTTTTCAGATCTGAAGTCTCTAATTTGCGAGATTATCCGTGAATTCTTGTAAAAATAGTCCCAAGTCATCCATTTTCTGCAATGGTGACCGGATAAGTGATGAGGCCTTCTAGATCTTTAGATTGACTCTTTAAAGTAGGAAATTCATATTTTATTGATATTTTCAGTAATTGCAAGAGATTACTATATATATAATATATATATATATATATATATATATATATATATAAACTATTCTCATGTGCATATAAGAGGCATTATTTTGGGTACACCCAATAAATATCTGTAGAACAATACTACCCCAGTATTCATTGAACCTTTTAAAAAGTGGTAAACAAAAAAATTCCAAAAATAAAACCTCTCCCACGCCACTTTCAAATTTAATGTTCGTATAATCGGTTTCATTCTGATAACAATAAAATTGTAAAGTGATTTTCGGCTTGCTTTCCTCTCATTTTCTGCCCTTTCATTTAGACATTATCTGTTTAATCCCAGGGATTATTTTTTGTAACAAATTAAATTTAAAATGTTTTATTCGTGAAATAAAATCAGAAATGTCGTAACATAACGCGTATGTATTACAAAATATTATTCAAGCATTATGAAAGATACTATGAAAACAGGGCTTACAGAATGTAAGCGGAATTTCTCCCTCGTTTACTAATCCTCATTCCTGAATCGTTTTGTTATGCAAATTCTTTTAGCCATTGCTTTTATCTTATTCAACGCATTTAAAAGATTAGGGTTCAGGTATTAATGGTTCTTGTATTTTTTAATTTATAACGATTGCCATTTTTCATTATTTTCATTTACGTATCAAGGTTTAGTAATATCCTTATTTATAAAAAAAAATGTGTGATTGGCAGCCGCGCCATTACCCCCAAACTACCCCAGTTTAGGGGGTGGATTTGCTCGGGTACCTCGGGTTTGCAAAGCCCGTACCAACAACTAATTTATTGGCCCCTGAGGGAAGTAATGAGAAAAACAAAATGGAATAACGGAAGATTAAAAACAAAAAGGACACGAACGACCACTTGAGTGCTGGTCGAAACTCAGTTGAGTCTCAGATAACGCCTTGTTGAGAACTGTCACAATCCCAACTAAAATCTACACTAGAATAAACCGCGAGCCGTTTAAGAACTGATTGATTGATGACCAACTGATAATAAATCAAAAGACGGAAGCCCAATTGAGGACAGTTAACAGACTGAAAAATGACCACGAGAGAGCCTAATACAAGTGTATGTTAACTAACGCCTGTGGTTTTATACCGAAACTGAATTTAAAACGACCGACGTAGGGCCGGTTGGGGGATAATAATTGAGACCCTAAGGATAGCTTTAGAACGGAATATAGGCCGCACAAACGCCTTCCGAAAACCATTTAAGAGCTAAATGGAGAGCTAATCCAATACAAAAACGATTAGAGAGCTTGAGAACCAACCTAGGCACGCTTGAGGAACAATCGAGGCCATATTGAGGACTAATTGAAGGTCGAATAATGGCTTGTCGACTGAGGATTTTTTTTTCGTGATAATCGAAGCCCAATTAAGGACCGTTGGACGACTGAAAAATGACGACGACAGACCCTACTACAACTCTAATACGTAGGACCGATCGAGGACCGCTTGGGGGCTACGAATTGAGACCCTAAGGATAGCTTGAGGACCGAATACCTTCCGAAAACCATTTAAGAACTAAATGGAGAGCTAAAACGCAATCGAAAAACGATTGGAAAGCCTGAGAACCGAACAAGGCATGCTTGAAGAACAATCGAGGCCCGATTGAGGACTAATTGAGGCTCGAATAATGGCTTGTCGGCCTGAGAACCGTTAGAGGAGCTAATAAAAGCTGCACAAGTGTCAACCGAGAATCTTTTGAGAGCGTACTGACTGAAACACGCAAAAAACTGTATATGTTAATACCGACACTGAATTGAAAACGACTTAGGACCTATCTAGGCCCTTGGGGAACAATCGAGACCCGTGAGGACTAATTGAGGCCCGAAGATCGGTAACATAAGTAGGTACCTATCTACCTACCAAGAACAATTTAAGAACTTGTAGATATAAAAATGTTAAAGATTGTGCTTTAATACCGAAACTGAATTAAAAACGACTTAGGACCGATCTAGACCCAAACGAGGCATCCTTGGGGAACAATCGAGACCCGTGAGGACTAATTGAGGCCCGAAGATCGGTAACATAAGTACCTATCTACCTACCAAGAGCAATTTAAGAGCTTATGGATATAAACATGCTAAAGATAGTGGTTTAATTTCGAAACTGAATTGAAAAGCCTCAGGACCGTTCGAACTAGGATCGAAGCGCGATTGAGGCCTAATTGAGGCTCGAATAATGGCTTGTCGGCCGGAGAACCGTTAGAGGAGCTAATAAAAGTTGCAGAAGTACCAACCAAGAACCGTTTAAGAGCATATAGGCTGAAACATGCAAAAAAGTGTGTGTGTTGATACCGAAATTAAATTGAAAACGACTCAAGACTGATCGCGACCCGTTCGAGGGTGAATTGAGAACCGAATAATGCCTTGTAGGCTTGAGGATCGCGTGAACGTTAATCGAGGAGGATTAACAGGAGTTGTTCTAGCTAACTCTTCCATTGACATTATTCTTCATGACACTTACTATGTAGTAGCTCACTTCCATTATGTGCTCTCTATAGGAGCAGTATTCGATATTCCGTTGAGAACTTGAGAAGCGAATTGATAGAAAATGATTGAGACTGTGAGTTAAAAACGATCGAGGCCCAGGATCGACAATTGAGACCCAATGTACGTTGGGAATCGTTAGAGAATCAAATAAAGGCTTGATAAGTACCGACCGAAAGCCCCTCAAGAGTTGGTTGGAAGCTAACTGTTTTAGAGCCCTTGAAAACAAATTAAACAGTTAAGACATGAGAGGCAGCTACGGCCTTCTGCGCTCCGATCGATGCTGAGGCTCAGTTGAGGCCCGGGATAGGACGAAATAGAGGCAGTACTACCTGAGAACGTATTATGACAAAGTTATATCATAAACTACGTAGGTAGTACCAAGCGAGCACCAAACCGAATCCGAAGTCCGTTAGGAGCCTCACTATAAGCCGTCTAAAAGGACCACGCGCACTTGTTCGGTTCGGTTACGTTCGGTTCGGAACCGTCCGATCAGCAAAAATCAAAATACATGGAAATGAATGGCAGCCCGCGCATTACGTCGCTTCGGTTTCGTCCCGTTCGGTTCAGTTCAAGTAGGTATACTACAGATGGCGAAAAATTCCGAAAGTCCGATCAGTCTATATGTAAGAACGGGACGAAAAGGATGGTGCCGTACCGAATCAACGTAATGCCGGTAATTTCCATGTATTTCCGCGGCATTTGTAAGCTTATGGACCATTATTTTGATTTTTGCCGATCGGACGGCTCCGAACCGAACGGAACCGAACCGAACAAGTGCGCGCAGACCTTAGGGGTAAATTCATAGCCGATACGTATTATTGAGAAACAATTGAGAGTTAATTGCTAACTTTTAAATTTCTATCTTACTTAACTACCGACCTTTCTAATATTGTCAATTTTCTTGTTTCAGCAAACCGCGGCCTCGTCACCAGCATCGGCCCGTAGTGCAAATTTGACACACGTAGTGAGAAGAAGAGACTCACTCACCAGTTCCATTGGAGCTACCTCAGTACGAAGGTTGATAAGCGTCGTCCGAAATTCTCACAACCGTCCCGGTCCCCATTATAACCGAAGAGTTCTCATACGTTACCTCATTGTGTTCTGTATTTCCCATTTGCTCCTAAACGCCACATTCATGCCGTACCTAGTGCTTCAAGGAAGTGTCTCAATATGGACTTTACCATTCCACGAGTCCTTACCAGTCAGTATCAACATTGGTTCATTCTTACTTGCGGTCATGTACGCCTTGGCAGCGACTTCGGTACTCCTAGGGCCGTACATAATTCATAGATTAGGAGCCAACATTGTGTTCCTGGTGTCGTACGCCGTGTTTTCAGTATTCTACGCAGTGCATCTGTATCCAACCCTGTATCTCCTTGTACCAGCCTATGTTATTTTAGGTATAACATTAGGGCAGATTTCGTTATGCTACATCACATTTCTTATGGGGTTATCAACCAAAATGAGTTGTGTCATATCCGAAGATGACGACGAGTTAAGATTAGCACGAAGGACCGTTATCATCCGCCGTTTTGCTCGTGCAATCCAAGCCGCTCAAGATTTAGGCTTGATTTTTGGTTCATTCGTAGCCGCTATGATGATCAACGTTTGGCAACAACCCTTCATTAACCAATCAGAAACATCTTGCGAAGGAAACTTGGAAATGTTAAACTGTTCTAATTGTGCTCAAACCGACCCTTGCATCACTGCCTGCCCTTTTAGTAACGTATCGTATGGTGCTCTTACAAAAAACTGTAGTGGTTACGAAAATTTACAACCTGTAATGGATTACAATTCGTTTGTTGATAATCTTTTTGATCTTGATGAGCATGGACATAGGTTGTGCGGTGCATTTGCATGTGCGTCCGATTTTTTGATTAATTCCAATCAATCGAGCACAGATTACACGGCTATATTGCCTAGAACAACGTCTGTACTGTTATCGGCGATATTTGTTGGATTTTCGTTGATTTCGTTGGTTACTGCGGGACTGGGACTTGGAAAACTCAAAACTTACGTGTGCCAAGATACTATGGAAAGTACACATTTTATTATTTCCCTACGTGCTGTTAAGGAATCGTTCAAGGATGTTAAATTACAATTGGCTGCACCATTGTCGGTCTTTATTGGAATGGAACAAGCATTTCTATATACAGATTTTAGCAAGGTACGTGCCATATGAATACTTAGGCAACCTAACTAACCGACGCAATCCACTAAAGAATGTTAAATGGGTTGCCTATGTGTAATTACGACTAATTTTTAGTGTTGGTAATAAAACAGTTTTAAATTTATTTTAAAAAATTAATGACGCACATAAGGGTATGAAAATCTATTTTCCAACCACACGAGTGTACTTGTACAATTGATTTTCAAGTTCTTATGTAAATTTTTCTGTAATAAAATTCAATTGTATGAAAGTGGATTGTAATAGGCGTCGAAAAGACTCTCCTGGGAATGAATAGCACTCGTAGCAGTCAAGCCAGACAGATTATTCTACCTATAAAAATGTTTTAATGGAATTAAAAATTCACTAGCGCTAGAGATTTTTCCCTTACCGAAGCATTTTTCTACAAATGTTTCTTTAATAAGTCTGCAAAACTTGTATACCGTTGAAAAGAGAATACATTTTCTATTCCAAAGTGATAAAACATCTTTGATGGCCGAATCACGTTCTAACACTTTTCAACCGTTTTTCTTGTTTTTCTCGAAATTTTCCGAATACAATCCTGTATAGGTAAACTGTAGGTATATCGTTGAAACGAGAAAAGAATTTGCTATTAAAAAATGTGTAAAACCAAAGAATGGGCACCGTATCTGGGGCAAAAAATGTAAAGTCTTTGATGGCCGAATCGCGTTCTAACACTTTTCAACCGTTTTCCTAATTTTTCTCGAAATTTTCCGAATACAATCCTGTATAAACCGTATATCGTTGAAAAGAGAAAAGAATTTGCTATTAAAAAATGTGTAAAACCAAAGATTGGGCACCGTATCTGGGGCAAAAAATGTAAAGTCTTTGATGACCGAATCGCGTTCTAACACTTTTCAACCGTTTTCCTAATTTTTCTCGAAATTTTCCGAATACAATCCTGTATAAACCGTATATCGTTGAAAAGAGAAAAGAATTTGCTATTAAAAAATGTGTAAAACTAAAAGAATGGCCACCAAATCTGGGGGAAAAATTGAAAAAGTCTTTGATGACCGAATTGCGTTCTAACACTTTTCAACCGTTTTTCTCATTTTTCTCGAAATTTTCCGAATACAATCCTGTATAAATTGTATATCATTGAAATGAGAAAAGAATTTGCTATTAAAAAATATGTAAAACCAAAAGAATGGCCAGCAAATCTCGGGAAAAAATGAAAAAGTCTTTGATGACCGAATCGCGTTCTAACACTTTTCAATAGTTTTTCTCATTTTTCTCGAAATTTTCCGAATACAATCCTGTATAAATTGTATATCATTGAAATGAGAAAAGAATTTGCTATTAAAAAATATGTAAAACCAAAAGAATGGACAGCAAATCTCGGGAAAAAATGAAAAAGTCTTTGATGACCGAATCGCGTTCTAACACTTTTCAATAGTTTTTCTCATTTTTCTCGAAATTTTCCGAATACAATCCTGTATAAATTGTATATCATTGAAATGAGAAAAGAATTTGCTATTAAAAAATATGTAAAACCGAAAGAATGGCCAGCAAATCTCGGGAAAAAATGAAAAAGTCTTTGATGACCGAATCGCGTTCTAACACTTTTCAATCGTTTTTCTCATTTTTCTCGAAATTTTCCGAATACAATCCTGTATAAATTGTATATCATTGAAATGAGAAAAGAATTTGCTATTAAAAAATGTGTAAAACCAAAAGAATGGCCAGCAAATCTCGGGAAAAAATGAAAAAGTCTTTGATGACCGAATCGCGTTCTAACACTTTTCAATCGTTTTTCTCATTTTTCTCGAAATTTTCCGAATACAATCCTGTATAAATTGTATATCATTGAAATGAGAAAAGAATTTGCTATTAAAAAATATGTAAAACCAAAAGAATGGCCAGCAAATCTCGGGAAAAAATGAAAAAGTCTTTGATGACCGAATCGCGTTCTAACACTTTTCAATCGTTTTTCTCATTTTTCTCGAAATTTTCCGAATACAATCCTGTATAAATTGTATATCATTGAAATGAGAAAAGAATTTGCTATTAAAAAATGTGTAAAACCAAAAGAATGGCCAGCAAATCTCGGGAAAAAATGAAAAAGTCTTTGATGACCGAATCGCGTTCTAACACTTTTCAATCGTTTTTCTCATTTTTCTCGAAATTTTCCGAATACAATCCTGTATAAATTGTATATCATTGAAATGAGAAAAGAATTTGCTATTAAAAAATATGTAAAACCAAAAGAATGGCCAGCAAATCTCGGGAAAAAATGAAAAAGTCTTTGATGACCGAATCGCGTTCTAACACTTTTCAATCGTTTTTCTCATTTTTCTCGAAATTTTACAAATACAATCCTGTATAAACTGTATATCGTTGGAAATAGAAAATAATTTTCTATCAAAAAATATGTAAAACCAAAAGAATGGCCACCAAATCTGGGGGAAAAAATTAAAAAGTCTTTGATGACCGAATCGCGTTCTAACACTTTTCAATCGTTTTTCTCATTTTTCTCGAAATTTTCGGAATACAATCCTGTATAAATTGTATATCATTGAAATGAGAAAAGAATTTGCTATTAAAAAATATGTAAAACCAAAAGAATGGCCAACAAATCTCGGGAAAAAATGAAAAAGTCTTTGATGACCGAATCGCGTTCTAACACTTTTCAATAGTTTTTCTCATTTTTCTCGAAATTTTCCGAATACAATCCTGTATAAATTGTATATCATTGAAATGAGAAAAGAATTTGCTATTAAAAAATATGTAAAACCGAAAGAATGGCCAGCAAATCTCGGGAAAAAATGAAAAAGTCTTTGATGACCGAATCGCGTTCTAACACTTTTCAATCGTTTTTCTCATTTTTCTCGAAATTTTACAAATACAATCCTGTATAAACTGTATATCGTTGGAAATAGAAAATAATTTTCTATCAAAAAATATGTAAAACCAAAAGAATGGCCACCAAATCTGGGGGAAAAAATTAAAAAGTCTTTGATGACCGAATCGCGTTCTAACACTTTTCAATCGTTTTTCTCATTTTTCTCGAAATTTTCGGAATACAATCCTGTATAAATTGTATATCATTGAAATGAGAAAAGAATTTGCTATTAAAAAATATGTAAAACCGAAAGAATGGCCAGCAAATCTCGGGAAAAAATGAAAAAGTCTTTGATGACCGAATCGCGTTCTAACACTTTTCAATCGTTTTTCTCATTTTTCTCGAAATTTTACAAATACAATCCTGTATAAACTGTATATCGTTGGAAATAGAAAATAATTTTCTATCAAAAAATATGTAAAACCAAAAGAATGGCCACCAAATCTGGGGGAAAAAATTAAAAAGTCTTTGATGACCGAATCGCGTTCTAACACTTTTCAATCGTTTTTCTCATTTTTCTCGAAATTTTCGGAATACAATCCTGTATAAATTGTATATCATTGAAATGAGAAAAGAATTTGCTATTAAAAAATATGTAAAACCAAAAGAATGGACAGCAAATCTCGGGAAAAAATGAAAAAGTCTTTGATGACCGAATCGCGTTCTAACACTTTTCAATAGTTTTTCTCATTTTTCTCGAAATTTTCCGAATACAATCCTGTATAAATTGTATATCATTGAAATGAGAAAAGAATTTGCTATTAAAAAATATGTAAAACCGAAAGAATGGCCAGCAAATCTCGGGAAAAAATGAAAAAGTCTTTGATGACCGAATCGCGTTCTAACACTTTTCAATCGTTTTTCTCATTTTTCTCGAAATTTTCCGAATACAATCCTGTATAAATTGTATATCATTGAAATGAGAAAAGAATTTGCTATTAAAAAATGTGTAAAACCAAAAGAATGGCCAGCAAATCTCGGGAAAAAATGAAAAAGTCTTTGATGACCGAATCGCGTTCTAACACTTTTCAATCGTTTTTCTCATTTTTCTCGAAATTTTCCGAATACAATCCTGTATAAATTGTATATCATTGAAATGAGAAAAGAATTTGCTATTAAAAAATATGTAAAACCAAAAGAATGGCCAGCAAATCTCGGGAAAAAATGAAAAAGTCTTTGATGACCGAATCGCGTTCTAACACTTTTCAATCGTTTTTCTCATTTTTCTCGAAATTTTCCGAATACAATCCTGTATAAATTGTATATCATTGAAATGAGAAAAGAATTTGCTATTAAAAAATGTGTAAAACCAAAAGAATGGCCAGCAAATCTCGGGAAAAAATGAAAAAGTCTTTGATGACCGAATCGCGTTCTAACACTTTTCAATCGTTTTTCTCATTTTTCTCGAAATTTTCCGAATACAATCCTGTATAAATTGTATATCATTGAAATGAGAAAAGAATTTGCTATTAAAAAATGTGTAAAACCAAAAGAATGGCCAGCAAATCTCGGGAAAAAATGAAAAAGTCTTTGATGACCGAATCGCGTTCTAACACTTTTCAATCGTTTTTCTCATTTTTCTCGAAATTTTACAAATACAATCCTGTATAAACTGTATATCGTTGGAAATAGAAAATAATTTTCTATCAAAAAATATGTAAAACCAAAAGAATGGCCACCAAATCTGGGGGAAAAAATTAAAAAGTCTTTGATGACCGAATCGCGTTCTAACACTTTTCAATCGTTTTTCTCATTTTTCTCGAAATTTTCGGAATACAATCCTGTATAAATTGTATATCATTGAAATGAGAAAAGAATTTGCTATTAAAAAATATGTAAAACCAAAAGAATGGCCAACAAATCTCGGGAAAAAATGAAAAAGTCTTTGATGACCGAATCGCGTTCTAACACTTTTCAATCGTTTTTCTCATTTTTCTCGAAATTTTACAAATACAATCCTGTATAAACTGTATATCGTTGGAAATAGAAAATAATTTTCTATCAAAAAATATGTAAAACCAAAAGAATGGCCACCAAATCTGGGGGAAAAAATTAAAAAGTCTTTGATGCCCGAATCGCGTTCTAACACTTTTCAATCGTTTTTCTCATTTTTCTCGAAATTTTCGGAATACAATCCTGTATAAATTGTATATCATTGAAATGAGAAAAGAATTTGCTATTAAAAAATATGTAAAACCAAAAGAATGGCCAGCAAATCTCGGGAAAAAATGAAAAAGTCTTTGATGACCGAATCGCGTTCTAACACTTTTCAATCGTTTTTCTCATTTTTCTCGAAATTTTCTAAATACAATCCTGTATAAACTGTACATCGTTGAAACGAGGAAAAGATTTGCTATTAAAAAATGTGTAAAACCAAAAGAATGGCCAGCAAATCTGGGGGAAAAAATGAAAAAGTCTTTGATGACCAAATCGCATTCTAACACTTTTCTGCCATTTTTCTCGAAATTTTCCTAATACAATCCTGTATAAACTGTATATCGTTGAAAAGAAAACATAATTGTCTATTTATAAAATATCAAATAAACTCTACGGATCCTTTGTGGCCAAATTTAGGGCCCTAGAGTTTGTATACCCTTAATCTATGGGGCGCTATAAAATCAACTAAAGTAAATACAGGCGGGGGCGGGCGTAGCGCAACGGTATAATCAGGAGACCAGAAACGTTGGTTGTTCAAATCCGGCCGCGGAACAAATAAAACCGTGTAAACGGAATTGCTTGGCGTTTAAGAACCAAAAATCAAACAATTATTTTATTTAATACAATTTTATTGTTATTTTTACAGTCATATGTGGTGTGTACACTTGGAATTGAGCACCTGAACCTTGTATTCCTTGGTATGGGAGTTCTCCAATCCATTGCCGCCTGTACACTTAGTATGCTGCTGAAATCTATAGAACGTTACTACGTTGTATGTAAGTAGTAATATTTCGAGGTCTCGGTTTGCAGATACTGGCACCACATTTATCTACTTATATATTTCCTTTTGTTTTAGGTGTAGGATTTATCTTCCAATGTTGTGTTTTAATGGTTCAAATCCTATGGAAACCAATAAATGATGATCCAGCCCTTTTTTATGTGATACCAGCTGTATGGGGAGTCTGCAATGCAATTTGGGAAATCCTCACCTTTTGTAAGTTGCAATTTTTGTGTAGTATTATTTCATTAAAAATAATTCTGATTTTATTTTAGCCCTTTTAACAAAATTGTATACAGACAATTGGAGCGCAGCATTTTGCAATTCTACATTTTTTCGGTTTATAGGCCTAGCAATATCGTTTGCTTTCCATGGGTTTCTTTGTAACTGGATTAAGTTGTACATTTTAGCTGTTTTTATGCTATTTGCTGTCTTCCCTTTTTTGTGGCTGGAAATTAGATTAGCGAAAGCACAAAAAAATCATAATGCAAGCCGGTTATGATTTCTATTTTTTAGAATCCAGTTACAAAAATTTTATTCATGGACATTGTAAAATATACACTTTGTATTTCTGTTTTTAATAAAACTTTTTTAATGTGTGTTCTTGTTTTTTCTCCCACGATAATCTAAAAATAAAAATTGGTAAATTTAAAAAAGAAAAATATTTCAGGGAAGTCAAAAACAATAACGAAAATATAATTTTCAGAACAACTAAAGTATTGTCCACATTTTATATTGAACACACCCTGTATAATCATTAGAATACCTGAAAATTTAGTTAATGAAAATTTTCAGGTATAATATGTTAATACGAATAGATATACAGGGTGTTTCATATAAAGTGGCCACGTTTTGAAGTTTGTGTTTTGATTTTTTTGCGTCGTATATTTCTTTACTTCTGAAAACTTTTCCTTTAAAAAAATAGTGTAAATTTTCAAATATTCTACAATAAATATACAGGGTGTTCCATATACAATGGACAACGCTTCCAAAGTTCTAACAAACAAGTTTGTGTTTATAAAAATTTATTCATAAACTTTTTCCCTTTCTTAAAAATAACCTTCTAATATAAATACACAGGGTGTTTCATATGGAATGGAAAATAAAGAAAGTCCTGTTATTCATTGTTTACCTCTATAAAAGATTCTGTATATTATTTATATTAGAAAATTTCTACTAGGTAGGTATCTCGTCCTGTGTGTTACATCTGTAACAGTTGGGGCTGTTCAACTCTCTGACTCCGATTATCGTCGTTATATGATAATCCTTTGACGGTTTAGGTCATCAGAGAAGACTCTGGCGCCGCACAGTGGTTCCAAATCGTCAAATCGTGGACATAGAAATCAAATTCAAGTTTTTGGTTTGAAATATTTTTTTTCTTATAGAGCATCACTGACTGAACAACATTTTTAAATAAACTTTTTTTATATTATGACGGTAAGTGGGTCAATTGTTTTTTTATCGATAATCAAAAAAATCAAAGTCATTTTTTTGAGTTCTAATATTTTTTTCATGATAGAAGATGGTTATACCTACATTATTTCCCAATAGCATTTTTTTGTATTTTGAAGTTAAGATGGCGAAAGAAGTTATTATCGAACCTTGAAAAAACATTTTTTGCGATTTTTTGCGATTTTTTCGAAAGGTTTTAAATTGCCAGGGCTGACACTGTAACTGTATGTAGAAGAAGGTGTTTTACAGAACATAGGCGAAAAAGTATCCGGATATCCTTGCGTCCGTGGTAGTAATAGCTCGAGGATCAATTTTTATCGATGAAAATAAAAATCAAAGTTTTTTCTTTGAGTTCTAATATTTTTTTCATGATAGAACATGGTTATACCTACATTATGTCCCAATACCATTTTTTTGTATTTCGAAGTTAAGATGGCCAAAGAAATTATTATCGGACATTAAAAAACATTTCTTGCGATTTTTTGAGATTTTTTGAGATTTTTTCGAAAGGTTTTAAATTGCCAGGGCTGACACTCTAACTGTATGTAGAAGAAGGTGTTTTACATAACATAGGCGAAAAAGTATCCGGATATCCTAGCGTCCGTGGTAGTAATAGCTCGAGGATCAATGTTTATCGAAGAAAATAAAAATCAAAGTCATTTGTTTGAGTTCTCATATTTTTTTCATGATAGAAGACGGTTATACCTACCTTATTTCCCAATACCAGTTTTTTGTATTTTGAAGTTAAGATGGCGAAATAAATTATTATCGGACATTAAAAAAACATTTCTTGCGATTTTTTGAGATTAACAAAAATGTCCGATAATAATTTATTTCGCCATCTTAACTTCAAAATACAAAAAAATGGTATTGAGAAATAATGTAGGTATAACCATGTTCTATCATGAAAAAAATATGAGAACTGAAACAAATGACTTTGATTCACTTTGATTTTTATTTTCATCGATAAAAATTGATCCTCGAGCTATTACTACCACGGACGCAAGGATATCCGGATACTTTTTCGCCTATGTTCTGTAAAACACCTTCTTCTACATACAGTTACAGTGTCAGCCCTGGCAATTTAAAACCTTTCGAAAAAATCGCAAAAAATCGCAAAAAATGTTTTTTCAAGGTTCGATAATAACTTCTTTCGCCATCTTAACTTCAAAATAAAAAAAAATGCTATTGGGAAATAATGTAGGTATAACCATCTTCTATCATGAAAAAAATATTAGAACTCAAAAAAATGACTTTGATTTTTTTGATTATTGATAAAAAAAAAATTGACCCACTTACCGTCATAATATAAAAAAAGTTTATTTAAAAATGTTGTTCAGACAGTGATGCTCTATAAGAAAAAAAATATTTCAAACCAAAAACTTGAATTTGATTTCTATGTCCACGATTTGACGATTTGGAACCACTGTGCGCCGCGCCGCCGCTATACTTCGTCTTATTTTTAATCCGTCTCTGAAGTTGTGTATGTATCCATGTGTTTGGTGATTAAAAGTATAAAGGTATAGGCAAAATGTAGTCCAATACCCTCCTTCTTCTCGTATGCCTCAACCCCCAGAGGCGCAACCTTAGAGCAGCCCTTACTGCTAATTCCTCCACCGAAAGTTCAAGTGGATGAATGCAGAGGATCATCTCTCATGCTGCCATTGGGGTTGAGCATAAAGCGCCACCAGAAGCTAAGACAGGCAAAACGCGCATGCCTTAGCTTAGCCCTCTTTGCTTACCTACGCTTCAACTCATCTATACTGTACAATACTATACAATAAATTCACGTACTCGGGTACTGGGGGCTTCTCATGGAACTAATCTGTAAAAAATTATTAGGGTTTTTTAATCGAGATCTTTTACAATCCGTAGCTCTTGAATTGTAACAACAAAATCCTGCTGATGGCTGGCTGACAGTGTAGTAGAAATGCCTGTGGAAAATATCTATAACCATTCTAATCTGTATTTCAAGTTAATTTTTAATATTTAGGGTTCATGGATATGGCGTCAACCACAGAATTGTCACCAGCGTCACTACACCCCGAATATATCAGTACCGTCAGGGGGAAACTCCAGAGCTTCTTTATCTTCAGGCTGCGGCTTTTCTAAGGGTGGTTTGGGGTTGCTGGAAGATGCATTCTTGTCCAGTTTCCTACGGAAGAAAAACGTTAAATTGTTTTCACGTGTGCTATGTTCGCACTTGAAACTGCTAACAGATAATTATGTAAGGTACCCTTTGAATAATTTGAATTTTTGCAGGTAAAGTATTCAAGAAACATTTAAACGCACTTCCTCATAAAACAAGTAACCTATCTCGTATTCATCTTATATTAAAGGTTATTCCGTGTGTAACCTTTTAGAACTTTTTTATGCATATGTTCATAAATATTGCACATGCAATTTGTTTCAAGGTATGCTGCTAAGATTACATACTACTTAGTATTTTTTAATTGAAAAACCACAAGTCTAACTTGTGAGTGAGGAGATGCGCTTCAAAAACGTTTGAAGTTGAACCACCATCACAAAAAACATAAGGAAGTGATTTAACAAAGTGGAAACTGCAAGGGGTAAATAATCCGGGAGGTACAGCGAACCCACAGGCGATGATGTTACGCGAAAAAAAATTGTGTAATTATATTAATATCTGGCCTCGGGGGGGGGGGGTGATTACCCCTCCGTAGATCCCCACTTGGGCCCGACCCTCCTTGGGGAGGGGGGTGTCAATCTAATTTATTTTTCTATTTATAGCTCTAGTAGGCTGTGCTAGTCTAAGGTGCTCCTAGGGACAAACTTTATGTATTACCTACCAAGTTGCGGCTGCAGGAGTACACCTAGCTCAACTTCTTCAGTCTCTTTGCTTATGATCCAAGTCTTTACTGCTGGTGTATCACGTGTCAGGCAATAAATGCACTGACTTGCATTCCCATCGATCTAGTCTGCAAAAAAAAAACACTATTTAGGCTTTCTTTATTCCATATCTTTTACAATTCAAAGCTCTTGAATTGTAAAAACAATGTGCTGCTGACTGTAGAGATGTCTGTGTATGTAAAATAGCCACAGCCGCTCAACAGGAATGCAGGTTTAATTTTTAGCGTCCATGAACATGGGGACAACAACAGAATTTGTCCCCAACGTCGCTAGACCCCGATTGTACCAGTGCAGTCATTGGAGAAACTCCAGAAACAGTTATCCCTCGGTCATCTCCACGCTCCAACTCTTCTGGGGGTCGGTCAGGGATACTGGAAGATGCATCCTGCTCCAAGGATTTTTCCTGCGTAGTCTAGAGACGAATTTACAAATATTTATTAAAGAAAGGGCATTATTTGTTTAAAATCTTCATTACGTAAGGATTGGCGCCTACAACTTATGCCACCCTTTATACATTCCTTTTCCTGTTATATAATGTTCAGTCTGGTTGGTTTACAAAGACTACCACCGTCCTACCCTTCAATCCTAGAATTTAAAAAAAAGTCTGCAGCAGTCAGGGTTCGAACCAAAGTCTTCACTAACAGTTGGAATCTAAAACAAAACTTATTAAATGTAAATATTTGGTATCAAAAGAAAAAAAAAACTAGAATGAAACACATTAATTTTATTGGAAGTATAGGATAACAAATACATAAAGGACGGAGTACAGTTGTTAATAGCAATGAGTGTATAAGTTACAAAGCAAAAAAATAAAAAGTTACCTAATTGGCACCAATGGCACTTTTAATACAAATCGCCAATATTCCAATTCCTAATTACTTTTGTACTTGCATTTCCCTAAGATTTGTCAAATATTAAAACTTTTCAATCAATAAAATAAAGGATTGGAGAGATTGGCACATTAAAATTGGGGGAAAGGGAAAAAATGTTACAAAAGCAATTTTTATAAAAATTGGTCCCCTTTTACCTTGTAAGAAAAAAGAAAAATCAAGAAAGAAAATAAAATATTTACAAACATAACAGCTTATTTCTTAAATACCTAATTATAATAAAACAGCTTCAAAAACTATATAAATCGCATATTAGTAAGTAGATATAAAATCTTGTCTCTTAAAATATCTATCAATCTTATATTTACAAAATAAAATGGCCAAAAAGGCATGGAATACTCTCAGACCATATTTATGATACCTTGGACAAATATAAGCAACATTAAGTTCATAAAAAAAAAGCAAATCCTACAGTATGTCCTAATTTGTTTCCTCTCAGTCTCCTGACTAAAACTGACTAAAGTATAGGACAGACTGCATATACTCAAAAGTTAAGTAGAAGTTAATTTTTTTATGTTGCCACCCTCCCGTTTCTTAGTTTCTTACAAAAAAAAATAGTTTTGAGTACATAGACCGAAGAATACCCTTTTTATTATCACATGTTTAAAAGATAAAAAATTAAGTTAAATGGCCGAATAATAAAACTTTTGTTTTTATACTGCAAAAAAATAAATAATACTCGTATACTATATAAAAGCCTAAGGCACATGTCATCAAATCTAAAATGGAATGCATTTGTTAATTATGGCTACAATTGTGTAGTAATAACAGATTTACGAATTATTGCATTTTCTGTGGTGTTAACTTTAGTAACAGGTGAAGCAACCACTTCTTGTGAAACCAACCATGGTGAAAGCTTACTGAGAGACGGTGTTATGGTACTAGCTGGTGTAGTGGTGCTTGCTTGAGTATTTATTGGTGTCTTAGTCGATGTATTTATATTTTCCTAATGAAAAGTATTAAATTATTAATTAAAACAAACTTTAACACAATAAAAAAATAGGTTATAGCGTTAATAAAGCGCAATAATAATTTTTTTTATGTTTTCTTCAAAATAATGATTTTGATCACCCTGTATATATTTGATATTCCCGATAACGAAATTTTGAATGATAATAGTGTGTATGACAAATATTACCATGAAAAAATGGGCAAGTTACATAGTACTAATGCAACATAAAAACCCAACAAAGCTTGAAAAAGCCTTACCTGATTTAGATTATGTAAAGAAACCCCCCCATCATCGGTCCCATGTCCGTCTTCATTCTTCTTTCCATCAACTTCTTCATCCCTAAAAGGATTATTAGAAAGAAAAGGATTGGATGAGGTATCATGGTGGAAAGGATTGGTGTGGTCTATAAAATTCAAAAATGGGTTAGAACTTAATTTTGAGTCCTTTGTAAAGAATTTATTATTTGGAGATTTTAGTATTTTTTCATCCAAACCTAAATTCGAGTCAGAATTTTCTTGTTCTAAGTTTAACAAACTCAAAGGACTTTTGTTTTTATTTTCAGGACTTGGAAGTATGCGTTTTTCTAATTTTCCTTTATCAGAATGTCCAAAAAAGGTGACTGTAACAGGAGTCGTACATCGATTTTGATTTTTCCCATCCTGAACATTTGATTCTTGTTTTGGGGAATTTAACCCAGAGCTCGTGATTACTGGATTGGTGTTTGTTGGACCGGTCACGGATAATGTTAGCTTGTCTCCACCCTGATTTAATGGGTAAAGGAAATGGGGAAAACAAAACAAAATGCATTAAAAAAAAGCATAAACAAATACTGTGATGAAAGCAAAACAAATGATTGGTGGTAATACTTTTGTCATAATTTTTTAAAAAAGCTTTTCAATTGTTTAAACAAAAATAATGAAAAGCCTGATAAACTAAAAGCACCAGATTGTTAATTTTTTAAAATATAATTATTAAACAATAAAAAAATTAAATAAAAAATACATACGACTGCAACAAAAGTGGCAGCATTAAGGGAGTTGAGGTTGGCTTCGTCGTTATTTGCTGCAGCAACAAACATTTGATTAGTCAGTTTTGTTGTTGCATTCAATTCTTCTTCAACTTTTGCTGTAACAAAATATCAGAACAACAAATAAATGTAAATTATAGCAAAAAGTTTTATTAGGTAACTTAATAATGAGAAAAGGGGGCAAATATTTGTAAAATACCCTGTATATTGTTGATATTTTAATGCTTATCACCCGAATTTAAATTAAAATCATTAAATTATCACACAGGATGTTCATTATTTCATAACAAACCCATACAAGTTTACATGGATAATAAAAAATAAATTTGCATCTTAAAAATAGAACACCCTGTGTGTTTAAAAGCAAAAAATGCAGAATACTTCTTTAGAAAAAGATAAGAGTCAGAATTAGAGATCATCACACAAGATGTTCACAACTTGATGGCCATTTAAAAAAAATCAAATTTAATAATTTTGGATCAAAAAATTGAACACCCTCTATATTTAAAATCAAAAATTCATGTTGCCTACTTTTTTGATTTGATATCCCATTTACAAAAATTCAAATTTAAGCAATTTACTAATTTTGATCTTAAAAATAGAACACCCTGTATATTTAAAATTTTAAAATGAAAAACTGCAGAAGTATATACATTTTTTATAAGATAAAAGGCAGAGGAATGTTTAAAAAAATTTAAAAAAAATCATTTAATAATTTTGGACTTTAAAAATTGAACACCCTGTATATTCTTAAAAATTTCCGTACACTAATTTTAAAAAACCATCCCTAAATTTAACCGTGAATAAATTAAAACTGATTTTCTTTGTTTTAATTAGTTTTCTTATATACAGGGTGGAACATTTTTAATGTATTTCGCTTTACCCACCCACCTTTTAATATGTTGCACTTCAACTGACTGGGTGGGATGGGTTTTGCAGAAGCATTTGAATACTTGCCAATATTATTGGGAATTTCAGCAGGAAGTGATTTCATATCCCCATCCATATCTGAAATTAGTTTGGGTTACTTAGACCAAATTTGTAAAGACAAGTAAAACAAGTTTATAGTTTTAGGGTTAATTGCAGTCAGTTATAAAAAAATAAATAATAATTACTATCAGTTTTATTGACATTACTTGTAGTGGTCTCATTTTTTGAATCGTCTTTAAGGAGACCGTTTAATGTCTCTTTAGCCAAGCTCTTGAGTAACACATCAAGTTGGCTATCCCCTAATGAAGGTGTTGGGCTAATCGGGGGTGCGACCAAACTCGTAGGTGATGTAGAAACAGGTGGTTTGTTCTTCCTTAATGTCCCGTTTTTACTACTCGATGATAAAACTGGGCTAGAAGTAACAAAACTTTGTTTAATTGGTACAAATATTGTAAATCTACTTACCTATAAGATGAACCACAACCTATGGAAGCCTTTCCAAAAGAGCTCTGACCTACAGACCCTTTGCCAAAACTGTTTTGACTCACCAAACCCAAAGAATCAGGTCCTAAAATTAAATTAAATTCATTCGAAAAAAAAAAAGAATTTCTTTTCTTTTACCTGTTGGTGTAAGAGGTTTTGTTATGTCATCATTAATTTTACTGTATACAGGATCATTATCGGTTACATTTGTTGCATTAGATCTTGTTGAACAACGACTGGAAGATGGTGCGAGTATTTCCGGGCTTTTATTAGAGTTTATGTCGGCTGTTTCTACAACCTTAGCTGCCTCCTTTTGCTGCCTTTCTCTTAACACGTGACTTTGGCGTCTTCCATACCTTGAAAATTAAAATTTTAATGAGCAGAAATATTTGAACTACCCTGTATATAAAAAAATTAATTTAAATAAGATATTAAATTTTTTGAGGGGTGAACCTTTCACTGGGTCTAGTAAACGTTTTTTAGGGGTTCCCCAACAATAGGAAAATACTAAAAAATACCTTTGACTGGGTCTTCTTTCCAACTGTACAGTCCTTCGTGCTCTTGCTTGATACGTGCTTTGATATTCAGTCCGTCCTGAATATCTAAACCGTGACCCCATACGGAAAAAATTTTGTTTTGCAGAATTAGGCCTTGGTGGTGCTTTAAGCCGGAAAAATCCATGATGTTCCACAGCACATTTCCATAAATGTTTACAAGCTTTCTCATTATGCAAACTGCTTTTTCAAATAATCCAATTAAAACTAGAAAAATTTATTTGTTCACTTCATTTATTCTTACCGAAAAACAAAAGTATGTTCTTGTTCCCTTCCTTGATCGTCATCTTCTACTACAACCAAAGTTAATTTCTTTTTTTTAAAGTTAAGCTTCCCAATTTTTGGCCAGAAGAATAAACCAATTTTTTGGGAACCTTCGAATACTAATATTCCTGTTGGGGTTAATCCTAAATGGTATTCCATGCCATCCTTTCCCTAAAATTAAATTAACGAAGGGATAAAGGGGATATTAAAAATTAAATTAGCTCACCAAAACGGTGTGCATGTCCACACCATACATTTCAAGCCATTTAACTTTATTTAAGAAACTTAATTCAGCTTGGGCTGGCGTAAGGCCCCTACATTTTTTAAATTCTTCCAAAATTTCAATTTCCAGCTCTTCTGTTTGATTGGGAATAAAACGGAATTCCGATACTGCAGCTGCTGTGTGTTGGGTGTCATCGTAATCTCCAAGTTCAGCTGCGTTAAAAAAATTAATTATTTAATTTAAACCTGGAGAACAGAATTAGAAAGAGACGATACAGGAGAGCAAAGAAGCAGAAAAATGGGAACCTAGACCTTTATTATCGAAACTTACACTGTAAAGCAAGTGCAAATAATTCCACAGCAGTTTGATGCGGACATTCAAGTTTTCCTTCAAGTATATCAACTTTTAATTGTAAAAAGAACTGATATCTTGTAAGTTCTTCTCTTAAATTGTTAGGTTCTGAGGAATAAAATTTAACTTTCAACCGTAAAGTATAAGGAGGTCCAACTGCAACATAAAACCATTAAAGAGTTGGCCATGAATAATAAAATCATTTCTTTGCTTAGTTCTGATGTTTTATTATCTGCCAGTCTCAATTTTAAGGGTTTATAAGCATCTGAACTAAGCAAACATACTTGAATTATGTTTCAGACTATAGAAACTTACTTTTGATTTGTTTTTTGATCGGTTTGGTAGGATCCAACCAATGTTTAACGTGGTTCACATCGGTGAATTGTAATCCGAAGTAATCTTTCTCAATTAAATCCAAAGAATAAAATACTTGTTCGTAGAGGTCACGTGCCTCTGCTTTTTTCTAGAAATGTAAATTAAGTTATGAAATCTTTGGGAATGTTCACACTGATTATGAATGGTCATTGTTAGGTGAGTAAATTTTAGAAAGTAATTTGGTATTATAAATGAGTATCCCACTATTGTGTAATAATAAGAACATTTTTAACCACTTATTTATTTAAATTAATTCCCTTATTTAATCACTTGACTGACCACTTGGATAAACATTTACATTACTTTATCCACCCACATATTAATAATAAACATGGACTTACTGATAACTCCACAGATATGTCGGTTCCATCGAGTAAAATCACTTTGCATTGTATTAAGTTTCTATTATAGGCATTTTTATTTTTAATATCGTTAGTGCCGTTATGGGCAGTGTTTCGTGCTTTTCGGCCGCTCAAAAATCTAAACATTTTGTGTTAAGGCACATACACGGAAGTAACGATTTTTAATACATTTTGCAACACTATTTATGTTTATTTTAAATTACTATCACTATGTTTATTTGTTACACATTGCACTTACATATTATTTTACTTTAATTACCAATAATTAATGAGTTTTCATGCAGATTTGTGCAGCTGCAAATAGCAGCCATAACATCATTAAGAACTACAGCAGCGCCTCCTATGAGCGCCTCCACATACTCTCCCAAAACTATTCTACCAATGATTTATAAAAAGTAGAGATCCAAAACAAAAAATTATTTTACCAATGAATTATAAACAGTAGAGTTCAAAATTTTTTGAATTTCATGATAATCTCTTGTTCTCTTTACCCCTGAAGTAGAATGCGACAGCAAGCTTAGGCAAAGTCAATCAAGTCAAATTATAGAATCTCAAAAACCGAAGAGATAAAATTTTACCAACAAAGCCTTCTGGAATGTCCCACACAGCTCCTAGCAACAAGGAAGGGGCCCCTAATAAGATTATCAGTAAAAAACTCCTGGATAAATTACCAAGAGAAGCCTCCTTAGAACTCTATAATTTTAAAACCTCTATGGATTGTTGTGTCAACAGGTATTTTCTAGGTTAGAATCAAATATTTTGAATTAAAAATTGCTTTATAATATTAATTTTAAGCCTTTAAAATACCCAGATTCATAAAAATAATAAATAACCATGTCTGAAGTGCCTCAAATAAAAAAACTTGATGAAACGGTTATCAATCGTATAGCAGCCGGAGAAGTTATTCAACGTCCTGCAAACGCCTTAAAAGAAATGATTGAGAACAGGTAAACGCAAATTTTATTGTATTTTCCTAAAATTCATTAAACTCTTTCAGTTTAGATGCAAAATCCTCTAATATTCAAATTACGGTTAAGAACGGAGGATTAAAATATATCCAAGTAAGTATAAAACGATTCCCATTCCCAGTGCAAATATAACTAGCTAAAAAATTTTAGATTCAAGATAATGGATGTGGGATTAGAAAAGAAGATTTTCAAATAGTTTGCGAACGTTTTACAACTTCAAAATTAAAAGAATTCGAGGATTTAAATTCTATTGCTACATACGGATTCCGGGGAGAAGCCTTAGCGTCTATTAGCCATGTTGCCCATCTTATAATTCAATCTAAAACTGCTAACGATAAATGTGCCTATAAGTAAGTCTCCTTATTCCTCTTATTTGCATTCCCCATTCCCTAATAAAAGCCAAGAATTAGGAAGAGATTGGAGAGGTTGGATCTTGGATAAGAGGGTTGGGGGGAAGGGTTAGAAAGAGAAGAGAGGATAAAAGTATGAAGAATGAGAATTTGGAAGAGGTTAGGCAGAAACAGGGAGGGGCTAGAAAAGGGGTGGAGCCAGGGTGTGGTTAAGGTTGGGAAAGCAATGTGGCAAGGGGCTCAGAAACAACTGAAGAGTGGGTCTGAAAGAGGGTTAAGAAGAGGGAGACAAAAACAGTATAAAGAGTGAATATTAGGAAGCGGTTAGCCAAATAGAGGGTAGGTCTGGGAATGAAGTGGAGTGGGAGTGGGTAGAGCTGGGGAATGGTTAAGGCTAGGGAATTAGTGAGGGTAAGGGTGAGAATTGGTTCAGAATCAAAAGAATGAGGCTAGACAGGAAAATGCGTTGTGGGGAGGGGGATGATTTTCAGAAAATAAGACCAAAAACAACAAATTTCTCTATGACACAAATATTTCTAGGGCTTCTTTTGAAGATGGTCAATTAAAAGAAGGTCCTAAAGCTACAGCAGGAAATCAAGGTACCCAGATAACAGTAGAAGATTTATTTTATAACATGAGTGTACGTAAAAGGGCTCTAAAAAGTGTAAGCGAAGAATATCAAAAAATTTCAGAAGTTGTTGGAAAATATGCAATCCATAATTCAAAAGTCGGTAAGGGTATTCTTCTAAATACTTTTTTATTAAAAATAATAATTATTATTATTCAGGTTTTGGGTTAAAAAAATTTGGAGAAAACAATGATATACGGACTCCACCAAATTCTAATCATGCCGATAACATTAGAACCGTTTATGGAAATATCATTGCAAGGTAAACATTGGCAATAAATGCTCAAGTAAACAGGTGGCCATAAAAAATAATATCAGTAGTAGGTCTCAATCGCTATTAACTTTTCCTGTTGACAGATATATTTTTTTCGGCCAATCACTGACGCCGGTTTGAAACATGCCCATCAGTTATTGGTTGGAAGGGTTCGGATTAAGTTAACAGCTGAATAAAGTTAATAGGGAGTGGCTTAAATGAACAAGTTCTAGGTATGCAGATCCCTGGCACCGGTGTCTTTATTTTTCATGGTCAACCTTTATCAACCACTTGTTTGATCACAGGGTATTAAATAATAATCTTTACAATTTTATTTTACAGAGAATTAATAGAATTTAACCTTGAAAACGACCCCTTTAAATTTACAGCCCATGGATACATGACAAACGTAAATTATTCAACAAAAAAATTTTCTTTCTTATTATTTATAAACCATCGATTAGTTGAATGTCAAAGTAAGTAAAAAAAGATGTTCAAGTTGGCTGTGCTTAAACAAAGCTTTTTTTAACTTGCGTTTTTCTTATCTCCAGGTCTTAAAAAATGTATTGACCAAATATACTCGACTTATTTACCGAAAAATACGCACCCGTTTGTATATTTAAGTCTCGAATTAGATCCTAAAAACGTTGATGTAAATGTTCATCCAACAAAACATGAAGTTCATTTCTTACATGAAGATCAAATTGTAGAAACAATTATGACTGCAATTGAGACGAAACTGTTAGGTTCTAATAATTCACGAATGTTTTTTACTCAGGTATGTTTTAATTCTTTTGCAACACCCTGTATATATAACAATAACATTTTATTTAAAGGCAAAACTCCCTGGAGTAGCAACAGAAACAATTGTAGTCAAGGATAAAACCCCAAATAAAACAATCTATGATAAGGATTTAGTGAGAACAAACGCATCTGAACAAAAGTTGGAAAAGTTTTTCGGGGCACCTATTAATAAAAACGAAACATTAAAAAAAACTGAAGTCAAAAAACTTGTTGATTCAAGTATGAATGAAGAAGAATTTCAAAAGGAAAACGAAAAATTCCTAACAAAAGCGCAAGATTTTGAAAATTGTTTACTTCTCGATGATTTGATTGATGATAATCCAAGCCCAAAAAAGAAGCAAAAAAGGAATAAAGATTCACCAAATAATTCTGGATCGGTTAGCTCCAGTTTACTCTCCAAAATTACAAGGTAATTAGAAAAAGGGGGGGAGGGGCTGAGAAGGAAGTATAAAAAGGGTTGAGGGGAGGACTAGAAAGGGACTAAAGAGTATTTGGAAAAGATTGAAACAAGGATAAACAAGGAAGTGGTAAAAAGAGAGAACGGTTAGGAGGAGGGAGGGGATAGCAGGAGCAAAATATTACCAAGACAGGCAGTCATGGGAAAGACAAAAGGGTAGTAAGTGGGAGGGGCTAGTAACAGGCATATGTTAGGAAGTCAGTCTAGGAATGCCAGAAGGGTTGGATTTGGAAGAGGGTGGGGCTAACAAATGAGATGTTTTACTATTTTAGGAAGAGACTCCCCCTGAAAATAACAGAAAGTTTGGATTTAGAAGGGGCTGGATCTAGTAAAATGAAACTGTTAGGAAAGGGAGTCAGTCTAGGAACAACAAAGGCGTCGGAGGAGGGGGGAATAGCAATAAAGAAGTGTTAGGAAGACAGTCAGTCTGGGAATGACAAAAGCGTCGAAAGTGGGCGGGGCTAGTACCAGGCACACGTTAGGAAATCAATTGAAGAATGACAAAAGGGTTGGATTTGAAAGAGGGCGGGGATGGCAACAAGAAAGTTTAGAAAGAGAATCAGTCTGGGAATGACAGAAGGGTTGGAAAAGGACACAGCCAACACCATTCTACTTACATTAAATTTTTTCCAGGGTTGAATGCAAACTGACAAGCATCTTAGAATTACGAAAAGGGGTAGAAGAAACCTGTCACAAGGCTCTACGCGAATTATTCGCACAACACGTATTTGTAGGCTGTGTCGACTCAAGCCAAGCTTTAATCCAACACAGTACAAAATTATACCTTTGCAATACCCAAAAAATCATGCAAGAACTCTTTTACCAATTCATTTTATATAATTTCCAAAATTTTGGAGTAATCAATTTATCAGATCCTTTACCGATATACGAACTTGCAATGATGGCTCTTGATTTACCTGAAACAGGCTGGAGTGAGGACGACGGGAATAAAACAGAACTTGCTAAAAGGGTTACAGAAATTATAACCGAAAAAGGGAATATGTTACAGGAATATTTTTCAATGGAAATTGATGAGCATGGAAATTTAAAAAGTTTACCACTTCTTTTAGGTAAAATATACAGAATTGCGTTCTTGCAAATGAGAAGTGTTACAGGGTTAATTTTTTTAATTTTATAGATAACCACATTCCTGAAATGGCAGGTCTTCCAATGTTTATGCTCCGACTTGCTACGGAAGTGAATTGGGAGGATGAAAAAAAATGTTTTGAAACATTTTCAAAGGAAACTGCCACGTATTATTCACAATTACGACAAGAAAACACAGTAGAAAGTAGTAGCTGGTCTTGGATTACCCAACACATATTTTACCCTGCAGTTAAGGAATATTTTTTACCTCCTAAATCATTTACTGAAAACGCTGCTGTTTTACAAATTGCCGATTTACCAAATTTATACAAAGTTTTTGAAAGATGTTAGATATTATTAAATTTACATGTATTAAGTTTTTTTTTTAATGAGAATAAAGAAATTTTTGATTTATTAATCTGACAAATATTAGTAAAATGGAAGTGAGGAAGATAAATATTTTTGAGCACCCTGTATACACAAATTGTAACTTTGAAAATATTTGTCCCACATTAATGGGAAAAAGTTCTTTTAGAGTAAATCGTCCATGAGAAAACCGTTCAAAATATTTTCAGCCGCCAATTCCTGCAGGGGGCGCCACAATCGAGGATCAGTAACATGAATTCAAATTTTTTTTCAAAAAAACACGAAATTAAGGCACGTTAAAACGTATCTAGATCGAAAGTTCGTTCAATTTTACATAAAATCGATAACACGTAAAAATATACAGGGTGTTCTAAAAAAAATTGATGCCCTGTAATGAAAATGGTGACTGCCATAATGTTCCTGACTCACCCTGTAGATAAAAGGTAGGGGTAAAACCAAAGTTTTATTCGGTAGACAAAGATTTATTCTGTATAAAACTGACTAGTTAAGTTAATGTAACAAGTAACGAGTTTTCTCACCTTCACCAAAAAAAAATGCTACAAAACATTGCTTTTCGCATATTATTACACAAGCCAGGGTCACAATATAAAAAAAATCATGTATATAAGAGATCAAATTAATTTATAAAAAATACATAATATTATATATAATTAAGTACGAAAATGAGATTAATTTTTAGAATATCTTATAAAATTGGGTTAAAAACAAACCCTTATTTTATTATAAAATTAATTTTTTCTAATAGGTATTCAGATTGTATTTGTTTTTTTTTTTAATTTTCTCCAAAAATTTCCTAATGTTCTAACTCATAATGGACGATAAATCATTTAATTTTTTTTTGTTCATTTAAAGATTATAGTTAAAGCAAATACCTAAGTTATTATTTTCCAATAAGTTAATTATTTTCCTATTAAAAAGGAAAAAGATTGAAGAAAAAATCATACACTAAAACATTCTGTATATACAATAAATAATAAAAAAAAAAGGTGTCAATAAATAAAAAATGCAACAGGTCTACCTACTTTGCATTAGAAAAAAAAATTAATAAAATTCATTATCACTGCTGTGACAACTGAATTCTTCACTTTCTTTTACCAGATCGTTAGTAGAATTTGATATATTGTTACAATGTTCCATGAAGTAAGCGAAATTTTCAGTGCTATTAGCAAACGCAGGTGGAAACGCTTTGGATGAAGTTGAATGGTGTCCTGCAAAGATTTTTATTTAAAATATTCATTCTTCATATTTTAATCATTTGAGGTAGTAGGAAAAAATAAGGATAGGTGCACAAATATATACCGTTGTTAAAAGAGCAAAAGGGGGGAAGGTGAAGGAAGATGCTCAGAAGGGGAACAAAACTGGAATAGAGAATGGGGGTGTGATAAAGGGTGGAAATGGGCAGAGATGAAAAAAAATCGTAATTACAACTAGAAGGCCACGAGTTAGGAAAGTCCTGTAAAGAAGAGGAGAATAAAAAGGCAATAAAACAAATCAGATAATAAAAGTAAAAGGTTGGGGCGAGAAAAGGACTATAGAAAGAACAATGGAGGATGGGGGAGGCTTACAAGGGGCAAAAAAGGGAACAAGCTTAACTTATTATTTCTATAAAAAAAAGGAGGTGCGACGGTAATTCGAAAAGAGGAGGAGAAGAGGCCTGACAGGGAGGAAAAAAGGAAAATAATTGAAAATATAAAAACCAAAAAGAAAGCACACAAACCATTCTTGGTGGGGGTTTGGGGCAAGGATGAGATATGGAAGAGGTTTGGGAGAGGGGGGCGAACACGAGAGCAGACTAAGAACATAAAAAGAAAAAAGTGGAGGTGCAACCTCCCTTGGACTTTCCCGTACTAAAAATAAACATTTCAGTATTCAACAGTAGTTCGCGAGGTAGCATTGGAAATCACTTAAATGCGTAGCGAGACACACCAGACTATACGGGTTCGATACGTACAGAAGAGAGACAGGCATCTAATTTACTAACGCAGCGGAAGTTCGCGATTTTCTCATCAACCGTACATTTTAGCTATATGACTACCTTATACTATGTGATAGACAATTAAATTCTGCATTCAACTATGTATATAATAATATATAGGGTGTTTCATTTAAAATAACAAAGTTGCTCATTGTACTGTAATAAGCAAACACCCTGTACACATGATATAAATCTAGGAGAATGCAGAGCTATATACTGAACAACTTTTATATTTAAACTTCCTTCATATTTTGACTAATAAAGGAGCTACATGAGCATCAACTTCCGATTTTCAAAACCTCGTAGAGGGCGCCACCGTGAAATTCTAGCATTAATCAAACAAACGAAAATGTACCTAACACCAAGCTTCATAAGTGTAGAAGAGTTTTTTTGTAGTAATTTTTCAAAAATTTTAAAATTTAGAACAAAAGGGGGCTGGAAGATGCTTGAAAGGGAATACAAGATAGAAGGGACTTTGAGAAGATGAACGATAACGCCAAAAAAGAAGAAGGATAAGAGGCGCTTTCCAATTGCACGCGGGAGCTTGTTGCATCCAAACTGATCTTTTTACCTTCCCCCTTCCTCTGAAGGACCTATCTTTTTTCTGGGGTAGCACATGACATTAAGTTCGGTGTAGCCTTCCAATTTAATTAACACCGGGGAAACTTAGAGTAGGTCTACAGGATCAGATTGATTGGTCCATTTGCAATTGGAAAGCGCCTATGGACGCTCTACAGTGACATAAATAAAAGTCCTTACAACAAAAGGTTAAGGGGGAAGAATCAAACAAGGAAGAGGGTATAATTTTTCTTATGACATTTTTAACTCCGAATAAAGTTCTCAATTTAGGAGTGTCCAAAAAAGAAGCGTTTACAAAAATAAAAAAAATTTTACCATCAAAAATTTGTTACCGACACCCTGTATTTTATTTGTATTTTAAAGTTTAATTAAATTTATTATTAAAAACGTAATACAAAAGTATTATCAAAGGAATTAAATACAAATCCATGGGGAAGTTCAGTCAAGAAATGCGACACTGTAGATTTTCTTTAGATTTCAAACGTTTTTTTTTAACAATATTTAAATTTTTCTTTTCAGATTTAACACATGGTTCAACACTTAATACATTACTAGAGTCTGATTCATCAAGCACTATATTTTTTTCATTTAATTCTTCTAAATTTTCTAATTTTTCTTCTTCCTTTGCTTTACAATCTTCGTCACGTGGACTAAGCTCAATATTTAATTCTTCTTCCTCTGTGGAAGGAATCGAATCTTCGCTTTCATTTTCATCTTTATTTTCATTTTCATTTATATATAAAGTTTTAATGGAACTAATTGTGTCGTTTAAATTTTCCAAAAGCTCTTCTTCTCTTTCTTGGATTTTTAACGAAACTTCTCTTTCTTGGGTTTTTAACGAATCTTGATCGAATACCGCGTCAATTGATTCTAAAGTCATTTCCATTTCTTTTTGGACTGATAAATGGGAGACTAAGGAAATGGTTCCACTCATATACATGTTTGGAAGACTCGGTTCTTCGTTTTCGAGCTCATTTTCCTGGACCGACAAGTCCGTGTCATCAGATCCTGTCTCATAAGGATTGTCGAAATCCTCGGTGGATGAGATTTCAAATTCACCTGAAGTTATTTCAGTTGGTTCTGCATGAAAAGCTGATAAAATAGGATTTTTCCCGATTGCAGTGTCGCTGTAACAGTTTCTTTTTTCAATTTTTTTGAGCTTTTCTTCTTCAATAATATTTTTATCTTCTTCTTCTTCTTCATTATTTTGGTTAACTTCAATACCATTTGGTTCCACAATGCAAGTAGAATTATCCGCAAGATTATCTTCGCTAGTACACTCCCCCGCCTTTTCTTCATTATTTCCCCTATCTTCCTTGGAGTTACACTCCCGACTTTCTTCATTTTTTTTTACATTTTCATCACTACCACGCTGGATTTTCATTGTTTTCATTTGATCAAATGCCTCCATTTCAAAGGCTAATTCCTCAGTACTATTATAAATATCATCCCAATGTATTTCGTCGAATAATTCAACGGGTACAATATCATCTGATGTTTTTCTTTGAATCACTTTTAACTTATTCTTTTGTTTTTGTAACCACTCCCGTTCTTGTATCGAAACAAGTATGTGTTTCATAATATCTATTGCAAGAGGAATATTCCTCGTACGTTTATTAAGTGCTGTATTTAACATATAGACATGTGGAAGAACAGAATGTAGATTTTTATTAGCTTTCATTATTTTCAACCCTTCCCGGATAAAATTTTGAGATGATTTATCCATATCCGAGTAAATATCTGTTTTCTTTTTGTGTTTGATTTTTTTAGCCATTGTTTGAAGTTTTTCCAGTTCTAGTACCTCTAATTGTTGTTCCCTTTGCATGACTTGATCAACTTTGATTATTTCATCGTCGTTTGATGTTTCTATGATTCTTAGTTTTCGGTTTGGTACCGGAATGAAGCTTACTTTTGATAAGTCTAGTGGTTTATTGCGATTCATAAATATTTGTTGAACAGAAGGATTAATGTTCTTGTCATCTAAAAAAATACCACGGAAATAAGTGGTACTCAAGTGGTACTGTATTTTTTGGTCTTTATTTTTTAAACACCCTGTATATTATTATACTTGAACTTATATTTTCTTCATTGTTAATAGGTCAAAAATTAAAAGTCAAGTCAATTTTGTTTGAGACACCTTGTAGAAATTGCACCTCCCTCCAAACCAAAGGGGGAAGGAAAATTTAAGAAAAAATTCTTATTAATTTTTTTGTAAAAAGAATAGAAGTTACAAGTCATGTACATTTAATTTGGGACGCTTGGTACAAATAACACCCTTCCCCCCCTCTTTGCGTAAGGGAGGGAGAAGAATAAAATTTAAGATCTCTACAACTTTCCTTTTAAAGGAAATTCCTATTAAGTTGTTCTTTTCTAGTAAAGAAAAAAACTTGTAAGTCAATCATTAGAAAAAAAAAACCCCTAGGGGCAAGGGGGGCGGTAACTATTCATTTTAAGAACGCAATTACGGATCTAATAAGAAAAAAATCTATCTTTTGGAACACATTAAAGAAATAATCCCTTCCCCAAAAAAGTAAGTGTTGGGGGGGGGGGGAACTATTAATTTTAAAATCGCAATGGAATATCTCTTTTAAAAAATCCTATCCCTTCTCTCTTAAAAAACAAGACACAAGTCAAAGATATTTGATATCAGGCACCGTGTAGAAATAATCCCCCCCCCCCAAGGCGTAAGGGAGAGGAAAAAGTTCTAAAGATCACACCGACGTATATATTAAGAAAACATTCCGTTATTAAAAAACAGGAAACGTACAAAGCTTGTCCAATTTAAATGGGAACCTTCCCTTTCCTCCCCCGTTCCATGCATAAGGGAAGGAGGAAATTAAATATTTTAAGATTACAATTATTGTATTTATTAAGAAAAAATTCCTTTCCTTTCCATGTTCACAATCAATGCACAAGTGAATTTTATTTGGACCGCACCATGTAAAAAATATCTCTTCATCCCCCTACAAACGTAACGGGGGTCACATTTACATAAAATTTCGAATAGCATTGGATGTTGTATTATACACAAAAATTCGTTTTTCCTTTATATTAAAAATCCGCACACTAACAAGTCTGTTCAGTTTATTTGGAATACTTTGTTTAATTACCCCCCCCCCCCCCGGAATAAAGAGTAGAATATATACAATTTTAATTTATATTGACTTTCTCTTATTACAAAAAATATTTTTTAAATTGATTTTCTAATAATTTACGAAATAAAAATATAATTTTTGACTCACCCTGTATATAAAAAATTAATTTTTCCCTAAAGGCAAATATATTGCTCACCCCAATTTATTATTTGAATGGATTCTAAAACGTTTTTGGTGAATTAAAATCAAAAAACTTTGTAATAATATACAGGATGTTGCATTTAATTTGGCAATCCTTGGGATTAAAATTAAAAATTAAACCATACCTTTGCCCCTATCATTAATATTGGACTTTCCTGATGTTGTAGCTCCAGATTTGTCGTTAAAACGTTGCATATTTAGACGGTTTTTTTTGTGCTCTGATTGTAGAGCGGCTCTGAAATTTTCTTTTGACAGCTGAAATCCATAATTTCTCCCAATTTTTTGTACCCACTGTTCTCGTAAACGTTGTTCCACTTGTGCTGGAGTTACAACCTGGTTCTTTGATTGAAGACACCTTTTTTGTTCCATAATTTTAATCATTGCTAGTTCAAATACGTTGTTTAATTTATTTTCTTGTTTTATTTCTCCTTTTTGTTGAGAATATAATTTTTCATTTTGTGATTTTATAATTTCTTTTATAACTGTTTCAGGATTTTTAATTTTCGAATTTTTCTTCAATTTTGCATACCGTACGATTTTATTGAAGGTTTCTAAACTAGCCGGGTTTATATTTTGTGCAATTAACATATCAGAGTACGTGTGATGTAAATCACGACCAACTTTAATTTTTTTATTTTCTTTCACCTTTTCTTTAATTTTCTCTTCTGGTTTGTAATTTTCCAAAATAAAAAATTCCGATTTTTTATCATTCGGATTGACTTGTTTGATAATTTTTTTAAACCCTTCATAATTCTTTTCAGTAGAGATTGGGTCATCGATTTTAAAGTTTTTCTTTATTTTAGTACCGTCCATACAACGTTTTTTCTTTGGACTTTTACAACGACGTCTGCATGTTTTCTGGAATTCAAAGTATTCGGAATCGCGTACCAATGAAATGTCCGTTTGTGAATTTTGAGTATGGTAGGTTTTCATTTTTTTATTATTCTTTAGAATGGTTTGTTGGAATTCACTTGAGTTTGTACAGGGAAGTCTTTTAGAAGACAGGGAAGACGTGTAAATGGATATTTCTGGGGAAAGGAATTATTTCGGATAATTTTTTACATGGGTAATAAGATTTTTTAGCTCTAGAGGACAAAACTTACTCCTAATGTCCACTAGAGGGCGTTTTAAGTATAAATCTCGACCAGATCTTCAAAAAGCACACACCCCCTCTACCTTGTAACTATTTTTTTTCTTTAATTTCTTCTGTTATCAGTCCCCACACCATACAATAACTTCCCCTTCCTCATCTCAGATAGACTGTTCACTCCCCTTCCCCTTGTATCCCTTTTAGTCCCCCTCTATAACAGTTTTCTTAATGATTTTCCACCTTATGCAATGGAAAAGTAACCCACACCCTGTTCAAAATATTTTTTCTTACAATGATACACTCTCCCTCCCTCTACTCTGATGTCAATATCTACTCCCCTATCTTCTAAAGTCCCTCTATAAAAATTTTCCTTCATAACTCTATACCCTAGTGGTAAAATAATTTTTATCTCTCCTTTCTGTCCCATTCCTAATTTTCGTTCCTCCCCCGCCTCCCCTATTAAAAAAATCTTAGTACAATCTCTCCTCTTTCCTTAAATTTTTAAGCATTTATGATTTTTATTCCTCCAGCTCCCTCTGACTTAAAATATCAACCAAATTTCTCCCCTCCCTCTAACCTAGGTGTCTTGATTTCCCCTTCCTCAGTTTCCCCCTCTTAAAAATCTAGCCACAACCTCCTCTTTTCTCACCATTTCTTATGCATTTTGTTAAATCTCCACCTCCTACTTTGTTCCAGTCTCTTTTGTCTCCTTCTACTAAAATCTCACTCTTTCTTTATGATTTCCCTTCCTGCACCCCACGCGCGTTAAAACCTAAATCGCCCCACGATCTATTCTTGTTTTGATTCCCTCTTAAAAAATCCTGCCACAATCTGTCCTTTCCCCCACTCTTTCCTAAGCATTTATTTAAAAAAAAAAGGTATCCTAGTCTCTCCTCTCCCTCCACCCTGTCTATTTTTGTCAATATTCCCCCTTTTCCCAGGTTCCCCTTCTTAAAGTACAATTTCTCTTTTAAATATTTCCTCATTTATCTTAAAAATTAACTCTTACCTTTATTTTGCTGCGAGCAAATAGCATAATTAGCTAAAATAAGGGCCAAACATTGTGCAACGCTACTATTAGGAGCACAGCAGAGTGCCGGTGTCATTCCATTAGCGTCAACAGCAAGCACAGATGATCCTTTACTAATTAGTTGTCTTGTTACATTAACTAGGCCGTTTCTTGCAGATAAGTGTAAAGGTCTGTACAAAAAATATTTATATTAGAAAAAAATTAAAAGTTTCATTAAAGACGTACGTTTTTTTGTCGTTGTTAATCATGTTTATGACATCAATATCGTCAATGTTTTCCAAAAGAAGTAAGGCAGAATGGCTGTGCCGTTTTAGGCATGCTAGATGTAGGGCAGTATTTCCATGATTATCATAAGACGTCACATCAGCCTTATAACTTAATAAAATGTCTAAAAAAAATGTTATATTTCTATACTTGTCCCCTACTCTGTGTGTATCCGTAATTTTATCCTTTCCCCTCCCAAGACATTACGGATCAACCTCAACATTTAGGTTTTAATAACCAATATTACATTATTTTAATTTTTTTCTCTGGCCAACCTCAACTTATTATACAGTGTGTCTACGGATTGAGTGCATATTAGGTGTAAAGGACAAATTTTTTTAGAGTTGGATCTTCATGTTCTGAGTATCGCTCCTGCTTAGTCTCAAACTAAGATATTGAAAAAATTAGCCAAATAAATTAATATACAGGGTGTTTTTTGGCCGAAATCTAAAAATTAGTCAAGAGTAAACTGTCTTTATTTTAGCAGATATAACAAAAATGTTTTAGAAAAAGTTGTTTAGAATTAAAAGTTATTGAAGATTTTCAACTTTTATATAAATCAGCCTACTTTGTTTTTTTTCATCCAATCCAATACTTTTGAACTCATGTTTGTAATAAATAAGGTTTAGTATTTTTTTAATAAATAATCATTTGTTTTTCAAGTACTTTGTTTAATTACTCTTCATGCATGGGTCATTAAAACCACAAATAAAAAATCTCATGTTGATGAAAAAAAATCAAAGTAGGCTGATTTGTATAAAAGTTGAAAATCTTCAATAACTTTTAATTCTAAACAACTTTTTATAATACATTTTTGTTATATCTGCTAAAATAAAGACAGTTTACTCTCGACTAATTTTTAGATTTCGGCCAAAAAAACACCCTGTATATTAATTGATTTGGCTCATTTTTTCAATATCTTAGTTTGAGACTAAGCAGGAGCGATCCTCAGAACATGAAGATCCAACTCTAAAAAAATTTGTCATTTACACCTTATGTGCACTCAATCCGTGGACACACTGTATATTTGCCCTACCCTATACATTTCTACCAAATTCAAATAAAATCATGTACCTATAATTTGGCTTTGGCCATTTTGTGCAGCAGCAACAAGAGGTGTCCTATCATCAGCATCTTTACAATCAATTTCAGCTCCTTTTTCAAGAAGAAATTTGGCACAATCGACATGTCCATGTAATGCAGCTATATGTAATGGTGTTCGATTCCTTGCATCCTTCAACTTAACTATATCAGTACCATAATAATTGCACAAAAGTTCTATGCAACGTTCCGCACCCACAAACCTACAACAAAAATGGTCTTGAAGAATTGTTTCTGGTGTAAACATGGCTTTAGGATAATGTAACTCATGCCTTAGGAATTGGGTGTTATTATTGGTAGATTTTGACAATTGGGATAACAAAAACATAAAACTTACGTTGCACAATGTATTGGAGAAAAAACATTTCCTTCAAACACTTTAAAAACATTTTTTTCTAACAGGAACAAAACACAATTGGGACTACCTAAAAAACAAATACGATTAAACTCAAATTTTTTATTTCTCCCATCTAGCATACCATTATAACAAGCCCAGTGCAAAGCTGTACAACCTTGATTATCTAAAGCTGTTATAACAACCGGGTCCATGGTATTGATCACTGTTTGCAGACTCGATAAGTGCCCACAGGCTGCAGCTAAATGCAAGACAGTTTTACCATGTATATCGGGTTTATTAACCACAGCACCATTTGATAATAACAATTGAACGGTATTTTGTTGCCCGTTAACCACCTAAAGGAAGTTTAAAAGTTAAAAAATGAATTAAAAAAAAAAGTCAAACTTACAGCTCGAAATATTGAAGAATGTTGTTCTCCATCGACTATATTAGGATCAGCACTACATTTTAATAAAGTAAGGGCGCTATCCGTGTGCCCTCCAGCCACTGCTAACATCAATGCAGTCCTCTGTAAACTAAAAAAAAGATAATTATTACCAAATCGCATTTTTTGGCATCCGAGGGACTGTATACTGTTCCTAGTGTTACTTTTCTTTGAATATGGGGACATTTTAGCTCCCAAGGAACCTTACTCGAGTTTTTTTTAGGTGTATACTGTTGCAAGAGGTACTTTTCTTGAATTTAGGGACAATTCTTCAACCTTTTTTTGACTGCACACCGTTGCCAGCATTACTTTTATTTGAATTTAGGGAGAAGTTAGGTCCTAAGGGGCCTTCATCGAATTTTTTTTATACTGTCCACTTTTGAGATTGATCCTTTTCTTTTGAATTTTTTTAACTATACACTGTTGCCAGTGTATTTTCTTTAAATTTAGGGACATTTTAGGGGCCTTCTTCGAGTTTTTTTTAACTGTACACTGTTGCCAGTGGCACTTTTTTTTTAATTTAGGGACAATTCGGATCCCAAGGGGCCTTCTTCAACCTTTTTTTGACTGCACGCCCGTTGCCAGTGTTAGTACTTTTATTTGAATTTAGGGAGAAGTTAGATCCCTAAGGGGCCTTCTTCCACCTTTGTTTGACCATACACTGTTGCCAGTGGCACTTTTCTTTGAATTTAGGGACAATTTGGGCCCCAAGGGGCCTTCTTCAAGCGGATAGGTCTCACCATGGGGCTCCCAACAGCTGTATACACAAGTCCACTGGGTTTGTGAAAAATAATTCTCAAACTGCAACTAACCTAAAGTCAGTGGGGCGCCCCACTAGTCTTTGCAAAGTCTTTGCTTTAGGTTTGTTGCAGTTTGTGAATTATTTTTCACCAGTGCGGTTTTTCCAGTGGACTTGTGTATACATACGCTCAGCTGTTGGGAGCCCTATGGTGAGACCTATCCGCTTGTGCCTTCTTCAGCCTTTCTTTAACTGCACACTGTTGCCAGTGTTACTTTTATTTGAATTTAAGGAGAAGTTCCTAGAGTTTTTATCCCATCACTGACTACTACGTATACCCCTAATTTAGTTACGGAAAAGCAACCAGTGGTGTTAGAAGCGCAAGGAAATGGCAAAAACAATTATAAATCAATACCTATCAGGAGTATCAATAACATTCTTCTCCTCTGCATTATCTAATAAAAGTGCCAAACAATGCATATGCCCATTTCTTGCACTATAATGAACAGGACCCATATGTTGTATAGTATCCGTGATTGCAACTTTCGCACCATATCGCAACAACATTTGTACGCAGTGAGTGTTTCCTGCTTTAGCAGCTAATAATAAAGCTGTACTTCCCCTTTCTGTCTTAATGTTAACATCATGAAAATAAGAGAGAAGTAATTGTAAGATGTCGTGATTTCCATTCCGTGCCTATAATAAAAAATATTTAAAAAAGGAAGACTTCCTAAACATAAAAAAATTTACAGCTAAATGTAAAGGAGTTGTTAGCGGCATATCCACACCATACATAATATAATTATTCCCAACTGCCGAGAGTAAAAATCCTAAACCTGCTAAATTTCCTCCACTAACAGCATAATGTATTGGTGTAAATCCCTTGCTATCTTTTAATTTTGAATCTGCTTTATGTCTCAGTAGATATTCAACACATCTAAAAAGCAAATTTTTAAAACAAATCAAATTTCTCCGATAAAATAACTTACTCTCCTTTAATATCATAAGCAGCTGCTAAATGTAAAGGAGAGCACCCTTCCAAGTCACACAGATTAACATTACTTCCTAAACCAACAAGAGTAAAAACACATGGGTAATGTCCTTGAACTGCTGCATAATGCAACGGGGTTCTCCCTATACTATCCAGGAGCTGAAAATCTGCCCCATTGCTTACCAACAGATCCAAACATTCTACAGAACTAAAACAAAAAAGTTTACTCGTCTTTAGTCAAAATTGGTGAATATACAAACCCTTTATAGGCAGCACAATGAATAGGGGTTTTCCCCGAATCATCCACAGCATTCAAATTAACACCAGCTTGTAAAAATTTGCGACAACATTCAACATAGCCTGAGAGACAACTCATATGGAGTGGTGTTCGACCTGAATAACTAAAAATAAATGAACATGCATAAGACGAGATAAGATAGAAATATGATTCAAACTAAACCTTGGAGGAACAAAGAAAAGCATTTACAGATGGGGCCATAATTATACAAAGTGATAGCTTTCAAAATAAAATTTTTGAAACAGTGGAAGTAGTACCAAAACTAAATCACATGTGTAAGAGAGAGATGCATACACATGACTGCAGGTCGAGTAGTAGGTATGGCCCCTTCTGTATAACTTAATCTAAACATTTACCCTTTCTTTAATGGATCAGCACCGTACATCAATAAGGTATTGGACAATATATCATGCCCATACTGAGCAGCTATATGTAAAGCTGTACAGCTATTTTTGTCAGTACAATCCACAATTGCACCTAAAAAGTTTATAAAATATGTAAAAGAAGATGGGTATGCAGAATAAGAAAAAATACCTTTATCGATCAACGTTTTACTTCTTGTAAACCTTCCATGAATAGCAGTCATATGTAAAGGAGACCGCCCATCAATACTTTGCTTATTAATATTAGCTTTTTGTTCAACTAAAAAATTCAAGCAATCAACACCATGTGTGCTTGCAGCAGCGATGTGCAAAGGAGTCTGTCCTCGATAATTACTAGCTTCAATATTAGCACCAAAAGACACTAAGACATTACATACAGGGAGATGTCCATTAAGACAAGCTATATGCAAAGGTGTGTTTCCATAAGCATTTCGGGCATCCACTTCTCCACCTGACCTTAATAATACCCTACATGCACTAACCATACCTTAAAAATAAAGACGATTAAACGACAGCCTCGAATTGGTTTTGGTACGTACCACTAGAAGCGGCTACATGTAAAGGAGAATATTGGTTGCGATCTTTAGCATTAATATCCGCTCCATTACGTAAAAGAAGTTCAATTGAATCTACATGCCCCATGTGGGCAGCACAATGAATTGGTCTTAAAACGGATACAATATTAAAACAAAGTTATTTATTAATAATTAACTAACCTGCAGTCTTTTTTGTCACAAGCATTAACAATGCAACCTTTGGATAAAAGTATTTCTAAAACATCATTATGTCCATTAACAGCAGCGTGATGTAATGCAGTGCGTCCCATGCGATCTGTCACATTACAGTTTGGCACGCAATCTAATAATTGTTCGACACATTCTACAGCATTGTTTGCTGCAGCTACGTGTAGAGGGGTTTGCCATTGTCTATCCCTAGCAGTTGTATCTGCTTGATATCGTAATAAAAGTGTTACCAAATCCTGGAACGAAACAAGATTAAAATTTTAATTAAATTAAATAATAAATTGTATACCACGGAACCACAGCAGCAGGCTCTATGTAATGGGGTTATCCATCGGTTGTCTTTTGTATTAACTCTGGCCCCGTATGAGAGTAAAAGGGCTGCAATGTCAGCACTACCTTTAAACGCAGCGGCATGTAAAGGACTACGTTTGTCTACATCTTGATAGTTAACATCCTGTTTAAAATCTAAGATTGCTCGTACTTCTTCTACATCTCCAGTGAATATGGCTTGTATAAGAATAGGCTAAAAAAATGAAATATTTACAAAATTCTGAAGGAAAAATATGTAAACATAACCTAAAAAAAATTTCTGGACATACCTCATGTTCTAATAGATATATGACCATTTCGCTTAAGGGAAAATAAAAACTGGAACAAAAAATTGGTAAAACTAATCCAAAGATACTAGCACATGGTCAAAAATAAATAAAGTTATCATCAAAATGTATAAAACAAAAGTTAAAATAACGAGAATTTTTAGTTACTACTGTTACTAGTGTTTTGTTTCGAAATAAAATTTCCCTAAACTTTGAAAAATAACTAAAAATTTTTACTTTTTATAATTTAATCAAGCTTCTGCTAAGGTGTGCTAAGGCTTAACACCCACCCCAAACTAAAATTTGTCCTTTGAATCACTTTAGACAGCCTAAAAAGAATAATGACATCAAACAACATCTTTCTGTCTCAACCGGAAAGGATGTCCAATTTGTAGGTCCTTTGAGCCAGATATTAAGGCCTAACGCAACCCAAGTTATAAGTCCATTACAAACATTCCCTTAAAAATTTGGGACTTGGGGCACTTTTTACCGAAAAAAATTATCTCAACTGTAAAGAATATCCGGTTTGTAGATCCTCTGAACTGGATAAGACTTAACACTCATTCCATGCTGCACTGCCCTTTCAACTATTTAAAAAATTAGGGGCATCAAACACTTGATTTTCGGTATCAATTATCTAAACAGTATAGAAGACTGAATTTATTGGTCCTCCGAGCCGGATATCAAAACTGAACACAACTTGTACACAGGGTATCCTCTTAAAGAGTGTAACACAAAATAAAGTCTAAATTTAAATTAAATTCTACACCAAATTATGGCCCCGGGTTTTTTCTATATGATAGGAAAATTTGAAATTATTTTTGCCAGCAATTTGGGAAAAATTTTCAAAATCATTTTATAACCGTTTTATCAATTTTATAAATGTTAGGACCCCTGCTGATGTTATATAAATAATTGCATATAACACGCTTATTTATTTTTTTAATATGAATACAATTCTGACATGAAATTAAAAAAATAATATCTCTAGTACGCAATCTACTACATAATACAAAAATCATTGAGAAATACTGAAAAACAATTAAATACTTTATCACAAACGATTAAATTTTTCTGCAATCGAGCAAAAGTTGGCACAAAAACCAACAGAAAATAAGAAATATTTTTTTTTAACAATGCGGAGGCACTCGATTTAGGTTTCTGCTATCGACGATTTCTCCTGTAGATAACTTATTTGTAAGTAAACCATTCACTAAAATAAAAAATTCAATAAAAATTTTATATTTTAGGACAAGATTAGGAGAAAAAAACACCAGAATGATTTTTATACAGAAATATAAGAATTTAAAAATATAATTTAGAAAAAACAAATTTTCTTACCAAGACTGTATATAAAAAAATAATACTCACACTTAATAGCTTCTCTATTTTGTTTTTCCAACTCTTCACACCGTTTTCTGGTGTAAAATAACTCATGTTGCAATTTTTTTGTGTCTTCTTCGTTGTAAGTAACTCGATAAAGTTCAAATTCACTATTTATTCTGACTAACTCTGAAGCTTGCTCTCCAATAGCATTTTCTTTATGATTTAATTTTTCTTTTAGTTCACTTGACTGCAAACAATTTGTAAATTATAAAAAAAATTTAAAACAAGTTGGCTGTGATTAAATAAAAACACATCCAACTTGATCATGATTTTTTGTCACAAAGTACCTCCTGTGATAGAATATCATAGCGATTATTAAAATTCACTATGACTTGATTGGCTTGGACTAAATCTTTTCCAATTTCATCGTTTGTTTTGGTTTTTTGAGCGATTATCATTGTTGCATCTTGCATGTCCCGTTTCAGTTCATTCTTAAAATATATTATGGGGTAAACATTTATTTTATTAGGTATTACAGAATACTTACAAGTTGTTTATGTAAATTTTCCATTTCTTTATCTTTAATTGAGACAGTGTGTCTTAAATCTGTACAAGTTTGCTCTGCAATTATTTTTAAATTACTTAAGCTTCGATTATCGGTTCTCAATTCATCTATAGTTCTAAAAGGAAGATCAAATGACTATAAAAAAATTATTTAAGAATCCTTTACCTTTGGTTACTCTCCGATTCAAGCCTTAAATTTTGCAAAGACTGTACAAGCCGAGTGCTAGACTGGCAACGTAATAAATTTTCATTTTTAACTACTTCCACATCCCTTAACAATTTTTGATGTCTCTTGGTTAGTTTTGATAATTCTAATGAAATGCTTGCTTCCGTTTTACAAAGATGGGACAAGAATGTCTGTAATATATTTTCCAGGTCCTAAAAAAACGGTTTTATTAAAAATACAGGGGTCAAGCTAAGTTTGGGGGAGGGCAAATTAGTATCCTACATAGGTTTTAAAATTGTTTACCTTCTGAAATTGTTTCTCGATATGGCAATTCTTTGCCAAAGCATTTCTGAGCATCAATTCGGTGTCTCGAAGTTGATTTTTTGATAATGCGAGTTGAGTAGACACACTATTATTAACATCCTAGAATTAATTTGTAGTTAACATTAACAAAAAGCAAAATAAGTAGATCAAACCTTAAGTTGTACAATATTGCTTGACATTTCTTCGACCAACTCCTTTTGATTCGTTAAAGTTAAATCGATTACAAGAAATATTAAGGATTTTATACGTGACTTTTCATAGAATATCACCTTGCAATGGGAATCGCAAGCTTCTACCTTCATTAGCCTGTAAAATATAAATTTAAATAAAAATTTAAGGGTTCGAACCCACTTACATTTTTTTTAAAGCTGCTTGTTTAAGTAATTCGATTATTTGTGGTTGAAACTCATCAAAAGCGATATCTAAAGCTTGATCCCTTTTCAGTTTATCAAACGTGGGCCAATCGATTAACGCAGTGTAATTGAATGAAAAATCCGAAGTGTCACGGACTTTTAATTTCTGTAAATTGAAATATTAAAATGGATTTTAAAACTAAGGGGTTAAAGTTCATAACTTACGAGAGCATTATCGAGGCTTACTATGGTAAATAGAAGGTTTCTTTGCAAACCAACTCCGTTGTTATACAAAATATCGACACAGTGGTTGCTGTTATACATTACGTTACCCCTATCGTTTCTTGACTCGAAACGTGAGGAACAAATACTTAAACTATCTGGTGTAGACATTTCTTAAAAGTTTAATAACGAAAGCGACCAAAATAAACTTAAACGGGCGTTCTAAAAATGTAAACATTCTTAACATAACCTCAATTATTTCTTGGCATAACCTAAAAATAAAAATATCCACGCTGTTTGAATTTTATAAATAAAATCACTTTAAACAGGTAAATATTAATCATAAATCATTAAATTAAAATACTAGAATCTTATTTTTCGATAGAAATGTCAACTGAAGCCTTAGAACTGTTATTAACATCCTCAGAGTCTTCGCTTCAATCGGCATGTCTTTGGGATTTTAATTCCGAGTCCGGAAACGTTTTCCAACAGTACAAGGGTGGAGGAATAGCTTCAACGAATAGTTTTAATCAAATTGGAAATGATTTTTTCCTTGTAGGGGAAAAAGCTAAACCTTTGTTGCATGTTTGGCCGGTTAACAGTGAAGAACAAATTAAAAACGTGAGATTGGTTTTACCGGGAACTGCAGGTGCTCTTGCTGTTTCCCCAGATAATTATTACCTTGCTGTTGGAATTGGTTCAAAATTATACGTTTGGCAACTTAGTTCCGGGAAATTATTAAGCATCCAACAAAAACATTTATTACCAATTACAAACGTAAAATTTTCGTCCGATTGTTTAATCACAACTTGTCAAACCGGAATGGTTTTAGTTTATAATTTCGGAAGTTTAATTTGTTTAAATAATAATCAACTTGTGCAGAGTGAGATTGGGCAAGTTGAGCCGTTATACAGTCGAAGAGATCATAGCGGTGCAATCAATGATTTATTCGTAGGTAAATTCGGATTAAAATCACGATTTGTAACTGTTTCCAATGATCACACCTGTCGGATGTATGATCTTCTTACTGGTCAGCCTTTACTGCAATTAATCTATAACGAACAATTAACTTCTGTTATTTTTGATACCCCGTGTTGGCAAGTTTTTTTAGGAACCAATTCCGGACTTATCCAGCAATTTAATCTACAAAACCCTCCTAGGACTATGAGTATTCATACGACTCCAGAAATTAATAAATTAAACTTTACGGGGCATAAAAGACGGATCACTTGTCTTGATATGAATATTACGAATGAAATTCTTGTGTCAGGATCTGAAGATAATTTTGTGATCGTTTGGAATATTTATAGCAGACAAATGTTGAATAAAATTGAACATAAAGGAAGTGTGACTAATGTACGATTTATAATAAGAAATGAAAATTTATCTGCACATAATTTTAAACCACGATTTATATTGAAAACGTTACAAAGAAATGTTGATGATGATCCAAATAATTTTGTTGTTTCCGTTATTCAAACTGAAAATATTACTTTTAGTGATGATGAGGAGGAATTTGTAAATTCTCAAGCTAAAGAACGGATTAGTAATTTAGAAGAAGAGGTTTTAAAAGCGAAAGTTATTAATAAACAATTGTATGATAATTTGCTTGAATTTAATGAACGATATAATGTTGTTAAGTAATTTTGTTATTGATTTTTTCTATCAGAGGATGTGTTTTATTTCGTATTTTAATTATAATAATGTTAAAATAGAATAAATTGTGTTTTATTGAATATAAAAGAATATTATGCAGCATTTTAATTTTTTTTCCAAGATTATTAAGTATTATTTCCTGATTGTCAATTTTTTTTGAGACATGGTTTTGACTTTTATTACAGTTTCCGACCAGTTCTTTTTCAGTTTCTTATTAAATTCAAAATTTTCACTTTGCCCCCGAATTTCTTAGTTTTTTCGGGCAATTTTTTTAATTGGAAGTTGAAATTCCAAGACATTTTTGATTTTAAAATTTAATTTTTGGGCCCCAAATTCGAAATTTTGACCATAAATGTAATATTTTTAGGTGTTTTAGAGGAATATTTTTTATTAAATTCAAAATTGTGCCTTTTCCCGCGCAATTTCTTCAATTCTTCGCGGAATATTCAAAATGTGTTACCTACTGTAATAATATATTTTTAAATTCGAATCGTAAGTTTCGGCGCCAAATTCGAGATTGTCAACTGTTTTTGAGAATATTCCCTATTATACAGGGTCAGTGCCTCCTTATCCATTGGGCTAAATGGACTATAGCCCAGGGGCGGCAATGATCCAAGGACGCCGAAGAACTGAGAAAGTTTGAAATTTTTATTGCTTCATTGCTGTGGCAGTCCTAGGAGCTCCAGCAGTGGGATTATCTTTAGTATGTCCATCAGGAATAGCCGAATAGAGAACAAAACAATTGCACGTTCTTTACATGTATGTAAACTTAAAGGTTCATAAGCAACGTCAACTTTAAAAAATCCTCTTCTTTGAAGCTGAATGATATCACCCTTTTTTAATTTCTTTAACTCAGGATCACCAAGCATTTGTATTTCTTTCTACAGAAAACAAAATAAATTAAAAAAAAATGCAGGAAAAACATCCAACATCCATGGAAAAAATCCAGGGGAAAAAAGTCCACGGAAAAAAATCAAATACCTATACTAAACGCTTCGCTTTTCTTCATTTTTCTTTAAATATTTATGCAAAGTTCAGATCTTAAAAGATGGAAATAACAGAAATAAGGAAAGTAATTAATAGAGACCATAATTTGATGAAATGCTAAATGGTTTATGAAAATCTTCAAAATCGCTTGCATTTACTATGCCAGTAATATGACTGTAGTAGCCGAAAAAACTTTAGAAGATTTTATTCAGGGCTGTTGGTCACAGTATTCACTTTACATAAATATAACTTTAAGTTGAGAATATAAATATAAATTACACATCCGTCAATATTGGTGTATACAGGGTGTCTCTAAAATATGGTGCCATCGCTTAACCACAGATTCCGGGGATCAAAATAAGACGATTTAACGCAACTTACCTCTATCCGAAATTGCTTCGTTAAAGAGCTATCCAACGCCAAAGATCTTCAAAAAATTTCTATTTTTTTAAATAACAAAAGATTGTTTTTAGCGATTAGGATGAAATTTGGGATGTGATTCTTTACTGGAAAAAGGTGGTTTTTGACATCATTTTTTTGTTCAGGACGGTCGCGTAAGTGGTCAAAGGTTGATCATCCACAGTCAAAGAAGCTCATATCTTTTTAACAGTTCGGCCAATAGTTTTCAAACTTTTTTTACAGAGAGACATTCTTATTTCAAATATTTTTTGTCTCTTGTTCGATTTCGGTATCTGCCATAGTTTACGCTAAAAAAAAATATTTTGATTGGCTGCAGTGCATTTCTTAAAACGATGTATAATCTATTTGTCCCGTATGCTGAGAAATAAATGACGAAGAGACAATTTTTTACGTAGAATCAACTTTTGCATCCGGGAAAATGGTGGTCACGCTGAGCATTTGCTGTAAATCTATTAATTTACCGATGGTACAAAATTAGCTGAACCATTGATTCAGAAATGGTTCAGATGATTTTGCGCCACCCTTTACATACTTGCTAGTAATAAACTTTATATCAAATTGTCTCTTCGTGATTTATTTCTCAACATACTACATTACTACATCTGTTTTAAGAAATGCACTGCGGCCAATCAAAATAATTTTTTCAGCCTAAACTATGGCAGATACCGAAATCAAACAAGAGACAAAAAATATTTGAAATAAGAATGTCTCTCTGTAAAAAAAATTTGAAAACTATTGGCCGAACTATTAAAAAGATATGAGCTTCTTTGACTGTGGATGATCAACCTTTGACCACTTACGCGACACTCCTGAACAAAAAAATGATGTCAAAAAACACGTTTTTCCAGTAAAGAATCACATCCGAAATTTTATCCTAATCGGTAAAAACAATCTTTTGTTATTTAAAAAAATAGAAATTTTTTGAAGATCTTTGGCGTTGGATAGCGCTTTAACGAAGCAATTTCGGATAGGGGTAAGTTTTGTTAAATCGTCTTATTTTGATCCCCGGAATCTGTGGTTAAGCACCATATTTTAGAGACACCCTGTATATGTGGACTGTATAAAATAATTATAATAAAGCACTTACGGCTTAAGCAAAATAATAGAAAGATTTAAAGATAAATTTCGATTGTTTTCTTTGGATTTTTTTTCCTGGATCTTTTCCCTGGATATTTTTCCCTCCTGATCGGTAGGTAGCTACACTTTGTGTCCCGCGTTGTATTCAATTAAATTATTCCCAGAAAAATATACCTGCACCACAGGAATTTTTATGTAACTTAAAAATCGGATAGCATTCCTGGCATTCCTCAAAAGTACCTCGCGCGCTAATGAATTTGAATGTTGCGAAGGGTTACTTGACCCAAGCATACCCTTCTATCTCTGAAAATTTGGTTCAAATCAAAAAAGATAAATGAAAAACATATAAGGGTGTTATGCCCTTTAAGTAGGACACCCTGTATATGAGACATCTCATTCATAGGATCATAAAATAGTCATATAATTTGGCTTGAGAAAGTCATAATATTATATTATTAATAAAATCTATGAATTTTCTATTAGAACCTCTGAAATAGATGACCCAGGAGCGGTTGCAAGATTTTTCCTTTTCTAAATTTCTTACAAATTCGTCTTCAAAATGTAAGATTTGTCCTACTGATAATTTATAAGCAATCTTTGTGGGATTCTTTGGGTTCCAAGCCCCCGCAGGTAGGGAAAGGGTGATTGAATTGAGTCCCAGGAATGCTAAGTAGTGGATGTATCTACTGCGCTATAGTTTCCACTAGCAAACCTCTAAAATCCACCAAATAATTCTCAAACAATAGATGTTAGTTTGTACCCTCTTAAGGATCTTCGAACAAAATCATGATTTGTATAAACAAAAAAATATTAGGTATGTCTGGGTTTCTTCAACTTCTTTCGCCCTTGAAAACCACAACTTTTCCCATTTAACTTAAACTCTATTATAGTAGTTTATATAGGATATCGAAGATAATAGTATATTACATTACTTGGAGTAGAAACAGTTCATTTTATGTTGAGTCCAAATGTTGCAGGCGAGGCGAGGCGCTGCCGCCGAGGTTGTGCAAAGTGTGCGAAACACAAATGAACGTTCTACTTCGAGTGATATATATTACCTACTGGTTTTTCTTCAAGTAAAATAATAGAATATTTGTTATAAATGTTTATTTGGTAAATGTCATTTCCACTATACTGTCAAAAACAAAAACAAAACAATGATATGTGCTATTTTAAATGCACTAACGGTATCACGAACTTCTTGATTTTCGAGTCTGACGGTCAGACTCGAAAATCGAGAAGGTCGTGGTTTATACATCATACATTTTTAAAAATTAAAATGAGTTTTGTCCGTTTTGTCATAAAACTATCTAATATTATTTAAGCATATGGAAAGAAATGAAAAATGGCACCGCAAAAGGACAAAAATGTTGTGTAAGAGCAAAAATTGATATATGCAATCACCTAATGGCTGCATGCGGGGTCCAACTATATACAGATGCAAGAATGAACCCCATCCTCGGACAGGAAATAAATACAAGTAAGTTTTGCACTTTATTAAACTATTTTTTTGTAAGACTTAAATTTACAGAGTAGTATATCCAACGTATGATTTTGCATGTCCAATTGTGGATGCTATAGAAAATGTAACCCATACCCTTCGTACAATGGAATATCATGATCGTGACGCACAGTTTTATTGGTTTATTGAAGCATTAGGTTTAAGAAAACCATATATTTGGGAATACAGCAGATTATCCATGACGAACACAGTTTTGAGTAAAAGAAAGTTAACTTGGTTTGTTGAAAATAAATTGGTCGATGGATGGTAAGTTCAACGACGTGATTTTATTTTGTTTATATGCAACTAGAAGTTTTACAGGGATGATCCACGTCTTAAGACGGGGTATGACTGTTGAAGGTTTAAAACAATTTATTCTTGCTCAGGGTGCTAGCCGATCTGTTGTTTTCATGGAGTGGGATAAGATTTGGGCATTTAATAAAAAGGTTTGTATTTATTCTCCTGCCTGTTGGTTTCTTCTTGTTTGGAGAAGATTACATTTTGTTAAAGTCTACTGCCCCATACAAGACATATTTAATGTAGTTTGTTGTCTTTAGGTTATAGATCCAATTGCTTCACGTCTCCCATACCCATTTTAGTAAAAGGTGTTAAAGAAGAAAAGTTGGAAGTTCCAAAACATCCCAAAAATTCAGATAGGATTGGAAATAAGGAAGTGTGGGTTGGCCCTCGAATTCTTATTGATTTAGCTGATGCTGAAAGTCTTAAAGAAAGTGAAAATACTGCTTTCATCAATTGGGGAAATTTGCTTATCAAAAAGATTAATCGGTAATTTTAATTATAACGTGATTTTTAATTTGTAAACTAATTATAAAACATTTTATTTCAGTGAAAATGGCAAAATTGTTTCTGTCGAAGCTGAACCAAACTTGGAAAACAAAGATTACCAGAAAACCTTGAAATTAACTTGGCTAGCTGATAAAGGCAGAATATAAAACTTTGACCAACACTGAATGGAAACCTGGTTGTGTTCCACCAGCAGAGAGTATTGTTGCAAATACTTCAACTGAATGTAGTGCTACTGATTTGAATGCTAAAATTGTTACTCACGGTGATAAGGTAAATAGTGAAGACATTTTTTAATACAAAATCATCAAATTATTGTTTCATTTAAAGATTAGATAATTGAAAGCCGCTGCAAAAGCTGTATTAGATCCGGAGGTGAAAACTCTTCTGAACCTATATAAAAAAGCAACTGGTAAGGATTGGAAACCTGAGGTAGTATCATCACAAACCAAAACAGTGCCAGCTCCAACTCCAGCTTCTAATGACGATGAGAAGTCTGTGTTGGCTAAAATTGCATTGCAAGGAGATAAAATTCGTGATTTAAAATCAAAAAAGTCTGAAAAGGCAAACATCTTTTACATTATTTCATCACATAATTCGTCAAAATTTTAAGTGAAACGTTAGGTACGGTTTTTTTAAATTAAAAGTCAAAATTAAATTTTATTTTCGAAAATGGATAGACGGTCAGCTCACTTTTCGATAAACCCGTTTTTTAACTTTTCTTAAGAGTAGTTCGACAAAGAAATGTGGAGCTGGGCCTGGGCCTGCAGACCACAGAAATAGCCATCATAGGTGCGCGTGTGTGGCGCGCCATGAACGCGCGAAAAGCGAAATATAGGCCCCAGGACCGCGATGAACAACAGCGAAGACGGCGGCAATAATCAAAATATTGTAAAATAAACATCTTTTACATTATTTCATCACATAATTCGTCAAAATTTTGAGTGCAACGTAAGGTAGACGGTTTTTTTTAAATTAAAAGTCAAAATTAAATTTTATTTTCGAAAATGGATAGACGGCCAGCTCACTTTTCGATAAACCCGTTTTTTAACTTTTCTTAAGAGTAGTTAGATAGAGAAATGTGGAGCTGCAGCTCCACATTTCTTTGTCGAAATACTCTTAAGTAGTTCAGAAAGGGGTTTATGGAAAAATGTGCTGGTTCTCTATCCATTTTCGAAAATAGTTTAATTTTGACTTTTAATTTAAAAAAACCGTACCTAACGTTTCACTTAAAATTTTGACGAATTATGTGATGATATAATGTAAAAGATGTTTATTTTACAAAAATTCCTGATTATTGCCGTCTTCTTCGACGCCGTTCATCTCGTGGCTGGGCCCTATATTTCGCCTTTCGGCGCGCGTTCATGGCGCGCCACATAGCCGCACCTATGAGTTGCCTCAAGGCGTCGGCCTAGCTCCACTTTTCTAGCAAATGCTTGTGAGTCTTTACATTCGAGATTTAACGGTAATTTTTATTCGGCCCATCCAAATTTATTTCTTTTCATAGATATATTATACAATTTTCAAACAGAAACTTATATAAAAATGTTAACTGCTAGCAAATATCCCAAAAAACTGAGGATTGAAGTTAAAAGGAAACAAAACTACTAATGCCCGATTGCACCGTCGTCACTTAAATTTTAAGCGAGCCTTAAAAGTTGAATTGCCATGGATACAATTGTCACCAAGAATTGTATCCATGGCAATTAAACTTTTAAGGCTCCCTTAAAATTTAAGTGACGACGGTGCAATCGGGCATAGAGAAATGCTTTTAAAACGCAAAGAAAATAAAACTTCTAGAATAGATTTTCTTAAATGTATTTGTTATAAAAATATGCACCTAAATAATGTATGTGTGTGTTTATGTTAATGTAAGTAGGTACCTATAATAGTCGTATGTAGTAAATGTACACCAATTTGTAATGTAGCTTCAAATAAACTATTCTATGTATAAATTATGACTTTATTTTTTTTTTATTATTTATTATTATGACAATTAAGACTTTCAATATTCCGACCACCACACTAAGGGGAATTTGTATCCGGTAGGTATTACTTAAGGTACTTGGCCCAACTCAGCCGCTTCAATTGAGACTTTCACTGATCTGGTCCAACTCGGACCACCACATTAAGGGGACTTGGCTCCGCTAGGGATTAGTTAAAGTACTTGGCCGAACTCGAACTCGCTCCCTCACCAAAATAGAAAGACGACAATCCAAATAGAAAGATAGCGTAAACGTATTGTATAGCTTTATGCTAAATAAACGAAGTATTATTATTATTATTATAAAATAGCTATGAAATATATGGAAAAACGGTTAGAAATCGAAAACATCAGATTACGGATTTTATTTAAGGAATAGAATTTGTGTATGATTGGTACAATATAATTAAGTGTATGTAACATTTAAACACTTATTGACATATTAGTTGGATTATTATAATGATATTATATTATTTCTAGAAACTCATATTTGTACCGAATCTGGTGAGGGTGCAAGGGCAACTGCAAACGTTAGAAATTTTTCAATATTTAAGGGAAGATTTTTAAACCCTTAGCCTCCGAATCTCTTGACGCCGAATTTATTTCTGATACTCAGTTACATTGTTAATATTTGTACCGAATTTGGTGAGGGTGCAAGGGCAACTGCAAAAGTTAAAAATTTTTCAATATTTAAGGGAAGGTTTTTAAACCCTAAAGTCTCCGAATCTCTTGACGCCGAATTTATTTCTGATACTCAGTTACATTGTTAATATTTGTACCGAATTTGGTGAGGGTGCAAGGGCAACTGCAAAAGATAAAAATTTTGCAATATTTAAGGGAAGGTTTTTAAACCCTTAATCTCCGAATCTCTTGACGCCGAATTTATTTCTGATACTCAGTTACATTGTTAATATTTGTACCGAATTTGGTGAGGGTGCAAGGGCAACTGCAAAAGTTAAAAATTTTTCAATATTTAAGGGAAGGTTTTTAAACCCTAAAGTCTCCGAATCTCTTGACGCCGAATTTATTTCTGATACTCAGTTACATTGTTAATATTTGTACCGAATTTGGTGAGGGTGCAAGGGCAACTGCAAACGTTAGAAATTTTTCAATATTGAAGGGAAGATTTTTAAACCCTTAGCCTCCGAATCTCTTGACGCCGAATTTATTTCTGATACTCAGTTACATAGTTAATATTTGTACCGAATTTGGTGAGGGTGCAAGGGCAACTGCAAAAGTTAGAAATTTTTCAATATTTAAGGGAAGGTTTTTAAATCCTTAGCCTCTGAATCTCTTGACGCCGAATTTATTTCTGATACTCAGTTACATTGTTAATATTTGTACCGAATTTGGTGAGGGTGCAAGGGCAACTGCAAAAGATAAAAATTTTGCAATATTTAAGGGAAGGTTTTTAAACCCTTAGTCTCCGAATCTCTTGACGCCGAATTTATTTCTGATACTCAGTTACATTGTTAATATTTGTACCGAATTTGGTGAGGGTGCAAGGGCAACTGCAAAAGATAAAAATTTTGCAATATTTAAGGGAAGGTTTTTAAACCCTTAGTCTCCGAATCTCTTGACGCCGAATTTATTTCTGATACTCAGTTACATTGTTAATATTTGTACCGAATTTGGTGAGGGTGCAAGGGCAACTGCAAAAGATAAAAATTTTGCAATATTTAAGGGAAGGTTTTTAAACCCTTAGTCTCCGAATCTCTTGACGCCGAATTTATTTCTGATACTCAGTTACATTGTTAATATTTGTACCGAATTTGGTGAGGGTGCAAGGGCAACTGCAAAAGTTAAAAATTTTTCAATATTTAAGGGAAGGTTTTTAAACCCTTAGTCTCCGAATCTCTTGACGCCGAATTTATTTCTGATACTCAGTTACATTGTTAATATTTGTACCGAATTTGGTGAGGGTGCAAGGGCAACTGCAAAAGTTAAAAATTTTGCAATATTTAAGGGAAGGTTTTTAAACCCTTAGCCTCCGAATCTCTTGACGCCGAATTTATTTCTGATACTCAGTTACATTGTTAATATTTGTACCGAATTTGGTGAGGGTGCAAGGGCAACTGCAAAAGTTAAAAATTTTGCAATATTTAAGGGAAGGTTTTTAAACCCTTAGTCTCCGAATCTCTTGACGCCGAATTTATTTCTGATACTCAGTTACATTGTTAATATTTGTACCGAATTTGGTGAGGGTGCAAGGGCAACTGCAAAAGTTAAAAATTTTGCAATATTTAAGGGAAGGTTTTTAAACCCTTAGCCTCCGAATCTCTTGACGCCGAATTTATTTCTGATACTCAGTTACATTGTTAATATTTGTACCGAATTTGGTGAGGGTGCAAGGGCAACTGCAAAAGTTAAAAATTTTGCAATATTTAAGGGAAGGTTTTTAAACCCTTAGTCTCCGAATCTCTTGACGCCGAATTTATTTCTGATACTCAGTTACATTGTTAATATTTGTACCGAATTTGGTGAGGGTGCAAGGGCAACTGCAAAAGTTAAAAATTTTGCAATATTTAAGGGAAGGTTTTTAAACCCTTAGTCTCCGAATCTCTTGACGCCGAATTTATTTCTGATACTCAGTTACATTGTTAATATTTGTACCGAATTTGGTGAGGGTGCAAGGGCAACTGCAAAAGTTAGAAATTTTTCAATATTTAAGGGAAGGTTTTTAAACCCTTAGCCTCCGAATCTCTTGACGCCGAATTTATTTCTGATACTCAGTTACATTGTTAATATTTGTACCGAATTTGGTGAGGGTGCAAGGGCAACTGCAAAAGTTAAAAATTTTTCAATATTTAAGGGAAGGTTTTTAAACCCTAAAGTCTCCGAATCTCTTGACGCCGAATTTATTTCTGATACTCAGTTACATTGTTAATATTTGTACCGAATTTGGTGAGGGTGCAAGGGCAACTGCAAACGTTAGAAATTTTTCAATATTGAAGGGAAGATTTTTAAACCCTTAGCCTCCGAATCTCTTGACGCCGAATTTATTTCTGATACTCAGTTACATAGTTAATATTTGTACCGAATTTGGTGAGGGTGCAAGGGCAACTGCAAACGTTAGAAATTTTTCAATATTTAAGGGAAGATTTTTAAACCCTTAGCCTCCGAATCTCTTGACGCCGAATTTATTTCTGATACTCAGTTACATTGTTAATATTTGTACCGAATTTGGTGAGGGTGCAAGGGCAACTGCAAAAGATAAAAATTTTGCAATATTTAAGGGAAGGTTTTTAAACCCTTAGTCTCCGAATCTCTTGACGCCGAATTTATTTCTGATACTCAGTTACATTGTTAATATTTGTACCGAATTTGGTGAGGGTGCAAGGGCAACTGCAAAAGATAAAAATTTTGCAATATTTAAGGGAAGGTTTTTAAACCCTTAGTCTCCGAATCTCTTGACGCCGAATTTATTTCTGATACTCAGTTACATTGTTAATATTTGTACCGAATTTGGTGAGGGTGCAAGGGCAACTGCAAAAGTTAGAAATTTTTCAATATTTAAGGGAAGGTTTTTAAATCCTTAGCCTCTGAATCTCTTGACGCCGAATTTATTTCTGATACTCAGTTACATTGTTAATATTTGTACCGAATTTGGTGAGGGTGCAAGGGCAACTGCAAAAGATAAAAATTTTTCAATATTTAAGGGAAGGTTTTTAAACCCTTAGTCTCCGAATCTCTTGACGCCGAATTTATTTCTGATACTCAGTTACATTGTTAATATTTGTACCGAATTTGGTGAGGGTGCAAGGGCAACTGCAAAAGATAAAAATTTTGCAATATTTAAGGGAAGGTTTTTAAACCCTTAGTCTCCGAATCTCTTGACGCCGAATTTATTTCTGATACTCAGTTACATTGTTAATATTTGTACCGAATTTGGTGAGGGTGCAAGGGCAACTGCAAAAGTTAAAAATTTTGCAATATTTAAGGGAAGGTTTTTAAACCCTTAGCCTCCGAATCTCTTGACGCCGAATTTATTTCTGATACTCAGTTACATTGTTAATATTTGTACCGAATTTGGTGAGGGTGCAAGGGCAACTGCAAACGTTAGAAATTTTTCAATATTGAAGGGAAGATTTTTAAACCCTTAGCCTCCGAACCTCTTGACGCCGAATTTATTTCTGATACTCAGTTACATTGTTAATATTTGTACCGAATTTGGTGAGGGTGCAAGGGCAACTGCAAAAGTTAGAAATTTTTCAATATTTAAGGGAAGGTTTTTAAATCCTTAGCCTCTGAATCTCTTGACGCCGAATTTATTTCTGATACTCAGTTACATTGTTAATATTTGTACCGAATTTGGTGAGGGTGCAAGGGCAACTGCAAAAGATAAAAATTTTTCAATATTTAAGGGAAGGTTTTTAAACCCTTAGTCTCCGAATCTCTTGACGCCGAATTTATTTCTGATACTCAGTTACATTGTTAATATTTGTACCGAATTTGGTGAGGGTGCAAGGGCAACTGCAAAAGTTAAAAATTTTGCAATATTTAAGGGAAGGTTTTTAAACCCTTAGCCTCCGAATCTCTTGACGCCGAATTTATTTCTGATACTCAGTTACATTGTTAATATTTGTACCGAATTTGGTGAGGGTGCAAGGGCAACTGCAAACGTTAGAAATTTTTCAATATTTAAGGGAAGATTTTTAAACCCTTAGCCTCCGAATCTCTTGACGCCGAATTTATTTCTGATACTCAGTTACATTGTTAATATTTGTACCGAATTTGGTGAGGGTGCAAGGGCAACTGCAAAAGATAAAAATTTTGCAATATTTAAGGGAAGGTTTTTAAACCCTTAGTCTCCGAATCTCTTGACGCCGAATTTATTTCTGATACTCAGTTACATTGTTAATATTTGTACCGAATTTGGTGAGGGTGCAAGGGCAACTGCAAAAGATAAAAATTTTGCAATATTTAAGGGAAGGTTTTTAAACCCTTAGTCTCCGAATCTCTTGACGCCGAATTTATTTCTGATACTCAGTTACATTGTTAATATTTGTACCGAATTTGGTGAGGGTGCAAGGGCAACTGCAAAAGATAAAAATTTTGCAATATTTAAGGGAAGGTTTTTAAACCCTTAGTCTCCGAATCTCTTGACGCCGAATTTATTTCTGATACTCAGTTACATTGTTAATATTTGTACCGAATTTGGTGAGGGTGCAAGGGCAACTGCAAAAGTTAAAAATTTTGCAATATTTAAGGGAAGGTTTTTAAACCCTTAGCCTCCGAATCTCTTGACGCCGAATTTATTTCTGATACTCAGTTACATTGTTAATATTTGTACCGAATTTGGTGAGGGTGCAAGGGCAACTGCAAACGTTAGAAATTTTTCAATATTGAAGGGAAGATTTTTAAACCCTTAGCCTCCGAACCTCTTGACGCCGAATTTATTTCTGATACTCAGTTACATTGTTAATATTTGTACCGAATTTGGTGAGGGTGCAAGGGCAACTGCAAAAGTTAGAAATTTTTCAATATTTAAGGGAAGGTTTTTAAATCCTTAGCCTCTGAATCTCTTGACGCCGAATTTATTTCTGATACTCAGTTACATTGTTAATATTTGTACCGAATTTGGTGAGGGTGCAAGGGCAACTGCAAAAGATAAAAATTTTTCAATATTTAAGGGAAGGTTTTTAAACCCTTAGTCTCCGAATCTCTTGACGCCGAATTTATTTCTGATACTCAGTTACATTGTTAATATTTGTACCGAATTTGGTGAGGGTGCAAGGGCAACTGCAAAAGTTAAAAATTTTGCAATATTTAAGGGAAGGTTTTTAAACCCTTAGCCTCCGAATCTCTTGACGCCGAATTTATTTCTGATACTCAGTTACATTGTTAATATTTGTACCGAATTTGGTGAGGGTGCAAGGGCAACTGCAAACGTTAGAAATTTTTCAATATTGAAGGGAAGATTTTTAAACCCTTAGCCTCCGAATCTCTTGACGCCGAATTTATTTCTGATACTCAGTTACATTGTTAATATTTGTACCGAATTTGGTGAGGGTGCAAGGGCAACTGCAAAAGATAAAAATTTTGCAATATTTAAGGGAAGGTTTTTAAACCCTTAGTCTCCGAATCTCTTGACGCCGAATTTATTTCTGATACTCAGTTACATTGTTAATATTTGTACCGAATTTGGTGAGGGTGCAAGGGCAACTGCAAAAGATAAAAATTTTGCAATATTTAAGGGAAGGTTTTTAAACCCTTAGTCTCCGAATCTCTTGACGCCGAATTTATTTCTGATACTCAGTTACATTGTTAATATTTGTACCGAATTTGGTGAGGGTGCAAGGGCAACTGCAAAAGTTAAAAATTTTGCAATATTTAAGGGAAGGTTTTTAAACCCTTAGTCTCCGAATCTCTTGACGCCGAATTTATTTCTGATACTCAGTTACATTGTTAATATTTGTACCGAATTTGGTGAGGGTGCAAGGGCAACTGCAAACGTTAGAAATTTTTCAATATTGAAGGGAAGATTTTTAAACCCTTAGCCTCCGAATCTCTTGACGCCGAATTTATTTCTGATACTCAGTTACATTGTTAATATTTGTACCGAATTTGGTGAGGGTGCAAGGGCAACTGCAAACGTTAGAAATTTTTCAATATTGAAGGGAAGATTTTTAAACCCTTAGCCTCCGAATCTCTTGACGCCGAATTTATTTCTGATACTCAGTTACATTGTTAATATTTGTACCGAATTTGGTGAGGGTGCAAGGGCAACTGCAAAAGATAAAAATTTTGCAATATTTAAGGGAAGGTTTTTAAACCCTTAGTCTCCAAATCTCTTGACGCCGAATTTATTTCTGATACTCAGTTACATTGTTAATATTTGTACCGAATTTGGTGAGGGTGCAAGGGCAACTGCAAAAGATAAAAATTTTGCAATATTTAAGGGAAGGTTTTTAAACCCTTAGTCTCCGAATCTCTTGACGCCGAATTTATTTCTGATACTCAGTTACATTGTTAATATTTGTACCGAATTTGGTGAGGGTGCAAGGGCAACTGCAAAAGTTAAAAATTTTGCAATATTTAAGGGAAGGTTTTTAAACCCTTAGTCTCCGAATCTCTTGACGCCGAATTTATTTCTGATACTCAGTTACATTGTTAATATTTGTACCGAATTTGGTGAGGGTGCAAGGGCAACTGCAAAAGATAAAAATTTTGCAATATTTAAGGGAAGGTTTTTAAACCCTTAGTCTCCGAATCTCTTGACGCCGAATTTATTTCTGATACTCAGTTACATTGTTAATATTTGTACCGAATTTGGTGAGGGTGCAAGGGCAACTGCAAAAGATAAAAATTTTGCAATATTTAAGGGAAGGTTTTTAAACCCTTAGTCTCCGAATCTCTTGACGCCGAATTTATTTCTGATACTCAGTTACATTGTTAATATTTGTACCGAATTTGGTGAGGGTGCAAGGGCAACTGCAAAAGTTAAAAATTTTGCAATATTTAAGGGAAGGTTTTTAAACCCTTAGTCTCCGAATCTCTTGACGCCGAATTTATTTCTGATACTCAGTTACATTGTTAATATTTGTACCGAATTTGGTGAGGGTGCAAGGGCAACGGCAAACGTTAGAAATTTTTCAATATTGAAGGGAAGATTTTTAAACCCTTAGCCTCCGAATCTCTTGACGCCGAATTTATTTCTGATACTCAGTTACATTGTTAATATTTGTACCGAATTTGGTGAGGGTGCAAGGGCAACTGCAAAAGTTAGAAATTTTTCAATATTGAAGGGAAGATTTTTAAACCCTTAGCCTCCGAATCTCTTGACGCCGAATTTATTTCTGATACTCAGTTACATTGTTAATATTTGTACCGAATTTCGTGAGGGTGCAAGGGCAACTGCAAAAGTTAGAAATTTTTCAATATTTAAGGGAAGGTTTTTAAATCCTTAGCCTCTGAATCTCTTGACGCCGAATTTATTTCTGATACTCAGTTACATTGTTAATATTTGTACCGAATTTGGTGAGGGTGCAAGGGCAACTGCAAAAGATAAAAATTTTGCAATATTTAAGGGAAGGTTTTTAAACCCTTAGTCTCCGAATCTCTTGACGCCGAATTTATTTCTGATACTCAGTTACATTGTTAATATTTGTACCGAATTTGGTGAGGGTGCAAGGGCAACTGCAAAAGATAAAAATTTTGCAATATTTAAGGGAAGGTTTTTAAACCCTTAGTCTCCGAATCTCTTGACGCCGAATTTATTTCTGATACTCAGTTACATTGTTAATATTTGTACCGAATTTGGTGAGGGTGCAAGGGCAACTGCAAAAGATAAAAATTTTGCAATATTTAAGGGAAGGTTTTTAAACCCTTAGTCTCCGAATCTCTTGACGCCGAATTTATTTCTGATACTCAGTTACATTGTTAATATTTGTACCGAATTTGGTGAGGGTGCAAGGGCAACTGCAAAAGTTAGAAATTTTTCAATATTGAAGGGAAGATTTTTAAACCCTTAGCCTCCGAATCTCTTGACGCCGAATTTATTTCTGATACTCAGTTACATAGTTAATATTTGTACCGAATTTGGTGAGGGTGCAAGGGCAACTGCAAAAGATAAAAATTTTGCAATATTTAAGGGAAGGTTTTTAAACCCTTAGGCCCAATTGCACCACTTCCCCTTAAATAATAAGTGTCACTTAAAAAATTAATTCCCATGGATATAATTGTTAGCAAGAGTTGTATCTATAGCAATTAAACTTTTAAGGGACACTTATTACTTAAGTGTAACTGGTGCAATCGGGCCTTAGTCTCCGAATCTCTTGACGCCGAATTTATTTCTGATACTCAGTTACATTGTTAATATTTGTACCGAATTTGGTGAGGGTGCAAGGGCAACTGCAAAAGTTAGAAATTTTTCAATATTTAAGGGAAGATTTTTAAACCCTTAGCCTCCGAATCTCTTGACGCCGAATTTATTTCTGATACTCAGTTACATTGTTAATATTTGTACCGAATTTGGTGAGGGTGCAAGGGCAACTGCAAAAGTTAGAAATTTTTCAATATTGAAGGGAAGATTTTTAAATCCTTAGCCTCTGAATCTCTTGACGCCGAATTTATTTCTGATACTCAGTTACATTGTTAATATTTGTACCGAATTTGGTGAGGGTGCAAGTGCAACTGCAAAAGATAAAAATTTTGCAATATTTAAGGGAAGGTTTTTAAACCCTTAGTCTCCGAATCTCTTGACGCCGAATTTATTTCTGATACTCAGTTACATTGTTAATATTTGTACCGAATTTGGTGAGGGTGCAAGGGCAACTGCAAAAGATAAAAATTTTGCAATATTTAAGGGAAGGTTTTTAAACCCTTAGTCTCCGAATCTCTTGACGCCGAATTTATTTCTGATACTCAGTTACATTGTTAATATTTGTACCGAATTTGGTGAGGGTGCAAGGGCAACTGCAAAAGATAAAAATTTTGCAATATTTAAGGGAAGGTTTTTAAACCCTTAGGCTCCGAATCTCTTGACGCCGAATTTATTTCTGATACTCAGTTACATTGTTAATATTTGTACCGAATTTGGTGAGGGTGCAAGGGCAACTGCAAAAGTTAGAAATTTTTCAATATTTAAGGGAAGATTTTTAAACCCTTAGCCTCCGAATCTCTTGACGCCGAATTTATTTCTGATACTCAGTTACATTGTTAATATTTGTACCGAATTTGGTGAGGGTGCAAGGGCAACTGCAAAAGTTAGAAATTTTTCAATATTGAAGGGAAGATTTTTAAATCCTTAGCCTCTGAATCTCTTGACGCCGAATTTATTTCTGATACTCAGTTACATTGTTAATATTTGTACCGAATTTGGTGAGGGTGCAAGTGCAACTGCAAAAGATAAAAATTTTGCAATATTTAAGGGAAGGTTTTTAAACCCTTAGTCTCCGAATCTCTTGACGCCGAATTTATTTCTGATACTCAGTTACATTGTTAATATTTGTACCGAATTTGGTGAGGGTGCAAGGGCAACTGCAAAAGATAAAAATTTTGCAATATTTAAGGGAAGGTTTTTAAACCCTTAGTCTCCGAATCTCTTGACGCCGAATTTATTTCTGATACTCAGTTACATTGTTAATATTTGTACCGAATTTGGTGAGGGTGCAAGGGCAACTGCAAAAGATAAAAATTTTGCAATATTTAAGGGAAGGTTTTTAAACCCTTAGGCTCCGAATCTCTTGACGCCGAATTTATTTCTGATACTCAGTTACATTGTTAATATTTGTACCGAATTTGGTGAGGGTGCAAGGGCAACTGCAAACGTTAGAAATTTTGCAATATTTAAGGGAAGGTTTTTAAACCCTTAGTCTCCGAATCTCTTGACGCCGAATTTATTTCTGATACTCAGTTACATAGTTAATATTTGTACCGAATTTGGTGAGGGTGCAAGGGCAACTGCAAAAGATAAAAATTTTGCAATATTTAAGGGAAGGTTTTTAAACCCTTAGGCCCAATTGCACCACTTCCCCTTAAATAATAAGTGTCACTTAAAAAATTAATTCCCATGGATATAATTGTTAGCAAGAGTTGTATCTATAGCAATTAAACTTTTAAGGGACACTTATTACTTAAGTGTAACTGGTGCAATCGGGCCTTAGTCTCCGAATCTCTTGACGCCGAATTTATTTCTGATACTCAGTTACATTGTTAATATTTGTACCGAATTTGGTGAGGGTGCAAGGGCAACTGCAAAAGTTAGAAATTTTTCAATATTTAAGGGAAGGTTTTTAAATCCTTAGCCTCTGAATCTCTTGACGCCGAATTTATTTCTGATACTCAGTTACATAGTTAATATTTGTAACGAATTTGGTGAGGGTGCAAGGGCAACACTGTTCTGAATTATTATAGGGACGATTATTCAATCTAATGTCAACTGGACCAGGGCGCCAATTTTTTGTAGCCCAGGGGCGCTCAAATTCCTAAGACGGCACTTTACAGGGTGTCCAAGATAAGGTGCACATGCATGGGATCTCGCAAACGGTAAGATATATATAGATTCGGTTAAATGAGGAGAAATGTTCAGCGTATTGAGGACTACTACGATCACCATTCAAATCCTATAAATGTTGAGCAGTTTTCAGTACAGGCTGAAAAGTCTTCACCGCTTGGCTAAGCCTCGATCATTGCCATGCATACAACTATTATTAACAATAATTGGATCTATGGCAATGATCGAGGCTTAGCCAATCTGAAGCTTAAACCCAAACTGAAATACCGGCCCATAAAGTCAATAATAATATATTTTTTAATTAAATTACTCTTTAGCGTTAACTTTATTTTATTTCTTTTTTAACATTTTACATAAAACAAATATCCTAGTAAAGACTTATTAGATACTTATCGGGTAAAATTTGAAATACAATCTTCAATAAAATCATGGATTTCTTGATTTGAAAGCTTCACGTAAACGCCAGGCAGATTTGGTCTACCACATCCTCTACCCCAAGACGAAATACCGACTTGTACTCCATTTATAACGAGTGGGCCACCAGAATCACCCTAATAAAAAAAATTCAAATTTTAAGCTTGAATAATTAAAAAAAATACGTTATAGATACCTGACATGAATCCATGGCTCCTTCTGGATACCCATAACAATGCATTCTATCAGTAACACTATGGATTTCCTTATAATTCTCTACACATACATCATGATTAACTTTAGGCACCTCAACTCTTTGTAGTGTTTCTGGTAGTGCTCCTGCGGAAGTTAATCTTCCCCATTCCGTGGCAGTAGCAACGGTGCCGTCTTCAATTTCCACACCTGCAGGTTGAACTCCAACGACTCGAATTCTATCCGAAAGTGGAAGAGAATCATTCAATTGTAACACAGAAATATCATAATCTCGATCATGTACATATTTTGGATGCGTGCAAATCGTTTTTACGTAACCTATTACCCCTGGTTCACTAAAATTAGTGAGCCCTCCACGAACTCTCCAATACTCTGCAGTGTCACTGAAAGAAGACAATGAAAAACTGAAGTTTTTTAATTATTAGTTCTAAATTACAGTGTTGCACAATGGGCTGCCGTAAGAGCAATGTCAGGGGAAATTAATGAAGCACCACACCGACGATTCTCATATAATTCCAAAGAGAGATGATACGGATGTGCTGCAATTGTTGTATTCTGTCCTCCATAATTTTACCGTCATTGGGGACTTCTAAAGAGGCCCACACTGTTGAATAATAAAAAATTGATTAAATTACAAAGTTAAAACGTAAAATGGGGTTAATTGGAAAGGAGGTTGCACTTGGAGGACCTACAGGTTAACCGTAGATAGTATTGCCTCTCATACTTACCAAGGGTAGTTGAAAAAATAATAACTAGTAGTACAAAACGAAACATTTTGACTAACTGGCGATATTATTGAGAAGATCCTGAATTTTATATAATTTTTCGAAGATTTATCTTTAAATGATCTGCCAGGAATACCTAGAACGCGCAAGTTATGTAAAATCTAAGATTTAGATAAACTTAAGTGCATCTGTTTGTTTAGGTTATTTATGTCAATTCTAAGAAGCGAATTACTGATAGTTTAGCATCGCAAATTTATCTCCATATCATCAAACAATATCAAAACTCGAGTTATCATTAAAATTCTATTGTTGTGTTAAGACAAGATCAATGCAGGATGGTTTTAAAAAAATATTGTTTGACGTAACGAGAGATCAATAAAAGAACCAATTAGGGTAGGCTGCGAAATTGAATGATTTTAAATTGGTACTGTAGCCACATCCACAGAATGACATTTCTGACATGAAAATTTAAAACTGAACGCTCTTGTCTAAGTTTTTTATTTGTTTATCAAATTATTAAAATATTATTACCAAATAAAAAACTTAAAAACTTAGACAAGAGCGTTCAGTTTTAAATTTTCATGTCAGAAATGTCATTCTGTGGATGTGGCTACAGTACCAAATTAAAATCATTCAATTTCACAGCCTACCCTAGTTGGTTTTTTTATTGATCTCTCGCTACTTATTACTAAAATTTTGTTTTCCTACACGATCAATCAGAAAGGATCGTAAACTTTGGAATCAATGTTTCTAAAATAAAAGTGGAACATTTTTATAAATAAATTAAATTTTCGAAATGTATGAGGAACATTCGCAGAAAAAGCGGAAAAACTCCAGTTTTGGTTTTGTGGTGTGTTTTTTACTTAATTTTTCCAATTTTCTTCATGACTTTTCCTAATCAAATGCCTTAGTTTTAATACCAATACATTTTTGACTTAATTTAGAAAGTCTTCGACCCCAAATTCGGGATATTATTGACTGTTTTTTTCGAATATTTGGCATAAAATATGAAACCTTTTTCTTTTTACTCGAATGTACTTGAATTTTCTCATTTCTTACTTCTGTTTTCCAATTTTCATCATGAAATTTACAATAAATTACAAACTACTAATTCCCAATATAAATAGATTTCCGTCTTTATTCTCTAAATTTTCGCCACAATTTCCGAAATCTCGACCGTTTTCAACAATATTTCTTTTTAAATTCAACAATTTATCGTTTTTGTTGGAAATTTTCCATTTTTCCACGGGATTTTCAAAAGGAAGGTCTTAATTCCTTATACCAACAAAAACCAGAGGTTTTCCCGATATTTCTGCGAATATTCCTCAAAAAAGTCGAAAATATCATTTCTTTATAAATATTTTTCACTTTTACTGAACACCTGATTCCAAAGTTTATGACCCTGAAATTTTCTGATTGTAAAAGCTCACGTGTAGGAAAACAAAATTTAGTTATAAATACGTCGAGCAATATTTTCCTGATTGATCTTATCTAACACAACAATAGAATTTTAATGATAAGTTCGAGGTTTGATATTTTTTGATGATATGGAGATAAATTTGAGATTATAAACAATCAGAATTTCGCTTATTTTTTTAAAATTGACATAAATAACCTAAACAAACAGATGCACTTCCACTTAAGTTTATCTAAATCTTAGATTTTAAATAACAACTTGCGTTCTATTCCTGGCAATCATTTAAAGATAAATCTTCGAAAATTGATATAAAATTCAGAATTTTCACAATAATATCGCCAGTTAGTCAAAATGTTTCGTTTTGTACTAGTTATTACTTTTTCAACTGCCCTTGGTAAGTATGAGAGGCAATACTTATGGTTAACTTGTAGGTCCTCCAAGTGCAACCTCCTTTCCGATTAACCCCATTTTACGTTTTAACTTTGTAATTTAATCAATGTTTTATTATTCAACAGTGTGGGCCTCTTTAAAAGTCCCCAATGACGGTAAAATTGTAGGAGGACAAGATACAACAATTGAAGCACATCCGTATCATCTCTCTTTGGAAATGTATCAGAGGCGTCAGTGTGGTGCTTCATTAATTGCCCCTGACATTGCTCTTACGGCAGCCCATTGTGCAACACTGTAATTTAGAACTAATAATTTAAAAAATTCAGTTTTTCATTGTCTTCTTTCAGTGAAACAGCAGAGTATTGGAGAGTTCGTGGAGGGCTCACTAATTTTAGTGAACCAGGGGTAATAGGTTACGTAAAAACGATTTGCACGCATCCAAAATATGTACATGATCGAGATTATGATATTTCTGTGTTACAATTGAATGATTCTCTTCCACTTTCGGATAGAATTCGAGTCATTGGAGTTCAATCTGCAGGGGTGGAAGTTGCAGACGGCACCGTTGCTAATGCCACGGGATGGGGAAGATTAAGTACCGGAGGAGTACTACCAGAAACACTACAAAGAGTTGAGGTTCCTCAAGTTAATCATGATGTATGTGTAGAGAATTATAAGCAAATACATAGTGTTACTGATAGAATGCATTGTTATGGGTATCCAGGAGGAGGCAAAGATTCATGTCAGGTATTTACTTAATTCTTTTAATTATTCAAGCTTAAAGTTTGAATTTTTTTTATTAGGGTGATTCTGGTGGCCCACTCGTTATAAATGGAGTACAAGTCGGTATTTCGTCTTGGGGTAGAGGATGTGGTAGACCGAATCTGCCTGGCGTTTACGTGAAGCTTTCAAATCAAGAAATCCATGATTTTATTGAAGATTGTATTTCAAATTTTACCCGAAGTACCTCATAAGTCTTTACTACGAAATGTGTGTTTATGTAAAATGTTAAAAAAGAAATAAAATAAAGTTAACACTAAAGATTAATTTGTTAAATTCTTGTTGTATAATCCACTATCCAAGGGTATTGTTGCTTGGAATCGGTGTTAAAGGCGTAACAGTACTAGAAGTAGACCGTATCAGGTAAAAAACTCCCCGGACAAAAATCCCCAGAAAAAAGCCCCGAAAAACACCCTGGAATAAACAACCTCGGACAAAAAATCTCAGGAAAAAAAATCGCTTGGAAAAAAATACCCTATAAACATCCCCGGACAAAAAATCCCCGGAAAAAAATCCCTTGGAAAAAATTCCCTGGAATAAACATCCCCGGAAAAGAAATCCCTTGGAAAAAATCCCCTGGAATAAACATCCCCGGAGAGAAATCCCTTGGAAAAAATCCCCTGGAATAAACATCCCCGGAAAAGAAATCCCTTGGAAAAATCCCCTGAAATAAACATCCCCGGGCAAAGAATCCCTGAAAAAAAACCCTTTCGTTTTTGGCATGCAACAGTACAGTTCTCGACCTCGATGCAGTCACTTGAATGCGTAGCGTGACAAACGAGATAAATTTTGCATTCAATTTTTCATTAGTTCACTAGTTTTTGCGTTAGAGACGTTAGATACACACACACCCAACAGACAGACATATTTTCTAAACTACTTTTTTGGGTCCTGGTGGTCGAAAACACGCATTTCCGCGAAAATCTCAATTTGGAAAATTTTCATGTATCAATTCCACTTTTATACCTAAGTGATTTATTCTCAAGGGCTATATTTATTCAGGGATGTTTATTTCAGGGGATGTTTTTTCCAGAGTAGTTTTTCCAAGGGATTTCCTTTCCGAGAATTTTTTCTCGGCTTTTCTTTACAGGGTTTTTTTCTGGGATGTTTTTACCTAGATTCAAGTAGACAGACATTACATGACCACAATTTCCTGAAAATTTACTCGAAATTTCTTACGTTTTTTGTAAATTTTCCACTTCGAGTTAAGAATTTTCCAATTTATCCTCTTAAACGAATTTTCCAAATCAAATGTTTTAATTCTTAATACTAAAACATTGTTTGACTTTCATCTCGCTTTTTGGTCTCGAGTTTTCCAATTTTCTACTAGGGATTTTTGTAGTTTCAAGCCTTTATACATTTTAGTCTTTAATTTGAAACATTTCGGCCCTAAATTAAAGAAATTATAGTTTTAGGGAGAATTTTTCACTTTATAGGCCAAAATTTTCAGTGTCCACTGAAATTTTTTAATTTTCTAGAACGAATTTTTGAACTCTCAAGCGTACACTTATAAATACTATACATTTTGATATTTAATCTTAAACTTTTCAAACCCAAAATACGACAGTTTTGACAATATTCCACTTTTGGAAAATTCCGATTTCCGTTCCCCAATTTTCGATTTTAAACATTGTTGACTTTGATCTTAGATTTTTTGACTCATATTAAAATTGTCGACTACTCTTATTGTAAAAAATTAAAACTTAACGAAAAATATTCAAGAACCTGCCCCTACATCGAAAAACAAAAACGAATTGCTACAAGATCTCAAGATTTTCCCAAACAAGTTTTAGAACAAATTGTTTAATCTTAATACAATAATTATTCATATTAATTAGTTTTTTCCTGTACATTGACGTAGATCAGTAGCCAGTGACGTAATATTCCAAACCGGCTAGAAATATTGTGGTATAGTAAATCATGGAACATTTAGAAAACTTCTTTTTAAAAAAAATTTTACTACTCGCTAACACATAAAGTCAATATTAAACCACTACAGAATAAAAAAAACAATCTTGGGAAATAAAGCAAATCCATGATACAAAACGAACTTTAAAAAAATCACATGGGGATTTCAAAATACTCCAAGGTTAAACTATTTTCATTTAGTTCTTGTTTTGTTCTTATACCTGCTTAAAACAAACTTTCAAGGTTTGTTAAACACAAGATCTTAATAAACTTTTTAATTTATTCCACATGAGAGATGCAGGTTTTGTATGCTCTTGTTTTTTTTAATTAATTTGGTGCAAGTAACATTTACTTAATTATCCATAATTGGATAGGATTCAGAAATGTCAACTCTTGTTAACTAAATTAAAAGTACTTAGTTTAAAAAAAGATAATTTTATACGTCGATCCCGGAAGGTTTATTCTATTTACCACTAACGACTCGTCTGTAAGTGCTGCAGAGTTGCAGAACTACCAAAAATAAAACCCATAACATTTGAAGTTTCTGTATTTAACCATGTCAAAGTCACCCAAATGAATAGTGATACAGCTAATAAAGTCCGCGAAGTCGCTATCTAACATCGTAGTTTTGTAAGTTTGCTGAGGTGAATCAGGAATGTTTTATGTTGTGTTCCGTGACGAAACATAATAGGTACTAGACTTCAACAAAAAAAAAAAGAAATGGATAAGTTTGGAGCAAACAAGGATATTTGATTCAAGTTGAAAAAATTCAATAAACAGCACACCAAAAAATATGTCACGGGCTACCACTGCTCTTGACGATAAAAAAAGAAACATAATAAATTAACTAGTACAACACCGAAATTCCGAAGAAAAGCGTCAAAGATGTTTACATAACATTGGTAAAAAAGATTATCTACGTCATATCGACCGGTTTCTTAACGTCTTTCGCCGTTTATAAAAAAAACGATCTTGAGTTCAAGTTTAAAAGACGCAAACAGTAACTGTAAAAAAATGATTTTATAAAATCTAATTAAATTTCTATTATTCGTACGTGCTTCAAAAAAAAACATTTTTGTGTTTTTCTCTTTCGTTTTACTCTACTCGACTCCACTGATTATTTATAAATAAAATTCTAGAAGACACAAAATCAAAACTAAAAGGGTGGGAAACGCATGTCCTGGTTAAATATAAAACAACCCTAAAAATACGATCAGATTTGGGTTCTCCAAATTGTTTAGTCCCCGCCGTCACTGATCAAAATTCCTTTTTTGTCGTTAACCAGGACAGGTTACAAAACTTGGAGCTTGGAGGACTCCATTATCTACAGCTCACCATCCCACCATCAACCTTGTGCACAATTAAATTATCCTCATGTTATAATGCAGAACAACGGTGTTTTTAAACGACAACTGCATGGACCATTTTAGGGAAATTGGAGGGAAAACTTCCATAAACTATACAGGGTGATTTACACCACGAGGCGAAAAATGAAGATTCGTGTTCAAAATTTGATTCTAAGCAAAAAATGTGAAATAACTTTTTTCCGATCGGCATGGCCTACTGTTAGTTTTTTGTGAAATTTGAAATTATAAAAGTTTGAAACTCGATATCTCCAAAACAAAGGCCGATCGGACAAAAAAGTTATTTCGCATTTCTTGCTTAGTAAAAATTTCGAACACGAATCTGAATTTTTCGGGTCATTTTTGGTCAAAAATTAGATAAGTCCAGAAAACTTCAACTCTCGATATCTCCAAAACAAAGGCCGATCGGAAAAAAAGTTATTTCGCATTTTTGGCTTAGAATCAAATTTTGAACACGAATCTTCATTTTTCGCCTCGTGGTGTAAATCACCCTGTATATCAAGGGTGGCTAACTTATTTGTTGCAGTCGATATTTTATATAAAATAAATTTTGGGCACCTCGTCAAAGACGGACACTTTGTCGACATAAAAATTTAAGTATAGACAAATTCAATAAAAAATTTCTTGGAATATTTGATGTAAAACTTAGATATTGGAGTGCTTTTCTCCAAATAATCGACTGTACTTATAAACTTGTGGACTTTCTGCTGAAAAAGAAGATTTTCGACAATTGTGTTCGATAATATTCTCAAAGTATGGGCGCCTACTATGTTAATATTGTCGACCTGGTTACGTACTAATAATATACTTTGGGGTGGTTTTCTCCAAATATCGACTTTAAACTTGAAATTTTCGACTTTCTGCTAAGAAGAGAAAAATCTTCGACAACTATTTCGCAATTTTCGACAAAATTCTTAAAATATGGGGCTACAAAGTTAATATTGTCGACCTGGTTACATACTAATAATACACTTTGGGGTGGTTTTCTCCAAATATCGACTTTAAACTTGGAATTTTCGACTTTCTGGTAGGAAGAGGAAAATCTTCGACAACTATTTAGCAATTTCCTACAATTTTTTTTAAATATGGGTCTACAAAGTTAATATTGTCGACCTGGTTACGTACTAATAATAGACTTTGGGGTGGTTTCCTCTAAATATCGACTTTAAACTTGGAATTTCGACTTTCTGCTAAGAAGTGAAAAATCTTCGACAACTGTTTCGCAATTTTCGATAAAATTCTTAAAGTATGGGCCTGCAGAGTTAATACTGTCGACCTAGTTACGTACTAATAATAGACTTTGGGGTGGTTCGAGAATTATTTCGCATTTTTTGACAATATTACCCTACAAAGTAAACATTTTTGACTTGGTTACCTAAAAATATTACGTCTACTATAATTAATAATTAAATTATAAAAAAGTTGCTATTACGTCTGAAAGCGCCCTACTCTTGCCATCCTTGATAAAAAAAACTCACTACCTAATAACGTATTCAATAGTCATTTGAATTTCAAGCCTGTTTGGAGCGGATTTTTCCCATTACAGTCTTCATTTGTTCTTCGGCGTTAGTATACGAGCTTTTTTGACTTTTCGGTTTACCACCCCATAATGAAGTGCTACATTTCATTGTTTACAGTTTTTGTTGCTTTGAAAAGTGTTTATTCATCGATAAGTGAGTGAAGTTTTTTTTTAGTAATAATTATAAAATAATTATTTAGACTACGAGTGAGTAAAGTGGAACTTTTAAAGACACTTTAGTCATTTAGACTGTACTACTCACTGTTGTAGAGTACAAATATTTTTAATAAGTAGAAAATATTTTGTTTCATGTTTAATTTCATGAAAAAAATACGAATTCCCAATGACATAAATAACCAATTTTTTTTCAGCATCAAATTTATCGATGTGTACTAAACCGCCCGAACTTAATTCCGAAGAATGCTTAACGAAAAATGTTGACGTCGTACTTAAAAACCTTGAAAATTGTAAGTACAAAAAACAGATTTGGCATAAAAAAATTATAATTGCGCTTCATTTGCGTGTATAACAATAATATTATCATTCTTTAATAAATTGTTCGCATTCATTTAAATGTAACTTCCTAGGGGATGAGGTTGATGTAATTCCCTAACGTTTATTAAACTATTTCGGTAATTTTCAATTCATTAACACTTTTCCAGGTAATCCAAATTTAGGAATAAATCTATTTGATGCTGCAATTGCGGATTCCATAAAGGCTGATCCATCTTCAGGTCCGCTCAATTTTGACCAAATGATTACCTGGAAGTTACGAGAACATTCTTGTGCAAAAGCAAGCGAATATATGTAAGTATTCGTTTACAAAAAATAAGTTTTATTTAATTAAAATGTTTATTTTTAACAGAAATGAAAATAATTGTAAAGTATTTTCCGAAGAAAATTCAAAGAAAATTAATTCAGAAGGAAAAAACAAAAATAATACAGATTCAGAAAAAGGCACCGGTATTGGAACTACAGCGATTTATTTGTATGGTTGGTTAGCTTATAGACTTGTTTTTATATTTTTGCAACAAATATAATATTTAAAATAAAAGTGTAAATCGTAGTTAACTAGGAAAGTTTTCTTTTGTTTGAAAATTTTTCGGTAATAATTTGTTGCTAGTCTGAAGAATATTGTTGAAGAATATTTTTTAGTTAAAAATAAGTAAAAAGTGAATTTGATTGATTCAGTTCCGGTTAAATTAAAAGTCAATTTTGACATACAGGGTGCGTCAACTAAAATATTACAAACCGATAGTTTCTCTAAAACTGTAAAAGTTTTCTTTTCTTTACGTTTAATGGAATACAGGGGTTGATTCTGCAGGTCGAATAATAAATTTTATAAAAACCAACCCCCTTTAAGGGTGGGAGAAGCATAAAAAAATTAAATGAGTTTTTTTTAAATATTTGAATTTTTTTACATAAACTGTTTATATTTTCAGACATTTTGAATTCTGAGTTGGGTTTTAGGTAGTACACCCCCCTCCTGATATTTTTGTGTTGTAAAAAATAATAACTTTTTTTTAACTACAGAGGGTATAAAAATTTAGTTCTCCAATTATTTTGTATTGATCTTGTATATTTTTAACATCATCTTTAAAAAATTCCTAACTGTCAGTAAAGACAAAATGCAATTAAAATAAGAATTAGTGTTAAGAATGTGATTTCGCAATGTAAAAAGAAAGAGTTAATAAAAAGTAAACATAAATCAAGTTTAATAAATTAATTTATAAGTACCTATAACAAAAAGGAACTAATGTGCACGTATGCAATGCCAACAGAGATTCGCACCGATTCGGTATGATGCGCTGCGACAGGGAGGAATGGAATGTAAGGTAAGGTACTTCCAAGCTGCCCATCCTTTTAGGTAAACTAGTCCCAAACTAGCCACCCCTGTCGTAAAGATAACAAAAGAGAGAGCGACAATGCTTAAAAATTCATAATTTAATGGTTGTTTGCAGAAAAATTATGCAATTTACGTAATAAATTTTAAAAAGTGAACAAAACAAAAACTAGACTAATCTGCATTATAAAATAACAGGTTTGGATTATATTAAAATTTTGATATACACAAAAAAAGTGCATCAACTCGTCTTCCTTGATGGAAAATTTCTAGTTTATAATAAATTTTAGTACCTAAACAAATTTTAATTAAAATTGTTGACAATATATTCTAAAGTCTTCGACGTAGGTGCTTTTATTAATTTTTCTTTTTGAATTTTATTCTCAGTGTAAACGGAAATTTATCATGACTTTATTTTACGTGATTTTTATTTTTATTATTACACAAAAGAGCGCATATGGAGAAAATGCGAATGATGGTAAGTTAAATATTTGATTTAAATCTTCTTTTCTTGTAATTTTTAATTAAAATTTTAGTTTTATATGAATTACCTTGTAATAAATTGGGCACAAGCTTCAATGATTGTATAAACGAAAACTTAGAGACAGCTATCAGAAGCTTAAAAGATGGTAAGTTATATTATTTTTATATTTGGATAATAATTTATAAGAAAAGCAGGGGAAAAAACATTACCAAAAGTTCGGATATTCCAAAATTGAAATATAACTCAGTAAGTCGCAGAGAAAAGTGTTAAAATCGGGAACAAGCCACAAACTTACATCAGGGGGAGGATTCGTAGTAAAGACAATGCAAGGTGATTCAAGTTGTAGAAGTGTAGGAGTAGAAATATATGCCAAAGCCCTCAAGATTGAGACGTGTTGCAGATGTGTGACCGAAGAGTGCAAAAGTATCCGAAATTAAGGCTGAAGCACTTAAAATGGCAGAAAGGAGTGGAAGATAAAGATAAAGTCATAAAGCGCGATAGAAGAGTGTAAAATGCTTAGGATTAAAGCTGTGAGACTTAAGTGGCACAAAAAAGTGGTAAAACGCTCAAGATCGAGGTTGGTGGAGTGAACTTTACAGAAATAAGTGCCAAAGTGCCCGAGTAGTACTCAAAATGGGCAAGTGTAGATTAAATAACTGCTGCTGGCTCTCAAGGTTGACTTGTTGAAGATACGACATTCCCAAAATAAAGGTAAAATGGTAGAAAGTGCCAAAGTGTTCCAGATTAAAATTTCAAAGAAGTTAACATAGCAAAAGCGAGGCAGAAAATAATGTAAAGGGCTCAGAATTAAAGAAAAGAGTGCAAAGTGCTCAGGATTACAGCTGCCAGACCATGAATGGCAAAAAGGAGTGCGAAAGGAGTCTAGGTTGAGGCTAAAATTTCTAACCCAAAGTGTAGTTCCAAAGTGGTTAAGACCAGACATAAAAAGGCAAGACAGGACTCATTAAAATACCTGGCCAAAAAGAGTTACGCTCAAAGTTAAGACTGAAGTTAAAAAAGTGCCAAGGTGCTCAAGAGAAAATTAAAGAACTTTAGTTGGAAGAAAAGAGTGGCCAAAATGGTCAAAAGATTAAGACGGATCGAGATCGAGGACACACGGTATGCAAGTGTCAAAGCGCTCAATCTGCGACTGTTTACGCTATTAGGGGTGCTTAAAGTTAAGACTGAAGAAGTTTAAAAATAAGCTGCTCAAGAGGAGATCAAAGATGTTTAGTCCGGGTTAACGCGGGGGGGGTCAACAACTGAAAATAGTTCCAAACTGATTTTATTTTTATTATTTCAGGAAACCGGCACCTAGGAGTTATACAACTTGATCCTCTTATTATAGATGCTATTCACATAGAACACACTTTGGGATCCCTCGACATAGACCAACGATTTTCCCATATAAAAGTGACTGGATTTAGTAATTCAAAAATTTCTAACACTCAGTATGTTATTCAAAAATACGTTTTGACTTAATTTTTCAAATTATTCAAATTAAATTATTACAGTTTCGACCTAGACAAGTGCCAACTATATTTCGAATCCCTTACACCGTTATTGATATCAGAATCAGAATTTAGAATCAGTGGCCATTTTTACCTCGTCCCAATACTTGGAGAAGGTCCTTCTACATCTACCATAAGTATTTTTTTACTTTAACAATTCTTTGTTATTTTGCTAACAATTTTTATCTAGATAATCTAAAAGGGGTTCACAACGTGACATGTACAAGATACACAAAGAAAGGAGCAGAACATTTACGTCTCACCAGTTACGATATCGCGCTTAAACCGGAAAAAATTGTATACAAATTTGAAAACATTCTCGATGAAAATAGTCAATTAAATGATGAAGTTCACGGATTTATTAACAGTAACGCATTAACTATTTTCAAACAGGGTGTAGCATCAACAGAACATGCTTATAAAGTTATTTTTATGAAAATTATTAATAAATTATTGACGAAAGTTCCGTTAAATATGTTAGTTCAAGAATAATTTTACTTTTATTTGTTTACAAGTATTTTTTGAACGGAATAAAGGGAGGAAATACAAAAAAATAATTACTAAAAGGTTTGGGGTTAATAATAAGCAGGGGGTTGGGAAACAAAAAAAATCGCGAAAAATTTATATTTAACATTATAGGTTCTACAGAGTGAACAATTTAAATCTCGATAAAGTGAACAGATTTAAGGCGTATCAATGACAAACAAGTCCTTGGGTTTCCTGAGATTCTCGCATAAACATTTAATTTTAGGTACCTAGAATTATTGTTTAATAAAATATTTAGAGCAGAAAAATATATCTGTCTAGAAATATTATTTGTACTTAATTATTCTACGAATTTTTTAAAGGCAATAAAACAATTTACTTATACTCTACAAACTCCATTGATAGGTACATTAAAAAATAGACTGTGGCCTGGGTTTGAACCCACAACCATGAAATACAAAAGCAGGTCCATTAACTTTTGGACCACCCACGCAAACTACAAAAACTTGATAATAAACTTTCATTGTTTTTGTTTTTATGATTAAATAAAAGGTAGCAGGCTTTGGGAAAGCAATAAATTCGTGAACTGAATATCCATTGATTAAGACGCGACGGTGATCAAGTGACCAATGAGTCCTTGGTTTTCTGATTAATCTCTCATAAGTCTTTGGTTTTAGGCAATTTATTTTAGGAAAATATTTAGAACAAAAAAATATTTCTCTAAAAATATCATTTTATACGAAGGTATTGTGCCAAAACTATTGGCACATACCCTACATATTTCATAAGAGACATTAAAAAAATTGGAGGTGCAAACCTCCCCTGAACTTTCCCATACTAAAAAAAAAAACATTTTGTTTTTGCTATTCGACAGTAGTTCGCGAAGCAGCATTGGAAATCATTTGAATGCCTCGCGAGAAAAACGAGACTATACGGGTTCGAACGTTCGATATGAACAAAAGGAAGACACCAAGATACGCATCTATCTGTACTCTGTAGTATAGTAGCGGCCATAGCGGCTAGAAATTACAAATGGCGAAGCCGGACGATCGCTACCGACCGACGATCCGCCGTCAAGAGTCCAACCTAAATATTCAAAATTCACGAATTTCTCATCAACCGTACATTTTACCCATATGAATACCTTATACTATGTGATAGAAAATTCAATTTTGCGTTCAATTATATAATAATATACAGGGTGTTTCATTTAAAATAACAAAGTTGCGTATTGTACTGTGAAAACCAAACACCCTGTATATATATGTGATACCTATACATTTAGAAAAATGTAAATTTATATACTGAACAACTTTTATATTTAAACTTCTTTCATATTTTGACTAATAAAGGCGCTATAGGAGCATCAATTTCCGATTTTCAAAATCTCGTAGAGGGCGCCACAGTGGAATTCTGGCGTTCATCAAAAAACAAAAATGTAGCTAATACCAAGCTGCATAAGTATAGAAAATTTAAACAAAATCCTTAGAGCAGTTTTTTTGTAATAATTTTTCAAAAATTTCAAAATTTTTGGAAGAGCGCCGTTGCTACCGTTTTTGGATTTAGTAAATGATTCTTTTTCTTGGTGTAGTACAGCCAAAGGGCTTTCAAACAAGTTGTTGCGGAACCTGATCAGATAACTGGTTTTTGAGTTATGGGGCGTTAAAGTCGAAATTTTGAAAAATTCATAGCGGCCGCTATTTTGAAATTAGAGAGTCCGGCAAAAAACTGTTTCCCTTCAATTATGGTCTTCTTTCATATCCCCTACTCAGATTTTCAAAATTCCGCTTCTGAAAAAAATTATACCAAAAAAACATGTCTAACTTCCGCTTCCGGTTTCGGATTTTTTTGAAAAGCTTATTTTGTCGATGAATTTTCGATATACCCCTTCATTTAAAATTTCATCAAAATCGGTTCATTAGTTTTTGCGTTAGAGGCGTTACATACCCACCCACCCTTTCGTTTTAAGCAGATTTGTTTTAATAAAATATTTTAAACAGAAAAATATCTGTCTAAAAATATTATTTATAATTACACAAATTTTCCAAAGGGAATAAATATATTACTTGTGCCAAAAATATCGATACATACTTACTTCATAGGCGCATTGAAAAATACACCCTGGCCTGGGTTTGAACCCATAATTATGAAATCCAAAAACAAGTACCGTTACCTTTGGACCACCCTCGAAAACTACAAAAAAAATGGGTAATAAAACCAACAATTAAATTTCACATTGTTTTTCTTTACATAAAAATCAGATTCTTATCCAATTAGACACATTTTACATTTATTACGATCAAAAAAACTAACACTAGAAGAAAAAGCATTAGAATACAAAATTTTATTAATCATAAAACTAAAACTAAACATGCAATTTTACAATAAAGAATTCAACTTGTATCCATTGTTGGTAGTTCATCTACAACAAAATATACAAATGAAAGTCTCCTACTGGATCCTCTATTTTTAATTAAACCTACCATCCTGATCAAACATAAACTGTTTTTGATAATCGGTCAAATATTGTATGGAACGTGATTCATCATAAAAAAGCATGTAAGCCTTTTTAACATCTTCAATGCCAACTTCAGGTGCTTTTCGTTTCCTTGCAATTAAACCAGAAGTTGTAATAAGTTGGATTGCATAGCGCAAAGATGTTTCAGTACAAATTTTTGTTAAGATTTCAAGAGCTTTGTCTTCTAATTGGCAATCTTCTTCTTCGCAACGAATACTGTAATAATGTTAGGGGGTAAAATAAATATTTACTTACCTACTTAAAATTTTTCTCATTCTGGGTTAGCTTTCCACTGTGTATGGGATGTAATGGGGTCTGTTTGACCTTGAAACCACTACCTTCCTACACCGTGTGCCACCCTTTTCACATTCATTCCTCTTATCATACATTAATGTGTGTTAAAATATTTAGTGTGACATAGTTAAGGGTTGTTACCAATACTCAATATTTATCCACAGAAAAGATTTCTAGGATTCCAATAAAATAATACCTTAAAATTTGTTTCAATTCCTTTTCATCATATGGAATGGTGGGAACAATAATCATCCGGTCCAGGAGATCCAAGGGGATGCCATGGGGTGAGTGGTAATTGGTACCCCGTATTCTTGTAATGCCCCGGTTTGTTGCCATAATAACAATGGGGGTCATTTCATTCTCCAACGCCCGGTTTAAAAAGGAGAAGCATTCAATATCCAGCATATGGACCTGAAAAACAATTATAATCATACAGGGTGGGCCAAAAAGTTTTAATTTTTTTTTTAAGCGGGAAATATATACAGGACAGTCCACAATAATATTATTAAAGTACCATAATTACATCCTGTTCAATTTTAATTAATTTCAGGGTGGGTAAAATAAAGGAACAACTTGGGGGAGGTCTTAATAAATATTTTAAGATGTAAATTATGTATAGGGTAATTCAAAATAAATATTTTAAGGAACCATGTGAACCTACAAAACAATTATAATCATACAGGGTGGGCCAAAAAAAATGTTTTAACATTTTTTTAAGTGGAAAATATATACAGGGCAGTCCAAAATAATATTAAGGTACCATAATAAATTACATCCTGTTCCATTTCAATTAATTTCAGGGTGGATAAAAAAAAGGAACAGCGAAAATAATATCATTAAGGATCCCTAATTAAATCCTGTTCCCTTTTAAAACATTATTTAATCATGTTGCATAAAAAATCACCTCATCAATGAAAAGAACTCCTGGTATAATTTCTGCTTTGCCTTCCTCACGCCATTCAGCGACTTTTCCATTAATTTGTTCCCTAACTTCTGGTTTAATTTCACCTGTATCGCCTATTTAAGAAAATTATTAGTTTGAAATTTTTTTATTTTATTAATTTACCAGAAAATAAAGCTAAAAATCCATGGGTACGGCTATTAATTACATCAATCTCGTGTAATGTAACCGTGTGTACAACTTCTTTCCTCTTCTGTAGTTCCCCTTCAGGACATTGAACGAATCTAGTTTGTTGTCCCGTTGCATCATAATCCCTTGCTCGTGTAAATGAACGTCCCAAACGACTTATTTTACCTTTTAAATTAAAATAAATATTTATATTATATCAATTTTTAAAAAACTTACCGGTGGCTTTATCAATTGTGATTACATCCCCAGATTGTACTTTTTCTTTAAGAATACTATCAATCATTTTTCCACCAAGGTCATAAACAGTTTCCATGTCAGTTGATTTTAAAATTAGTTTACCGACTTTAGTACCAACACCTGTGGCAGGACGTTCAATTTGTACTTCAACTACTTCGCCTTCAATTATTTCACTTTCTTCCCTAAGACACAAATTTAAATATCTCACCCTTCTTTATTATCAAAACTTACTTAATTCTCACTCCAATACTTTTCCTTATTGCCTGTGTTAAAGCTTCTGTTTTGGACATTTCTAAAGAATAAATCTCAGAACCGGCCATGCTTGTAAAAGGCGTATCATGTCCAAGTGCTTGAGCCAAACCAGTGGCTATGGCGGTTTTCCCAGTCCCTAAAAATCAGAAAGTTAAACCTCAATCATAAGAAGAAGGATAATTGGGGATTACCTGGTTGTCCGGCTAATAAAACGGCTCTTCCGGCAATTCTTCCGTCACGAACCATTTGTAAAACAATTCCTGCAGCTCGACGTGCTGCAACTTGTCCAACCATGCCTTGGGAAACCTAAATTTGATTTGCAATTAATTTATAGTTTAATAATGAAACAATACGTACATGTCTGGCTTCTAAACTGTCGTCTAAACCGAGTCCTCGGATATGCGAATGAGCTCCTATACGTTCAATACGTGTTATTTCACGTACTTCTTGAACTTTTGCAGCAGCTGCGGCCTAAACAGTTGCAAAATAAAGTTTATAAAAGGGAAAATTGAATTTTTCCACCGGTAAAATGTAGGTTAGGAAAACTTAAATCCAGTCTAAATATCGAATACGGTTAATAATTGGATTATAATTAAGTACTGAAAGCTAATTAACGTAATTAAATGAGCCTGAATTAAAAAATAACGTTCTAAATACAATTTCCATAAAGAAATGTGGTGTTATTGAGGTTAAGTTACCGATATCAACTTTCTGTAATTTTTCTACTGTAATACTTTAAATTTGATAAATATATGTAATTGGAATGTAATTTTTATTAAGAAAACATCAAAAAATTAATTAGAAAAGTACTTACAGCCATAATATTCGATCAAACTTTTCAAACAAATTAAAAAATCTGTAAACTAAATGTAGCCACACAAACTTAAATAAAACTAAAAGTTCCTAGAGAATAAGTATACACTATGCGGCAAATTAAATGATCGCGACGTAATTAAAGGCTCAAAGTTATAAAATTTTACAGGAACCGGTATTTAAAAGACGTTAGGAAGTTAGGAACAGGAAGGACTCCAAGGTCGTTTATCCCCACTACTTTAAAGCAAGTTATTGTAAAAATAAAAAGAATAGGATTTTTAAATGGATTTAAGAGTATTAAGAAACCCCTAATCTGTAAAATAACACATATCTGATTAAAAAGAGGGCGACATTAAAATTTATGAAATAATTTTACAGTTTAAATTCAAAATGTTAGTATTTAATCCAGGATTTTAATGATATATTTTATATACAGGTTGTTGTAAATAATTAGCAGGATATTACGACCTTGAATTGTAGAAAATATTATATTTTTCCTATCCCCATTTGAAAAATTGATATTGTTTGGACAAAAAATCCATTATGCTTATATTAAAGATATTAATTAAGTTTGTAATTTTTAATTTGTTGATCTATTTTTCTTCTTCCTTGAATTATTTAAATATAATTGGAGCTTAAAAGTCATGCATTATTCTAATTTCAACTCTGATTGTGGGCTTTATTGTTCTGATTTCTTTGAACTAATTTCCATATAATTCATAGATATTAATAAAATAAGAAGGAATGAAATGAAGTTGCACGTATTTAATAAATAATAATTATAAATTTATATGCAGTTTGTTTCCTTATAAAACCTTGAATGTTGGGAGAATTAACAAATTCGATAAAGATGATCCGAGCAGGTTTGTTTATCGTTATTGTCTGTGGAATAATTCCAATTCGAGGGGATGATGAAGTAAGTTTATGTTACTTTTGTATTTTCCTTAATGAAGTTTTCATTTAGTATCCACCTCGAGAAGTAAAGGAACATTTAGCGGGATTGCATGATATTTGTGTTAAAAAACTTGGGATTCCAGGAGGTAATCATATTTTTTATATAAGTTTACGAAGAGTTTTTTTGTTTCATAATTTTAGATATTACCAAAAATTTCGATATTTCGAATAAGTCTCCGGAAATGATGGTTTGTATGCTTTCTGTTTAAATTTATTCATAATATTTATAGATTTATTTTAGTGCTATTTGAAATGTATAATGCGCGAAGGAAATTGGGTAAGTTTTTTTTAAAGGGCGCGAAGTAATAGTACAGCTTAAATTTTTTTTGAATGATTTATCTACGACTTTCCTTTTAAGGCAAAAGAAGATGAGACTGTAGATTTTGATGGAATAATGAAAGATCCACACCCAGACATGAAACTTATCCTAGAGAATATGTTATCTAAATGTCGAAATACTCCCCCTGGTAATATTTTCATTTGTTATGCTATGAAAGTTCGAGAAATTAAGTAAAATCTGTATTAGTATATTATAGTGACGGTAACGACATGCATTTAATTTTTTTTTTAGTAGGTTCGGCTCCTAAGAACATTAATTTTTTTCTATATAAATGTATAGGTAGTGGTATGTTGAAAATAAATCGTGGAAAGTTTCAAGTCCACCGTGGGCATTGTATAAGAGAGTCTAAGCTAACGTGATTGTCAATGCGTTAAATAGAGCGCGCGCATATTTTTAATCTGACGGTTCCCAGACCCAAATTCTTCACATTAGACAAATGTTTTCCAGGGGTTTCTTGTAGCAAATTTTATTTTCTATAACTTTGGTCTTATATTATTTTGCGCTATCTTGCACGATTTTCGCTATTTTACGTGTTTTGCGTGTTTATGACGTCACATACCACTAGCCTCATGCCGGGTACGGTTTTCTAGAGTGCCCCAACAAAACAATTAACAAAAATCAAGGCACTCTATATTTTTTTGCCACATACGAGCGGAATGGCGTTTATTTCTATTAAATACAGGGTGTTACCTAAAAATGGTTTTTAGGTAACAGCCAGCATAAAAAATAAAATTGGAAAACGTATACAATAAAAAATTCTTATTTCAGGAACACAAGATTGTGAAACAACATACAATTTCTTTGTTTGTGTACACGCAGCCGATCCAGAAGTAAGTTCTTCTTAATTACTATTTATAATTGTTATTTAATTTTATTTTTTAGCACTTTTATCTACCACAATAAAGCACAGAAGATTGAATTTTGAAGACACGGCAAAGCTTCGGAAATGATAAAAAAATGTATTATTAGTTTTCAATAAATTCAATAATTTAGAACAAATAATTTTTTTTAATTTTCAACCCTTAAACCTCACTCCATCTCTTTTCCACACCCTTCTCTATTAAGAACAACAAGATTTTAATAACAAACAAATTTTATTTTTTCAAAATATTAATAATAATACAAAATTTAATCTTAAAATCTAATCTCTATAAATTTCATTTAATGGAACTTTAGTAAAGATCCTGTTGGCAATTTCACGAAAAATAAGACCATAGCTGTGTTCTGTAGCAGGACGAACTTCATTAAAAACAGAAACTGCATTTGCATTGATCACTCTGTGTATTTCTTGACTTATTCTGGAACTACGTGCGGAACCAACCAAATTTGCAAATTGGTAGTTAATTTTTTCTGGAATCACTGTGATTTGGTAATCAATCAAACGAACGTATTCTTTTCCTTTCTTTTGGAACCTTTCCCCTGTGATGTTGTGAATCGACCTCAGATTAGCTGTAGGGAAAAAAAATTCATTACTAAGGTGTACTTTATTTAAAATTTAAAAACTTACACATTGTAACATTGCTGGCTCCTTTTCCATTAATGGGAAAAATTAAAAGCTGTCCTGTTATTTCATAATCGGCTTCAGATCGCAAAACTGGGGTAAAAGCTTCAACCAAGATGTTATTTTTATCCATATCCAAACTATAACAAAATTAAATATGTATTACAATCGTAGTCGTTTTGTTCCTTATTCTTTAAACATCCTCAGGACAATAGATTAACCACCAAATTACTTACACAATTTTGTTGACTTTTGATTGAGATAATCCATGTAGCCTTATGTTGGTGAACTTTTGCTCAATGCTGACAGAAGATCCAGGAACCCGTTCTACTCCAATCATGGCGATTCCAAGAGGGTCCAAGGGAATGATCCCTAATTCAGTGCTTCCTGAAAAAAATATTTCTATTTAGCTCCAGAAAACCAGTGTAAGGAATCGTTTCAAGTAAAAGATATACAGGGTATCCCAAATAAAATTAATGTAACACATACCATTTGCAAGTTTTCCAACGGCATCTTCGACGCTACTTCTTAAGCATTCTTGGAAATTTGGATCTGATTTGCTGCATGTATGTAAATAATCAGCTAAAACAAAATTTTCTTGTTAATATAAATATTTATTAGAAATTTATGGAATACTTACGTAAATGTGCTGCGAATACGCTTCCTAAGACTACGCAAAATGAAAAGGTTAACTTGTACATGATGGTGGATGTTACTCTTGGACTTCACAAAGCGCAACTGTGATTAGTTCTTCAGAAGCAAATCTATTTATACAGGGTTTTGGAATTTTAAGATAGCATTTAATAAGATGGTAATTAAAATCTGATGGAACTATTGTAATGGAAGAGTTGAGTTACCAAATATTTTGCAGGACATTAAGAAATCGATTAGCTAATTATTATTTGGATAAATTTCACATAATACACACACACAATAATACATGATTATTGTATCTTAAAATCTCTGTAATTATTATTAACCATTTGCTTCTAATACTTTTAGAAGAAAATTTAAGGAATAATACACCAAAATCTGTGTACTACAGCACTTTTGTTATCAGAAATATTTGATTTTGGGTTTCAAAAAATATTCCTTTTGTAATCATTGTAAACTTATTTTTTTCAATGTAACGCGCTGTATATTATCATATTTTTTATTTCTATGTAAAATTAGCTTTACATTATTACCACAAAGTCCTTATTTTTATTTAAAGAAGCGTCTGAAATTAAATTAAAAAAATATCGCAATCAGGGCATTATTATTTTTCGTACCTATACAATATCTCGTTTGTTAATTATGTAATTGAAATTATTAATTAATGTAAGATTACACGAAATTGTTAAGGAAAATATAAAGTCTTATGGAGAAAATAAATTCAAGAAATATTCTTCTGATACCTCTTCACACCGAATAATCACCGTTTACTTACATTTTTTTAATGTAACATCCTGTATATTATCATATTTTTGAATTCTGCGCAAAATTAGCTTTACATTGATATCATAAAGTCCTTATTTTATTAAGAAATCGTCTTCAATTAAATTAAAAGAATCTCGCAAATTGGAATCCGATTGTATTATTTTTCGTACCTGTACAATACGTCGTGTGTGTAATGTGTACGCATTAATGGCGAAATGGGGGATTGTAGGAATATTTTAAGGGGAATATAAAACATTTATTATGGAAACAAAGTCTTGTAGAGAAAATAAATTCCAAAAAATATTCTTCTGTCTTCCTAACAAAAATTACAAATCAATTAAGACTTAAGGTTTTTAACCACCCTGTATAGCAAGCGCGGATCTACGGGGGGATAGGAATAAGCGTAATCCCCCCCACGAGGCCAGTTATTAAGATTTGTACAGAAAAAAATTTCGCGTTTTAACACCGGGGTTCTTCCTTCCGTCCCGGATCATCCCCCCCCCCCCAAGAATTTCTCTAAAACCACTCTTAACTGTATATTATCGTATTTATGAATTTTTTTGTGTTATATGACAAAGAAAATTATTAAAAGTAGAAGAACTTAAAATTGTTGTTTATCAAGAAATTGAAAAATTTCAGGATACTCGTTTGGTTTGTTTGATTACTTTCTCTTGACCCTGGTCTAAGTTATCATCCTTAATGACAATTTGGTATTTATCTATTGCAAATGTAGCATTGGTAATGCTTCAAACAATTAGGAATTATTATAATCTATAATTTACGTTTCCTGAAGGATTTATGATTTCTAGAAACTTTTGATTACGTACTGGTTCTATTATACAGCACACGATGTATATTTAAAATAAATTTACTTTTATTTATCCCTCGATTTAGATTTTTCCAAGGATATTAAAATTATAAAAAGCTAATCCAGATGTAACCCTAATTATTGTTATGTATTTGCTTTCCTCTGGGTATAAACATTAAATTTTTATAGAATAATAAAATTGTCCTTACGTATAATAAACAAATGTTTAGTGAAACTTCCTTGTAAGAGTAAATAAAATTTTATTAAGGATTTTATAGAGAAACAGGTGTTTTAATCGATTTAAAGGCGAAGAATACAGGACGAAGGATACGGACAAGGGAAACAAGAAAAAGAACGAGACAAAACAAAATAGAACACAATATAAAAATAAGTACTACAGAATTAGACAAAAGACAGGGAATACAATAATTCAAGATAGTTGACAAACAGGGAAAGATACAGGATCAAGGATAAGGTGAAAGGGGAACAGGATAAATAATGAGAAACAGAATAAAAACACAGGAGACAGGACAAAAGGCATAAGGACTTTATGATATCATTGTAAAGCTAATTATACGAAGATTTCAATATAATATTAGAGGGTAGTAGGTACATTAAAAAAAAACAGTTTTTCAAAAAAATCCCAAACCGGAAGCGGATGTTTTTCTGGTAGCATTTTTTCAGAAGCCGAATTTTGAAAATCTGAATAGCGGATATGAGAGAAGGCCATAATTCAAGGGAAACAATTTTTTTACCGGGCTCTCTAACTTCAAAATGGCAACCGCTATATGAATTTTTCAAAATTTTGACTATAACGCCCCACAACCCAAAAACCAGTTATCTGATCAGGTTCAGAAACAACTTGTTTGAAAGTCTTTTAGCGGTACTAGACCATCCATGTAGAAAAATTTATTTAGTAGAAAATACAAAAATGATCGCAACAGCGCTTTTCCGAAACGTTTGCAATTTTTGAAAAATTATTACAAAAAAACTGGCCACGCGATTTTGTTTAAATTTTCTACACTTATGCAGCTTGGTGTTAGGTACATTTTCGTTTTTTGATTAATGCTAGAATTTCACTGTGGCGCCCTCTACGAGGTTTTGAAAATCGGATATTGATGCTCCTATAGCGCCTTTATTAATCAAAATATGAAAAAAGTTTAAATATAAAAGTTATTCCATATATAATTCTGCATTCTCCTAAATTTATATCACGTATACAGGGTGTTTGGTTTTCACAGTACAATAAGCAACTTTGTTATTTTAAATGAAACACCCTGTATATTATTATATAATGGAATGCAAAATTGAATTGTCTATCACATAGTATAAGGTAGTCATATAGCTAAAATGTACGGTTGATGAGAAAATCGCGAACTTCCGCTGCGTTAGTAAATTAGATGCCTGTCTCTCTTCTGTACGTATCGAACCCGTATAGTCTGGTGTTTCTCGCTACGCACTCAAGTGATTTTCAATGCTGCCTCGCGAACTACAGTTGAATACCAAAAACGTTTATTTTTTTTGTATGGGAAAGTCCACGTGAGATGAAGACTCAAGAATATTTTTTGAATTTATTTTCAGGAGTTTTTCGTGGCGGGATTTCAACTTCTCTACTCAAATGTTTTGTACAAGAAAGTATTCCGAAAATAGTGCACTTATTCTGTAAATAATAGTATCTAAATCAATTGTGTTTTCTATATAGGGTGTCCAAGTCCAAGGTAAGGAACGCATGCATGGGGATCTCCTAAGAGATAGAGATTCGGTTATATGAGAAGAAATGTCTAAACACCTTATGTTACAAATTTTCGAAAATTTATTTTTGCTTCAAGCAAAATTATAAATTTGATCAAGGTTACTTACTGTTCCATATTTGCTACTAGCACAATAGTGGAATATTCATAAATTATCTAGACACCATCAATGTCAGCTATAATCTACATACAATGAATTTACGTAAAAATACCCTAGTATTAATCAAAACTCATCAATGTAAAATTATCAGTAGATAACAGAAAACCATAGAAATCACAACAAAATTTAAAAATATGGGCCATATTAATATTATTCTAATAAGTTTAATTTCCTTAGGGTTATTACAGGTAACACCTCTTAAATTATAAGTAAAAATAATACTTTAAAAATTGTTTAATTCAAGGCTTTGGTTATTCGCGACGAGAGTCTAAGAGAAAACGAAATTGAAGAAGAAGAAGAGGAAGAAGAGTTTGAAGAAAAATGGTTCGAACAATACCTAAACCATTTTGATGTTGTGGATAACAGAACATTTTACGTGGTAAACTAATTTCTAGTCTCTTATTATGAAACTAAAATGAAATTTAAAGCCTTAAAATTTTTTTTGCAGAGATACTATGAAGAAAATAAATTTTTCAAACCTGGTGGTCCTTTGCTTATAGAAATAGCAGGAGAAGGTGCTATTAGTTCCAGTTCTATTCGAAACGGACAGAGTTATTTATTAGCGAAGAAATTACGTGGGAAACTCATTTTACTCGAACATCGTTATTATGGACAAAGTTCACCTTTCGAGTACATAAACATTTTTTTTTTTTGATAAAATTCAATTTTGACTTGCAATTTTTTTAGTAACCTAACTGCAGAGAATTTAATTCATTTATCTGTAGAATATGCTTTGGAAGATTTAGCATACTTTGTCGAAACCATCAAGAAGACAACTCCAGGTCTTCAAAACAGCAAGGTAAGGTTTAAAAAAATTTCAAGACTCTTCAGTTAGATTTAGCCCGAATAATGGAGCTACGTGTGACTGATGAGCCCTAACTCTGTCCCTGAATATTTCTTTGTACAGGTTGGAGTTTTTGGATGTTCCTACTCAGGATCCCTTGCTACTTGGTTTCGTTACAAATTTCCCCATTTAGTGGATGCTGCTTGGGCAAGCAGTGGTCCTTTGCGTGCAGTTGCAGATTTTTATGGTTAAGTCGCAAATCAAATTTTTTCCCTGTTATTATTTTATTTCCTTTCCAGAATACTTAGAAGTTGCTAGTAGCGTTTATTATAACGTCAGTTCAGAATGTTACGAGATTGTTAGAGAAGGTTATGAAGAAACCAAGCAACTTTTATCAACACCAGAAGGAGAAGAACAAGTCAAATCAACCTTTGAGTAAGAAGAATTATTTCTTTAATTTTTGTTTAAGATTGCAAAATCTTTCAGGAATTGGGTTTGTGGAAATATAACGGAAATGTCCCCTGAAGATATTTTGGATAACATGCGTTATGTCTTAGCAGATCATAATATTGCACCTGATTACGGTCCTGAAAGTTGTAATATTTTACAAAATAAAAATGATGAGTCGACCCCGTTTGAAAAGTTAGCCAAGTTGGTGATGACGAATTCACCATCGATTTGTTACAATGGGGATGTAGATTATCCAAATGATGGTAAACAAAAATAATTTTATCCTCAAAAGTGAAAGTAACAATTCAATGGTTTGGTTGTAAGAGCATAAGTATACGAGGACACATTTCCAACGTTCCTCTTACAACCGAAATGTTGAATTGTTTCTTTCACTTTAGAGATTGGACGGTGTAACAGAAAATGATACAATTCTGTTTCATAAGGCATAGCATGGAACTACCAAACGTGCACAGAATTTGGTTTCACCGTTACTACATCTTCAAGAAATCAACCCTTTAACGAATCAACAAACGAAGAAGACTTTTTCCAATCTTGTATTGACAATTTTGGGGATGAGTAAGTATAAGTTCTATGTTTTACAAATAAAAATACTCTATTTTTCAAATAAGTTTCAATATGGAGGTCCTGCAAAGAGGAATCGATAAAATCAATCGTTTATATGGATCGACACATCTTAAAGCTACGAAAGTTCTTTCTGTACATGGAACTCTTGATCCTTGGCATAAGTTAGGGCTTTATAAAGAAACAAGTGAAGAATCTCCTGTAATTTTAATTCCAGGTAATAAATTATTTGATTTTGAAGAAGGATAATGCAGAAGGTTTGTTTCAGGAACTTCTCATTGCGCTGATCAAACTATTGGTGATGATGATGAGCCTCCACAACTTACTAAAGCAAAGACTACTGCTAGGAAAATAATGTCCAAGTGGCTTCAATAACGTAAACGAAAACTAAGGACATTATAGCACTTTTACTAGATAAGAGAAATTAGTAAAAAAAATGTTTTAGGAAGATTAAAATTTTACAGATGAAATTTTTAAGTTATTCCTCCGCTTCTGGTTGTGTTCAAGTGTGGCACGATTACATAAAAATTTAATATATACAGTACTACTACAGTCTTTTTTTTTGAAAATAATTTTCTAAAATATTCGTAAAAGTTCTTAAAAATTTCTTAAAAATGTGTTCAAAATAAATTAAAGGAAAAATTCGTAATTTTGAAAAAATCATAACTGCCCTATTTTGAAAGCAAAAAAGTTGGGGAAGCCCATATTCTGTAGCTCATTCTTATCACGTTATCACTATTAAGCGACAAAACATTCCTGGAGATAGAATTTTAAGTTTCCTGAAAAATAATTTCTTAAAAATGTCTTCAAAATAAACTTAAAGGAAAAATTCGTAATTTTGAAAAAATCATAACTGCCCTATTGTGAAAGCAAAAAAGTTGGGGAAGCCCCTATTCTGTAGCTCATTCTTATCACTATTAAGCGACAAAACATTCCTGGAGATAGAATTTTAAGTTTCCTGAAAAATAATTTCTTAAAAATGTGTTTAAAATAAATTAAAGGAAATATTCGTAATTTTCAAAAAATCATAGCTGCCCTATTTTGAACGCAAAAAAGGTGGGGAAGCCCCTATTCTGTATCTCATTCTTATCACTATTAAGCAACAAAGCATTCCTGGAGATGCTATTTTAAGTTTCCTGAAAAATAATTTCATAAAAATGTGTTCAAAATAAATTAAAGGAAATATTCGTAATTTTCAAAAACTCATAGCTGCCCTATTTTGAAAGCAAAAAAATTGGGGAAGCCCTTATTCTGTATCTCATTCTTATCACTATTAAGCAACAAAGCATTCCTGGAGATGCTATTTTAAGTTTCCTGAAAAATAATTTCATAAAAATGTGTTCAAAATAAATTAAAGGAAATATTCGTAATTTTCAAAAAATCATAGCTGCCCTATTTTGAAAGCAAAAAAATTGGGGAAGCCCTTATTCTGTATCTCATTCTTATCACTATTAAGCAACAAAGCATTCCTGGAGATGCTATTTTAAGTTTCCTGAAAAATAATTTCTTAAAAATGTGTTCAAAATAAATTAAAGGAAATATTCGTAATTTTCAAAAAATCATAGCTGCCCTATTTTGAACGCAAAAAAGTTGGGGAAGCCCCTATTCTGTATCTCATTCTTATCACTATTAAGCAACAAAGCATTCCTGGAGATGCTATTTTAAGTTTCCTGAAAAATAATTTCTTAAAAATGTGTTCAAAATAAATTAAAGGAAATATTCGTAATTTTCAAAAAATCATAGCTGCCCTATTTTGAACGCAAAAAAGGTGGGGAAGCCCCTATTCTGTATCTCATTCTTATCACTATTAAGCAACAAAGCATTCCTGGAGATGCTATTTTAAGTTTCCTGAAAAATAATTTCATAAAAATGTGTTCAAAATAAATTAAAGGAAATATTCGTAATTTTCAAAAAATCATAGCTGCCCTATTTTGAAAGCAAAAAAATTGGGGAAGCCCTTATTCTGTATCTCATTCTTATCACTATTAAGCAACAAAGCATTCCTGGAGATGCTATTTTAAGTTTCCTGAAAAATAATTTCTTAAAAATGTGTTCAAAATAAATTAAAGGAAAAATTCGTATTTTTCAAAAAATCATAGCTGCCCTATTTTGAACGCAAAAAAGTTGGGGAAGCCCCTATTCTGTATCTCATTCTTATCACTATTAAGCAACAAAGCATTCCTGGAGATGCTATTTTAAGTTTCCTGAAAAATAATTTCATAAAAATGTGTTCAAAATAAATTAAAGGAAATATTCGTAATTTTCAAAAAATCATAGCTGCCCTATTTTGAAAGCAAAAAAATTGGGGAAGCCCCTATTCTGTATCTCATTCTTATCACTATTAAGCGACAAAACATTCCTGGAAATAGTATTTTTTAAGTTTCCTGAAAAATAATTTCTTAAAAATGCCTTCAAAATAAACTTAAAAGAAAAATTCGTAATTTTCAAAAAATCATAGCTGCCCTATTTTGAAAGCAAAAAAGCTGGGAAAGCCCCTATTCCGTAGTTCACTCTTATCACTATTAAATATTCTTACGTTTCTTGAAAAATAATTTATTAATCATGAGAAAATCGTAATTTAACAAAAATAGAACTTTGTGTGTGATCTTCATTCCTCTACAACAAAAAACAATTATTAATAGTCATAGGCGAAACTACGGGTGGTGCCGGGTGTGCCCGGGCACCACCTAAAGAAAGTAAAACTGAAAATGCAAGCGGCCTAAAAAACGGAAAGAGTATTTATTATGTCTTCGATACTTGATCTCAACAATATTTAAGGGGTCACCGGAAACTTACATAATAGGTATATTAAATATTATAAAGACGACCGCTATCACTTTCGAGAATTTGCTCTAGTACGGTAATACGTCGCCGTAAGTATTAATTTCAGCATTTCGCCACCGCGTCGAAAATTACACCAATGCTTATGAATAGTAAATCGTTATTAGACTATTCAATATTGATTGCTGTAAGTATTTTGCCTTCTCAGTCTTCTTTTACACATTCGAAAACCCGCTTTGGATGTTGCAGTTTAAACTTTTAAGTCGAAAATTGATCGGTTTTTACTTTCCCATACCACCACTGGTATAGGGAAGTATTGATATCATGAAAATTTTTGAAATCGAGATTTTCGCGGAAATACGTATTTTGGGCCCCTAGGAACCCAAAAAGGTGGTCTAGAAAAATGTCTGTCTGTTGGTGGGTGTGGGTGTGGGTGTGTGTGTGTGTGTGTGTGTGGGTGTGTGTGTGTATGTGTATGTAACGCCTCTAACGCAAAAACTAGTTAACCGATTTTGATGAAATTTTAAATGAAGGGGTATATCGAAAATTCATCGACAAAATAAGCTTTTCAAAAAAATCCGAAACCGGAAGCGGAAGTTAGACATGTTTTTTTGGTATCATTTTTTTCAGAAGCGGGATTTTGAAATTCTGAGTAGGGAATATGAAAGAAGGGCATAATTCAAGGGAAACAGTTTTTTACGGGACTCTCTAACTTCAAAATGGCGGTCGCTATGAATTTTTCAAAATTTCGACTTTAACGCCCCATAACTCAAAAACCTGTTATCTGATCAGGTTCCGCAACAACTTGTTTGAAAGCCCTTTGGCTCTACTACACCAAGAAAAATTATTTACTAAATCCAAGAACTGTCGCAACGGCGATCTTCCAAAAATTTTGAAATTTTTGAAAAATTATTACAAAAAAACTGGTCTAAGGATTTTGTTTAAATTTTCCATACTTATGCAGCTTGGTATTAGCTACATTTTTGCTTTTTGATGAACGCCAGAATTCCACTGTGGCGCCCTCTACGAGATTTTGAAAATCGGAAATTGATGTTCCTATAGCGCCTTTATTAGTAGTCAAAATATGAAAGAAGTTTAAATATAAAAGTTATTTAGTATATAATTCTGCATTCTCTTCAATGTATATCACGTATACAGGGCGTTTGCTTTCCACAGTACAATAAACAACTTTGTTATTTTAAATGAAACACCCTGTATATTATTATATAATTGAATGTAGAATTTCATTGTCTATCACATAGTATAAGGTGTTCATATGGCTAAAATGTACGGTTAATGAAAAATTCGTGAATTTTGAATATTTAGGTTGAACTGTTGATGGAAACGGATCGAGCGTCGTAGCTCAAATTGCTTGGCGTCGTTGGAAAGGGCGTGGCTTGGCGAGTAAGAAAAACTTTGTTGCCGCCTTGCCGGTTAGGTTAGGTTCGGACATGAAAATGTTTTCTTGCACGGGCTTAGAAAAAATTTCGAAAAGCTTCCCCCATTTTTAGAATTGTCTGAAACGTCTTGAAAAGAAGTGTTGGAAAACAGTCGTAGCTTAAATTGCTCGACGGCGTTGGAAAGACGGAGACGTCAATAGTCTACCTACCGAGTTTCAGCATCGTAGCTCAAAGGAAAAGGGAGTTATGAGCGAAACCCGATGTTAGCCGATCTGATCCGAACGAGAACGGCACGTCGTAGCTTAAATTGGTCGACGGCGTTGAAAAGACGGAGACGTCAATAGTCTACCTACCGAGTTTCAGCATCGTAGCTCCAAGGATAAGGGAGTTATGAGCGAAACCCGATGTTAGCCGATCTGATCCGAACGAGAACGGCACGTCGTAGCTTAAATTGCTCGACGGCGTTGAAAAGACGGATACCTCAATAGTCTACCTACCGAGTTTCAGCATCGTAGCTCAAAGGAAAAGGGAGTTATGAGCGAAACCCGATGTTAGCCGATCTGATCCGAACGAGAACGGCACGTCGTAGCTTAAATTGGTCGACGGCGTTGAAAAGACGGAGACGTCAATAGTCTACCTACTGAGTTTCAGCATCGTAGCTCAAAGGAAAAGGGAGTTATGAGCGAAACCCGACGTTAGCCGATCTGATCCGAACGAGAACGGCACGTCGTAGCTTTAATTGCTCGACGGCGTTTGAAAGACGGAGACGTCAATAGTCTACCTACCGAGTTTCAGCATCGTAGCTCAAAGGAAAAGGGAGTTATGAGCGAAACCCGACGTTAGCCGATCTGATCCGAACGAGAACGGCACGTCGTAGCTTTAATTACTCGACGGCGTTTGAAAGACGGAGACGTCAATAGTCTACCTACCGAGTTTCAGCATCGTAGCTCCAAGGATAAGGGAGTTATGAGCGAAACCCGATGTTAGCCGATCTGATCCGAACGAGAACGGCACGTCGTAGCTTAAATTGGTCGACGGCGTTGAAAAGACGGAGACGTCAATAGTCTACCTACCGAGTTTCAGCATCGTAGCTCCAAGGATAAGGGAGTTATGAGCGAAACCCGATGTTAGCCGATCTGATCCGAACGAGAACGGCACGTCGTAGCTTAAATTGCTCGACGGCGTTGAAAAGGCGGAGACGTCAATAGTCTACCTACCGAGTTTCAGCATCGTAGCTCAAAGGAAAAGGGAGTTATGAGCGAAACCCGACGTTAGCCGATCTGATCCGAACGAGAACGGCACGTCGTAGCTTTAATTGCTCGACGGCGTTTGAAAGACGGAGACGTCAATAGTCTACCTACCGAGTTTCAGCATCGTAGCTCCAAGGATAAGGGAGTTATGAGCGAAACCCGATGTTAGCCGATCTGATCCGAACGAGAACGGCACGTCGTAGCTTAAATTGGTCGACGGCGTTGAAAAGACGGAGACGTCAATAGTCTACCTACCGAGTTTCAGCATCGTAGCTCCAAGGATAAGGGAGTTATGAGCGAAACCCGATGTTAGCCGATCTGATCCGAACGAGAACGGCACGTCGTAGCTTAAATTGCTCGACGGCGTTGAAAAGACGGAGACGTCAATAGTCTACCTACCGAGTTTCAGCATCGTAGCTCAAAGGAAAAGGGAGTTATGAGCGAAACCCGATGTTAGCCGATCTGATCCGAACGAGAACGGCACGTCGTAGCTTAAATTGGTCGACGGCGTTGAAAAGACGGAGACGTCAATAGTCTACCTACCGAGTTTCAGCATCGTAGCTCCAAGGATAAGGGAGTTATGAGCGAAACCCGATGTTAGCCGATCTGATCCGAACGAGAACGGCACGTCGTAGCTTAAATTGCTCGACGGCGTTGAAAAGACGGATACCTCAATAGTCTACCTACCGAGTTTCAGCATCGTAGCTCAAAGGAAAAGGGAGTTATGAGCGAAACCCGATGTTAGCCGATCTGATCCGAACGAGAACGGCACGTCGTAGCTTAAATTGGTCGACGGCGTTGAAAAGACGGAGACGTCAATAGTCTACCTACCGAGTTTCAGCATCGTAGCTCAAAGGAAAAGGGAGTTATGAGCGAAACCCGACGTTAGCCGATCTGATCCGAACGAGAACGGCACGTCGTAGCTTTAATTGCTCGACGGCGTTTGAAAGACGGAGACGTCAATAGTCTACCTACCGAGTTTCAGCATCGTAGCTCAAAGGAAAAGGGAGTTATGAGCGAAACCCGACGTTAGCCGATCTGATCCGAACGAGAACGGCACGTCGTAGCTTTAATTACTCGACGGCGTTTGAAAGACGGAGACGTCAATAGTCTACCTACCGAGTTTCAGCATCGTAGCTCCAAGGATAAGGGAGTTATGAGCGAAACCCGATGTTAGCCGATCTGATCCGAACGAGAACGGCACGTCGTAGCTTAAATTGGTCGACGGCGTTGAAAAGACGGAGACGTCAATAGTCTACCTACCGAGTTTCAGCATCGTAGCTCCAAGGATAAGGGAGTTATGAGCGAAACCCGATGTTAGCCGATCTGATCCGAACGAGAACGGCACGTCGTAGCTTAAATTGCTCGACGGCGTTGAAAAGGCGGAGACGTCAATAGTCTACCTACCGAGTTTCAGCATCGTAGCTCAAAGGAAAAGGGAGTTATGAGCGAAACCCGACGTTAGCCGATCTGATCCGAACGAGAACGGCACGTCGTAGCTTTAATTGCTCGACGGCGTTTGAAAGACGGAGACGTCAATAGTCTACCTACCGAGTTTCAGCATCGTAGCTCCAAGGATAAGGGAGTTATGAGCGAAACCCGATGTTAGCCGATCTGATCCGAACGAGAACGGCACGTCGTAGCTTAAATTGGTCGACGGCGTTGAAAAGACGGAGACGTCAATAGTCTACCTACCGAGTTTCAGCATCGTAGCTCCAAGGATAAGGGAGTTATGAGCGAAACCCGATCTGATCCGAACGAGAACGGCACGTCGTAGCTTAAATTGCTCGACGGCGGCGTTGAAAAGGCGGAGACGTCAATAGTCTACCTACCGAGTTTCAGCATCGTAGCTCAAAGGAAAAGGGAGTTATGAGCGAAACCCGACGTTAGCCGATCTGATCCGAACGAGAACGGCACGTCGTAGCTTTAATTGCTCGACGGCGTTTGAAAGACGGAGACGTCAATAGTCTACCTACCGAGTTTCAGCATCGTAGCTCCAAGGATAAGGGAGTTATGAGCGAAACCCGATGTTAGCCGATCTGATCCGAACGAGAACGGCACGTCGTAGCTTAAATTGCTCGACGGCGTTGAAAAGGCGGAGACGTCAATAGTCTACCTACCGAGTTTCAGCATCGTAGCTCAAAGGAAAAGGGAGTTATGAGCGAAACCCGACGTTAGCCGATCTGATCCGAACGAGAACGGCACGTCGTAGCTTTAATTGCTCGACGGCGTTTGAAAGACGGAGACGTCAATAGTCTACCTACCGAGTTTCAGCATCGTAGCTCCAAGGATAAGGGAGTTATGAGCGAAACCCGATGTTAGCCGATCTGATCCGAACGAGAACGGCACGTCGTAGCTTTAATTGCTCGACGGCGTTTGAAAGACGGAGACGTCAATAGTCTACCTACCGAGTTTCAGCATCGTAGCTCCAAGGATAAGGGAGTAGTGAGCGAAACCCGATGTTAGCCGATCTGATCCGAACGAGAACGGCACGTCGGTCGGTCGATAGCGATCGTCCAGCTTCGCCAGTTGTAATTTCTAGCCGGTACCTACTACAGAGTACAGGTAGATGCGTATCTTGGTGTCTTTCTTTCGTTCATATCGAACCTGTATAGTCTCGTTTTTCTCGCGAGGCATTCAAATGATTTCCAATGCTGCCTCGCGAACTACTGTTGAATAGCAAAAACAAAATGTTTATTTTTAGTATGGGAAAGTCCAGGGGAGGTTTGCACCTCCACTTTTTAATAAAGCTACCATATCAACCCACTTTGACGATATTTCCGCGTAGAAAAATAGGCTCAAAATTCAGAAACTTTCAGAAAAATTGGTATGATTCTTTCAAATGGCTAGAATACAGCCAGCAGTTGGATTCAGCATTCTGTTTCCATTGTCGTTTTTTTGGGTCAAACGACGCCTCATATAAGGGTCATACTGCATTTACAAAGAAAGGTTTTAATAATTGGCATAGGGCCATTGAAGCGTTTAAGAATCATGAAAGAACGAACTACTGTGCATATGCATAGTATTTAGTATTTCTTCATGGAACCATTATGAAAACGGGATCTCGATTGATATTTTGTTAGATCAAACTAAACGCGATTTTATTTCGAAAGAAGAGCAAAAGCGAATCGAAAACCACCAACTATTCGAAAGACTTATAAATATTGTTCTGTGTTTGGCTATAGGAGGGCGTCCTCTAAGAGGCCACAATGAAAAAAAGACCGATTCTGAAATATATGTTCGTTTTTGTTTATAAGATTATTATTTAATAAAAATTCATTTTATTTACTTTTGAATAGTCGGTGCCTTTTTGTAAAGAGATTCTGGAAAAACGATGCTACATTGATACAAGTCAACGCTTGGTTTCTAATTCTAGCTGGCACTACCAAATAAAATACTCTAGTTTCGCCTATGTTAATAGTACTAATGAATGAGTCATCTTATATAAACATGAACCACGTACTTTGCCCTAAATATAATAACAATAAATTAACACGAAACTACAAATTATTTCAAAAATTATCATCCAGCGGTATTGAGTAACAATAAACCAAGGTTCACGTCATTATGGTCATTTAACAAACGTATCTGTTATTTATAACTCTTGAATAACTAACAAGCATGACAATTTAAATTGTCAATGCCAAGGGTAAAACCCATACAATAAAATATTTTATACTAAAAAAATGTACAGTGCTAAAGCTCTATGGAGTCATCAAAGCGGAAGTGTGGGAGAGTTAGTCATTCGTACAACAAACACCGTTTTAAAATCATTTTTGTGTGTTTTTTAATTCAAGTAAAATGAGTTTTTTTAAAAAATTTGTAACATATATGTGTATCGTTCAGGTAATTACAATAATTGTTAAAAAAAAGTGATTTTAAAATAACGTTTATATTATTGAAGGAACTTGTAAATTCTGAAAGTGGTGGTCCAAAAACAAAAATAGAAGAAAAATGGTTTGAACAATATTTAGATCATTTTAACGTGTGGGATAATCGAACATTTTTTATGGTAGGTAATTATAATAATTTACTTGTTTATTACATCAAAAAATTATTGCCTAAGAAAATTTGGCCACTTATTCCATTTTCCCTCCTATTTGCTAACGCACGTAATTTTCTTTCTATTAACACTAAACTCTTTATTTTTCAGAGATATTTTGAGAATAATGAATTTTTTAAACCCGGGGGTCCTCTATTATTGGAAATCGGAGGTGAAGCAACTGCTGAAACAGATTCTTTGAAATTTAGTCCAAGTTACACGTTAGCCAAAAAACTAGGGGGCAAAGTGGTGCTGCTAGAACATCGCTATTATGGAGAAAGTGCCCCTTTTGAGTATGCAACACAATTATCATTAATATTAATTTTATTTTATTGTTTTAATTTACTACAGGGTGTAATATTATTGCTAAAATTTTTTTCTTGGTTAAAAATATTTTCTCCTGAAATTATTTAATTTGTTGAGGAGTCTAGAAGCTAGAAATAAAATCTTCAGGATTTTGTGACTTAACAGCGATAAGAATGAGGTACCAAATGGGGTCTTCCCCAACCTTATAGTTTTCAAAATAAGACAGTCATGAGTTTTTGAAAGACTGTGGTTTTTCCTGAAATATGATCTTCGTGGTATTATGATTATCTGAGCTGATAGAGATTAGAATGAGCTACAAAATGGTAACTTTGGGAGTTTTCTAGCTTTAAAATTAAAACAGTTATGAGGTTTTAAAAAATTTGATTTTTTCCCTGAAAAATGAATTTTAGAGATGTAAAAAAATATTTTTTCAAGAAATTGGAACAGCTGTCTTGATATTCAGCTTTGGTAGGTTGATCGGGGCGAGAATGAGCTACAAAATGGCGACAACCTAAAGTTTTTAGTTTTAAAATTAAGCCCGGAATGAATTTTTGAAAATGTACATTTTCTTGCGTTCCTTATTTTTCAGTAATTTCACAACAGAAACTTTAAAATATCTTAATGTGGAACAAGCATTAGAAGATTTGGCATACTTCGTGGAAACATACAAGAAGACAACCCCTGGACTGGAAGATAGCAAGGTAAAAAGAATTTAACTGTTCACTCCTATTTAGTTTCCATCTTTTTACTTTTCAGGTTGCTGCTTTTGGCTGTTCTTATTCAGCATCTTTAGCGACCTGGTTTCGTTACAAATTTCCTCATCTCGTTGATGCAGCTTGGTCCAGTAGTGGACCCTTAAAAATAATTTCGGATTTTTATGGTAAGCCAAAGAATTATAAAAACTTGATTAAAGTTTTAAAAATTATTACAGAATATTACGAGGTTGCTGGGGAGGTGTATTCTAATGTAAGCTCTGAATGCATTGCTATTATAAGACAAGGTTATAGAGAAACGAAAAAAATTTTGTCTACTCCAGAAGGAGAAGAAGAAGTTAAAATGATTTTTAAGTAAGTCTTGTCACATTCTCTTAAATTTTTCTCTCTTGTTCTTCTTATCAAGATATTAAACAATATTAACATATTCCTTCAGGGACTGGGAATGTGGAAATGTCACAGAAATGTCAACCGACAACATCTTGGCAATCATACGTATGGTGGTAGCAAACCAATACAGTTCCCCAAACCATGGAATCGAAAGTTGCAAATTTTTACAAAGCAAAAACGCAACAACCACTTGTTTCCAACAATTATCAGAATTCGTCTTATCCAAAACCAACGAAGTCTGTTTCGATGAAGACCCAAACGATGGTAAGGTCCAAAAAATTATTAAAAAACTTTCAAAACCTCTTCTATTTTAGATTTTGCTTGGGTTTATCAAACATGCACCCAATTTGGATATAGTTTCACAACGAGTTCGCAAAGTCAACCTTTTAAGGATAATTACTCGGCTATTGATGACGATTTGGAAACTTGCTCAGAGGACTTTGGTGAAGAGTAAGTTTTAATTTATTTTAGATTTAAAATTAAAATCTATCTGTTGTAGGTTTACCTCAGAAGTCCTTGAAAGAAGCATTGCAAGAATGAATCGTGTTTATGGATCAACAAATTTAAAAGTAACGAAATTACTTACAGTTCATGGTACACATGATCCTTGGTATAAAGTTGGATTGTATCATCAAACTGATCAAGAATCACCAGTTTTGCTGATTCCTGGTAATTAAAATAATTGTTTGGTTATTTAAAAAAAATGTTACCTAAGGGTTGGTTTATAATTTACAGGAACATCACACTGTGCTGATATGAATGAAATCAAGAAACCTGAAGCTCCTCAATTAATTAAAGCAAAGAAGATAGCTATGGAAATTATGGAAAAGTGGCTCAGAAATTGAAACTTTAATAAAAAACATTAATAAAATAGTTATATCTAGCTATTAAAATATTTTAAATAAAATTATCAAAGCTTTCCAGTGTCATAAATAACTGCTTCTAATTCATAAAGCAAATATTTTTGTTCGAGAAAGAAGTTGGGCCGATTATCTTATCAAAAGTCAAAAGTGGATTCACTTAAAATATATTCAAGGCATGAATAACAGTTAATAGGCTTAAATAGAAAATGGGGTGATGATAATCCGTTTAATTTTATTTGTGTAATATAATAACGCAGTTGTCGCTATGGCTTTATCAAAGGTGGCAGTGATAGTGATTTTTTGCGTTTTCTTCTTGAATTTTAGTCAAATTACGTAAGTAACTGCTTTGAAATTGAATGATGGATGGAATAATAAGATTTTGTTTAATACTTTTTAAAACTGATTAGATCTACGAGCGTTTCGGAATTAAAGAAGTCAATTTTGGATCAAATTTTACCTAAACATGCCAATGATGTACTCATTGGTCCTGGAAATGGTACAGGTAAGTCAAAATAAACGTAATAATTTAATACAAGGTACAAGAAGTTTCTAATAAATTTACTGTAAAGTACGAAGACCAAAATCCATAACTGTAGTATGTCAATTTTGAAACAACTGTAAAGTTTAAGAAGGCTTCATTTTGTAGCTCACTCATCCTTGGAATTGCATTTGTATTAAAATATCTCAGATGAACGAAGGATTCTTCAGAGAAAATAGCTCAATCTAAATTTTAAAGCTGGTAAATGTCAAGAAGCTGATACGTAGAAAATTCGTAACCATTTCGAATTTGCAGTTAGGAAGTTCAGGATGCTGCCATTTTGTAGCTCAACCTCAACACTATTGTTTCACAAAAGCTTATGGAAATGGCTCTTATTGTTCCATAAAAAATAATTTTCTTTAGTAGGTATATGTGTGTGTAACAATCATATTTTAGGAAATAATCAAACTTTTAAAAAATTTATAACTGTCTTAATTTTAAATTTAGAAAGTTCCAGAAGTAACCATTTTGTAGCACATTCTCATTACTATTAGCTCAAAAAAAGACAGGAAGGTGGCATTCATAGTTTCATGAAAAATAATTCTTTAAGATGTGTAACGATTATTTTTCAGGAAAAAATCAATATATTCAAAAACTCATAACTGTCTTAATTTTAAAGCTAGAAAGTTCCGGAAGTGACCATTTTGTAGCTCAATCTCATCACTATTAACCCACAAAAGATCACGAAGATGGCTTTTATAGTTACAAGAAAAATAATTTTTCAAATACGTTTGTGTAAAAATTGTATTTGAGGAAAAAATCAAACTTTTCAAAAATTCATAACTCTCTTAATTTTAAAGCTATAAAGTTCCGGAAGTGATCATTTTGTAGCTCAATCTCATCACTATTAGGCTGTAAAAGTTCACGAAGAGGCCTTTTATAGTTACAAAAAAAATAATTTTTCAAATACGTTTGTGTAAAAATTGTATTTGAAGAAAAAATCAAACTTTTTAAAAATTCATAACTCTTTTAATTTTAAAGCTAGAAAGTTCCGGAAGTGACCTTTTTGTAGCTCAATCTCATCACTATTAGGCTGTAAAAGGTCACGAAGAGGGCTTTTATAGTTACAAGAAAAAATATTTTTCAAATACGTTTGTGTAAAAATTGTATTTGAGGAAAAAATCAAACTTTTCAAAAATTCATAACTCTCTTAATTTTAAAGCTATAAAGTTCCGGAAGTGATCATTTTGTAGCTCAATCTCATCACTATTAGGCTGTAAACGCTCACGAAGAGGGCTTTTATAGTTACAAGAAAAAATATTTTTCAAATACGTTTGTGTAAAAATTGTATTTGAGGAAAAAATCAAACTTTTCAAAAATTCATAACTCTCTTAATTTTAAAGCTAGAAACTTCCGGAAGTGATCATTTTGTAGCTCAATCTCATCACTATTAGTCCAAAAAAGGACACGAAGATGGCTTTTATAGTTACAAGACAAATAATTTTTCAAATACGTTTGTGTAAAAATTGTATTTGAGGAAAAAATCAAACTTTTCAAAAATTCATAACTCTCTTAATTTGAAAGCTATAAAGTTCCGGAAGCGACCATTTTGTAGCTCAATCTCATCAGTATTAGCCCACAAAAGGTCACGAAGATGGCTTTTATAGTTACAAGACAAATATTTTTTCAAATACGTTTGTGTAAAAATTGTATTTGAGGAAAAAATCAAACTTTTCAAAAATTTATAACTGTCTTAATTTTAAATTTAGAAAGTTCCAGAAGTAACCATTTTGTAGCACATTCTCATTACTATTAGCTCAAAAAAAGACAGGAAGGTGGCATTCATAGTTTCATGAAAAATAATTCTTTAAGATGTGTAACGATTATTTTTCAGGAAAAAATCAATATATTCAAAAACTCATAACTGTCTTAATTTTAAAGCTAGAAAGTTCCGGAAGTGACCATTTTGTAGCTCAATCTCATCACTATTAACCCACAAAAGATCACGAAGATGGCTTTTATAGTTACAAGAAAAATAATTTTTCAAATACGTTTGTGTAAAAATTGTATTTGAGGAAAAAATCAAACTTTTCAAAAATTCATAACTCTCTTAATTTTAAAGCTATAAAGTTCCGGAAGTGATCATTTTGTAGCTCAATCTCATCACTATTAGGCTGTAAAAGTTCACGAAGAGGCCTTTTATAGTTACAAAAAAAATAATTTTTCAAATACGTTTGTGTAAAAATTGTATTTGAAGAAAAAATCAAACTTTTTAAAAATTCATAACTCTTTTAATTTTAAAGCTAGAAAGTTCCGGAAGTGACCTTTTTGTAGCTCAATCTCATCACTATTAGGCTGTAAAAGGTCACGAAGAGGGCTTTTATAGTTACAAGAAAAAATATTTTTCAAATACGTTTGTGTAAAAATTGTATTTGAGGAAAAAATCAAACTTTTCAAAAATTCATAACTCTCTTAATTTTAAAGCTATAAAGTTCCGGAAGTGATCATTTTGTAGCTCAATCTCATCACTATTAGGCTGTAAACGCTCACGAAGAGGGCTTTTATAGTTACAAGAAAAAATATTTTTCAAATACGTTTGTGTAAAAATTGTATTTGAGGAAAAAATCAAACTTTTCAAAAATTCATAACTCTCTTAATTTTAAAGCTAGAAACTTCCGGAAGTGATCATTTTGTAGCTCAATCTCATCACTATTAGTCCAAAAAAGGACACGAAGATGGCTTTTATAGTTACAAGACAAATAATTTTTCAAATACGTTTGTGTAAAAATTGTATTTGAGGAAAAAATCAAACTTTTCAAAAATTCATAACTCTCTTAATTTGAAAGCTATAAAGTTCCGGAAGCGACCATTTTGTAGCTCAATCTCATCAGTATTAGCCCACAAAAGGTCACGAAGATGGCTTTTATAGTTACAAGACAAATATTTTTTCAAATACGTTTGTGTAAAAATTGTATTTGAGGAAAAAATCAAACTTTTCAAAAATTCATAACTCTATTAATTTTAAAGCTAGAAAGTTCCGGAAGTGATCATTTTGTAGCTCAATCTCATCACTATTAGGCTGTAAAAGTTCACGAAGAGGCCTTTTATAGTTACAAAAAAAATAATTTTTCAAATACGTTTGTGTAAAAATTGTATTTGAAGAAAAAATCAAACTTTTTAAAAATTCATAACTCTTTTAATTTTAAAGCTAGAAAGTTCCGGAAGTGACCTTTTTGTAGCTCAATCTCATCACTATTAGGCTGTAAAAGGTCACGAAGAGGGCTTTTATAGTTACAAGAAAAAATATTTTTCAAATACGTTTGTGTAAAAATTGTATTTGAGGAAAAAATCAAACTTTTCAAAAATTCATAACTCTCTTAATTTTAAAGCTAGAAACTTCCGGAAGTGATCATTTTGTAGCTCAATCTCATCACTATTAGTCCAAAAAAGGACACGAAGATGGCTTTTATAGTTACAAGACAAATAATTTTTCAAATACGTTTGTGTAAAAATTGTATTTGAGGAAAAAATCAAACTTTTCAAAAATTCATAACTCTCTTAATTTGAAAGCTATAAAGTTCCGGAAGCGACCATTTTGTAGCTCAATCTCATCAGTATTAGCCCACAAAAGGTCACGAAGATGGCTTTTATAGTTACAAGACAAATATTTTTTCAAATACGTTTGTGTAAAAATTGTATTTGAGGAAAAAATCAAACTTTTCAAAAATTCATAACTCTCTTAATTTTAAAGCTATAAAGTTCCGGAAGTGATCATTTTGTAACTCAATCTCATCACTATTAGGCTGTAAAAGGTCACGAAGAGGGCTTTTATAGTTACAAGAAAAATAATTTTTCAAATCCGTTTGTGTAAAAATTGTATTTGAGGAAAAAATCAAACTTTTCAAAAATTCATAACTCTCTTAATTTTAAAGCTAGAAAGTTCCGGAAGTGACCATTTTGTAGCTCAATCTCATCACTATTAGCTCACAAAAGGCCACGAAGATGGCTTTAAAGTTACAAGAAAAACAATTTTTCAAAGACGTTGGTGTAAAAGTGTATTTCAGGAACAAATCAAACTTTTCAAAAATTCATAACCGTCTCAATTTTAGAGCTAGAAGGTTTTCGAAGTAACCATTTTGTAGCTTATTCTCATTACTATCAGCTCATAAAATGATACGAAGATGACCCCTACAGTTTTATGTAAAAAAAAAAATTTTAAATGAAAAAATCATATTTCAGTAAAAAATCAAAAATTATTTGAAATATTTAAGTGTGGGGATATTCCCTCCCCCCCCTTATCCTAGAAAAATATTTTTTCTTATTAAAAATAATTTTAAACCTGCTTCTATTCCAGATGGAACCACAGAAGTGGTAGTTTACATGCACATAATAGGAATCGACGAATTAAACGATAAAAACATGGTAGTATAAATTTAATTTTAATTTCAGTTCCAATATTTTAAACTTTTTCCTTTCCAGGACTTTTCAGTTAGGGTTTACCTTCGCCAGCTTTGGAAAGACGAGAAATTAAAATACGATAGCAAAGGACAATTCAAACACATAGTCTTAAACGACATTGATTTAATTTGGACACCTGATACCTTCTTTTTAAACGAAAAAAGGGGCCAAGCGTATGATATAACACACCCAAATGTTTTTCTTAAAATTTTTCCGGATGGTACTGTTTTATGTAGCAGAAAGTAAGTTTTTTTTTAAACCAGTAGGGTATATAAGATTTTAATGTCTATTTTTCTTCTTAGATTATCCATTACAGTTTCTTGTCCAATGAATTTAAAGAAGTTTCCTTTTGACACACAAGAATGCCAACTTAAAATGGGGACATGTAAACTTTAAATAATGTTTCATTAAGGGTTGATAATTAAAAAAAAATATTTTAGATGGATCTACTATTGATGATGTTAATCTTATATGGAGGGAGTATGTACCAATAACAGTAAGCAGGTCTTTACATTTAGCACCCTTTAATTTAGAAAAATTCCTAACATTTTTGGAATATTACCCTATAAACAGTGGTAAGTTAAAGGGGTTAAATTTAAATTGATTTAATGATTGTTTTTCCTGCAGGTCAGTACAGTATTTTGACCCTCACCTTCCATTTCTCACGTAGTTTTGGGCATTATTTATATAACGTCTTCATGCCTTGCACAATGTTGGTGATTCTTTCATGGATTCCTTTCTGGTTAAGCAACAAACAACTTACTAGTCGCCTTTTGATGAGTATGTTTTAACGCAGAAATGAATTTAGACTCAAAAAATAAATAAAGAGACCTTGAAGAAAATTCTTCCATTTGCAAGACCATCTGTAATATTCTTCCAATTTTAAAAGAACGAATAAAAATCGTTTTTTGATTCTACAGTCATTTCTGAAAAAACTCCATTGAGTAGATACCTACAATTAATTTTTTTATATACAGGTCTCGGTCCTCTACTTATTGGTGTGGTAATAATTTCCCGTCAAAACAAGCACCGTGCCATATTATCATACAGTACGTATATGGATTGCTTTACAGGAACTTGTTTAACATTTATTTTTGCTTCTGTAATTGAAACTGTAATAATTCACTTATTATCTGAAAGGAAAATAAAAAACGAACGTAAAGATTGTACTTTAAATGGAAACGCACATGTAAGTATTTAGAAAAAAAATGGGGAAATGAAAGTAACCTAAAGATATTTTTTCAGAGAGAAGAAAATAAAATCCTCACCACTGCTAAGGCCTGGATTTCAAAAATACCATGCAAAATTGATTATGTAGATATAGGAGCACGTTTTATGATGCCTGTAATGTATGGAATCTTTTGTATTATTTACTTTACATCTGGAAGTAATCAAAGCGAAGAAACTTAATGTTTTAAACAGTACTGTAAGACAATAACAATTTATATTCATACATTTATGTTAATCTTGTGTAATATTAGCTCTTGGTAGGCTTAAAGAATGTAAACGTAAGCTAAGTTGATCTAAAAGTCTTAAGATTAATAAAAATTAATTTTATGTAAAATTAGAGGGATATTTTGATTGCAACAAAACTGGATAAATTTGCAGAAAAAGAGCTGCAGCAGGTGCAGAACCAGAAGATGGTCATTCTGGTTTCTTGAAGAATATTTTTTCTAATGTGTGTAAAATTAATATTTCAGGGGAAAATCTTCAAAAATTCGCAACTGCCTTTTAAAGCTAGAAACTTTAGGGTTTTATAGCTCAGAAAAGTCAACGAAATACCAAGAAATCCGAATAGTACAGTTGCAGAGAAGGGGCTGTAGCAAACACAGCTCCTGTTTACACTTGGTGATATCTCCTCAATAGAATCAATTTTTTAGTTCGTACAATTTTTATTTAACAGGAATTTACAAATTAAATTAAATAAAGAAACATTTAGAGCTTGACATTACTTGACGCAACACCCTGTATATGTTACATTTAACAATTTTTTAATCAAATTATTAGTTTTTACTTTCCCATACCACCGCTGATATATGGGAAGTATTGATATCATGAAAATTTTTGAAATTAAGATTTTCGTGGAAATACGTGTTTTGGGCCTCTGGGAACCCAAAAAGGTGGTTCAGAAAAAATATGAATAAAAGTTTAAATATAAAAGTTATTCAGTCTATAGATTTGCATTCTCCTAAATTTATATTATGTATACAGGGTGTTTGCTTTCCACAGTGGCGGTTCCAGACCAATGTCTTGGGGGGGGTAATTCGTTAAGAATTTTACAAAATTTTACAAAAGCAAAAACAGTTGGAAAACACATTTTACTGCATCAAAATTATAATTTAGTACATTACATTTCAGTGGCGCCGGTACTATTTTCAACTACGGGTGCAGTCAGAAAACTTGGCGCCGCAGGCGATTTTTTTTTCAAAAGTGGGCGTGGTCAATTTAAAAGCGTTTTACGAGGATATGGCTATTTTAATGTGAAATTTAAAAAAAATCAAAATTTCAACAATTTTACATATTATGCATATTTTAAAATTGCATTGAAATACTGAAAATACCAAAAACAGTAAAGGGTGCAAAGAGCCATTTACAAATTGTTTACGGGTGCAACTGGCCCGTTGCACCCGTGGTTCTGACGCCACTGTTACATTTTAACGCGAATAACTAATAATAATAATAATAATAATTTACAAAACTACATTAATTTATAACCCCCATTACCCCCCCCTTGTAACCGCCACTGGCTTTCCACATACCATATCATACTATAAGCAACAAAAATGTCTGTCTGTGGGTGTGTGTTTATACAACAAGCAACTTAGTTATTTTAAATGAAACACCATGTATATTATTATATAATTGAATGCAAAAATTGAATTGTCTATCACATAGTATAAGGTAGTCATATAGCTAAAATGTACGGTTGATGAGAAAATCGCGAACTTCCGCTGCGTTAGTAAATTAGATGCGTGTCTCTCTTCTGTACGTATCGAACCCGTATAGTCTGGTGTTTCTCGCTACGCATTCAAGTGGTTTACAATGCTGCCTCGCGAATTATTGTAGAATATCAAAAACGAAATGTTTATTTTTAATACGAGTAGTATGAGAAAGTCAAGGGGAGGTGCACACCTCCACTTTTTTTTATTCGTAACGTTCCTCCACCCCGAAGGGGTGATCTCCTGACCTAAATTAAGTCTTCAATGAAATTCCTTAGCCCCGAACCTTAATTCGGGAGTTCTCGGATTTGTTAGTACTACTAGTGCGATAAATTCCGCCTAGTGGCGCCAGTATCGCCCAAATTTAGAAATCGCATATGTTTTGGGATTAATTTTTAATTTTTAATACTGATTCTAAGTAATTTTATGCGAAATTAATTACATTTAAGTATGTTTATAATTATGTGCGTGCTCCTGGTATAAAAAAAAAGTGTTTTTAAAGCAATGATTCAATAAAGAAATCGTAACTAACCTTAAACAGCTGTTCCCGCGTTACTGTGGATTAAAATTCAAATAAAACAGTGTATTATATTTGCTTTAAATAATTAAAGAAAACACCTTGAGAGCTTGCTGTACTCTTAATATTAACTAATTGGTGCTAATTAATCAACCATCTAATGGAAAAAAATATAAGGTGACTATGGTTTTAATTATTTTTTAGGGGTTTCTTTATTATGTAATAGTTTGTGGCTTTTTAATTAAATATCCAATCAACAACTGTTTTTTTATTTGTGTATAGGCTTGCTCCAAATTTCCAAGCAGTTGGGATCAATGACCTTTTAGTTTTTACCACCACTCTCTGACTCTCCACTCATGAGTCATGAGTGATAGTGTGAAAGAAGCAAAGCAGCTCATTTTTGGGAATTTTTCTCCAAGGTCATCAATTCTGAAGTAAAGACAAGCTTAAGGTAACTTTGCTTATTAAACAGCTCCAACCATGTACAAATCTAAACTGTTTTAATTTGCAACTTGATACCTAATGCAAAGAAAAAGAAACCAAGTGTAAACGTGATGGAACCTGTCTGAACCTAGAAAGATCTAATCTAAGAAGTAAATTTTCTTTCTAAACTTCTAGAATTATTGAAAAATTCTAAACTATTTTCATTTGCAGTTTTATAATTGCAATGGTGTTCCTAAAAGAGCATTCAGTAAAAGCAGCATTCCTCTCCGACAACTCCCTGAACTTCATGTCACCTCAGATGAGATGGAATCGGAGAGGCTGTTCCAACCCAGTCTTCAAAGTAAGTGAACTAACTTTTAATATTCAATGTTGTGTTATTACTTATTTTACTAGTTCAAGTGTTCAAGAATATAGAACAAGAATTGCACAAGTATGAAAGTTATGCAGTCCAACATACAATTTAGGTAATTCTGTTTAAGAATAGTAACAACACTATTAGGAAATTGTTTGAATATTATTTTTCTTGATATTTTTGAAAGTAAAACGATTACATTAAAGTTATTTTTAGACCAAAAACAGTTTATCTGTTTAAATTAATAAAATAAATGTTTTCTCAAAAAAAAAACGACTCTAAAATAAACATAAGAATATTAGGTACCTACTATTGGAAAAACTTGTCACAACTCAACTCTCAATAGTGCTAGAGATTTGGGGGTGATATCAAATTAAAGCCCTGGGATTTTTCTATAAAGCAACCAAATTTGAAGAAATTCAGACTTTCAAATTTGGAAATAGAAATTTTTGAAAATACTTTAGTAAAAAGCTAAAAATTTCCATTTACTTTTAAAAATTCGTAGGAGTTGTCAAAATAGTGCTAGAGATTTGGGCTGATACCAAATTAAAGCCCTTTGCGTCCTTCCATCAGACGGACAAATATAAGCAAATTTAAAAATAAAAATTTTTCTAAATAATTTGGAAAAAGTAAAATTTCTCCTTTTACCTTTAAAAATTCCTAGAGGTTGCTCTAATAGAGCTGAAGATTTGGGGGTGGTACCAAATTATATCCCTTGGTTTCTTCCATTAGACGGCAAAATATCAAGCAATTCTGACTTTCAAAATTGAAAATAAAAATGTTTGCTATTTAGAAAAAATAAAAATTCTTCGTCTAACTTTAAAAATTCCTGAGGGTTGTTCTAATAGAGCTAGAGATTTGGGAGTGATACCAAATTAAATCCCTTAATTTGTTCATTTGTAAGTCAGCCATATTTGAAAAAATTTAGATGTCCAAATTTGGAAACAGAAACTTTTGAAAATATTTTGGTAACAAATATAAAATTTATTTTTAAAAATTCGTAGTAGTTGTCCAAATAGTCCTAGAGATTTGAACTGATACCAATTAAAGCCCTTAGCTTCTTCCATCAGACGGAAAATATGAAGAAATTCTGACTTCCAAATTTGAAAATAAACATTTTTGAAAACATTTTGGTAAAAAAATTAAAAATTTTCATTTATTTTTAAAAATCCTAGGGGTTGTCAAAATAGTGCTAGAGATTTGGACTGATACCAAATTAAAGCCCTTGGTTTCTTCTATCGCACGGCAAAATATGAAGAAATTCTGACTGCCCAAATTGAAAATTGAAATTTTTGAAAATATTTTGGAAAAAATAAAAATATTCTTTTTTAATTTTAATAATTCGTAGCGTAACAATGTGTTAGCATAAAATACTCCTGAAACACTTCTTTAGGTTTCAACTAAGCTTCTCACGTTCACGGAATTCAAATATGGAGTAGAGGAAAACATTCACTCCATGTTGGTAGCACCTCTAAATTGTTGAGTACGGTCCTGTCTAGGAACGTTTCTTAGTTTAAAATTTATTAAAATATAGGTTGTTAAACTTAAAAGAAATATAATTTTATTTTACTTCAGAACTCTCGAATGATTAAATAAGTTTATAACTTTTAAATTAAATTAAACAAGTTTTAGTTATAATCGATTTCTTTCTTCAACCTGTTTGAATTTCACTTTTAATCTGATGCTACTATCTAACAGGTGGCGCTATGATAGCTTAACTTAAATTTAATCAATATTTATGAGAATAACTTTCTACGCAAGAATCAAGTCTGCTCCTAATCAATCATAATCATAAACACACTTTAATATTGGAGTTGTTCTAAAAATAGAACAGAATTTTTTTCTTTAGTTATAGTATGTAGTAATTTCAAAGTAACGGGGCGGACCGAAGTTACCCATTGTTGTTTATTAGCGTGTAATTAGGTAAACAAAATACTAAAAACAAAAAGTATTGAAGACTGTTTAATCCCATTTAAACGAACTACCTACTTGCATTTCATTTCAAACTTATTGTTAGTAGAGTTAAAAGTTTTTGGAAAACCCTGTAGATACTACCATTGATACTACTCAAATTCCAACTATCTCGAGGATAGTATAACTATCTATACACGGTCTTTCCTATGAAAATAATTATATAATCTTTTTAATATTTAACTCTGTGATTCGTGTAAACTTTCTTAGTAAACGCCACAAAAATACGTAAACAGATAAATAACTTGGCAACACCGCATCGGTTTTTTCAAAGATAATAAAGATATCCTAGATATCCAACGAAAAGTCAAATCAGATTTTGCGAAAATCAACAGGATTTTGTATCTATTTAAAAAGTCCAATTATGCCACTTTAAAAATTACAAATTGTTTAGCAAACATCCTGTATAATGTTAAAATTCATTCAATATAGGTAGATAGTATTCAAACCCAAAAACGAGTGTACCGATTTTGATGAAATTTGAAATGAAGGGGTATATCGAAAATTCATCGACGAAATAAGCTTTTCAAAAAAATCGGAAACCGGAAACAGAAGTTAGACATGTTTTTTGGTAGCATTATTTTCAGAAGCAGAATTTTGAAACTTTGAGTAGCGGATATGAAAGAAGACCATAATTCAATGGAAACGGTTTTTTACCGGACTCTCTAACTTCAAAATAGCGACCGCTATGAATTTTTCAAAATTTTGACACAAACGCCCCACAACTCAAAAACCGATTATCTGATCAGGTTCAGCAACAACTTGTTTGAAAGCCCTTTGCCGGTACTACACCATGAAGAAACGTTTATTTAGTAAATCCAAAAACGATCGCAACGGCACTCTTCCAAAAATTTTGAAATTTTTGAAAAATTATTACAAAAAAACTGGCCCACACGATTTTGTTTAAATTTTCTATAGTACTTATGCAGCTTGGTATTAGCTACATTTTTGTTTTTTTGAATGCCAGAATCTACTTAGGAGGTTTTGAAAATCGGAAATGGATGCTCCTTATAACGCCTTTATTAGTCAAAATGTGAAAGAAGTTTAAATATAAAAGTTGCTTCTTATATAGGTTTGCATTCTTCTAAATTTATATCACGTACGCAGGGTGTTTGCTTTTCTCAGTAGAATAAGTAACTTTGTTATTTTAAATGAAACACCCTGTATATTATTATAGAATTGAACGCAAAATTTAATTGTCTATCACATAGTGTAAGGTATTCATATATGGCTAAAATGTACGGTTGATGAGAAATTCGTGAATTTTGAATATTATGTTGGACTCTGACGGAAACGAATCGTGGCGTGCGTCGGTCAGTAACGATCGCCCGGGTTCGCCAGCTATAATTTCAAGCCGGATTTCCCGACTTATTATTAAATATCTACTACAGATGCGTGTCTTTCTTTCTCAACTTCATATCGAACCCGTATAGTCTCTTTTGTCTGGCTACGCATTCAAGTGATTTCTAATGCTGCCTCGTGAAAGTTCAGGGGAGGTGAGCACCTCCACTTTTTTCTTTTAGTCATGTGAGCAAATGTAAACGAATTTTAGAATAAATAATATTATTTGCACTTGGTACGCCACACCTTTTTATCCACCCCGTATAATTAAATAATTTTAAAATATTCGTCTCTTTATGCCTTACAATGTTTATTTTTTGTGTTATAAAAATTATAGATATTACATCGTTATTGAGTCACCCTGTATAATAGAATATATCTATAGGATAAAGCGAAAAAATTGAAAAACTTGAAAACGCCGCTACGAAATTGCAATAACGAAACCAATCCAAAAAGCAATTCAGAATTAAAAAATTATAAAACAATATCCAGGGTGTTAATTTGACGTACTAACCTTGAATAGAACACCCTGTATAATTAAAAATCATTTTAAAATATTGCTTGATTTACGCGTTATAAGTTTGGTTTGAAACAATTTTCTATATTTTGAACCTTAAAGGAGATGTGATACTCTAAAACTTTATTGAACCACCCTGTATAATATTAAGTAAGGAGCTATTGATATAAACAAATGCCTCCTTGCATTGTAAATTTTTTTGTAAATAAGTATCTAATATTAAATATTTTTTAATACCGTTATAAAAATGTAATCGAAGTGTGCCATGAAATTTCCCCAAAAAAAAGATGGTTTCATCAAAAGCGAGCCTATACATGGAACAACAATAAAAGAGTAAACACCAACCGAGGCCAAGCGACAGCTGGCGCCTCAACGTATTTTGAACCCAACATATGGCACGCAGCCAGACCCGTTTCTCCTGAAACACGCCCCTGAAAAAGGGATTGGCAGAAAATACAAAGTCTATGACAGCCTTAACCCACCCATAACCACTCCCAATTCCATCTTCTTTGTGCTTGCGCCCAATAAACCGAAGCTAAATGATACAGACCCAAAAGAAGTAATTTTTTATTCGAAAATCAAGAGTGTCAGGAAAAGGAAACTTAAGGGATATGGAAGAGGACTAAAAGGACGTTCTAAAAATATTTTTTTGAAGGATTTTGGTTGAAACGTTTTCGAGAAAACGGGATTTGTTTGAAAATGCTTTGTTTCGACCTTCCACACGTTCAAAACAAAGTGGTGGAAAATTTAAAAAAATATGATCAAGTATTTTGGGGGGTTAAAAATGAATGTTTTTGGGAAACATTTTTGAATAGGTAAATCAATGATAATAATTATTAGCTCTGCGAGGTAGGCATATTTGAATTATTTAATCCCAATGGGGAAAAATAAAATGAAAAAAGTTTGTTTTAGAAAAATCATTATTTTGGAAACACCCTGTAGTATATATTCCTCGATCTTAATTGCAATTAAAATTAATAGTAGATACTTACCTACAATAAAATGTTTTATACCTAATTATCTCGCGTTGAATATTACGTCGTATGTAAAAAAAATAAATAATCATCCTCCTCCCCCTCCCCCGCCCCATATTTACCGGAAATAGAAATATCTTCAAATTGGCTTTGAGCAAGATAACTTCAGTTTAAGGCTATAATTTTCAAAAACGATACCTTACTTTGCTGTTCGACTTTGTGGTCCAAATAATGCATTTCTACTTACCATATACCGGGTACTACAATTATAATGGCCCCGAATTAAAAAATTAATTTATTTTACCTATACGTTGCATATACTAAGTAGTACATAGCTATTACAGTACAGGGTGTTTGTTAAAAAAATACCTGCACCCAGTTATTAGAACTTTTCAAGCATTCTTTTGTAATATACAGTGTGATTCGAAAATATGTAGCCAGACTTTAATAACAATAAAATAATAATAAAAGCTCCATTCACGCAGAATCGAACAACCCTTAATCAGAACATCTTTAAGGTATTATTGTTCGGTAGTACCAACTATTCAGGGTTTTAGCTAGCAATATGGAAGGTTAGAGCCTCCATTTCTCATCTAAGCTAACCTAAGCTATGCTAGAAGAAAAATTCTTTGTTTTTAGTAATTATTTAAGGATTCCATGATCATAAAAGGAGTTTTTCGACTTCGGTGTTAAGCCTTAAGTCAACATACTATTAGAAAAAAATTGATTCATTTATAATTACTCCATCAAAATAATATTATACCACATTTTAGCTGATGCAGTAGGTATTACAAAACATTTCTACCCCCAATCAAACAATACCTAAACGCACCCTCAAATAAAGCGGTTTAATTAACACGATTTGGGTAGGTATGTAAACGCAAAACCCATTTAAAACGTCCTTAATCTCCAGTCCCACATGAATGAACTTTTATTACATACACGCGTCCATGAATTCATGTGGTACAAAGCTACATGTTTTGTTAAAGCGTCATTTTTAACTTAAGGGTTGAAATATAAAAGTTTTTACAAGGTGGAGACGCAGATCCTTGCAAATTATAAAATTCATCTCGTTTCTGCGTCTCCTTATCTCGTATCGTCTAAACCAAACTTTCAAAAACAGTACAAGTTAAAATTTATCCTGAGTTTGCGTCTCGCCGTCTCTTAGGAATTTTAATTTTAATCCCCATACTGTTTTCTACGTTAAAAAGCAATAAATTGATCAAAATTTTTAATTCTAAGCATTTAAACTTAAGTTTAGCTGCGTGAACTTGGCTTTGCTCACGCACTGCACTGTGCTGATTACAAAGCAATACGAAACACTTTCCTGCACAAACGAGGAAAGAACAGAGAGGGGTGCCTACTCACACACTTTCCAAAGTAACATCGAATGTGTGAGAAAGACAAAGATAACATAAAGCGACGTTGTTAGAAAAGAATATCTAATGGAATTTTTAATGGGATCGAGAAGGATGGGGAATTGAAGTGTACGTTGCAACGTCGCATGGTCATTATCCTTTAGGAGTTCGTGGACGGTCGTTCCTTTTCGTAAATATATGTAATTGCATGTGAATCATGCTGCAAAGGACGAGGAAATCTATAAATAGACGGCCTACGTCGCCGTTCATGCTACCTTTTTCGTGGTTAATTAAAAATTGACGCGACAAGGATGGGTACTGATTTACGTTTTATTTCGTCAGATTTACATATAAACGATCAACTTTTTTTAGCTTGATTGAGTATTTGTAATTAATTTTATGATTGAATAGATGATAATGTTACGATTTTGCGTGGACATACACACAAAACACCGTCGTCCGCTTAAATTTATTGGGAAAATTGGAAAAGTGTATGAAAATAAACGAACACAAATCCAAAATGCGTAAACATTAGCCCCTCATGAGTGAACTATAGAACGCCACATTTATCAATCTTATTATAGTTCTTAAAATACCAAACACGGACATTAATTTTTGACATATTTATGAGTTCCACTTGGTTTCACCAACAAAATTAAACCAATAAAAAATTTGTTTGAGAAATAATATTTTTTCTGCTTCTCCTTTACATTCTTCTTTTTTACGTTAGATACTTTTATCCTCCACCACTTTTTTTATTCAACTTCCTCCTCCATTTCTGTATAGTTCTATCTCTCTCTCTTATACAGGGTGTTTCTTAAATGGCGGACACGGAGAGCACTACGCGATTCTCATCTTAAAACTGAGTTGAAAAATTTTAAATTTGACAACGTTTCGTGTTTTAATAAGGCAGTATGAACAAGTTTCCTAGGTAATAACCTCATAGCTACAATGCACTGTTGCAACATATTGCAAAAAAGTTTAACAACAGATATTTATCAGAAAGAATGTCTTCGGAGGAAGGAATACAACGTATAAAAAATTCCAAATTTATTAAGATTTAATATTTGATTGATGAACAATGCGGAACGGTTAAAATTTACCCGTTTTTCCAAAGCATAAAGGAATTGAATCTCAATCTTTGACGGAGAATAACTTTGAAACTAGCGAAGAACGGGCATTATTGTATTATATTTTTCCAATTGGTATCTGGAGATGAATGTAGTGCTCCGTGTCCGCGATTTAAGAAACACCCTGTATACACCCCCCTCCCTTGAAAATCAAAATGTTGCTTTCTGTTCTTTTCTCCTTTTTTCCCTATACTCAATGTGTACGTCTCTGTGTCTCTTTCTGTTACATTGTCCCTCTTCAGTCTCGGCCAATATTTTACCACATCCGTCTCCTCATTCATTCTCTCTTCCCCACTTTTTTATCGTCTTCCTTCCTACCCCCTTTATATAATTTTCTACCCTGTATATATTCTTTCAACTTCTCGTCACTCCTTTTTGTTTACCGTTCTCTTAGTTTTTCCACTTACCTACTCTCTTTCTGTTTCAAACTATTACCACTTAATTTTTTTTCGTGTTTCCGTTTCTTCCTACCTTCCTTTCTTTGTCTTTTGAAAATTCCAAAAGCAATGTATTCAATGGGAATAAAAACTGTAGTTTTGCTGAAAGTTCCTACACATAATTTTCTCAATTTAAGTAACTTGCAGCATGCCTTCTTGTCCCATACCTATTACTCCAATTCGTGACTGTACTAAATTGTATTTGTATTAGAATTCGGTAGTCAACCTCTTTGCATTAAACATGAGTCGCTCTCTGCTCTGTTCTGTTCCTCGCTTTACATAGCAAACTCAATTTTTTCTGTTACACTTTTGCTTCGGACGTTTTGGTTATAATTACTAGGGGAATTTCGACACTCCCTCTATTAATATTAATTTTCATTTTACGATCATTTAAATGAATATTTTGAAAATTTGGTTTGGGTTATTATTCTAAAAGATATAGTTGCAAATTTGCAATATTGTATAAAAGTGCCGGTTCATACCCATATCCTTTTCAATATCTTTGACGTCGATGTTTAGGTATATCAAAAGTTTGAGTGAACATAGTATAAAAAAATTCTCGTTGGAAGCCTTAATTTCCTCAGATTTTCATCAAATTTCCACTGCATGGTGCACTAGATTAAAAACTATTTTGGCTTTAAAAACAATTTTGATGAAATAAAAACGTAATTTTTTGATACCATCGTACTCTGAATTTGAACGAACTGAAATTCATAAAATATACTGGGTGTTTCATTCGAATTAAGCAATTTAGAATCACTTTTGACTAGAGAAAATTGTGCTCAAACTGTAACAAATAAATTAATAGGGTTTTCTGAAGCGCCCTGTATAAAGAAATGATATTTTAAAAATTACAGTCGAAAGATGTTCATAGTAGAAGTCTTAATTTTTGTAAATTTTCCATCATGGCAAACTAGATTAAAACTATTTTAGCTTTAGAAACATTTTGATCGATCAGAAATATATTTTTTTTGTACCGTTGTATTTGGAATTTAATCCTGAACCAAAGTATATAAAATATACAGGGCGATTCATTTAAATAAGCATAGAATCAATTTTGTTGATAGTTAAGGAAGAAAATTGCACAGAAACTGTAAAAGAATAAATTAATAAAATTGTTAGAACTCTTCCTACCTGCAGTAGTCGCACCTGTTCAAAGCCCTCTGAATCTTCTTGAAGTCGATGTTTATTGTTTATAATAAAATTCAGGTGTGAGGTTCAATACAATGTTCAAGAAAACACAAAATATTATTTCACAATTAAATATTTTTTATTAAAAATGGAAAATATATTACATGAGTAAACTTATTCTATATTTGTTACAATATCTTCAAAAATTAACAGAATAATTTAAAAAAACTAACAGTAGTAACAAAAGTTTTAAACAGAAAAACTAACTTGAATGAAAAACTTTCTCAAAGAAAATAAGATTTTTTTTTGAAAAGCAACACAACAAAGCTTCTTTTTCCCCACCACTTTTAATTAACTGCCCAAACCAAAACAAGAAATAATATTCATCCCTTACATCAACAAACATTATCTAGTTAAGAATTGAAATATTAAATGAGGAACAATTATCAGTCATTTTTTTTGTTAACAACAATTTGCTATGACTTGGACAAACTTTGCAAATATTTCTCGTACTGCATCAGCGGACCTGGATTCATATTCAACCAGTTTTGATGATTTTGCATTTCAAAATGTCTGTAAATCATAGCTTGATGTATAGCAGCTAATTGATTCGCAGCAGGACTCATGAGATTAGGAGGGAAATTAAAATTTGCAGTCAATTGCGCCAAATTTTGGATATTATATTTTTCCAAAAGTTGATTTGGACTTAAGGGTTGACTATTTTCACCCGGGGATGACGTAACCATATTCAAGTTTCCTTTAGATGCGTTACCTGGTTTAGGGGATGTTGGTTTGGAAACAGGGGAAGGAGGCAAACTTAGTTTAGGAGAACTTGCCTTGATGGAAATAGGCGGGGAAAGTTTAGGAGAGGTTGAGTATTTCCGCGGAATATTCAAAAGAGTTGACTCGGGCTTAGAAGGTGAAGGGAGACTCTGTTTAGGGGAGGAAGATTTTTTTATCTCAATTTCAAGATTTTTAGTTTCTGAAAAATTGGAAGTTTTAGGGGTTGTTTGGGTAACGGAAACCGTGTAATTTAAACCAAGGGTAGGCGAATGCAAACTCGTTACAGTTTGAGGGGTAGGTTTTGAGGATATGTAACTGTTAAAATCTTTTAAGGGAGGATTTCCTTTAACAAGGAATTTTGGTTTTCTTTCTTGGCTTAACCGGGGCACGTTAAGAGGTTTAGGGGTTGTATTATTATCAACTTTAGGTTCATTTTTCTCATCCTGTCCCTTTTCTTGTTCCATTTTGGTTTTTTTATACAATTTTGAGGCTATTTCCAAAATGTTACGTTTACCCGTGCTTGGGGTTTCGTTGGTTGCTAAATTCAACGCATTCTTTTGGGTTGATTTAGGCGAAAGGGGTTCAGGTTTTGTAATTGGTACCGTTTGAAATTTGCTACTAAATTCGGGTTTTTTAATCGCTTCCTCAAACATTTTTTGAAAAGTTTGAGGGGTCCGAGGATTTAACTTTACAAAATTATCCCTTGTAGGCATATTTGTCACCTTACAGGGAAGATACGCTGGGGGTGTTGTTGATAGGCACGTATTAGGGGTTGTTTTATTCGTATTCTTTTTAGATTTTTCAATTGGTTCTTGTTTTATTGTTATGTCAAGAGGTTTTTTCCCTTCTATTACTTCTTGGGGTTCAATTTTAGGGTCTTCTACTTTCACCTCAATTTTGCTTATCTCCACGCTTGAATTAAGTCGATCTAATAATTTTTCTCTTTCCCTGTCCGAGGTTTTCTCGTTTAAGGGTCGATCAGGAATTTTTAATATTTCAATGTAATTTTGTACCGGTTTTTGGAAAGGGGATGAGGTTGGTCCGTCTTTTTCATTTTTAACCGTTACTGAAAGGGAAGCAGGGATGTTAATTTTGTAACTGTCGAATAATAAGGCTTGTAAATCGTTACTGTTATTTGGGGGTGTCGTTTGTTCAACTATTTTCGACATGTTTGTAACGTTTTGGGAGACGTTACTCATCATTTGCCAAACGCTTGGGTTTTGGACGGATTTTGGTTGGATGTTCACATATTTCTTTGGTTTTTTAGCCGGTTTTTCACTTTTAACCGGACTCGTGTTTTTTCTTTTCGTTCCTTTACTCACTTCCGTTTTGGGCAAATCTAATTTTTGCGGAGACATAGCCTGGATGACATTTTTGGCGGTTAACTCAATTGATTTAAGAAAATTCGATTTTTCCGGATCAATTTCTGGAATGTTCGGTGCAGGGGGATTGGGTTTTAAAATTGGTTCAACCGGTTTGGTTTCTTCCTCAACTTTTTCCCCGTTTAATTTAGGGGTTACCGATTTTTTTACAGTTTGTTTTGTTATTTTAATACCAATTTGTAAGCCATTTTTATTTGAAACTTTTTGTATTTTGGTTATTATTTCAACGTTGTTGCTTCGGTCTAACGTTATGTTTGTGTATTCTTTAGTTTTTTCGTTTTTTGTTTCAGATTCTTCAACTTTTTTAGTTTCTTTTTTCTTTTCCGATTTTATTGTATTTTTTGAAGATTTCTTTTCAACTGTTTTTAATGGTATTTCTTGATTTATTTGAGGAGGTATTAAATAATCAAAATTATCGGTAACTAAATTAATGTCAGTTATTTTAAAGAAAAATTTCATGGGTTCGTTCTGGAAAAGAAAAATTTATTTAGCATAATACAGTAGAACTGATAAGAGACTGTAACATAGCCGGCGATTTGGTAGTTTTAATTTTATGAATCGTTGCCGGCAAATACTAAACCGTGGCACCACCCTAATACATGCATGCGTACCTATACATTAATTTATTTCGCCCTTTCGTCGCCGCCGAGACGGTCTAAGGGTGATTTTCACAACGACCAAAGGGGTGGGCCCGGCTTCGATTTCACCCTTCCCAGCTCTAAATACAACTAAAAACTTTTTTTTAAGACTATCCCCCTTTGCAATGTAAACTTCATGCGATTTTAAGGCACATCGGGTTTCATCCTCCGGTTTTGGTATTAGTGCTTCGTTCTTTATCTTAAAAATGTGTTTATATTAAGGATAACGTTTGGCAAAGACCGTCTGCAAAGACATCAAAACGCGATTGAAGGAAGATATTTGGAAAAACCTCGCACCATACCTTTATGACGCCAGTACATAGCTAACCTCCACAGACGCTATTTTCGGCCAATTTTCAGTGCCCCATATTCCCGAAAATATCTTAGAAGCGTTTTCAGCACCAAAGAGCTTGAAAAAATTATAAAATATACACGTCGCGCTTTAGTCCAAAGTTAACTGTCGCACGCGGTTCTTCAACCATTTGTACGTAATTTTGAAATTTTCAGCGCCTTATATTTTCGAAAATAACACAAGGGGTTTCCAGTACATACCTACTAGAAAAGAGTTCCATGAATCCATGAAAGAAATTTAGTGTTCAATTTTGACGACCGCGCCCGCGCCCGGTTTTGGACACGTTTCCAGCCATTTTTACTGAAGTTCGGAATTTTCAGCGCCTTTTATTTGACTTACCTATATTTCCGAAAGTGACAAAAATAGTTTTTCTAGCACTAGAAGAAGCTCAAAAAATCCATCTAATAAACGTCAGGTTCAATTATGACCGCTGCTCATGGATTTTCGGTAATTTTTATTTAATTTTGAAATTTTCAGCGCGTTATATTTCCCTTTTAATTCCGAAAATAAGTGACATACGAATTTTCAACACTAGATAAAGCTCGAAAATATCTGAATCTGTAATATTTACATGATGAGCCAATTTTGGCCAACTCGCTTGGTTTTTTGGCCATGTCTACGTAATTTAGAATTTTTCAGCGCCTTATATTTTCGAATAAAAGATTAAAACCAATTCGACAAGCGTATCTGAATTCATGAAATAAACGTTGGGTAATGACAACCGAACGTGCAGGGTTTTCAGTCATATTTTTACGAAATGTTCAAAATTTTTTCAGAGTGCACCTTTTCCAGATGTTAACCACGTCCGGGGTATATGCCTAAACATCGCGGCCAATTTTGACCACCTCACGTGGGTTTTTCGACCATTTTCATGAAGTTTTGACATTTTCAGCGCCTTCTATTTGCCATTTAATTCTTAAGTAAGGTAACAGAAACGGGGTTTTCAGCACTCAAAAAGCGTATAGTAGCTGAATCATGAAACAAACTTCAGGTGGTCGGGTCCAACTTTGACCGCCGCACGAAAATTGTAATTTTTCAGCGCTTTATTTCTTAAAGTGAGAAATGGGGTTTTCAGTAGTGATGTAACGGGTACCCGGCCAGTACCCGGTACCCTGCTTACCCGGCCGATTTTGCCTCATACCCGGTATAGCCGGGTACCCAGCCGGGTAATAAATTAAAATTAAAAATTAAATTATGTAATTTATCTGCTATAAAATATAAATTATAAAACATATACTTAATATGAAAATGATTTTTTCAATTATATATTGTTCTAGAAATACTACATATTATGTGTCCGTAAAAGTTATTGATGAAAAAAAATGAAAATAAGAAAATAAAGTAAGTCAATACTTAAAATAATCCAGGGGATACCCCTGATATTTCAAGGTAGTAGTACTCTCTAGCACTACCAAATACTTTCCGAGGAATCCCATTTAAATCTGACAAAATTACAGTACCCGACGGCCGGGTACCCGGATACCTGGCGGTTTTTATGACCGGGTACCCAGTACCCGGCTTTTACAAAAAAGTGTACCCGTTACATTACTAGTTTTCAGTACCAAATATTCCTCAAAAGCGTATCGGGAAATCGACTCCTTATATTTCCAAAAATAAAGGTCCTAGACGAATGCGGTTTCTACCACTAGAAAAATGCCAAGGAACCAATAATAATAAGAATTTAATTTAATTTCCACCGAAGATAAGTATGTAATAGTTCTTCTTTCAGATCCCCCGTAATGCCAAGCGCGAATCTATGGGGGGAGGTTAATAGGGGTTTCCCCTTCCCGGATCAGTAACCCTCCCCCGAGAATTTCTCTAGATCCGCGCTTGCGTAACGCCGAAACCGTATAAAATGGGCGAATTGTCTTTAGGACTATTTCATGCACCTTTCCCAAGGCTACAACCCTGTATAGGATCAAAAATCCTTTCTTACGCGTTAGATGTGAAAAATCATTTGTTCTGGAAAAATCCCCGTATCGTTGTATTGTAAAAAGCTTCATAAAGGCTTCTAGTAGCCTATAACATACGAGGGTGCCTGTTTTGTTCTGCTACTAAAAATTTTTAATTAAATTAAATAATCAGTAAAATAAACATCGCATATCTGGGTCAGTTATCGCAAATGGTGCACATGGTGCCTACGGTTCGTCCTATGACCCGATAATATAAAAGGCGAAAAGATCTATTTTATTGCTTGTATGACATTTATTAAATTAAATAATTCACGGTGCCATCAACCTTTTAGCATCGCCGGCTATAATAGAAGTCGATCTCTAATAATAAATTCCTTACCCTTTTCCAGGAATAAATATACGCAATGTCGATTAGGGTGTAGTGATCAGGTAGAGGGACCCTCTTGTACAGAATATCGATCTGGAAGGAGAGAAGACAAAGTGGTTTAGTTAATGGAACAAAAATTGTAAGCCATTAATGGGAAAATACGAAGCTTACATAATACTGATTGGTGTCGACGTTGTACTTGTTACGAATAAACTTTTTTAATACTTCAACTCTGCACATTCCAGGACATTGAAGAAATCTCTTAATTGCAGAGTTTTCTTCGTTGTTGTCAGCCTTGTTTCTATTATTAATATCCGCCCCTTTGCCAATTAACTGCGGAATTAGTATCGCTCCAGGGGTGGAATCATCACTGAAACAAAGTTTAGGATTAGAGATAAAAAAAATTAAGGATTAGTTTTATAACAGCGGCGATCCTGGGCATAAGTAATCTTTTAATAACTAATTACAGTCAATTACACGGTCATAAATAATGAGTTACGTCTGAAAAAGCTACGCTACATAAAATGTGAACAATTCAAATTTTAATTAGCGATTGTTACAAATACAATATCCCATTATCGCTTCAGCCCACTTGAGTAGCTTATCAACATGTGCTGCTGCCCGTTTTCTACGTTTTTCCTTTGTGTTTATTATTCTATCTCGTTTTCACAACCAAAAATTCTCATGGTGGATTCTTACTCGCGACTTAATACGTATAAAATTAACATAATTTCGTGAACTGGGCGAATGTAGCCCTTTTAAATTGGGGAGTTACGGAGCATCGTTAGCTCTTCTGTAAAGTTCAGTGGTGACAAGTTGAGTCAACACGATAAATACACTTTGGACCGGTATTTAAAAATAACCAGGCAACGAATTCTGATTTTATCGAAGTAAAAAGCCGGTTGTTGTTCTGTTCCCATCTTACATCATCATCTTGAATTTAATAAGTCATCCCAGGTCCTTGAGAGACCAAATTTTATTTTATGTGCTCGATCTTTAAGCGTCCGAGAGTGCAGAACTAAACAAATTAGCGAATCAAACCGCTCATCCATCAAATCAGAAACAGAGTTCGAGTTTAACGACTCTTTTAGATTTTTTTTTAGATTTAATGGATTGAAAGGTTTTTTAGCTTCCTAAGTTCCTACAAAGCAAAAGGTCTCAGAATCGATGATTTTAGGCACGATTAAGAAGACCCACTTATCTCTTAATACATTGGAAAATCTAATGAATTAGATTTTGTATACAGGGTGTAGCAAGAAATATTGGATTAAAGTTCGAACCTAACAAAAGAAAAATTGAATTACTCGAAAGTGCCGCAAAAGAATTTTAAAAGCAAAACATATTCGGAAAGCCAATTAAACGACGAACAAGATTAATTAAAAATATACTGGGTGTTTCTATTGAAATATTCGCGTTATAACACATTAAAATTAAATTTATTTTCCTCCAGCTCTCACTTTTTTCGGAAAAAAATTCAATTACTCGAAAGTGCCGCAAAGGAATTTTAAAAGCAAAACATATTCGGAAAGCCAATTAAAGGACGAACAAGATTTATTAAAAATATACTGGGTGTTTCTATTAAAATATTCGTGTCATAACACATTAAAATTAAATTTGTTTTCCTACAGCTCTCACTTTTTTCGGAAAAAAATTGAATTAGTCGAAAGTGCCGCAAAGGAATTTTAAAAACAAAACATATTCGGAAAGCCAATTAAAGGACGAACAAGATTATTTAAAAATATACTGGGTGTTTCTATTAAAATATTCGTGTCATAACACATTAAAATTAAATTTGTTTTCCTTTAGCTCTCGCCTTTTTCGGAAAAAAATTGAATTACTCGAAAGTGCCGCAAAGGAATTTTAAAAACAAAACATATTCGGAAAGCCAATTAAAAGACGAACAAGATTTATTAAAAATATACTGGGTGTTTCTATTAAAATATTCGTGTCATAACACATTAAAATTAAATTTGTTTTCCTTTAGCTCTCACCTTTTTCGGAAAAAAATTGAATTACTCGAAAGTGCCGCAAAGGAATTTTAAAAACAAAACATATTCGGAAAGCCAATTAAAAGACGAACAAGATTTATTAAAAATATACTGGGTGTTTCTATTAAAATATTCGTGTCATAACACATTAAAATTAAATTTGTTTTCCTTTAGCTCTCACCTTTTTCGGAAAAAAATTGAATTACTCGAAAGTGCCGCAAAGGAATTTTAAAAACAAAACATATTCGGAAAGTCAATTAAAGGACGAACAAGATTAATTAAAAATATACTGGGTGTTTCTATTAAAATATTCGTGTCATAACACATTAAAATTAAATTTGTTTTCCTTTAGCTCTCACCTTTTTCGGAAAAAAATTGAATTACTCGAAAGTGCCGCAAAGGAATTTTAAAAACAAAACATATTCGGAAAGCCAATTAAAAGACGAACAAGATTTATTAAAAATATACTGGGTGTTTCTATTAAAATATTCGTGTCATAACACATTAAAATTAAATTTGTTTTCCTTTAGCTCTCACCTTTTTCGGAAAAAAATTGAATTACTCGAAAGTGCCGCAAAGGAATTTTAAAAACAAAACATATTCGGAAAGCCAATTAAAAGACGAACAAGATTTATTAAAAATATACTGGGTGTTTCTATTAAAATATTCGTGTCATAACACATTAAAATTAAATTTGTTTTCCTTTAGCTCTCGCCTTTTTCGGAAAAAAATTGAATTACTCGAAAGTGCCGCAAAGGAATTTTAAAAACAAAACATATTCGGAAAGTCAATTAAAGGACGAACAAGATTAATTAAAAATATACTGGGTGTTTCTATTAAAATATTCCTGTCATAACACATTAAAATTAAATTTGTTTTCCTTTAGCTCTCACTTTTTTCGGAAAAACTTGAATTACTCGAAAGTGCCGCAAAGGAATTTTAAAAACAAAACATATTCGGAAAGTCAATTAAAGGACGAACAAGATTAATTAAAAATATACTGGGTGTTTCTATTAAAATATTCGCGTCATAACACATTGAAATTAAATTTGTTTTCCTTTAGCTCTCACTTTTTTCGGAAGAAACTTTAATTACTCGAAAATGCCGCAAAAGAATTTTAAAAGCAAAACATATTCGGAAAGCCAATTAAAGGACGAACAAGGTTAGTTAAAAATATACTGGGTGTTACTATTAAAATATTCGCGTCATAACACATTGAAATTAAATTTGTTTTCCTAACAGCTCTCAGTGTTTTCGGAAAAAACTTGAATTACTCGAAATGCCGCAAAAGAATTTCAAAAAGAAAAGATATTCAGAAAGACAATTAAACGCCAAACGAAATTACTTAAATATATACAGGGTGTTATCATTAAAAAAATCGAGTTATAACCCATTAAAAGTTGGAAACTTTTTGCTGGGAAAAAAATTCAATATTCAGATATCGAATTAAATGACGTGGCAATACCATATAAAAATATACAGGGTGTTCCCTTAAAAAAATCGAATTAGTGCAAATTAAAGCTAAGAAATGGCGGTATTTCCTCGACAAAAAGGAATTTAATCTGGTACCGGTAACGGCGTTTTCACAGCGTATGTTTGTTTAACCTTCCCTGTCTCCTGCATTTGAAGTATTTTATTTTAATTGTAATCAATATTAAATCACCAGACTAAAGACTAATCTAGGGCGACAACCAAGGTTATTTCAAAGACGCTACGCAGTAATTTTTACGTGTTACATCATCGTAGTTAGATGAAAACAATAAATAAATCACCCCAAACTGCAACCTAGCACCAAAACAACATTTAACCCATATAAATAACTTGGCAGGAAAACATTACTTGCTTTTAGTGTTAAACCTTGTAAACGATACCGGTTCACAAACCTTTCATAAAACACCAATCTTATATAACAGAAAGTACTGAAGGGCACACTGATGAAAAAGAAATCGTAGGTACAATTACTGAAAAATCATAATAAAATCACATCTCGTAGAAAATCAGTGCCGGTTCGCCACCCTTTCATGGAAATTTCTAAATGTACCTATCGTATTTACTTGTGTTAGAATGCGAAATTCCAAGAAACGCGATAATGGGTACTTAAACCTATAAAATTTGAATAACAATTCAGTGGCGTCGCCGCGACTCTCCCCTTAATAATTACAATTGCTGAAGGGGTTGAAGAACTCCTCAGTTTAAAACTCTTTTTATGCAAAATGGTAAATAGTTTAATTATTCCGAAGTTCATACGTGAACAGGGTTTAAATGCGGTGACCGTGGTGACCAAAATAATTTGCTTTACTTACACCAAATATTTTTTTAAATAAATTAAGTTTTGATTATGACATCATGAGAAGGTTAAAACCGGAACAATTTTTAATTGATTATAAAATCAGTCACGCAATCAATCGATTATAAGTAAATGAACAATTTACTGAGATATCGGAAACGGTTAGTTCCCCACTTGACGCCAAGGTCTTCCGCGAGAACGGTAGCAGTGGTGGACGTCACAATGTCGAACTTCTGGAGTTGCTGCTGCTGTTGCTGGTAACACGTGATGGCAAGCAGCAACACAAGCCCAAGAATTATAATCATAAAACACGACCGACTTTCTTCGCATTGAAATGTAAAACCGGTCGCCTTCGAAGACAAAGAAGAAAGATATCGAACAATAGATAAGACGAGGAAGGACAATTCGCCGTCTGCTGTGAGCACACAAACACTCGTCATCGAGACGTCTCATAGCTCTAGGAGAACGTAGAAAGAGATGGTGGTCGAAGGAACAGAGAGGCAATGGACGTAGAGCACAGCTGTTTTGAGTTTCACGGTTGACGTCGCTTGCCCCATTCACTTCATGTGCGTATTTACGCACGCTAGATTCTAAGACATTTTTATTCATACACGCAGCCCCTCTTCAGCCGTACATGGTTCTTCTACCATGACAATAGTTTGAGAGTTTGAGATACATTAATCAAATTCTAGGTGTGTTCTGGATTTATTTAATGCAACAGTCATTTGTCGGGGCAAAGTTTTCATGAAACACAATAATTTTCAGATAATTTTATTTTTAAACCACTTGGTTGAACACTTTTCTTCATACTAGGTATCTCTGAAATAGGTATTCACTATTTTGTATTTATAAACCAAGAGTGCTGTGTTACAAAGCTAAAATCAATGAAAATCATAAATCGAATCCTTCAAGCGTTACTTTTATTTACACAATTGCACAATTTTGTGTATTACTAGCTGTGACCTTGGACAAATTACAAGGTCAAATCTTTATCAACTATAACAATAAATAATCGTGTATGTTTTTATCACATATCAGAAATTTTATTATTGTGTGCATGAAAAATTATAAAAACAATGTCCAAAGTAGGTACCACTCTTGCGAAAAACAAACATAATTTCTATTGATTTTTCTTCAAATGACCTCCAAAATTTAAAGTAAGGGTTGGTTACAAGCAGACAAGTTTACAAAATACCCGTATCCGTAAATTTATCGTTTGAATATGAAGGTTTTTTCAAATTTTCCAAAATTTTCAAAAGGTCCTGAAATATTCGTCGCATTGAAAATTTGTAGAGGGACTTGTAGCTCAGTTTTTATTCAAGAATGTCGTAGTCCACATTTGCGAATATTTGAGCACTCACAATTTTTTCAGTATTATTTTCAGTTTTTTTGAAAATTTAAATTATTTCTGAAATAGTCGTATAATAGCAAAATTATAGGGGAACTTTTTATTCCGCTTTTCTCCTAGAATACAATCCCGTAGACCTATTCACGAATTTCAGAACACTTTTTTTTCCCAATATTTTCAGAAATTTAAAAAATCTAGTAACTTGTGAAATATTCGTTGAATAGGAAATTCGCAAAGGAACTTTTCATTCGATACCGCCCCATGTTGGTATCAGCGATATTTAGACCACTCTTTGAATATGAAAGATTTTTTCAGCATTTTCATAATTTTTCAAAATTCGAATACCTAACTCCTGAAATATTCGTCGACTCAAAAATTTGAACAGGAAGTTCAAATCGTAAAACAACGTCTCATAATCCGCATTCTGATTTTTCAAAATTCGAGTAACTCCTGAAATATTCGTCGAATTCAAAACTCATCAAGGAAAGTTTTATTCCATTTTATCTTAGAATACCGCCCTATAGTCCTCAGTCTTGAATTTTGTAACAATAGAAATAAGAAGATTTTTTCAGCAATTTCAGTTCTTTCAAAATTGGAATATATCCTGAAATATTCCGAAATATGAATGTGTTCTTTTTTCAGAATTTTTAACTTGAACCTATTCGTCCGTATGGAAATTTTGTAAAGGAACTTTTTGTTTATTTTTAATCGCAGGAATACGCCCCCTACTGCGATTTCCTGAATTTCTGAACCCCCTTTAACTTTAAAGATATTTTCAGATTTGCACAACTCCGAAAATGTTCGTCGAATCAAAAATTCGTAGAGGAACTTGTTTGTTATTTAAAACCAAGTACCTATGCTGAAAAATGTCTAATAATTTTTGTATTTTCCACCGTTCGTATTATAAAAATTGAAATAATTTTTAATTTACCGAACAAATAACTTTTACGTAAAAATCTGCCCTTGTAAACGTAGCACAGTAATGATTACGGTCGTTCTCTGGTCGTAATTCCATCTTTCTCTAACGCTGTATCCGTTTCTCTTATCATTATTTGTAGAAGCAAGTAGAGGGGGAGCGTTGGACTAAGTACGGGCAACAAAGTTGGCCGTGGTTCGACGAATGCGATAAAACGAAAGTTGAGTTGAATTCTCTCTCGTACTTTTTTATATCGGAAAAAACTTTTGCAAAGCGTTAACAAGGAACTGGACCGGTAAATGTTGTGTCTCGGAGAACTTTTATGATTGAGACAGAATTTTTATGTCGGAAATTGATACCCAACGCAAAAGGGGCCAGGAGGGAGGTGTATTTTTAAGACCTCTTGTACCTGAAAAAAGTTTTATGTAGTTTTGACTGTGCACACCGAAGAATTTCTTTTAAAGAAGCTTGATTTTAAATCCGACACGTGCCTTTATTAAATTTAATAAATACCAGGAATGTTTAGACCAACTGGTTTATTATTAAATTTAAAAGTTTTATCGTTTATGCCTTGTTTTTTAAAATCCCTTCCCAAGCATGTATAATAATTGGCATGAAGATAGCATGCAGCTTTAGAAAAACTTTGTATAAAAATAATTAAAATCTTGAGTTGGGAGAAAATTAAGAAATGGATATAAAAATCAACTTTCAGAGGTGGGGTTGATCAAATTGGCAGAATAAAGGGTTATTCTATTATTACATACACAGAGCACTTCAAGAATGAATTTTTCGCCGAGCTTGTCAATGGGAGATTTCCCTCGTGATTGAAATACAGAGTCGACCAAAACTAAGTATTCTCTCACACTCCTGGAAATTAAATATCTGCAAACTGCTGTGACCGGAAACACGAGAATGCTCTCCTAAATTTCGTCGTAAATTTGAACCCAAATTAAGTCCAATTAAGCAAACTTAAGGTGGACGCGTCGGCATCGATTAATTTAAGTTTTCAGCGCTGAAACATTCAATTTTAATGCAAATACTCTTAAACAAACTTCAACTCCTATAACATACAGGGTGCGTTTAGAAAACTCAAAAATTTAGCTTACAGGTAAGTAGTGCTCACCCTAAACACATAACTATTTTTAGTTATTTCTAAACACCCTGTATATGTGTCAAGTATGGTTTAAATCTAAAACCAGCAAATTGTTTGATCGTTTATAATTTTACTAATTAGATATTATTGATATTATCGAATTGTTTCTATTGCCCTTATTTTTTTAATTAAAGTTGATCAAAAAACAAATCTGAATTGTTATTTTGGAAGTCTTTATTGAATTTTTATTTGCTGCCATGTCGCATCCTTTTTAATAAACCCATCGTGCTTTAAACGGTCTCGTTTCAACCTCCTCTCCTATCAAACTCCAATCGTTCCAAATGATCGATCGGTCGGGTATCCTTCCTAAATATTTTAATAAAGAACGCGGCCTTGCCAATTTACGGCACATAAAATAACTTTAAAAACCAACTGTTATTAGGCACTCGAAACGATTTGTAGAGGGAAATAATAATAATAATCTAAGAAAGTTTCCGTAAACTCCTCGCGTTCGTTTACTCTCACACGAATTCAGGTCTCATTAACGTCCAATTAATTTGATAATTAAGCAGGTAGTCACGCTAATTTGTACGATTCGAGTGCGACGTGCGGCACTTTTAGAAGAGTTGTGACACACAAGTTGTGATGCACACACTAGGAAGTTTTCCTTTAGGAATGCTTATATTAGACTTCTTGTTAGCCGCAACTATTTAAGTTAGATCTAAATTCTGAAGCTAAAAAGATGCGTGACTTAACGCTATCGTAGCTGGCTGTGAGCCAGTTTATTATATATTTAAATAATTAACACTCACGTTTTCATTTTAAGGCTTATAAGACTTATTTTGAATTAATTTTGGCAAGAACGTCATCAATATTCTTAATTTAAACACAAAAAAATTGAAAAGAAAGTTAGTAGTAATCAGGATTTGATCCCCAGCCCAAAAAAAAGTACTGGCTTCAATCGCATCGCTGCAACACGTGGTAGCCATCGCCATCGCTGATAAGACTAGGTGTTTCGTTTGTTTTTTGCATAAATGATTAAAACTTTGCCAATTTCAGCTTTAAACAGCATTATACTGTATACATATACCTACAGGGTGTTTGAAAAAATAAAACTAGACCAAGTACGATTTTTTAACGTTTTAGATTTTAAAATTCCTCGATTCCTAAACATTCGGATTATATTATTATTTTTTTGTGGTGTCTCAGGCTGATTTTATTTATAGGTTTCAGGTTGTTTAAACGTACTATCAATTTTCCTCAAAACTGAGTTTTGAAATTGAATGTTTCAGCCCTGAGCACTTCATTAAATAGACGCCGACGCGTCCACCCTAAGCTTGCTTAATTGTGCTTAATTTGGGTTCAAATTTACAACGAAATTTAGGAGAGCATTCTCGTGTTTCTGGTAACAGCAGTTTGCAGATATTTAACTTCCAGGAGTGCAAGAGAATATATTTTATTTGACCCACTCTGTACCTATTTCAGTAACGAGAAAAATAACGCATTGACAAAGCTGGGAGAAAGAGGGTATATTTTATTTTTAAATCATCCTGTATATGTATATTGCGAATAATTCACGTAGATCAACCCAATTAGAGCTATTCTTGAAGCCGATTTTCTATCAAGCATGTCTAGCAATCTATCAACCTTACAATCGACCACTCTAGCCAACTTCTAGTTCAAAGAGGAAGAGAATTTCTCACTTTTGAAAGTGCGAGAGGCAAACCATGTTTGGGAAGTTTGATGTACAATGTCGGGGAAATCTGAAAGCGGTATCTGGGAAGTCTCGCGGAATGTTAGGTAATCCCAGAAAAGTGATCTTGCGAAGTCCGGGGTGGTCCCTGGGAAGTTGTTTCGGGAAAGTTCTGGTTCTGGACTCGGGAAGTCTGGGAACCCTCGGGGAAACCGTAGTAGTCCCGGGAAAGCCTTGGGCAATCCCGAGGAAGGACTCTGAGGAAGTTAGGTGAAGTTACAGCAGGGGAAGTTTGAGCAAGTCCGCTTTGATTAGAAGGGTTTAGGAAGTCTCGAGGGGAGCTGGCAAAAGTCTCGGGGTAGTTAAGGCAGTCCTTGGAAAGTCTTGGGGTAATCCCGAGGAAGTTTGTAAAGTCTTGGAGAAATTCGGGTAATCTCTTAGAAGTTTGAGGGAAGTCTAAGAACAATCGCGAAAACCTTAGTCGTCCCAAAGAAGCCTTGGGTAATCCAGAGGAAGTCTGGATAGTCTCTGGGAAGTTTAGGTAATTTCCGAGGAAGTTCGGAGAAATATTGCAGTCTCGTGAAAGTATCTGGGAAGTCTATAGGGGGTGTCTGGGAAGTCTCGCGGAATGTTGGCTAGTCCCAGAAAAGATATCCTGCTAAGTCCGGGGTGGAGTTTCTGTGGAGTTTCGGGGAAGTTCGAGTAGACTCGGGAAGTCTGGGAACCCTCAGGAAAACCGTAGCAGTCACGGAAAAGCCTTGGGTAATCCCGAGGAAGTGCAGGTAGTTACTGAGAAGTTTGCGGGAATTCTGAGGAAGTGAAGTTAGAGCAGTCTCGCGGAAGTTTGGGTAAGTCCGCTTAGACTTGGAGAATTTAGGAAGTCTCTGGAGCTAGGGTCTGGTAAGTCTCGTGGAAGTTAGGGCAGTCTTTAGGAAGCCTTCGGCAATCCCGAGGAGGTTTGTAAAGTCTTGGAAAATACGGGTAATCTCTTAGAAGTTTGAGGGAAGTGTAGGAACTATTGGGGAAACATTAATAGTCGCGGAGAAGTCTTGGGTAATCCGGAGGAAGTTTTGGGGAAATCCGGGATGTTTAGGGAAATTCTGAGAATGTTCGGAGAATTATTGCAATCCCGGGAAAGTCTGAAGATGCCCGCCCGCCTCCAGGGATCTAGTAGGTGTAGAGGACGTCGGGGATGGGAAGTCTTACGAACTCTGAGATCATCTGAGTTGTTCGGGAAGTTCGTGAAATTCTCGGGGAAATTTGGACGACTTCTGAATAGTCTCTCCATTGGGTACATAATTTTTTACCGTGATTTACCTCTCGGCTTTGTGCATCAACCATCAGAAGAATCTTACAATCGGCCACTCTGAATAATTCCCAGCATTTTTATCTTGGCCTACCTGGATGGTTTCTTATTCTTGTAGAAGTACAATGAATTATTTAACATTCGGTCAACCTGAACAAAACTGTCTTCTATTATCAGAAATGAGGATAATCTTACAATCGGCCAATCTGAACACTTTAAGATACGAAGAAGCGAGACAAGAGAGATGCTTCGATTAATTCTCCCCCTAATTAGTGAATCACGGGATGTTTACGGAAGGGCGAGAAGGTAGTCGGTCAGGTAAAGCGTCGAGCAGTGCAACAACGATGCATAATATAGACAGAAGAAATAGGCCGAGCATGTGATGCATTATTTATAGATATATTGATTTTCGAATGAGTGGAGCGTAGAGGATGCGGGTTGTAGTTCACAGAGCGCGCACTAAATTTATATTTTGTGGTCGTGCCCCTATTGAACAAAACCGCTGTCGGTTCGGCAAAGAAGACAACGCCAACTTCTTTAAATGTCAGTAAAAGCCGAGAGAGAATGCGAGTTCTCTTTCCTGCTCCTATACACCACCACATGCATACTTTCTAAATTCTAAAAGCTCGTTTATTATGCGGCTTTCCCTAAATGAAATGACGCCGTGAAAAGTTGTTAAAAAACCCCCAAGAATTTACCCTAACCCTTAATTAAAACGTGGCTGCCGCCTTTCAAAGTTGAACCTTGAAGAAAAATGTTCTATAGACGTGGCGGTTGTAAATCTTTTACAATAATGAGTAATATGGGTACCTATGAACAGGCAGCGAAGCAAGGAAATCTGGTTGGAATTTTTATTGCATATTGTTAGTACTTGTTGCGCGAACTTTCAAGCCTCGTAAATTAAACGGTTTACAATCAATACAATTATAATGAATATATTAGGGAACAAGTTTGTAAATACACCATGCAAAAATATCTGTCTTCCCTTTAAAACCTTAGACTATGATGACATCCATTAGTATCATGTAGATATAATCTATTTGACCAGAACACATACACGTGCTAAGACAATAAACAAAATGGTGTGTGAAACAAAATAATCCTCTTAAGGACATAGGTCTGAGCTCTGTTTATGGACCTGCCGGTTTCAATTAAATTTTTTCTGCCTAAAAAAATCTGCATACATCAATTAATACAGTACTGGCAGGGGATTTTGAAACAAGCTAATATGTCAGTGGTCAATTGGGAATCAACGAAGTTAATCAGTGTGTTATTGTGTTGCTGGAATAGGTACAAAATTGCAAGCAATACGTGTATAAAATAACAAAAACAATCTCGCATCTTATAAATATGTACGGCGAAATGAATCAAGGATGATTTTAAATCAATTAAACTGTTCGGTCACGAAGTGATAACATATTGTGACTTATCATACGATATTGTTGTCTGACAAATTCAGTTCTTGTGCAACAAATCCAATCTATCTGTCTCTTAACAGCTCTCTTGCATTTAGCAAAGTCGATAATGACTCATCGTAATCTGTGAACGTGGAAATTCCTCCATAAAACATTTCTTTGGAAATTAATCTATCAATTGAACAATTAATAAAATAATTGAATCATTAATAGACTAATTAATGAATTAATCGAATAAATATTAACTAACAGAACAATTGAATCCTTATTAGAATACTTGAAACCTTAACAGACCAATTAATGGATTAATTGAACAATTAACAGAATAATTAAACCATTAATAGACCAATTAATTAACAAGTAGCGGAATAAATCAATATTTAACAGAACAATTGAATCATTAATAGAATAATTGAATCGTTAATAGACCCATTAATGGATTAATTGGACAACTAAGAGACTAATTAAACCATTAATAGACCAATTAATGGATTAGTTGAACAATTAATCGAATACATGAATCATTAATAGAACAATTGAAACTTTAATAGAATAATTGAATCGTTAATAGACCAATTAATGGATTAATTGGACAATTAACAGAATAATTAAACCATTAATAGACCAATTAATGGATTAATTGAACAATTAATCGAATACCTGAATCATTAATAGAACAATTGAAACTTTAATAGAATAATTGAATTGTTAATAGACCAATTAATGTATTAATTGGGCAATTAACAGAATAATTAAACCATTAATAGACCAATTAATGGATTAATTGAACAATTAATGGAATACATGAATCATTAATAGAACAATTGAAACTTTAATAGAATAATTGAATTGTTAATAGACCAATTAATGTATTAATTGGGCAATTAACAGAATAATTAAACCATTAATAGACCAATTAATGGATTAATTGAACAATTAATCGAATACATGAATCATTAATAGAACAATTGAATCATTAATAATATAATTGAACCGTTAATAGACCAATTAATGGATTAATTGTACAACTGCTGGATTAAATAAACAATTAACGCAATAATTCAACAATTAATGGAATAACTGTACCGTTAGTAGACCGATTAATGCATTAAACGATCTATTACTAAACCAATTAACCGATTAAATGAATAATGAATAGCACAATTGAAGATGTAGGTCTAGACTAATATAAATAAAGTAATTGAACAATTTTAGTAATTATTAATTAGAGTAATTAGACATCAATTAACCATCGATCATTACGATCAATTATAAAATTGATGAAATGATGTTACATACAAGGAAACTTCATAAAGTAATGTAATCAATTATTGTTACTAATTAATTAATCGATGAATCGGAAATACAAATCTAGTTAACAAGATCTCCATCAACAATAATACGTAGCACCTATAATAACAGTTGAAAATATAGGAGGACTTGATTATCTGAGTATCGATTACTGTATAACCTATTACGTTGCCTTCAAACTAATTTTCCAATTGATTAATCAAATAACCGAATCATGTTCAATTAACAAATCACTTGGAAACATCAATCATAAGTATACGTGCCAGTTTCAACAACGCGTTCGCTACTTTTTAGAAGCTAAAACTATAGTAATAATATTCATTAATTAATTAATTGATTTCTATCGAACCCATATGTCTTTCAATTAATTGCAATAATAGGATAATTGGTTGGTTGATCGTTATATTACTCTACAATTAATTGAATTAATAATTAATCGAACTTATTAATTAACGACGAACTAGTTCAATTAATTGATTAAACAATTCGTCGGTTAATAGTTCAATTAAATAATTAGTCGATTAATTAAACTTTAAACAGTTAAGAGAATAATTAGTTCAG